>OX243864.1:16557200-17807200 GCA_945859645.1 Amphipoea oculea | reverse complement strand
ATAAAAAGCGTTTATTCAGTATACAGTTCGTTTTTTCACGTATACAGATTATAAAAAAATACAATTATGAAAAAAAAAACTTACTTATGACTAATACCGCTTTTAACAGTGGTAGTTTTTAGGGTTCCGTACCCAAAGGGTAAAAACGGGACCTTATTACTAAGACTCCTCTGTCCGTCTGTCTGTCTGTCACCGGGCTGTATCTCACGAACCGTGATGGCCAGAAGAATACCATTATTATAGTTACAAACTCAAATGGGTCCCGCCTGCTTCCAACTTTTATTTAATTTAAAATGGGCTTGTTTTTAGCTTTTCAGTTAGTTTTAGTATAAGGTTGCAGTCGGGTTTTTTAATTTTTTTATTTCCAGCTTTTTAGTTTACAAATGTGAAAGATTTCGCAGACGATTTTATTATTATTATTATTATTTCCTTTATTTCACTATATACATATAAATTATATTTTTAAATATTAGTATCAAAAATATATAAAAACATTTAAAAATATAAAAAATAGTAGCCCACCGGTATCGGGAACAGGGTCCAAGCTACCGGCGGTCAGGGCTCCAGAGAGAGGAACCTCCTAACAATACGGGCCGTGTCCAGAAGTACAGCTTTCTGAATCAAGCCCTTGATCCAGCTGCCTAACGAGAGCCTCCTTAGGTGTTGGTCGAGGCTCTTGGCTATTAATCCATTGGCTGTAACGACTATCGGCACAATGATCGCTGAGTCAACATCCCACATGTCGACAACCTCGCGAGCCAAGTCAAGATACTTAATTTGTTTATCTTTCTCAGCTTTCACGAGGTTCTCATCATGCGGGACAGTTATGTCAACAATCATTGCGCGCCGCTCTGATCGATCCACCACCACTATATCAGGCTTATTGGCAACAATAGTCCTGTCAGTGATGATGGATCGATCCCAGTACAATGTGATACTACCATTTTCGAGAACTGGGTCGGGCACATACCTATAGTACGGCACCTCCGATTCCACAAGGCTGTATTTCAGAGCAAGTTGCTGATGGATTATCCTGGCTACAAGGTTGTGTCTATGCAAGTATTCTCCGTTAGCTAGACGAGAACACCCGGAGATAATATGTCTGATTGATTCTCCCGGTCGGTGGCATGCCCGACAGATGTCAACCGTGCCGTCTTTCACAATAAATCTCCGGTAATTGTTCGTCATCACAACTTCGTCCATAATTGCACAAATAAAACCTTCGGTTTCTCCAAAGAGATCACCGCAACGTAGCCAGGCTACGGACGCTAGTAGGTCTACATCCGGTCCATGAAGGGCCCGGAAAAAGCGTCCGTGAAGCTCCTTACTCTGCCATACCTCCATGCGATCATTAGTGTCAAGCACTACTGGTTTGCGCCAGTTCTCTTTAGCCAAGGAGAGCGGGGTGAGGCCCTTGTCCACTATGACTACATCTCGATGCATCCCCACGTCGGTTTCTTGGAAGTATTCCCTGAGATTGCATATCTCGCGATTGTGGAGGGTCTTAGCGTTTAAAAACCCTCGACCCCCACACTTTCGCGGGATATACAACCTCATTACCGATGACCGTGGGTGATGCATTCGATTTGCAGTCAGCAGTGTACGGACCCTCCTATCCAGGGCGTCGAGTTCGGTTTGAGTCCATTTGAGTATGCCAAAAGAGTACATCAAAACCGGCATGACCCAACCGTTGAAGGCGCGCACCTTGTTTCCGCCTGATAGAAGACTATTAAGTACTTTTTTCAGGCGGCCAAAGAAGCGCTCCTTCAACGATTGCTTCATATCAGTAACATTGATGCCTAACGCTTCCGACATACCCAAATACTTATAGGTTTCGGATGCGGAGAGGGCTCTTAGGTTTGTGGAATCCGAGAGTTGAGTTCCCACGGATTCCACAATCTCCCCTCGCTTTACATGCATGACCGCACATTTGTCCACACCAAATTCCATCCTAATAGCGTTACTGAAAGTTTGAGTTACTTTCAGTAGCTCCATCAGTTGCAAATTGTTGGGGGCAAAGAGTTTTAGGTCATCCATGTAGAGGAGGTGCGATATAACCTGACCACCTCTCCTCAACCGATAGCCTAGACCTGAATCCTCCAGCAGTGTGCTAAGAGGATTCAAGGCTAAGCAGAACCAAAGCGGACTCAAACTATCACCCTGAAATATGCCTCGCTCGATCCTTATCGGTTCGCTATTCCTCTGAATATTTCGACATCCTGGATAGCGAAGGACCGTCCTCCATTGCCCCATACACGACATCAGGAAGGTGCGCGGAGTTGTATCTACTTTATACAATTCCAACACCCTCATGAGCCATGTATGTGGCACCGAGTCATAGGCCTTCTTATAATCTATCCAACATGTCGACAGATCCTTTCGGAAGCGACGAACCTGTTGGCTAATGGCCATATCAATGAGGAGTAGCTCCTTAGTACCGCGGGATCCATTCCTACATCCATTCTGAGAGGTAGACATGATGGCGTTGGTGTCTATATGTTCGTTAATTTTAGCTCTCAAAATGGATGTAAGAACTTTATAAACCGTCGGTAAACACGTGATCGGCCTATAATTCTTGGGTTCCGCGGTGCTACCTGATTTATGGAGCAGGTGGGTAATTCCTGTCGTTAGGAACTGGGGTAGCGAACCAGATTCCAAAGCGATCTGGAACTGAGATGCCAAGCGAGCGTGCGACCTTGTAAACCATTTTATCCAAAAGTTCTGCAGCCCGTCCGGCCTTGGAGACTTCCAGTTGGGCAGTGGACGGACTGCACGAGCTACATCTTGGGGGCAGATGGTTATAGCCCCCATTTCTGGTATTGGATCGCAGGCTCGCTCGACCTCTCGAGCCCAATCACCTTCGGTGTGACTGACAGGCACCGACCAGATACTGCGCCAGAAGGAACACATGGCATCATCATCCGGCAGGCGCGTGTCAGCCACACCTTGATCCGGTCGTTCCCAACCCCTATAAACCCACCTTTCATCACTCTGGAAGGTGCGATTCTGAGTGTATCGCTCTACTCGCCGCTTATACCGACGGATACGGTTCGCCCATGCATACACTTTCTGCTTCAGGAAGTCGATGCGCTCTGTGACACAGGGCATATAGTCTTGAGGGCTGATATCAGTCCCCGAGAATGCCCGCCTCACAAAGCGCATCACTCTAGGGCGAGTATTGCCCTCCCTGAAACAGATTAGTTTGCCGATGAGCGTTCTGGCCCCACCAATACGACGTTCAATTCTGCACTGCCAAGCTGGTACGGCTGGTTTCGGTCGTGTAGCTCTAGAGTCATTGCTAAATTTAACATGAGCTACACGACATGCCGCTACAGCCGCGCAGTACAGAATCGAATGAGTATCGGTGAGGTCTTCGCAGGTATCAAAATATTTTGACAACTGCGAATCCAGGGCCGCCACCAGCGCCCTATTTTTGTTATGCATGGGCAAACGAGGCAAGCGTGGCCTCCAACATATGATTACGTTGGATGACCCGCACCTGATCCGACAGTCGTTGTACCGAAACGTTGACAGCTGGTTCAAGCACCTGAAAAAGAGAGAGCATCCGAACACGATACGCGGTCAGATTGTTTCCCCCCTCTGTAGCCCCATAGTATGAGCGCATGACATTTTCATTGATGGATCGTGTCCATCTCATGCGCTGCACACTTCCGCCGGGAGCTGGGACCCTATCAGAGGCCGATGGGCCTCGAGGTCCTAAGCCGTCCGGCGGCCGGCGTCCTCCCCGCCGACGAGCAGGTGGTGGCGTCGTGGGCGGAGAGAAATACTCGTCGCTCGAGCTCGACGCAACTGCCGCGGCCGCGGCCGGTGTCGTCACAGCGCTCACAGTGGCGCTGGGTACCGGCGGCGCGGGCAGCGAGGCGGAGCTGAGCGATGAGTCCGGAGGTGGTAATTGTGCACGTCGTGCGGCTGCTCTTGTCAACATTTTATTTTGCGTCGTCTGCTTGATTTTATCGGAGGTGACATGACAGATGTCACCTCCGGTTCGGCAGTTTTTGATTACAGTTTATTGTATTATTGTCCATTGTATGTAGTTTTTTTATGAAATTATATTTAAAATTGGGTATTATTTATTATTATTATTATGTATATATTTTTGTAATCACCTTTTAAAACCTTTTATTTTGATACCCCACTCGATAGGTTATGAGAAAAAAAAAGACGGGTTGCACTCCGGGAGTGCCGGCAGAAGTGAAAACTTGAATGTTAACGTTGAAATAAATCAATTATTAATCGAATTAATATAACTCATTTTTTTCACTATTTCTGCGTCACTTTTTTCATTAATAGATGCACTTTGTTCAATTTCCATATTTTAAACACTATACGAGTATACACGAATTTTACGAATACACAGCAGTGTAGGTACTATACAGACGGTCGAGCCATCAGTTGTCCATCCATCCATCTGTACATCCACACCCACACACACACACCCACACACACCCCCACACCCACACCCACACACACGCCCACACCCACACCCACACACCCACACCCACACCCACAGCCACACACACACCCACACCCACACCCACACCCATACCCACACCCATACTCACACCCACATCCACACACACACCCCACATCCACACACACACCCCACACCCACACCCACATCCACACCCACACCCACACCCATCCATCCATCCATCCATCCATCCATCCATTGTCGTGTGTCACTTGGTTCACTTCGGTTGGCGCCGCCGTAGAAAGAGAGGGGGATACTTAGTAATTAGGAGTAGTAGTTCTCCCCTGTGAAATCTCTCCTGACGGTCACGTGTCCTGACGCGACCATTGTTTTCAATACATAGCTGGATTCGACGTCTCAAGGATTGTACTGCCATTCAGCATTACAATATTAGTGATTCCATTAGAATATTTTCCAAAGATCGTAAAAGAAATTTGAATTTGGAACATAATGTTGTGAAGGTGACTGCGCTGCGGGTGTGTTAGTAAAATAAAAATATTGAGCATCATTTCGAACAAGGTACGTAATCGAGGTATGAATACTTTAAAATAAGAAGCAGTTTATTAAGATTCAACATTTTCCTTAAGTTTGCCGTATGTCATTACTTCCCAGAATTTGATCCTTATTAGGGACACTATCGAATGGTGTAATAATACAGTGTGTGCTTTTTTTTCAAAATCAACAGGTTCGATTCCTGGCTAGAAATATTGATTTTTCAAAAATCCAATGATTCAGTTTTAGTTTTCATCAAAATCGAGCCCGCGACTCCTTTGAGTACTTTTCGCTATTCCTCATAGTATAGAATTTGGCCATCCACGCCCACTTGAAAAATTCACCCTGTATAATTATATACTCTCGAAAAACATAACCCTTCTTCTGGCTATCACGGTTCGTGAGATACAGCCTGGTGACAGACAGACAGACGGAGAGAGGACTCTTAGTAATAAGGTCCCGTTTTTACCCTTTGGGTACGGAACCCTAAAAACTACCACTGTTAAGAGCGGTATTAGTCATAAGTTAGTTTTAATTATTTTTTTTTTGTAATTGTATTTTTTATAATTTGTATACGTGAATAAACGATCTGTATACTGAATAAACGTGTTTTATTGATATTATTATTACTTATATTAGTATTCAATAGACAATAATATATCGTCCACTCGCAAACAAACTGTCACTACTACTAATACTATCAACGTCCAAGCGTAAACGAACAGTCCGAGTGTACTATCTGCGCTATTTAGTCTTTGCTACAAAAATGCAGATCGGAGCGAGCCGACATGCGACACAACCTCCCCGTGCGAACGCTACAGCGAGACTGACCGGGCGGCTGCTGCCCGCGCCCGTATAGGTAAAACCATGGTGTTACTGATTTTTTCCCACTTAAATAATAATTATTAAAAAAAACAAACTTAATTTTTATAAACCATTAAATTTGCTATAATTTGGTGAAAGAATCATCAAAATCGCTTCAGGCGTTTGGAAGTAGAAAGAAAATTCTTGCGTAAAATAAGGAGGATGGATATGATTTTTTATTGTTAAAACTAACAGTAATATTAAAAAAATCAAACTTAAATTATATTTGTAAACATATGTCACATATCATATATTTTTTTAAATATATTTGGGCTATCCATTTGGGAGAAGTAGGCCTTCAAAGAGAGGTCTACTTTGAAGTTTGGCGTAACCATTCGCCTTAAAAACGTTCAGTCTGATCTCAGTCTCAGTCTGTCAAAAATACCTCTAATTTCCCTACATTATTGACAAGTTTTTGACATTTGTTTGTCGCCGAAATGAGACTGCGACTAGATTTTGAACATTTTAAATTACGAGAATTGGACTTCTGACTGTGATTGTGCAGAAGTGTGTGGGACTGTGGGTAGACACATTACGTGCACTCTTTCTTCTCTCACTCCCATAGTCCAATGGGGCGACAATTCGACATGGACTACTAAATAATACAGCAACCTACGTTCTACCCCTAATAAACAGAGGGCCAATCCCCGTCCTTAAAAAACGCTCAAATTCAACCCGTGATCTCTTTTTAGCGACAATCTACAGTCCGTTCAAAGTTATTTTATCTCTGATTTTGCTTCACTGTCTAAGTAATAAAGTTCTTTCTAATTTTAATAAGGTTGCTGATAGGTTACTGCTATTGACAAGTTTGTCAAAATCATTGTGATCTTTATTCGCGTTAAAATAAGGTTGCCGTTAGGTTGCTGCTGTCAGAGGTAAAATAACTGTGAAGGCACTGTAACTACGTCATAAACTTGTCAAAATTTAAATACCTTTTTAACAGGTTGAGACTAGAATGAGAATGATCTTAAAAATATGGACGGGAATTGCCCTATAGATTCGACAACTTGTTCGTTTTTTTTTTGCAACTTACATGTAAAACACTGTGTATTCAACTGCATACGGTTAGACTGGAAGACGGCCTTAACATAGTAGGGAAAAGGCTAGGCAGATATAATTATGTAGATAAATGTTGTAACCTAATACAAAAATCTGCATAGCATCTCGTGTCACTAAGACCAGTCATCAAATAAAACAGTCATCCGGAAATAAAAAATATACTTAACGACTTTAAAAGTCGGTTCCCAAGTCAAAGAGTCTCGTTTCTCTCCATCTTCATAATATCGCATTCAACTTACATGAAAAGAAATCGGATGAAACACAAAACCACCAGGTTTCGGGTTTACGTGAAACAGATAATAAATAAAACAAAAAATTTGAGGCGAGGGAGCGAAATTTTCTTCAAGAGCACATTACTCGTACCTTCGAACTCAGTCGATGAATATATTAAGCATAACAAGAACAAGTTTATGAATTTTTTCACAACTTCCTTTAACGCCCTCGCAACAAGGAATTTGAATTAAAAACGCTACGTTTTTTAAAACAATGTCGGGCGCTGTTCAATAGAAAGTAACATACATTATTTTTGGGTTTTGTCAATATTTTTTTACGTAAATGTTGAAGCAGTGGCGTTCTCTTGTTACTGCCTGCCTTCATGGGAAAAAGGCGTGAGTTTATGTATATATTTAATATATTTTTGTGTTTACCTGATAGTGATTCTTTATGCTGCCATAGATTCCTCTAGCTCATCAGCTAATACAAGTTAACTCTTCGACTGACACCCTTGGTGACGTTGTGCGTCGGAGTTGTAGCCAACAGAAAGGAAACTTTGTTTAATGTCTGCCATATAAATTAAAACGGAAAGTAGCCCAAGTCATCACAGGAATCTGCTGAACACCTTTATAGACGCCAATGCCAATATCGGACGGCACTGTTGGCGCAGTGGTTAAGCGAGTGACTGCTGCGCTGCGTGTCGCGGGTTCGATTCCCGCACGGTACAAATATTTGTATGACCTACAAGTAGTTGTTCCGGGTCTGGCTGTTTGTGTATGTGAGTTTAAATGTTTGTAAACGCACCCACAATACAGGAGAAATTCCTAGTGCGGGGCAACGTTTAAAAAAAAAATCGTTCTGGTTTCCGAAAGTTTGGTCATACCTCATCTTCTCTCCACCACCTACTCTCTCCCTGGCTTCACTCTTATCCGCAATAATAAAAATCAAAAGGGGTCACCCCCTTTCCAATTCTCTGTGATATCTTGTGTGTATTAATGTCAAATGAAAGAATCCATCAAAATCGCCTTGTATACTCATCAAGATTGAAAATCATAACAAAAACATCTCCATATACTGACCATCTACACAGGCATTCAAACCTAACCGCATACCACACTTGTCACAGACAATAAATCACAAAGAAAAAGGTACTAAGCCCAAAAATCGAGAACAAATGTTTGCTTAATTTTAATTTCTCGCTTACAAAATGCAGCTATAAATTAAGATAGCGGTGACCAAGTGATTTATGAGTGTGAAGGAAGCTTTACACACAAAGTGGAAAGGGACAGAAGGTTGGCTCCTTGCAACAAGCGAAAACAGGCGAGTACCTACACACAATGGTCTGTCCCAAAAGTATTTGATGAAAGTGTAAACAGACCCTGTCCTACGATTCTAATCTCTATAAATCTCTCCGTGAAAACTTAGATAAAGTGAGCTCTCATTCCATTTGCTGAGGCTAGGATTTGACACTATTGACACGGTGAGATTTTTGCAGAATACAGGTTAAATTCTTGGGCAATCACTTACTAAAGGGATTTAGTAACACATTCATAGGTATTTAGAAGGTTTCTACTTTATATCTGCAACTTTTTCCAACAATTGTTTCTGGAATAACATTATTAAATTGTAATCGAAAAATTATCGACGAAAACTGAGGTTATAAATTTAACCTCAATTATTGTTAAATGGAAACCAGTATAAGGTGATTTAATAACCCTTATGGCGGCGGGAGAGTTCAAGGGGATAATAGAATTTCGAGTAACTATGCAAATCAAAGCACTCAAATTGTAAGTATTACTATCAATTGGCATCCACAGGTACGTTTACTGATCTATGTATTTACTTTAGATACTTTTGGAAAGACTATAGAGGCGTACGAACGGCGATCACAAACAAAAGCCAGTCACAAGTGCACTTGCACTCCCTGTACAGTCACGTCTATAAGTATGTATACACTTGGCTTTATTCAAAGGCGATTTTCTCTTTTATTTTTGAATGAAATTTTATGTTATTACCAATATACTCGTAGTATTTTCGAACCCATAGGTTTATGTAAAGTGTCGTATTTCAACGTTGCATGCGTTATTTCACGAAAAATCGCAATTGAAAGTTGCCAAGTGTTGACATATTATTGGTCGTGACTGTGTAAGGCATGTCTTTGTGTGCGTACTTACATTTCCGGTCATCGTGTGGCGGTGTCAACCTTCTGTAGGTACCTTGTGTTTTATATTTTAAGCTGTTTCTCGTAGCCAGCAGGAGTGCCAGGACAAAGAGTCTGACTATGCAATCTCGTCAATAAGAGCAAGGTGTTGTGCGGAAGGACTGCGGGGATTTATAAAGTTGCAGGTTTATTAGAAAATTCAAGAACATTTTGAGTTGCCCGACTATGAAACTAATTTATAAAATTACTTTGATAGAAAGTTGACCTTAAATGTTTTAAATATGAATTCGCTGTCATTCGGCTATGTAGATTGTTAATACCATGATTGATAAAGATCGCTCTTAGCGATAAGACTGCCCATTGTGTGACCCATTGTAAAGTTTTCTATATTTATGTCTGTAATTTATATGGTGTACATAATAAAGAGTATTTATTCTATTCTATTCTATTCAGTTCAGCCGATCGCAGTCCACTGCTGGACATATACCTCTCTCAGTCTGCAACATAAAACCCTGTCCTCCGCCTTCCGCATGCAGCAGACTGCATGCGGAAGGCGGATTCTCGAAAAGGTTGTTAGGACAGATCCTAACAACCTTTTCGAGATCGTCGGCTCATCTAGCTGGGGGGCTTCCCACACTATGCTTGCCGATACGCGGATAGAAAATATTTGGAGCTTAATTTACTAAAGTATTTTTATCCGACTACGGCGAAGCAAAAAGGAGGGTTATTGTATGTATGTATGTTCATCTGTTCCCTCATAACTTCTGAACTCCTTGTCATAATTTGACAAATGAGGTACCGTTCGAAGCGTCTTGATCGGCCGCTGGTTAAAGGCTACGTGACGTCACATTAAATTGAATACGGCGCCCTCTAGCGGAAAAAAGCCATAACCTAAAAAAAAAAATATCATGCTGTGTTGGGTATCAAATTAAAGGGCTTAATTAGCACATTTAAAAAATATAAATATTACTGAAATAAGCCCCAAAAAAATTAAAAAAAATAAGTTTAAAAACTAAAACCCGACTACTGAAAAGGATGGAACAAGAAAGTACCTTCCCGTGGTCGCATCCGCTGTTTATACTTACATGTTAGCTATGGTAGCATGCGATCACGGGAAGGTACTTTCTTGTTTCATCCTTTTCAGTAGTCGGATTTTAGTTTTTAAACTTATTTAATCCGAACTTACTTTATTAGTTACCTACCCATTCAAAAATTATGCAATTTCTTGAAAGTTCAAAGCAATATAGTTTCAGCCAAAGCTAGAAGAGTTGAAATATAAACTTACTAAAGTGTTATTTCCTCGGTTATTACGACTGGCCTAGAAAAAAGAATGTAGGTCATGCAGATTTAAGAACCGTTTGAAAAGAGAGGAAACGGTTTGCTTGAGCCATATCCGATGTTAATTGATCAGAAGGAGTACCTACTGGCATTTCCAAAGTGGAGCAAACTCGGGCTAAAAATAGTGGCTAAAGTTGAGAAAACCGATGCAAGTGCCAACAAATAATACCGCCGCAATTCTAAAATATGCGTCAGTTTCGTATAGTAGTAAGTAGGTACTAATATTTGACATGGAGTTTGCAGACTCGTCTCATAAAGGCGAAAAAGTTTTGAAAATAACAATGCCAAATGTCTAAAATGTATACTGTAAGTACATACAAAAAACACTGTTCTGAAGTTAATAAACTTCAGAACAGTGTTTTTTCTCAGTGATGATGTTGCCGTTGAGACCAGCGCGGGGTACCTAATTGCGTAACAGTAGGAATGGCATTCATTTTGACAGTTCATCAATACTCATTGCGTTATTCACGTTGTTGAGCAGACAATTTTTTCCAACTTATGAAGCAATGGATTAGCAATATTCTTCAAAATGATTTAGATTGTGATTGATAGTGTGTTACACAATTAGGGGGGGCAGCGGGAGGGGTCATTTGATGATTTCCCATCCAAAAAAAAAAAAAAAAAAAGGTTTTAGTCGACTATTATAGGTACAGGGTGGTTGGGACATCGACGCGCAACCTGAGGGGCAATTCTCGTAATTTTAAGAACGTTCACAGTCTGATCTCAGTCTCAATCTGTCAAAAATACCTCTTATTTCCATACATTTTGACAAGATTTTGACATTTGTTTGTCGCCGAGATGATACTGCGACTAGATTTTGAACGTTTTAAATTACGAGAATTGGTTTCTGATTTCATGAATTATTCAGCACATGATACTAGGACGAATAAACGCACATAAAAAAAAAAGAATCATGTTCGTTCATACTTACCTCGTTGAAGTTTGCGCTGCCATTAGAGCGTGGCGTGGCAGTTGAGTAGGTATACAGATACTTAACTACTATATTCAAGCTCAACCTGAACTGAACAAAATATTCAGCCGCTGCCTGAACAATCAGTTATCGCGCTACGTCATACATAGCTGTAGCTAAGTACACTACAATCCATACTTAATATTATAAATGCGAAAGTGGGTCTGTCTGTCTGTTACCTCTTCACGCCTAAGCCGCTTAACCGATTTAGATGAAATTTGGTATAGAGATAGTTCGAGTCCCAGGAAAGGGCATAGGATAGTTTTTATCCCGATATTCCCACGGGATCGAAACTTATGCGGGTGAAACCGCAAGGCGCTGCTAGTATTTTATCTCATCAAGCGACGCGCGCTTTACATGTGGTAACCAAGTCTACAAACATGATGTGAATATGTGCGTGGAGACGAGTAGCGTCAGTACAGTCATAACAAGCATACACACACACTTCCAACTTTGCCATTTTCGCACATGCCATTACACACACATTCACAACCTGCTTGTACACTTGGTAAGCACAAACAAGCGCGCCTCGCTTTGTGAGATAAAAATACCATACCTACAGCAATCCCTAAATTCTCATACTATCCTTTGTTATAACAACACACTGTTCGATATTAGAGTATCTCACAAAGTATTTTACTGCAAACAAGACAAGTATGTCTCCTGTTTCCAAATTATCTTTGAGACGCAAACCATCTCCGATATTGCAAATACTGCAATACAAAACAGGTAGCTACAGAAAGTTATGTCCATACAATGACCGAAAACGCGCGCACACATTGAAACGCTTCGTATACATCGAGTGCAAATGCACTCGCGACTGGCATTCTACTGCGATCGCCATATGTACGCGTCTATGTGCACTGAAAAAAAAAAGTAGTTACCACAATCAAGATTCTGTTTAGATTGACTAAGTAACTTGTTTGCACAGCTACTACTTTTATTTGATCAGTGTACCAGTGTTTGTATAATGTATTTGATAAACACAACCAAGGAACTTATTTAGCGCAAACATTTAGCGCACGATTTGATCAAGTTGTATGATTTTAATTAATTACAATGATAAATAAGCAATATTACTTAAGTATTATGTAGGAATGATTGTAGCCATTTAAAGACCTTAAGATGTTAGTAATTGTATAGTTCGATATTGAGATAGACTCATGATAGCACAAGTTTAAACCTTAGTGGTTTTTGGTTGCTATTTATTATGAATAATCCTGTATTCTTTTGTATAAATGATAAATAAAAAAAAAAAAAAAAATGCTATCAAGTCAAATCAACATAATAAAGTTTTAATTATCTTTATTGAAGTAATCAAAGCTTGATTGACACAACTAATTTACTTTGTTGTTTTAACTCTTCTACAATGATGTCATGTTAAGGGTAATCAAGAAACTTGTTTGAGGGTTCAATCATTTGAACTAGTATTGCTGCAACATGTCGTGATGATCAACTTAACTAAGATTTTGATTAATCTAAATAAAATATCGTCAATCAAGCTAAAAAGTCACTTGATTGGAGTGTATTTTTTTCAGTGTGTGCGTGCATATGTTTTCGCTCGTTGCATAGGAGCTGACCTTCTGTACCTATCTATTACGTGCTACGGAGTTCTGAGACTAAGTTATGGGTCATAACTCGTTTATCGAACTCATCGTTGAACACCGGATCAGACTTGCTGTTCAACCCTTACGTATCTTGTATAAAAATACTGTCATGTGTAACAAACGAAGCATCTTTTATATCACACTATCACATCACACTATATCACACTAATATTATAAAGGCGAAAGTTTGTGAGTGTGTGTATGTGTGTGTATGTTTGTTACTTCTTCAAGCTTAAACGGCTGGACCAATTTTAATAAAATTTTGTATGGAGGTAGCTGACACCCTGGATTAACATATAGGCTACTTTTTATTCCGATATTCCCACGGAATCAACATTTACGCGGGTGAAACCGTGGGGCGCAGCTAGTAAGTAATAAATAGTAATGAAGGCAAAACGGTACATTGAATATTTTTGAAAATAAGTTATTGCTACGAGGTTTGGGAACGAGTCTGTTGCTGAAAATATAGTTTTTAGAATTTTAATCCGTTTCTGTTTGTCTAGATGTATGTTCCGGATTGGCGGAAAAACGGCTTAACGGATTTAGATGAAATCAGGCACACAGATAGTTTACACCTGAATTTACACTTAGGATACTTTAAATCTCGTTAGTACGCTCCCGTGGGATATTTTCCGGCATCAACGCGGGCAAAGCCACGGGCTAAAGTTAGTTCTAAATACATAGATGTTATTGCTCAAGCTTCGGCAAGGGCATTTGTCGTTTAAAGCTCAACGTCAAAATTGCTTATATTTGTGTTGCTTTGGATTTATTTATCTCTAGTGTTGTTTGCTCTTGTACAGTCAAGTCTAAAAGTATGTATACACTTGGCTTTATTCAAAGGCGATTTTCTCCTTTATTTTTGAATGAAATTTTATGTTATTACGAAAATAGTATTTTCGAACCTATAGGTTTATGTTATGTGTCGTATTTCAACGTTGCATTCGTTATTTCACGAAAAGAAAAGCAATTAAAAATTGCCAAGTGTATACATAGATACTTTTAGACGTGACTGTACTCGTATTATTCAATACTTACTTTGTAGGTTTCAGTAGTAACTGCACGTAACTAATCCTTATTCAAGTGGGGTCGGTTCTTTTAAAGTTTTATCTTGTATATTGCAAGTGGTCTTCTTCTAGATAGCCTCCCCAGTTTTCATTGCGTATGCTGTTGCTCAGTTATACAAATAACATCAAACATTAAAAAAAAAAACTTAATTTCCAATATTGTTTGGAAGAAAAATTTCAATATTTTGATGCTGTTACTGCTAATAATAATAATTTGAAGGCTGTTACTCCTCAAGTTATCACAATTACAAGGTTGACCATGTATTCTGGATATTTTACATCCGTCTCTAACTAAGTCTTCCTCACTTTCATAATCTAGATTCATCATCTGCCTAGCCTTTTCCCAACTATGTTAGGGTCGGCTTCTAATCTAACTGGATGCAGCTGAATACCAGTATTTTAATGGAGCGACTGCCTATCTGACCTCCACAACCCAGTTACAGGGTAATACGATACCCCTTGGTAAGACTGGTTGTCAGACTTTCGGGCTTCCGACTACCCGTAACGACTGTCAAAGATCCACGAATGACAGCCGGGACCAACGGCTTAACGTGCTTTCCGAGGCACGGAGGGGTCTCGGTATGTAAAGATGGTCACCCATCCACAGACCAACCGCGGCAAGCGTAGCTTAACCTGATCGATCGACCTGTGCGGCTGTTATTATTTTACCACGAGCCCATCATTTCATAATCTAGTGTCATCACTAAATAAAACAGTCTCAATAATGTGCATTACTTTAATATTAAATCGATGTACGACATAAAAAGTTATCTGTACACAGATATTTATTAGTTTTACAATTAAAAATATTAATTAACGTGATCTGGATAGGCTTTACAGTCAGTCGTTTTGAAAATATTGTTTCCTTCTCGACTGTGTTAATTTGGGCGATAATTATATTTCACAGATAATTTAGTATTCACATTATTTCTTTTAAAAAAATACCTCGAACGATAATACAACATAATGTTCAGCAATAATCAACGTGACAATAAAATTTTTCTCAAAATAAGTTGTGCGGTTTTGAAGACTACGATCGTATAAAGTGCACCTCAGACGTACTATGGCACCGGCTGAACGTGGCAACGCAATGGAGCGAGAACAGGATTTACAATCGGAGTGCTCTAATCTGGAGCAGTATCTCATAGGTACGACGTTTCATGTCATAAAGTGTCGCCACCGCTTGGTACTGTGAGTCGTAACGTGCCTTGGTATTGATATGAATTGGGTCATCAAAATATTTTGTAAAAGAGAATGTATCGTATTGTTTATAAGGTTCACATTACTCTAAAGAACATCAACAATACTTTACGATAATTCCACCTGCACATTGAGAAACCACTGCTAGCGCTGTCAATGTGGCCAAGTTCTAGTCGAAAATCATTTAATTAAATTTAAATATTGGAATTATCGACACGACGAAGCAAAATGACTACTACTTTAATTTAGGATAACACAGTTCAAAGTAATGAAGTTACTGTCACTAAAACTCAATCATGGACCTACCAGTATCCCAGAAGCCACAAATTGACTTTAAATTATACTAATTAAGCACAGCAGGACCTGCACGAGTAAATAAAGCTTGAAAACCAAAATCTCAACCCCGATAAAATCTATCTCCAGTTGAAGTAGCTAAAGCTAAAGCAATTTCCTGGTACCCAACAATTGGTACGGCAGCAAATCTCCGCTTAGAAATAATCCAGTTATTCGGTACATTGCCGTCGTTAAAGTCACGGAGAACATTAATTGGTCTGCGAACACGTCCAAGTCTTGCACGCTACGAGAATCGGAGTGTCGCCTAATTTGTGACGTGACATCAAACTAGCCACTGTCGGAGCTTAGTTGCAATTTACGAGTTTTTAATTGGATTTCACGGTTAAAAGGTGTGTGTGAAAATTGTGAAGACGGAACTTTCTTTTCTGGAGCTTTTAATAAAAGTTTTTCTTTTAGCACTGTTCGTAATTGGAAGTTGGTTTTAATTGAATTGGTTATATTTACCTAGTTGAAATTTGGAGAGTGGAAATACAACCACAAGCATACAAAAGCTATACAGTTCTTAACGTTCTCGTCATCTTTGTCATGTATGTATTAAAATATGCCGAAGTTACTTGTAACCATTAATAATTATTTACGTTAGAAGAATGTTCTAAGACAATAAATACAAAAACGCAGAGTTATAAATGACGATACGTAAAGCTTGTTTTATCTTTCCAAAACAAATCAATGAAGAAATATTACAAAGATATACCATGACAGTGAGTATTCCACAATATATTCTGACAACTAAATATCAAATGTCAGCAATATACAAACATAATCCAAGTGTACGCTGTTCCATGTCCTTAATTATTCACAGATACGTTATACTAGCCAAGTCTTGTTAGCACTTGGTTAGAATATATGTAACTAAAGTATCAAGTAACCTGTCTTTAGACATTGTAGTTAATATCTTAGCACATCGAGCAAATACCTGTTACAACATTGCATCTGCAAATAAAATACTTAGTTGAGTATACCTTCGAGGGATGAGAGTACTAAAAACGTTAAAGTATTTTATGACCATGTTAAATGTATCAATGTCTCACGACGATTCAATAATTGGGTGGCTCAGCATAAAAAGAAATGACAATAGCTATTTGGTCTTTTAGATATAAAATTAAATGTCATCATTGTTGTTTTGTTCGAAAATAAGAAACATTATTTTGCAAAGATCTATTTGTAAGACATAATGGTATCTCATATGCATCAATAAACATGTCAAGCAGTATCAGAGCTGACAATAATGAAGTAAATGTACCGAATCTGTCATCAATTCTGCATTAGACATATATACAAGTTTGTTGCCCGTTTCAAACCACTCCTAAATCATAAGATAATGACTCATTAACATCTATAAATGTCGTGTTAAGCTCGTGTGTTTCCAGCCAATGCAAACCAAAGCCCTGACAAGGCTAATGTAACTGGACATTGGACAACTGGACATTTATCATAAATTCTCCCTCTCACAATTCGCGTTAGGAGTTTACAGCTCGTTGTCAGAGCTACTAACCGTGCCGTATCCGACGAGCAATTAACTGGCCTTATTGTCAGAGTCCGTATTTGCATCAGTGAATTCTAGGTTTGTGATTTCATGAGTGTATTACTGGAATCTACTTATATAAGTTATTGTTTTTGTATTGTTAGGTCTATTAATATTATCGTCTTCGATTACGTCGTGGATACTTGTAGATTTTAGACTTGGGGTTTTGTAAGGGTGGACTTTTAGTTTGGTATGACCAAAGTATGGAATCTCATTCCTATATTGACTTCTGAAGTCTTCTTGAAATATTTCACTCCCATTTACTGTATTTTTTTTACCCCAAAGTTTACTCACCTCTCGTTCTACTTAAACATAAATATTTAAATTTAAATGTTTATGCTGTTTTGTCAAGTTATTTTTTGTAAATTAAACTGATTTCTATAATTAGCCCAATTAACACAGTCGAGGTATTATTATAAAATCAAATACAAACTATAACACTATTTACCAACCAATCATAAATGATTTTCACGTTTTCAACTCTTATTTTATTCCGTAACTAGTAGACACAAAAAGCAATTACCAATAATACAAATCAACAAACAGGTTTTGATATAAAACGAAAATTTAATTTATAATTAACTCCATGTTTGCACATCTGTCACCTATTATAATTAGCTATTTGATTGACGAAATGGCATAAATAATTAAAACTATCAACATAGAGATATTACAGTTACTATAACTAGCAATGAGTGATATAAAACAAAGGATATACACATTATTTATTACATACTTGAATTTACAAATAGTTATGAGTAGCATCTTGAAACTAAAGACATAAAATTGAAGGAACATTTTGTGCTACCAAAGCGATTTGCACAAAAAATAAACATATACAGCATGTTAAACAACAAATAATGTTTTTTTTGTTTTTTAGCACGATGCTGACAAGAGCTGGCATGAAACCAAAGTACTATACTTCGGTAAGGCTGTCCATACAGTCTGATATTATGCAGAAATTCACATAACACACAGATTAATAATATAACAGCTCCAAACTACGCCCGACTCCCACGAGAAACAATGTGAATACATAAATGAACACGCTGATTCGTTCGACATACAAAACAATGCTTAGTTGTCGAAGGTCAACACAGTATAACAAAGTTCTGCTAGCAACGATCCATCTCTCAATTCACAACGGAGGAACAACCACACTGTCTTTCTGTGTCTACAGTTGGAAAACTGCTCGCAGTACAATAGGAAAGTTTTCAATTAATATCACAGTTTCCGTATTTAAAAGTAGAACATTACAAACTTCACTAGTTAGTCCGTGAACTATATACACTCCACTACACGATTCAACTAGAAACAGTAAGTTCTGGATACGTCCGAACACTGGCTTTTGTCTTGTTGTCACCCGAAGTAGTACTGGGCGTTGGAATATCGATATAAACTCCTTGTGTTAGGGTCCGTTTCAGTTTGTATTTGAACTCTTGGCAGAGTTTTGACCGCAACTCCGCGCCCTAACGTGCCATGCGGCATAGTTCGAAGAGGCATTTCTATGGGGAATTCAGCCACCTGTCCGTACATATTAGTGCTCACATGTGGGTACGTATTGGGTACTGGGCGGCCGACATACTTATTGATTTTAGGACTTAGAGCAACATTGGTGTATTGCATCTCTTGCTTGATTCCCGAATCAACTGTGTCTACGGGTCCAGATAGACTGGTTATGTTAATATCGTTATCAACTTCCGATATGCTGTCGTTGAATCCGTTGGGGATTTCCGTGGTGGCTGATACGTCTGGGCCTTTTGGCTGGTCGGATGTTTGTTTAGTCATGACGCAGCGGATGATGCCCAAGATGATGCATAGGAGAAGGCTACCAGCGACGGCAGCTATGATGTATACGTACATGATGTCGAATTGATCTGTGGAAGAGAAAAAGGTATCAATTTCATATCAATGCACCCCAGTAAAGTATTCTAACTTTTAAATTTTTGAAACATTTATC
Organism: Amphipoea oculea; assembly: GCA_945859645.1. NCBI lineage: Eukaryota > Metazoa > Arthropoda > Insecta > Lepidoptera > Noctuidae > Amphipoea > Amphipoea oculea. The sequence continues at coordinate 17,787,901 of OX243864.1, read as the reverse complement.
ACGTTTTAGACGCGAGCACACAAAGTGGGTGAGGCGTTAGTTTACTTTTAAAGCGCTTCCGTTGTGACAATACAGCGAGGTAATTGCGTAACACACTATCAGTAGCAATGGGTTACATTTTGACAGTTCAACAACATTCATTACGTTATTTGCGTTGTTAGCAGACAAATTTTTTGAACATATGAAGCAATGGATTAGCCTCCTTCACAATTATTCAGATTGCGATTGATAGTGTGTTACGCAAATCTGCGCTCTGATTGACGTATTTTAATTTTAGAAAGGAAAAGAAAGAAAGAAAATACATTTATTTAGCACAGACTGAAAGACACACAATACACCAGATAAAAAAAAAACTAACAAAAAATAAAGATTAAAAAAAAATATAGGTATAGAGATTTTCTGAGATTCCTCTTTACTATTTGGTGTTCTTAAGTGAAAATTGTGTCCATAAGTCAGAAGAGCCCTGAATTCCAACCAGAGATTAATAGGGTCATCACCGCTAAAGTAAATGGGAGATCATTTTGGCCAAATAAATTACAGGCTTACAAACGCTATTCTGTTTACTTAGCTATACAAAAGACAACAAGGACTATAAAAGAACCATTATGATAATTGATCTGAGCAATATTAGCTTTGAATAACGGGTTATAATATAATAACAAATAATAAAATTATTTATCCTAGAAACTAGGTTTGATTGCTTCGCTTTTAATGTTTTTAATAAACCCATCATCATCTGCCTAGCCTTTTCCCAACTAGGTTGGAGTCGGCTTCCAGTCTAACCGGATGCAGCTGAATACCAGTATTTTTACGTGAAGCGACTGCCTATCTGACCTCCACAACCCAGTTACTGGGTAATACGATACCCCTTGGTAGGACTGGTTGTCAGACTTTCGGGCTTCTGACTACCCGTAACGACTGTCAAAGATCCACGAATGACAGCCAGGACCAACGGCTTAACGTGCTTTCCGAGACACGGAGGGGAGGTATGTAAAGATTGTCACCCATCCACAGACCAGCCGCGGCAAGCGTAGCTTAACCTGATCGATCGACCTGTGCGGCTGTTATTATTTAGCCACGGCTTTTAATAAACCCATACACAATAATTTCTAATCAGAATTAATTGCGAAAATAAACGCGGATTTAATGCAAACATTATGACATAATTAATTGGTGTTTGAAAAGGCTGATTAAACTCGTTTTATGCTGATCTTAAGCCCGTATAATATTTCTTAAACAATGTAATATTGTCTCAACACTTATCGTTGTTTAGACAAGACAGGTAATTATGCATATTGCGGAGTCCTGTATGTAAACTTGGGCAAGCAAACTCCGGTATTGAATAGGGCCTTGAAATAATTCACAGGGTTGGGAAGAGCTATAAATTATGAAGCAGTAGAATGCATAGTGTGTGTTCAAACTATATTGTTATAGTGTTGCCTTCATGAAAATATCGTTTGAGTAGGAATCGCCACGAGAAAATTATATGTGTTGTTACATTCCATCTCCTGAATTTCACATGACAATGAAAGAACATAAAGTTCGGTTTTGTTGAAATCGTGCACAAACGCGATCTACCGTTACTCTGTGACCACTTTGAGACTAACTTGGAAATCAATACTAATTTAATATGTAATGAAACAAAGCTGATGTAGTTTCACTGCTGCTTCGAAAGTGAGTTTCAGTTCTGTTAACAAAAATAGTCTACCTACAATAGTATAGGTATACATATGCCATTAAGGGTGTTGGCGGTTTGAATATGAAATTAAAAAAATAAACTATTTAACATACAAGATTTTTTACAAGTATGTATTATAAAAAACCGGCCAAGAGCGTGTCGGGCCACGCTCAGTGTAGGGTTCCGTAGTTTCCCGTCCGTCACAATAAGTGTTCCCACGTACAATTCTACAACATTATTTTTAGTATATGCGAAACCTGAATATAGTTTGTTCAGAATAAGTAACTGAATCGATTCCAATAATTTTTACCCCATGTTATATTTTGGCCCAAAAATATTTAAAAAAGGTTAATAGTTGGACACCCCGAGTATATTATACTGTGCCCCGAGGAGCGACTAACTAGGTAGTTATCTACCATACGCGCACAATGGCGCGGCGCCGGCGCACAGCGAGCGGGGCGGGGGTGCAGCAACCTCAGTCGCCCGGGTACCACTGGTTGGCGCGCACGTGTCGCGTGGGTCCGTGTCGCGTGGGTCCAACTGCATAATCGCGAGCGCGCGGCCGCCGCGGGCCACAGTTGTGTTTCGGTTGATCGTGTACTTACCTATCGTATGTAAAAAGTGTCGTGTAACTGGACTGGACGTGGACTTTCTCATACACAAACGTCCAGTACACAGAAACAACGATAACAGTGATAACGTATCCCTACAATGCTTTGCCGTGATGATTAACATTTTTAAACACGCCAAGATGGTTAATTGTAGAAAGTTATTATTTGTACCTACAGCCTGCTGTGGTTAAGTAATGCGATGTTTAACACTTTTCATCCACTTTGAACAAATCGCATTGACTACATTGTATCACTTACGGCTTACGAATAAGTAATTACTTATTCGTAGCTTACGGCTGCATTTATTTACGAATAAAGTACATTATAATAACTACCTACACTTGACCATTACGACAGTCCAAAGCCTGCAAGTGTGATGGAAAATGTTATCACCAGTTAATTACAATACAATCGCCACGCCGCGCGAACGGCACGCGGTGGGGGAGACCATGTATTTGGACGGACAAACAGGTAACATAACAAGCTTATAACTTGGTGATTATTCATGATACAGTTTTGAAATTTTGTACATAGATTCTTTACATAAAAATACTAGACACGTGTTTCGGGTTTCGCATATACTAAAAATAATGTTGTATAATACCCGACCCAATGTAATAAGTACCTACAACGCCATCTCTCGGGGAATTGGATTACTAATTAATACATAGACGTGCCAGAAATTTTCGGTGGTCATTTTGGATTGCGAGAACCGATTTTAATAATTCTTTTTTTGTTTGAAAAAAGGTACGTTCAGGATAATAAAATATGTAAACGAAGTTAAAAAAAAAATGCTTGCATATACGATTATACTACGAACTTAGTCCAGAAATGATTTTGTACAACTTTTTGTCTTTTTTGTACAAAAACTGTTGTTTCTATCAAGTTCAAAATAATTTTCCTAGAAAGTCTTTATAAAGTTCTACTTTTCAGATTTTTTTCATATTTTCTAAACTTATGGTTCAAAAGTTAAAGGGGGGACACATTGTTTCTTACTTTTGGAGCGATTATTTCCGAAATTATTGACATTATCAAAAAATGATTTTAGTAAACCCCTATTCATTTTTAAATACCTTTCCAACAATATATCACACGTTAGGGTTGAAATTAAAAAAAAAAATCACTTCCCACTTTACATATAGGGGGGCTACCCTAATAAAACATTTTTTTTCAATTTTTATTTTACCACTTTGTCGGCGTGAATGATATACATATTGGTACCAAATTTCAGCTTTCTAGTGCTAACGGTCACAGAGATTAAGCGAGGACAGACAGACGGACGGACGGACAGACAGACATGGCGAAACTATAAGGGTTCCTAGTTGACTACGGAACCCTAAAAATAGTAATCTTGGAATTTTTACTTCTTAAAAACAATGTTGTTTAAATGACATCACTCGGCTGCTTGTCAGTCTTGAAATCGAGTTGCAGACGATATTTATTTATTTATTAAAACTTTATGCACAAGTAAAAAAATAATACTGTACAAAGGCGGACTTAATGCCTGAGGCATATTCTCGGTATATTGTTAATTTCCCGAATAATATTCCTTTTGAGCTGCTCCAAATCTCTCGGATTATTCCAATAGACCACCGATTTAAGGTAGCCCCATAGAAAAAAATAAAAACATGGAGTGAGATCGGGACTACGTGTGGAGGCCATTCAATATCCCGCCTTTTCGAAATGAGTTTTCCCGGGAAGATTTCTTTCAGCAGGTCTATAGACACCCTAGCACTATGGCATGTGGCACCATCTTGTTGAAACCATATCCCCGAGGTATGGCCTTGAAATTTTTGTCGCCGCGCACTTCCGAGAAATTAAGGACGCAAATCACCAACTTCATGGCTCACCCTGTATAACGTGTATCAGAAATGGGTGGTCAAATTTAAGGGTATGGTACAGACCATAAGACTGATCATCTTTCTCTATGGTACCAACATCGTAATCACGAAAAAAATATCAGCTGTCCCATACATTAGGTCGAATAGGTATTGAAGTTTTGTATGGGACAGTTGATACTTTTTCTCAAACATGCTTGGAAAAATAATTATTTTGACAACCTTCTTCGAGATAAATCGAAATTGCTGTACTGGCCAAATTAATGCAGGCAGTAGCCGGCAAAAGTTGTATGAAAATCCATATCTGTCGTGGTTTAGCGGCCAAATAAATTACATAGTAAACTAATATCGGTCGTGTAATTTAAAAATGGAACGATCTTTTTCTCTGAAACACTTCAATCAAGGAGGTAATTTATCAAAGGTTTTATTTAAATTTCGAACTGGCTTGCATTGCAAATAGAAAGCTGTTTATTGAAAAAAAAAACAAATGAACACCGAGGTAAAAATTATTTTTGTTCATTGTATGTCATTCATTTTGAAAAGTAATTGTATGTGACAAAAAAGTTCTGCGTAGGTACTACTTAGTTTTAATTTTCGCGCATTATTTGAGAAAAGTACTATACAAGCATTGGCCACAACTAGGCATTGATGGACTTACGTATATGTGCCTCGGCTTCGCCTCGACCCACATTTACATGTTCGTCCATCAATGCCTCTTTTGCTGGCCGCTACTGTATCGCAATTACGATGTTGGTCCCATATAGAAAATTATTTAGTTTGATGGTCTGTACCACACCCTTAAATATGACCAAACATTTCTGGTACACGCTGAAGGTATTTATATAGATTCTTCCTAAAAAGAAACCGAGAGAGAGATTCCAAATTATATTTCAAATTAAATTAAGACGTAATTAATCGGATTAAGCATCACAATAGCTTGAATAACGAAGATTAAACAATACCTGAGGATTGTCTTAAACCCGAGATAGGTAGTAAACGTGAAAATTGTGGGTGAGAGAGGAGTTTATGAGAATATTATACTGTAGTTAAGTAATAAACTCGACTAGGAACTAGTTGTACACGGTAGTGGAACTATGATGGATGTTTATTACGTTCGTCTTGTGGTTGTATGTAGTGTGAGTGAGACTAGCTCTTCAACTATTGGCGGAGATGTGGATTTGACCTCTCACACACACGTTTGCCCGCCTACCTGTCGAAACTGGTCAAAACACCCCACGCGTCGGAGTAAATGAATGGGCGCAGTAACAATGACAATATAACAATGACATTGTTGGTGACACTTGGTGTACCGTTGACGTTTCGAGCACTTTCTCTTATGTACACTTGGTATACACTTGACGCTTGAGTGTTTAATATATGTATGGAAAGTCTGTGTCCCAGCGGTGGCACACAGTGAAACATTATAGGCTGATTATACCTTATGACTATGGAGAAGACTAATTGCAATAAGCTGCCTGTTTACCAAAATGAGGATAAAAAGCAGTGATGGCCCAGTGGTAACGTGGTTTGAATCCAGGCATGCGCTGTACTTTATGTAAATAATTTCATCATCACTGCCCTCAGAATGGCGAAGGAAAACATCGTCAGAAAACCAGTATGTCCTAGAACCAAAAGTTCGAAGACATGTGACATCTACCAAACCGCACTGGACCCGCGTAGTGGATTACGGCCCACTCCTTATCAGAGAGGTGCTTGGCTGGGTTCAAATCCACGACATAAGATGCGTAAGTCGAGGCAGTTACCACTAGGCCACCACTTCTCCTGAACTTGTATTAATTGAAGAAAATTAACAAAATGTTCAGTGAGTATATAATTTTCCAATCTTGAAATTAATTATCACGGGAGTAAGTAATCACTGGGATTGATATCTACGCGAAGGCAGATTCAATCGCGAAAATTATTTCATTTAGTTGATTAATCTCCATTGGTGATTACATTTGTCAGAATCTTACATATTTTTGGCTGATCATAAAGTAGGTGAATGACGGTCAATGAATGCAAGTGGACTAAAACAGAAGGCCAATTCGTAAATGTCAATGGTAGTCTAATACTCGTATCCTATTAACAAAAACGAATCAATTTGCTTACCATTTTTTATTGCCAAGCTGGGCATATAAATAGATTCGTAAGCTAATTTTACCTATGATAGCTACTTCGATATGGGAGAGTTTTTGCCTCATTATTAGTAAATAAACAGGAAGTGTCTTAATTTTAACCCATAACGGTCCTTAAATTATAAGAATCACCTATTAGCGACAATCATTTTCGAAAACGTCAAAAATTAAGGGAAACTAACAGACACACAGAAGTACAGTCCAATCTCAGTTTTATTACGTCTGATTTTGCATCACTGTTAAAATCACAGTGGTCTGTATTAATATATACAGGAAGATTTTTTGATCACCATCCAAATTTTTACAGGGTGTTCTACCCATGAATATGAACAACTTTCACTATGGGACCAACTCTAAAATCACGAAAAAAAAATCTGCTGTTTCATACATTTTGGTCGAGTAGGTATTGAACTTTTGTATGAAACAGCTGATTTTTTCGAGAATTGTATCGTTGAGAAATCTATGAAGGGTCGCCTTCGACATAATCAACCTGTAACGGTTCCCACTGCACACAGGCCTCTCTGTGGGCTCTGGAACTTTCCTCCCACAGCAGTGGACGTCAGCTGAACATAATGATAACGACAAGAATTTTAAAGGAATTGAGTGTTCCTTACCATCTTTAGGTAAATGATGTCTTGGTGGTGACGCTGAGGGCTCATCTCTGTTAATGCTGGTGATGTTAAGGCTGGTGGACATCGAGGGTCGCTGCGGTGGCACTGCAGCTACTGCTGGCGCAGGAGGCACTGCTGATTCTCCCCACCAGCGATCGTTGGTCTCATCTGAAAGGAAAATTTTGTTTAGTATCTCATTCGTAGATTTGATTACTAGACATAACGAAAGTCTGTTCTTTATTGTTGAATAGGCTTGCTCTTGACCCGATCACGTCTGATGGAAAGCGATGGATGAGGTCTATGATGGAACGAGCGTGCCCAGAAGATGCCTGTTTACTGCTGCTTAGAAGGCAGACGGGTTAAATCTAGAAGGAACACAGAGGCTGGCTGAGAGTTCCACACTTCGGCTGCGCGCATAATAAATGAGGAGGACAAGCGAAAATATGGTATGCAAGACAGGATATCAACCAAGTGTGGATAACATCCAGCAGTACGTCTGGTAGTGCGGTAGCAAAAGACTTGACTGTTTGTTTTCGTACTAGAAATTAATACATTTCCAATTTTGTGAACTGATTTGTAAAGTTAAAAAACTTAAATATCTAACCAAAACTAAGTTGCAAATAACAAGATATCAGAATATAATTTACCATAGAACTTTTGTTGAGTAAACGCACGGAGTATACTAGACTATACTCCGTGGGTAAACCCAATACTTTCTTCCACTTCACAAATATAAAAGGCGAACTATCCTCAAAAGGTTTTTTTTATCAACGAGTCGATTCCTTCAAAGAAAAGAAAAATAAATTGAGATATTGGAAAACAGTGGGCGAGATTGATACCGAATGAAATATGGAGATATCGTTCATTCAATGGAAATACAGAAGTGAATAGACAGAGGATCAGGAATGAATGAATGCTAAACTCAATCTGCGTATGTGTTTAGTTGCCTTTGAACGTATGCGGAATGGGGCGCTTTTTGTTTTTAATGCTGCAAGGAGATTTAGTGGTTTATTTATAAACGATAATTACAGTTAAGTGAAGTTTAAACGTCAAAAATGTATGGTTCAGCAGTTGTAAATCACTAATTTAGGGGCCGTCTCCAAGAGCGAGAGAATCGCGGCGATAGTCTCGCTGTGCCATCTTTGATATCGCAGTGTGGAGACACGTTCTAAGAGAGTGTATAGAAATACGTGGCACGACGATAATATCGCCGCGATTCTCTCGCTCGTGGAGACGGCCCCTAACTTTAAGCAACGTTTATGAATAAAGGGGATAAAGTTTAGTTTACGGTGTATACCTGGGGGTGTTCATTAAATTTAAACATAATAATATACAGGAGTACGAGAGCATGTAGTACGTTAAGTGCTACCTTCCCGTTGATAACTAACAGTCTCTCAGGGACTCGAGCGAGACACGGAGACACTTTTTAAACTCCAGGACTAAAAGAATATTAAACCAATATGGAATCCCTTAAAACACGTCTTACCCGCTAAAACAACACTTAACTCAGGATACCAGTTCTATTATCATAAAATATGAAGTTTAAGACATAATACGATTGCTTCAGCTACTTTGTTCAACTTTTCTTGTCAGACCAAACTTAATAAACGTCGATTCAAGACAGCAAGTTGAACATTTCAATGGAGGAAGAAAAGCAATAGCCTTCCGCACTAAGTTAAACTCGGAACGCCGCACCTTCAAGAGATACTGGTAATTTTACCGACAATATTAAAATTTCCATTTTGATCTTGAAGGAAAATGCAGAGAAGTTTTACGTCGTTGCCGCCAGGCATTTTTCCCAGAATTAAGGGTTGGTGGGGAAATAAATATAAATTAAGATAAAGATAATATTGTTAGTGTAAAATTCGAGGACAACGCAGAAGTTGTATCTGATGTCAGACACCCAATTATAGCAAGACACAATAATCTAGTTTCCAGCAACACAACTAAGGTCTCATCTCTAATTTCTTCGGCCAAATTACATGGTAGAACAAATAACAGTCTTATTCGTTTAACGCAAACGAAAAAGGAACAATACCCGGAAAATAGGGAACTGATCTTCGGAAAGATCCTAACTCATTTTTCCAAACCTAACAACATTACTAATAGAGTCGGAATATGAGTCGTCACGAGCGCTTCGTCTCGAGGAAACCTTTTATCCTATAATCCGTTTTCACACTGACAAAGCAAAGAAGCGCCCTGTCGGGAGCCAAACAAATCCTCGCAGATTGCAAGAGTCCAAATTAAGAGCGGATTAAGCAAATTTCTTCGTTTGTGTCTCATCCCATACACTTTGAATGTCGGATAATACACTTAGCGGGAATGATTTTGATTGTAATCTTACGCTTGCTTCATAATTCTGGTCAGGAGTTGATAGATTAATATAGAGAACTTAGTGACATGAGCTTAAATCTCCTTCTGAAAGACTGCCAGGGCATGAGTTATTTTTTTAAACAAATTCGTATCCACGGTCAATATTAATTGAAATGAAGAAATAAAGAACAATTTGGTTTATTTGTCACAGAAATAAAGAGGTGTATAGCAAAATATCAGTTAACTCGAACAATAAAGAAACAAAACAAAAACATAATTTATAATCGCGAGCATAGAACAGACTTGCAGCTGTCTAGCATTTCGACAGCTGCAAGTCTGACTGTGACAAGAAGGCATCCACTCAGCATGATGCTGTGCTATGGGGGACCTACAGCACAGCGCTGAACAAAACAAACAATAAAAAACAAAACAACACACAACTGAATTAAACAGTATTCTTTCTTGTTCTTTTTTAAAAATAATTATATCGCTAATCGGTTTTTAAGTTAAACCTTTGTGTTACATTTTCCGAGTATTTTTTTAGAGCAATTATAGCCAACTTAACTCACTACAATATCCAACAATATTGTATTTTACTTCATAAATTGCGCCACAATAAAATCCCTAGGGATATACACTATTATTTAAATAACCCTTTTCACTAGGATTCCCAACAATTTACTAGACTAAGTTATTATATTAGGTCTTACATTCCCTTGTTTGAGCTAAAATTCATAGTGTACGTACTGTATTTAACTCAGTGAAATTTGTTAGCTATAAAGTTCTGAGGTATATGAGAGAGCCTCGAAGGCAAGTACTTAAATAACTTTAAGTGTTAAACGACTGAGTGGTAATGAATAAGTATTTCTTCTTGCGCTAACTAGGAAAATGAAGCAAAAGATGGCTGACATTTTAATTACTTCCGTTCAGTTTTTGTTTTTGTTTTTAATTCCCGTCTTAGGGTTGACAGGGATGTGCAATATTTTTTATGCTATGATTTTCAACGATCTATAGTCGGACTTTTATAATGTCAGCTTATGTGTTACCACTTTTTAAAGAAATTTAAATAGTTATGTGACAAAATAATTCATTTAAGTAACTTTGAATTCAAAATCGATCCATGTTAAATTGATTTTTTAAAGAGGATTATAATTAGATAATGATATTTATAATGAAATTCAGGTTAATATAAATTTACAACAAAAACATTGAGCAATGCCTAATTACTGTTTTGTCATCATATTAGTGATCGGATTGGATTTATAAAAAACATTAATTCTAATCACAAACATTTATGTATTTTAAATATTCTTATTTTTGAGGTTTGTGGTGTTTTGCAAATAATCCTGTATAGTAAACGTTATCCCTAATGAAAACTTACTTTATTTAAAAAAATGTTTTCTTAGATCGATATATTAGGAGTTTTAGAGTAAAAATTTAAACAAAATTGTCTGTAGTAGACTATGTATTTACGCTGATTTGAAAGTGCAACATATATTTTTGTCCGATCAATACAAAGAATAATTATTTGATTGTTACGGTTAAATCAAAATTAGTCAATTTCGAATATCTAAGTTAAAAAATGTTTCATTGCGTTTTCACATCACTAGTAGAAATAGTGACAACATTTTTTAATGAAATGACAGTAAGAAATGTCATTTTACTGCAGCTAATTAAAAGTCGGACTATAGGTAGGTATACCTACCTATTTGTGACGTAACATTGCTGGATTCTTTTTCTCCTCTACCTATCGTTATTTCTCATGACAAAGTTTATTTTGTTTATGTGCAGACGCCATCACATCAAGCTACCCGAAACTGTCAAATTTTCCCTATCAACTTTGAACCTTATGATTTAGCGATAAAGTTGAAATCCTATTGAAGAAATTTGACAGATTGTAGTAGCTTGGTGTGCTGGCGTCTGTACGTATGTGAATGATGATATGGTTAGAATAGGTGGTAACTCCGAGATAACGGCTAATAGAGAAATATGGAGAATGATGATGATGATCTATGTATAGTATTTATTCTTTTTCGAAAAATCTATCCCTTATGTTGCTTGCAACTGCCATGGTTTGTCTATGCGTCGCTCTAAGGTTGACTGCTAGAAAATGCCTCAAGACATTTAAATCCACGTTTATACATTTTTTTTTACTTGTGCATAAAGTTTTAAATAATAAATAAATAAAAATTATGTTGCAAATCAATAACTTCACACAAATTACAAACTGCGGTCCGCTTCCAAGAATTTCAGCGGTCTGTAATCCCAATTAGATAACACAAATTAAACCGCAATTTCTTAAACTCAAGTCTTCGCAGAACAAGTATAATTATTATAATATATCTAAATTAATACTATAAAGAATCATTTCTAACTTCTAGTAATATTGTAAAGAAGTAAAATTATTGTTTGTTTATTTGTAAGATGTAATCTCTGGAAGTACCTACTGATCCGATTACAAAAATATCTTTCACTAAAAGAAAGCTGCACCATTAGGTATTGGCGAGTGCCATTGGATATTTTTAATGTTAAAACTAGAAACTTCATGCGGACGAAGTCACGGGAAGAACCTACTTATAGGTAGTCTTATTAATACAACGAGGCCTGATAAACTATTCTATTTGAACAACCTCCAAGACGCTCATAATCCTCGTAGGTTGGTACTTAAAACTGTTGCCTGACACCTTCCTTGATATTTAACAACATTCATAATTACCTCGTATTTTATTAATACAAGGAAGAAATGAAAAATTATTATATACTAGCTGCTGCCCACGACTTTGTACGTGGATCCTGTTGCTTATGCCAGCGAAAACGGGGTCGTCAAAATCGAAGATCTGAAACGTCTGATGTCGAATTCTAAGAGCCCGGAGACTGTAAAACAACGGGATGCGCGAGACGATTCGAGACGTTCCAGATCTTTCATTTTTGTAAGTCAACAGGAAATGCCCATTAGACTAATCAACTTTTGCTAAGACGTCATTCCTATTATGTTATAGTGTCGCTGGGCTTTGGAGTTCCAAAGCAGGTGTTCCAGATCTTCAAATTTATTCTCACAGCAGAAAATGCTCTTCACGTGGAATAATTTTTGCTATGGCGCCATTTTTATATCTCTTATATTGCGGTTCTGCATCAGGTCCCATTTTCCAAAATAAATTATAGCTTTTATGTTGCCCAGACTTAATACCTATACAATAAAAAAACTTTTCTTCCCGTAATTCCGCAGCGGATCCCAAGGGTACACTGAATTAATTGCAAATAACTTTAAAAAAAAATCTTTATAAACTATATTTTCTTGATAATTGGACACGAAATATATTTGGAGAAACTTGGTGTCATTTACTGGCAATAATGAACCAATGAGGTGGTAAACTTGGCCTTGCACTTTGAATGTTGGCATAAATGGGCCTTCTGAAATCTGTTTCGCACCAAAAGATGTCATTTGAAAGGCATTAGGTATTGTACGAACGGATGTTGTCCAAGAAATGTTTTGACGGATTTTGTAATATTTCAATATGTACCTACATTCCCACCTGAGCAACACATACCGTTTGTTTCCAGCTTCACAAATAGTACAATTTTGAACCATACCTCCGATGGCGGAATATGTGGCGTAGTCAATCATAAGAGTATACGTAAATGCACTCCGTTCCTTATTAATCCAAGGAAGGTCGCCATGCCCTACGGCTCTATCTTGAGACACATCCGATTCTTCAGATGATATCGACATTCTGTTTAAAGAATGTCGAAGTCGATCAGAATTCAAACGTTCGTTGCGCTCTTCTTCTGTCTCTTCATGCCGTACTCCAGCAATTCTTTCTCTCTCACTTTCTAACTGATTATGAATGTTTTGTTGTGTGCGTGTTCGGGACAGTGTATGATAATCTCGATCAGCAGTTAGTCGCGCATCACGTTCATCACTCGTTTCAAAAGACCTGTTAGTAGATGTGCGAATACGCTGAGAACTCAAGCGTGATTCTGTATCGGTAAACGTTTCCGATTCGCGAGACAATGGATGTCGCTTACGATCAGCGGACAGTCGCGCATCACGTTCCGCACTTGTCTCTAGAGACCTAGAAGCAGATGTGTAGATACGCTGAGAACTCAAGCGCAATTTTCTATCCGTGAACGTCTCCGACTCGAGAGACAATGCGTGACGTTCACGATCAGCGGTCAGTCGCGCATCGCGTTCCCCACTTGTCTCTAGAGACCTAGAAGTCGATGCGTAGATACGTTTGGAACTCAAGCGCAAGTCTCTATCCGTGAATGTCTCCGACTCGCGAGACAATGCATGACGTTTACGATCAGCGGTCAGTCGCGCATCATATTCTTCACTGGTCTCTAGAGACCTGGATGTAGATGCGTAAATACGCTGAGAACGCAGGCGTGCTTCGCGATCCGAAGAGGTTTCCACGGAGCGAGTTGCAGCCTGATGTTGAACAGTATCAAGGCTCACCTGACGCTCTTCGGTAGATTCTTGGGATCTTATGATCCTCAATCTTTTAGCTCTTTTGGAATATTAGGAAAGATTTGACCTCTTTCTAGGCATGGTTATAGTTTTATTGTGAAGATACCTGATCAATTAAAATCTAAGTGACTGCTCTTCTGCGTTACCGGGTAGGGTACCGTGTCACGAAGATAAATGGAAAAGGAAATTAAACACTCAAATAACATAAGCCCGAAGGCATATTTATTCGATAAAAAAAAAATGGGAGTTTTGGCCAGTAGAGTCAAATTTTCAATGATATACCATCGTCATCGAAAATCAGTCCTAAACTGTTACCGCCTTCACCGCGTGGAGGTACTCCAAGCTTATGTTATTTTATAATTATACAGTGAAATTAGTGATAGCTTTGATTTCCACATCAGATGTTTCTGATCTTCGATTTTTATAAGTCAACAGGAAATTCCCATCAGACCGAACAACTTTTGCTAAGACGTCATTCCTATATGTGTTATAGTGTAGCTGGGCTCGAGTTCCACATCAGGTGTTCCAGATCTTCAAATTTATTCTCTCAGCAAAAAATGCTCATCACGTGGAACAATTAATGCTATAGTACCATTTATATATCTCTTATAGTTTAGCTGGTCTGTTGCGGTTCTGCATCAGGTGTTCAAGTTTCCAAGAAAAATTATAGTCTATATGTTGCCCAGACATAATACCTATACAACATAAAAAAAATCATTGAAATCCGTCCAGTAGTTCCGAAGATTAGCGTGTACAAACAAACAGACACACAGACATTTTTTTTTTTTTAGATTCGTGCCCTATTACTGTTTCTAAACCCCCCTCAATAATTTTTTTTTTAATATATTGAATGTACAGACACAGTTTTTTTACTGTTTTATTATATGTATAGATTATAATGTGGCAAGTACCCTCAAAAGAGCAATAAAGTTTCTAAACACATTTTTCATTTTACCGGGATGTCTGGTCTGTGAGGCATTGTAACTGATGTATTTTGTCAAACAACTTCATGGGCTTTAGAATAAACAGGACTTACGTATTTGTAATAGTTTTCTGACTCTAAAGCCTTAAAGACAGACTTTATTGTTCTAGACTTTAGTAAAGTTAAAATGTTGAGTCTGTTTGTCGGTAAATTCCGTCAATTCACCGTTTATCTAACTTGCTATTTGCAAACGAGAATAAGGCATGCAACAAAACTGTCTCAGGGCGAATTTCACCAACGAAACTAAACGTTCCTTTCTTTAAACCGCGTTCAAAAACGGTCAGTGTCTTTGTTGTTGTGGAATATTGACATTGACAGCTGCCAGCAATTAACAAAGAGAAGTTTTTAAAGTGTCATCTTCAAAAAAAAATACTTGCTATGTCTACGGATATGTAATTGGTTACACTTTGAACTAACACGATTTTCGCGAAATCCGGCCGGCTGTCGCCGAAAACCAGCGCTGGGGCTCTGTCTTGCATAGGGTCGCAGCATTATGCTGAGCGATAGCCCTTTTGCGTGAATGTGACGCATGATTCCCTTACCTTCTTTTTTTTTTGTGTTTTTGTACTTTTTTGCGTCATGTTCAACGCAAATAAACGTATTTTCTTTCTTTCTAAATTGTCTCTAATGTAAAGATGACCTATACCGTTTAAAACCGCTAATACACTAGATTGTAAAGTTTTAAACACTTCCACCGATAACAACGGACTCTTAAGGCTAAACTTTACCTTCACGTAACATCCAAACCATAGCTCGTTCAATAGCTCAAAACTTAAAACCGTGAACAACGATACTACTTGACAGCGAAAATTTATACTTCAGCTTGGATTAGATACCTTACATTGTGAATTATCCTCACAAACTTTATAGCACAACACCTTTATGGGCCGGCAATAAACAGCGTACACCTCGGGCTATTCATGGTGTCGTTGGGAACATCGAACTTTACGGGAGAATTTCACCAATGAAACTGAACGCGAGCAGCACATATAAACTGTGTTCAAGAGCTGACAGTGTCAATATTTCATAGCAACAATGACTCTAATTTCTCTATTCTATTCTATTTTTCTCTATGGCAATGGTGCCGATGTCGACAATTCTGCCAATGTCAGATGTGATATGAGAAAACGTGGGGGAGAGAAAAATGAAAAGGAAAAAATTAAACACAAAATAAAAATTTCTACATCCAATATTTGAATTTAATTCTAACTTCTCAATTTACAACAAATGTAAAAACACTTGTTAAAAATGTAGGGAAATTAGAGGTATTTTTGACAGATTGAGACAGCGATCAGACTGTGAACGTTCTTAAAATTACAAAAATTGCCCTTCTGATCGTCCTGACCAGATACATGCACAGCATAATTATCATGCATGAACATGAACTACCTAACAAGGTGGAGTTGTGGAGGTTGTGGGGATCTGTTGAAAGCGGGAAGCACAGAACCGATCCTTGTAGCTTTACTTTTGGAGGCCTGTGTCCAGCAGACGCCTTCTGGCTGAATAATGATGATGGTATTATTTACTACGTCTTAGTACGCATACATATAGCGTATAATATATATTAAGGCCGTAACAGTTACATACGGAACAGATTTTGGAGTTTCTTGCCCGCTCTTCTCCATATAGATCTACGTAATTTTAGAATGGGCAACTAGTTTCAAGTTTTTGACTATCTGACCGACTCTTTGATAATTCTAAACTGCCTGTAAATGATTTAAATTAAATAAATGATTTGAGTTTGAGTTTGATTTGCGTCAGGTCAGACCATAGAAATGTAAAATTCATATATCTATGGGTCAGACGGATCTGAAGGTAAAACAAACTTTGTATGGGTCAGCCTTTTGGATTTTCGCCGCCAGTTCGGAGACAGCCCTGATGATCGTCATTTGTTTAAGTGTTCCACATAAAGGGTTTATTGTATGGCTATTATTTTAATGGTCGATGTTAGTTAGATCGTGTTTGTGGTTACGAATATTGTACCCACAGGTCGGGTTGGCCGACAATGTTTGGTTGATGATTAAAGTGTATTGGCTACTCAGATTTACTCGCATCACCAACTCGACTAACAGTTTTTTTCATGGGTTTTCTTAAGAAACAGTGTTGCCAACTTTATTTTTTAGAGGATCGTACCATAGCCTAAAAAAAATAGTATTTTGTCTTGAAATTCAAGGAAATAATAGTACGCAATGAAATTTCAATAAAACTACGTAAATCAATTAAAAACGGATGTAATTATAATTTTCAAGTGATATTAATCATCAATTAACGTAATTATGACATGTTGTACTTTGAAAAAATAAAAATTTTTGATTAACTTAGTCACTGTCTGAGTCAGGCACAGCAGCAGATGCGGGAGTCGAAGCATATTTTTTTTTTGTACATGCTTAAATTTAATTTGCTCAGCATTTCGTCAGATGGCTTGAAGTTTATACAAGATCCATTTTCTTTAATGTGCTGTGCAGCCAACAAATTCCCATTCACTGTTCACTCTTTTATCAAGCAGCACGAAAGAAAACAAATTAAAATTATTTAAGTATTGTAAAATTATCAGCGCCGAACGTACGTATTTTACTATCGGTTGTCTATGACATAAAAACTGTTAAATTGCGCGGGGATTCCCATTTTGAAATGGATGCGTTCAGATATTAATAAATTATTGGATGCGACATTAGTTACAAGGACAATAATTAAGAAGTTTAATTCTATCAAGTCTTTTACTTTTATTATTTTCATAGCAAAGAATATGTTTTTATTGGAGATATATTGTTCCGTAAGATTTCATTGAAAAGATCGTATATTTTGCATACGATTTCGATAACTCGATAGTACATCGTACAAGAGCCAAAAAGGTCGTATATATACGATTTAAATCGTATGGTTGGCAGCACTGTTAAGAAACCTTTCT
This sequence comes from Amphipoea oculea, assembly GCA_945859645.1. NCBI lineage: Eukaryota > Metazoa > Arthropoda > Insecta > Lepidoptera > Noctuidae > Amphipoea > Amphipoea oculea. Next base: position 17,770,357 of record OX243864.1, on the reverse strand, counting down.
TGGCTGTGCGTCCACACACCGTCGAAAGAACTGATAATATAAAATGTCATTATTTCTATCTTCAGTGAATTGTATTGTCTGCTACTCAGTCACGCAAGTAAACGAAACTATTTTTTGATAATTTTTATGACAGCTTTTACGCTTGTATTTTTATGACTAGGAGTAGGGGCCAAAAGAGACGCGTCACTTAAATTTCTTAGAGCAAGATTCACAGACCACAACTTTGACTTTACGAGGTTTAGTTATAAACGATGAATAAATTTAAGTGACGTTTAAACGTCAAAAATGTATGGTTAAACAGTCGATAATCACTACTTAACTTTAAGCAACATTTATGAAAAGTGTACTTTACTTAGTTAAAGTAAGCGTTTCAAATGAATGTGAAACTTATTCGTATGTGTTGAGTGTTCAATTGGAATGTTCATATTCGTATGAAGCGCAGCAAGCGCTTCATATGAATATGTATTCGTAACATTGACTTTATGAATACACATAGTTCACATTCGTACAAGATGCTTACTTTACTTATCTAAGTGGCGGTCTGTGAATCCTGGCCTCAATCCTTAATGCCGAGTAATAGTTTGCTATCTAAGTCTACCAGACCAAGTCCATCGTTAAAGTTATCAGCAAAATTCACAACTAAACATGTTGCCGTAGTCCGTGTTGGAAAAACTGGTATAAAGCTTTGCACATGTACTTTATCGTCACTCCGAAAGCATTCATGTAGGAATTTCTTAAGGAAAATATAATTTACTTCTACTTCTAAAATTGGATGTGACGAGATAAAATGAAACAGACTTCCACAAAAAATAAGTCTGTGTATTTGGTTTTGTATTTTCGGTTTTTGCCACCGACCTCCGAAATAACTTATTTTTAACTTTTTTTTTTTGTAAAAAGTTTTTATTTTTCACATTTTAGTTGTGGTAGCTACCCCTTACAAATTCTTCGTATACCTTCACATGCTAAGTAAACAACAGTGACAGGAAGTTATTATAATGATGACATACAAAAAATAGAAAAAATACTTAGTATTGAAGGTAACTGAAAAAACACTCATCAGAACTTGAACAATTTTTTATGGGACTTCCCTATAAGTGGACCCTTAAGAATAAAAAAAAAAAATTCCATATTCTCCTCCTTTTTTTTTTAAATCGGGCAAAAATAGATCGTACTTACTTGGCGTAAGCCCTATTGACTCTTAACAACTGCGACCTAAATATAGCTACCTGAACAGCTTCTCCTGCCAAGTACCTGGCATCTGGTAGCTTAATACGTCTAAAAAAATAAAAAGCACTTACCAACTTCATCGTGCTCAAGATCGGACACGTCGTGAGCAACCTCGTCCTCTTCAGGGGCACTCTCGTACCTCTCCTTTAACACCGTACGTGGAACTGCGGAGAAAAATAAACTTTATGAATAGTGAAGTAGAGTTTATTTTAAATGAGGGGGTGTAGTATGCATTAAGTGGATGTTAATTTTAGAATTTTAGGGTGCTTCGTGTTTTAGAGTATTTTTGTTTTTCAAGTGCGTCAGAGTTTTTATTTGGTAGAAAAAGCATTGTCGGTCGAACGTGACCTGATCTTGACGTCACTAGACTTTTATTTTTATTCACTGAATACGCGCCATTTTTTATACAGTCACAAGAATTTTATTTTGGAATCGTATTGAGTTATTTAGACGGAGGTTTGACAGCTTTATATTCGTTTACTTTCGTCTATATTTGATACTTACGTAGTTGTAAAAGAAATATTTGAATAGATAAAACGCCAAAGGGATGGTGAACAGTGAATTGTATTTCTCTGCTACTTGGAAAATATTTTTGTGGAGCCGCCAACGCCTTTGTGCGAAAAAGGTTTTCGATTTTATCGGAACGAGATTAAAAATACTTACTGAAATTTGCACAATAGACTCACTGATTTACATTTAAATATGCGATTTGTCAATTTTGGGTTGCTGAATTAATTTGGTATGACAGTATTTAAATATTTGGTCATTCAGCATTACTTGAAAGCGATTTAATTTTGTCGAAATGTCAAACACGATTTTTTTTTGTGAATAAAAAGCAAGTCTTTTTACGAGTACATATATACCTAGAAAAGGGAGTGTTTATAATAATGTATACTTGTATAATTTACATATTTTGTCAATACTTAGTTACAGTACCCGGCGATAAATATTGCACATCGACCTTTGGAAAGAAACAATCGGCTAATTTCGGCTTCGTAGTGCGTTATCTCTGTCGCACACTACCTATGTGACGTAAACTGACGTTTTGTCAGTCGTTATTCAAGTGCGACAGAGTGCGGTCGCGTCCAGTTCAAAATATATATCTAGAGTTGTTAACACCCCCAAATTTAAATAATTTAATGTTGTACTATGGCATCTTTAGGAAAAATAGGGGAACCTTTTTATTTTACCCCAACCTAAAGCAATCATTTATAGAAAAATTGGTGTATTTTATACAAAGAATAAAAAGAATTATCAAAAGAAGCAAATCATAATTGTTTTAACAGCTCCTAATAGATACCGGACTGTTTGTATTTCGTGCGACAGAGATAACGCTCTACGACGCCGAAATTAGCCGATTGTCTCTTTCCAAAGATCGATGTGCAATATTTATCGCCGGGTACTGTACAATTTATGGTAAGCTTGAGAGTAGTGGTGGCCGAGTGGTAACGGCCCCAACTTACGAGTTGTAGGTCGTGGGTTCGAACCCAGCCTGGCGCTTTACTTTGTATTAATAATTTCAGCACCACTGCTCTCAAAAACTTTATTTTCTTTTCTGCTAATACTTCTTTCTGGAGTTGTCGATTCGCCCACAAATAACTTCGTGCGAATAGCCTACAGAAAAAATATAATTGTTTAAAAGTGTCGGTTCGCACTTTTTGGGCGAGTAAGTTCATGCGAATCAACCAATAAGCCACACAACAACAAGGTGGACCGACAACCTTGTGAAGGCCGCTGGAACTCGTTGGATGCGAGAAGCACAAAACCGGTCGAAGTGGGGGTGCTTGGGGAGGCCTATGTCCAGCAGTAGACGTCTTTCGGCTGAAATGATGATGATGATTAACCAATAAGCCGTTTCCTCGTATCTCCTATGAATTCGGATTTCCCCATATATCCCAAGTATAAAAAAATACTATAAAAAAAAATACTGTACAATGTTTCCATGGACCGTATTAAACGTACCTACCTATACTACAATAACATTCGGACAGCAGTTTGTATCGTTCCAAAGGTATTGTGTATTATCAACGGTCCGATTAGCAAACAGAATGGCGGAAATAGACAATATTGGTCCTCTGATGCAAATTTATTTCGGCCTTCTCGGTACAAAAATATAGGAAGAATTTTTTAACGGTCCAGTTGTTTGATGCTTTTGTTTGGATTCTTGCTCGGTTTGACCTAAATTCTGTAAATAGAGAGGTACCGTAGTAAATAGACGTGCTTCGTATATTTTCTGACAAAATCTATTCATAGGTACCTACAACTTAAATGGCAATCTCACCTTAACAACAAAATTAATAAGTAAATTGTATGAACTCGTACATAACATAACACGTGAGCACTTGATCAGTGGTGGCCAAGTGGTAACAGCCCTGACTTAAGTGTTGGGTTCGAACCTAGACAGGCGCTTTACTTTGTGTAAATAACTTCATCACCACTGCTCTAAAAACGGTGAAGGATAACATCGTGAGGAAACTGGCATGTCTTTGACCAAAAAAAAAAATTGAAGACATGTGATATCTACCAATCCGCACTAGGCCCGCGTGGTAGATTACAGCCCACTTCTCGAATAGAGGAAGCCTGTGTCCCAGTTGTGGAACATTATGCATCTTCCTGCCCTTGTCCTAAGTTACTTAGGGTCAATGCAATATGTTTTTTTCTTCTATTCTCCCCTATCAACCACCACGTTATCATTCACCCCATTTTCTTAAATAATATAATAATCATTCCTCACACAATCCATTCATCTTTTCATTGGACATTATCATTTAATTTGTTCTCACAAAATATAAAGTAAGTATCGAAAATAAATTCAAACCAAACTTAATGTTCATCATTCATTCAACATTTTAAAATATTCCTAATAACAATATTATGTTGTACACTAATAACATCAACACAATAACAATAACCTCAAAAATACATACGTGGGTAGGCACAAAATTGGCAAATCGCCAACGGCAGAACATTAGCCTAACAATGTTAAAACTGTTTCTCTGAATATAAACGGCCAGCTACAAATAATTTATTAACGTTGAATAATGTTTAGGGAGGTCCTTTTCTATGCTTACCTACCTGTATTAATAATTTACCATTCATTCATGAGCGCCTTCTTATAATAAGAAGAGAAAGTTGTACATTATGTTTCCTTCAAAACACATTAAATCTGAAAGTTTTCAAACATACACGGTGAAATTAAATTCATGGGCATCCTTTTAAGGGGTCATTGTACTCATCATTATGAAAAACTTTTACTATGGAAGTGAACTTAAAATAGCGAAAAAAAAAAATCAGCCGTTCCTTGCAATTATGTTCACACAACTCGTCAAAATGTAGAGAAGGGCTGATTTTTTGTCGCGATTTCAGGTTTGGTCCAATAGTAAAAGTTGTTCATAATGATGATTACAACGACCCCTTAAAAGGATGCCCATGAATTCAATTTCACCCTGTATTTACGGTGTTCTCTCACTCAAAAACTCTCTGGACTCCACCAATTACAATAGCATTTGTTGAAGAAAGTATTCTTCGATTTTGCCTTGAATAGTAAACAAAAAAACTTTCTTCTATTCCTTTTATTACACCTGATCCTTTCACTATAGAAAGAATTGTCTATGGTTACAGCGAACTGGATATGTTACTGTCAAGTATCATTCATAGAAGCTTTCAAAACCCAACAGCAAGCACATTGTTGCAACGCTGGGTGTTTTTCATTACATTAATTCAAAACATAACAGTTATTAAACTGAAGGCCAATTCTCGTAATTTAAAACGATCAAAATCTAGTCGCAGTCTCATCTCGGCGACAAACAAATGTCAAAAACTTGTCAAAATGTAGGGAAATCAGAGGTGTTTTTGACAGATTGAGACTGAGATCAGACTGTGAACGTTCTTAAAATTACGAGAATTGCCCCTCAGATAATACAAAACGGCTCTATTTTTTAAAGAATGGCCACCATAGATCTATAATAGGGTTGTCACCGACGCCTATGGACAACTGTAATACCAGAGACAGCGCTGAAATGTATTTTCGTGTTACAAAGTTTACTTGGCGCGTGGCCGAAATCGGAACTGAAGCCAACATCTTTTTTTTCCGACCGCTTAACTGAGACGTTACCTGAGGTAGCTGCGCGATGCGGGAGGGGTGATAGTTGTCACAAGTTGCCGAATCACTGAGCTCTCACATCACGTCACCACACCCCTCCCGCACAGCGCTGCTACCTCAGGCAACGTCTCAGTTAAGCGGTCGGCCTATAGTTTTTTTCAATCCATTTCACAAAACAATTGCACAAATGATTATCAACAGCGTCCTCCTATCAACGTAATTCGAACGAAATCCTTGCAGCAGTATAGGTATGTGAAAGATCGGCACTATACTAGTACCATTCAAACCAGGTGGTCTCCTGTCTAAGTCTGTCAAATTCAATTTTTCAGACGGGCAAAATCATCTCGGGATTAGAAACAACTGTCAAACTGAATGGTCATTCATAAGATTAGTTCGGAAACCAAACTAATCTAATGTCCATAAGTCACACGGAGTTGCAGTCTGTAACTTCGCTTGTTTAGAGTAGATCCCTAAAACGTATCCTTGAAACAGTGTATGTGCTTGACCAGCACCACACCATACGAACAAAGCAACGCTGTTTTGCGAAGAAAAGTTGTAAGTTTATTGATTTTGTTTAAATTCATAATACTATTCTGTGAGACAGGGATTCCAACTTGAGCAGTTTCAAGTTTACAAAGTTCTTGTCGGTACACAAATGTTTGAAGTAAACGGGAATTTCTATGCACATTGTTACATGTTTTGTCGCTTGGGTACAATTCCTGTCACAAGTGCAAGTAACATTTTGCAATAAAAGCTAAGACAAACCAAATAAACCGGACAAGTGCGAGATGAACTTGCGTGGAGAGGGTTCCGTACGATGAATATGTAACCCACCAATATTTCATGTAAAGTAGGTTGCCAAGACTTACATAACGCTTTCACTTTTAAAAGGTTATCAGATATATTGTAGAGCCAAACCCCTAACTTTACAAGGCTTAACTCTACAAACCTTGCTTCTTGGTCAATATTAATTACGAATGATATGGATTGGAGAAAAAACCCTTGACTTTAATAACAAAATTTCTCCTGAAAATTACTCTGCCAATCAACAAAATATAATCCAATCCAAACCAACAAACAAATATTTAAACAAACAACCAACCAATTAACTGATTTTACCAATTTTTGTAATATCCATTATATTGATTAACAAAAATATACAAAGTTTATCAAAGGACTTATCGGAAAAACAGTATTAAAATAATTATGCATACACAGCCAACTTGTGAGCAAATATATGGGCAATTAAGTGTCGCAGGCACCTGCACTAATGTTGCCAAACGGCATTCCGTACTCGGCTTTATTGTTAAACTTCATACAACTGTTTTATTGTTAGGCTGTAGAAGTAATTCGATTTATTACAATATCGTGTGTTTTGGAACAAAACAAAACAGCAGGCCAAAAATATAAAATCGAAATTTGGTTTTAAAATAAAATAATATTCGAAAGCCATCATCTGCCTAGTTTTCTCCCCAAATTACAAGGTTGACCGCATGGTCAACCTTGTAATTTGGGGAGAAAACTAGAATATATATAGAAAATATCCAGAATGCATATTCTGGATATTTTACATCCGTCTCTAACTACGTCTTCCTCACTTTCATAATCTAGAGTCATCATCTGCCTAGCCTTTTCCCAACTATGTTAGAGTTGGCTTCCAGTCTAACCGGCTGCAGCTGAATACCAGTATTTTACATGGAGCGACTGCCTATTTGACCTCCACAAACCAGTTACTGGGTAATACGAAACCCGTTGGTAAGACTGGTTGTCAGACTTTCGGGCTTTTGACAACCCGTGACGACTGTCAAAGATCCACGAATGAATGCCGGGACCAACGGCTTTACGTGCTTTCCAAGGCATGGAGGGGTCTTGGTATGTAAAGATGATCACCCATCCACGGGCTAACCGCGGCAAGCGTAGTTTAATCTGATCGATCGACACGTGCGGCTGTTATGACTTAGCTACTTAGCTACAAGCCCTAGTATTATATTCGAAATAAAAAAAACACAAACAATTCCATTTTTAAATCTCGAATCTTTGTCCCTAATTTGCTCCAGTGATTTGTTTAGAGTATTCCCGTCCCCCTGAAACAAATTACAAATATTACCGTTCGTTTCTTTCGCCCTAAAGCCACTAGCCAACATACACAAGCATCAAGAGCATCACTTATAACATCCCTCAAGAAAATAAAAATAATAAGCCCACTTAAAAAGGATGACAAATTTTGGAGATCTCTCTATAACAAACCAACCAAATAAACGTAAGCCAACATTTTATTACGAAATTAACATCTCGGAAATAAAAGTGTTTCTGAGGATACTTGCACATTATAATAAAAAGGGCTCTTCTTAAAGCACCGCTGAAAGGCATCCACTATACTACCAGATAATAAAAGATGGAAGGAGTTTCGACTGTCCTGGTTCGCTTCGCATTTTTATAACTCGGATTTATTGCTGGCGAAGCGAGTCTTGAAGCTTTAATAACTAGAAGCGCTGTAAGCATATAACTCAATCGATGAGAGCAGTATTTATGGTTTGATTTCTGTCATGCCAGTAGCAGTGCATGTCAATGATGTTATAAAAACCAAAGATAAGAAAATGTTTGTCCTTTCTGTTCCTTATTTAAAATTTTGTTCTTATGACATTTAACAAAGTGAAAAGGCGGTTCTAATAAAAAAATAATATGAGGCTTTGCTGTTAAATAAGTCCAAGTGATTTATAATAATACTAGTATCGCCCCCCCCCCTCCCCCTTCATCGCTCGCCTGCGCTTTTATTTGTGTAGCGTCTTTTCTAACTTTTTTTTTTGTTTTTGCTCGGCTCCTGGGTTCTAGCGTGATTTTAGCCTATAGCCTTCCTCACGAATTGAGCTATCAAAGGCTAAAATCATTTTTAATATTCGACTGGAAGTTCCAGAGATTAATGCGTTCAAGCAAACTCTTCAGCATTATTATTAGTATAAGATTATGTTTATTTTAATAAGTGTATGTTTAAGTGTTTTGCAACAGTGTTCTACGAGAACACAGAAACTTTCAGGAGGCTTCATCCTTAATTCTCTTATATTCACAAACAAAATCACAGACGACGTCAAGTCCATTCAATTTTAACGAATTTATTTCAGGAACAGAACTATGTATAATGTGCCGAATTTCGGTAATGCATGATCCGGCTAATGGCATAAAGTTACGTTCTCGTGAAAAGCAAATGGAAATTGAATTCATCCATCGGAATAAATGCACTGAGCAGCTGTCTATTTGTTTATTCGGTGCTCAATGGTGAGTGTTTTTGTATTTTTGACGTTTTTGAATTTTTTGACTTTTAATCCAGAGCTAGTCTGTAATGATCAAGAGTAACAACTAAGGTGCAAAGTAGTGCAGGACACCAGTCCGCGCGGTGTTTTAGGGACGCACTCGGTGTCTGGGACAGGAGGTTTGACAAACCAGTAAGGCAACATGCCCTATGTACAAAATCAAACTGGCTGCTAATTTAATTGTTAAATTTATTCTTTTTTTGACATTGATTTATTTACATTCTGTAATTACTTTAACTCTCACTCTGACTTATTATTTGTTAAATTTGTATTTTTTTATGAAAATTGTTTCTTATACCATGTTTGCAAATATGTGAGCACCATGAATCTATCAGATAATTAATTTATATGTCATAGTTTCGTTTTTAATTATTTTACCTATTGTAGTATAGTAATTTTATTTTAGGTGCATCGTCTTCACATATTATTATATAATTAATGTAGTACGTATGCAAAATATTATAAAACATTTTAAAGGAGTAATGGTCGAGTTTCTTGCTCATTCTTCTCCATACGAAAACTACCTTTTGGAAAGGGCGACTAGAAATAATTCTATTTTATTGTAATTTTTGACGTTCAAAAGTGCCTTTTATATGCCTATTTGAAATAAATGCTTTGACTTTGTTCAGTGGTTAATGAGTTGGACACCCTTATTGCGAAACACACTTACAATCACAACCTGAATCATTTTGAAGGATACTGCTAATCCATTGCTGCATGTTTTCAAAAAAATTGTCTGCTCAACAACGTAAGTAACGCAATGAATGTTATTGAACTGTCAAAATCAAAGCTATTGCTACTGATAGTGTGTTACGCAATAAACCCCGCAGATGAATCTAATTGCGTACGTCGAATTATCGGTATTAGGTTCGTGTTAGATTAGAAATTAGTTTTACTATAGACACTAATTAAGTACAGGGTGCTTACTCTTGAATTTAATTCCGATAGATCGACATTAGAATTGTGACGTTTCGTACTTTTGAGTTCGGTTTAATTAAACTAAAAGGTAAAATTGGGCAATAATAAAATTGCATTTTGGTGAACTAAGTGGAAATTAGGGCCGGGCTCCAAAATCAATCATCCAATTTTACCTTTTAGTTTAATTAAACCGAACTCAAAAGTACGAAACGTCATAATTCTAATGTCGATCTATCGGAATTAAATTCAAGAGTAAGCACCCAGATAATGTGGGTAGGTAGATATTTTTCATGTTTCATCATTGTAGATAGATTTCAGAATAGGTGATGCTGACCACAGCAAAAGAGTAAAAAATATTGCTCGCTCTTCTAGAATAACGACTAACATTGTTGAGGTCTAGAAATCTTCAATACTTTATTACTTGTGATAAGATTTCTTTTCAAACGGACCCCGTACCTGATACTAAGCATTAAGTATCCTATTATCCTCTTATTCCTACTTTTATTGTTATCTAGGTTTACTTTATTTAAGAAGACGTCGTTCCTTTATAGAAATGTAATATTTTTGATATTGCTATGCTCCTTTTCAAACCTCTAATATCTTCTAATCCTATTTAATATCCCCTAATCCTATTATGATTAGACAAAACATATTTTGGTCCAAAGAATTTCATAGAATTTTCTAGAAATACTGGTATATATCATATTCAAATTGCTCTAGGCAAAACGGCCTAAGAGATTCAGTTTGCGATGGAAATGACCTTTTTCTCCTCAACAAGTTGAAATGTCTTCCGTAAGAAACGACGAAAATGTCTTGTATTTCCGTAATTTAACTTTACGAGATATTTATTTTATTAACGAGAAAGACGAATCTTCCCAAATGCTTTTTCATAGTCTTAATCCAGCAAACGACTCGCCCGAAGCTAAACGAGCTGAATCAACTCCTGACAAATGTTTGGATTTTATTTCTTTTCTAATTTACTATCGGAAGGGATCTACGAATCTCTAAGAATGTAAGTAAGTATTTATGACTTTGGAGACGGATTTCATTAAGCCTATAAAGATCTACGAAATTTTGGTCTTTTGACAGTTAACCAGTTAGAACTTATCGCCTGAATTCGCATCTATAACTCTTTTAGGATTAATAAAAGCTGTAGGAGCTGTTCTCTTGACTTTATATCTGTGATGTTGAAGTCGCGGGACACGTAATGAGGATCTACGTTAACTTGGAGCATAAACAAAGTTAGGTATTATAGGGACTCCTTGTCTCAAGTTACACGTGTTCCGCTGAATCACAAGTAGGTGAAGTTGTTTTGTTTTTCTTTTCTTGTAGTTCTGTGTTATTGTAGCTGTTTTAGTCTGCTGTAATAGCAAAGTTGTAGTTGTTTCTCTCGACGATGAATGGTTTAGGTTTGTTTTTAGTTTTTAGTTTTTGTATCGAAGGTACTTATACATTTCTTTCTCAAATAAAATCGAACTGATGATGTTTGTTAACATTAATGTCATCTATATTATGTAACTAGAACTCAAAGAACCTGATAAACCCTAACCAGAAGATTATGTCTATTAAAAGAGACTGGGACCTCTGAGTTGGTTTCGACCTTTCTTCTTGTGTCAGATTAAGTTTTTAAAATATGATTGACGTGTAAAAGTGTTTGTAAAATCAGTTATCATTTAACCATTATCTAACTATTTAGTAGGAACCAGCGGTCCATTTGTGGTAGCTCGTGGCTGTGCAGCTTAACAACTCAAATATGGGCAAACGTCAATATATTCGAGCTCCACCAATATAGAGTGCCTAATGCTTATCTTGGAATACATTTAAATGAACTGAATCTGGTATTTGGCAATTAATTGGCTCAGTAACTAGAGCTGAACTTCCAAGATAATTCAAGATATACAAGTTAGTATAAATCTGCGTGTAATTGCGGGCCAAGTTTCCAACGACTGCGTAAAATCATAATTTTCCGCTTTTACTTTATCTATTACTAGCTTCTGCCCGCGACTTCATCCACGTGCAATTTCTTGTAGAACCGACCCACCCCGTCGCATCGCATCAGCTGCCAGTGCTATTACTTTGTGAGTTTTTTCTTTTTTCGGTTCCTCAAAGTCTTGGCGTGATATTAAATAGCCTATAGCCTTTCTTAAGCATTGGACTATAGAGGTGTGAGGCACAGCGTGTAAAGTTCACTCATACTCTATAGAAAAGGGAGGATCCTCCGACCAGACGGGTGTTGTGTCTGGCGAGCAACTGCCCGATGATTTATGTCGGGCCGTTGTATCTATGCAAGTTGCGCGGTAAACTCTGCTTGCGCGATGCAGGATTTTGCATGACGTCAGTATGACGCGTTTTTCGCATGTGGCGTTGTAGATACCGCTACTGGACTATCAAAATATTTTTTCAAATTCGACTGGTAGTTCGAGAGACTAGGGCGTTCAAACATACTCTTCAGCTTTATTATTAGTATAGATATTGACATAATCTTTCTTACCCTTCAAGACCAAGAACATTAGAAAGATAGCGCGTTCACTTATAAATCATTGACAAATACATTTCCTAGTCTGTATGTTATGTCTATATGGAAATTCACAAAATATACTCACAAATTCATCATCCTACTCTTGCCAATAAACCACGTTTTAACATACGGTAATATACAGTGTATATTTATCTACTCAGCTTATAGTTTCACTTTATATTTCCTTTTTATATTCATCTCAGGCTTTCTACAGCTTATTTCTGTTCTATGTAGATTCTCATCTCCGTCATATACCTAATCTTTGTGCCTAATGCAATAGCCATTTCAGAGAAAATATGTAGATATATGCTAACAGTTTCTTTGTATGCGTGGTCACTGGCTTAATAAACTGTATAGTTTTCTGAATCGAAATATATTTCACTGAACGTGACGTTGTCTATCCCAGATATCGGTTGCGTATGTTAGGACCATTTGTGTTTTCTCATTTCTTTTGCAACAACAATAATAATATTTGTATTGTTACGGATATGAATATTCATTAAACATTGGTGTTTTGATAAGACAATGAACTGAAATGCAAAATTTCGACAATCATCTGGTCTGGCGAACGTATTGTTTTGGTTCACTGAATACCAAAAATGAGTTTACGCTTTATTTTCATGTACAGCCAGCCAGCCAGCACATCAAGCTACCCGAAACTGTCAAGTTTTCCCAATTAACTTTGAATTACCGATAAAGTTGAAAATCTATAAAAGAAAGAAGAACGGTCATTTGTGACTCAGACCCGACACGAATGAGACATATCTCAGTTTTTTTGTCATTTTAAATATAGCTAAAATATATATTTTATATATTCCAAATCAATGGCTAACACCAAAATATTGCCTTGTGTTTTTGTTCAGGCGATATACAATTTTCTTTTAATACCTATTTACCTACAAAATTCGTAATTGTATGTAATTCAATGACGATACGACAATTTAGAAAAAAACAACCGACTTCAAAAAAAAACACTACAAAGTGATAAATAACTTTAATTTCGGAAGTCGTTGTCGTTGGTTCCGCATTTTCGATTTTAGACACCGACTTCCGAAATTAAAGTCATGTAAGTATCACTTTGTAGTGCTTTTTTTTTTCAAGTTGGTTGTTTTTTTGTAAAAAAGTTTTTATTTTTTACTTTTTAGTTGTACCTACCCCACACAAATCCAATTAACACTAGTGCATTGAAGAATTGAAGACACTGACTAGAAGAATCGTCCAAATTCGCATAGAAATGCCGGAGATGCAGTACATTTATGCATATAACTTCGTACATAAGAATAATTACCTAATGCATTATATACTAAAACCTTCCTGAAAGTATGTAGATTACATTAGTGAAAGAATTATCAAAATTGATTCATTAGTTTTTGAGAAAATCGCGGACATACAAACATACATACATACGGGTCGAATACAGAACCTCCTTTTTTTAAGTCGGTTAAAAAACGCACAGATCTCAATTTTATTTTATATTTTTTTAATGACATCTCGGAGTTTAACTTTGAGGTTATCGTCTGCTTAACCGGGCTTGCCTGTGGATGCCTGAATAAATTAAGGCCTCCAGCTGTCTATTTTTGTATATTTATCTAAATTGGCGTCATTTTAAATGGATATTATAAATGCTATTCATTAAAAAAAAATATTTTAAAATATTTTGACTTACCAAAATCAAATGGCAATATATGTGTGATAGCCACTGATATTCAGAATAGTGTTAATTTATTTCTGTTATATTTAATATAACAAAATAACTGAGATGCGTTCCTTTTGTGTCGGGCCTGGGTAAATTTTCTATGGGACGTGACCCTTCTTCTTTGACAGACTGTAGTAGCTTGATGTACCTACATAAAGATGACGAAACGGTTTCATAAAATACAACTGAAAAAAAAAAACAATAGCCCGTCGAAATTGAACTGTGCCTACGTAGGTACGACAGTCATAATTGCAGCAGAGGTTCCATGTACCGTTAACCGCAACCCTGGGAAATTGAGGCTTAAGTGTGAGTTGAGGCCATAAGCCCTAAGATACACGTTACGGGAGATTGGAGCCGACATTGTACACAACATGCCGCAGGGTAGACGTAGCCTTATAGCTGTTAAGTGGTTTGCTCCCACTACGAAATATTGGACTCTTTAAAATTTGGACGTGAAAATGGCTTTGACTTTTTTTTAAAGGAATGGTAACAGATAAAATTTATGTCCATAGTCATTGAGTCAAAAGCTCAAGTAAAAACTGAGATCGGAGAAAAAAAAACACTACCAGCAGTGACTCAACTATAGGTGAATTAAGTATTTACCTCGAAAGATATATATTAAGTACCTAGATTGCAAATACTAAGTAACTGTTAACTCAGTCTCAGAAGTTGGAAAGAATTTTGCTAGAGCAATTTATCTATACTAATATTATAAAGAGGTAAAATTGGTTTGTAAGTTTGTATGTAGGGGGTAATCTCTGGAACTACCAGTCGGATTTGAAAAATTCTTCTTGCATTTGATAGCCCAATTCTTGAGGAAGGCTATAGGCTATTTAACGTCACGCTATGACCATCAGGAGCCGAGCAAAAGCGCTATGCGGAAACGAAGTGATAGAGCAGGAGACGCGGGCAGGTGATGCAATACGACGAGATGGGTCAAGGGAATAAGAAATTTCACGCGAACGAAGTCGCGGGCAGAAGCTAGTAATAATAATAATAGTATGCAGTCGTCAACGCATCATTGAGTATATTGTTTTAAATTTTTTTCTAATCCTGATTTTATTCTAATTTAGTTTTTTTTTTTTTTTTTGACATAATTTAACTTGCTTTAATTACTATTAAAATTAATTTTATCACCTTTTGCTGCATAAAACGTGATTAATTATATCCTTAATGGAAGAAGTCACTGGCTCCTGAAATACAGGTAGGTACTCTGACCTAGCTCTGGAGCCAAAAAACAGGTTACAGAAAAACAGGTTACAGAAAAATGTGAGACCCAGCCTGGGTCTCACATTTTTCTGTAACCTGTTTTTATGACAGTAAAGAATTTATTATTTGAATGTCTTTGACATATATTATTATTAAGACTTCTTAACTTGTCAGCGGATATAAGTAGAAAGATCTTTCAGAAGACACTTTTAAAGCAAAATTGGGTGATAGAAAAGTGTCAGGTGTCCTCGCAAATGTGCGTCTTGTCTTGAATATTTGATGAGGCGGAAATTAAGCAAAGTATGTCTTCTCTTAGGTACCTTGCTCAGGAACGTCGTTTCCATTATTTTTTTAATTTAATAGAGAGTGACAGATTAGGAGAATACTGAAACGTAGTCTTAACTCGTGAACACGAAAACTTAAATAATAATTTTTGGGAAAATTGACAATATAATATATAGTCCTCTAGACGGTATTTCGTCCTTGGCCAATCTCAACGGAGACTAGCCTTCGGTGTATTATAGTGCACAAGTGTATGTGAAGACTCAGGTGCGCTCTCTCTTCCTTCACTTTCATAGTCCGATGGGACGGCAATCTCGACCAGAGACATATCAAGCGCAGGACCAATGGCTTGAGCTCCGGGCTGTTACGGTAATAAGAAGTTCCTAATAGATAAATCCTATAACATTTTGCCCGACCTGAGAATCGAACTGAGGACTCTACGCTCAGTAGTCGCGCAAAAATATCGTCGGAATAATGATAAAGGAAAAATTTTAAAAACCGAGTGTGCTTATGACCACACGACTGAAGTGAAACTTCAAACGTATTTGGCTATGAGAGGAAGAGAGAAAGAAAATGTGCGCGCACTGCTTTCTCCTGTTTATATCCCCCACTCAATTCCCGTTCGCCTCGCCCGATCACACTTTTCGTAACGCTTACGTCACGCGTTCGCCAGCTTACTCCCCGAGTCAAGCGTGCGTAAAGAAGTTTCACTTCAAAAACTGGAAACCCTAATTTGAACACAACAATAAGACACCACATTCTAAATTCTAAGCATTTTTGAGCCCTAAGTAGCTTATTTTTATCTCTCACGAGGGATGGACTAACAGGTGTTCAAATCACTGAAATGCTTGCCACAGAATACCTGACGCTGGAATTCTTCAGAAATGTTTGAACACCAAAATATGTTTTTTAACTTGTTAGAATTCAAAATAACATTGTAGCAGAAATTCATGAAACCACAGCAACTACAGATGCGGCTCTACCAACATACTTCTTTTAAATATTTCGTGACTCGTTCAACACTTCATATTTTATTAACTGAATATTAAAATTTACTGCTTTATCGGGCCGGATGCGGATAGATACCGGATTAAATAGCTTTCACCGCTGAAATATTAAAATTGCCCCAAAAAAATACAATAACTTGCAAATTTTATCGAAACAAAATAATGTAACAACGCAAATCGTGATTTACGGAACCGCGGTCCCATTGGAAGCCCGCTAAAAGAAACGTTTCCGCCAGCAGACCTCCAATAAATAAAAATTTGACAAGGAAACAACGGAGAGAAAACAGAGAAAAATATTAAAAAACCAAGTAAAAATAAATAAGAAACTTTTTGACTGATCGACGAGAAATAACTTTCTTAACTGGAAACAGAAGGTCTGTTTCGTTTTCGCCCAAAAAAAAATAGATTGTTTTGTGATCAATTTTGAAATTCTTAAGCGTATTTTCATTCAAATCGTTTCATATCTTACAGAGGCAATATCTGTGTACAAAATGGAGATTTCGGATTGAAATAATGTTGGCAGAGGTTCATAAATATTAATTACTAACTAGGATTGGCCCAGTAGCGGTGTTTGCTTGTACATTTTAGTAGTCTCAAGTGACAATAATGTAAGGTTCTAAAGCTATCCGTTTTGCTACGCCGTCTTCGCGTTGTTTGTAACTCGGTCTATTGTTGCGAGATATATACGAGTATATTTCGCGTTTTCAGTACGGATGACTGGGATTCCCAGAATTTCTGGCCGTATTCGCTTAGTCAGTGTTACTGCTGTTAACACTGGTGTAATAATGTTGTCTTGTTTATTGGCTACGACACATACAGTTGGAGAGTTCGTTTGAATAGTTCAGTGCTGAAAGAGTAATTTAGTAGGGGGGTGCGCGCGAATGTACAGTATCTCCCGGGCTCCCGAATCTTGGTGGTGGAAAGAACCTTGGGGTTTTAGTAGGTAAAAGTCCGACATAACCCTCCATTCTTCCCACCCAGAGGGTCAATCATTCAATATGCCTAGCCTTTTTCCCAAATGTGTCCTGGTCAACTTCCAGTCTAACCAGATGCAGCTGAATACCAGTCTTTTACATGGCGTGACTTCCTATCTAACCTCCACAACCCAGTTACTGGGCAACACGATATCCATGATATCCCCACAGAAAAAAAAGGATATGGATAACAAGAAGAGTAAGGCCGAAGCTATATAGATTCAGAGCACTCAGGAACAAGAAAAAAACATTTTGTATCTTTTGTTTTAAACGTAGTATTTTTCAATAAGTATCTACCTATTAAAATCAGTGCAGATCCCCGTACCTAAGCCAACGGAGCACAGACGGCCACCATAGTTTAGCAACAAACAGTCTTGGAGCGATATTGCCGTTACGCTTGACAGACAAATTGGTTGCCGTCCTCCTGCTGTAATCCCTTTGTCTCTTCTGACTAAGTATACCGAAACGTATATAGTTCACTTAGTGAAATTCAATCAGAGATTTAAACGTTTTGTAGTAAATCTAATAGAGTTGTCTTTGGAAGAAATTACTTGAGGCCAACACAGACATGTAGAAAATGAGAAAAAAAAATTCAAGGTGACATTACAATTTCGGATAGTTTTTAGTTTATGATTAACTAGCTGCGCCCGCGGTTTCACCCGCATAAGTTTCGATCTCGTGGGAATATCGGGATAAAAAGTAGCCTATCTGTTAATCCAGGGTGTCAGCTACCTCCATACAAAATTTTATCAAAATTGGTCCAGCCGTTTGAACGTGAAGAAGTAATAAACATATAAACACACGCACACACACACACACTCACAAATTTTCGCATTTACAATATTAGTTTGATAAAGTTCCTAAAAAATTGGATTTATTTTAATCAAAAATGTTTATTTTTGCTCAAGGAATGACCAAACCTTGTCACTAGCTCGCAATATCGAAGTAGCTTGCAAACCTTTAGTATGAAAAAAATAACAAAAGAAGAGACTATTAATTTACTTTTTACTTTGCAGTTTTTTTTTCAGCCTGTCCTTTTATGAAACTTGCGAAAATAACAGAAAATGGAAAGATAATTCAGTATTTTTTTTTGTTAGGTTTGGGTGTGTTAAATTGTGTCTATCAGGCGTTTTTAGACTGCCTCCAGTTCTATGGAACAAAAACAAATCGACTAAAATAGTGTCTAGACAAACCGAAGGAAACCTCGATTAGTGTACAAAAAATGGACAGATTGAAAAAAATATTGGCACGTCCGTACTAGTCAAATTAAGTAAAAGAAAAATACTGAAAAGTTTTTGTAAATGAGCAAAGTTGATTTTATAGATTGGACGATACCAATTTTCTCCCTTCCTCTACCTTCCGTCAGAAGCGCACTATAATGTACACATTACACTTTCGACCATAAAAAACAACCTACAATATAAAACAGCCATTAAAGCTGCACGTTGTTTAAAAGCATTTTACGACTTAATTGCCAAACTTACGAGTTTTAAAACATTCTCACGGACTTACCACAAGTGTAAACAACTTTGAGGTAGGTTCGGCTCCCGGGTCGACAAGGCTTGCCGAACATGTTGCTGTCTGCGGACAGAACACATCTCCTTTTGCCGTGGCACTCCCTCATGGCCGTCTCCGTCGCATATGGCTCCAAACAGGCTGAGAAAAAAAGTAAAAAAGTTTTTATTAGCCATCAAATGTTTTGGGGTAAATATTTGGACTTCATTTTATATAGAGTGTGATTACACTGGGATGAATGTCAGTCAGACCATGTGTGTCATAAAACTTAAAATGTCAGTAAGTATCCATTTGCAAGAAAGTTTAACTGAAAGAATAAAAGTAGGTACTACTTCTGAATACTCCTGATATGCCGAGTAGGTATTGTTATTGTGTTGAAATATTTTTTTATCACATCTATTCAAAAAGAGCTAGTGTATTCTACGTAAACCGGAACTAAAATAGTTCTTTAATCCCAAGGGACTAAAAGTGATTTGAATTTGGAATGTAGGAGATATTGTTAGTAAAAGTTCCAATCACCAAAGAGATCAATCACGAACATCGTATGAACAAGTAACAGGCTGTATAATAAAGATAAAACGCGCGAACCAAATAAAAAAAGGTTGTGAAAAAATAAAAACGCGCGAAAAGTATTCTGGCTTCGTTTGTAATTGTTTACTCAAATTAGGATTTTACTTAGTTTTACAATGAGTACTTATGTTTTCCTCAAGTAATTGTATGTATATAAATAAACGTACTATTCTTATTCATAAGTTGAACTTACTTATTTTTTCATAGAGGGTGATAAAAAGAAGAGTGTCCACCTGGGAGCGATACTATTTTAAGCTCGAGTGACGTACTTTGTAATGAAACACTCTCGCCTTCAAAATAGTCGTTTGCTCCCTTGGCAAACAATCTACTATTTTATGAATAGTTCAAACCCTACTTGATCGTCTAGGTACTATATCTCCAACAGAGGCTACACAATTACACTCAACTGTACAGAACAGAGGACAAATACAAGTGTGCGTTTCCAATTATAGGATACCACATCATTTCACATCCGTCACCTCATACATCAGATCCAGTTGAAAACCAGCGTCAGGCACTAGTTGTCTGGCATTTTTTCTGAACTGGGCCTTTTTGGCGCAGCCGTGAGGCACACTTTCCTGCTAGTTTTTTACATCGGACTACTTTTTATTTATTTTATCTGATATATTTCTCTGGTCTTTTAGTCTGTGCTAAATAAATTTATTTTCTTTATTTCTGTTTAGTTCTAACATAGGTACAAAACATATCCTGAAAACAATACAAAGGAAACAAAGTGGATTACATTAACCGGTCAAGCGGCGCGGTTCGCCGATCAGCGACGAAACAATAGAAAATCAATTGTGTCTCATTAGCGGAGCTTGACAGATTAAAAATGAAAATAAGAAAAAAAAGAACCGTAAAAGACAACGACCAAAAATAAAAAAAAACTGATTTATATTTACTTACGTTTACTTGCACCACAAATCACTAAATTCATTTAGCGTTAAACGAATTTAAGTCGTCGTTCTATTTCTGCCCATTCTTTGAAGCTGACAGTCAAAGTGATGTTTTAAATACATTTAGCACTAAATGTATTTACGAGAGATGTATTGATGATTTTTATGATTATTATTCTATTGACTTGCCAATTGCAAAAAACGTAAAAATCATTGAATTTCGCATGCAACCCTGCCGCTTTCGCCTTAATGACCAATGATGCAAGTGGGCCTTAAAGTTTCTGTATAGACGCCAGCACATAAAGCTACCCGAAAATGTCAAATTTTCCCAATCAACTTTGAACCTTATATTTTAGCAATAAAGTTGAAAATCTATTAAAAAAAATTGACAGATTATAGTAAGCTTGATGTACTGGCGTCTGTACAAGTGGCAAATAGGCTACTTCTCGGATAGCGATAGACGGGTGTGGTCAACATAAGCAATTAATTCAGCCATTGGAAATCATCTAGAAACTGATATTGTATAAAACTGATGAAAAATAATTATTATTTAAAGCGCTGAAAGAGTAACCGACACCGCGCAATTTAAAAGCAATGCATCCGTAATTCCGACGCGCTTTTAGTTTAAAATCGAAATAATTGCGGCGGCGATAGTGAACATTATTCAACGTGGCAACAATGTGCTATTTATTGTAAAAGAAAAGCTTTATTTCACAAGTTTTTTTTTTCAGAAAATTCTTTGACGATACCTTTGCCTTTGAATAAACAATTGTCTACCAAACGAAATTTAAGAAATGCTTAACCATCTTACAGACACTCTTAATAAAAAGAGGGCAAAGACTGGTGCCAAAAAATAATTATCTCGACTTACAACACTAGCACAATCAGAAATATCCGAACGCAACAAAAATGGTTCAGTTACATAAGATGGGCAGTATAATGAGGGCCATTATCGATTTGATGTTTTCCAGCCCCTGTTTATCGCTCACTTAGGGTTGAATAATGCCTACCCACTTAAACGTAGTATGGGGAGCCGTTAGCGCAACTAAAATTAGAGAGACGCTTTTAGAATGAACATTTTAACGGTGAGTTTGTATGAATATCCGAACGGATAATTTGATTTATTATTCCGACGTAGTTTTGTTTGAGCGATTCGAATTTCAAATGCTTAAATTGCCATGTCATTCAGATGTCACGACCATAGGCTTGTTTTTGTTTACTTCTCAATTTTAAAAGTAAAACGGTCTGTGTTTATTCAATTGTTAGGTGTAAATTAAGTTTTCATCAATGAATACCGTTGTTTCTGCTTGTGGTTGAACGGCTTCGATACTATTGCGCACAGTTGACTCAACTTCGATATTGTGTTTGCCACAAATAGGTACTAAGTGGGCCAAACACAATAAAATAGTTGATAAGTCGGTCATCTGCGCGAGGCCTCACAGTTTTCATTCCTATATTCAACTTAGAGATGTACGTTTCTTTAAAAAGCTTTAACCATCTCAACGCATAGAATGTAAATATTTTCAAAAACTAACTAGAAAATAATTTTAAAATGCGTCTTAAAAGGTTAACATTTTGAAATAAATGATTAAAAAATAATAAATTAAAATAATTTAAAACTCAGTCTTAAAAGTTTAAAATGGAATACAATGAATTCTGAACAATTAGAGTATTATTCGAACTCGCTGATCCTTACATTTCTAAAATGTAAGAATCTAAATAATTTATTCAATAAACAGGCCTCAATGGGCTGAATTTACACGTTAAAATTAAATTAGCGATTCCGACCGAGGAACGCTTTCGTTTTGAAATTAGGTTTCCTTCAGAATGAATTTGAGATGATAAAAGTACTAAATAGTACTTATTAATTTTCTATCAACGTCTATTCTGTTCGAAATAATATTATATCGAATTATTTGTGCAAATGCAGCAAGGTACCTATTTTCGATCTATGGCCGATTCCTATATGGACCGTTATTAGTTAAAATTAAGACTCTTGTATCTTTACAAATAATAAAGCAAAGACCTAATAGCTTTGCATAGTAGGTATCTACACGCTCCCGTAAAGTAGGAAGTAGCTATCACGGGCAAAATTAGCTTACGAATCTATTTATATGCCCAGTGTGGCAATAAAAAATGCTACCATTGGTGAGCAAATCGATCCGTTTTTGTTTGTTTATAGGAACGGAGCGTTACTCGTCGTTTCAGTAACAGATTAGTCATTATAATTTGACAGCTTTGAGTACAGATGACAGTTGAATGACGGTTAGAATGAACGATCGGTTTTTCAATTTGGTTCACAAATGCTACGTCAGTGAATCTCTGATTGAAGTACCTAATGTGTTTCATATCTCATTGCTGATACTGTCAACAGATTGTAGATTGTAGTCTGAATTAACAACATTCACAGATGCCTTAATCAATTCCCAATGCAGGTAACATCAAACAGACGATGGGCGATGACGCTTCATCTATCATTCGAGACACGTGAAAATGAAACAAAAATACCATGACAAAAATGGTGGAAGAACGAAACAAAACAGATTAGAAATAACGTGATGAGTTTTTCAGGTGAATGGAGTTCGGTGACGAAAAGGAAAAGTAGATAATGGATGAAAAAAAGGTAAGTTTGCGCGCCGTATAGGGTCACTCACATTGTTGCTAATGGTCCTATTGGTGTGTTCTTGGTGAGATGAGCTTGGAATCGAATTATTTACCCCTAAGTAAGTATCCAAGACGTATTAGATTACTAATAAAGAATTGGATTTACCGTCGTATTGGAGTACTTTTACGAAGGACTACTCTAACAAATAAAGTTCATCTCGTTGTTCTGATAATGTTTGCCACGCTCACTTAAATGTCTCACTGATGGTGGCACGTGTATTGGATCATTCGGTTCCTTACAAAATGGTTGAGCTGGATGGTGCTGATCCACGCGTCATGTTCGTAAACGGGCGCCGTCAGTTGGGAGTGGTCACCTCTTAACTGCCAGTGCTTATTTTTAATCTTATATTTTGAATTGTTTCTTCATTTGTGTTTATCTTGATTTAAAAGAGTGTCCGTTGAGTTTCTTGCCTGTTCTTCTCCATAGAGATCTACGCTTTGGAATGGGCAACCAGTTTCAACTTTCTGCCTAACTGACCTACTATTTAATTCCGACAATTCAAAAGTGCCTGTAAATGGTTTAATTGAAATAAATGCTTTGAGTTTTTGGAATTGCTTACTGTTAGTACTTACTTTCTTCCTTCATCCCTCTAGGCTGTGGGCACTGGATGGAATCGTACTCTGTTCGGCCATACTGAGCTGAGTAGATCGCCACCCTGGAGTGAGGATTGCAGCTGAGATGCAGAACGTCATTCTCACAACCAACTTTGCTTCGAAACTCATCTGTCAACAAAAACGATATGGTTAGTTATATTGTCAATGTCAGAAGGGAAAAGTACATAAGGCGCTAAAAAAAAACAAGAACAAATAATTAACTAAATTCAGATGTTATGGACATCAACGCCCAAACTGCTACTACAATCTCTCAAAGAACAATGTCAGATTTCGGCTCACACAACTTTTAAAACTAAATTCTCACGGACACGAAGTTTTTACCTACAACAATTTAAATATAAAATTCCAACTTCTAAAAAAATATTTATTTCTTTTCGAGAACTGTTCGAAAAGAAAATCATTTTAATAAGTAATCATTTTACTAATCATGTTCTTGAATTCCAGGTTTTACTTTTTTTTAAATAAAAGTGTCAGGTAGTTACCCATTCTGCCACTGTAATCGATTATTCTAATAAATAATTAAAGCGATTTACTCTTTAGTTTTTATTTACCACCTCACAATTGTCTTTTATTATTATTATTTTTTATCTAAATAATACGTTCGTCGTGTTTATTAAAATACATTTATAATTTTTTAAAGAATATTAGAACGAAATTCAAGAAATCGATTTTCCTGATCTGTATTCGATAACTTAATCGCCTTGTAATGGCAACCAGCAGTTCACCATTAAAAAAAAAAACTTGCAGTTCTGTCAAAATCGCGCGCGCCAGTTCAAACATGTTGTTGTTGTCGGTGTTTTTCTATGTGATTGTGTACGTTTGGTTCCTTCTCGAATTCATCTGCGTTTGCTTTATAGACTTATTGTGTTATATTCATACCACACATTTTGTGACAATGTACCATCAACTACGTTGTATTAATTGTGGTATAAATGTGTTCCGGATGGAACGGCATTTACTTGAATCTGACGATGTCCATTCATTGTTACGGCAATGGACTTCACTTTCTGAGGTAAAGTACGATTTTTATTAATAGAATGTCAACTGTTTTAACTAAGCTAAATGTTAATTTGCAACACAACCGTATTTTGTTGGTTTTAGATTCCAAATGTCAGTGTTGTTTGTCATTACTGTTGGTTATTTATTAAACAAACAAGTAATCCAACAAGTAGCAATGCGCCAACTGAATCAATTGTGCATCGAAATCTTTGTATTGGTTGCGGTCATTCATTGCATCGTGTAAAGTCTCACGCCTTAAATAACAGTTCAGAAAGAGAAGATGCTATCAGACGCGTGATAGAGCAACAATAACCTCCAATTTAAAATGTCTGAATAACTTCTTCTTTAGAAGTTCAGTGTAAAAGTGGATATTACAGAAAAGCTTTTCACATTAAACTACACAAAAAAACGTAAGAACTTTCACTGTCCATGACAAATTAATATTGAGCCAAAGTTACTATGGACATCTGACATTGTTCTTTCTTTAATAGATTTTCAACTTTATCGCTGAAGCTTAAGGTTCAAAGTTGATGGACAAAATTTGAGAGTTTTGGGTAGCTTGATGTGCTGGCGTTTGTATCTACTTCATGATTCTAGACCCACCTGAAATCTTCGTCGGTTATAAAAAATGTTTGCGGTTTCATACAAAAGTGCAACCTACAAGGTCAAAATGTATGGAACAGCAGATTTTTTTTGTTTGGCATGTGCTGAATCTATGGTAACAGTTGGCGCAACGATGTCCTTTACACCGTGTATAGTCGAGTCAATGTAGAGCAATCAATGCCAAAATTACGTAACTTAACTACCCGTTAGTAAGCTTAATAACGCTGAAGTGAGAGCAGTTGGACGAAAGAATTCATAGATCCATTACAGCGACATCAAGATCGTTAAATTCATGTTCTTTCTTCGTAAGAAGTGAAGTAAAACATTATCATGCTAGATAATGACTGATTTATTTATCCATACGGTGTATGAACAAAACATTATTGTGAGGTTACCCTCAATGCTAATATACAACATCTTCCCTTTTAAGAAAAACTAATTAGAAATTAAAGTAAAAGTTGTTCATAATGATGAGTACAATGACCTCTTAAGTGGAAAACGGTGATTACAATTTCACCCTGTATAAAGGTACATAATACTATATCCGATCCGTTCAGGCACAACATCTTCCATATACAAGACACATGATATTAGATAACTTAGTTCTTAATATCAAATGTACCCTTAATAACACCACTTTGATTTCGGTTAATTATTACTTCCGAAAACGTAATTCGTATTTATCGCTGTCACCATGAAGTAAAACACTATCTTGCTAGATAATGACATGATTTATTTATCTGTACGGTGTATGAACAAAACATTATTTAGAGGTTACTCTCAATCTATATAAATAAAAACAAAAGGCCTGACTGACTGACTGACTGACTCATCAACGCCCAGCCCAAACCCTTAGACCTAGAAAGCTGAAATTTTACACAGTGGTTCCCTTTATAATTTAGACAAGGAATAAGGAAGGATTTTTCAAAATTCAACCCCTAAGGGAGTCAAATAGGGGATGAAAGTTTGTATGAAAGTCCCTCAGTTTTAAAGTTAGGATCTTCAAATTTTGTGTTTAGGCTGATAGTTGAAAATAAATTTATACATATCTCAGCGTTTTCGTTAATTCCACCCCCAAATGGCTAAAAAGGGGGATGAAGTTGTGTATGAAAGTCCGTCAGTTTAAAAGTTAGGATCTTCAAGTTTTGTATTTAGGCTGACCATTGAAAATTAATTTATACGTGTCTCAGCGTTTTTGATAATTTCACCCCCAAAGGGGGATGAAGGAACTGACTGAGACATCAACGCACAGCCTAAACCGCTGGTCCTAGGGACATGAATTTTGGAGGGTCTGTTCTTTGTGAAGAGTACGTATCCAGTAAGAAGGGGTTTTTGGGAATTCAACCTTTAAGGGGGTGAAAAGGGGGGATTTTGTTTGTATAAAAATCTTATTCCTTGAGTTAATAACCTTGAAACTTAGCACGAATACTTATCTAAGTAAATTACGAAGTTAAGTATTTTTCGTTTTTCTAAACTACCCCTCAAAGAGGTATTGGGGGTGTCGACATTTGTGTGGAAGAATTTTAACGCGCTGTCTGATTAACTCGAAACTCAGTATTTATACTATGGACTAAAAATAAAGAATAACGTGTATCAGGGTTTTTCGCAAATCTACCCCTAACTGTGGGTAAAGGGGTAGTTAATTTTACAGGGGAGGATTTTACTGTGTGACTTGACTAGCTCGAAAATTGGCATAAATAATCTTTGAGTCAAGTTATGAACACATCTTAAACGATTTTTCATAATTCGACCCATGCAGGGGTGAAAAGCGGGAATACTGTTTATATGAAAAATCTTATTCACTTGGTTAATAAACTTGAAACTTGACACGAATATTAATCTAAGTAAATTATGAAGTTTGGAATTTTTTGTTTTTATAAACTACCGCCTAAAGGGGGGTTGGGGGCATCAAAATTTGTATGGAAAAATTTTAACGCGTGGTCCGATTACCTCGAAATTCAGTATTTATACTTAAGACCAAAAACAAAGAATAACGTGTAGCAGAGTTTCCCAAAAATCTACCCCTAACGGGGTGGAAAGGGGTAATAGTTAATTATACAGGGAAGGATTTTAATGCGTGGCTTGATTAACTCAACAATTCGTATAAATAAACTTTGAGTCAAGTAATGAACACATCTCAAACAATTTTTCGTAACTCCACCCCTATGGGGGTGAAAAGCGGGAATACAGTATATATAAAAAATCTTATTCATTTGGTTAATAAACATGAAACTTGACACGAATACTTATAAGTATAAATAAATTATGAAGTTTGGAAATTTTTGTTTTTCTAAACTACCTCAAAATCAAAATTTGTATGGAAGAATTTTAACGCGTGGTCCGATTTACTCGAAACTCGGTATTTATACTTAAGACCATAAATAAAGAATAACGTGTATCAGGGTTTTTCGAAAATCTACCCTTAACGGGGTGAAAAGGGGTAGTTAATTTTAAATATATAATAATAAATAAAAGCGGTGATACAGTTTGTTTGAAAAATCTGATTCCTTTAATCTATAAACTAAAAAATTGGCCCGAATACTTATTTATCTAAATAAATGATAAATATCATACTACATACATTTTCGAAATTTTTAGAGGAAAGTACGAATTTCACGCGGACGAAGTCGAGGGCAGAAGCTAGTGTTAATATACAACAAGAAGGAGGAAGTGAAATTCCTGAAAATAATTTAGAATGTCAATTAGATGGTGTCAATGTCAAGACTTCATTTAAAATGTAAATTCTAAATGAAGACCAAATTCGATGTAAGAGCTCACAAACAAATACTAGGTAGTTACTGTCTCACAAAGGAAACGAGACAATTTCGAAATAAAACGAAACGAATTCAAATCGCGTTTCACATTTCTATCAAAAAGGAATTTGTTATCAAGAACGTTTTTAAAGTGCTCTTTGGAAAAGATTTTATTGAGACCAATAGAAAAGATGGATCAAAATAAATTCGTGTTGCAGTGATGAAAAATATCTCGGATTCCGTTTTGCCTCTCATTGCGCGTATTTCCATTTACAAGGTTATTTGAAAGTAAATATTCCGTAATGCATTTTACACAAGTTCGAGTTAAAGCTGTGCACAGTCTTCAGTTAAGACTGTCTTTAGAAAGACTTTCGCTTTTTAGTCGTAACGGGTGGTCACAACCCCTAACGTCTGACTACCAGTCTTACCAATGGTTAATTGGATTGTGGTGGTGAGATAAGCAGCCGCTCAAAATAAAATACTATTATTCAGTTGCATTCGGTTAGACTGCAAGCCAACTCCAGCAGAGTTGGCAAAATTCTAGGCACATGACGTTATAGATTTTCGCTTTATAAAACAATAATTGTGCGCACACTCGCAACTAAATCGGCTGTGCAATTACAAAACGTAGCAACTGACAAAAACACAGATTTTTTGAGAAATGTCAGTTGCTAGGTTTTGAAATTGCACAGCCGAAATGGTATTATAGTCACGCTTGTTACTGTATTTTTATCTCATGAAGTGGCACGCGCGTAACTTGTGGTAAACAAGTATATAAACACGCTGTGAATAGTAGCGATAGTACATAAAACACACATGTACCCAGAGCTCCTGCGCTTATACAGACATACACATTCATAGCACGAGTAAAGCCCTCGTCGCTTCGTGAGATAAAAATACTATAATTAAAAAAATGTTTTAGTCACAAGACAAAGGTACAAAACTGTTCCATCTGCTGCAGACAAAATGGAACCGCCTTTGACTCGGGCACGCGTACTATCTAACTAATAAGTTTAAGATCTGAGAGGTTACTTACAAGGACGGCATTTGTAGGCGACTTCAACGAATCTTCTGGAGCCTGGACATGGGTCGACTCCGAAGGCCTTAGGGCTTGTGTGGAACTTACATTGTCGCTTCTTCTGACACGCTTCCACCACGGTCTGTAACAAGGAGTACTACACAAATTAGTTAGTATGCCTATTCTGTCAGAACTTTAGCTAAAGCATAGTTGGTATGCCCTAAAGATGTTCCACAGTTTGATAGTTACCCCTAACTGTTGATAAGCAGAAAAGTTTCAAGCAAGTTCTCGGACGGGAACGGAGCTCGATAAGTGGTGGAAAGATCTAAGCAGAAATGATTAAGATAATTAAATTATTTGGAATAATACAATCTAAAGTTAATTTTAGACTCTGTGATATGTAGAAACATAAAGGCTCTCCCCCACAGGCGCGTTATTATCGATCGATAATTACGCAATAACTTGCGATGTCTGTTTTTCGTACCTACGTTTTGTATTAAGACGGTCACGAAGTTACACACTGCTACGATAGTAACAACGCAAGAGAAGTAGGACGATTGCGTTCCTCCGTCCTGCGATATTCCGATATGCATTCTTAGAACATTTTGTATTAGGACGCATAACTAATAAGCCTACAATCATGTTGATTTTTTCATCAGCGAGCGATTTAATTTGAAATACACATTTGCCAATCCAATAGAATTTTAACGACAAAATAACACATTGCAAACAATTTATTGATGCTAAAGCAATCCTTTTCGAATCAAAATCACATTTTACTGGCAAATAAAATTATTATATTCCTATTTCACTGCAGGTTATGTTAAAACATGAAACAAAGTTATAGAATAACTGCCATTTTACATTTAACAAATTCATATTTTCATAACGCGGACTGTTCGAAAAACACAGACCCTCGATAGAATATTTTGTTCTAATAATAAAAAAAATTACAAAAGCTAATCACGGCTTTATTTTCGTAAGCCGAAGCTGTGCGTAAGAAAATATAGTGAAAATACAATATGAGAGAAATCTCGCATACAATGCTGGAATATGAGGGGTTGACAGTATTGGCAGCTGCTCGTAAAGCCGACTTATTGCCTAAACATATCTGAATACGTAATAAAATTGTGTAAAAAGGAACCATTGCTGTATGGTATTTCACTTAATGGATGTTTGAAAGGTATAAAATTTGAACGACGCAGTTATGTATGAATACGACTGAATTGGTAGGATTGAATTAATCCGTGTATTTATTTTAAAATACCAATTGAAATGTTGCTGTTTTATTTATATAATATCAATAGGTATTCTGTAAATTCTTTGATTTACCAAAAAATATACTCTGAATATGTATATTTGTCTCTCTTGCAAATTAATTAAGCAGGTAAGTCGATGTTTAATATCTCGATGAATAAACACGAATGTCCAAATAAATATTGAACGCGAGGTTTTTATCAACCAGAAATAAATGTGCCAACAACGTCAACAATGACGGTGTACCTACCTATTATTTTTTTGATCATCCAAAATAGTCCATCCCGCTAATTTCCCTTAACATAATACATATTACGATGACTTTTTTTCCACTAACTTCTAATTTTTTTTGTCTGTGAGTTTATCATTGATTTTTATGTTATTCCGTATCCCTTTTAACTAATTATACCTACACATGACAATCACGTTGACACGATTTCCTTATAATGCTCCACGTTTGAGGACTGACTCCCAAATTACAAGCCCTGGCTTAGTTTGGGTATCAGTTTCAGTTCCATTTATGTAAAAAAACAATAAATAATATTGTATCCATGTACCAAATCCTTGTGAATGCTTCTTGTGACAAATAAACTTTTTCTTTACTGTTTAAATACCGGATTGTGGGACCCTGGTGATCTGCTATACAGGTATTCCTACTGCAGACACCAGACTTTCACTAACTAGTGTCACAAAGTTTTCAAACTTTTCCAAATTGATATGATGCCATTGTTTAAGAAGAGAAAATAAATTATTTGAATTTGTATTAAAAAGATATGCTAAAATACAGAACCTCCTTTTTTAAAGTCGGTTAAAAAGTTAAATGTTCTGTAGGTTTCAAGAGTTTTAACAGTAGTTCGTTTCATTCGAAGCTATTCTTGTTTTCAATATGTTTCAATACTTCCGTGTGGTCTCGATTATTACAGACCACCCCATCACTTCCCGTCGATATTATAAGATGTGATTAAAGGATTATAAGGAAGATGGACAAGTTGTATTAATCTGTCAAGCTCCGTTTATGAGAAACAATTGATTTTCTATTGTTTCGTCGCCGATCGGCGAACCGCATTGAGTAGGTGAAATCCCACTAATGAAGACTTTACAATGGACAACTCATACCCATAATACTTATGAGGCAAAACATAGAGAAGAATTGGTAATTAAGATATTCATTGAAAGTATCAATTAAGCAATAATAATATCATCTATGTTAACAAACTATTGTATAATATAAAGGAAGGTATGCCTATAAGCACAAAGAAGCTTTATTACCGAACAAACGCAGTTTTTTCTCAATAATGATAATTAATTAATATTTGTACTATAATGCTAAATCACTACTCATCAAACATATTGGTAAAGCTAACGCTCTATTGCAAATCTGGGCCGAGTTTGAAAGGATTATAATCATGTAAAATGGATAGACAAATGGGAATATTATCGGACCATAATTTTGCTGTCGTGAAATATTTAATCAGGAGAATGGGCTCGGGCTGAGGCTATAATATATTAGGTAATTGTAGTAAATCAAATATTGATTATATCTACATAGTTGCGTACAAATTGCAACGCACTCAACATGCGCACGTTAATTCTAGAACTACTCAAAATATGCCTGTTGTAGGTGGTATCATAGACTTATTTGAAGTAGTCCTAACATTGACTCACAGTTCTATTATTCTAATGGCGAACTGATGGTTGTTCACCATTAAAATAATGGATTTGCGGGTACACGAAATTTCATGATTCTCACTTTCAATATGGTACAGTTCTATAGCAGTGTTCATTATTATGAACACGGCCTGTGTCCCAGCAGTGGGAATATGATGTATGTTATGTAAGGTCTTTTTCCAAAACGCATCTAACCTGCAAAGCGCTGGGCCAGATACATGACGTGTCTCCAACGACCTCCACAGCAACTGGCTGGTATTCCGCCATGTCCGAAGCACAGGACCCTTGGGTAGCTGAGGCTCCATACTGGGCCACTTGGATGCTGATGGTAGTCCCTCGGGGACAAATGAGCGTCACCATCTCCTCATCACAAGCCGCCTTTTGGTGTGTTCGAAGAGTGCCAAGGAGAAGTTCTGTGAACAATACAAACATTTTTGGTTAGAAGGTGTTTTATTCTTAGAAATGTAATTCAACTTTATAATGATTTTGATCGCCATTGTAGTCTAGTAGACCACCTGAAGACCACCTGTTTCAGTCCCAGCGGTCCCGGGTTCGATTCCCAGCAGGGGCAAAACTGTTATATGCTTTATCGGTGCGTTGGTTGGTGGACTTGTCCTAATGTCCGCCTGGCTAGTTACTGCCAGTTCCTCTGTGGTTACGGGTTCCGGATGAAGCTCACTTCCACCTCCAGCCTGATCATCACTTACCATCAAGTGTGTTGAAGGACATGAGCTTCACCGAAGTGGTTAAAAAAAATAGAGTCTTGTCTCATAATCCATCTGAGTATTCACAATCACAACTTGGAAGAAGCCTGTCCAGCTTTGAACTACTATTGGTTGAGCTGATCATATTAGCCCATTGGACTAAGCATAATGTGGTACATAATACGGAAATTAAATACAATTGGTAAGAGTTCAGAAAGATGTTGACTTGTATCTTCTACTTAAAAAAATCTTAAATTCATTCACTGACAGACAAAAACTATTCCTTACATAACGTAGGTGAACACCAAGCGAGGAGTTTTGAAAATTCAACTCCTAAAGGAATTAAATAGGGCATGAAAGTTTGTATCGAAGTTCATCATTTTTGCCAATAAGCAATCCCATCGGACACATGACTTCATATAATTGTCCAAAACATGATTTCAAAACAATGGCTAGCATAATATTGTTCCAATGTTGGCCAAAGAAATGTCCACCTCGATATTATTAAACTCATAATCCTTACCACAGATGGTATTAACATCGTCACTAAGCAATTTAGGTCATAACGAGGCTCAGTACCAGAAATAAAGCTAAATGCCTAAATTAATTTAGCTAGGCGATTATCATTAGTAGTTAGAGGTCTCTGGGACCTTGTAATTACCTAGCTGCTACATATTTATTGAAATTACAGGGTAACCAGCAATTGGCTATATAAACTATAACACGTATAGTTATTTGTCATAGACGTTTACTTAACTGTAATTAAAATTAATGTCAAAGAACTGAGTAATTATATTTTAACGAGAAGTTAAATACTTAATACAAAATGTAGCTTCGCCTCGGTGGATGGCAGAAATTATCCCACGGGAACGTGTTACTGGCGATAAAGTAGCCTATGTCCTTCCTCAGGATGCCATCTAGCTCCTTGCCAA
Organism: Amphipoea oculea; assembly: GCA_945859645.1. Taxonomy (NCBI): domain Eukaryota; kingdom Metazoa; phylum Arthropoda; class Insecta; order Lepidoptera; family Noctuidae; genus Amphipoea; species Amphipoea oculea. The sequence goes on along the minus strand of OX243864.1, from coordinate 17,736,922 downwards.
CTTTTATCGAAATCTGTTCAGTGGTTTAAGCGTGAAAAGGTGACATATAGACAGTTACTTTAGAATTTATAATATTATAATTAAAGTATGGATTAGTCGCTTTTCGTCTTTCTGTGTGACCGTGTTGTTCTTCTAAAATACGCAATGAATTTTGATGCGGTTTTCACCATAATTTAGATAATTTATTCCGGAAGGTTTATATTGTATAATAAATTAATATCTAACTTACATATTGTGAAGAAATCACGATGTTCAAAAAACCGTGCGAAACAGGGGTGGGTCACTAGTCCATACTAATATTATAAATTTGAAAGTAACTCTGTCTGTCTGTCTATCTGTCTGTCTGTCTGTATGTTACCTTTTCACGCCTAAACCGTTGAACCGATTTTGATGAAATTTGGTATAGAGATAGCTTGAGTCCCGGGAAAGGACATATGATACTTTTTATCCCGATATTCCCACGGGATCGAGACTTATGCGGGTGAAACCGCGGGGCGCAGCTAGTCACATATAAAATAGGATAGAATAATGTTTAGAGAGAACATTTTCCCAATCATCACAGTTGATGTAATAAAATAAATATGAGAGTAAGAAAGCCGAAGCAGAAATCGATTCCAAGGATCTTCAGCACTTGGATTGAGTTTATACAATTAACTGTTGACAACCATCTCACTAAAGACAGAACAAATAATATCGGAAAGGGATCAAAACAGCAACGTTCAGAGTTCAAACTAAATAAGCAGTGCAATATTATTGCAATACACAACAGAACGCTTTCTGTTTTAAAAATGTCAAGAAAATTCTTCTATAAAAACACGGTCTGAGATCTTAAGTGCCGACAGGTCTATTTACCTTAGAGCACAGCTGCGTGTTGAAAAATAAAATGAAAAATACCACAGGGGTTCCCCAAGGACGTTACATGGGCCCAACAACGATTTATCAATCTTCATTCCACCCTCTGGAGTTGGTTTTCAAATTTTGTTTGCGTTTTGCAGACGATAATGTGCCATTTTCTCTTTTGACAGTTTTGTTGTTTTTGGACACATTGTTATTATCAAGTTTGTGGGTGGAAAGTTGTTTTTATTCGTTGTTTCTTAGACCAAATAATTAATTTTGTGTTCGATTTTGGCACTATTTTGTTCAAGTTGGATTATGTTCATGACATTTCATTACAAGATTTGACACTTTTACAAAGACTCTTTGTAATTATGTTACGTTTCACTCACAGTAAAGAAAATCTTGTTCTTATGTAAATAAAGTCTAATTTGATTACAAAAACATTGGCCTCTCGTTTTAATGACTAGCCTTGAATGGTTTTCTTTCTTTCTTTTCCTTAAACGGGATACAATTACAAGCACATAATATAAAACGTTACCAATTACAGTCAGAAGGTCAACATTCTACTATCATTTCGGATGTAATAACCATAATTGGGTTTTTATTATCAACATAACAATTTAAAGATTATGTTGGGACCCAGACCAGTGCTTCTCAAGGAGTCGTAACGAGCCTTGTTATGACCAAACATGCCATTATGGTTTGAGTAGTGTGACGTCATCTTAGCTTGGTAATTAGGAGGAATAGGATTGTGGGGATTAGACATGGCGCACACTATGCGACACGTGACTGCGACAGCTCGGCGACTAGACGCAACGAGAGGCTGAGGTCGTAATTTTCATATATTTTGTTCAAAGCTTTGCGAATTTGGCGTCGAGTTTCAGAGTCGCAACGACAGGCAAGAGCCTAGGTTACAACGTCGGCGATATGCACTCGTGGGTGTTTGGGACTTACAGGGGGGCAGTAGAAGACCCAGAGTAAATTATATATCCTATTTTACGACTGTATAATATTATGTATTTAATACTTGAAGCACATAAATGTACAGAGGCGGACTTAATGCCATAGGCAAAATACACAAAATTCAATATTACACGTTTAAATATAATCGTGACAATAGCTGTTTCAGATTCGCGACAGATAGTAAGTAAAAAAAATTGGAAGATCTAGAAAAAAAAATATTCTCAAAGTTCAAAATAAGGTTGAGAACCTATGGCCTAGAGGAGTCGTATACTCTGGCTACTTGTCTACATGCACGGTGCACGCATACACCCTATGATAGTCGCATGCGACAGGTCAGCGTCTTGTTGTCGAGCTGTCGCATAGTGTGCAAGGTGGTTTATTTGGCGGGTATTGTTTCTGGATGATATCATCTTCTTTTGTTTTTCTGAGTGACAACAGCCGATACTGTGTAGCGTGTAGGGTTACTGATGACGTATCAATGGTTCAACGTAAAGATACTGTTCCGTTTTTATTCCATCACCTATCCTGCCATCCTATTTTGACCTATTATCCTAAGCTGCAGTGTTTGTCTTATTCTCAATCTCTTCTTAGTCCAGTCGACCATACTTCACTACTTCCACTCCACGGCATCATCGATGGCAGCGTATATGGTCACCATGACTGCATTTTTTTGGGGCACAGAGGGCAGGATATGAGTGGAACATATGTAGTTTGACTCAAAGCTCAACATCCACACCCTGTTGCCGCCACATTTTAACCTCAATTTCATGAACCGGTCCATCTCTTATACTCAACTTAATTATATTTGTGCTCTCAATGCCGCAGCTTGAAGTTCCACAGCCCTGTGAGATTTTCTTTTATGTTGATGTTTATAATTTAATTATTTATAGTTAATTAAAACGGTACAAAACATGGAACATTGGACTCCCTTGCATACTTTCTCTCACAGAATACCAGAGGGGCAATTCTCGTAATTTTAAGAACGTTCACAGTCTGATCTCAGTCTCAATCTGTCAAAAAAACTTCGAATTTCCCTATATTTTACCTATATTTCCCTATATTACAAGTTTTTGACATTCGTTTGTCGCCGAGATGAGACTGCGACTAGATTTTGAACGTTTTAAATTATGGGAATTGGTCTTGAGACATATACGCATAATTTTAATCCATTCATCTGCAAACACATCACATTCAGGGTTGGCAGCCAGAAGGGAATTCAGCACCTTTAGAGTACGGCAGACTGATTATAATAATTATATTCCCAACTTTAGTTTGTCATTGCAGATTCTGAAACCTCCCTGCCGTAGGATAGTACAAGTTTGTCTAATATAACTCACTGTACTTTACCCAAGTATTTTTTGTGCAGTTGAGTCAAAAAAAGCGGCTTGCTTGCAGATGGGTTCAAGTGGCGCTACTTTAGAACATATTTTTTTAACAAGAGAGGAGGAAGCACTTGACTACTCTCTAAATATTTTTTCCAATCTTGTTATTCGAAGTGAACGAGTCTTTTATACCATTGATCCACTCAGTAGTCTCTTCAGTTTGACTAGAGTGGTTACAACAACTATTTATTATTTTACTATCAGCCATTTCTGTCCCACTGCAGGGCAAAGGCCTCCCTTCCCTTCTTCCACTTATCCCTATCCAGTGCTGTTGCACGCCAATATTTGTGGTAAGTCGAGTTCGTCCCGCCATCTCATTCTGGGCCTGCCGCGTTGCCGTTTGCTGCTGTTTGGGACCCATTGTGTGGTTACTTTAGCCCATAGCTCCTCCGGCATGCGACAGATGTGACCAGCTCAGTTCCGTTTTAGCTTGGCAGCTGTGTGACCTACATCGGCGATTTGAGTTTTAGTTTCTTATATGGAGTTCCTTATAAGGAACTCGATACTGAACTCGATAAGGAACACAAACTAAAATTTAAAAAAAATTCAAAACCTTTAACGGTCCTCCGCGATAGGTCCTAACATTATATTCTCCGCTTCCTTAGTTAAACAACAGCGAACAGATCCCATCAAATAAAATCCAACGACCTCTTCTAATATAATAAATAATAACGACCTATCAAACGTATATCCATACTTAATACTAATTTATAATATCCAATAAATCTAAAGCACTGTTTACCTTATCTTTATAAGCCCACACGTGCAGATAGTAAAGCTTCCAGATTATATTTTATGACTTCTGGTTCACGTTCTAATGTAAAATGTATGGATAAGGACTGCAGATGCAAGTTTTGTGGGATGTTGTTATGGTAGGTACTTGGAAAGTGGTGGTAATTTCAAGACTACTCTTTGGTTTTTGGAGTTTCAATTTAAAGTTATTTAATATGACAGAGACACAGGATTAAGTAAAGTTAAAGTACCTAGGTAAAACATGACAAATGTTAAAAACGAATAACTTGTTTTATTTTCGTTTTCGTAACAACTTGTAGGAATTGACCTAAGTCACAATACGACCACAGCTCGTTTGGTCTAGGCATAACGCAATTTACGCACACTGCGCTATAGGTATACAGCGAACAAAGGGTTTTTTTACCTATTTACTCGTTATAGCTACCAGATGACCTAGACAAGCGACAATCGCTTTCAGTGTTTCGTATTTCGACAAAGACTTTCAACAAATGCTTTTTTGACTTTTCCGTTATCGTTATCCTTATCACTAATAGAAAGTCACTTTGTCTAGACCCTCTGTTCTATTTTGCCATCATTGAATAGTAATTTCATCTAAAATGTGTTTACTGGAAAGCTTTTTTAATAACTCAAGCTTATGTACAAAACCACGTACAAACATTACTAATCTTAGAGCTTACCAAAAATCTAACAACTGTTAAATATTGGTCGGTATAATCCAGGAGATAGCCAAACAACAGACCATTAAGGGGAAGTTATCTATTTATAGGGAGCCAGCTCGTATTTCATACTCGATGAGAGACAAGCACGTGGTGCCTGTCAAATTGACAGGACAGACGGAATAAGTTAGGGTGTTTATTCATTAAATATGGGTTTTGGAAATTACGTAGGTACCGTCTTTTTACATATTTGTGTTAAACATCAACAAATTCTCAAATACTTAAAAATAATCCCAATTAACAGAATTGTTACATAGCTACAATTTAAACGTAACGTGAATCAATACGATGCTAATGAATCGTCGTCACTTACGATGTTAGTTCATTACGTCAGCGTCAATGTTTTTCTGTAGGTCAACTAAGGAACACAGCTTTACACTTAGCACAATTTAAAAATTCAATGTTCAGGACATGAATTTGTGTAACCTTTTCTAAAACTTGTGAAAAATGTGTAAAAATGTGCTTGCAAATGGGTAATAAACTTATATGAGTATGTACACATCCATTTAATAGTTTCGAAATCACTTCTGAATTCTGTCTTTCTTTTAAAAACGGGTTTTGTATAACCCAAATTCCTGAAATAGAATCTATCCCCAAATCAGTTCTTATTATACGACGGTTCAAAAACATCTCAAATCAGATCAATGGAACAATGTTTTATTTATAGAAATGTAAGTAATGTCATATTTCATTCTTGATGAGAGGCGTAATGCGTCGCACGTGGCGTCTGTCATGGTCGGATGAGAAGTGGTAGACGGTATGCTGTATAATGCAGAAGGGTGACATTTTTATGAAAAAAAAAAATGTTTTCTAATTAAGAGAAATAAGGAGTACCTACTAGCGCGGAGGACAGCTGGGCTGGGAGAGGCCTATGTCCAGCAGTGGATGGCGATAGGCTGAGTTGATTGATTGAGGAGTACTATTGAATGTATAAAATGTTAAGAAAAGAGCAGAAGTTTGTTTTGAAATATGTAAGATTAAATTGATGATGCATTTTAGATTAGAATTTCAAACATGTTTTTATGAGTATGACTGTGTTATGGTAGACATTGTCCTTGTCCTTGGCCTTAAGTCTATTTGTGAACCGCACTAAGCCGAAACGAATTTGCTATCATTGTTTGCTACGAAAACCCAAAAACCCAATTCTCTGCATCCTGCATCCTTTTAAAATAAGCAAAACAAATAAACAATACATTATACAAGAAACATAACAAACAAACAAATTGTCGTCAAAAAATATTGTCAACGTTTATTTTAAAACAACGATAGTGGAGCATATAAGAATTACAAATACATTGTGCCGATCCTCGTTAAAAATAAAATAAAACGGAACAAAAATTATGTTTTTAATTAAGAGGGCGTGCTATAAAGGCCGAATAACCGTGTCTTTCATCCGCGACGTGAACCGTAATACCGTGCACATGGTTGAACTGTCAGATAAATGGAATGAACGAGCTTCGACTCCAGTGCAATACTCAGCTGCACAGACTACAACGTAGGACATAACGGAGTAGTACTTTATACCTACAGGAAAACCAGTGCGCAAACTGTAACCAAGAATCCAGTTTAATTACGATAGTAAACGTAGCGTAGAAATTTTTGTCAGTTATGCAAAAAAATGTTGGTTGTTTCGTACCTTTTGACCGTGTAGGTATTGCACTTGTCTATGAAACAGTTTTTTTTTTTTTGTTGTTAACCGACGAAAATTTTCTGCGCTAGGAGTCTAAAATCTGAATTCCTGATTACAGTTTGCGCACTATTTTTTTTTCTTCTATACAGCATGTATCATAAGGCGTGTCAAATTTAAGAGGGTGGTACAGACCGTCAAACTGGACAACTTTCTCTATGGGTCCAACGTCGTTATCGCGAAAAAATAATAGTTTTATAAAAAGTTTTGTAATGCCGGGGCCACACTATACGGGAAAATCGCGATAAGTTGTTTCTTATTGGCTGACATCGTAGGTCCAGCCAATGAGCATCAACTTATCGCGCAAATCTTCGCGTCATCGCAATAGTCTGGCCCCAGCATATGGGACAGTTGATAATTTTGAGAAAGTTTGATTGTACCACACGATTAAATTTGATCACACTTTGTCCGATACACGCTGTATTAGTGAAACAAAGTTACGTTTTAGTTGACTTAAAAATGTAACAAAATAAAATGAGACATTTTAACATGTATTTCACGTTTATAGCTTGCATAAAACAGTTAGAAAGCGGTGAGTGCTGTTAGTCGTAAAAAGAACGCGTGGTAAACCTAAACACGTTTCTAGTACTAGCCTTTGAAGTTGTCTGAAGCAGCCATTCATCGCTTTTAAAAAATATACTTTGTACGAATGTAAAAAAAACTACCTATGAATAGTGTAATTTATATTTCACTCCAACGCATCGCCATCCAACTCTATTAACACATTCATTAATTTAAAAACAAAACACAACCAAAAACAAAAAAAGAATCAAACTCCAAAGCCAAGATTAATTCTTTTTTTAAATAAAGCTTCAAAAAAGGCCACTTATCTCATTATTTCTGTACAGCATTATGTTTTAAATATAGAACAGGGCGCATCTGTTCTGGTTAGCGTACGCGCTTAAAGGGCATATTATACGTACGTACCTAATGAGTGTTGAACTTGATGAAGACACGGTTAGAAGCCCATCAATCATTGTCACTATAATGGTAGATGGCAACTGAAGCGGTATGCGACATCGTAGTTTACGAGAAATGTGCTTATTTTTGGTTTTCTTGTACCTGGCAATGTGTTATGTTGGTAGGGAAATAATTTTGCTGTTGGTTTAGGTAATAAACGTTGTATAATAGATTGCAGTGGTAACATTTTGGTTTAGATGCAGCCAATAAGAAGGATTTAAAAAAAAAAATCTGTGTTTATAAAAACGAAGTTCCCTAACTCGGCTTGCAGTAGGAGTTAGCATAATCAGCCTATAATTTTCCCACTGTTAGGACACAAGCCTTCTCTCTTCGAGAGGGTGTGGACTATTATAATCTAACACGCGTGCCCAGTGTGGGTTGGTAGAAGTCACATTTATTCGATGTTTTGGTTCTAAGACATGCAGAATACAGAAAACGGTGATGAAATTATTTACTCAAAGTAAAGCGCCTGAATGGGTTCGAACCCATGACCACACAAAACACGTAAGTCGGGCCCGTTGCCACTGGGCCACCAAAGCTCTAAGTAAGAGAAGATTGGTAGAAATTGCCAAGTAAGGAAAACGCGTTTTGCCCCGGCGCCTTTCTCTCTCACTCCGTCTATTTCTATTATATACGAGTGTGTGTGTACGTGCGAGTATCGAGATTTGAGCAGACGAACATTGTACGGGCTTCATTTAGTTACCCACAAACATTGTTTATTTATTTAATTATGCTTGTTAATTAATACACAATATACAGCGAAAGGAACTTCGTTCCAACCGCGGCACCCTGATTGCGTAACACAATCAGAACCTGAATAATTTTGAGGGTGTTGCTAATCCATTGCTTCATATGTTTGAATATTTATCAGCTCAACGGCGTAAATAACGCAATGTATGTTGTTGAACTGTCAAAATGAAAACCATTGCTACTGATAGTGTGTTACGCAACTCCCCCGCGGGTGTCCCACGACACCTCTCGTTTCTTTTTAATGTCACAATGCTCTATTTGGAAGATGTTAGTAATCTTGGCTTTTATGTAATAACGGTAGCACAACATGTTATCGTGTCCTTTAATAATATCTAACTAATTGCCTCGTATATAAGTAAAATAATAAAATAAACCCCAACTTGTTAACAGGAAAAATGCTATGGTCAAAGCTCCTTTTATACGCATTTTTCAGCTAACATATTACTTCTTTTATCCCAATTACAGCGCTGTATGACGGAAAAATATAATGATTAATATTTAAAAAGGTACGTGCCAATGTAAAAGGCCTTCATCCGAGGGATTTTTCAATAGGCCATAGGTGAGGGTTCGCCTCTTAAGGCCAATAAAATGTCAGGCCTTTAAAAGAAAATAAAGGGACAAGAGAAATTTGGACTAATTAATAGACACCTTAAAAGTATTGTTACTTAAATTTGCTTTAATTAGCTTGGCAACCTTTTTGGTTTCATTCGCAGGAAACCATTAAATGCTTTTACGCGAAAGGAGTGGTTTTGAGCACATGAGTAGATAATGTTATCGAATGAATCTCTTTACTATTTACTTAAATAAGTTCTAAATGTATGTCAATGAGAACAGCCACACGGGTCGACTTGCCTGGCCCAATTCGCGGATGGGCGACCATCTTTACATATCGGGACCCCTCCGTGCCTTGGAAAGCTCGTTAAGTACCGGCTGCCATTCGTAGCTATTTGACAGTCGTTACCGGTAGTCAGAAGCCCAAAAGTCTGACAACCTATTCTAACCAAGCGGTATCGTAACTGGATTCGGGAGGTCAGGTAGTCGCTCCATGTAAAATACTGGTATAGGGGTGTAAAGTTCACTCTTCCCCCATAGAAAAGGGAGGACCCTCCGACCAGCTGGGTGTTATGTTTGGCGGGCAACTGCCTGATGATTCATTGTTGGGCCGTTGTCTTTAATTATGCTAGTTGCGCGGTAATCTCTGCTTGCGAGATGCAGGATTTTGCGTGACGTCAGTATGACGCGTACGATACCGCTACAGCGCTCGTATAGCTGCATACGGTTAGACTGGAAGCCGATGCTGTAAACATAGTTATCATAAGACTATGACGATTGATGAAAACAAGTTAATTACTGAATAAATTACCCCTGAAGTAAACATCTATCTTAATAAATAATACAAAATTATAGGTATAAGAAATCTTAGCACTTAGTCCGAGCAGTACGCAATAGACCCGCATCAAAGTCATTCGATTTGTCTATAAACAGTTAATCATGTGACCTTGAATGGTAGCCTAGAAAAATGTTAGGGAATCAGACTTCAGACAGTAATGTTTTCGTCATTCAAACTATAAATACCTAATTATTTTTCGTCTGCCATAATAATTTCGGTCTTACGACGCTATGAATGACGCATGATGGGCGGCCATAATGAACATTAGACAGACAAATATACAGACGAAGTAAACACACAAACCCAAGAAAACAGTCCATATATAGGGATGGCGCCCACGAGTAACTTAAGTTGCCCAGCAACTTTTTTGTCTCTGTCGTTGTCTCCTTGCCGAGATTTGGACGATGCGCATACGGAAGCAACAGCAACGCTACTTTTTCGTAATATTTTGCAATCTTTCATCAACATTATTTTGTCGCCGTGCGCGCACTTGCATTGGAGACGTGCCACAGTTGCGTCAAAAAAAAAACGGGGTTTGGACCCGCGGACAATAAAGACTCCCAGCTTACGCGTCGCTACATGCATGCACTTCAAAAAAAAACCAAAACTTGATGTGAGAGACAAATTAGCTGCGGAGACAAAAGTTGCTCGTGGGCACACAGTAAAAACCAATGCTCAGTCCAAAAATAATAATTCTCAAATAAACATACGAAAGAACTACCCAATTCATACTAATTAATGTTTAAAAGCTCACTCAGATCTTCCATCTTCACACCGTTTTTATTTTTACGTTCTCAAACGTCTCTTTGTGGCATTCGATCTGTAAACACGATTCTCTTTGTACTTAATCACAATTCTAACACCAGATGGGTTTTCTATTGAATTGGAATCTATTTTTATTTTATTTACTTCCTTTTTGGAACATTATTATAAGGGCTGATTTTTCAACCGAGCTTAGGTCTCTCTTAAGTACTTGGCCTTTTTTCAGTTAGTGTATCGAGAGGTTTTATATTTCTGATGACGACCTATGTGAAGCAAGGCTCTCTCATAAGTACAAAGAATGTGAGTTTAAAGTTTACACAACCACAGCGCATACGCTGTGGTTGTGTAAACCTAATCCCTAATCGTGTGTGTGTGTGTGTGGCCCTAATCGGAAATAAGCCTCGAACTCGACTCGAGGACGGGATTTACCCAATGACAGAAGTTTGTCTCCTGTGTCCTTTAAAATGTTGTGACTGCGCTTTTATGGAGAGATACATAATTTTATTATCTACTAGCTTCTGCCCGCGACTTCGTCCACCTGAAGTTTTCCCCCCATTCACCCTCTTAGGGGTGGAATTTCGAAAAACCTTTTCTTAATGGATACCTACTCTTCACAAAGAACACACGCTCCCAATTTCATGTCTCTAGGACCAGCGGTTTAGGCTGTGTGTTGATATATCAGTCAGTCAGGAATTTGAACTTTGCACATGTAAGTTTTCTGTTAATCTATGAGAGGCTTCGTTAGTATAAACCAGCGTTGCACTTAGAAATAAAATTGAACATTTTGCTAAAAGTTTATATGTACTTATATCTCAGAGATACGCCCCCTTATACCCTCTGTATCGACTGTGACTATTTCAAGCACAATTATACCTGATCTGCAGCCTCCATTTTGTTCAAAGTACTTTTTCATCACGTTTACAATTATTATTCATAATATTTTTCTGTCTGAAACCTTTTAGGGTCAAAGTTTGGTCGACTTTAATAGGTGAAATACAATTGTTATTTTAGGCTCCAATGTTCTTTTTAAAGAATTTCATTTTGGGTTACTATTGAGTTTGGATTATATATTTATAAGAGCCTTCAGGAGTAAAAAAACACCAATTTATTCTGGTTCTTTACGAAAAAAAAGTTGCCCAATTTAAAAAAATTATGGTTACCTTGTTAGGTAACCATAATTTTTTTAAATTGGGCAACTTTTCCATTTCCATTCAAGCATTTCCTCTCTCCTTAACCTTCATCATTATTTATAGTATGAGATTAGTAGGTATATGGTTTAGGTATGTATGGATTTTTTTTTAATTTGAAATGGGCTTGCTCTTAACTCTAGCCTAGGTCAAAGGTGACAGAGACAAAGTCGACGATGGAGCGAGCTTACCCAGAAGAAGCCTGTTCACTCTCACTTTAAAGAGATTCGGGTTGTATGCGCTCGGAAAAACAGACGCAGGTAGAGAGTTCCACTCTTTTGCTGTGCGCATTATAAACGACACTTGCAAACGCTTAGTGCGAATTGGTGGAATAGCAACCAGGTAGGGATGGTAACTTGCAGTGCGCCTGGATGTCCGAAGGTAGAAGGGGGCCGGTGGAATGAGGTCGTGGAGTTCTTGGGCACACTCACCGAAGTACAGTCTGGACTCTGGATGTATTTGGCTAGTCTGGAAGCCAACCCCAACATAAATATGTAGTTGGAAAAAGGCTACGCTGACGATGATGATGTACTTAAAACGCGTTCGCGCTAAGTTTGCCGGTCCGTGGAATACGCGTCCCCCCCCTCCCCCAACCGCTTACCGCAGCACTGAGTCACCCTCTCAGTACCGTTAGCAACATCATCCTAAGCGCTTGGTGATTATTATTACTACTTATTCGGCACCTTAATATTCTTCAGTTTTCTCGAAGTTGTTTCTCGCTACCCCTTGAATTACGTTACATCGTCAGCGGAAAACTTAGCGCGAACGGGTTGTATCTATTTATTGAATACTAGCTGCGCTCCGCAGTTTTACTCGCATAAATGTCGATCCCGTGGGAATATCGGGATAAAAAGTAGCATATGGTAATTCAGGGTGTCAGCTACCTACATACAAAATTTTATCAAAATTAGTCTGGCCGTTTGAGCGTGAAGAAGTAAACAAACATATAAACACGGACACACTCAAAAACATTCGCTTTTATAGTATTAGTGTGATGTAACTGGTACCTATGAGACTACCTGAAGTATTGTCTCTCCTTCACCCTTTAAATCAATCCAATGGCTGTGGTTGTTGATACAATGGGCGGTCTTATCACTAAAATAGATCTTCTAAGGCCCATTTTATCGCTAAGACAGCCCATTGTGTCACCCTTAGATATATGAATTCTATGGTGTCACCCTATGTAAATTTCCAACAATTATATCTGTAATACGTATAGTGAACATTTAATAAAAGTATTATATTCGATTCTAAATGGAACTACTGAAAGTCTTGCAGAGAGATAAAGATGCGAACCCACTGATCAGGTAATACATAGCTACATAAGTACTTGCACAAGTTGCTGGAATCAGCCGAGCGAAATAGGTCAGGCAAGTGTCGGCGATGACACAATCTCGGCTCTAGGTATGACGTATGCACTGGTGTAAATCTATGTTACACCTTTATTCCCTTTGGCGGCACGTGTGAATGCATGTGGGGTGGGTTGCATTTGTTTATTTTTATGTTCGTGTCATCATCTGCCTAGCCTTTTCCCAACTATGTCATCATCTGCCTAGCCTTTTCCCAACTATGTTGGGGACGGCTTCCAGTCTAAGTGGATGCAGCTGAATACCAGAATTTTACATGGAGCGACTGCCTATCTGACCTCTACAACCCAGTTACTGGGTAATACGATACCCCTTGGTAAGACTGGTTGTCAGACTTTCGGGCTTCTGACTACCCGTAACGAATGTCGAATGACAGCAGGGACCAACGGCTTAACGTGCTTTCGAAGCACGGAGGGGCCTCGGTATGTAAAGATCTAGAAGATTTTTATGTTTGTGTATGATTGGAAATACTTTTGTTATGTGAAGTTTTTAATCTTACGCTGATATCAGAAGTCCAATTCTCGTATTTTAAAACGTTCAAAATCTAGTCGCAGTCTCATCTCGGCGACAAACAAAGGTAAAAAAATGTAGGGAAATTAGAGGTATTTTTGACAGATTGAGACTGAGATCAGACTCTGAACGTTTTTAAAATTACGAGAATTGCCCTTCAGATTTTTCATTTGAGTGAATGTTCATTTTTGTTTCATTCCAAATTCACAAGACAACGACAAAATTACATAGGAATTATCGTTCATCTGCTCTTCTCATTTTATTTTTTTATTATTCGTTAGGCGAGTGAAAGTGGCGCAATCCAGCATAGTTGGATCGGTTCACTAATGAATTAATTTTTTGTTCATTTTCAAGTGAAAGATAATAATGAACAAAAAGTGAAGCATCTGAAATTCGCCTAATAAGGCTAATAAGGATTCTATGAAGCGTTTGTTTGTTTTAGTGCAATATTTTCGATCAAAACGTAAGGTCGAGTTAAAGGTAGCAAAATATCCGTATTTTAAATGAATACCAGCACCCTAATTGCGTAACACACATATCAATCACAATATGAATAATTTTGAAGGATATTTCTAATCCATTGCTTTATATGTTCGAAAAATTAGTCTACTCAACAACGTAAATAACGCAATGAATGTCGTTGAACTGTCAAAATGAAAGCCATTGCTACTGATACTGAACATTGCTATTGATACCCCGCAGGTGTATAATAATTAAATTTTACTTGGAAATATACTAAGGTAATTCGTGTAAAAGTAAAATATGTGAGTTGTAGGAAGTTGTACCTATTTAAATAAAAAAAAAACCTTTACCCAATTATGCAGTTAAATAAATTAAATTGTACACTAAAACGTACCTCGATTTAACTTTCGGTTACAAGGAAAAAGCTTTCACAAACAGTCCCCAGGCTAATAACTCCGCCATAATAAAAAAATAAAACTTTTCCACAACATAAAGTCGACGTTTTATTGCGGAAATCTTAATTTTCCTAATAATTAATCTCAGATTGTGGGAGCCCCTTGCGAAACCGTTTCATTTTGAGGTAATAAAAAAAAAAGTTGTAAGTACCTAAAGTCATACCTGTTACATAATTTTGAAACAAATGGACCTGGACTTCTTGTAATTTGTTCCCTGTTTTCACTTCCCACTCATTATGAACAAAACATTCAAAGAGTTGTGATTGTTTTAGAAACATTTACATTTTTGGAGATGTTTTCCGAACAATTAATTTCTTTGCTCACGACAAACAAAACAACAGAGAGCTTCAAAAGGATCTGTTCAAATCAAATACATGTTCTTTTGAAGTCAGCCATTCGGAGAAATTACTCAAAGAGATAGTTTTACGATTTGGGAAGGGAAAAAAGCTGTAGGACATGGACGGACGTTTATGTCTTCGGAATGTATGGGCCCATGCTTCGAGGGCCATCAAAACGTTTTACGACTCATATGGCCAATAGTCGAAACTGCCCCCAACGACTGATTTATAGTGTTTCCGTTGAAAAACATAAAGAATACAGCTGCAGACATATTTAGCGGTTAATGGGACGTTCCACTTTAATAATGTTGCCTTAAACAATTTAATGTTACTTCTTGGGGGCCTATTAACGTTCTTTCTTGTTCGATAGATATAACTATCATGTGTTGTAAACATTTACAAATTCATAACAGATGGCAATTATTACAAAATAATGAGGTTCTTATTAGCTTCATGCTAGTTTCATCTTGGAAAACAGCGGGGTAATTAATTGCGTAAAACACTAAGTAGCAATGGCTTTAATTTTGACAGTTCAACAACATTCATTGCGTTATTGAGCAGTCAAAATTTTCGCACATATGAAACAACTAGCTGCGCCCCGCGGTTTCACCCGCGTAAATGTCGGTCCCGTGGGAATATCGGGATAAAAACTATCCTATGTCCTTTTCCGGGACTCAAACTATCTCTATACCAAATTTCATCTAAATCGGTTCAGCGGTTTGAGCGTGAAGAAGTAACAAACATATAAACACACACACACACACACACTCACAAACTTTCGCCTTTATAATATTAGTGTGATAGTGTGATGTATTAGCAATATTCTTCAAAATTATTCAGACTGAGATTGATAGTGTGTTATGCAATAAAGGGTGCAGTAGGTACAGACGCCAGCACATCAAGCTACTACAATCTGTCAAATTTCTTTAATAGATTTTCAACTATATTGCTAAAGCCTAAGGTTCAAAGTTGATTGGGAAAATTTGACAGTTTCGGGTAGGTTGATGTGCTGGCGTCTGTACATCATATTGATTAAATGACTTAAGTAAAAGAAAGTAGGAAAAAAACTATATGCAAAAACCAATAATCACGCAAACCGTTTTGGAGTTAAAATGCACCTAACTGCCGCTGGATATAGTGAAACCCACGTTCATTAATTAAACTTATATCCGTACTTAAATTAAATATCGGAGAATAGCTTGCATTTCAATTGCACATAGCGACTAATCTACCGCTTCTCGATGACAGTTGCGCCAGTAACAACAAAAACAGTTTACACTATCGCCGAATTCAGGCCTCGCCACAACTTTTTACAGCTTGAGCGTTAAAAAAATAAACCGCACCAAAAACCAACTGTAGGTACCTATATTTGTCCAAGTTGCGGTTTTTGACTGGAATAAAGATAAAATGGACGAGTTTTTGTCCTTGGGATCCGACCACATGGTATTTACAGATCGTAAAGATCCTAAAAGAGATGTAAACATCAAAACATGCGCCAAACGTGATGTAAATGTTGATAATAAACCAGTGTAATGCCCTGTTTTGGCTTACCTCTGGCTTTGTCCCCTAAGCACCCTTTCGAGGACCTTACTTGTGTACCTCTGACCACAAAGCTATTCAGTCGGGTGATGAAACCAGCCGTGAATAATCTTTGCAAAACACGAACCCAAAATCATATAAGTCTGATGGTTTTGATGACTTACCTCGTCCATGAAATGAATCTATGTAGGATTTTTAAATCGGATTAAATTCGTTGTCTAACCAATATGATTTCTCAAGTAGTTGTTGAAATGCATAAAACTAAAAAAAAAATACGTGTGGCACTCGGGGACTGCCGCGGTGAAGCTATTGCATAGCATTTTTTATCAACTTATGCGAGCTTCGTACAGTCTACACGCATACGTCTAGTCGCACGCACACAAACACCGTTTCCAAGTCTGCCGAACTGAAACGACGTTAGACGATGCACGGCTTTCAACGCCGCACCGCTGTGCCGGTCGGAGTGGGGGGTGTTAGGTTTATTTTCGTTACGGAATTTCTTGATCCCGTCGTCGCCGCGCTCAAAGCTCGCAATAAAAGCTATGCTATTTTTCACATAACATAACTTCAAGTCTTGTTGTTGTAAACGAGGGTGTACTATAGGTATTGGGCACACCTATAGTATACCCTCGTTTCGCCAGTTATGTTTAAGTCCCATGTACTAGGGGACGAGGATCCGTTTGCTATCATCCGGGCACAAATTCAGACTCCGGGCTGCTACTGAGAAATTCCAGGTAGAAAAACCCAATAATATTTTGCCCGCCCTGGGAATCGAACCCAAGACTTCATAGTCTTCATACTTAGCAGTAGTGCTTACGACCACAGACGAACGAGGCAGTCGATTTTGTTTTTCAGTTGATGACATTTTAACCTTTCCATTAAAATTGATGAGTGATACGAAAATACAAACTCAATGTGTCTCATTAAATCTACATTTGATCCATTGAAATCTGATCCTTTATTCGTCTCAGATAAGCAAAAAATTCTTTGTCTCGTATTTTTTGAGCGTTAATAATAGTTCTTTCAATTCGTTATAATTGTAGACGAAGTACAGACGCCAGCACATCAACCTACACCTAACTGTTACATTTTCCCAATCAACTTTGAACCTTATTATTCAGTGATAAAGTTGAAAATCTATTAAAGAAATTTGACAGTTTGTAGTAGGTTGATGTGCTGGCGTCTGTACCTTCGTATTCTGTATTTTTTTTTTTATTTTTTTTTTTATAATATTCCACAACTATCACATTTTACTTTACTTTACAATAGATAATTACTTTACAATAGATAATTGGATCGCCTGGGACAAATTTATTGACTTCATTCAATATCGAAACAAATGAAGGAGACTTCAGGGTTACAAAGTGGTGCGGGATTGTCCGAAAGGGTTACCGCTGCCCCGGAACATAAAGGGCTAAGGAAGGAACACGGATGGGTTTTAGTCAGTAAGAGTCTGACACTCCCTTCCGCTCCACCCAGAGCGGAAGGGGTCATTTGATGATTTCCCATCCAAAAAAAAAAGGGTTACAAAGTGAGTAATAAGATATTAGGTTTGGCGATTGGTTTTTGTTTCATTCTTCTAGTTGCTGTTAGGAGTTTATCATTTACAAAGCGAAAAGGTCAAATTGAATTAGATGGTGAAACTTCAGAGACGTGATGGGTATAGCCGCGCGCCAAACTACCTAGCCTTTTCCCAACTATTTTTATGGTCGGCTACCAGTCTCTACCCGGATGCAGGTCAATACCAGTATTTTGGAATGACTGCCTATCTGCTTTCCACAACCCAGTTACTGGATAACACGATACCCCTTGGTAAGACTGGTTGTCAGCCTTTTGGGCTTCTGACGACCCGTAACAACTCAAAGATGTACGAATGACCACCGAGACATACGGCTAAACATGTTTTCCAAACACGAAGGGGTTTCGATATGCAATGGATGGTCACACATCCACGAACCGACCGCGGCAAGCGTAGCTTATCCTTCGATCTTTAAAACATTTAGCCACGAGCGGGTATCGCCGCGCACCAGTGTCTTATCGTACCTATTAGATATCGACCCTTTACATAGCGTGAAGTTTGCCAATTTAATTTGACCATGTACTCATATAAAGAGTGTAGGTAGGTATAAATACTGCTGCAGAGATACTGCTCAGGATTATAGTATACTGCTACATGTATACACCTAGCCTCAACCTAGCTTCAACTTTCTGACCAACTGACCGACTACTTAATTTTGACAATTCAAAAGTGCCTGTAATGGTTTAATTGAAATAAATGCTTTGAGTTTGAGTTTGAGTTTGACATAATGCTGTAAACCTAACCCAACCGCTGAATTTCCTATATTAGTAGGTACAAATATTCTGCAGGTAGATATTAATACTGTAATAGGTTTATGTTCGTGATTCGGGTCACACATTATTGGCAGTTTACTGATTAACAAATATTATTGGCTCTCGGCAAATCAGTCATATAAAACCAGCTCTGTCAGCAAGTTCTCAGGAAATACTCGTATTTTACTAGGACAGGCATAAAGTACCTAAGTCATTAATCTTGGTACTTTACGCATAATTATATTTGTTCTACCAGAAAGACTAATGAAGAACGCAAGACATGTCATGACCTTACAAGGGTTGTCCTTGTAAGGTCATCAATAACATGCAAATAGCTCGCAAGGAATTTCATTGACTTTCTCTCATTCATCTGTTTACTCATTTCTATGGAGAAAAGTTTAGATTTGTTTGATAAACAACTTTTACATATTCTATCTGTCATTTTGTGTTTTAATTATTATTCTCTGTAGCTTAAACTTAGCCATGCCATCACGGCTGTTCTAATACAGGGTGTCCCTGGAAGTATGAATCAAATCGAATAGGGGCGTGGGCAAGGTCATTTCCAAACTTTATAACCCTGAGAATGTCGGTGAATTTTTTTACGGTTCAAAGGTTATGACCAATTTTTGTTTTTTTTTTTCAATCGCTTCGCATTGTGCTCAAAGATAAAAACAATAAAAAAAAAACCATCAGAGCTGTCAATTATTTTTTTAGATAGCCCTGGTAGTTTTTTTTAATCATTTTTTTCTTTGAGCACTATTGAAGTGATTGAAAAAAAACAAAAATTGGTCATAACTGTGGAACCGTAAGCTGACTCCCTGAAATAACATATAGGCTACTTTTTATCACGACATTCCCAAGGGATCGACATTTACGCGGGTGAAGCCGCGGGGCACAGCTAGTTATTTATAATTGAACATTGTCCGTTGCGCCTTATGTTACCGTGATCTGTATGCACGGTAACCAGATGAACGTAATAGACAGCTTCACTGTCGTATAAAATAATATTGCCAGCAGGGTGCATTTTTTGGATCATTAGCACGTGTTGCAGCATCAAGGATTTACTTCCTTTTTTTTTTACTTCTCAATTTTTAAGCTTTACGCATATCTCGGGACCACAGGGTTCCGTACCTTTGCTAGGCATACGAGGGGCCGAAGCCAACTCGCAGAGGCCCGTTCGACTCTATAAATAAAGGAAATGAAATAACTCTAATCAATTATTATTATTTATTTTAAAAGACGTGCGTGGAAAAGGGAAAGGGATACCTTTGACCTGCAGAGAGACATTACGGGCTAATTAAATAGATAGATAGATTTATAAAGGTCCCTGCTCTAAGTCATTCTCAATCTTAACTTACAAAAAAATAAAGTAAGTACAAAATCTATACGAATTTTATACTAAGCGAAGCGATTTCAGCAAATGTACGATTAGGAGCAAGAACTAAGGCAAAGAAATGAGGCTGTTATGTTCGCGCGAGGACGTAGGAATAGGGTTTAAAAGAAGCTTTTATATCATTATTTATTTCTAGACGTTTATCCGCAAAAAGCTTGGCAGTAATCCTGATCATTGTTCATAGTTTGATGTATTAGTTAAAGCTTAGGGTTTATTTGGTGACATTTCTTTATCTCTCTTATCAATAAATCTGATTTACATAATGATGCCAAAACTTCATATTAAAATGTTGCAACTTACTATATCTGTACAGACGCCAGCACATCAAGCTACCAGCATAGAATTTTGACAAATTGTAGTAGCTTGATGTGCTGGCGTCTGTACACAGTAAAATAGATACAGATACGACATATCAGTATTGAGTACAAAGGTACTTATTTCATAAGAAATATCTTCCAGCAGGCCTGCGAAAGGACAAAGGAAAAATAAATGTAGATAATAATAGTGTGTGAGAACAAAAAGAGAAGATATTAATTTAGAGAAGAGAATAATAAATGATAGTTTCTTTTTCTTTATTTTATTTTATATTTTTTATTATTTGCTTAGAGTTCTATTTCCATGTACAGACGCCAGCACATCAAGCTACTACAATCTTTTTCCCAATAAACTTTGAACAAAAGGTTCAAAGTTTATTGCAGTAAAATAGATACAGATACGAAATAATGACGATATAATGGCTATTTCCATGTACAGACGCCAGCACATCAAGCTACTACAATCTGTCAAATTTCTTTAATGGATTTTCAACTTTATCACTAAAGTACTACAAAGTTCAAAGTTGATTGAGAAAATTTGACAGTTTCGGGTAGCTTGATGTGATGGCGTCTGTACATAAATAATAAAATAAATAAACCTAGTTCAATAAACGCACTAGGAAACTTACAAGTCTACTCAAGCCAGCGTGAAATAGATTACATTACATTAATTGCCGTGACCCACAGAGTGTGTATACAACCGAAGAAAACTTAGTCCAATTACGGTTCTCCTCTAACTTAGTTACCTTAGTTGGTTGTATATATTGAGCCAAGAACACATAGGTATTGTCGAGATCAACTAAGAAACTTGGAACTCAATCAGATTCTCTGGTCCCGGAGTACTCGATTGTCAGGGATTTGCAAACGAACAAATGAACGCGGGGAAAATAATTCATTTGTCTTCGAACATTCTCGTTTTCTTATTCCATGTATGACTCCCTTATTACGAACGAGTATTTGTAACAGAATAATAATGAAGGCTTTGTCTATTCTTGGAAAGTGTTTATATAACATTGTGTTATTTGAAATAAGATTTTGTTATTTCTTTGTAGTGATTATTATATTAACAATATATCCAGATGTCTTCTGTAATATTTTTCTAAGAACTTAGTAATAATAATTATGATTAAGTACCAGTTTTTCATAGAAACCTCATTAGACTGTGGGTTATCCGCATCAACGCTTGCAGTTGCCTCTATAGTCGATGCCTGTCGATCGTGTGTATGCAAACTAAGATAGTTTCGGTGACAGAAATCGTGTTTATTAATAACCATTTCAAAACCACGACCTTTCCATAAAACTACAACACGGTATTACCACAAACGGTATTACCTTAACACCGTTGTCTTTTATCACAAAAGATAAGAGAACCCTTCTCAGAAACCCGGATGAAAACTGAACGAAAGCTTCAAATAATACATTTGCGTATACAGGGTGTAACATTTCGCGACCCAGTTACTTTCCCGACCTGCAAACGTGTGCTATGACCGTGTCAGTTTACACTAAGGCTCAAACCATGCATTAAAAGCCCGAGTTAAAAGCTTCAGAATTTGATTTTTTAATTAAGTAAAGACTAACATGCGTTTGAAAATGCTGTTTGCGCAGCGTTCCCTATCTGTGAGAGAAACTCCTTTGAAGTTCTCAAAATGGATTCGTTTCTGAAATTGAACAGCTTTGTAAATAATAACATAAATCATAAGCGGGTCCGCCTTGAAGAGTTTTGTGACTTTTATTTGCTCTCGTAAACTAGTAAAGCGTTTAAGATGACAGGTGCTGATTTATTAGGGGTTTCGAATAGTTTTATACACAGCCTGTGTTATATTTGGGTGGGTTTTCTCGTTTTTCATCAGGTTAAATTTTGTTGAGTGGCAATCAAAATAAATGTGCCTCGTCTGTTCCCTATGTTGGGGTCGGCTTCCGGTTTAACCGGATGCTGCTGAATACCAGTATTTTACATAAAGCGACTGGCTATCTGACCTGTACAATCCAGTTTCTGGGTATACGATACGCCTTGGTATGTTTGGTTGTCAGACTTTTGGGAGGCAAGAAGCTGAGTGGCAATAACAAAAAGAATACTATTCTTTTCAGGCCAGGATCTTGTACCGTAGGCGCGCCGGCTTGCGGACGGCGAGCAATGGGCAGCTCGCCGTCCGGAATGGACCAGGCCCGGGTCGACGGCGCGTTATGTTCCACGCGCGCCTCAAAGAGATGCCAGCACAGCACTAACTGACGGGGTCCGCTATGGCCAATGCCTACTAGGGTCGCAGGTTGTTCGAAAGGGATATCGTGGCCTCTGGCATAGACAACTGAAGGAATATGGGTGGGTTTTAGTCGGTAAAAGTCTGACACGCCCTCCCGCCCTTTCACTCCTTGGTAACCCAAAAATTAGTTGAGTTGTTTGTTCGCCAAATCATTATTTCGTTTTAGCACAGAAGATGTATCTATTGTATTTAGGTTATTCCATCTGCCTTATCCGCAAAGAACCTACACTGATAAAACTCCTGTTGCCAGATTATATATTTTCGTTCTTTATGACCAGTGTTATATCATCCTTCTCGCAGACAATGGTAGAAACAACTCACCTCAAACTCAACGAAAGGCAACAAAACAGAGTAAAGAAACAAGAAATGGGATAAAAAAAATCGAACAACAAATAATTTTTCCACTTCGACGAATTCAAAATATAGGTATATCCGCAATAAACCTTTTTTATTTTTTCACTGAAGCACGTTCGGATTACGTGGCAGGGAAGTGGTATTTATTGCCTACTTACCCTGTAGTGGCAGGAAGCCCACGATTGAAACCAACGATTGCTCACACGCCACCCTTCATACTTCGCGTTCAGTTGTTTTAAATCCTCAGATTAAACCTTCCTGAAGTGAGTGCTGTATAGGTTAATTTCCTGATAAGTTCGAATGGAAAATCTGACAGGTTTTTATAAAACGAAGAGTTTTTTTTTTATTTGTGTGTTGGGGGTGCTAGGAGGTTGTCGACTACTTAACCGGACTATCCTGTGGATGCCTTAATATGTTAAGGCTTCAAGGCTTCCAGGCAGAGCATACAACTTACAAACTAAGCGATTACACGTTAAGGCGC
Source organism: Amphipoea oculea (assembly GCA_945859645.1). NCBI lineage: Eukaryota > Metazoa > Arthropoda > Insecta > Lepidoptera > Noctuidae > Amphipoea > Amphipoea oculea. The sequence continues at coordinate 17,713,730 of OX243864.1, read as the reverse complement.
GTCGCCGACACGAGCTAGACTCGAGGCGACGTCTCGACGCCGCCTCGACTCTAGCTCGTGTGGGCGACGCGCCTAACGGCACCCCTGTGCCGTACGGACCACGGCCTAGGACGTAGAAATTTGTTGTTCTGGGTTGCAGATGAATGCAAAGATTATACTGAATAGGCGGTTGGTCTAGCTGTGTGGAAAACTGAGGCGAGAAAATAGATAGTAGGCGTGAAAATAAACAGTCCAATCTATCATCTTTAATATATGTACATACGTTTTTTTTTCAAAGGTTCTAACAATTATACTGAAATAGGTATAACAAGTAGCTGGTAAGCTAGGCTAATATTTATGAAACAGTCATGTGTTGCGTTTGTTCAAAGGCTGGTACTTAACTAAACGTACGACGCTAATGAGCACGCTAGCATTAGGAATTAGTTAAATAGTAGGTTTATTGTATACTTCATGTTTGGCATATTTTTTCTAAATTCCTTATTAGGAGTTTTGTCGTATTTTGGAATTGGGTCGGTCACGACAGCATTGCAATTTTAACATTTAATTTATATTTTATTTTTAAATTTTTATTTATCCTAACTAATATTATAAATGCAAAAGTAAGTTTGTTTGTTTGTTACCGGTTCACGCCTAAACAGTGGTTTAGGCGTGAAAAGGTAATCGTTGATGGATGATCGGTTCTTTGGAACCGATCATCCTTAAATTTTGCATATACGTTGTCAGGTGTACCTACAGAAACGGACATAAGGTACCTTTCATCCCGAAAAAAAGTGCTGTTCCTGAGGAAAACAACAATAACGTTATTATGATAAGTATGATAACAGATTGCGCCACGTGTCTTTCGAATCATGATTGAATTATATTAGAAACTCGAAACTTACACGGGTGAAACCGCGGGGCGCAGCTAGTTTGAAATAAGTTGAAAATAAATTTACAAAAAAAATCGTCCCGAATGTTAACATGGCTGATGCATCAAACGATTTATTAATACAGGGTGTTACGGAAAGGGTATATCAATACAAATGGGTTGAAGAGTGTATCTGGTCTAGAACCTCTGTACAAAATTTCAGCTCAAAAGCAGTAACTTTGAAAATGCTTAATGTATTTTTATTTCGCCGTTGCGTCGTCGCGTCTGTGCGCCTAGTACACGCACATCACGCCGCCGCGCGCCAGTGCAGCGCCGTGATGTCGAAATAAAAAAATATTAAGCATTTTCAAAGTTAATGCGTTTGAGCTGAAATTTTGTACAGAGATTCTAGACCAGATACACTCTTCAACCCGTTTGTATTGATATACCCTTTCCGTAACACCCTGTATATCCCACAGTGAATGGGATTCCCCATCACCTTGTACTGGATTTATCAACAAGTTTTCAATGTGATATTTCTCAAGGTTTCAAAGAATGCTAGCAGAAGTTTTATAATATCTAACTTAGGTAAATAAATAACAAACGCTTAAGCGATCGACAGAATGAAACTTCTCTTTTCAAAACTCATTTTCTAAACCCCTCCGAACCGACCGAATTGTTCTTCATCCCTGTCTGCCAAAAAAAGGGATGAAACCTTATTTGAGTGACAAGAAAAAATAAATAACACTATTAACGGGTGTGCTTGACAAGTTATTTCAGTTGTTTCCGTTACGGAACCCGTTTCAAGATGTCATCTTCATGAGTATTACTCGGACGCTTTTCAAACTGTCATGTCAGCCATCCGAATGAAAGTTATTCAGGAGAAATTTTGGCTTGTTATAAAAGTAATTATCTTAATCCCCAGTTTGTTGTTGTTTACGTAGGTAGGAAAGATAATCGATGTGTAATCTGGTCCAAGTTTCTGCACGAATAATATTGATTTACATTTTTACTGTCATCGCACTCATTATTTACATTTTTTACAGGGGAACCCAATGTAACAATGTAGTCTCCAATTTCCACACTCAGAGACGTCACCCAAAAGCCAATAATACTACATGTCACTAACCAACTACCACTACTAACCAATTATCCAAAAAAAAAAAACTGAGTACAGAGAGCCAAACTGAAAGGTGTATTTTTTTCATCCTAACATCCAGCGTCAGATATAAGCAAGTTCTGTGTTACGTTGATTTTAATTTAACGAACACGTAACATAATAATCATTGCCTATATTCCTGCCAGTATGCCCCAAAGAGTTCGACAGAGGTGCACCTATAGAATACCTACATTTCGCCGAGTCGATTGTCATCAACCGGGCACATAGGTACCTATCCAGGCTCCAGGCTGTGGGATCGGTGAATGCTTATGTGAATCCCGCACACCCGGCCATAGGTAGAGGTGGAACACCGCGGTGGTTTTAGCCGGTAAGAGTCCGACATGCCCCACTGTCACCCCCACGATAGAGGAAATCCATGAGGATTTCCACCGCGCACCAAAAAAAAAGGCTCTAGGCTGTAACTGAAAAATTTCAACTGGGAAAACCCAACCACAATTTGCCCGATCCGGAAATCAAAACCAGGACCTCATGCTCAGCAGTAGGCAGCAGTAGGGCTTGCGATCACTAGACCGACGAAACAGTCAAAGTCAAAGTTACAGAACATAAGCAAGGAAAATCGATACCTTACTAAACTATTAGATAAGTACTATAACTACATATATGTAGATGTCTATGATCTAAATATACTTAACACTTCCTAGCTAATAATAAACCTTTTGCTTCCACTTTATCATAGTCAAGTAAAGTCACCTACACAAACGATAAAGCCTAGTTCAGACGACACGTTATAGGTAACTTTCACACGTTCACACTTTCCCAAAGAAAATACAGTGACATATGACCTTATAAATACTATATCAAGTTATAACTTATAAAGCTAGCGCCAACCGCTTGTTACGTAAACTTGGCTTAAACAACACATCCCTATTGACCGACCTTTCGATCAATCATACCCCGGGATTCCGTGTCGAACCTTGGGCGACAGAATATGCGAAACCATGGTCGTGACATTAATAAATGTGTGGACATAAATAATTTACAAAACCAGGAGAAACAATATGTAAAGTCTAAAACGGATGAAATGGAAAATTATTTTTTCGGAGAATAAATAAATAGAAACAATAATGCAATTTAAAAAATCTTAGGCAACATCACGGCCAATAATATTTTAGAGGATCAGTGAAATATTTCCAATAACTAATCCAGAATTTCGTCATCATCATTAATCACTCTATTGCTTTTTCCCAATTTAGTTGCGGTCGGCGCAAAATGACTTTATCTTCGATACTTCTTTATTAGTCGTTATCTCGGTAGTCACCCCCTTTCTAGCCATATAATCTTTCACACAATCCATCCATCGTTTCTTTGGTCTTCCTCTGCTCTTAGGGCTCCCACACAGAAACACAATACGACGCCGCGTAGTGGAAAGATGGAAGGAAGGCCTTTGCCCTGCAGACCCTGCAGTGAGATAACACAGGCCTATAATGATAATTTATAATAAGTCATTCAAACGGCGAAACGATGGACGTCGTATCGCGTTTATGTGTGGGAGCCCTTATAGCTATCCACATCCCGATCATCAATAGGAACGTTTTGCAAACCCTCAGGTTTCACTTAAACATCCTATTTCTATTCACAAAACGGTAAAACGAAACACTCAAAAAGTTTAAATCGAAATCGCTTTTCGTTCCGAACTTGGACGTTCCGTTGCTGCGTATTTTACGTTGCGACGATTTTGTGGGCAACTAAACGCATTCAGGAAATTAATGATTCATTTATGTTATTTATTAGGAACGTGTTTTACATAATAGTAACAAACCTCACTCACTAGCACTTTACTTCAATTATTCTAATTATTCAAAGTAGAACACAGTCATTTGCGTTCAGAGAAACCGGCTTGCAAATATATTATGACGATGCATTGCTATATAAAAAGTAATGTTATAATTTATTCAGTTTATAAATAAACTAGGACCCGCCGCTGCTTCGCGCGATTTTATTACTTGACAAAACATTAAGATTTCTTTATTATATGCAAGTTTAATACTAATTTATTGTACACAAATGAACCTTTCGGAATAAATTCTCTAAACGATGTAGACCGCATCAAAATCCGTTTCGTAGTTGAGAAAAACTATTTAGGCACAGTTAAATTCATAAATACAATAGAAAAAACTTAGTGTAAATGAATAAATGTCAACGTTGTAAATTTTTCTTAATAGGTTAAATTACAAATAACTTTTAAAGACTTCAGTTAATCATTGGTTCCATAGAATTCCTAAATTAATGTATATTCTGTCCTCTGGATCTGCACAAAATCTGCTGTTACTCTTAGTAGTAAAACCAAATCGTTAACAACCAAAGTCCACATTAATTGGTATGTTCGTGCTGACTAATAAACAACCGATCTTGTTTTACAAAACAATTGAAGAGCTTACTTATTAGCAACAAATGATGGTCTAAAACTCAACGTAATATTGTGAAATCAGCATATAATTTAATGACACGCCAATTTTCGGTTATTCCCATATTCTGGATGCCTCTCGTCTAATGTTCTACAATTTGAGCTAAAGTAGGTAGGTATTCTGCTACTGGCATGTAGTAATTATAATGACAGAATATTTAGTAGATGAAACTTGATTTTTTGTGTAAAATACTGTCAGCTAGATAGATTAATTACAAACGTAGTGTAAAAACTGCAACTCGTATTTTAATTAGACAATAAAGTGCACCTGCACGCAAGGACTGATAATAAAAAAAAAAAAATATTATTATATTTTTCTTAATTGCCAAAATTTTGAATGAAAATGACAGTTCGAAAAGGTGACACGCGCCCGCTATGTGGTAAACGAATTTGTTTAAAATTTGTATGTTATCGCTCTTTGACCGTACCTACTTAATTTCAGGATCTCATAACGAAGCGAGGCCTTAAAACAATTGCCCCGAGAGTAGATGTTCCGCAATTATTTTTTTATCATATACCTACAAAGGCACATAGCGGGAGGCCATAAAATATAAATAATGGTTGGTGTGATAGCCCTGTCGACTTCACCGCGCGAAAACTCCAACAGCGTGTAGCGTATAGCCGTTTTTTAGCTTCATAGTATGAACTAGATTAGGTTATACCGCGAGTATCATAAAACGTGTGGATTCATGAACCTAGAATGTTATAGCTTTCGATATTTGTGCTCATGCATATTCAAGCGGTTGGTGATGAACAGTGACGTGACTTTGCCTTGGCTGGCTCTAAGTTCATTCAATGTTTTTGTTACTAAGTATATAATTTGTTCACATCGTGGTGATCAGTCTGACGCAACTGCCTAATAAACAAAGAAACTATGAAACGTGTACTAAACATAATGGCGGCTATCGCTGTCTCGCTATAACATGTGCAGTCTGTGCATAGTCTGTGTAATTCTTGTTATGTTGGTATTCAGTTTTAGTACAAGTTTCATACAAGCGACGTTTTTCATCTTTTTCTATGGGACTCCCGTCTTCTTACATATAATGAACATTACTTACTCTATGGTGGTGATCACATGGGGTGCTAGCTCAGATGGTAGAGTCGCTGTCTCCCTTTAACATGTGCAGTCTGTTCATTGTCTGTGTAATTCTTGTTATGTTGGTATTCAGTTTTAGTACAAGTTTCATACAAGCGACGTTTTCATATTTTTCTATGGGACTCCCGTCTCTTCTTACATATAATGAACATTACTTACTCTATGGTGGTGATCACATGGGGTGCTAGCTCAGATGGTAGAGCATGACACTTAATCTTAGGGATGTGTGTTAGTGCTGATCATCAAATTAAAATCTTCACTATCACTCAATCACCGTCAGCAGGGCACTGCGATATGATGCGTTAGTGCACATTTTTATAGCCCCATTTCTGTACAATAGATGAAATAGAAAACTATCTATAAATTAAATTACTATCGCTGTAAAGAAATTATACTTAAATATTTTCTTACCATCGATTATTTACAGACAGATTGAAGATCTACTTGTTCTCTGCAAACAAAACTGCTAACAAGCTTTTTTACTTTTATATACATATTTAAAACGTTTCCTGCAAACGATTTTTTCGTAATATGGTTTCTTCACGAATTCCAACAAATACTCTTCCAAGAAACAATACCTCACCAGGGCCAATTCCAGCTTTCTAGAATAGAATACTATTTATTTATTAAGAATAAGCATTGCCATCCAACGTGGTAATGCTGCCAGCCTTTTGGGCACTTATCCCATTGACAGCGATGTGGACGAATTTTTTGATGCCCAATGAGCTCCTGTCTTTTTTTATTTGTATATAGTATATATATTTTAGTTTGTGTGTACATATGTAAATAATTGAATAAATGATTTATATGTTAAAAAAAATATATATACATATAGGTATATTTATTTTTTTACTCTTTTTTATTCTATGTATCTATTCTGAAAATTCTAAATATTTTTATTTACAAATAGCTACACTTAATTAACTTATAACTCTATTAGAAACGTCAGAGTCTTCGTAAATACACCATCATTCGCACAGACAGCTTCAATTCCCAAGATCGATCAAAACTCATAGCAACAAGTTAGCCTTTTGAAGGAAGTTCCAAGAATCGGTAAAGCAATATAGATCACCCGAATAGCTTTCAACATTGATTTGTAATACTTACTTAGGACTTAACTTAGTACCTAGTTAGTTTTAATTACTGGCTGTAGCTTAGTAATGAAATCTAAACAGGCTGAAATTAAATTCATATGCATCCTTTTAAGGGGTCATTGTACTCATCATTATGAACAGGGTGAAATTGAATTCATGGGCATCCTTTTAAGGGGTCATTATAATCATCATTATGAACAACTTTTACTATAGGACTAAACCTAAAATCGCGAAAAAAAATCAGCTATTCCTTGCATTTATGATCACATAACTCTTCAAAATGTAGGGAAGAACTGATTTTTTTTCGCGATTTCTGGTTTGGTCCCATAGTAAAAGTTGTTCATAATGATGACTAGAATGACCCCTTAAAAGGATGCCCATGAATTCAATTTCACCCTGTTATAATATAAAATTCAAAGTCCTGACTGACTCATATATCTACGCACAGCCTAAACCGCTGGTCCTAGAGACATGACATTTGGAGGGTGTGTTCTTTGTGAAAAGTAGGTATCCACTAAGAAAGGGTATTTCGAAATTCCATCCCTAAGAGGGTGAATGGGGGGAGGGTGAATTTCACGCGGACGAAGTCGCGGGCAGAAGCTAGTCGAAATTAAACAGTACCTAAGTTAAATCATAAGTTGGTAGCTTAATACAGGGTGTTGTTATACCTGGGAGTATCGCATTTGTATTTTATTGGAGAACGTGGCTTTAGTTAAATTTATGCTTGTGGATTTCGGATAGTAATTTCTGCACGACTATTGTTGTTTCATTTGTACCATTTCCTAAGTACAGAGTTATCTACTGTGAACTGAAAGTGCAATACCTGCGATAAAATTTCAACATAAGGGACTCAGAATCACGTACTGAACCCATGGTAACAGCTTGCGCGTCAATATTTATTTATTTATTTATAGGAGAACCAACAGCTATAACAGAAACATAATCACACTAATATTATAAAGGCGAAAGCTTGTGAGTGTGTGTGTGTGTTTATATGTTTGTTACTTCTTCACGCTCAAACGGCTGGACCAATTTTGATAAAATTTTGTATAGAGGTAGCTGACACCCTCGATTAACATATAGGCTACTTTTTATCCCGATATTCCTACGGGATCCAGACTTATGCTAGTGAGACCGCGGGGTGCAACTTGTATAATATATGTATTTACTTACCACCCTGTATTTTCTATCAAAAATCTATAATAAAAAAAATCAAATCCATTCTTGAAAATTAATTATCTTTTAAAACGGGCCAGCCCGTATCGCCGTAATTGGCAACTAACAAATCTAGTTGAGTTCTACGCGATGAATTTTCCAATTTGGAAATTGAAAAATTACCAAGACGAAAACGTAATGGCATTTCCGGCTAGTCCTGTGATTAATATTTGAGATGAAAATTGCAATCTAATTTTCACCATCAGCTTAGCCTGTAAGTTCCCTTTGATGAGAATTGTCTCCTGTCGTAGACTGCTTTGGTGAATAACGCGCGTGCAAGATAAGAATAGAATAGAATACTCTTTATTATGTACACCATAGAAATTACAGACATAAATATAAAAACTTTACAATGGGTGACACAATGGGCGGTCTTATCGCTGAGCGATCTTTTAAAGACAACCTCTCCTCTCCTCTTTTTAAGCTGCTTTCTAAATTAATTGCTTTATTGTTCTAGTGGCCAGAAGCGCTACTGTTGAGCAAGAGGTTCTGGGTTCGATTCCCAGACCGGACTAAGTAATATTGGTGGGATTTCTGAGTAGCTTCTGGATTTGTCCCCGGTTGTTGCCAATAGGCACGCCACCCATTACAAATTTGTGAAACGTGGATGTACTGTAGGTATACCTCTGTCCAACCCTTGGCCTTCGAGCAAACAAGTCATGTTATATATTACGTTACACCCCAGGGGTAGGTTTAAGTAAACTTACACCTACTTAACCCTTCGGGTATTACAGGCATGATACTATGTGTTTTAAGGCGGTACCCCGACTAAAACTGCGTTTTTCTTCGGTATTCAGAGGCTATTAACTCAATTATTATGAGAAATAAACTACATCTTAAAGCATATTATTAATGTTTGATATCCTATCATCATCATTACACGCTATTTTTATTTTATATATTACTAATATATTTAAAATGTCCTTTTAAAAAAGTGACTAAAATTATTGATTGCATGCATCTTTTTCTAAATTTGACGTTCTATTAACTTGAGTATTTCAGCAATGGGATAGATAGTTTAAAAATCTAAATAATCCATGTTTTAATTTATTTAAAAAGATCGCTATTCTTTTTTTATTAAAATAATTCCAAAAATTGTGCGAGTTCTATGATAAAGGGGCGTGCGCAGGGTGCGCTGCATCTATTTCGCACGAGGAAGTCGTGTCGCTCTCTGTCTCTGTCGCAATGCTCAAGGTTATTTGGTCGGGGTACCGCCTTAAATAATTCTATTATTACATTGTGGGCACATATTGTTTTCTTAATGAATTGTTTTTTGTACTCGTATGCATTGTTGACCATTGGGTGAAGAAATGAAGATCAAAAGTTTTGCTCAGAGTGCTGTATTTTTTGTTGTGGTAAAAGAATTTTTACCTATTTATTAGATCTGTACCTTTAGTAGCTATTTTCTATTTTGATATCGCAATGGTACAAATATACTCTATTATCTACAGGGTTAAATTAAATTAGCTAGCGAAACTCTGCAGATCGTCATCATCTGCCTAGCCTTTGCCCAACTATGTTGGGGTCGGCTTCCAATATAACCGGATGCAGCTGAATACCAGTAATTTACATGGAGCGACTAACAATTTGACCTCCACAACCCAGTCACTGGGTAATACGATACCCCTTGGTAAGACAGGTTGTCAGACTTTCGGACTTCTGACGATCCGTAACGACTGTCAAAGATCCACGAATGACAGCCGGGACCAACGGCTTCACGTGCTTTCTGAGCCACGGAGGGGTCTTGGTATGTAAAGATGTCACCCATCCACGGATCAACCACGGCAAGCGTAGCTTAACCTGATAGAAACGAAACGAACGAAACTCTGCAGGTATGATGGGTATTTAATTGTACGAGTATATGCAAAAATTATCATAAGTAACCATTTTTATTTCCGTGAAATTACATTAAATATGTGCAGGATTATTATCGCCAGTGATCGGAATAGGCTGAGTATATTTACCTACAGTTTAAAGAACAGAGACGGAAATCGGAGACTTCCTTATGACAACATTTTTTTTTTTTAATGTGTTTTACATAAAAAAAAAATAAAAAAAATATAGGTATATTTTTAATATCAAATTGGTTATTTTATTTATCAAAACATTGATTGCGATTTATTAAAGCATTTATAATGTCAATGATAAAATAAGATACTGAAAGTTACATAATTAAAGTTCCGGTAAATATACCGGTAAAAAAAAGTTGTCAAAAGACTTTCATTCTATCGCCCAGAATCACACCCACGTAAGGAAGGAAACGACCACAGCGAGAAGGTAGGATTTACCCATATTATTCCTACATTATAAGGAAGTCTCCGATTTCCGACTCTGTTCTTTAAACTTTAGGTAAATATACTCAGCCTATTCCGATCACTGATTATCGCACATAAAAAACAGATTATTTTTTGCTGTCTACAACTTTTTCTAATTATAAAAAAAAAAACAATCATTAGGTACTTACTTTTTTTATGACGCCTTTTTCAAAGCCACCCACATAATTTATTTCATTACAACTGGCAATTCGGCTCTTCATTACAAATCAAAACAAACTCAGCTTTTCCGTAATGAAATTATATTTAGAAAATTAATTAACTTTCTCTTACTCTTTGGAAGGTAAAATTAATATCTGTTGCAATGTAATATATTTTGCGAAGCCTATTTAATATCGCTCCTGTTAAGCATTGGACCCAGTCAAATCATTGGTTTTAATTAGGTTCGGCACGCATTTGGGACTGGAAAATTGTTCTTCCAATTTGCCTCTCTAATTTTACGTGTTTTAGGTAAGTATGTAGATTTATAATTGGTTTAATGTTGGATACGTGACGACGGGCATTTTTTTTTTAATATGTACAGTCACGTCTAAAAGTATGTATACACTTGGCATTATTCAAAGGCGATTTTCTCTTTATTTTGAATGAAATTTTATGTTATTACGAAAATAGTATTTTCGAACCCATAGGTTTATGTTAAGTGTCGTATTTCAACGTTGCATTCGTTATTTCACGAAAAAATCGCAATTGAAAATCGCCAAGTGTATACATACTTTTAGACGTGACTGTACAGGGTGGCGATTTAGTCACCTGCATCCGTTAAGGAGGTGATTCTACCCTTTATATCAAACTAGCTGCGCCCCGCGGTTACACCCGCATAAGTTTCGATCCCCTAGGAATATCGGGATAAAAAGTAGCCTATCTGTTAATCCAAGGTGTCAGCTACCTCCATACAAAATTTTAACAAAATTGGTCCAGCCGTTTGAGCGTGAAGAAGTAACAAACATATAAACACACACACACTCACAAACTTTCGCGCCTTTATAATATTAGTGTGATAACTTTCGCTATGAAACTCATATCCGACTTGTGAAAGAAAAAATGAAATCCTATACATGTAAGAAAAATTTCTTTATTTTACGTACGTTTCTAAGTCCGGCAATCCTGCAAAGTTTTATGATCTAGTTAGAAATTTTTCATCAAACATTATCCGTTGTACGGTTTAGAGGTAAATTTGAGAATTTTAATTCGAATGCTGCAGTACTGTTGAAGCTACAGCCATTCATATTATGACAATTTTCGAAATGAGAGATAGAACGAATACTTTAAAACACAAGTCACCTTGTATACGTTTAGGTACTATCACAGTCAGAAGTCGACTTGCAATCTCACAAAACTATGGCATAAGACTATTAGTTGTACTTATGACCTTCTTCTATAAGAACGTTTGACAACACTACACATTGGCAACTTGTTGCCCGCTTGTGATTGTTATTACAAATTTCAATAAGTTAAGTGAGTGTTACGGTGGCCAAAGTGGTTAGCACTGTGCCTCGCATGGCGGAACGTTCGGGTTCGAGTCTCACATCAATCATTAAAAATATTTTTTAAGTATTACATGTGAAATAAGAATGCCGAGTTGCTAACAAATATTTTAAAATATTCCACAACTAAACGAAGATTCTTTCGTTTTACAATTATTTTTAATCTTAGCGGCGTTATTAAAATATGAGGGTAGATTTAAAACAAAATGATAAGTTCACTTTGTAAATCTACCCTCATATTTTAACTACTTTACTAGTTTACATAAATTATTCCACTATTCGCTGTTGTTGGTTGGTGAACATAGTAAAGGATTTCTTTTGTCGTTGATATCAAAATTTGATTCATTTATTATCATATTATAATAATAAATTACCTTTATTATAATATCTATTTGTTCAAAGTAATTTAATAAAACAAATTATTTAAACATACAAATAATAATAATTATATAAAACATAAAAAAAAACTGGCCCAACTAGGATTCGAACCCGCATCTATCCCGATCACATTAGCGAGTGCAGCCTCATTACCGATCTAGCTAATGTTAACTTATATTCACCTGTTGAAATTTTGCGTTACTATTAAAAAAATAATCAGACTGCAATAAAAAAACAAGTTACTGATATTGTCATACTTGTCTAGCATTGACCACATCTATGACTATATACTCGTAGTGCGATGCTACACGACGTTAATTTGTTAGCGTTGGAACATGACTCACACGGATAAAAATATGCGTATGTGTGTATAGGCGCCGCAGCTCGTATAGCGCAGGCGATAATGGTCATTGCGGTGTAAGTGGACTTCTGGCTGTGATAGTACATCTCAGGGTTTCATTATCATTAAAGAAATCCAAGTCCAAAATTAAATGTTGTTCAACCAATCCTGATAATATATTTTTGTTGAGAAATAAACAAGAAAAAGAAACCATTTTCCTGTTTATCATTATACAATCAAATTGAGAAAAAAAAAAACATTACTATTCATTGCAATATTCTACTCAGAGGATAAGGAACGTATTTTTTCTTTTGTTTTATTTTTATTTCGTTATAAAATAATAAGCAGCAATATTATGAAATGAAATGAGTTCTAGAAAAAAATCCTGTTTCATGTTTTTGAACTTACCCGCTTTTTCAGATTTGTTTCTCCCGGGCAAAAATATAATAAATCTGTTTCCCAAAAACGTTACTATTAAGTATGTATTACATTCGGCGAGCATGAAACAAACGATATTGACAAATCGTATTGATGTACGAGTATTGTCGGGGCGTGAGGTCACGCATGTTTTCGCCCAGATTTCGCTCATTTTATCCTCATAATATCTTTCACATGAACGATCAGAAGTACTTTATTCGTTACTCTATGATTTCGATCAGGGAATATTTGTGTAAGTATGTCCTTACTCAAACTTCAATAATATACAGGGTGGTAGGGACGTCGACACGCAAACGTAAACCATGAATTCAGCAAATGATTCTAGACCCTCATAATGCCGTTTAAAAAAAAAAAAACATCTGTTTCATAGAGAAAAGTGCAACCTACGCGGTCAAAATGTATGGAACATCATTTTTTTTTAATAACCTACAAAAAATTCAAACGCAGGTTCAGTATCATGTACTGAATAAGTACAGACGCCAGCACATCAAGCTACTACAATCTGTCAAATTACTTTAATAGATTTTCAACTTTATCACTAAATTATAAGGTTCAAAGTTAATTGGGAACATTTTACAGTTTCGGATAGCTTGATGTGCTGGCGTGTGTACATGGTAACAGGTTGCGGTTCGACATCCCTGCCACGCCGTATGACGTCGTAATATTATTTTTAATTTTTAAATAGTAATTTCTAAGACAGCTGTCCTTAAAGTAACATGCTTAGATGTATATAAAAATAGAATAGCAATACCAAATAAATAAATAATTCTTCAGTCTATTTTCATCACTCACCGTACCCAAAACAAAATATTCATATCAACCGACCTCCTTTCAAACTCGTTCGACACAGATCCAAAAATAGCAATCCACTTTTACACTTCAACCCATACGTGGCCATTCACCATCATTCCCAAAGGAGCCCGAATAGGAATTATCATCTCTCTGTCACGAACAAGATTTACACAGACCTCAGTAATCTGACACCTAGCTCCCAAGCTAGCAGGAAACGCGTGATAAAGGAAACCTTTGACATCGTGATTATCGCCTCCCACACAATAAAAGGTTTCAACTTGTACTTTGGAATTCTGACAAGCGTTATCCATGTTTAATAACGTGCCTTAAAAAGGGTCTGAGAATGTGAAACGTAATTTTCTGCAACCATTAAATTTTAAACGGCCAAGTGGGTTTCTACTTTAGGAGCAGGGATTTATAATATTACATAAGTAGGTAAAGGGTTAGGCTTTTATTGTTTAGCTGTGTTTGATTGAAATTGGGAGTTCGTACCGTCTAATAATTAGACGGTTGGTATAATCTGTAGTGACCTTCATTTTGTATCTGTTTTGAAAAGTTGTTGGTAAAGAATATTTGGTTGGTCGTTGGTCTAGTGGTGTGGTAAGCGCTACTGCTAAGTATTAGGGCCTGGGTTATTGTGTGTTTTTTGTATTGGGTTTTCGTAAGAGTTATTGGGTTTTTACATCTGGAATTTCTCAGGGTCAGTCAGGAGTCTGGATTTTTGCCCGGTTGATGGCAATAGGCTTGCCCCACAGATATAAATAGACCTAGTTAACGCAAGTATCACGATCTGTATGAAAACCAAACGTGCCATTTTTTGACTACCTACTATGACGTCACGAGCACTATTTAGTGATGGGAAAATCAAATCGATTCAAAGACGCCGCCGCGTGCGGCACCCGTCTTGCCCCACCCCCGGGGCCTAGCGCCAGCGCTCACGCTCACCAGTCAGCATGCACAAGACTGAGCGTGAAAGTGGCGGCTTACGATTTTTTTACGTAAGATGGTGCGATTTTTGGCACGCGAAGTAGTTGCTCTTGCGTTATCTAGGTGTATCTATATCTGTTGCTCGCCCTTTAATACAACGCGACTTAAAAATATTGACTGGCGAAATATGGGTGTCTTATAGGTACACCTCTGCCTAACCTTTGGAATACAGGCGTGCTGTTGTCTTAGACTAGCTTCGCCCCGCGGTTTCACCCGCGCAAATGTCGATCCCGTGGGAATATCGGGATAAAAAGTAGCCTATATGTTAATTCAGGGTGTCAGCTACCTTCATACAAAATTTTATCAAAATTGGTTCAGCCGTTTGAGCGTGAAGAAGTAACAAACATATAAACACACACACTCACAAACTTTCGCCTTTATAATATTAGTGTGATTAATAATTAATATTAATAACTAATAATATATTAATATTAATAGTGTGATATATTATAGTGTGATATGTAATGACATAACATTGTTGATAACATTTCTATTGTACTCTATGAGAAGCGCTTTTTATGATCAAGTGGTAATTTAATATTCCCCGCAGCAACGATAGGGCTGTGCCCATTATACTATAACTTAGCCCCTTCAATTCAACGCGCTATCGAACATAAGCCTCTCCTGAAAGGAACTTTTAGATCCCAGTATTAACGGTCGGCAAGTTAGATAGCGATCCCAAAACTCAGACTGCGCACCATTAGTCAGAATGGATATTAGACCATTTGTATTAAAATGAGCATTGTGAATAGTATTTTCATATTGATTGTACCTAGATTTACATTTCTCTGTTGTCATTTATTTGGCACAATATACGTGCAATCATTTGGGTAAGCTAAATTCTTGTGTGGAAGAAAACCAAGTTAAATTTTGCATGACCCAATTTAAACAATATAAATGGCCTCCTCGATAACCTGCAATGCAAGTGGTCATTGACGCAAGATTCGACCACAAATGCAAGCTTTTGCTGATTTACTCAAAAAACAATATCGGAATAATATACAACGTACCGCTTCAATGGCGACATTAATTTACCACACGGGTAAGGCTAGTGGCCAGTAATCATAAAAATTATAACTACGATAAAGTAATTTGAATATGTTGGCGAGCACAGCAGGCGTGCTCCGTTCGCCGACATAGCGCTCACTCTCTTTCCTTCAATTGGCCTGCCCTTTGCACGTTATTCGTTTTAATTTCATTGGTGCGATGTTATGATCCGTGACCCCGGAAAATAACCCTGCGCTAAAGTTCTTTATTAAGTACAGGTTGCTCCAAGAAATTATTTTATAAAATTGAAAATAAATAAATAATAACGTTTAATGAAATTAAAATATGTTCATAAAAACAAAACACGGAACCGTATACGTGTGTTAAATAATGTCGCCCTTAAAGCAACACGCTGTAAAATTAATCTCACGTCTCAATAAAATGTTTATAAACATAGACAACACGAGGAAACTTTTCATCCAATATGCTTGGGAGAAAATGTAAAACAAATATTGTTTACAACATAAAGGTGCGAGACATAATCCAGGTTTAATATAACTTGTAGGAAAATATTCCCAAAGGTTGATTTGTTTGTAAAAGTTTGGAAGGGTTTAAATATTCGAGGATAACATTATGTTACGTAAATGTAGGTACAATTTGATACAGAAAATAGAGACAGGTGAATGGTTAAAAAAATACAACCGGGGTAATTGCGAAACACACAGTCAGTAGCGATGGGATTCATTCTGACAGTTCAACATCATGCATTGCGTCACTTATGTTGTTAGCAGACATATTTTTCGAATGTATGAAGCAATGGAGTAGCAATTCTTCAAAATGTTTCATTTGAGATTGATAGTGTATTACGCAATTAGGTTGCTGGTCTTTGCCTATAAGCTTGTTGTAAAGTGCCTTTTACTTTAACAAGTTGAAAACTAATTAAATTAGTATTTTTATTTGGAATTAATAAAGTACTTAGTTTATTCATAATTTTACTAATTTATGCCCTGGTTACGAGACACCTTCCAATATCCAACATCGATAAAAAAAAATGTACTGAAAACACAATAATGTACTAGCTATTTAAAATTACATTACGAAATTAATGTCATAAAATTAGTTTCATGATATTAATTTCATTAATTATTTCACGTGTAAACTTCTAACGTCATGACGCATGCATTAATATTTTTTTTCTAAACGGTAGGTAGAAGGGCCTACAATTGTTAGGAATCAGTTAGGAATTGTTATAGTAAGTCATATATTTAATTTCATAAGCGTTAGAAATAACTTTCGAAATATATTTTTAAGTAGTTTTTTTTCTCGTCCTGGCAACACTGACTCGCTCGCCGCTCCGTTGCAGCCTTCCACCAAGTGTGGGAGGGGATTTTTAAGCGCGAGCGCAACGTGCACGGGGTCGAGTCAGTCCTGCTGCGGAAGTCGTGTCGAATAGACTAAAAATAAGTCGTAGTTTACGTGAACGCATAAAACCGAAATTGTGGTATAAGTGTTGTTTAAAAATTAAGGTATGTACACTGTTTTAATAACAAGTAATGAATGTTATCAACTAATGATGTTAATGTTATGATTATTCTTTATTTTCAACTAAAATAAATGCCTGAGAATCAATTTGGAGTTTCCTTTCATCTCAGAAGTGGGATAAGCGGGTTTCTGCTCTCATTGTTTTGTCTGCAAACTACCCGTTTATCCCTGCCCACAAAATTTTTATTTTACTCGTTTGTTTTTTTTTCTTTACTTTTCTTTTAGATCCATAATTGATTCTCGATTTAAAAAAAAAAAAAAAATGTGGCCATTTAATAAGAAGACATTTACTTTGATGGTGCTGCAATGTTTCAAATTTTACAATAAATTCCATGTTTCTTTTCTTAATAATTAGCATTATGTCATAGGTTAGGCTCGGCCAGGGCACTCCCTGGTAGCATAATTGTTGGCAAGTGTTTTTTTTTCTTTCCCCTTTTTAATAACTAGGCTAGTATAGTAGTGCACCGGTTCTGTGTAATGTATAATAATATTGTGTGATTGGATAAATTAAGGATCGAATTAGATTGGTTCTTCACCCCAAAGGTTCTTCCCCTTTGGGTGGTGTATTTTGCCAAAGCTACCCTCTGGGAATGCACCACTGAGTGCACAACGATCATCGTCTAATTATATTTTTGACGCATAAAATATTTAAGTAAGTATTTTCTTTTTGTCTTACCCTCTTGTTAGTAAACGTCACAGCACCACACAGATCTTCGCACTAGAAAGTACACCACTATAATCATTTTGATTAAATGATATCATATTGATTTCTCCTAACTGAATAATGGCCAAATTTATAAAATGCATTCTCATCCTTTCGACTCTTACTTAACAGAGCCGCACGCTTCAATAGTCATTAAATAATTTCAAGTAAGTACGGCGTACGTACGTGCAGTACATTAAATAAGTACAAAATGCTTTATTGGGCTTTCTTTCTTTCCTAAAAGCTACATAATTATCACCTTGTAATATAATCATAATATTAGGTACTTCACGTTGCTATCATTTCACTATCAACTTAATGTTACCTTAATGTCACCTTACCTTAATGTCACCTTATCTTAATGTCACCTTACCTTAATGTCACCTTACCTTAATGTCACCTTACCTTAATGTCACCTTACCTTAATGGCACCTTACCTTAATGTCACCTTACCTTAATGTCACCTTATCTTAATGTCACCTTACCTTAATGTCACCTTACCTTAATGTCACCTTACCTTAATGTCACCTTACCTTAATGTCACCTTACCTTAATGTCACCTTACCTTAATGTTACCTTACCTTAATGTCACCTTACCTTAATGTTACCTTACCTTAATGTCACCTTATCTTAATGTCACCTTACCTTAATGTCACCTTACCTTAATGTTACCTTACCTTAATGTCACCTTACCTTAATGTTACCTTACCTTAATGTCACCTTACCTTAATGTCACCTTACCTTTATGTCACCATATTTTAATATCACTTTACTTTAATGCCAACTTACCTTAATGTTAACTTACATTAATGCTACCTTAATCTAACAGTACCTCACCCTAATATTACCATTCTTCATATTATCTTACGTCGATATCATATCGTCTTACCTCCAACATAATTCTATGGATTATACATGGGCATAAAATAAGTTTCAGATTCATGGATAACACTGCATCAGACGCTGTATCGGAGGGTGAGCCTACTAACCATAACCGCGATAATCCAAGCGGAGGAAGGCAGACTCCTGAGCGTGACATGAGCGAGGGAGTGGAAGGGAGCCTACGAGAGAGGCAAGTCCACAAACGCTCGGAACAAGGCCAGAGCGAGGGAGTGGATGGGAGTCTTCGAGAAAGGCAAGTCCACAAGCGCTCTTATAACTTTAATTCACGAAGCCCGAGTAGGGAGGTGTCGCGACAACGTGAGGATCACGGGGAGTCACGACATCAAACCTCGGCAACTTTAACGATACTAAGTAGTCCATGTAATAAAGACGGTCGTCGGTGCGAAGCCTTTCACCATGGGCGACAGAACTCTCAAAGGTCTCGTCCACGACGTCGAATCTACAAGAGGTCGCGATATCATTGTAGTAGCTCACGTGAGTTGTCATGTAGTTCTGAGGACGAAGTACGCGGGACGAGGAGACGTCGACGTCGGTCATATTCTGATAGCGAAGACGATCTTAAGCATACAAGGAAGCGACGACGTCAACGTTCTCGATCTCGTCCCTCGCGATTCAAGAACATGCACAGTAATTTTAAAGATATGCCTAGTGATGATAAAAACATTTTAAATAAATTTTTAGATATACTAAGTAATGTTAAAGGGTCATCGACCTCTAAGCTTTCATTAACGAACGTCCTGCCAGAATTTGATCCAACATCCAAAGATCAAACTATAGTCACTTGGCTCACGAAGGTTGAAGAATGCGCTGAAATATACGGGTGGGATGAACGCGAAGTCATACATTTTGCTCTTCCGAAATTGGCAGGCATAGCTAAAACATGGTACCAGGGGCTAGATACAGTACTTTACAGCTGGAGTGAATGGAAAAGAAAGCTTATAGAGTCGTTTCCCTGTAGAGATGATTATGCAGAACTTTTAACAGAAATGCTGGCCAAACGCGTGCGTTATGGAGACTCATTAGAACACTATTATTATTCCAAAATTAATTTGATTAACAGATGTGGAATTAAAGGTAGGAAAGCTGTCGATTGCCTACTTCATGGTATCGAAGACCGCGCTATTAGGGTGGGAGCACAAGCTGCCCAGTTTAAGGAGCCAGAAGATGTCCTTAAATATTTAAAGACCGTAAAACCAGGGCACAGTAGGGAAACATCCGAAAAGGCAAAATCGGAACGGAAGGGTCAAATTAATACAAATAAATCTAAACCTCACGATTCCTCAAGTAAAATAAAATGCCATAACTGTAACGAAGACGGCCATAAAAGTTTCAAATGTAGTAAACCACCTAATAAATGTGCATTTTGCGGTAGGGTAGGACATTTAGACTTGTACTGTAGGACGAAACAAAATAATAACGCAAACGAAAAAAAACCAGCTTCTGAAACTAAACAAGAAAAACAAGTTGCTTTATTAGATAATAGTGAAGAGGCTAACGAAAAATATCTGATAAAAATTAAAGTAAAGGGAAAACCATTAATGTCACATGTAGATTTAGGAAGTCAGTGTACGCTCATTAAAGAGTCTATAGCAAAAGAATTAGGTCTCGATTATAATTGTAATAAACTACCGATTTTGCGAGGTATAGGTGGTTATCATGTACAACCATTAGGAGAGGCTCACGTTGACATTTTAGTACAAGGCATAGAAGAAAAGGTTAAAATTCTTATTGTAGATGATTCAATTATAAAACACCCCGTGTTATTGGGGCACACTTTCACGGAGAAACCAAACATTACGATAACAAAAACTCCCAATCAGATTATTTTCGAGAGGCGTCCGAATACCAAAATTTTTCTAATGGCTTGTATGGATACAAATCTAAAACCCAACGAGTTAGTGGCGGTACCGGTTGAAAGTATTACTAGATTTCAGGGTACGATATTTGTGAACGGTAACGTACGAGGACAGGTTAATAAAGAACACTACCTGCTTCCTGGTGCGTATACACTTGAAAACGGTCTGGGGAAAGTTCTTGTTCACAATTTGTGCGGTAACGAACTTACGTTGCAAAAAGGATCACTTATAACGCGTGCTGTCCCTGTAACTAATAGTTTTGACGTGCTACCTGTGTCTTTTTATGATGACATAGTAAAAGAGTCTGTACATTGCGGAGATCAACTCTCTGCCGAACAAAAAAAAGAGTTGCAGGAGCTTCTAGCTAAATATTCGGATTGTTTCTCTTCAGGCCTAAAAGATCTGGGTTTTACAACTGCGGGGGAGATGAAGATTGAACTTGAAAATTCCGACCCAGTGGTTTACAGACCCTACCGTTTGTCCTATGGTGAAAGAGCCCAAGTACGCGAAATGGTTCAGGAGATGATGGACACCGGAATTGTCAAGGAATCTTCATCGCCATACGCGAGCCCGATCGTACTGGTCAAAAAGAAAACTGGCGAAAAGAGATTGTGCGTCGATTACAGAGCATTGAATCGACGTACCAAAAAGGACCACTATCCTCTTCCTCTTATCGAGGATCAGTTAGATAGGCTTTCTGGTAACACTCTGTTTATTTCCTTAGACCTAGCATCTGGGTACTATCAAATACCTATAAAAAAAAATCACAGGACAAGACTGCATTTGTGACCCCGGATGGCCAATTTGAATTCACAAGGATGCCATTTGGTCTAGTTAATGCCCCGTCTGTGTTCCAAAGAACAATTAACAAAATTCTTTCAGACGCAAAATCCAAATACGCTCTTGTTTACATGGACGATGTCCTTATCCCCGCTCGTTCTTTTAAAGAGGGTATGTCCAGACTAGAGGAGGTTTTAGTTCTCCTAAAAAAGGGAGGCCTTACCCTCAAACTGGCTAAATGCAAGTTTTTTCTTGATTCTATAGACTTCTTAGGATTCCAAATAGGCGCGAGCGGAATTCAGCCTGGAATTAGAAAAACGGATGCAATATCCAAATTTCCCACCCCCAAATCACAGCATGAGCTGCGCCAATTCCTCGGACTTGCCAGCTTTTTCAGGAGGTTTGTTCAGGGCTTTGCTATTGTGGCAGGACCACTCACAGACCTTCTTAAGAAAGATACCGAGTGGACTTGGGGGCCACAGCAAGACGAATCATTCCAGCAACTCAAGTCAATTCTGATTAAAAGGCCCGTACTGGCATTGTATGATCCTGAGAGAGAGACCCAGGTTCATACCGATGCCAGTAAGCATGGCATAGCTGGAATCCTACTACAAAACGATGATGACGGCTTATTGAGACCAGTGTCTTATTTCAGTCATAAGACAACTCCCGACGAACAAAAATATCACTCGTTTGAGTTGGAGACACTCGCCGTAGTATCATCCCTAAATAGATTCAGAGTCTATCTCATTGGTATGCCTTTCAAAGTATTAACAGACTGTAATGCCCTGAGAACGACTTTAACAAAGAAGGATCTTATTCCCCGTATAGCTAGGTGGTGGGTACAACTCCAAGAATTCGATTGTGAAATTGAGTACCGCCCAGGCTCTCGCATGCAACACGTGGACGCCCTAAGCAGGAACCCTGTTGGGGATGCGGTTGAAGAACTCCATGTTTTAGACGTTCTTAACGTTGGCACTGAAGACTGGATAGCAACTGTTCAGTCAAGTGACAGCGAAGTAGTTCGGATAAAAGAGATTTTAAACGACCCCAACGCTGTAAAAGTCGTGGAGGTCTTAAATAATTATAAACTTAAAAACGGCAAGGTCTATCGTATCGTGGGTGA
Source organism: Amphipoea oculea (assembly GCA_945859645.1). Classification (NCBI taxonomy): domain Eukaryota; kingdom Metazoa; phylum Arthropoda; class Insecta; order Lepidoptera; family Noctuidae; genus Amphipoea; species Amphipoea oculea. The sequence goes on along the minus strand of OX243864.1, from coordinate 17,691,245 downwards.
GGGGGACAGCGATATTCGGTGGTTAGTGCCAAAGGGCGTTCGATGGCAGATTGCTAGGATGAACCACGATGACGTAGGGCATTTTAGTTTTGAGAAGACGCTGATTAGGATAAAACAGTCTTATTGGTTCCCAAAAATGCGCAGATTCGTAAAAAAATATGTTAGGTCTTGCCTAGAATGCGCATATCATAAAGGGGTTTCAGGCAAGCAAGAGGGCGAATTACATCCAATACCAAAAGTTGAGGTACCGTTCCACACCATTCACGCAGACCACCTTGGGCCATTCATTAAAAGTAAAAAGGGCAATTGCTATCTTTTAGTCATTATAGATGGTTTTACTAAATTTATTAACATTACACCGGTTCGAAATACAAAAAGTAGCACATCAATCAAGGTCTTCCAGGATCACATAAGTTACTTTGGTGCTCATACTCGATTAATAACAGACCAGGGAACATCGTTCACTAGTAATAGCTTCCGTTCATTCACGAAATCTACCGGCATCAAGCATATTCTCAATGCAGTGGCTACGCCACGTGCTAACGGCCAAGTCGAAAGGTTCAATAGAACAATCTTAGACGCTTTGTCGGCCAAAACTCATGGCAAGGATGATAGAAGTTGGGACGAATACGTATCTGACATTCAAATAGGGCTAAATACTACTGTTCATAAAACAACCGGTAAAAGTCCTTCTGAGCTCTTGTTTGGTTTCAAAATTAATAGTGGTTCCGAAAACGTACTTAGTGACATCATAGACGACACTAGGGACGCGTCTACCGATAATTTAGATCAAATTCGAAAACAAGCCAGTGCGCGCATTGTAGAACAACAACAAAAAGATAAAGCTAGATTCGACTCTAAAAGAAAAAGCAAACATGATTATGCAGTGGGCGATCTAGTAAGCGTAAAAAGAGAGGTTCCTAGCGACGGCAAATCTAAAAAGCTAGTTAATAAATATCAGGGTCCTTATCGTGTAACTAAACTGCTACCTAATGACAGACTTACAATCGAAGACACGCCATTAACACGCAAGCCTGGCCGGCCTCTATACAACAATATTGTTGCAATAGATAAAGTTAAACCTTGGTTAGTCTTTAATAAAAATTATGATTCCTCTGAAAATTCCGATGATGATGGCATTATATCTCAAAATGATGATCAGAAATCTGATAGCAATTAAAAGCGTAATTTTGTTTCTCTTGTTGAACTAAAAATGTGTACTTTGTATCCAGTACTAGATACATAAATCATAGATTAAAAAGTTACTTACATGTTAACCTTAGTCACACGCTTGGTTAAACCAAAATATTAAACTTAACGCAAACAAAAAAATGTATAAAGTTTACATTAAGATGCCTGAATTCTGATATCTAGATTTAGATACCTAGGTTAAGATACTTAGTTTAAGATGTCTAGATTAAGATAGGTATTTGCCTTAGTAAAAATTGATCATTCAAGTACCTTTAATGTACCTGCGAGCGAGTACGTATGCATGATAAAATAATGAGTAGCAAAATGATTAATTATTCACAAATTGTTTACTTTTGTATAAGGTGATTATATCGGTTATGCTTCAGTTATTTTGTTCTTATACATTAACTTATTTAATGAATTGAATGAATTAGATAAATGACATGACACTTAACTTAGATCCCAGTAACTTAAAGCGAAGGGACTCGCTAAAACTGCAGGATGACCGAGCTGTTAGGAATCAGTTAGGAATTGTTATAGTAAGTCATATATTTAATTTCATAAGCGTTAGAAATAACTTTCGAAATATATTTTTAAGTAGTTTTTTTTCTCGTCCTGGCAACACTGACTCGCTCGCCGCTCCGTTGCAGCCTTCCACCAAGTGTGGGAGGGGATTTTTAAGCGCGAGCGCAACGTGCACGGGGTCGAGTCAGTCCTGCTGCGGAAGTCGTGTCGAATAGACTAAAAATAAGTCGTAGTTTACGTGAACGCATAAAACCGAAATTGTGGTATAAGTGTTGTTTAAAAATTAAGGTATGTACACTGTTTTAATAACAAGTAATGAATGTTATCAACTAATGATGTTAATGTTATGATTATTCTTTATTTTCAACTAAAATAAATGCCTGAGAATCAATTTGGAGTTTCCTTTCACAATGGATAGGTTTATCAAGCTACATGTCAGACATGGGGCTTGATAAACCTTCCTGAAATTTGGATGCCTTGTATTTTGTGTTATTAAATGTTTATAATGTTTTAATATTGTATTTGTTTGCCTAATTTGTTACTTACCTACTACTAACATAGTTTTTAACACTTTGCAGGACACTTAACGCCCCTCGACGTAACAATAAAACTTCTATTGTGTCTCGTTCAGTGTCCTTCACTTTAATACTAACACGGTATGGATAATAAAAGATTTTTATTTTGTTTTTTTTTATTTTTTATTATTGACGTAATAACGTCTTAAAAATCGATGAACGCCGACTGCTCGTACGAAAAAGCATGACTCGTTGTCACGTGCCGCCTGAGCCGAGCGTGCAAGCGAGAGCGCGGAACAAGCGATAGAGAGGCATGTTTTCTTATTACGTTATCACGTAAAATTAAGTAATGTCGCGCAACTAAAATACGCGTTTTTTGAATGTGCGTTTGCGACGAGTCTCATTGGTAAAATAATAATTACCAATGTAAAAAAAATCCTGCTACAGTCCGTTAACAGTTATTTTACCTCAGACAGCTGCAACCTAACAGGAACCTTATTGTACCGAATATAAAGATTACAATGATTCTGACAGACTTGTCGATGGCAGCAACCCAACAGCAACCTTATTAGAATGAGAATAAAGATCACTGTGATTTAGACAGTAATGCAAAACAAGAGGTAAAATAAAATGTGAAAGGGCGATAGGGGGGTATACTACTTTGTAGCTCTGTTGGGATAATAGATGTGACCGTCAGAGGTTCAACATACTCCTATTTCAGTTATTACGCAATATAGCTTCATGTCGTCGTACATACCCTTGAATAAAAGAGGGTCTATTTTATTTATACTCACATACAAATAAATAAAATTGAATCGTCTGTAATGTAATGTGTCTGTATGTATGTGTACATATTGAAATTGATGATTATTACCTATATGTGTAAGAAATTATAATATGAATTTTTACTTTGTAAGTATATGTGAGGACTATTATATGGGTCGGGCTTGCGGACGGCGAGATAGCATAATGCGAAGGGGAGATAGCAGCCTTGAAAAGCTGGTTATTGTTGGCAATACCGAAGGAAAGAGAGCGAGAGGCCAGTCGCCAATACGATGGTCAAAGTAGTAGTCCGACCAAGTAAAAGAAGCTACGTCCTCAAGCAATTTTCAGCAGGTGGTGATGGTTACTTTGGACCGGAGTAGATGGAAGCAAATTGTCCGTTTGAAAGGATCCAGTGACCACGATCCTCAGTAATGAGGGACCGATTGAAGAAGAAAAAGTTGCGGACGGCGAGCAATGGGCACTTCACCGTCCAGTAAGGACCCCGAGTCGACGCGACGGCGCGTTGTGTTTCACGCGCGCCTCGAAGAGATGCGGGGTCCACTAGGGCCGATGCCTGCTGGGGTCGCGGGTTGTACGAAAGAGATACCGTGGCCCTTGGCACAGGCAACTGAAGGAACATGGGTGGGTTTTAGTCAGTAAAAGTCTGACACGCCATCTCGCTCCGCCTAGAGCGGGAGTAATTATTTGATAATTACCCACCCAAAAAAAAAGGACTATTATATGGGTCATACTTTTTTTTTCTTTTATGGTTAATGTTGCTTTGGCAGTTTTGAGAACTTTATGCGGCCTACCCAAATGCCCTTTGTTTGGTACTGTTCGCCGAGTCGTTGAGCTCCTCATGTTTTGAGTTAAGCTACACGAATACTGACAAATGCTTGCGCTGAGTGGACTGGTCCACTCAAATCTGTGTGGCACTTTCCTCAAGAGACTATTTCGGACATCAGTCTACATGGTTTTCACATGATCTGACCAAGAGTATGGACTGTACAAGAGATTTTGACCTCTGAGTTTGTTTCGGCCTTTCTTCTCAGAGTAGTCAGATAGGAAACGCCGACCTCATCTATTTTTTGAAGTGAAAACTTCTTTAGCGGCGTTGAACACTTTTTGTAATGGGTAAAAAATGTTAAACTCGCGTCAGGGCATCGCGTCAGGACACGTGACCGTCAGGAGAGATTCCCCCCCCCCCCATCTCTTTCTACGGCGGCGCCAACCGAAGTGAACCAAGTGAGACACGATAATGGATGGATGGATGGATGGTGATAGTGATGGCGATGGCGATGGTGATGGCGATGGTGATGGCGATGTGATGGTGATGGCGATGGCGATGGTGATGGCGATGGCGATGGTGATGTGATGTGATGTGATGTGATGGTGATGGTGGATGCGGACGCGGACGTGGACGCGGACGCGGACGTGGATGGACAGCTGATGGCTCGACCGTCTCTGTAGTAGCCACACTGCTGTGTATTCGTAAAATTCTTGTATATAAAGTGTTCAAAAAATGGAAATTGAACAAAGTGCATCGATTAATGAAAAAAGTGACGCAGAAACAGTGAATAAAACTTAGTTATATTAATTCAATTAATAATTGACTTATTTCAACGTTAATATTCAAGTTTTCACTTCTGCCGGCACTCCCGGAGTGCAACCCGTCTTTTTTTTTATTATAATATAACATGTAAAAGTGTTTCCGATATTCTATTTACAGAATAAACAATACCAATTCATTTCATTGGGTTTTTGTAATGTCAAACAGCTTTTTACTAAATGTATAATTATATGAAAGACAACAAAAACAATTTTTTTTTAAATTTTTGTCTATATGTCTGTTTGTTCCGGCTAATCGGGACGGGACTTTCACTGGCAGATAGCTGATGTTATAAGCAGTCTATGTTACTCCTAGGCTGCTTTTATTTTAGAAAAGCATTAGGGTTCCGCCCAACAAAAAAATCCTATGAAATCCAATATATTACCTTTACCTTTTCACGCCGAAACCACTGAACGACTTTTGAAATAAATTGAAGATAGATGGCATCCTGGGGAAGGTCAAAGCCTACATTTTGTCCAGGTAGCAAGTTCCCGTGGGATAATTCTCGACATCCATGCGAGCGAAGCCGCAGTCAAAACTTAGTCAAGCTATAATATTACATACCCGTCATCCTAGATATTAATTAAATCTTCATATACTTCATCTAAAGACTGATCCTAAATCAACATTACAAAATTACTGTGCCATACAAACATTGCTTCAAAAACAAGATTTTATCATCAGTATTCTGTAGGTTTTCTTAATTAAGAACGTGACTGATGGGTTTATTCATTAATTAAATCTTGTTTTTCTTCTAAAAAAATATCGTATAAGGGCTGGAGGAAAATGTTTTTCGGACTTTATCAAAAGATTCTAGACGAAGCTCAATGAAAATATAAACCTATCTAGACAAAATGTAAATTACTCAGACGCCTTTTGGAATGTTGAAACCTAAAGGTTTTATTAGTTAATTAATTACATAACATCACGCCTGTAATCACCAAAGGGTTTGGCAGATATCTACCTTTTTATCGTGGGTAAACGTTCAAAAGGCACCCGACCTCCGGTGAGGGAGATCGGGGAGTGCGAGATTTTTACCTCACTAAAATCACCATGGTGATCACCATCAGTACATAGGGGTAGTCCCGGTTCCTCTTCAAAGACCAATTCCGGAACCCTCCCGTGCAACCCCTGTAAGGCACATCCCTGGGTAGACTGTAAAGGGGCCTCCCCTGAGCCTCGCTATGCACGGCAGCACGTGACCACTGTGCCACCGTCTTCCCTGGGTTCACTTGATGGGCGGACAGAGGCCCCACTCTGTGCGCCCGCGACCCCAAAGCAGAGATCTACCTATAGTACACCCACATTATCGCCAGTTATGTTTAAGACCCATGTAACGGAGGGCGAGTCTATTGTCATCAACTGGGCACAAATCCAGGCTCCGGGCTGCTACGGAAAAATCCCTGACGGATAAAAACAATAATACCTTTCCCGACCTTGGAATCGAACCCAGGACCTTATGCTCAGCAGTGGCACTTGCGACCACTAGACCAACGGCAACCAACGAGGTTAATTAATTACCTACAGTGCGGCCGACGAGAGAATCTGTTCTTGACACCTATCAATCAGTTTCATACAAACAAATACTTGTTTTGCGAGTTTGATATTTATTACCATTTGAAATAACATTAAAAATTTAAACAAACCTTTTTACCGTCCGTTCAAGCGATTTTGACTTCTATTCCGTAGGCATAAGGATGACATTAAAAGCAAAAACGAGGTTACAATACCAACTGTTTACTGCATCTGCCATTTTTCATGCCAACAACACAATAAAACTCAAAATCAGTTGAACGGACGGCAAGAAAGGTTTCTTTAAACGTCTAATCTTATTTCAAATAGAGTATAGAATTGTCGCACTTACAGGTGTCAGAAACGCATTCTCTCGAGACGGCCGGACTGTAATGATTTTATAACTGTTCCTAGCCAATGTTAGTAACTTTTACTTCAAACATTATCTGCATCGCTTGAATCCCAAAGATGCTTCACAGAAATTTTAATAAATTGAAATAGCTCAGACGTATTTTTATAAATATTTTCTTTTCATTCTCAAACTTTCAATAGCATCCTAGCCTGCTCACATCGGAATTCAATAAACTCGAAGCAAAACCGATGCAATATTTACAATAAAAAAAAAACTAATATTGCGAGGTACGGTACCGAGGGTTCCACTTAACTTTGTTTTGAGAAGTTAGCACGGAAAGCTGGTACATTACCTCAAGAAAACTTAGGGAGTAAACTTACCGAGATTATCGGCTCGATAAAGGGGGAATATGGCCACCCATAACACAACCAAAAGGCCTGTTCTCCTCTCCATTTTGCACACACTGTCAGTTTCGCACATCTGTGTCAAAGTCAGTTGTTTTTTTGGTTTTGAACGCCATTATTGCACTGTCTTTGGAAGGTGGTGAAATTGGAAGGCCCATGCGGTTTTAGGCAGGACCTGAAACAAAGAAAGTGAGAGATTAGACTTACTTTGACTGTAATATAAGAATCGTACAAAGTCCCGAAGGATGGCGATCTTACTTCATGAGTATAGGCTCCCGCAGACAGGCGCGACGCGACTTAGGCACTCATGAAGTGAGATCGCCAATCTTCGGGCTTCGGGATAAAATTAATTTTCGAATGATCTTAAAAGTCAACCACTGCTTCGTAGAATGTGCATGGAAAGGTTTGCCACGTTTCTGCGCGGTTCATTTGTTTACCAGCGATGCATCCATGCACAACGTGGCCGTGGTTAGAAGTAGCAGAACACTATCGTAGCTTAAGGTATGCTTTCCTAGAAATGCGGCATAACGGTTGGGGTGAGACGGCTGTAATGAAAATGATGGCAGCGGGGTTTAACTTTTCGGTGTCAAAAAATGCTCCCTAGGAAAACACATGAATAACGTTTAAATGACGTCATTCGCCGGTACATTGCAGAAACTGTGTGGCGGCCACCTCCCTTCTCGGAAACCGTAGCTACGGGCCGCTGTAGAACGCGACTGTATAACTTACTAGCTGCGCTCCGCGGTTTTACCCGCGTAAATGTCGATCCCGTGAGAATATCGAGATGAAAAGTAGCCTATATGTTAATCCAGGGTGTCAGCTACCTCCATACAATTTTTTATCAAAATTGGTCCAGTCGTGTAAGCGTGAAGAAGTAACAAACATATAAACACACACACTCGTAACAAACATCTTTTTAACATACGCGCCACGGACAGCCCCCTGTGCAGGGGCTGCCTTGACGCCGAGGAATCAGCCGCCCACGTCATCCTGGAATGCGAGGCTGTGGCTTCTCAACGTAAAGAAATCCTCGGAACAGTGAGGTCGCTCCGTGAAGCCTGCGAAGCTCCCAGGAAGCTTCTGTGCTTCTGGATGGAGCTAGGCTGGCTTTGTTAGCCAGAATCCGCACGCACAACGGACCAAATGGGAGTCTAAGTGTGGAAAAAGGGAGCCCCATCATCATCATCATCACACACTCGCAAACCTTTCGCCTTTATAATATTAGTGTGATCCTTTCTAATGCCATAATAATGTTCTGCTTAAGTTATTTTGAGACATCCATTACTTACGGCACAGGAAAACATCGCAATGAAACTAAATGGTAAAATAAATGGTATCAAATTGCCAACACGTAGTGAGCCAGCGTGTTGATCAATGCTCGCTCATTTTTTGTATGAAAAGAGCCCTGCTGTGGAAAAATGTTTCCTACAGACATTACAATATTTCCCATATTAATTGAAACTTTTCTTAACTGAAATAAAGTCGCCATTAAGTCGTAAGTCGTTTAAACCTAGTTATATAGTGTGTTAACTGCACCATAATGACTACCAGTCACCTACTTTGAACCTCGTCAACACTATGTAAATTAAGTTTAATGTTCCGCAATGATATGTCGGGTCCCGGTCCCGGGAAAACGGGAAATAAGGCCAAGTTATTCCTCATAAATGCTTAAAGACTGCCCCACTATGTAAATCTGATGTTAATGGGGCCACGCATCTAGGGAAAATTGTTTTATACAATTAAAAGCAGCTGCATTTTTTTGAGATTCATTAAGTTCAGTGATTAAGATTGTTTTTGTATTTAGTGGTAACTTTATAGTTAGTATAGTACGGTATAGTAAGAACTGCATGCAATTAGCATTTAATAGGAATACATATTTAAACTTCCATACCCCATACTAATATTATAAATTCGAAAGTAAAGTTACTATCGAATTTAAGACTTTTTTTTTACCTTTTTAATAGTAACTCCCACATTTCGTCAGTTATGTTTAAATCCCATGTAATAAGGGGCGAGCATATTGCCATCAACTGGACAAATTGCTGCTGGCAAATTCCTGATGGAAAAACCCAGTAATAGTTTGCCCGACATAGAAATCGAACCCAGGACTTCCTGCTCTTCAGAAGCTCTTGCTCTATTTTTTTTTACCTTTTTGTATAAAAAGGTAGAGTCTGGCAAACGAAAGCAAAAACTGAAGAAGCGCGGCAAATTTAAAAAATATCAGTATAGCAACCCCAAAATTAGTATGACATACCTGGGATAACCTAATTTGATACTTTCTAATAATTTGTTTTTGATAAAAAACGGTATTATTTGAACACTACTGCTGAACTTAGAGACTTTTGAGTTAGAAAAATGCTCAACAAGATCACAACAAATCACCAACAACACGCCATCTTCACAGAGCATGTACCTTGTTTAAAAAAAATTAATTTGACATTTTCTCTAACATTGCCATATAAAAAGTCTGCAAATAATTCGAGTGTCTACTTTCGTTTGCCAGACTCTAAAAAAGGTCAGAGACAGACAGACTGACAGAAGTCTGTCTGTCTAGTTAGCTAGTATTCTATGATGAGGAGACACTGTTCGGATGTATCGTAAATAGGACAAAGTATGAGAACGGTGGTGGCCCAGTAGTAGCGGCTGCGACTTACGAGTTGTAAGGTCGTAGGTTCGAACCCAGTCTATGTTATTGGTTTGGTTTCCGCACTTAGTCCTTCAAGTGTGCGTGTGCCATGGCTGCCGTCGGTGGTTTTTCCAGCCCCCTTCCCTCCAGAATTTATTTAAGTCTCCTGGCCTGTTGAGAACATCTGTTTAAGATCTGGGTGTCCCGAGGGTTTCTGACCTAATCTGGATGACGCCTGTGCACTCAAAGAGCACATGCGCAACGGTTTCATCAACCTCCATGCAAGCCCTGCACAAGGGACTGTCCTTTATACTTTTTTATTTATCGTGTGGAAATCCTCATGGATATCCACCACCCTGGGGTGGGTGGAGGGGTCTGTCAGACTCTTACTGACTAAAACCACACAGTGTCCTGCTGCTACCTTTAGCCGGGGGGCTGGAGTGCTTGCGCATTTTATCACGCTCCCCCGGCCAGGTGTTGGTCCGCATGAATCCATGCGGACCCCGTCACCCTCAGCGGCCGCAAACGGCCACCCGTTATACCTACTGTGTGGAAGTAAGTAGTAAGTCAGGTGCTTTCATTTATTATAATGATTAATTTTGTGTAAATTATTTCATCACCACTGCTCTCAAAATGGTGAAGGAAAACATCGTGACGAAACCGGCTTGGCCTAGAACCAAAAAATTGGATGACATGTGACATCTACCAACCCGCGCTGGGCCCGCGTTGTGGATTACGGTCCACTTATTCTCACCGAGAGGAGGCCTGTATCCCAGCAGTGGGAACATATTGGCTGATTATGTAAGAGCTAAATATTGTTTAAAATGACTTAGTAATACAAATAAACGTAAGAATCCTACTAAAATCCCTTACAGTTACGCCCTTACTAATAAACGTTGTATAGCGTCTGTATACTTACACAATCCTTTGTCTTCTTCATTCGAAAGTCAAATTACTGACGACTGAAAGATAGAAATCTGTGTGTAACTATTCATCTGATATAATATGTTTATTAGTCCGGTAAAATTACATTACGTTTAATAAATAATTCGATACCTTTGGGTAGAAAGGTCGTATAAACCAAAACCCGACTTTTCAGGAGAGCAGAAAAACTATTTTTTTTTACATAAAAATTCATAACTTTTTTGTTTTTGAAGTTATAAAAAAATGATCTATGAGAAAGGTTCTTACAATTTGCAAATGAAAAAAGTTAAATCATCAAAACCTATCTATCTTCTTTAGTTTTAAAGTTAGCTTGTATTACGCCTAAGAAAAAATCAATTCTTGGTTAATACACCCCATGAAAATGTACTTTAAAAAAACTGCATAAGTCGTATATCCATTTTTGGTAAGCTTATGGTCACATTTACTGTCGTAAAAACCCATATATGTATTTTTTTTTTGTATTAAAAACCATTTATAATCATAGATCAATTGAATTCTGACTAATAAACAATCCTGTTACCCTAAGAATTAGTAGGAACTCAATTATTATTATTCTAATACCCAATAACGGTCGATTCAAATAAAATAAAACTACCTGAAATACGAAATCAACATTTATTAAGTATTACAATACCTTCTAATCAACATTTACTATTATTTCAATAATGGTACAACATACCTAACAGGTTTAACATTTTTAAATTGAAAAAAATATTTATAACAAGGAACTTAAACTGAAAAGTGAAATAAAAAAATCTACTTAATCATAAAAAAACAAAAATTTTTCTATTAAAAATTAACTTCTTCTAAATTAAAGTAATCAGGCATTTTAGTCATTTATAAAATTATGACTTGATCGTTTTTTTTAATTTTTGTACATATTTAGATGTACTTAATTCAATAAATTATTGAATTAAGCCTTTGTACTAAGGCTTAATTACTAAGTAATTTATTGAATTGCAACTAAATAATAAAAATAAAAAAAAAAACAATCAAGCACTAAACGTTCCTAACTTATGTACTAAAAAGTAACTTATTTGTGATATTAATTTGTACCGATTCATAATTAGTTTAAAATTATTTATGAATTGTTACTGTAAATTATTTTAATTATTATTATAAATTATTTTTGTTTTTTTACTAAATAATATTTTGCTAACGAACGAAATGTGAAATTACGTAAATAGGAAAAGTTATTATTCTGTTATAATATTGTATTATTCAATTAGCTCTTCCTCGTCTTCTTCGTCGGTTAACGTAAGAGAGTCAGCCACATTTCCATGGGGTAAGTTTAAATAATCATGGTGGTACCATGGTTAGTAAAAAAACAAGACTATGTTAAATGATTGTATTCTTTGTCACCTAAATTTATTTTATGAAAATGTGTTTCTCAATTCATAATTCGTTTTAAAATAATTTATAATAATAATTAAAATAATTTATAGTAACAATTCATAAATAATAATTATTATTCTAATACCCAATGTATTAGAATAATAATAATTGAGTTCCTACTAATTCTTAGGGTAACAGGATTGTTTATTAGTCAGAATTCAATTGATCTATGATTATAAATGGCTTTTAATACAAAAAAAAAACTACATATATGGGTTTTTACGACAGTAAATGTGACCATAAGCTTACCAAAAATGGATATACGACTTATACAGTTTTTTTAAAGTACATTTTCATGGGGTGTATTAACCAAGAATTGATTTTTTCTTAGGCGTAATACAAGCTAACTTTAAAACTAAAGAAGATAGATAGGTTTTGATGATTTAACTTTTTTCATTTGCAAATTGTAAGAACCTTTCTCATAGATCATTTTTTTATAACTTCAAAAACAAAAAAGTTATGAATTTTTATGTAAAAAAAAAATAGTTTTTCTGCTCTCCTGAAAAGTCGGGTTTTGGTTTATACGACCTTTCTACCCAAAGGTATCGAAGTAAACAAATGCGCCGGTATCTGTCTATCCCGCTCGCTCTTCTGCTTGTCGCTGCACGCCAAATGCGAGCCTTGTGTGTCGGTCGTAAAGTGCTTCTTGCAATGAACATGGTATGGTTTATACACCAACGTCGCGAACTGCCTTTGGATTTACGATGTCGAATTTAAACTATGTTTAGGTAATGCATTTAACACGTTAGGGCGTATAAACCATTTACAATTAACGACTATTTTTACGCCCTGAGTTAATATAAATTATGGTCATTACATCATAACAAAACTACAAAAAAAAAAATTCGGCTTTTACATTGAAAATTTACCTTTTTTAAGAGGCTATGACCGAAAATTTCTGGGTCGTATTAACCATTTTTGTTCGAATTTCTGCATTTCGTATATACAGATCGATAGAAAAAAAAATTCTGAGAAAAATGGTATATATAACTCAATTTGGCCAAAATGGTTTATACGACCTTTCTACTCAAAGGTATCGAATTGATGCTTTTGCACATCTTCTAGGAAAATAAATACCCAGTGTGATAATGGAGACGGAAGAACGGTGTTACGAGGGTTATTCATTTGCAAATAAAATTAGTTATGTAAATACCATTAAAAGGACACCACCGTCTCTTATTCCAGTAATATTTTAATCTTACTGTGGTGCGAGAGCGAGGCGGAGCTATACATAAATATTTATTTTGTGCAACGGAAAACGGTGGTTTTGTCATAATTACGAGTAAGTTGCTCAGTGCCAGTGGGTTGAGAGTCCTACATGCCCTTTATTTTACTATACTCTGTGATCCTATTTGACTCACTGAAATATAGGCCGTAACGTAACTCATGACAGCTTATGACTGCCTCGTGGCTCGTGCGCTTGCGACCACTAGACCAACGAGGGTTCGATTCCCAGTTCGGGCAAAGTGTTATGAGTTTTATGAAACTAGGCCATAAGTAAGACAAAACACGCGGATAGTTGGATGTTTTGTCGGAAAATAAACGTAAAAATGATATCAGCGTTTCTGCCTGAACAGTAAATCTTGCTACTTTCCTTGTTTTATCTAATATTAAATCTCGATCTTCTCTATGAACAAGTTAAAAACATTTATATACCCGTTTGGGAATAATATTTTCTCTGAAACTTCTACACCGAAAAGTTTTCTTTGGTTTACTATTTAATATTAAAATCATACCTCGATTCGCAAGCCGAGTATTCTATAGACTTTCGAATTTTAAGTTTAATACCTACTGCGGCTAAGTTTCTGTAGTTAGGCTACTAAGTAAGGAAGAAGTTTCGAGTTATAAAGCCTATTTATTACACTTACAGTCTTTAGTCCGCTTCGCTAGCTACAAGTTACACGTCTTGTACAAATCGAAATTACGTGAAAATGAGAGGTAACTTCGTGATGTTTTTTTAACGAGATTTTTTTTATATTTTGTGGTTCTGTTCCAAAAAAAGTTTGGATCAATTTCAGGAAAATCAATAGGCTATTTTGATAGATTCCCCCCCTTAAGTCTTATATATAAAGAAGCCCTATGTAGATAGGCCCGTGTATAGACACGATGCAAGTTTCTTACCTGTAGCATACAATAAAACTGAAGCAACAAATGACTTATAACGTCTAAACACTCCTACTTTAAGGCTTCCGCAGAAAGACGCGATGCGACAGCGCGACGCATTTCTAGTAGAACAATTTCAATGAAAACTTAATGGAAATTGCTCTACCAGAATTGCGTCGGCGTCGTTGAGACTTTAGACGATTCAGCTCTTATTGTTGCTTCAACTTATGGAATGCCACAGCTGTGGCATTCCATAAGTTGAAGCAATTACCTAGGTAATTAAGGCGACTATATGACCTAAAGCGCGGTCTTTGTCGGGCTGCAAAGAAAAGAAAGAGAAGCGCGATGAAACAACCCGTAATTTATTGTAAAATATGAAGCAATAATTTATTTATAAAAAATCTATTGTGTGGACTACAAAATTAAAGCACTAGTGCTTTAGTATGTTGCTTGTAAAATATCTGACAAAAAATCAAAATAATTGTATGATTTTTATTGTAAAAAGAAAGGTTTTAGAGGTATCCTCATGATTTTTTTCTATCGTATAAAATTAGTTGTATTATGTTTTCAACACACTATCTAACTAGCATATAACGTGAAAACATCATATATTTTTCTGATTTTGTTTACTGTAGTCGGTCACATACTTTTATTGTTTCTAAAACCTGCGTTTTTTTGCGTTTAGGTCCTGTAAGCCCTCAATTAGCACCGAGTAAATCAGGTTCAAGGGTTAAGCTTATTGCTACAATTTTAATTATAATTCGTTGCTTCATTTTTCAGATATGATTATAACAACGTAGTTTCCCTACTTACTTGGTAACTTCGCACATATTTTTAAGATTTTTAAAACTATTAGGTGACGTAATTCCGGTCTGACTGCCCCTCTGTTGACACTATGACGTTTAGCTCATTCCTTTTTCGTGCGCGGTAACTATCGCACGCGCCCTTTAAGCAACATGCCAAAAAGAAGCGCGCAATCAAAAATTGATCACTACGCCAGAAAAATTAGAAAAATTGAAGAGAAAGAAAGACGAAGACGAATAATAAGACCGTTACAATCGTCATCAGATGATGAAGGTAAGCAAAAGTATATTTAATTCGTTGGTGATCTAGAAGTGAATAGTGAAAATATCAGTTTTGTAAATGCTCTGGGATTGACTGCGAGTCAATAACTTTGACATTGTTCAAAACTAAATTAAAAAATTTAAAGTTTAATATTGCATCGGGATTGACTGCGAGTCTTTAACGATGACAAACAAGCACAGAAAATACGTACAATCTAAAACAGATGTAACGTTAACGTGCAAAATTAATTAATTTTATTTTTACGCTACCCTCAAAATTTTTATCTTCACAACCTTAATTACAAATTGTAATTTTAGGTAACGAAGATCCTGTGGTGGTCCCAGGCAATGATAATGAAGTTATTATGGAGCCAGTACCCGTGCCACCTGACGTACCACAAGACGTGGAACCGGAATCCGGCGACAATCCCGACCAACACTATGGCCAGGCGGAACCCTGCCCCCCTGAGGAAACCACTGGCAGCATGGAACCTGAGTTAGACCCTGATCTATTGTCGGCACTCGGTGAATCCACGTCGGACTCGCCTGACTACGGCGATAACATTCACGACAATCTATCGCAGTTGTGGCTTGCCTTGCTAAGGAAAGGAATGCCTACAGAAAACAAGGACAAGGTACTGAAAGAATACCTTGTACCAGACAATTGTAGACTCCTTCAAGCGCCCAAGTTGAACGCTGAAATCTCGGCGGCGGTACCGGACATGGTTCGCAACCGCGACAAGACACTTACAGCGTCTCAACAACAACTAGGTACGGGAATCACCGCCATCAACAGAGGCATGGATTTACTTCTAAAAAGTGATAACAAGGTTCAAGCTATGAAACACTTGAGCAATGGTTGCCGTTTACTTTGCGACTCGCACTACTTGGCAACGCAGGCTCGAGTGAAACTAATTACTCCTAGCCTGGACAAGGCATTCATAAATATCATCAACGAGTCCGAACGGGATGAATCACTGTTTGGCTCGTCCTTATCAGAAAAAATTAAAGCCGCCAAGGCCATCGAAAAGCAAGGTCTGTCCATAAAAAAGACCGCAAAAGTTTCGAAACCGCCTCAACTTCCTAGTACTCGCCAGTCCTACCAGGGAAACTGGAACCCGCCTCCTCGATACCCGGCGAACAGGGGGGGGCGGGGTGCATACAGAAGGCCGACTACGGCGGGGAATCGCCGTCCGTGCACGACGTCAGCGCAGCCGCCACAACGCCCTGCCTCGCAGGACAAACCTCGGGCTCCCGCTCAGAGTCACCGTTAACGCAGGTACATGCGGGTAGACTTACCCACTTTTATGACCGATGGCTAAAAATAACAAATAACAATGTTGTTCTTGATTGGTTAAAAAATGGTTATCCAATACCTTTTCATACACATGTAAAACAATCAATAATACCTAAAAACAACCTATCAAATACTGAAAAATCAGATATGATGAAAGCCATTATGAAACTCAAATCTTTAGGGGCTATCTCAGAGTGCAATGTGACGAAAGATCAATTTATTTCTAAAATATTCCTCACACCAAAACCTAATGGCGGTAAACGCTTTATATTAAACCTAAAAACCTTAAACAAGCTAATTAAGAGCGAACATTTTAAAATGGAGGATTACCGAACAGCATGCAAATTGATACCACGCGATAGATACCTTGCCACCATCGACTTAAAAGATGCGTATTTCCTCTTTGCCATTAGGCATTCCGACCGTAAATATTTAAAATTTCAATTTCAGCCGAATAATTCGCAAAAAACTCACACATACGGCTTTAATTGCATGCCGTTCGGCTTATCCGTTGCGCCACGGGTATTTACTAAGGTTATGAAGGAAGTCATGACTTACCTCAGACATCGCGGTTATCAGTCAGTTTGTTATTTAGATGATATTTTATGTATTGGAAATACGTACGAGAATTGTCTTAATAATGTAAATGAAACTTTGAAACTACTCGAGTTTCTTGGGTTTGTTGTCAATTACGACAAAAGTATGTTAAAACCGCGACAATTCTGCAAGTATTTAGGATTTTGTTACGATACCAGGAATCTCAGTATAGAATTGCCATCCGATAAGCGACGTATCATTGTCGAATTAGTTATAAAATTCACTAAATTACAGTCATGTTCCATCCGCGAATTAGCTCGCTTTATCGGTATTTTAGTCGCCGCTAGCCCAGCCGTTAAGTACGCTTGGGTATATACTAAGATTTTAGAACGTCAGAAGTTCCTAGCGTTACTTAAGCATAATAATAATTACGAAGCAAAAATTAACCTACCTAATATTATATTAGAGGATCTGAACTGGTGGCTATCAACCGTTAGTACAGCACACAACTTCATGCGACAGCCAAATTTTGATATCGAGATCTATACCGATGCGTCGAGGTCAGGCTGGGGTTCTGTTTGCAACAACGCTCAAGTACATGGCAAGTGGAAGTCTTCAGAAAATGATTGTCATATCAATTACTTAGAGCTGATGGCAGCTTTTTTGGGTTTGAAGTCCTTCGCCTGTGATGCAACCAACTGCGCAATATTACTGCGCATGGACAACACCACTGCGATCAGTTATGTAAATCGTATGGGGGGTATTCAATACCCCCACTTAAACGACTTGGCTAGGTCCCTTTGGAAATGGTGTGAACACCGCAACCTTTGGGTTTATGCATCATACGTAAATACCAAGGAAAACCGTGCAGACGCCGCGTCTAGGGTAGTCAATCCAGATACTGAATGGTCACTTTCCAATGAAGCATTCCAAACCATTATAAAATATTTTGGTCAACCTGAAATAGACTTATTCGCGTCTCGCGATAATGCGAAGTGTACCACATTCATCTTATGGAAACAAGACCCTGATGCAGCATCCGTAGACGCATTTACGGTAGACTGGCAAAGATATTTCTTCTACGCTTTTCCACGATTTTCCCTGGTATTAAAATGCCTTAGAAAAATTATCGACGACAATGCACACGGCATATTAGTTTATCCCAACTGGCCATCACAGCCATGGTTTCCACTATTGCAAAACCTTATAGTTTCCGACATTGTTTATTTAAACCCCAATAAAAACCTCTTGCAATCTCATTTCAGGGAGTACCACCCTTTGCACAAGAACCTTACCCTGGGTGTCGCGAGGCTCTCCGGCAGGCTTTCAGACGTCGAGGTGCCTGTGCAGAGTCGGCTACACTAATGCTATCATCCCTGTCTAACAGCACGATTCAGCAGTACAATACCTCAATTAAGCTTTGGTGGCAATATTGTACGATCAACAACATCAATGTGTTTGACCCTTCGAAATCTGCTTTAATCTCATTCTTAACGTCACAATTTAATAGCGGGTGTGCGTATGGCAGTCTAAACTCCCATCGTTCTGCCTTGTCAACCTTTGTAGGCAATAATATTGGTTCAGACGAATCGATAAAACGTCTCCTTAAAGGGGCGTATAAATTAAGACCCATAAAACCACCTGGAATCCCCAATTGGTTTTAAACCATGTTTCAACATGGTTCCCTAATAGTGAGCTCTCACCCGAAAAAATTACAAAAAAGCTGGTGATCCTACTTGCAATTTGTACAGCTCACAGGGTACAGACGCTGTCTTTAATTAAACTCGAGAACATACTTTTCTCTGATAGCGGCATTAAAATTGTCATAACAGACATCATAAAGACATCCGCACCTGGCAGAGACCAGCCAATATTGTTCCTGCCATACTTCAGGGAAAATACGCGTATATGTCCAGCTACGGTGCTCTCAGACTATATTTCTATAACTAAAAACATAAGACCTGAGAGTACAAGCAATCTGTTGTTGACATACAAACGGCCACACAAACCTGCTACCACGCAAACCATCAGTAGATGGATCAAACAAGTCTTGTCAGAAAGCGGCATTGATACCAGTGTATTCGCCGCGCACAGTACACGGCACGCGTCAACCTCGGCCGCGAGCTTAGCAGGAGTTAATATAGAAACCATTCGCAAAACCGCAGGGTGGACTAGTTCATCTAACTCATTTGCTCGTTTTTATAATAGGTGCGTTATAAACGAAGGCGAATTTGCCATGTCTGTTTGCTTACGCTCAGACATCCAGACTGATTATTAATTCCTAATTAACTATATTATAAGAAATGCTTACTTATGGTAAGTTCATGTTATCGATAAGATATTTATGTTTAGTTCGTTGAAATTAATTTGAAATGAGTAAATGTATACCATTACGGAAACATAAGTATTACTATAAGGCTGATTTGTCTATAAATAAAACCATAATGTTTAAAACCTTATTGTTTATATTCTATTCCAAAACTTTCCTACGTTGTTATAATCATATCTGAAAAATGAAGCAACGAATTATAATATATGATCAAACGAACTTCCAAGTGAAGTTCGATCATTATTATGATGAGTTGCTTCATTTCAAGATATGATCACCCTCCCTCCCTGACACTTGAAGATCCCCAGATATAGAGAAAGTTTTATATCATACTACTTGACTCTAAAAAATGAGCTAAACGTCATAGTGTCAACAGAGGGGCAGTCAGACCGGAATTACGTCACCTAATAGTTTTAAAAATCTTTAAAATATGTGCGAAGTTACCAAGTAAGTAGGGAAACTACGTTGTTATAATCATATCTTCAAATGAAGCAACTCATCATAATAATGATCGAACTTCACTTGGAAGTTCGTTTGATCATATATTTTAATTAAATTTTTAATTTCTCTTGTGGATAGAATATTAATTCAGATTTGTTACAGTTGTAATGGCATGGCATGTCATTTGGATTAAATAAGTTTTTATTTTTAATCGACTTCAAAAAACATACGAAAAGAAAACATCCAAATTGAGAACCTCTTCCGGGCATTACTCCGTCATAAATATAGACGGATTTGCAAAATTGTTTTTTTAATGGACAAGGTATGCCGCAGGGGTGGTTCCAAATAAATTTTTGAGAATATCGGGATAAAAAGTATCCTATGTATTATTTTAATGTACAAGCTATATTACTGTAAAGTTTCATCAAAATCCGTTCATTAGTTTTTGCGTGAAAGAGTAACAAACATCCTCACAAACTTTCGCATTTATAATATTAGTAGGATAGGTAGTAGGATTTTACATTTTAGAAATGTGAGAACTTCGTAAGCCTTGTAGGCTGTAGATTTGTAGACCATATTCTATTTTGTTAAGTGCCTGTTACTTGATGGTAGGCCTACACTCTACAGTCAGCATCAAAAATCGATTAACACTATCTGAATTTTTTTTCAATAAACTGATTTTTAGCTTTTCACGTAATAGACAAGAATATATATTCTAAAAAAAATTCTTCTGCTGCAATTTTGAACAAATATTTTGCTCAATAACTAAGATTAAAAAAACTGAAGTGTTATTCAACTTTTGATGCTGACCGTACTCCCATACCTATTAACAATATCATTTTAAAACATTGTGATAGACCACTTCGTTTCTTGCAAGCTCTTCTCCATAGAAAACGACCAATCGGAATCATGCACCTAGCTTTTGACCTTTCATAAGTACGAAACGTCAAAAGCTAGGTAGGCCCATGTAGGTTTATCTATATTAATAAAAATGAATCGCCGAAATGTATGTACGCGCATAACTTCCGAACGGCTGCACCAAATTTTTGTAATTCTTTTTTTGTTGTGTTCGGTATTGCCAGGACAACGTACATATGTATGAAAGAAAATTTCGGAAATTCGAAAAAAAAATTGCTCCTGTGCGAAGTTGGGGCGGGCCGCTAGCGTGAAATAAAATATTTTGATTTTGATAGAGAATATAAAAATTTAATTATATCCAGTAACACTTTGCTACCTGCGGATTGAACTCGATACCCAGTAGTTAGAGCAACCACCAGACAGCCACACACTCAGATATTTAGATAAAGATAGAACAAATAATTTTAACAATGATTTTTATTTTCCCTTCCTCTTGCTATTTCACACGCTAAAATTACTGATCCAGAATCAGAATCAGAATCAGAATCAGAATTTTATTAGCTCAAAATGTAGGTACAGTATAAGATGGACATAGGTAATTATATTATGAGATCAGCTACATTTTACCTTACGGCGTGCAAATTGTACAGTAATTGATATAATGTTAAAATTAAAAATGTCAGCACTTAAAATCAGTTACTTACAATAATAGATAAAATAGAAAAATTAAAATTGTCAACGATAAAAAAATAAAAAATATTCAGACAATTATCTTACAAAATTATTGCATGTCAAATAATATGTAATTAATAATTTCAGTCATTCGTTATCCAAAGTCAAATCATTCAAAAAGTCCTTCACTGAATAATAACATTTTTTTAAAAGCAGTGCTGTTAACTTAGATTTGAAAATGTGAACCGAATACTCTTTAAAACTATGCGGTATTTTATTGTAAATAACAGGTCCCATTGACATTATACTTTTTTTGAGCAGTGCTGTTTTGTAATTAACTGTGTGTAATAAGTTTTTATATTGGGATCTCAACTGGCCTGTACGTGTTCTTTTATCAGTGAGAGACGGAAATAATTTTAAATTAGTTTTGACAAAAACTGCCACCTCCAATATGTACAAACAAGGAAAAGTTAGTATCCTCAGAGATCGAAACATAGGTTCACAACTGTCTGTTGACTTAAGTCTTGACATTGATCGTATACACCGTTTCTGAGCCTTAAAAATCTCCTCCCTTTCGGTGCAGTTGCCCCAAAAGATTATACCAAACCTTAATACTGATGCAACTAACCCATGATAGGCTGCCAGAAGTGTTTCTTTACTGACTTTATGTGACAGATTGTATAGTACATATGCTAACTGGCTTAATTTTTTACAAACCTCATCGGACTGGGGTTTCCATGTTAAGTTACTGTCAATTAAAACTCCAAGAAATTTTGCTACACATGTCGTGTCGACATTTTGACCATTATAAGTTACATTTATGTCATCATTCCGTATTCTTTGGTAAAAATGCATAATTTTTGTTTTTTTTAGATTTATTAGAAGATTGTTTGTCTCAAGCCAATGTATAATCGTTTCTAAAGTGTTATTAATTTCTCTTTCATATGTCTCTCTATTGGTACACTTGATGATTGCTGTACTGTCATCCGCAAATAATACCATGGGTTGTTGCGTTTGACGAGGCAAATCATTTATATATAGGAGAAATAGTGGAGGTCCCAGTACGCTTCCCTGGGGCACACCATATCTCACCTCCCTGCTATCCGATGTGTAGCTAAGCTCACATTTAGAATTAACACATACCCTGTTCAATTCCGTATATTGCTTTCGTCCACTAAGATAGGATTTAATTAGTTTCAGGGCATTCCCGCGTATACCGTAGCTATCGAGTTTTTCTAAAAGAATTTCATGGTCTACGTAGTCGAAAGCCTTAGTCATATCGGTATAGATAGCACATACAGGAGTCCTATTATCTACATTTGGCATTATATACGATAAAAATTTGTATATTGCAGTGTTAATATTTCTATTCCTTCTAAAACCCATTTGTTCATCGCATAATATATTATGTTTATTTGAAAAATTCTGGATTGCTTCATAAATAACCTTTTCAAATATTTTAGATAATATAGGAATTAAGGCAACAGGTCTATAGTTGGACATATCTTGTTTATCATTCTTTTTGTGTATCGGTTTTATCTTAACTATTTTTAGTCCATTAGGGAAAACGCCCGATACAATACTCATATTAATAACATGGCACAAAGGGTAAGCCACAACATTGCCAACGAATTTAAGTACCTCAGTGACAACTCCATCATATCCATAACTTTTTTTGTTTTTAAGGCTTTTTATAATTCTGATTATGTCGTCTGATATTATTGGTGACATAAAGATAGAGTTTGGAATTTTATCTAAACCAATAGTTCTATCGGATGCCTTTATAGATGTGCTTTGTACCTGATCAATAAAGAAATCATTAAACGCTGTGGCTATTTCATTAGGATCTGTAATCGTGATATTTTGTTTGGTCACACTTGTGATTGGCTCTGCAATATGTTTGGTGTTATTTATTAGTTGCCATGACGCTTTACATTTATTTTGAGCGGTATTAATCCTGTAATTATTCTGAGCCTTTTGTGTGAGTTTAATAATTTTTTTAAATCGTTTTGAATATGTCAGAAATGAATTTTTATTATGATACGTTGGATTTAATCTATATTTCCATAATAAGTTTCTTTGTTTCTTACTACAAAGCCTAATGCCTTTTGATATCCATTTAATTTTTGTTTCTGATCGTTGTTTAATCCATTTGGTTGGAAAACATTGATCGTAGAGAAGAAGAAAAATATCTAAAAAATTATCATATGCCTTATTGGGGTCATGCTCACTATAGACATCTGGGAAAGATAGCGCTTGCAAATTGTTTTTAAACTTAACTAAATTTTCTTTAGATTTTCCATTATCCTAAAATATCTAGTTACGGAAACTCGTAATGGGTACGAAAAACTAGGTTAGTTTACAAAAGAAGCACGAACGCCTAACGAAATGTATAATTATGTGAGCTTTTAAAACAAAGTAATTTAATCATTAAACTCGGAACTTAATTATATTGTTCCGCTTATTAAAGTGTGTATTTAAATAATTATTACGTAAAATAATTGGCGAGTTTCATTCAACAAGCGACTCTTTATATGAGGTAAACAACTGTGAGCAAACAAAATAATACCTATTATTAAAAGTAAACCTACATAATATTCTGACAAATCGTTTCATTCCAGTAGAATTTCACTGAGTTTTGCGACAACTGCAAATAACTGGAATTCAAACAGTATGTAGGACGCATGTATTATGAATACTATATAATCAGCTTAAAAGCGACTGACAAATAGTTATTTATGCAACTGTTGTATAATAAGGGGTATTAAAACACGAATCTGGGTTTCACATGAGTGTTTTCATACCTAATTATGTACAGTTGGTTATAAGACTTTATCTACACCTATGATATGAATCCTCTATAAAAGGTTCTGAAACCATAGTTGAACTCTATGTAAATTCATGGAAAGTTTAATTGCTGAGTATCAAAGCTTGTATCACTCATTTTTTATAAACAGCAAAGCAATAATATTTTGCAAAACTAATATCGAACAAAAATGGCAAGATACGACATGAATTCGAATAACGAATAAATTGATTTTCTATGGTATCGTGACCGATGTAGCGCGCGCGGGGCTTGCTTGACCGGTTAATGTCATGTCTTCGAATTTTCGATTCAAGAGGGGAGATTCCCGCATTTTTAAGAATGTTCGCATGTAATCTCTGTATCAATCTGTCAAAACATCTTCTGATTTCTCTACATAAGATGAGATTGGGACTTGTATTTGATACTTTTACCAGTACGAGAATTGGCCTTCTTTACAGACTAGTTTCCTTACGGTAGAAAGAAAAGAAAAGAAAGTAAGAAAAAAGAAAATACATTTATTTTGCACAGACTAAAAGACATACAATACACCAGATACATACATCAGATAAAAACAAAATTAAATAAGGAGGAGGTTGTAATCTACATTAATACATTCTAATTTAAACCAAGATACTATAGGCAATTTGAAGTCCTTAGAGTCGGTATCCGCTAAAGCAGCGAGGAGAGAGATGATGAGAAACCTGGTGGATAAAGAAACTATATTTTGAGAACCTACCTAAATACTAGTGGCTTATCTATAAGATAGCATTGTTTTTTTCATGTCTCCGTTCATTCCGTTTTAAATTAATTCAGACCTAAATCGAGGAACTCATTACACACAATAACTTTTGTAATCCATCATGATTATTCCAACTTCCTGTTTTGGCACCGTTTCAAATAATATATCGCTTTCCTGGAATAGAAACTCCCGAATGCTGTAACTGAACAAATAGCCCAGAAGAATTTTCATCAAAAATTCTGCCATATTTGTCCTAGAAATGAAAATAAATGAAATATTTCTCGATTGCACAGTATCTATTGTGTTTAATAAAAAAATATGTATTTATTTTTAATATCTTCTCATTTTATCCATACACCTACACTTTAAAGTCACATCCCAGTCATCATTTAGTTAAATTAATAGTATTTGCATGTTTTGCATACAATGTACATGTGGCTCAAAGCGAAAAAGTAATCCTTAAACAATAAAACAGCGAGTTTATTCCATAATGTAGAAGCGCCACAGATAAAACACAACACAATTCCTAGCTAAGAGAATCCGACCGTTCTTGGCAGCTGTAGGCAAGAGCGGAGATTTAAAAATCAGATAGTGATCACAATACAGTCCAGTTGCAGCGAATACTTTTACTGGAAACTCGATAAAGTTAAGGCAAAACATTGGAAATATAAATAAGCTTAATAAATGTAATCCTCTGACTACATATCTTAAGTAGGTACAAATATGGTGATAGTATCTTTCGTTGGTGCTTGCGAGGGCCATTTTTGGCACTGGACTTTCGAGTTAAGGTTAAAAATTTCTTATACCTGAACTACCTATAACTTTAATCCATACTATCCATACTACTATTATAAATTCGAATGTAACTCTGTCTGTCTGTCTTTCTGTATGTTACCTTTTCACGCCTAAACCGCTGAACCGATTTAGATGAAATTTGGTATAGAGATAGTTTGAGTCCCGGGAAAGGACATAGGATACTTTTTATCCCGATATTCCCACGGGATCGAGACTTATGCGGGTGAAACCGCGGGGCGCAGCTAGTATTAATATAAATTGCATACTATCATAAAGGTATGTGCCAAAACTTGCGGTTGATTTGCGTCGACTTTAAATGCGAATTTGACCATTGTATAAATCTAAGTTGGCGTTTGAAGTTTTTATAAACAAAAACTGACAGACGTCCGTTTTATTTCACGGTTAAAAGATTTTGGTAAAATCAGCTCTAAAACAGACTTACAGCAAATATCCGTGACCGTACTATAAAAAGGCAACTTATATGACATTTTTCCGGAACATAATCCGGAGTTTATATCAATAATGTTTCCGTAGGTAAGTATAGATAGTAAGTATTTGGAGATGGCCTATGTCCAGCAGTGGACGTCTCTTGGCTAAAATGATGAAGTAAGTATTCGAATCAAAATATTTTATTTCACATAAAACTACTCGTACATGGGCATTTATGAAACGTCAGAAGCTAGGTGCACGGTTCCAATTGATCGCTTTCTGTGGAGAAAAACCGGCAAGAAACTCCACGGTTACTAGGTATTTACGGGAACTATAAAGACACACAATAATTTGGGCGAGGTCTCAGATAAATAATTGACTTCCATTTCTTGAATTTTGTCCCTCTCAAGGTATGAAAAAATATTGTCAAACATTTTTTCCGATGTACAATCATCATCTTCTTCATCATTGGCAACTTTCTTCCACCCACTTCCTTTTGTGCCATGCTTCCCTGGTGCACAATCCATACTAACATTATAAATGCGATAGTGTGTCTGTCTGTCTATTACCTCTTCACGCTTAAACCGATTTAGATGAAATTTGGTATAGAGATAGTTTGAGTCCCGAGAAAGGGGATAGGATAGTTATTCCGATATTCCCACGGGATCAACATCAGTTGCACTAACGTACATCGAGCTGATGTGCTGTCGTACCACTGATAGTCGACATATCGTACCCCTAAGGGGCCATCTCCACGAGCGAGAGAATCGCGACGGATCCGCGCTTCTATCATCGGGTCGTCTCCACGAACGAGCGATTATTCCGCCAGCGTATCATCGCGGCTGGTAACGGAATCGCCGCGTGCCCGCGACGACTCGTAACGGAATCGCCGCGTGCCCGCGACGACTCGTAACGGAATCGCCTAATAATCTTTTCAATGTTAAACATTGTACTTATATTGTTTAAAAAGCTTGTCGATACTTCACGTCCTTGCTTGGCGAGAGGCAACGCTGAAATGACGCTGCGTTTGACAGCGCGCCTGCCGCGCGCTCGCTGCGAGAGCGCCACGTTCTGCGGCGAGCGCGCGGCGTGCGCGCCACCAGTAGCGACGATACCGCGGCGATACGACGACGTTACGCGCGCACATTGCCACTCGTCGCATCGCCGCGATAACATCGCCGCACAGTGGGCCCATACTGAAAATTTGTGGACTTAGGCAACAAAGTTCCAATATATTTGCGATTTTTTTTTATATGACGTGTTATGATATTCCCAACAACTTTTATTCTTATAAAATTTCGTCTAAAGTTGATAGTTTGTCTTGAAAAAAATTTATTAGTTTTTTTTGCATGGAGCGAATCACGTTTCATTTTTTTTCTTCAATTGTACTAATATGTTGAGTGTGTGGCGGTGAGTATATGATAGCTAGGGTCATTCTCTATCCATGAAAAAAAAATCAGCGCCGGCTATCTGCGGCATCGCGAGTAATCATTCGGTAAAAAAAAATTATTTTGTATGAAATTTTTTGCCATTTAAAATAAATTCAAAGTATATTTTTGTCTCATTTGGCTGTTTTGACCTTCTTTTTAGTTAAATATATAGTTTTAATAGCGCATAGTTACATATAACTAGTAATTCTGGTAGAGATTTAGTTATTATTGCATGTTATCGGTAGCACCTGCATTGTGATTGATGACTCATTTGTTTGTGCGCTCGGCTAAGCGCATAACTAATGAGTTTTCAAAAATGCTCGTCTCTGATTGGCTGTGTTATTTTTTTAACTGCACGTTATCTATTGTTGAATAAATATCGTAATAAGTTTCAGGTTATACTAATTTTGTTAATGATAGGTGAAATAATTTAAATCTGTACGGGCAAGTCATTGATAATTACCTACATAATCAAGCGTATGTATATTATAGTATAAGTTATCGTACGTATGACCAATATGAAACTGTGAAGTAATTGTAGCCCTGAAAAGGGCTGTTTGTCATATTCCTAGCCCTGATGGGCTTTTGTGGGAATAATCTAGAGCCGGATCACATTATTTCTTGTTCCAGAAGTGCTAGTGGGTCTGGCATATTTTCGGACTCTGCTATGAGGCATTCTTCTTCCTCCATAATCTCACTGCCACAGGGAGGCTCAGTAGTCTGTAACAACTGAATTGCTTCAGGCAACAACTCATTATGAACCTTCTTCGTTATTTTAGGCCTTATGTAGGATATGTGGGGATCAGAGCTTATTAGAAGTCCATGAAGGATGTCTTCGTTTGTTGCTATTCTCCCTGTTTTCCGAGTGTGCCTCTCCCTGACGTTTCTGAAGTCCTTATTACGGGCTTCCGAAGCTTCTTCAGATAAGGTACCTAAAACGAATAAGTTATGTACATTTTAATTTCAAAACGCAATCGAGTCAAATAATACATCATACTATATTTATTTTTAACTTACCGATTGGCAAAACACCAAAGTGGTTACAGATGTCTGTACCGTGCATTAGAAGTTTATGTACACTAACTGGCATGTAATACCACGAATAGTGTTGCACGTACACATCAGCTGTTTCTCTACAGTATCTTCTAAATTTTTCACAGTCAATGTTTTTGCCTGATGATATGGCTTGTAGAATAACGGAAAATCTGAAAATCAGATTTTCGTCAATTGCCGTTATTCTGGAAGATCTTTTGTAATCTTGGAAAAAGCGCCTCGCAGTATTCCCGTCATTTGTAGTTCCAAAACCCTAAAATGGGAAAACAATACTGTAATATACAATATATAGAGATATAATACACAAACAACATAAAAAGTGCGAAAATTAAATACATACCTGTTTGACTATATCAATCAGCATTCCAGTTTGCTCACGAAATTCTTGTTGCGTGGTATTTTTTTTAGCTTGTTTCAAAGCCTTATGTTCGCCTCGAGCAGTCCATCGCTGAAAATCCAGATTATAAGATATATGGAGAAGACATTCCATACACCGAATCTTCATATGCAGTGAAGAAATTCCTTGTTTGTAAATTTCTTCACGAAGTGGTTTGGAAGCCAAAGCGTCTAAATTATTCATTTCGCTCGGTTTTGCCAAGCAAATGGGACACGTTGCAAATGATGGTACTTCAGCAATAATATTGGCCACTTTTCCATCAATCATGGTCATATGCAATTCATGTGATACAATAATATTTCCACAATGTGTAGATATTCGTTCATCAATTTGTTTTTTCATCTCAGACTCTTCAGACTTTATAAAATCAGCTGTCTCTGAAGTGAAAGTAAACTTCACTGGTCGACAGTAAAGAGTTAAGCAGGGTTCTCCCAAACTATATTTTCATTCCCAGATGATGGGCTAGTAGACACTAGCCGAAGAGGGACGATACTTATCATGACTACTGATGAATCATCGAACTCTGTAGCTGTGTTTGACGTTTTCTGTTTATAATTACTCTGCGACGAAGAACCATCAAGTCCCCATTTCCAGGTTAACTTGAGTTCTTCATTTTGAGACCTATCAACAGAATTCATATCTAGTAAAATCCTCTCCACAGTGTGGCCCAATAGCGCTTGCAATTTAATGTGAGCTCCTTTTTCAGTAATCTCCATACTCTCTTGTGGTGGGTAACATCTTTTCTTGGCATTTACAAGATTTGGATAAGATGGAAAGGCAGCACAGTTTTCTTCTTTCAGAAATTGTCGAAAAGCTAAGTATTTCCATTTCGAGAGCGCAAGTGATGTATAAGGAGCTAAACACTTATCTTCAGAGACAGTACTTAAGCTCTGCTTCTTGAATAGTCGCTCATCTACTTCGGATAGCGCATCTGGATTACTGGAAAGGTATTCGACCACTTTTGCCA
This sequence comes from Amphipoea oculea, assembly GCA_945859645.1. NCBI lineage: Eukaryota > Metazoa > Arthropoda > Insecta > Lepidoptera > Noctuidae > Amphipoea > Amphipoea oculea. The sequence continues at coordinate 17,661,489 of OX243864.1, read as the reverse complement.
GATTCGTTTTGCCGTTGTCTTTCAATTTTGTTATGTACCAGTGCTGCAACTCTTCCTCGGAATTTTCTTCTACTATGGAAGTAGAACGTCTTTTTTTTTGCTTATTACTTAAGTCTTCGAACGGTTTTCTGTGCTCCTTTTCTGTAGATGTTCCCGCTTCCTCAGTACATACTGCAAGAGTAGGAACATGGGAATCTATATCCACAGGCTCAGATAAGGCTGCGTCTGAAAAGCCCATCTCACTTGTCAGGTCAACAGTGTCACAAACAGGCCATTTGATGTTTTTTTCCAACCACTTGCGATTACTTTCACGGGTTATAAAAGTTTTTTGATGTCTACATGACTCTATCCACTTTTTATTTAGATTTACACAAAAAAGTGGACAGAACTCCTTGATTCGGTTCTTGTCTTCTTCAGAAACTTCGGTAGTCAAGACAGAAATGATACTTTCATATAGAAACATATGATTTTTCAGATCATCGCCACTTCTTAATTTCACAAAAAGATCTAGGTTGGTACAAAATCCAGCCACAGTTCTAATGTAAATATAAAAATAAAAGTATTTCACTGTGTTCACAAATAAGCGACAAGAGCGAAACTAGATGGACTTAATGAATGTCTTTATATTTATAGTCAGTGTTAATTACTCAAGTAGTGGACATAACAGTGAGTGAAAATTATTCAGCCAATCAAAGACGAGCATTTTTGAAAACTCATTAGTTATGCGCTTAAGCGAGCGCACAAACAAATGAGTCATCAATCACAATGCAGGTGCTACCGATAACATGCAATAATAACTAAATCTCTACCAGAATTACTAGTTATATGTAACTATGCGCTAAACTATATATTTAACTAAAAAGAAGGTCAAAACAGCCAAATGAGACAAAAAATATACTTTGAATTTATTTTAAATGGCAAAAAATTTCATACAAAATAATTTTTTTTTACCGAATGATTACTCGCGATGCCGCAGATAGCCGGCGCTGATTTTTTTTTCATGGATAGAGAATGACCCTAGCTATCATATACTCACCGCCACACACTCAACATATTAGTACAATTGAAGAAAAAAAATGAAACGTGATTCGCTCCATGCAAAAAAAACTAATACATTTTTTTCAAGACAAACTATCAACTTTAGACGAAATTTTATAAGAATAAAAGTTGTTGGGAATATCATAACACGTCATATAAAAAAAAATCGCATCGATATTGGAACTTTGTTGCCTAAGTCCACAAATTTTCAGTATGGGCCCACTGTGCGCCGTGTGGAGACGCGTTCATAGAGTGTATAGAAATACGTGCCACGACGATATTATCGCCGCGATTCTCTCGCTCGTGGAGACAGCCCCTTACATTAAATGTTAGTTAGTTAACAAATACACGACAAATTTTGTCGCATATTTTGTTTGTCGCAACTTTGATGAGGAGTCACTTATGCGGGTGAGACCGCGGGGCGCTGGCAGTATTTTATAAAAATAAAATATGCAAAATCTAAAGAGGTAAAGAATGCGAACTTATTTAATATTTTCAAAACAAAATTAAAAAATCATATTTTAAATGATCAAACACTACTACCATAAGAACACATGCCCTACTGCTGTGTTGCTTTATTGCGACACCGGGTTCACATTCCTTATCTGTAGGTAATTATGAATATTTGCGACCACGGTAATTATTTCTTTTGTGGGTGGACTGAAAAGTTTTGTTTTGTATTCGTTAATATTATTTGCGTACGAAGGGAAATGTTATTACGTAAATGATTTTGTTGTAAAGAAAAACAATAGCTGCTTAGTTTGTGTGTCAAAGTTCTTATAATATGTATAAGTTTTAAAAATGTTCTCAAGTAAGTGAAATCCATGTAATTTCTTGTTGAGAAATAAAAAATTAAATTTTGTAGAATAGACCTTTACAAAAATGTTCCCTTTGTCTGTGTGCACGTGTGTGTACTTTCTAGTTTAGTGTAAGAACAAAAGAGGGTGATTCTGTAGAGTATTAAAAGAACAATTCGGTTTCAGGCAGTTAACTTCACAGATGTTTCCAGAAAGTTGCAGTCTTTAATGGACCTGGCCTGGTTTTAAACAGACCTGGAATACTTTTATGCTGATTTTATTCTGCCTTTAGTAAGGATCTCGATGTGGAAAATTTGGGATAGGTAGGCATAAACAGAATGTCTTTAATCTTCGCTTTAACCTTAAAGTAAAAGCAGCCTGGTTTTTTCACAAACATTTTGCACATAATATACATATAATGAGAACACAAAGAAAGTGGACTATTACTTTCATAAGCTTTTCAAAAACTCAGTAACTCAGCAAGCATTTGGAAAGGCTCTTGTGGATTTTTATTCTTGCAAATCAGATTGCAATCCGTCTAGCCTTTTCCCAACTATGTTGGGGTCGGCTTCTTTTTTTTATATTTTTTTTAACGTGGAGAAATGCTCATGCATTCTGCACTACCACGGGGAGATAGTGCAGTTATGTGGGACTCCAACCCACTAAAACTCCACGGTGTCCTCCTCTGCCGCTTACGGCGGGAACACGGGCACGCGTTAGCACTCATCGGTGAACCCGCCGCGGCTGTCCGTCACCGGACCCTCCTCTGGGGAGAATTCCCCATCACCGGCGCACCAGAACACATAGCACGCCGTGACCACCCCAGGGACCAAACCAGCACATGGGCGCCAGACGGGGGTCGGCTTCTAGTCCAACTGATGTAGGATGGTAGCTGAATACCAGTATTTTACATGCAGCGACTGCTGTCGGACCTCTACAACCCAGTCACTGGGTAACAGGATAACCCTTGGTAAGACTGGTTGTCAGACTTTCGGACTTCTGACGACCCGTAACGACTGTCAAAGATCCAAGAATGACAGCCGGAACCCCTTGGTTCCGGCTGACCCTTTCGACCCTTTCGTGGCTCGGTATATAAAGATGGTCACCCATCTACGGACCGACCGCGGCAAGCGTAGCTTAACCTGATTGATCAACCGGTACGGCAGTTGTTCCTTAGCCACGGGCCCCTCTCGTCTCACTTCGTACAGGTCAGATTACATACCTACCTAAAACATAGATAGCATGCAGGTTGTTTAATGCCTACCCACTTCTTTATTTTGGAACACAACGGTAGCCCGAGCAAACTTACTTCGTTACTAAAGCCCAATCACCATAAACTCTAAAAACAATATTGAAGTTAAGTCTGCAGTACCTACCCAGATACATGGCTTCGAAGAGAAACTCCACCAAATTCTCAATTGTATACCTTTACATATTAGATTACTTTCCACAGTTTCCCCCGTCCCTGTCGAAGTTTCCGAAGCGATTCGGCAATCTTCGTTATTTATGCACCCTCATTCCGTAAAGTATTAAATCCAATGAAAATAAAATTCATTAATTAACTTAGATTACAGAAGCGCGGGTAGATAATGTGGGGTTAATTATAAATTTTATTACGGAGGCTGGTGACGTAAAGAAGATTAATAAAAGTAGTATACCTACTCTTGTCGGTAAGGTCTGGGCAATAAATTGTTAAGCAAATAGACGACCGACTTAAATTGTCCGCATATTCAAATCACAACTGCCAGTCTTTGACAGTTGTAAGAAATGGCTAAAACATGGCAAATTGACGAATGTAGGTTGTCAATTATGTTGTAACTAGCTTCTGCCCGCGACTTCGTCCTCATGGAATGTTTGGTTCCCCGACACATCGCATTGCATCGCCTGCCCGCGCTATTATTTCGTTTTCGCTTGGCGTTCTTTCTGCCTTTTTTTTCTTTCTGCTCGGCTCCGAAGTCAGAAATTTTTTTTAATCACATTTTTGGGTTCGGTGTCGGTCTAGTAACACCCCCTGCCATTTATTTTTTTGATATTTTCAATGTACAGAATTTTCACTTCTACAGATTTATTATAGGTAAGTATAAATTATCCTGGCGATTCCTACCTATAGTGTATATATCCGAGTCTTGCTAAGTTTTTTGGATGGAACTTCAAAGGAAAAATTAAACTATGACAAATCCCTATTTTTCATAAATACAAAGCTCTTACTCCTGCCAACCCATTTGTTGCCTACTAGGCTTGAAAATTGTATTGATCATGCTTTCGTGAAAACTAACTTACCCATTACCACTTTAATTCTGGATTCTCATATCACGGATCATAAACCCCTCCTGCTTAGTATTGCTAACACCAATCCAAAACGTGAAACTGGTCACATTTCTACTTCCTTGAATTACGCTGCAATTAAGCTAGAGTTAGAAAACATGGACTTTACAGATGTTTATATTATTGATGATCCTAACACCTCTATGAACACTTTCATAACAATTTTAACGTCTGTTATTGCAAAACATACGATCCAAACCATAATCCCGAGGAAAAAAAGAACTATTAAACCCTGGATTACCCCTGGACTAGTGAAGTGTATTTTAAATCGAGACAAGATGCACGCGAGATCTAACAAAGCACCTGATAATCTTATACTCAAAACCACGTATACGCGCTATCGTAATTTTTGTAATGCCTTACTACGAAAGCTAAAGATTGCCTACGAAAAAAATGAACTAGAAAAAGCTAAAAATAATCCTAAAGCCCTCTGGAAAGCAATTAATGAAATTACTAATAGAAGTAAAATCAAAACTAGCCCTGTTGAGCTTCTAAAAATATCTGACAACCCTAAATCCTCCATAAATGAAGTGTGTAAATTCTTCACTAATGTAGGGAAAACTATGGCCGATAACATCATATCTCAGTGTCAAATCTACACTAATAACCCTAGGAGTGACGTTTCGAATATCAGCGACAACACCTCGCTCTCCCCTGTCAATTCCCTAGCGCTACTTGAGGTTGATGAAACTGAAATGGAAGCCTTAATTCTACAATTACGCAATGACTGTGCATTGGGTTGGGATGGTGTATCGCCCCTATTATTAAAAATGTGTCGTCAGACACTCATACAGCCTTTGACGCATATATTTAATGGCTGTCTACAAAAGGGTGTCTTTCCGGATGCACTTAAAAGAGCTATTATACATCCAATCCATAAGGCGGGGAACAGAGGCTGTGTCAATAACTACAGACCCATCTCGGTTCTGACGGCTCTTTCCAAGATACTTGAAAGGATTCTTAGCCGCCGTCTGAATAATTTCTTGGACAAGCATCAGATCATAGCCAATAACCAATATGGTTTTCGTGCTGGAGTCTCGACCGAAGATGCAGTTCTTGATTTGACGCAGTTGGTTGCTAGGAACCTGGACAATAAAACTAAATGTCTTGGAATATTCCTAGACCTTTCGAAGGCATTCGACACAGTGTCTGTTCCCTTACTTTTCGCAAAAATGGAGCAGATTGGTATAAGAGGCATCGCTCTTCAAATTTTTAAGGATTATCTTACCAATCGAACCCAAATGACTAAAATAGGTAACCTCCTTAGTGATGAGGAACTCATATCTCACGGAGTGCCACAGGGAAGCATCCTGGGCCCAATTTTATTCCAAATCTACGTAAATGATTTGTGTAGAATTAACCTACCTAATACCAAAATCTTTGCATATGCTGATGACACCGTTATTATAGTTGATGGGTCAACGTGGGATAGCGTTAAAAATAGCGCTGAAGCAGCACTTATTAAGGTAATAAAATGGCTCAACTTAAATCTGCTAACACTTAACTTTGACAAGACGTCCTATATACCTTTCTCTATTCGCCAGAACACTGCACCAGACCTTACATTCTCGATAATAGCTCACACCTGCACACGGCTATCACCTCCGTGTCAATGTCGAATACTTACAAGAACTGAGAGTGTAAAATACCTTGGTGTACAAATAGATGCAGGGCTACGATGGGATAAACAGCTTAATGCTTTGACCTCCAGGACCATGAGATTGATACACATATTTAAGTCTCTTCGAGAGTCGGCTAACCCTGACACTCTTAAAATGGTCTTCTATGCTCTGTGTCAATCAGTAATAGGGTATTGTATCACAGTATGGGGTGGTGCAACTAAAACTAGTTTCATCAAAGTTGAAAGAGCACAGAGAGCTATATTAAAAGTAATGCTACGTAAGCCGTACCGCTATCCCACAACACAATTATACTCGGATTGTAAGGTGCTTACTGTCCGTCAGCTCTTTGTGCTCCGATCGGTACTTAAAAGACACGCTTGCGTCCCTCCCTCTGATCCTAAAAAACGCACCAACATTCCCCCAGGCACACAGCATAAAACATCGTTCGCCCGACACCAATACCACACACTTAGTGCATATATATATAAAAAAGCTCACAAAGACCTCAACATCCGCGACCTCAACAGATATCAAGTAAAGTCTAAGGTGACAGAATGGCTACTTCAACAAGACTATTTACAAACAGAGTCCCTACTTACATACATTGCTTAATAATTATAATTATTTTATTTCTCATTGCACACTCATAACTTACACTCACTCACACTCTTCATATACACATGGGTGTACAGTTACATACATTCACACACACTCTCCTACATGCTTGAGTTGCACTCCTTTATCCTCCTTTTTTCCATAAATTAATGTTTAGAAAAAAAGAAGAAAAAAAAAAAAAACATTCTATATATAAGCTAGTATATACTTACGGAAGTATAAACACAAACATGGCAAACTGACACACTTCACAAGTTTTGTTTATATTTATGATACCTTATAGCTGATCACTGTCTCTTAAGATACAGGTCACCCTAGTTTAAGAGGCAGGGCTCACCCAATTCATGTACAGACCTTGTGGTTACAGCATAATTATGTATTAATTATGTATTATTATCTTAATTTCAAAGGAACTGGAAACTGGATTTTTGTTAAAGCTACAATTAATTATGTTACTAACAAAGCTTTACATCTGCCAAGCTCCGCTAATGGCACAATTGATTTTCTATTGTTTCTTCGCCGATAGGCGACCCGCTCGTTTCTAGAAAATTATCTGCAAAGTAGGTATGATTTGAATTAAGCTAGTATTTATACGATCGAATACAAATTCAAACTAAGGGTGTCAAAAATACTGGTTATGGCGTACTGAAATACTAAGTGGGCATAAGACTCAGGGCGAACACAAATATTGAAAACAGCGGCTTAAAATACGAATTTGAAGTACGAGTTATTCCGAACGATCAGAATAATAATAAATTTAAAACGCTAGAAACTTTAGTTATTCATTTTAATCGTAACTTATTACGTATTCTCATTCGCTCGCTCTTGCATCCTATGTCGACGGAGCCCCGCTTTGCGGGGCTCCTATTTCTGTGTGAAGGGTTACAAGTAACCTAACCAAACCTAATCTCGGGGTGCCCTTCGCTCGCTCTTGCATCCGACGTCGTCTTTCGACCGACCGCAACCATGCAACCGATGTCACCCGAAGTACGCACGAAGTGCCCGCCCATTCAGTATTTTTTTTCGCCCAATTTAGTATTTAATTTGGACACATGCAATTTTAGTTGCTAGCTTAGATTAACTGTTTTCCACTGCTAGTAGCACATTTTACGAATTTATTAATTCATAATTATCGTCGGTTAAGTTAATTTTTCGCAAACATAATTTAACGCCACTCGGTTTAGTATAAAGTATCTTATTAACAGTCGTCCATATATTATTTATTCGCCCGGTTAATAATTCAATCAATCTGCTTAACCTTATCCCAACTATGTTGGGGTCGGCTTCCCGTCTAACCTGATGCAGCAGGATACCAGTATTTTACATGGATCGACTGCCTATCTAACCTCCACAACCCAGTTACTTGCCAGCGTACAATAAGAATATTTTCACCTAGCAACAGGAAAGACATCTACTTATACATACAACTAATCCCACACACTGGAACAAAACGAAAGCCTTTAGCCAACAACATTTTCTAATTGATATAGCACTTATTATTCAGGACACGTCCTGTGAACCACTATACACACTCCCCACAGTATAAACAGGGCATAAACTTGAATATAAACAAAACAAAGGCAAAGAGGCCGTATGTTCTACTCCCAATGCGTTGGTATATAATGTAACACTGTTAAAGTGTGACTATATTTAGACAGGTTCATTTTGCCTCATAAAATATAGATTACATGTTAGAAGACAATTTATTTTTCTCTCTGTATTTCAGATTTTCACAAAATACCTACCAGTTTTTTTTTTTATGGTGCTGATTTATGCTCGCGTTTTTGAGTCACGATTTCTTAAAAAAATAACTGACAAGCGGTTTTATACGACAAATTCTTAGAGCATTTTACAGTAAAACACACCTTCTAAGACAAAAAGAAAAGGAAAATAAACGTATCATTATTCATTAAATTCTTAGAACGGCCTTACCTTTGGTTTCCTCTTTACCCATAAAATGTTGTAAGTGTTGATGTTTTAAAATACAGTAAGATTTTTTGATCACCATCCAAATTTTGACAGGGTGTTCTACCCATGAATATGAACAACTTTCACTATGGGACCAACTCTGAAATCACTAAAAAAACATCAGCTGTTTACCTACTTGACCAAAATGTATGAAACAGCTGATTTTTTTCGTGATTTCAGAGTTGGTCCCATAGTGAAAGTTGTTCATAATCATGGGTAGAACACCCTGTCAAAATTTGGATGGTGATCAAAAAATCTTCCTGTATATATTATTATGATGATAGTTACGATCTGTTACGATTTCGCGATATTTCTACAGTCGTTACTAGAGCGAGGTTTTTGCCTAGTAGGAGGAGGGGATAATACTTACTAGTATTAATATAAAAATACCACATTCTATACAAAACAAAACAAAAGCGAGCCCTTAAATTAAACCCAATTCCTTTATATATAAAAAGTCATTCATTGTGACCAACGTTAAACCATTTCGTTCGTAAAGTGAGTCGCTCCTGCGATTGCCTTCATTTATTCTGATGAGTTTTATGGCAGAGTGTGTTTCGTAAACACAGCGGGTTCCGTACCCCGTAAGTGTTTGGTGTATTTTTGGATGTTTATTTAACTTGGCTCTGTTTTTTGTGGCCCTTGAGTTGGTGGAATTCAGCGGGTAAAGTTAATGAGTTGATCCTGCTGAAATTCTTTTCCAGTGCATATTTTTGGTAGCGAACATAAATAAGTTTTAATTTAAAGCGTACTTTAGCTGGAAATGCATGTGTTTCAAGTAATTAATAGCTATGTAGCGGTATCTACAACGCCACTTGCGAACAACGCGTCATACTGACGTCACGCAAATCCTGCATCTCGCAAGCAGAGTTTACCGCACAACTAGCATAGATACAACAGCCCGACATGAATCATCGGGCAGTTGCTTGCCAGACACAACACCCGTCTGGTCGGAAGATCCTCCCTTTTCTACAGGGTGTTACGGAAAGGGTATATCAATACAAACGAGTTGAAGAGTGTATCTGGTCTAGAATCTCTGTACAAAATTTCAGCTCAAAAGCAGTAACTTTGAAAATGCTTAATATTTTTTTTATACTGAAATCATAACAAACGTGTCACAGCACTACAAGGGTTATTATCCATTATCTGTAGTGTGTCTGTGCGCCTAGTACACACACATCACGCCGCCGCGCGCCAGTGCAGCGCCTTGAGGTCGAAATATAAAAATATTAGGCATTTTCAAAGTTAATGCTTTTGAGCTGAAATTTTGTACAGAGATTCTAGACCAGATACACTCTTCAACCCGTTTGTATTGATATACCCTTTCCGTAACACCCTGTATAGAGTATGAGTGAACTTTACACCCTGTTCCTCATACCTCTATAGCTACTTCTAAGGGTTCGCAAGAAAGAAATTCATAGCAGCACTTTAGTAGGTACCTAATGTAGCACATTTAGGAAATACCTACTCTTTGTAGACACGAACCTGTATAGTTACATTGTAACTTCGGAAGTTAATCTTCCATTAATAAATGTAAACACAAACAACAAATCAAAAACAAATGGAAATAATAACACTGTAAACGATGATAGCCACAAAAGTAACAAAAAAAATATGTCGCAGTTACAACGCCATTGTTCCAGACTTAACTATGCCATGGATACAGTTTAGCTAAAATAAAGATTGTAAACATGCAAATAAATGTTCGAATAAAGGCGTCATCATCATCTGCGTAGCCTTTTCCGAACTATGTTAGGGTCGGCTTCCAGTCTAACCGAATACAGCTGAGTACCAATATTTTACACGAAGCGACTGCCTATCTGACCTCCACAACCCAGCCAAATGGTAAAAATAACTGCGTACTTTTGCTTTATATTTGATTGATTGCTAGACTTATGAAAATGTAGGCTATCTTTACATAGCGTTCAATGAAAAACTCAAGTGTGATAAAAAAATAACTACAAAGATAGTTGGCGTTCGCTAGCTTTCATAATAACATATGTAGTTTATTCAACTCACTACCAAACTAGGTACTTGAAGTAAATAAATAACAGATAACAATCAATGTTTTTATTCACAACCCAATTCCCTATTTCAATATCGCAATGTTTTATGCGAAGTTATTTTAAACGAAGCGGAATGACAATATAATTGGAACGTGTTTTCTGATGAAGTCATCCAGAAAATGTATTAAAAATAAAAGATAAAGTTGACTTCGCTGACGGAACCCTGAAACATGCGTATCTTTTTTTATTCTTTTTTTTTCCGGGAAAGAAGAAATTAATGTCGCTTGTCTGAGGAACGTTGTGATTTTTGTTTTATGCATGGGGATTCAACTAGACTGCAGTAAAACAACATAATGTGAAATAATTGAACTATTGCTGAAGTTCTTTCTGGATGGAATGCTGGATTCATGAAAATAATGAAAAATAAGGAAAATTGTGAAGCGGTTAAGTCTTTTAATACTACACGTTCATATTTTAATGTTAGTGAGTTTTATGAAGAAGAATATTAAAATCTTATAATAAATATGCACTTGCTTTTATATAAAATTCTGAGAGAAAAATCATGCAATTAATTAGTGTAGTTTAAATATAAATAGACTGCAACAGTAAAAAGATTTTATTATACATAAATGTAATTGATACTTCAAACTCAAAGAAAGAAACAGTTCAAAGTTCTGTGAAAAACGTCTCCTCATTTGACTAACAATTCTTGCAAGGTAACATGCAAATCTTCCTTAAGATATTTTCAAGTACCTCATTACCATGCATTTCTTGATAAAGACCGGTAAAAAGATTCCACTTTTAAAGACCGAGACTGCACATATTCTTTATTCAAAATACATTCCATTTTATAAAATGGCGTCACTAGCTTCTCAATTCAAAAAATTCCAATCTTAATACCAAGTTTTGACCAAACATTTGAGACCAGTTTCGCGATTCATACCATATCTTTCGGAAGGAGGGTAGGTAGATATTTGCAATTTTCCTTATTCCTACCGTTTGGAACGGCCAAAGAGACCGAGATTGAACTGGCTTGAACAAAAGACTGGCGGAAGTTAGGAGTTCCTGAACGCGGAATGCATGAACAAAATGCATGAAAACAGTAGGATAAAAAGAAGTTTTAGAATTGAACTTAACTGGATCCAGAATGAATGTAGCGTATAAAGGAATGAGTGTTTGTTGTGGATTTTGTTGGTTGGAAATATATTTTGTTAAAACAGATATCTTCCGTTTGACGTGCCTTTATACAGCTACTTTATGATTCAGTTCTTGGTAGTAAATAAAAACCGGCCAAAAACACCGAAAAAAACACGTGTCTTGTATAAAGACCCCCTTTTATTTTTACCAACTCTGTAGCCTAAACGGCTTTATCGATTTCAGCTTGAGAGGTGCCGTTAGATTCGTCTTAATTGTGAGATTGACACTGGTTATATGAAAATTGAAAAACGAAATGGCCGATTTTTAGCGCCATAATTTTTTTTTCTCAAAACACGTCAAGTGGGCTATCAAAATAAAGGGTTTTTAAAGGTGATTACAAAAATATATTCAACTTATATGGTTAAAAGTAATTCGAAGTGACAAATCGTATAAAACACGTACCATGAAATAAATCGTTTGCGAAATCTTTCACATTTGTAAACTAAAAAGCTGGAAATAAAACAAAAGTAATAAAAAAACTAAAAAAAAACCCGACTGCGGTAAAAAACTTAAGTTAAAAAAACTGAAAAGCTAAAAACAAGCCCATACCATTTTTATTATTTTTTCAAATTCAAATATTTTTAGCTTTCCGTTTTTTACATATTTTTATTATTTGTTGTTATAGCGCCAATTGAAATACACACTCAGTGAAAATTTCAACTGTCTACCTATTACGGTTCATGAGACAACCCGCGCACTGTCAGGTGGACGGCGGAGGCTTAATATAGGGTTCCGTTGGCATCCTTTGCATTTATGTAAACCTAAAAAGTAAATATTTTGGAGTAGTCACATGAAAAAATTAATACAATACCGAAACGTATCTACTTATAATATAACCTTGGCTAATAATTATAACAAAAGTAAATAAATCGAAAGATGAGCATCCATTGAATTAATCAAAATAAGAAAATACAAAATGTACAAAGTGCAAATAATTCTTATGAAAATATCCGCTTAGTAGTAGTTACTCTATCTTTTTTACCTACATTAATCCGATCGGTATGAATCAGAAAAAACTCCGTTATTTATCAGAGACCAGCTTTAATGCTGTTTCGTAAAAAATGGTGTCTTATGCACTTTTTACTAAACGCTTTCATCCCTTTTGTTTACTCTAATTCTATTAGCATGCAAGGTTTTAGTTGGAATTTTAATAAAATTTCTAATAGAACGATATCTTTAATACAAACATCGTTTTTATCGTTTATTTTTATTTAAAAAAATACTATGTATATTAATTGCTCTTTATTTAAAGAATGAATTGACATGGAGAATGGAAGAAGGAAAACGTTAAGAATTTGTTTGTTTGAACGCGTTAATCTCTGAACTATTGGTTGGATTTCAAAGATTCTGTTTGCATTTTATAACGTAAATTTTGAGGAAGGCTAATGGTTAAAAGAAACAAAGAATACTAAGCGAAAACAAAGTAATAGCGCGGGCAGGCAATGCGATGCGACGGGGTAGGTCGGAGGAACAAGAAATTTCATGCGGACGAAGTCGCGGGCAGTTAGTGCTAACAAAAGCTAGAAACGAAGCCTGCCGGGGTTTCGGGATTTTCCGAAAGCGTTACCGTTACCTCGGAACATAAAGGGCTAAGGAAAAAACACAGGTGGGTTTTAGTCAGTAAGAGTCTGACACTCCCTTCCGCTCCACCCAGAGCGGGAGGGGTCATTTCATGATTTCCCCCATCGACCAAAAAAAAAAGGACCGATAGCATGTCAAGCAATTTAAAATGTATCATATTGGGTTTGGTCATTGCCCCCATACAATTCATAACTGTAAAATAATCCTTTAAACCAGCTTCATTGAAATTTATAGTTTCTGATCCATAAAATTTAGCGGAAGGCTTAAAGCCAGCGCACTCATGAAATATGGCTATTAAGAATTGATTCTAGACGTACGATGGGGAGTAAAAATTTTACTCCTTAAAGCTGTATAGAAGAAGTAAGTATGTTTGTGTAGGGCACGAGTTTTTAATGCAGTGGACCCAGTACTGTAGAGGTTGCGCCTCTTTTATAGTGCAGGCCGGTCATAATTGATGGCTGCATCTGCTGTTCGACCGTTCAAGTGTGTGTCCAAGAATTAGATTAGGTTTGTCGTGAAAGATAGAAAGGGCTATCTTAAGATGATATATGAAAAGAGTCTAAAAAATATAACTGATGAAATCATCCCATAGGAGTTTAATTTAAACAAAAGGGCTCCCACTGTAGTTAACGCTTATAGTACCTAGGTAAGTAAGTAAGAAAGTAAGTAAGCGAACTGTAAAAAAAAATGAAACGCATAAGGTTAAGTGTTGTCTTCTGTCTCGACTCCGACTACATCGTTGCTCGCTAGAGCAACAATGATTGATTTTTTGAGACAGCGACCACTAGGTTGCAAGCGCTACTTCTAAGCATGAGGTCCTTTTTTTATGGATGGGAAATCATCAAATCACCCCTCCCGCTCTGGGTGGAGCGGAAGGGAGTGTCAGACTCTTACTGACTAAAACCCATCCGTGTTCCTTCTTTAGCCCTTTATGTTCCGGGGTAGCGGTAACCCTTTCGGACAATCCCGCACCCCCGGCAGGCTTCGGCCCTGGCTGGCTCCTTCCTTTATGCTGACATATCTTTGAGGTGCGCGTGGAACACGGACGCACCGTCCGGCACGGGCCTTGTCCAGATCGGACGGTGAGCTACCCATTACTCTCCGTCCGCAGGCCCGCGCCTACTGTGGCCGGGAGTCGTCACGCGGCTCCCGCCGCCCGGAGCGTCTCCCGCGACGGCATGAGGTCCTGGATTCGATTTCCAGTTCGGGCAAAGTGATAATGGGTTTTCCATCTGGAATTTCTCAGTTGCAACCCGAAGTCTGGATTTTTGTCTGGTCTATGCCAATTGGCGCTTAACTGGCGAACTGTGGGTGCACTAAAAAAATATATACCTCTGCCCAGCCGATGATGCTGAGCTGCCTTCAGGTATAATGTCACAATCGATAAAATTAATTGTGTTTCGTTAGCCAAGAATTGAAAGTTAGACTTCAAATGAAAAGAGAAACTTATAGGACGATGGAGTAATAAGGCTAGTATCTATTAGTTTTGTGTTGTGCCAACTGGCACGCGTGTCGATCGAAGGTTAAGCTACGCTTTCCGAGGTCGGTCCATAGATGGGTGACCCATCCATTGTAATTATATCGAGACCCACCCATGCCTCGGAAATTTTGGTGCGGTTGATCTCTGTAAGCCTGTCAAGCTACGCCTACACTTGCTACGGTCAGTTCGTGAAAGGGTGACCGTTCATTAGGTGCGAGACCCCTTCGTGCATTATCTCGGCTGTCGTTTGTAGACCTTTAACAGTCGATAGAAGCCCGAAAATCTGACAACTAGTTTTATCAAGGGCCACCCACCCAGTAACCCACCCAGTAACTGGGTTGTGGAGGCCAGATAGGCAGTCACTACATGTAAAATACTAGTATTCAGCTGCATCCGGTTAGACAGGACGCTGACCCCAAACCGGGAAAAAGGCAGACGATGCTGCGATTAATAAAAATCCCATAAAATATACCAATATGTAACTTTAACAGCGTAATAGCCCTAATAATGCAGACGTTGTTCCCAAAAAGTTGTATAATAATTCATGTCACGAAAACCGTTTCTTTCACACTATTGAACTACATAACAAAACAACATACATTACTCGAACACCCACGCCTGTCACAAACGCTGCCAATTCAGCTTCCATAAGGAGCTCTCGAATATGTATACATGCTGACTGTGCCATATCAAAAGTGCTATCATAAATGTTACCGTAACAAAACTTTAAGTTAAATCATCATTATTGTCCCTGCCCTTAGGTATACCAATTTATTTCAGCGGGACTGTCCGAAAGGGTTACCGCTACCCCGGAACATAAAGGGCTAAGGAAGGAACACGGGTGGGTTTTAGTCAGTAAGAGTTTGACAGTCCCTTCCGCTCCACTCAGAGCGTCACTTGATGATTTCGACGGAGGAGTCACTTGATGATTTCACACCCTCAAAAACAAAAACTAATTTATTTGGGGTCAGCGCAACATGTATTTTTCTTCCTCACTTCTCTATTAAAAAAAGAAAAAGAAAGAAAGAAAATTCTTTAATTAACACACACAAACATATTTTACACACACACATTCACAATCATCAAATCATAAATAACGCAATGGATGTTGTTGAAATGTCAAAATTAAAGCCATTATGATAGTGTGTTACGCAATTACCCCTAGAAGCCGACCCCAAAGTAGTTGGGAAAAGGCTAGGCAGATGATGGCATTTTGACCGCGTAGGTAAACTTAGGTACACTTTTTTTGAACCAGCAGATTTTTTTTGATATTTGACAAAAAATGTCTACGCTAGTTGGTCTAGAATCATGTGCCAAATTTAATGGTTTCAGTTTGCGTGTCGATGTGTCTGCCACCTAAACAGATGTTATGATGAGGATATCCATACATAATCTGCATTCGCGATTCATTTGCCAAAAATTTAAACAAATAGTAGTTTATGGAAAAATAACTTTAACTTCTTCGCAATAAAGTTCAGTCTACGCTACAACTTCAAACATATTTATAATTTTTTCAATATAGTTACTCTGAAATCAATTTAATTTCTTACCATTAAAATAAAGCTGGTATTTGTTTAACTTGAAATATTATTAATTTAAAACATAAGTTTGAATGGACTTTACGTACATCAGTCATCGCCACTCCATTGTCTTATCAAACCTTTTCACTTCCCGTCAGTGGAACATGTTAGTACTGCTAATTGGATTTCCAAGTAGGTTCTTTAAAGAGCGATCCTTTGATCATTTTTCAGGTGTGTTGATTAAATACCTCATGGCCAAATATCAAAGGAACGCCATTGTCTGATTTTAATTAGCTTATTTTGAATCTCTGCGCATTAATGAGGAAACGCCAGGGTAGCCCGCAAAATTTAAATTTTCTTACGATTTTTTTGCAATTTGCAGGTTGTACTTTGATTAAATAAGATTCGCGACCGTAACAAATATGACTTTATAGAATTACCCCCTTATTCATAAAACTTATCAAACCTATTTTAGTTAAAATGGGGTTTGTCTCTTTCTTACACACAGAAATGACAACGTGACAGATAAAGACAAACGTTCTATAAACCTATTTTAGCTAAAATAGAGATAAAATAGGATTATGAATAAGGGGGTTATTATCATCAATACAACCCTCTAAACTCATATAATCCTGTTGAATGACTATTTCATGAAATATCAATCAATTGGTTTATATGAACTTAGACAAATTCGAAGTCGCTCAGCGCGCTATGGAGCGAGCTATGCTCGGAGTCTCTTTAAAGGATAAAATCAGGAATGAAATTATCCGGAAAAGAACCGGAGTTACCGACATAGCTTGCAGAGTAAGCAAACTGAAGTGGCAGTGGGCTGGCCATGTCTGTCGAAGGACTGATGGCCGGTGGAGCAGATGAGTCCTGGAGTGGAGACCGCGTACCGGCAAGCGTAGTGTGGGACGCCCCCCAGCTAGATGGACGGACGACCTAAATAAGGTGGCTGGGGTAGACTGGATGCGGAAGGCGGAGGACAGGTTGCTGTGGCGCAGTCTGGGAGAGGCCCATGTCCAGCAGTGGACTGCGATAGGCTGAGTTGATTGAGACAAAGAAAGAAAGAAATAATAAAGTTTATTTGGACACAGTCCGTGAAACCCAGAATACAGAATTAACAAAATAAAAATAATGTTTCAAACAACAATAATGTGTGACTCAAGGCTGCGCCAAAAAGGTTCATAGACGTAGGTTCGTAGACAACTACCTTAGCACAGCCCTCTTAATATACTTGACTCCAGCCTCTGAAAGAAAGGTAAATGTAATGCAGAATATTTTGATGTTGAAATTTTGCAAGGAGACGTCTTTATTCACAATTTAGTATTCACCAGCGGGTAAAGGTCTAGTGTCTCAGGTAATAAGTTCAATTTGAAAATTTTCAGGCGCACTGTGGGCTGAAATTCGGCTTTCATAGACATTTTCATTTGATTTCTTAAGTGGTGATTTTTTTGGTTGGATGTGCTTTAGTAGACTAAGTATTTACTTAAAAATATAACAAATATTAAATATCAGCGCAAACAGCTAACATAGAATAAAAAGTAAAAAAAAATGTATGGAGTTTACATTAAAATCGGTGATAACTCCGTCATTTCACAATTGCCCATAATTTCCTCGTAGGTGATTTTTCTATGATTTATTTAGGATTTTTTAGCATACTACTTAACCCTGGGAAAGCTGCGCGTTTTTTTTAAAAAAAAGAAACAATTTTTTTTATTTTTTTTTTACTATATTTCGAGCCTATGTCAAAGCTAAACATAATGCGAAGTAAATAAACTATTACTAGATTCCTAATTTACTTACAAATTAAAGTATGAACTCAGGATAGGAAAAAAAGGAAAATTTTCATACAAATTATAATATATTTTACAATTAAAAGATTATGATAAAAAAAAGACATATTACAATATAATATGTAAAAGGAAATCACCCAGAGGCTGTTAAAACTTTCAAGACCTCACCGAAAAACCATCCGACAAAGCGATGACGATGTTAACATCCCAGAAGGCACTTCGCTTACTAATATCACTTCACCTATCAAAGTGGCAGTATATCACATTGAGAGAGTCAGCTATCCGAGAAGGTCAAAAGAATATGTACCCTTCCTGTTATAGAATTCAGAAAGAAAAACACGAGTTTTGTCCACCTAAACCAAAAAAATATATAACAGTTACAGACTCTTCTGTTAGAATAACTCTGCAAGCTCTTGCAGATTTAACAGCGATAAGGATTTTGAAAACTTTGCCGGAAAATATACAAAACAAACAATTGCAGTTGATCTCCAAGTGGGGCTTTGATGGTGCATCAAGTCAGAGCAGATACAAGCAGAAGATGGATTCCGCCTATGATGACTCTAGTATATTCATGACGTCATTGGCACCATTAAAGATGATCTGTGAAGGGGGGACAGTGTGGGAGAACCCAAAGCCTTGCTCGGCAGCATTTTGTCGTCCAGTGCAATTCACATTTGTTAAAGAATGTGAAGCAGTGGTAAAAAAAGAAGAAAGGAGAATAAAAAACGAAATATCAAATCTTACACCGTCTGTGTGCGATAGCAATACAGTTGAACACAAGTTTATGTTAACAATGGTTGATGGTAAGATATGTATGTACCTTTCAGAAGCGAAATCTTCAGTAACATGCTATCTCTGTTTAACAAAACCTTCTCAGATGAACGACTTGACAGAAGTTAAAGACAAGCCAATACCAGATGATATGAAAGAACTTGGACTTTCGTCACTACATACGCGCATTAATATGATGCAGTGCCTCTTGCATATCTCATACAGATTGGACTTCAAGAAAACCTCTGCTAGAGGTGCGGACCAAGATGTGATGAAGCAAAGGCAGGAGGCGATTCAAAAGCGGTTTAAGGAGGAACTTAATTTGCTTATTGATGTGGTGAAACATGACCATGACCTATGGGACCACCAACGACGGCAACACAGCCAGAAGGTTTTTTGAATTCCCGGAGAAAACTGCTAACATAACGGGGCTGGATGAAGAATCGATCCGCAGATTCGCCGTAATTTTATAGGCCAGGCAGGCAGGCAGGTAGGTGAACACATTAATCTGGAAAAGTTCAATCAGTGTACATCGCAAACTACTGAGAGGTTCGTAGCATTATATGGTTGGTACAATATGCCAGTTACTGTACACAAGATACTAATTCATGGAGCAGAGATTATTGCTCATAACGCAATTGTACCAATTGGGAGCCTATCTGAAGAGGCATCGGGGGCTCGCAATAACGATATCAGAAGATATAGAGAACACATTCCCGTAAAAAGAGCAGAGTGTGTTCGAACGAGGACATTTTCAATTTACTTCTTCTTTCTTCAGATCCACTTATTTCAGCAACAAGGCCCACTATGGATGCAAAGAAGAGGAAAGCATGCATTGACGAAGTATGGGGTCTGCTGAATCTTCACGAATTGGACCATGAAATTGAGTTCTGCAATGTGCCTCATTTGGATCCTGAATCCGACTCTGAATCAGACTGTAGTGATAATGACTCGGAATAAGTATAGTAATTTAAGTCCTTTATTATTTGATTTCCTTTTACATATTATATTGTAATCGTGCCTTTTTTTGTTTATAATCTCTTAATTGTAAAATATATTATAATTTGTATGAAAATGTTCCTTTTTTTTCCTATCCGGAGTTCATACTTTAATTTGTAAGTAAATTAGGAATCTGGTAATAGTTTATTTACTTCGCATTATGTTTAACTTTGACATAGGCTCGAAATATAGTACAAAAAAAAAACAAAAAATTTGTTTCTTTTTTTAATAAAAACGCGCAGCTTTCTCAGGGTTAAGTAGTATGCCAAAAAATCCTAAATAAATCATAGAAAAATCACCTACGAGGAAATTATGGGCAATTGTGAAATGGCTGAGTTATCACCGATTTTAATGTCAACTCCATACATTTTTTTTTTACTTTTTATTCTATGTTAGCTGTTTGCGCTGATATTTAATATTTCTTATATTTTTAAGTAAATACATAGTCTACTAAAGCACATCCAACCAAAAAAATCACCACTTAAGAAATCAAATGAAAATGTCTATGAAAGCCGAATTTCAGCCCACAGTGAGGCGTAGCAAATTCATTTATTTTAGACAGATTCAAATCTTTACATCACGAATCAATTGATAACATTCTAATTTATTAGCTTCGTTTTATTCAAAGTGTCAAGCTAGATAACGGCGCAATAACTTTGTTCCAAGAAAATATATTTTTACGCTATAAAATGTAGAAAATGATAAATCTTGACGCGCGTAATAATATTGAAAACCACAAACGACCCATCCAATAACAAGCCCGACAGTAGCTTAACCACAGTTCAGTGAACAAATCCATGATTAAACTCGTCCTCTCACATATATCTCGATTCAGTTACAGATTGTTTAATTCTGAAGTATTGTTCCCAAAGCTTTTAAGTGATTGGAAATCCAAAAACAAATGAGTAAAAAGCTCTTTTTATTTGTCACTCTGGGAGCCAGCATTTTGAGTGAATCAAGTGAAGAGGATGGTTGAGTAATTTGCCTTTTACCTAAATTGAACATCGAAAAGTCTGCTCATCTTGGAATATTTATTTAAGAGTCCCATTAACATTATAAACTACTTAACTATGAACTCCTTGGTTGAATTATTACGTGTTACGTTCCAAAGCAATAACTTTGCAAGGCTCAAATGTTCAGTAAAGGGAAGATTTTGGGAGCTAGTTACTGACACTTTAATAGTTAAATTACCAAATTCTAAATAGTGTCTATTTAGAATTTTGTAATTTAACTATTAAAGTCCTCCACCTCTTCTAGATAGATATATTTACTACATTGATACCGCCTATTATTATGATCACAATGTCTGCCAAAACCTGTCGTGTGTCGAAAATGATGAGGATAATACGAGGGAATTATTTCCTCATATAATATTGTCACCACTGACATTAACGAGTATGACAATATCATGGTACTCTTAAGGGTTTCGGGGGACAAAGGTTGCCGAGGCGTAAAATAGAAACTTAATATTATGATACCGGTACGGTATATAATATCACGCAAGGTCTGGATCAGAAGTTATTATGTGTCATGGCAGATAATAGCCAAACCCCTACATAGTCGGCAAAAGGCTAGGCAGATGATGGCAAATACTAGGTGTGCTGTCCTCTTCTTTAATAATATAGACCCTTGGGTCGTAATCCAGAAATTAGGTATGAAACCTACTCCATATTTTTTACGAGAACAGTGGTGGCCTTTACTTTACTGTCTGTAAATTATTTTATCACCACTGCTCGCAAATAGGTGCTAGAAAATATCGTGAGGAAACCGGTCCAAACAAAAATTCCAAGACATTTATCCAATCTACCAACCCGTACTGGGCCTATGTGGTGAATTATTACGGCCTACTCCCTCTCACAGAGAGAAGGCCTGTGTTCCAGCGGGTTATTCCACTACGCTCCAGGAATGCATTCCACTGCGCTCCAAAATAAAATATGTAGAGTCAGCACAAAAGGCAAAGCGTAAGTTGTTTGTTATACACAAATATAAATATTGGTACTTAGTATTTTTTTTTACCGTAGATTCATCTCGTGTGTCAAAAATGCTCAAGGCTATTTCGCACTTTATGGCCCTAGTGTAACTGAATAAACATATTTGATATGCATTTTTTTCTTTTTTTATGATATTTAATATAATTTTTCATACTTAATTTATTTTTTGCTCACTCTACTCAACAATTCTTGGAGCGCAGTGGAATCAATGTATGAACATTAAAATTATGAGAACAATGGGTTTTGGAGCGCAGTGGAACAACCCGTCCCAGCAGTGAGAACATTATTTGTACACATTTTTTTGCTTTTTATTGTATTTTTATTGATTCTTAATTCAATTTAAGTTTAACATCCTCCTTTAAATTCATTATTAACTATGCCACTAAAACCTCACTCATTAAAACCGTCAGTGACAATGATGCTTACCCTCCAAAATAAACAATCCTATCCTATTACGCCTATGAAAAGTATAAAATTCATGCTCTCCTATTTCTCCTGTCGCGTAAGATAACGGATAATTCTCATGATGAGACAGCGCTGCTGGGTCGTGTGAAATGAAATTATGAAGGAGTCGTAA
The DNA here is from genome assembly GCA_945859645.1 of Amphipoea oculea. Lineage (NCBI taxonomy): Eukaryota > Metazoa > Arthropoda > Insecta > Lepidoptera > Noctuidae > Amphipoea > Amphipoea oculea. Next base: position 17,639,206 of record OX243864.1, on the reverse strand, counting down.
AAAGTGAAATAAAACAGAGAGATACCTTCTTTCAGGTGACGCTAAGTTTTATTGTGACTCGGATAAAATATATTATTATGTGAAGATAAAACAATTGGATTAAACTGTTGCTTCTTTGCTGCCATGTCAAATTGTAAAACTTTGTAAGACATTCGAGAGTTCTTTGGTTCTTTGGAAAGAACTTATGAATGTTTTACGCAGTTTTAAGCAATCTTTTAAAGGTAACCTCAGGAGAGGTTGTCTTTAAAAGATTGTTTTTAGCGATAAGACTACCCATTTCGTCAACCCTTGTTCTCATACATCTCATTTATATCATTTGTAATTTTTATGTTGTATATAATAAAGAATATTTCATCTATATATCTTTGAAATGTTTAGTCGTGATAAGAATTACGATCTAGGATTTGTCATTACCTTAATCGTCTCTTGATCTCCTTTTAGCTTTTTAGTCGGTTTTCACTTCAAAGTATTTATGAACGTTACTTTGAATTTTTTTTGGAACGCGTGCTCATTTTTAAATGGTAATTGATGTCTATTACTAACAGTACTGCTCATACACTTAGGAGAAGTCTTTTTAGGAATTTCATTGACATTCCACGTTACATACGATACGGTAGTGGGCAGACTCCTTAAACCCAAAGCAAATGTGTAACTATGATTTTGCGTGCATGCAAGCATTTTGCTATGAAAGGTCATAGCAAAATACTTGTCATCAGAAATGGCTGTGACTGTCTGTTCTTTTGTTAACAACACCTATTATACGGAGCTCTGAATAATACTTATTTTTATTAACCTATGTGTCAAATGGTAGCTTTTGAATTGAGATATAGCAATTTAGAAAACCCGAGCTAAGTGTCATCGTTGCACACGACTTTTTCGCACTAATTGCTGTACCTTCGCATTTTCAAACTTAGGAGTTTTTATCAGGTGAGTAACTAGGAACCATTCCTAGGAATAATGATTCTAAGTAAAATTCCTTACATTTTGACCGCATACCATCGTTGACGTTTCGAGCAATTTCTCTTATGTACACTTGGTGTACAGTGGACGCTTGAGGGGTAATCATGTGAACAATCGAAAACCGCTAATTAACAAAGCTTCCTAATAAAAGCTTGGAAAAATATTTTACGGGTGTCTCTCTTTATCATAGAAAAGTAAAACTTAAAGACAAATAGGTAGTTAACAATTTAAAATAACCATCTTGTCTACACGATTAAGAAATTCAGACACTTATCTAAAGCTAAGAATGAATCCCAATTCAATTCAAAATCAAATCTAGATTCGTAGCTGACAGTTTTCGTACTTATCTCTCTGCTCTAAATCTAGTTTTAAATCGAGATTCTTATTCAATTCATATTAGTTTTATATCTAGACTTGCATGCGACTTCATATGCGAGTAGGTATTTCGAAATTCATATTTTTGTAATACATATTATATCCAGGGTGGAAAGTATCCTAAGTATAGCTAGCTCGCTCCAGGACCTAGGCTCCCTATCTATTAAATTTCATAAAGATCGGTTAAGTGGTTTAGGCGTGACAGACAGGGTAACTTTCGCATTTAAAATAAGTATGTATTCATAAGAGCATCGTACTAAAAAAATGTATCTAAAATTGAAAACAATCAAATACGATTCGCGAGCACATCATATCCTAAAACCCAACTCATGTTAACAACCGTAGCCCGAAACAAGCGAGTCAGTTTTGTACGACAAACTAAAATAGAACATTATTTTCCCACAAAAAATACGCCAGATAAAATATTAAACGAGCTTCTGCGTGTGCATGTAAATAAAACTACGCTTTATGTATCTGCCAATTTAACACGCTTGACAATAATTGTGCGTTCGAGCGCACCGGAATTCTTGAAAGGGTCCTAATTTAATGAGAATTTTTAATTGAAACATATTTGAGGACGTGTTAACATCGTAAAGTAGGACTATAATAATCTGTTGCAATTCAGATTAACGTAGGTACTCATTACTCTGAAAATAATTATATTTTCAGAATATTACTTTTAGAGTAGTCTGCGACATAATTATCTCTTTATAGATTTGACTGATTGCCTTCATAATTTCCAGGAAATATCATCTTCAGTGGCCAGATGACATTTTCTAAAAATAACTCGGGCTTACTTGGGTCTCTTTGATTCAAAGGGAAAGGGCGCCTTACCTCACGTTTAGGTTTGCCATTCGATAAGCCGGCGCAGTTACAACGAGAAATTTAATTTATTCTAAAATTAATTCCACCCTAATTAACACTAATATCTTAACCAAATATTCGGATAATACACAATCAACATACCTTCCACCATAGAAATTAATTACGGTAATCCAGCCAGTCTTTAATTAATTTTCATTCAAAACCAAAATTCATGGGGAACCTCACCGCACTAATCAATGTGACACATCATCAAACAAATCACGTATTAGTGTTACACATTTTAGCACTGAAGTTTAAAATACATTCACGTAAAATACGCGTTTGATTCATCCAGTATTCGGGGATAAGGGACACACGTGCGACGTCGATGGGAACGCGCGGGCGACTGACAGACACTCTCCTCGGATGTTTCAGCGAGAATCAACGCGGCAAAACTGCGCAGAGACGCAACCAAGGGATATTTTATGGAGTTCTGATATCGGTCAGTCAGGACATCGATGGTACAGTGCTAATTAAAACCAATATCCGATTAAATCCAGCATGGCGGAAAGCGCGTGGAAAATAAAGGATTTTTATCGTGTATTTGTAAGATTTCGTAGCGTAAGTTTTGTTATTGCTAGAAAACTACTAGACCGAAACGAAATTGTTTTATATTACTGAAAGTTCGCATGTAACATGCTGTTGTTCTGCTGTCGGTCTTGAAAGTTTGTATAAAGACATAGGTACTCTGTAGATATTTTGGGAAAATTTTACTGTACCTATTTCAATTGATATGTTTGCGTATCACACTTATCACACTAATATTATGAAGGCGAAAGTTTGTGAGTGTGTGTTTATGTTTGTTACTTCTTCACGCTCAAACGACTGGACCAATTTTGATAAAATTTTGTACGGAGGTAGCTGACACCCTGGATTAACATATAGGCTACTTTTTATCCCGATATTCCCTTGGGATCGAAACTTATGCGTGTGAAACCGTGGGGCACAGCTAGTATGATATAGAGATAAAACTTGTGAGTTGGAGAGGGTAATCTTCGGAACTACTGAAGGCCAATTCTCGTAATTCAAAACATTCAAAATCTAGTCGCAGTCTCATATCAGCGACAAACAAATGTCAAAAACATGTCAAAATGTATGGAAATTAAAAGTATTTTTGACAGATTGAAACTGAGATCAGACTGTGAACGTTCTTAAAATTACGAGAATTGCCCCTCTGATCCGACACCGAAATATCTTTAACATATTAAGTATTCACCGCGTGTCATAGGATATTTTATATTAAAACAAGAAATTTCACGCGGACAAAGTCGCCGGCAGAAACAATCTTAGACAGAATTTATACATAATATGATAGGCATAATAAAGAGCTCTATATGAGATCTATATGGCTAATATAGTAGTTGTAATCAAATTATGTTTCTTGTCAAACACTGCGTCTTTTAATTGTGTTGATTGTTATAAGTAATAATATGATTAGATTTGAACATTGTTAGCAATACTTACTTAATAATAGGTACATCTATAGTGGGACTCCGTTTCGTAGCGTTGGTTGTAAACTAATGCTCGGTTACTGAGGTTTTAAAGCGGAGTTTATCCATTCGATAGTGATTATTGGTTCGATATCGTGTTTCTGAACACGTCATTAAGGAAAAAAATTACCTTAAAAGTCGAGTGAATTATTGTCGAGGGTTTATCTGAGAACCTCAAAAACCGAGGATAAGGAAGGAATTCGTTTAAATAGATAATTATGTCGAATCAACAGCTATTGAAAGTTTAAACTCCGTTTAAGAATTCTTCAGAAACCGGGCATTAGTCATTTATTCGTAACTTCCTCGGTGTAACTTTAACGTAACTTTTTGCGTTTTTTATTTATTTATTTATTTTTATTTTATTATTTATGTACACACAGTAAAATACATAAGGACATGTCATAATTACAATTTGAGTACAAAGGTACTGCGTATTTCTTAACAAATTTCTTCCAGCAGACCTGCGAAAGGAAAAGTAAAAAAAGAAATGTAGACAATAGTGTGTGAGAACAAGAAGAGGAAAATATGAATGTGTGAAGTCTAAAACTAAAATATTAAATAAACCTACACATATAATGCAAAAAATAAAATAAATAATATAAGTATACTTATATAAATACATAATGCTAAAATATATTAACATATATTTATATACTCACAGTATAGAGGAAAGGTAATGCTCTTTTAATCGACATTTAAATAAAGAAATAGTTTTTAAATCACGAATGCTGGGCAGAAGTGAGTTCCACAATCTTACAGCATGGACAAAGAAGGAATAAGAATAGTAGCTTGTTTTATGAGAATGAGATCTTATTTTTTTATTGTATGGTTACCTACCAACACAACTTTGTTATAGATTAGAATAGACATTTATTTTGCAAATATGGGTAATACGCTTCTACGTCTACTAGTGAAAAAAATTTTAGAATTGGATCATTAGCTCCGGAAATTACGCCCCTAAATACAAACATACTTTTACCTCTTTCTAATATTGGTATAGATACGAGGAATAATTTTGAATTTTTGACAGTTCTTCCATACAAAATTTGTCAGACGTCAATTTTATTCCACGAATAAAAATTTTGAGTCGATTGAAAAATCAGCTCTAAAATGAAGTTATTGCAAGACATTCCAAAAATAATTATGGCTATGACCGAGATTAGACATATCTAGGATGATAATAATATCGATGGTTTTTCCACCAGAACAGTTTCTTAACGCCTGCTTTTCTATTCTGTTAATATTCTACATTGTGATTTACATATTTCAACAACATTGCTGTAGTCTGCTCCCAGTTCACCTAAACTCATCATGACTTTGCCCATTCCGAAAAGCAAGCCACAGTCTTCGTTCAATTAAGGCTAGGCACAAACGAGCCACCGGCCAAAGCCACCGGTAGCCCAGCGACAAGCAGTTCACATGATTTTTCATACGTTTTATATGGATTTGTCGCACACGTGTGGCCGGTGGCGGCCACCTGCTACTGCAGTACTCAACACCGCAGCACGGGGCGACAGCCACCAGTGGTTGTAGCCAGTCGATACCTTAATCCGCAAACCAGCCAACTCCATTTTGCTATAGTTTACAGGAGACACTTAAAACTTTCTAGTTTTTATTTTGACTAAAAAACGACATCATAATATTTTTTTTTGACAAAAATGGAGTTGGCTGGTTTGCGGATTAAGGTATCGCAGTGGCTCATATGCGCTTACCCTTAAATACATAGATAGCCTTTAATGTTCCTACTTCTGGGATACAGGCCTCCTTTCTTCAAGGGGGTGTGGGCTAATAATCTACCACGCGAGCCTAGTGAGGGTTGGTAGAAGTCACATGTCTTCGAATTTTTGGTTCTAGGACATGCCGGTTTCCTCATGATGTTTTCCTTCACCGTTTTTTAGAGCAGTGGTGATGAAATTATTTACACAAAGTAAAGCGCCTGCCAGTGTTCGTACCTACGACCTACAACTCGTAAGTCCACTGCTCTCAAACTTGTATTTAGTAACTCAAACTCTGTCAGTACAGCGAACAACGAACCCCACTTACCGACTCGCATGTGTTTTAATTAAAACTATTTGTTCAGTTTCTATTCATCTCGAAGTCTGCGAAGTTAAGCTTTAGCTTTCGGAGTTTTAACATGCGTGTTGCATTATGTTCAAAAACGGTCAAATGAGAGTCGGGCCCGCGCACCGAGGATTCCGTACAAAGTAGGTATGGTATGTAAATAGTTTATCACGGTTTTTTTTTGTAATTTTTTCCTTTCCTTGTGCTACATGACATTGCTTCTTGCAAAATTTCATGACTATAGACCAACGGGAAGTACCCTATTATAGGTTTTGATTCCGGAACATAAACCCCCGTATCTTTTGATTTCATTGACGTAGAAGTTTGATTTTTTCACTACTTCAAGGGATTGCAGCCCTCAGTATTTGTTAATAATTTCAACTTGATAACTCTACGCGTTCCTGAGAAAAAGGACGGACAACGAAGTGATCTTATAAGGGTTCCGTTTTTCCTTTTGAGGTACGGAACCCTAAACACGTTTAAAAACATAAAAAATTGTAGCCCACGGGTATCGGTAATAGAAGAAATTTATTATATTACTCAAGAAGCCAATCATCGTAGGACGTGCTAAGTTTCACGATTCTCTACTACCTAAAGTGTTTGTTAGTGCCCATGTAGTAGTGTGTTGTTTTTTTTTTTCAGCCCTCACTACAGAGTAGAGCAGAGCGCAACGAAGCGAATACTTTTGCCCCGGTTATAAACTTCTGGGGAACTGTCCCAGACTAATTTGCGAGGCTCGTATCCTGGCAAATGGACTATATCGCAGTCTGTCAGCTTTCAAAGCGTTGTTGCTCAACACTTAAGTGCTTTGCGTTCAAGTTTGACGTATGCAAAAGCTGGATTCAGTCGGATTTCCAGCAACGAAAAGTTAAATAATTTAGGTCAAACTTTCTTTTACTTTTATCATGCCTGTAATCCCCGAAGGAATGTGGTGTACCTAAAGGACAACCACATTTCGCCGGTTACTGTTATGTTTAAGACCTATGGTAATAGGTGACGAGCCTTTTGCTATCAACCGGGCACAAATCCAGACTTCGGCTGCTACTTAGAAATTGCTAATGGAAAAATCCAATAATACTTTGCCCGACCTGGAAATCGAACCCAGGACCTCATGCTGTTATATTTTTGAAGCAAAAGTTATATTATCGGGAAAAAGTCGCTCAGCTTAGCTCAAATTGTGCCGAGTCTATCCGAACAGACCAACGATGCATTTATATTTTTGAGAAAAAAATGATACTCTCGGGAAAAAGCCCGCCAGCTTAGCTCGCATTGATTGTGCCGAGTCTACCTGAACATGATTTAGCGAGGGTAGATTTCGGATTGAGTTTTCTGATCGGCTCGAGCCGAAGGAAAACCGAATATGTGTAGTAATTGCTGTCGTCGGCTTTGTTGTTCAACAAACACTGCCGAATCCTATGCAGCACACTTGTTGAGACTAGAGATTTTGTCAAACTATTAGCTACTGCTCGCGACTTCGTCCGCGTAAAATTTCACCCCTCTTACGGGCGGAATTTCCAAAAACCCTTTCTTAGTGGATACCTACTCTTCACAAAGAACACACCCTCCAAATATCATGTCTCTAGGACCAGCGGTTTAGGCTGTGTGTTGATATTATATCAGTCACTCTGAATGCCAATTCTCGTAATTTAAAACGTTCAAAATTTAGTCGCAGTCTCATCTCGGCGACAAACAAATGTCAAAAACTTGTCAAAATGTAGGGAAGTTAGAGGTATTTTTGACAGATTGAGGCTGATATCAGACTGTGAACACAGTATAATATACAGTAAGTTGTCTAAGGCCGCCCGCCGAGTTATTAGCCTACTCTTGCGTTGATCCCCAGGGTTGTCACTTTTACTTTTAGTTAATATTTTCGAAGAAGCAGCACTTGATCTAAATTTATGAAATAAAAAGCATATTATGATTGAATATTTTACCAATTTATAAATTTAGTAAAAATAAAAAGCCTTTATTCACATAACATTTATTATACTAAGTTACAAATTTGATACCGAGAAAATTTTTCTCCTGTTTCTGCACGTCCGGAACGCTTTATTATCTATTATTTGTTAATGTAAAGTAAATTCTCATTCTTATGTAAAGTTTTTGTAAAAAGCTTTTGGGAAAGCATGGACAGGGAGGGCATCTTAAATTCTATATCATTCAGTTGATCGTAAATTGACCGGCCAATTTTAATGTTGATGTGGTCCTTTTCGAACGCTTTGCGAAACACCTGCTCCATCCTTTCTACATTATCGACAAAATCATCAGGTGGGATCATGAGTAAATTTCGATCTTTGCCGTAATTCCTGTAATGGGTGTATCTAGATTCTACACTTAAATTACACGCTCGTTGATTAAAGTCGACGTAATTATTTAAAAAATCGCAGTTCTTATGGTAATCAACACATTTTTTTAACAAAGCGCCACAAATATAAAAAAATGCATTATTTTCCGGTAGCTCATGTTGTATTGGTACATAGTCAGAACGTAAGATTTCCGACAAAATATTTTCATTTCCTTGTGTTTGATTGCTACTTGTAACTAACTTTAGCTCTAAACATAGTATTCAGAAAGTAAATTTGGGAATACATTTATATGGAAAAATGCGACTCGGCTACGCTCTTAATAAAGCAAATAAACTGTGAAATAAACAATACAATACCACATTTTCTAATAATATTTAAGTATAAGTAGGTACTTACATTTCTGGTTGAGTAGGAACTATGAAGAATGATAAGTCCGGGTTTGCGAAATCATTATTGAGGCACCCCAAAACACTACAATATTTTTTTCCCCTTTTTGAAGTCATGATATTCGTAATTTAAGTGGCCGCCGCCGGCGAGAGTTGACGAACGCAAGCGGTCATGTAGCGTACGCGCGTGCTCACAGTCGCGCTGCACAGCCCGCACTGCCGCCACCTTATTCCCTCATATATTATGCTAGCGTGTGCGTGAAATCGCGTGCCGACATGGCGCGCGGCGCGCACGCACACATTCAAACCGAGAGCGGCACGTTTGTATGAAGATGTTTTACTGTATACTATACTGTGCTGTGAACGTACTTAAAATTACGAGAATTGCCCCTCAGGACTTTGAATTTTATATATATAGATAGGTCATAGACCTGCTAATGACTAAACTAAACTAAACGATTCAGGCAAAATTACTACTTTTGGCAAGCAAGGCAAAGAAATCATGGCTGCCTCTATCCTCCCACTCTTAGTCTTAATCCTCAAGTTACTACCCTCATTATTAAACGCTAACAGACGAGTAGGGATTCCTGAACATGACCTAAATATGACAAAAATAGATACAGGGATATCAAAATGCAAGGTCTTGTTCCCCCTCAGATGATTAATTTAAATGACTTCCCTTAACCTTTTTACATAATCTGATAGACGTGTGAACATGTAAAATTATTTTTTCGGTATGCCAAGCAAGATTATTTCTCGACTTGGCGCTTTCGCTCTTCAAGAAAATGAGTAGTAAAAGGCAAAAGATGTGTATTTTATTTAAGCTTTATATTTACGTATTTTGTTTATTCAAGTCTTAGAATTGTCTTGAAAGTATAGTATGCGTATGTATATGTATGTTGGTGACGGCTACTACTTAACGAGTTGTAGGTCTTAGGTTTCATCATTATCCCATTCAAGCGCTTTACTTTATTTAAATTATTTTATCACCACTACTCTCAAAACGGTGCATGAAAACATCGTGAGGAAACCGGAATATCCTTGAACCATAAAAATCGAAGGCATGTGACATCTACCAACCCGCATTGACCTCGCGTGGTGGATTACGGCCTACTCCTCACTGAGTGGAGGCCTGTGTCCCAGCAATAGGAATATTATAGGCTGATTATTGTACGTGGCGTGCGTTATGATTAGTATGCGACGCGGATTATGAGAAAATTTCTAAAGACCTATCAAACATAAGCGGTATTCGCTGCAGCTGTGGGTAGAGGTACAAGTTCCATCGCGGAGCCGCGGAACTTGAAGCGGAACCCCCGCGGTATGTACCTCTACCCACAGCGGCAGCGAATACCGCTTAGGTTAAAATAGGCCTTAAGTAGGTACGTCTCGTCTACTAATGAAGCTAGTGAATTTTAGTGAGTTGGACTTTGATCTTACTCCCTATATCGACTTTACCGTAAAAAAAAACGTGTTGATCAATATCTCGCTCCTATCTGTATCAGCAAAAGTCTTTGAATTAACATGCCACTATAACCATTTCACCACTACTCATCATAAATCTGCCAACCTTTTCCCAACTATGTGGATGTCAGCTTCTAGTCTAATCGAATGTAGATGAATACCAGTCAGTGTTTTACATGGAGGGATAGTCTACCAGAGGGGCAATTCTCGTAATTTTAAGAACGTTCACAGTCATAAGGCCAATTCTCGTAATTTAAAACGTTCAAAATCTAGTCGCAGTCTCATCTCGGCGACAAACAAATGTCAAAAACTTGTCAAAACGAGTTCAGAGAAATTAGAGGTATTTTTGACAGATTGAGACTGAGATCAGACTCCCCTCTGATCTGTTTCGTTTTTGACAAGTTTTTGACATTGATTGTCACTGAAATGGGATTGCGAATAGATCTTGAACGTTTTTAATTACGGGAATTCTGACCTCCGCAACCCAGTCAGTGAAAGACTGAAAATCAGACTTTTGGGTTTCTGACCTCTCCCTCTCCTCATCTAACCATGTCATCACTCATCATCATCTGCCTAGCCTTTTCCCAACTATGCGGTCGCTTTCCAGTCGATCCGGATGCAGCTGAATACCAGTATTTTACATGGAGCGACTGCCTAACTGATCTCCACAACCCAGTTACTGGGTAATACGATACCCCTTGGTAAGACTGATCATAACCACCACACAACCAACTAACCATCCAACCATGAACCATGTTCTAACCATGTCACCACTATAGACACTAATTAATAATTAACCGAACTTCATACTTCGGGCTATAAATCACATTGCTTGGCTTTCGTCTGGCTTGGAAAGGCTCAGAACGGCTATCGGAATCCCGTCACCGGCTTATATCCGATAACCAATGAAAAGGTCTCTTAATTAATAATTAATAGATTCGGTATGGCGTTGATTTTCGGTGAATATGATATTATTACATGTTCCTGATCGGTTGAGATTACTGATGTTTAATGGGAGTAAATGTATGGTTTCGTTTTAATTACAATAGAACAAAATACTCTTTAGTACAACATATGAATTACAAACATAAATATAGAAATTTAATAATAATTAATTAGTTTTATAATCAAGGATATTAAGAGGAAATGCGGGTGGTCGTTTCTCCATAGAAACGCTTTCGAATATTTTCTTTCTGGTTAATGACCATAAAGCTATGATTTTTTACAGAGTAACAAATACTAACTTTTCATATGGAGGACCTCAGTACAATACTCGATGATCTCAGTAGAGACTCCGAAAGAATTGATCTTACAATGAACATGGACAAAACGAAGGTCATGTCAAATGCCCATGTAACACCCATTCTCATAAAGATCGGAGACGCTACACTCGAAGTCATGGACGAGTATTATGTTTATCTAGGATAAACTGTCCAGTTAGGTAGGTCCAACTTCGAGACAGAGATCAATCGTGGAATCCGACTCAGCTGGGCAGCGTTCGGGAAACTACGCAATATCTTCTCGTCCCACATACCGCACTGTCTCAAGACGAAAGTCTTTGACCGTGCATGCAATCAGTGATGACATATGGCACTGAAACGTGGTCGCTCATAATGGGCCTTATTAGAAGGCTAAAGGTCACCCAAAGGGCAATGGTTACGCTTGGAGTTTCGAAAGACTCGCACGAATTGGCACATTTTTAATATTTGTAATAAAATATAATAGAAAAAGTAACAATAGATAAAGTAATATTATTTCAAAGTGACGTTTCGCACGTTTCGGGCGAGTGAATTCGAGCGAAAAGATTAATAAGCCCCTTTGGCGTGCAGTTCCACGCTTTTTATTCTTGTCATACACGCGATCCGGTTGCGCGGCTACGAATCTGACAAAGGACATCACCAATGAGATTGGCTTGGCTTTACGTCCTTCTATGGCGTATGCTCCCGGCATTTCCACTGATTTCCTCTTCTTTTGTTAATCGCCTTCCATAAGATGGTTTTATATCTTTATTTAGATGGTTTGGTCATGTTAAAAGGATGAATGAAAGATGACTAACCAAAGGTAGATATTAAGGTAAACGGAAACACCGGGAGAGGACGCACCATAGAGGATATACCCTAGGAGGATATATTTATATTCCTTACCTTATTGGTGATTTTCTTCAAAAGTCAGGTGCGTAGTACTCGCAAACGGCGCGCGTGTATGACCAGAGGGGCAATTCTCGTAATTTTGAGTACGTTCACAGTCTGATCTCAGTCTCAATCTGTCAAAAATACTTCTAATTTCCATACATTTTTGACAAGTTTTTGACATTGAGTGTCGCCGAGATGAGATTGCGACTAGATTTTGAACGTTTTTAATTACGAGAATTGGCCTTCTGATGTATGATCGTTAACGAAGCAAGTAAGGTTTCTAGTTCCTGCCTAGCCCCAAGGGTAAAAATCTTGAGTTCTTGTGTTTTTATTTACTGGCTTTTTCCCGCTGTAGTTTCACTCGATAATCATGTGTTTTTCAAAGCTATTTGTGCAGCTCATTTTATCCTAATCGGTTCAGTGGTTAATGGGTACTGAGAAACAAATGTCTCCACAAATTTTTACATTTTCGGGTACTAGTAGTAAGTAGGTACTAGTAAGGCAGTAGGGACAGCGACAGTGGGATTAGTTGGACAGCAAGGACGAAACTCATTAAAAATTTAATCCTCCCGACCGATTTCGGTCACGGTGGCCAATCTCAATGGAGATTAGCCTGGTACGCAGGATATAATAGTATAGATTATAGTGCACAAGTGTGTGATCCAAAACAGGTCTACTCTCTGTTCCTTTACCCTCATAGTCCGATGGGATGGCAAACCGACAGGACCGGGGAGAGATCAGGCGCAGGACCAACGGCTTTACGTGCTTTTTGAGGCACGAGGGTGTCACGCCTTAGCTCCAAATTTTGGGCTGCTACTGAGAATTTCCTAATGGGTTAGGGCGAGGTTTTACGGGCCTGTACAGTAGGCCTTTGAAATGCTACATCCGTATCCCCAAAATGCAGTGCGACGTATTTATTTACGACTATCTTTGCGCCGCAGTTTCACCCGCATAAGTTTAGATCCCGTGTGAATTTTCGGATAAAAAGTAGGCTATATATTAATGCAGGGTGTCCGCTACCTCCATACAAAACTTTATCAAAATTGGTCCAGCCGTTTGAGCGTGAAGAAGTAACAAACATATAAACACACACACACTCACAAACTTTCGCCTTTATATTAGTGTGATGTGATGCGCCACCGACCACCGTGCTACAGTAGAAAATATTTGTCAGATTTTACGCCTTTAAGAATCTCCAATCTGATAGACAAAAACCGGTAAAGTGCGAGTCGGACTCGCGCACCGAGGGTTCCGTATGTAACTACAAATTTACGGTTTTCGGATTTTTTCCTTTATTTGTGCTACATGACATTGCTTCGTGCCAAATTTCATGATTCTAGGTCAACGTATATGCTTATAATAAATAAAAAAAATTGTTTATCGTAATATACATATTTTAATTCCCTTGCGAGTGTCAAAGTATCTTTTGATTGCGTTGACTTATAAGTTTGATTTTTTCACTGCATCAAGGGATTGCAGCCCTCAGTATTTGATATTAATGTTAACTTGATAACTCCACGCGCTCCTGGGAAAAAGGGTCTTGACAGACAGACAGACAGACGGACAGACAGACGGACAATGAAGTGACCTCATAAGAGTTCCGTTTTTCCTTTTGAGGTACGGAACCCTAAAAAATGGATGGGATGATTTGGAAACTCCCAATCGCTGATCGCTGACGAACATCGTCGACGGAGAAATTAATGTATCCGAAAACATAAATTGCAATTACTTATTATCGAACAATTATTTCGATACACCTTCGTGGATATCCAATTAATTGTTCAATTAACTGACATTAATTAATTCCGGATTGTTCGATTAAGGGCTGTAGGCAGCGCCATCTGTTTCATTGCAGGTAGTTAATACAACCAGTGCGATGTGAATTATGTCGCCGGAATCGAGGAAAACTGACATTTTCACCTTACGGACCTGCACAAAATGTATTTTACATTGTTTCAATATATCTATACGAATAATACAACTGAAGAGTTCGTTTGTTTAAACTAACCAAGCTCTGGAACTACAAGTCAGATATGAAAAATATATTTGCATTGATAGCCTAATTCTTGAGGAAGGCTATTTAACATCACGCTACGACCTTTAGGAGCAAAGCAAAAAGAAAAAAAGTCCGAAAGAGCACGAAGAGAAAACGATGTAATAGTGCGGGCGGAAAATATGGCTGTTAATAAGTATATTGTGACGTCTTACGACTTTCACGCGGACAACGTCGCGGGCAGAAGCTAGTTTTAATAATAAAATAGATGTGTCCTAATCAGCCTATAATGTTCCCACTGCTGGGACAAAGACCTCATCTGAGAGGGAGCGGGCCCAGTGTGGGTTGGTAGATGTCGCATGTCTTGGAATTTATGGTTCGCGATCCTTCATCAATTTAAGAGCAGTGGTGATGAAATTATTTACTCAAAGTAAAGTGCCTGCCTGGGTTCAAACCAACGACCTACAACTCGTAAGTGGCAGCCATTTCTACTGGGCCACCACTGCACATATAGTTGTGTGGATAAGGAAGAATTTTCCAAGATATATCCATTAATAAAGCTGTAATTAAGATTTTCCTGATAAAGTGCAACTTGCTCACGTTTTAAAAAAGCCCAATAACCACAAAATGGGAGATTCTGGGTGCCCTGCCGGGAAAATAGCGGATACAGGTACATCAACTCTATCGACTACGAGGGCGCCTAGAGCGTTATACTTAAGGCCAGACTTCCGTGTTTACTGCCTGCTGCTGACTCAACAAAACATTGTACTGGCCTACAAACCCTCGATTTTGTTGATGAAACACATTGCCTCGAACGTGAACAGGCATCTAACATTACTATACCTTTGTATTATACCGTTATACCGTTGTAAAAGTCCCAATATCGCATCTAATATCAATTAGGAGTTCTTAAACCTGGAACATTGACCTTCACAAGTTAACGACCGTTTTCGACCGGTTGTTCGAGGTGGCCAACAGAGAGACAGTATAGTCAAACAAAAAAACGGTATATTATTCCATTATACAGGGTGTTGGAAGATGGGTGCAAATCTTTAAGGCGAAGATAGTACAGACAATTTAGGACCATTTAAGCCATGATTGTCCTAGATGAAGTCTTACAATTTTTGGACAAAATCGATCATATTATTAATAATAACCACCGGTAGCTTGGACCCTGCTCCCGACACCGACGGACTAATATTTCTTACAAAAAATAGTATAGTATTTTGTACAGTAGTTTTTAAATGGTTTTATACTTATTTTTTATATTTTAAGAAATATTTCAAACTGCAATTAGATATGATATGTAAATAGATAAATAAACCATATAATAATAATAATGTAAGCTCGGCTGTCATTGTGCCGATTGTCGTATCGGCCAATGGCTTTATGGCCGAAAGCCTCGATCAACATCTATCGAGGCTCTCGTTAGGCGGTTGAATCAAGGGCCTGATTCGGAAGGCAGTACTTCTCGATACGGCTCGCATTGTGAGGAGGTTCCTGTCTCTGGAGCCCTAATCACGGGTAGCTTCGACCATGCTTCCGACACCGGCGGATCACTATTTTTTTATATTTTTAAATGTTTTTTATATTTTAAGAATTATTTAAAAATGTAATAAAATAAGAGAACAGAATAAATAAACGACATAATAATAACAAAGTAAACCCAAACAAAGAAATAGGTAGAGGTGCACTATACATGGCATAGGTAATATTTCCTAGCGATATGTAGGCGTCCAGTATTATCTCCTAAATAAGAAATATTGAAGCCCCCGGCTATCCTGCTACGAAGGTGCACACATCAGCTTAAAATATTTTCCGCATATTTTTCGTTCACTGCAAAATCGCACGGAAATTCAGCGAATACCCGAAGCTACAGTATCAAAGGCAACATATTTGATTTCTTTGGCAATAAACACATGCTTCGCAGTTCGTTAACTACACTACACGTTTCGAGTCGGCTCTCAAAGTTTATTTTCAATCGAGCACCTCCAAGTCACCTCCAAGTCAAGTTTGATTGCATTAAGTTCATACTTAGGGTTTAATCGGAATCAGCACCCAATTGCGTGCCCAAAAGGCTGGCAGCATTGCCACGTTGGGCACTTTTCTTTGGCCAAAAAATAGACCAGCCCTCTGGTCACGTGAAGAGTGGACCAACCGCTTGACGATGTAACATTTTACAAGTTGATTAAATCAAGGATTTTCAATCTGAACCCAAGATCTTAATAGGCACTTAATCCTGTGAATTATTAAAGAACATTCCTAGGTATAACAGCCCACAGAGATACAGGTAGGTAGAACCTATTTTCAATAATACGAGTAAAACCATTTTTATTCAATCAAACTGACTTCACCCACGTAGTTTTGATTTTTTAAACCTTGAAATATAGAAAACGCCAGCCTTATCTATAAAAAAGTTGCCAGTTTTTTTATGATAGTGT
The DNA here is from genome assembly GCA_945859645.1 of Amphipoea oculea. NCBI lineage: Eukaryota > Metazoa > Arthropoda > Insecta > Lepidoptera > Noctuidae > Amphipoea > Amphipoea oculea. The sequence continues at coordinate 17,622,737 of OX243864.1, read as the reverse complement.
AAGAGCCCGATCACACGCGCCACAAACACACCACATCGCAGCGACAAAATGTGGGTAAGCAGTGGTTACGTGGAAATAGTGTCGCTGCAGCTTCTTGTTTGTTGTGATAACTATAAAATCAAATCAAATGGTCAACGCAACGTTGTGTTTACGATGTGGTCGACTGCTAGTACGTGGTCTCGCTGGTGGGTGCGTTGTGGCTGTTATGTGGTTGATGTTGACGACGAAATGTGGTCCGTGTGAATAAACTATCCATTTTCATATAAATTAGCGTTGTGCTGTGATTGTGATGTGGTTGTTGTACGAGTGATTGGGCCCTAAGAGTCTTCAAGATGTTACTTTTGAGTGACTTTTCGTAGGTATTTTAACTTTTCGCCTTTTCTACTTTGCGATAGGCAAGTTATGATAACATTGTATCGCTGAACTTTAAATTATTTTCAGACAGAAAATACAGTATGCACAACATTCAATACGCCTTTTTAAACTGTCCAATGCCAACTATTCAAATACTAAATAAATTAAAAATTCATACTTCAAAAAATTGGGACACATTTTATCATGCAACGTTTTCGGTTTGATTTGTAACAAATCAAACATCCACAGCGGAAAATAGATATCGGGACAACACAAAACAAAACATGCCTTTATTAGGATAAGGGCTTGCACGTATCAGAAATTAATTTTTATTTTGCGTGCCTGTTCTGCCGAACTGTGTGCAGTAGGATAGGTATTCGTCTCATGTTTTATCAGAATGCAGCTTAAGACATGGTATGAACTGACGCTGAAGACTCATTTTTGTGAATACATAATCCCCCAGACCGAATTTCGGCTATGGCAGCCAATCTCAACGGAGACTAGCCGTCTACGCGGGAGATATTATAGTGCACAAGTATGTACGTAGACGGTGCACTCACTCTTCTCTTAATCTCATAGTCCGATGGGACGGCAATCCGTCACGACCGGAGGAAGATCAGGCGCAGGACCAACGTCTCAAAGTGCTTTCCGAGGCACGGGGTATCACACCGCCAACTTATAAACTCTGGGCTCTTACTGAGAAATTCCTGATGAAAAAACCTTATAGGTAACACTTTGCCCGACCTGGGAATAGAACTCACGACCCCATACTCACGATAACCCTTGCGGTCACTAGATCAATGAGGCAGTCTACGTAATATACAGGGTCCCATTAAAATAGATGAACAAATTTTAACACAGCGCTCAGTACGTCTAACCTAAGATATCTAAGCAAAAAAAAACACTGATTAAAGTGATTTTATTTTGACCTAAAATAATAAATTGCTGGCACATAAGTGTATTTTCGTTAGCTGATTATTTTTCTTGTAAAGTATCTAATGCGTTTTTCTTATACTTTTTTTACCATCGTCCTTATTTTGGTGGTCTGAATGATTTCTAAAAGTTTGTCCATCTATTTTAATGGGACCTTATATATCGTGTCAGTGTATGAGAAAATATCTAGATAAAATACTCCTTATTGTAGACGGTTAGATTGTATAATATCTACTAGTTATAATATCCGCACGTATGGTCTGGTCATATCGTTTTCCCGGATCTTACACAAATCAATATTTTATTCATCGGAAGTGCTGTTACTTTTGTAAATAAAAAAGGTGAATGGTTTCAGGTGAACAAGCGGATATTAATCGGCACACAATCATATAATGGGTTCATTTCAAAAAATTAATTCCCATTCCTATCTTTCAATTAGGAAATGTTTTCAGGGATAGGCTTTTGTTCAGGGCTGTGGGCATTCCCGATTCCATTGTGTTCATATTTTTAAATCCGTACCCTAAAACCTTTACGATTTTAATGCGTTTACCGGGTTGTCCGTTGTTTTATAGACAACAGTTTTATAGAATTTCGTTTCACATAATTTTTTTCTCTTAATATTATAATTTCATAGAATAAGTAATCAATACGCAGAATACTTTGAATGAAAAAAAATGAAATCATAGATTGTTGTTACAAATAAATTTGTATGTTTCGATATTCATATCATAGAATAACAAATCAAATATTCTTTATACTCGTATTGTTTAGATTAACCAGGAAAAGCATTTTATCGAGTGACAGTTTCTAAACATTATGACTTTCAACAGATTTTTGGCTTTTCCAAGTCACTTTTATCGGCCGTTGTTCATGTTATTTTTATTATGATGAAGTAAGAAAGACATAGATTATAAGGAACACTATTTTAGAAATTAGACGTTTTTTTTTTACTTGGTATAACTCATCACAAGCATCTTCAAAAGGCTTCATCACTATTGGTAGCCATGTATGCCAGTGCAAGCGATACACTGTTAGTTCGCATATTTGCTTAAGTTAGAGTAGGTGAGGAAGACAGACATAGATACTGATACTGCGACTGACACTATTAGTTACTAAGTAAGCAAATAACAACTAATACCTAATTAATTAATAAAAATAACAAAATGCAATCCTAACTTAACTAAAACTATACACAAACTAAAATATATCGTCGAAAAATTCATCCGGATCGCTGTCGACTGGTAATGTACCCAAAAGACTGGCGGCATTACCACGTTGTATGGCAATGCTTAGCCTTTGGCCAAGGTAAAAGCCAGTTAGTTACTTAGGTGTAACAAATCATAGCATGAGTTGTTGTCATTCTGTCAGTCACATTGTGATTTCTGTATATTGACAGTTATTATAAGGTTAATTGTAAAAAAAAAATGACAGCCAGTCACCAGCGGACGTCAAACTTGCTTAGTGTTCATTAAGGAAAAGGAATGAGACAGTTTCTATTTGAAGTTAAGAACTAATCAACTCTAATTTAGCATTGCGCAAGGCGATTGAAATGAAGAGATCCGCAGGAAAACCAAGGTAACCGACATATCCCGAAGAATTGCCAAACTTAAGTGGCAGTGGGCACTTGGGCAGGGGCACATTGCTCGCAGAACAGATGACCGATGGAGCCGAAAGGTTCTGGAATGGCGATTGCACACGGGAAGGCAAAGCTTTGGAAGGCCTCTCACAAGGTGGACCGATGACCTTGTGAAGGCCGCAGGAATCCGCTGGATGCGGAAAGCACGGAATCGGTCGAAGTGGCGGTGCTTTGGGGGAGGCCTATGTCTAGCAGCGAACGTCTTGCGGCTGAAATGAGTGAATAATTGAATGAAGGTGGTTAAAGAAGCCCGTGAAATTCTAAAAAATATTTCGTTTTTTTGCAAAGTTTAAATTTTTTGCTTTGTGTAATGCTTAAATAGAGTTCGACAACTGCTCACTTTCAAATTCTCAATTCAAAAACCAGATGACATCTTTATTTTTTAAAAATTATATTGTTATCTCGACAACCCTACTCATTTCGGATGTAGTACCTTCCCAAAACACCTTTATTGACACAGTACAATATTTTTTTGTTGATATATGATTTAATTTATTGACGATTTTCCCTTTATTGGCGTTACTCTATTTTGTGCAGATGTCAAATTGTCAATACTGGACTGAATATTGTACAAAATCATTTTGATTACTTACTATCTTTGATAGGAAAGAAGCAATCAACTGGGGTTTTTTTAAAGAATCGAATTAATACTCTTATATTCTGTTAGTAATTTGTGGCTTATGCTTTAAGATTCCGTGAAAAGCAAAACGCAATTACCGGTATTTTTTTTTAATCAAGGTCAAAGCCAAATAGTTTATTTCACATAGGCACACAAAAGGCACTTTTGAATGTCAAAAGTAACAAAAAATAGAATTGATCCTAGTCACCCCTTTGAAAAGGTAGTTTCGTATGGAGAAGAATTGGCAAGGAACCGTTACTCAATCTATTGTATTGTATAAATGCATAGCACAGATGTGAGTTTTATGTACTATAGAGCTACCATTTACCGGGTAATATGTTTTTCATTGACTTGAATGTGCCCTGCCTGCTGATAATATGTCATGATTACACATATGTCTCGCTGGTGTCTCGACGGTGGCGTGTGTGTTGTATCATTTAGCTCCCTTCAAAATGGTTGAGCTGAATGGTGCTGATCTATGCGCCATGTTCGTGAACGAGCGCCATCAATTGGGGCTGGCCATCACTTAGCTGCCTCGGCTTATTTTTAATTATTTTATTTTTGGATTTTTGTTTTGTTACTATTTGCTGTACTCTGGACGCTTTTACAACGCGTACGTCTTTTTTTTACATCGTTCTCACATATAATTATAAATTCAACATTAGTGATGTAACATAATGTAACTAATATTTTTGTAAAACTATAATTTAAAAGAGTGTCCATGGAGTTTCTTGCCTGTTCTTCTCCATAGGTACCTACGCTGTGGAATGGGCAACTAGCTTCATATTTTCTGACTGACCGACTTCTTGACAGTTCCAAAGTGCCTGTAAATGGTTTAATTGAAATAAATGCTTTGAGTTTGAATCTTTTAGAACGAATTACATTATGTTGTATACATTAATTATATGTGAAGACGATGCACCTAGAATAAAATGACTAAATAAAAATCGCAAAAAAAAACTATAAATAAATACTATAATAATTCCTACCATTACTATTGTTACAGTACCGTACTACTGTTACCATTTGTCTGAATTAACAATTTATTTTCGGATCTATATTGTCAAAGTTTCAATAGCACCTGCTCCTACCTACTTCTAGGAAATGCTTATTAACCAAAATAATGTATGTATTCACAAAATACACACACAGTCCAAAATACACTATACCCGATCCAATCCCATGGCAAAGATCACACAACCCAAAACCGCCTTCCCTTTGACGAAACTACCAGAATAGATTTCGCACAAATAAAACCGATGCCTCGTTCAGAACACATCAATCGCTGTCCCAAAATATCTGTTAGTCGTTTACAAAATTTGTAACCCCCACAGATAAGGGGCGGGTCAGTAATGAAGCCAGTTCAAGCGGAAGGAGGCATGATAAGGTAATTTCGAGGCAGTATACGGATATATTTCGTCTTTCTATCAAACTAACCATATTTACGATGGCTTTTTTAGTTGTCTAATCTTTTAGAATGATTGGGAGTGAGGAGTTATTTATTGAGTTGATAATTTGTTCGACGTTTTCAAATACTGTAACCTTATAGGTATCTACAGTTTTGAGCCGTTTGGGTTCGAAACGCTCGGGTCATGGAGCCCAAATACGCGTCTCCTTTTTAGGAAAACTTCTCGCCGACTGGTCGACACTTCACCTGATCAGAGGGCTTGCTTGTTCTTTGGCCAAAGAATTAGCAATGCCATTCAACGTGGCAATGCTGCCAGTCTTCTAGGCACGCTTCCGGATGACAGAGAGTACTTCGACGCCTAAATGACCAAAAACCAAAAGGATGTTTGTATTTATTTGTATATTTAGTTAGTTAGTCATTTAATTTAGTAACTAGCGCAAATTGTTAAAACAATAATTAATAGAACCATGGTTTTCAGTAACAAATGTAAAAAAAAAATGTGACTGTCTTTTAATAAAACCAAATGTGCGCTTTTATAATTTCTAACGTGACGATATTATTATCGTAGACGACCACGACATCACGATAATACAGGGAAGTAAAATGTATGGAAATAATTATTATATGAAGACGCTTTTAAACCGTCCACGACAGCGTTATAACTTGCACGTATTTAGATATCTATATCACACTCACATCACACTAATATTATAAAGGCAAATTTTTGTGTGTGTGTGTGTGTGTGTTTATATGTTTGTTACTTCTTCACGCTCAAACGGCTGAACCAATTTTGATTAAATTTTGTAAGGAGGTAGCTGACATCCTGGATTAACATATAGGCTACTTTTTTATCCCGATATTCCCACGGGATCGACACTTACTCGGGTGAAACCGCGGAGCGCAGCTAGTATTTATATAAAATTCAAAGTCCTGACTGACTCATATATCAACGCACAGCCTACACCGCTGGTCCTAGAGACATAAATTTGGAGAGTGTGTTCTTTGTGAAGAGTAGGTAGGTATCCACTAAGAAAGGGTTTTCGAAAATCTACCCCTAAGAGGGTGAATGGGGGAAGGGTGAAATTTCACGCGGACGAAGTCGCGGGCAGAAGCTAGTATTATATGAACGTCCACAGTAATATCGTCACGTTAGAAATTATTAAAGCAGAAAATTATTAAAGCGCACAATGGTTTGACTTGAATGTGACTCTGACCAAATCGCTTCAAGTAAGTCTTTAAAAAAGATTCCGTTTTTGCAAAAGCTATTGTTATCGTACTATCAATCTTCAGCAGTTCGATTTATACGCTAGAGAGGTATCTAAACTAGTAATTTATTCTTAAAATTTATTGTTAAAACTTCTATAGGTACATTTACCTATCTATACATACATAAAAATAAATAAAATTGGAGTGTCTGTAGGTAATGTCAAAATAAGAGCTTTTTAATTAATGCAGGAAGTATATACGGTACTTATAACAAAAAAACAATTTTTAAAATTTTTATGTCTATTTGTTCCGCTGAATCTCCGAAACGGTTAGACCGATTTTAACGGGACTTTCACTGGCAGATAGCTGATACTATGACGAGTAACTTAGGCTTTTATTTTACAAAAGGAAACAAAATAAAAAGGTATTAATGTCACGCGAAAAAAGTCGCGGGCAGCAGCTAGTTTATAGTATACACACATTAAGTCTACTAGAAAAAACTTTTCTAACAACCCTACTCGAAAAATCTCCTACTTTAACAAACAAGAAAAGTCGGCACAAACAGAAAAATATATTAAAATAATAAGTCACTGTCGCCTGTCGCCCCCTAATACTTCGATCCCAGGAAATTCAGGGTTTCTATTACCCGCCATTTTTACGTAGAATATAAATTTTAACGAGGATCTCTTATCTGCTCGTAGAATCCGATGGCAGAGACATGTTGTTTGCAAAAGATATTTAAAAGAAAAGGATTTATTTGATTTTCTCGTTGGCCTAGTCGTCGCAAGCACGACTGCTGAGCATGAGGTCCTGGATTTGATTTCTGAGTCGGGCAAAGTGTTGTTGGGCTTTCCATCTGGAATTTCTCGGTAGCAGCCAGGAGTCTGTATTTGTGCCCGGTTGTTTGCTGCAGACACGCCCCTTATTTTATTTTAACTATAACATAATTTTGACTCACGTTCAAAACAAAGATCAAAGCCGAGGTACGAGTATGTACTTAATGAAAATCTTAAATTCTTTCAATAATACCTTTACTTCACTGACAAAAAACCCACAGCGTAAACATTTGCAAAAGGGTTCCGGGATCCTGCCGTCTTGCCTAAAATGGTTCCCTATCCATTTGCATACAATTTTAAGACCTAATAATTATAACTTAGCATAAATTTGTTAGGCATAATTATATTTTCGCATAATATAATTACGCATAACAGCTTACGCATATTTTTTTTAAGCATAATTTTTCTAATCATAATAATGATTAAGCATAACATTCTAAAGCATAAATTTAGCATGCTCGTTTTATTTCTAACGACGTCCGGTCGACGGAGCCCCGCTGTGCGGGGCTCCTATTTCTGTCTGCAGGGTTAGAAGGAACCTAACCAAACCGAACCTCGGAGTGCCCCTAACGTCGTTTAGTATTATGCAAATTAAATTTATGCCAAAACAAATTAGTCTTTAAGATGATTATGCCAACATAAAATGTATGCCTAAAAAAATTATGCCGAAGTATTATTATGCCAAAACAAATTGTGCCAAAATCGTAATGCCGAAGTATATTAGTACAAAGAACATTATGCGAAAAGAAGGGATCCCGCCTAAAATATTTTAACAAAATTTCATTATCCAAAAATTATTTAGCAACCTTCTAATGCAATATTTGAAATGATTTTAGTGCGCACATTTTCATTACTCGGCAGAATATTACCAAGGATAATGTCATTAAGGCATTTGGTCTTTAGTCAAATGATTTACTACAGCAAACAATCTTTAGACAGTAAACATTTAGTCAATAATGATTTGTTATGAAAAAAAAATATATGGGCAAAAATACATTTTTTGGGAATTAGGTTTTGTTGAACCGATGTCACCCGAAGTACGTTTCGTGCGTACTTCGGGTGACATCGGTTGCATGGTTGCGGTCGGTCGATGCATGAGCGAGCGAAGGGCACCCCGAGGTTAGGTTCGGTTAGGTTACTTCAAACCCTTTTCACAGAAATAGGAGCCCCGCGAAGCGATTGGATGCAAGAGCTTCATAAAAATTAAATATTTGGCTTGTTTTATTTTGAGTAAAATATGTTAAATACCAACTGAAATATTTGACTACATTAAAATTGGTAAAAGTACTAGTTGGTAAGCAAGTTATTGTTTAAACGTTCACTTGCCAAACATTAGGTTTGCGTTACAATTTTTTGTGAAGAGTATTTGCTAAGGAATGATTTGGCAAATGAAATAATGCGGAAAATTGTTTGGGAAGTGACAATTTGTCAATATATTTTCGATGAAACAAGGGTTCCTTTTGCACTCGCACAAAGATGAACGTTTGAATAGATGATTTTATAGAACTTTTGCCGATTCAAAATCAAATCGGGTCTACAACATGTAAAAAATAAAAACTGAATCTTGGACGCGAAGAAGAAGAAGCAGAACTGTTCATAAATATGGATCCATTACCTACTGATCCGTTATATCCTTAAGAGTTGCCAAGGCTGAGCTATATTCCAGCCCATTTTCATCACTGTTTTCATCACCGTCTTCCTGCCCTTATCCCATGTTACTTGGGGTAGGCCAAATACGTGTTCTTCTTCGTTTTTTCCCTCTCAACCGCCACGCTATCATTCACTCCCTTCTCTTTCATTATCATTCCGCACACAATCCATCCATAATTTCTTTGGTCTTCCTCGTGGAGATGAAATGTTGATGAAAGGAGAGGGACTCCTTCACCTCCTCCCCTCCTGTCCTTGAGGGACATTTCATCTCCATCACTCTTCTACTTAGTTCATTGTCCATAGCCTACAAAATATCAGAATATACGACTTCCCGCCATTTTTTACAACTCTATAGTAGGTAATTGTAATTTAAGTCCTTTCACACACATCCTCGGAAACAAAAGCGAGGAACTAAAAGTGTCTCGGTGAACTATAAACTGTGTTGGAGTTTGCAACAAAGTTAATCAGAATAAAATAAGGGGCGTAGGAAAAACAGTTTTCAACTTGCTTCCTTGTTAGTAGAATAAGATGGAGCAAAAATCTGAAAAGATTTTGCAGGCTTTGAAAAAAAAAAAAGCGACGGCAAGAGCTTGGCATGAAGAAGGAATCAAATAGACTAGACAAAATTCGCATAGAAATGCCGGAGATGCAGTACATTTATACATATAACTTCGCACAATAAAAAATGAAATGTCATTCCATGTTTTTATGAAAATTTAATTTATTAGAATAAAAATACTAAAACCCACATTTTCAAGTACTTTAAAAGAAGTGCTAAAGACATAAAAAAGAAAAGAAAATAAATAAATAAATCGGTGCTCTGATTGGAATACCTCATGTTACTCTTTACTTACCTAATAATAATCTAAACGTCGGTAGCGGTTTTGTAAAACAGCTGATTCTAAAACTCATCTGCGGCATATATACAAGAACGTTGAAGAATATCCGTATCGTGTGTGGTGTTAACTCAACATAAAACCGCTGGCGGCGCGGCGCCCCAGGCCGCCGGCGCGACTGCGCCGCCTGTCATCGGCGGGCTTCAGTCAAGCTGACCTGACAATTTTTTTATGTCACTTTTGTTATTTTTATTAAATTTTAGTTTCTAATTTATATTATATTGTGTGTGTGTGGGCAAAATCATGTAAGTAGTGTAAGTTTTTTTTTTTAATGTTTAATAATGACGACAGTAGTGACGCCGTGCGAAGCGCCAGTCAACCTACCACATCGCTGGATGGCCTAGTGAGATGCCCTCATTGTCCCCAAGCACGTTTTTTTAAGGGTGAACGAGGCTTGAAGGTACATTTGGGGAAGAAACACAAACCCCACAATGTGCCTTCATCATGCCCGACAATACCCACTTCCCTAACACCTAATTCACCCGCTCAACCCTTTTGGAAAACCCTTGCAAAATTAAAAACGTCGACCCCAGTTTTAAAGAGAGTTTCTCGTGGCGCGAGACCATCCGTGGCTTCGAGTTTAGCGCGTTGCATCCGCCTCGCCGCCCGAGAAAACTCTCAAAGTGCTTGGGAGCAATTACTCACCTTCCCGTTTAGAATTCTACATGTGCAAAAAAATTTGGCAAATAAAAAAACTTTAACAGCACAAATCAAGGATAATTGTAACATTTCGGCCCAAAGTTTTGACCCTAAATTAACAGCGCACCTCCCCCAAAGAGGTTTATTGCACCATGTGGAATCTAAACTAGGCGAGGGTGATATCAGAGGCGCAGCTAGAATCATCTTTAGCAGCGATGTGGTTGCGCCGTACTCTCCAGAGACTCTTACAGCTCTGGAGAGCAAACACCCCACCCCGGCAGATGACCTCTCCTTCCCTGACCCACCCGATCCGGAAGTGAACACAATTGAAATTACAGCTCAACAAGTATGTGCGGCCGTTTGCTCTTTTCGAAGTGGCTCCGCCGGCGGCCTCGACGGCCTGACACCTCAACACCTGAAGGACTTAATGTGTTCAGGCGCCGGGGAGGCTGGTGAGTCCCTTTTGAAGGAGCTGACGGCCCTCATCAATCTCATGCTCTCCGGCAATGTGAACGAAGCCGTCATTGATATTTTGTATGGGGCAAATTTATGTGCCCTGCGCAAGAAGGATGGCGGCATTCGTCCCATTGCCGTAGGGTCCACTTACCGTCGTATCGCAGCCAAAATTTGCTGTGCTTTTTACAGCGAAACACTAGCCAGCAAATTCCAGCCCCGACAGCTAGGCTTTGGGTCTAAAGGGGGCTGTGAGCCTGCGGTACATGCATTATCCACCTATCTCAATAGCGATAAAGGAGAGGTCATTCTTAAGGTTGACATTAAGAATGCTTTCAATTCCGTAAACAGGGACACCTTGTTGACAGAAGTTCAAAAAGAAATACCCAAAATTTACAGTTTTCTCTATCAATGTTACAGGCACCCCTCTAAATTACTTTATAAAGACAACCTTTTGAAATCAGCAGTTGGTTGTCAACAGGGTGACCCTCTTGGGCCAGTCATTTTTAGTTTGGCAATAAATCCAATTATTCGACAACTAAATTCTAAATTCAACGTATGGTACTTGGATGACGGAACCCTAGGAGGTGATGTAGACACAGTCTTAAAAGATTTACAGTTTTTAAAAGAAAAATTCAGTTCCATTGGCCTAGACCTTAACCTTTCAAAATGCGAAATTTATCTTCCCCAAACGACTGACAGACAGACAACCATTGCAAAATTTAGTACAATAGCTCCAAATATCAAAATTACGGAAAGAAACTCTCTTCACCTTCTAGGGTCCCCAATTTTTGACGAATCCTTTCCAACGTTCATTGAGGAGAAGATACAAAATTTTAATGACGTCTCGGAAATTTATCTTCCCCAAACGACTGACAGACAGACAACCATTGCAAAATTTAGTACAATAGCTCCAAATATCAAAATTACGGAAAGAAACTCTTCACCTTCTAGGGTCCCCAATTTTTGACGAATCCTTTCCAACGTTCATTGAGGAGAAGATACAAAATTTTAATGACGTCTCGGAAAGACTTTTCAAAATTAATATTCATTCGGCCTTCACACTCATTCGGTACTGTTGTTTTGGACCAAAATTTACTTATAGCCTTCGCTCCTCTCATCTATGGAAGCATCCACAACTTTTAGAAAAAGTAGACCAAATTATTAGAAACACATTAACTTCCATCCTAAATGTGGCCCTGGACGACCGTGCGTGGCAGCAAGCCACACTACCCATTCGCTTGGGCGGTCTCGGCGTCCGCAAAATTTCAAGTATTAGTTTACCAGCCTTCCTCTCCTCGGTCCACAGTACCGATAAATTAACCAGGAACATTTTATCTTCCTCACTGGTCGATTTTGAAGTGCCGTTTTTGACCGATGCGTTGAATGCTTGGAAAATGGCTTGTCCCAATACGGTTTTGCCTGATAACCCGTCTTCCCAGAGACAGTGGGACGTGCCGCTCTGCAGTATTATACGGAATACCCTTGTAAACACGTCACGTAATACTGTTGAGCGTGCCCGTCTGCTGGCTGTGGGAGAATGGGAGTCAGGTTTGTGGCTTCAGGCGCTCCCGTCATCCACCATAGGCACAATGATGGATGACTCATCGTTTCGGCTCGCTACGTGTCTCCGCTTGGGCGCACCTTGTGTTGCTCCGCACCGATGTCACTGCGGTGAAGCTGTCGACAGTCTCGGACACCATGGCCTGTCCTGCTGCAGGAGCGCAGGTCGCATAGCACGGCACGCCAGCATCAACGATATTATTCGTCGAGCCCTTGTCACCGCCGGCGTACCAGCGGTGCTAGAACCAAACGGCTTGGTACGTGATGATGGGAAGAGACCAGACGGCATGAAGTTGTTGCCTTGGAAGGTGGGTAGGCCTCTGGTGTGGGACGCAACATGTGTCGATACCCTTGCGCCATCTCATGTTCCTAGCACTGCGGGCTGTGCTGGCGCCGCTGCTGCAGCTGCTGAGACCCTCAAACGGCGCAAATACTGTAACCTTGTGGGCAACTACAGCTTTGAGCCGTTTGGGGTCGAAACGCTCGGGTCATGGGGCCCGAGCGCGCGTCTCCTTTTTAAGGAAATTTCTCGCCGGCTGGTCGATACTTCACGTGACCAGAGGGCTGGGTCGTTCTTTGGCCAAAGAATTAGCATTGCCATTCAACGTGGCAATGCTGCCAGTCTTCTGGGCACGTTTCCGGATGACAGCGATGCGGATGAATACTTCGACGCCTAAGTTTTTTATTTTTATATATTAGGTCCTTACATATGAAATTGGCGTTTTTCGTACTGGCCACTTTAATCACGAATTTCTCCTCTTTGGTAAGGAATTCCAAATTCAAATTTGTACAGCTATTTACTCATGTATTTGTGCTTCGATGACCGTCATTCATTTGTTTTTTTTCTTCTGTTTTTTCTGTTTGCGTCACTCATTTTACAAAATGGAAAATTTAAAATATCGCATTATTTACGAGTACGAGTTCCGCCGTGGCACTAGTGCTGCGGAAACGACTCGAAGGGTGAATGATGTGTATGGCGGTCATGTTGCAAAAGAAAACACAGTTCGTTTTTGGTTCCAACGTTTTCGTTCTGGAAATTTCGACCTGCAGAACAAGCCCCGTGGACGGCCTGAGACCCAAGTTGATAATGGAGAATTGAAGGCTATTGTGGAAGCGGACCCATCGCAAACCACGTCCGAGTTAGCTGCAGGCTTCGATGTTAGTGATAAAACTGTTTTAATTCACTTGAAGCAAATTGGGAAGATTAAAAAGCTTGAAAGCACGACAACGCCAGACCACACACTGCGCAACAGACGGCTACCAAATTAGAAGAGCTTGAATTGGAATGTCTTAGACATCCTCCGTACTCCCCGGACCTTGCTCCAACAGATTACCATTTTTTTCGCAATTTGGATAACTTTTTGCAAGGGAAAAAATTCAACTCCGATGGGGCAGTCCAAATCGCCTTCAAAGATTTTATTGATTCCCGTCCGACTGGTTTTTTTAGTAAAGGGATCAATGAACTACCTATAAGATGGCAAAAGTGCATTGAAAACAATGGTTCATACTTTGATTAATTAAATATATTATATTAAAAAATATTCGACTTTTTGTTCCTTCCATACAAAACGCCAATTTCATATGTAAGGACCTAATATTTGTATTGTAAGTTAGTTAGTCATTTATTTTAGTATCTAATGTATATAGTTAGTTTCTAAAAGAATAAAATATCAATACTTCGCACATAAGAATAACTACCTAATGTATATATATATACTAAAACCTTTCTGAGAGTATGTAGATCACTTTAGTGAAAGAATTATCAAAATCGGTTCATAATTTTTTGAGAAAATCGCGGCCATACAAACATACATACGGGTCGAATACAGAACCTCCTTTTTTGAAATCGGTTAAAAAAGGATTAGACTGTGTAATGGCTGTGTGATTTTTGGAACATATCAATCAATGAAAATCAATTAATTGAGACTCCAACAGTAGACTGCTGCAGGATGACGATGTGGAACAACGAAATTTGTCATAAACGGCAATAAAGCAAAACTTGGTAACTTGGCAGGTGTCTTTTAAGATGCGTTTACTGCACATTATTTCTATTTTGTCAGTTATCTTCACTCGGACTTTAACACTTAGGGCCTTATCACACTAGCGGTTTGCGAGCGGCTGCGGGGCGGGGCAGGCGCATAGAAAAAGCGTCGCGAACACGCCGCGGCTGCACAGCGAAGACGTCGCGGACGCGTGGCTAATTCGCAACGTTTTCGTCGCGTGTTTGTAGCTAGCATGTTAACGACGTACAATGTACTCAGTAACAATGGCGTCCATGCTGCTATTCGCGGCGTGATCGTTACGAGCCCGCTCCGCTTTGAGGACGCTCAGTATCCGCTAGAATGATAAGGCCCTAACTGCTGTATTTACATAAACGTTGCTTAAAGTTATGTAACGTTTAAAAGTAAAAATAAAATAATATGGCTAAGCAGATCCTAACTAAACCCTAAGCAACGTTTATAAATACACCTCATTATGCGTAGAATGACGAATCGTTGCTACAATTTGTTTTTCGTTCTCTCTCAAACCGGCGTGAGTCAAACTTAGTTCATTATTCTCATTACATTGCATTTGTACCAGCACATTCCTACTTCGGAGCACTTGTTAATCCTGCTCGCAGGCACATCGTTAAAATAATAAAAAATATACTGTTATGAAACGAACGTTACGCATTCATTTGGTTGCAGTACAAAAATATTGGAAAAAAATGGCGTTGCATTAAAATTTTAAAGCGTCGTAAAATATTCGTATTTCATATCGGTTAAAGTTAAATTTCGCGTATTGTAATGATGTGTATCGATCGCTGAAACGAAGTTTATTTTATTGTTTATTCGTTTTTTTTTTTGAAACATGAAGTTGGTAAGCGTTTTTGTTTTATTCAGGTATTTTTAGTTTACGTACTTTCCCAGGTTTTGCCATCAATATCGTGATCATGTCTTGAATTCATGAAAGTATACATTATTAATCTGTCTAGTCTTTTACCAACTACATTGGGGTTGGCTTCCAGTCCAACCAGATGCAGCTGAATACAAGTATTTTACATGGAGCGACTGTCTATCTGACGTCCATAACCCAGTTACTGGGTAACACAATACCCCTTGGCGAGACTGGTTGTCCGAATTTTTCTTCTTGTTCTGACTACCCGTAATAACTGTCAAAAACCTACGACTGACAGCCGGGCCCAACGGGTAGCGTGTTTCTCGAAGCACAGAGGGGTCTCATTATATATAAGGGATGGTCACCCATCCACGAACCGACCTCGGCAAGCATCGCTTAACCTTCGATCAACCCGTGTGGCTGATATTATTTAGCCAAGAGTCCTTAGGGACTGGTACTAAGTATACTTAGGTAAAGTACACATTATATATAATATGCTCAAAAACTATCGGTCCACTTAGATACGATTTTAGAACGCATTTTGCGTTCTTAAATCTTCTTTCCTTTAACTTACCTTTGCAGATCTTACAGGAAAATAAAAACATTTTCTTAAATTACCATATTACTCTTAACTTTTAAAGTGGTAGTTCATAAAAACCCAACACCTTTATTTTAAAAGAGCCTCAAAGTCACTTAATAGGGTGTCACATTTCCATGTCTTAATAAACTTGGCGTACTTTTTAAAACACTTGTAACTAGAACAAAGCGAAATTTAATCTTCTAATGCATTTTTGTCACCATAAATCTCTTGAAACATTATATTTTACTAAGGCAAACGAAATAAAAAAGGTGGTCTGTTTTGTTTCCGCATCTATGGAAATTTTTGCCATTACAATTTGTAGGTATGATACCTTTCCCAGTATTTTGTACGATGTTTTGATCGAACATTTTGGCTTTAGATTTTTTCTAACTTAAGTTTATATTTGGCATATATCCCAAATAGATTCTTAAGATATGCTTTGAAACCTTAATTTCTTATCCGGAAAATTATTAAGTTCAAGAATATTTTGCTATTGCACATAACCATTTTTATATTCAACTCCGCCTATCGCAGTCCACTGCTGGACATAGGCCTCTCTCAGACTGCGCCACAGCACCCTGTCCTCCGCCTTCCGCATTCAGTCTACCCCAGCCACCTTCTTTAGGCCGTCCGTCCATCTAGCTGGGGGGCGTCCTACACTACGCTTGCCGGTACGCGGGTGAGTTGATTTTTATATTACCGTTCCAGATCCAAATACTATCAACAATTTGCCTGTTATTATTCGACGAATCAAATTCAGTTCGTTTACACAAGATGTTCCAGTTCGTCGACGGGTTCAAATCAGAACACAAACTTCGAGGATTCCTCCATGTTGGCAATGACTACGCCATATTTCTGCGTACTCCAAAACCTCACGACAAGTTCCTTATATATGAGTTGTATGAGACCAAGAATGTGCCTGTAGCCGACAATTTTAAGCCAAAAATGCTGGCAATAGCAAAAGTACCTGTAGAATATATAAGAGAGCAACTTAAAGTTTTTAGAAGCGAATTGTACAAAGCCAAGTACGTGGATAAAAACGTCGTGCCTGGAACTCAGATTAAAACTTTGAGAGAATGGCAGATAGACAGGGCTTTGGAATTCCACAACAACACACAGTTGCACGATACAGTGCCTGTACTGAGGACGATACTCTGATTGATAACTAGAAATATACACTCATTTTTTGGATTTCTTAAACGGCTTTTATTTCATCTGCCTAATCTTTTCCCAACTACGTTGTGCTCAGCGTACAGTCTAACCGAATACCAATATTTTATATGGAGCGACCGCTTATCTGACTTCCACAACCACAACAAGGTTGCACGATATCTCTTGGTCTTGGTCTGTCCGCCCGACGTTACTAGTGTAACGACGAGTAGACGAGGGGTCTCGGTATATAATGCAATGTCACTCATCCGCCGACCAACCTCGGCAAGCGTAGCCTAACCTTCAATCGACGGGTACTATTATTTAGCCAACCTAAATGTTTTTGTTAAAACGCATAGGTATATTTTAGCTATCGTAGTCACAAAAACTTAGTATCTTATGCAATTGACGCTACCTACCTCGACGAAACAACAGTAGGGTGTGGATGTGGACCTTTATCGCAAACTATGCTCCACCTCCTGCCCTCTGTGTTCCAAATCGTGCAGTCATGCGAAGTTTTGGGCCAAAAATATCTGAAATAGTCTGACACGAAGAAATAGAAAACGATCATTATACTTCTGCAAAAACTCAAAATTATTCCGTGGATAAAATTATCTAGCGTTGGGAAAATTAGCCCTAAAACAAATAAAAACAAATAATTTTTACATGAACAACTGTTTTTCTCTTGACTGTACTTACCTGTCAAAAAGATTAAGGGAATCAGACCTAGTTATACTGGATCAGACATAAATTAAAACATAATAAGATCCGACCGGAGTAAGTCAATTTATTTGATGGGGTCGGTGTAACATGTCTTTTTCTTCCATACTTCTCTATTAGTCGTCATTTCGGTACTCACCCTATTTCTTACTATATCATGATCCAAACAGTCCATCCATTGTTTCCTTGGTCGATATCATTCGTAGAAGAAGAAAACGATGAAATAAGAATGCTTCTCAAGAGGTGTCAATAATCTCTTTCAATACACATTTATATCTCGTTGTCCTACATTCGTATCAATGAAAAGGGTATATTTTCCTTATCGGAACAGTTTTGATAAATAATTCTTAATATTCACTACTTGAGCCTCATTGGCGGTCATCCATCATCCGAATGGTTCTCGCCAGCGAGCTGTGCTAAAAGTTTTCGGTCCCCTACTATGAGATGAACAAGAAAATATCTTTAAGTGGATGAGATTGTATTCTGAACCAATGCTAGCAAAAAAATCATTAAGAGCGTTTACGACGTACGGCATTTCATACAAACTTTCAAGCCCTTGTTTTTCGAAATTAATGAACCGATTTAAATGAAACTTTGTACGCACATATAATGCAGAATACAAAGATCTAAAAAGTTACTTAAGAACATTTTCGAAAAATAGTGTTCCTGCCAAATAGGACCGATTTTAAATTTTCCATAGAAACAGAGATTTCTAGTTATCTTTTTTTAAATAGGACATTTCGAAAATGTTCTTGACTAACTTTTAGAGCGTGATACTAACAGATTCACTGTCCACAAAGTAGGTAGACACAAAAGTTAAACAATCAACATGAATCATATGTGATTCATGGGACAGGGCGATGGTCCCTATTAACAATGTCGGTTCCGCAAAAAGATTAGGTACTGTTCAGAACAGACATTGTTAATATGGACCATCGAGGGAATGGGTTAAATACCTCTCTAGCCCTCCTCATGAATTGGGCTATCAAATGCAAGAAGATTTTTTCAAATCCGATTGGGAGTTCCAGAGATCAGCGCGTTCAAACGAAAAAAACCACAAAAAAAAAAAACAAACAAATCTTCAGCTTTATTATTCGTATACCTAGATGGTGAATGAGTTTTTGTGTTCCGAGAGATTTAGGCCAATCAGATTAATGGGAGTTGGAGGACTTTACGCATTAAGAGGACTACAGGACCTAAACGTAAAAAACGCAAGTTTTATAATGCCTAAAAGTATACAGGGTGAAATTGAACACATGCGACAAATCGAAATGGGAGATTGTACTCGTCATTATGAACGACTTTTACTATGGGACCAAACCTGAAATCGCGAAAAAAAAATCAGCTGTTCCCTACATTTTGGCGAGTTATGCGAACATAAATGTAGGGAACAGCTGATTTTTTTTTCGCGATTTCAGGTTTGGTCCCATAGTAAAAGTTGTTCATAATGATGAGTATAATCTCCCATTTCGGTTTGTCGCATGTGTTCAATTTCACCCTGTATGATAGACTACAGTAAACAAAATCAGAAAATAACATGATATTCTTCAGGATATACGCTAGGTAGACAGTGTATTGAAAACATAATACAACTAATTTGATACGATAGAAAAAGATCATTAAGATACCTCTAAAACTTTATTTTTACAATAAAAACCATACTAATATACATACAATCATTCTGATTTTTTGTCAGATTATTCTACAGGCAACATACTAAAGCACTGGTGTTTTAATTTTTTAGTCCAAACAATAGGTTTTTTGTAAACAGATAATTGCTTCTTTTCTATGCAGTCCCATAATGACCGCGCTTTAGGTCATGTAAGCCCCTTAACGGATAAAAAATTATTACATTTGTTTGGGTGAGCAGTAGATAGGTGTACTGTAGACAGAGGTAGACGATGTTAGTTACTTTTTTGTAAACTGTATAAAATTTTACCCGTAGTTGTTACCCTGATTGTTTTGTGAGAATTGCGGCGTTAAAAATGTCGTTTGTGGACTCACATTAACTTACTTAACAGTTGGCACGATTACAGCTCATATTTTAATTTTGCACAATAAACTGCCGAGCAATGAGGTTACATAGATGGATAATGTATTTTTCAAGCCAAACTGCCGAATTAGCCTTTGCTATTAAGCTGTTAATGAAAGAAAGTTTGAAGGAAACGTTCTCTAATTATTACTAAGTAGATATTATTGAAGGGTCGCTTCTCGAAGTTGTGAAGGATTATGTCTACCTAGGGCAAGTCATCCAGCTCGGTAGACACAACTTTGAAAAGGAAGCTGACAGAAGGATCCAGTTGGGTTCGGCAGCATTTGGAAAACTCCGTCAAGTCGTCTCGTCGCCTATCCCGCAGTGTTTGAAGACTAAGGTCTTCAACCAGTGCGTCCTACCCGTCATGACATACGGTGCTGAAACGTGGACACTGATGGTCGGGCTGTTCCACAAATTCAAGGTCGCTCAGCGCGCTATGGAGCGAGCTATGCTCGGAGTCTCTTTAAAGGATAAAATCAGGAATGAAATTATCCGGAGAAGAACCGGAGTTACTGACATAGCTTGCAGAGTAAGAAAACTGAAGTGGCAGTGGGCTGGCCATGTCTGTCGAAAGACTGACGGCCGGTGGAGCAGACGAGTCCTGGAGTGGAGACCGTGTATCGGCAAGCGTAGTGTGGGACGCCCCCCAGCTAGATGGACGGACGACCTAAAGAAGGTGGCTGGGGTAGACTGTATGCGGAAGGCGGAGGACAGGGTGCTGTGGCGCAGTCTGGGAGAGGCTTATGTCCAGCAGTGGATTGCGATAGGCTGAGTTGAGATATTATTGTAATTTAGACGCTACTACCTACTTCCAACTTGAAATGTCATTTTTTAACTTAATGTTTGCACTAAAGGCCTTTAACACTCACAACCTTTCGATCCATCGACTTGTCGACCCATGACATGTCGCAGTTGTTTGTCGAGTACTCTCTAATACTTATAATTCTTTAATATTACTCCCTCTCTCTAATACTCTTTAATATTTATAATTGGTTGTTTTAATGTAATTAACAAATCGCAAACGGCTTACAGAGAACAATTAATCTGCCTAGCCTTTAACAACAATTTTGTTGGCGTCGGCTTTCAGTTTAACCGGATGCAGCTGAATACCAGTATTATACATGGAGCTATATGACCTTCAAAAATTGGGTACTGGGTTGTAGTGTTCACGCTACCCCTTGGTAGGACTGGTTGTCAGACTTTTGGCCTTCTGACTACACTTAACGACCGTCAATGATCTACGAATGACAGCCGCGACCAACGGCTTAACGTGCTTTCCGATGCATGAAGGGGTCTTGAATGTAATGAATGGTCACCCTTTCACGAACTGACCGCGGGAAGTGTAGCTTAACGAAGATAACAAGCGTAGCTTAATAGGCTTACAGAGATCAACCGCACCAAAATGGCGTAACTCACTCACGATACTATACAGGAAAAGTTTTAACCAGGGCGCAAACTTTAATCATGAATTGTTCAGCTTATGACTCTAGACCCATTTGTGTAAAATAAAATCGTCAGTTTTCAAAAAAAAATCTGCTGTTGCACAGAAAAATGCAACAGTATAGGAAAAATATTATAAAACGTGTACTTTTTCTTAACTTCATTGCATAAAATTCAAATTACCTAATACCTATTGACAGGCCTGATGGTCTAGTGGTTAGTGACCCTGACTGCTATGCCGGAGGTCGTGGGTTCGATTCCCACCCAGGACAAATGTTTGTGTGATGAGCACGATCATTTGTTCTGTGTCTGGGTGTAATTTATCTATAATATGTATGTATTTAGAAATATATAAGTATGTTTATCAGTTGTCTAGTACCCATAACACAAGCTCTGCTTAGCTTGGGACTAGATGGCGTTGTGTGATAGTTGTGGAATATTATATTATATTATATTATTATATTACCTACATATTTCAGGAGTTTTCAACTCGCCCACAAATAAATTAACTTCGTGCGAGTCGCCTATAGAAAAAATTATATAATTTTTTTTTTGTGACGATTCACCCGTTTCGGGCAAGTCAATTCGTGCGAATCGACTAATAAGCCCTGAATCCATGGTTACAGTTTGCGCGCTGGTTATTCTTTTTTTTTCTTGTATACTGTCAAAGATTTAAACAAGATAGATGCGATGTTTATAAAGACCAATTTGAGCCCAAAACACATAATAGGTAAGTATACCTATTATGTGTTTTGGGATCAAATTGGTATATAGTGTATACACTATATATATAAAACTTCTTTCACAACACAATATAAAAGTATTAGAAATCAATCACCCTAACCCTTAGTAGGGTCCCTGCCTTCATTATCGTATAATTTATTGCTTTTGCGCTGCGCGGAAAGGGTTCATCAGCCACGAGCCACGACATCCAACTAAAGGAAAGTATCGTGAAGCGTGCATCATTGTATTTCTTATTCTGGTAATATATTACATGAAGAATGAACCTAGGAAGTGTCGGATAAAGGAAATAATATGAGTTGCGGGTATTCTGATTAATGTGGCTTGGAAGAATGTCGACTTATCTTGTCAAAGGCGTATAGGAAAACAATGTGATAAAGATTTGTGTTTTTCGCCGATTATGGTGTAACTGCCTCGTTCGTCAAGCGCTACTGCTGAGTATGAGGTCCTGGGTTCGATTGCCAGGTCGGGAAAAGTATTGTTGGGTTTTTCCATTTTGAATTTCTCAGCAGTAGCTCAGGGTCTGGATTTGTGGGGTGGTTGATGGCAATAGGCTCGCCCCTATTACATGCGACTTAAACATAACTGGCGAAATGTGGAAGTACCTACTATAGGTACATATCTGCCTAGTCCTTCGGGGAATACGGGCGTGATGTTATGTATAGACGCCAGCACATCAAGCTACCCGAAACTGTCAAATTTTCCCAATCAACTTTGAACCTTATGATTTAGCGATAAAGTTGAAAATCTATTAATCTGTCGAGCTCCGCTAATGAGACAATTGATTTTCTATTGTTTCGTCGCCAATAGGCGACGCGCGGTGCTTGACCGGTTAAATAAATTTGACAGATTGTAGTAGCTTGATGTGCTGCCGTCTGTACCTATGTGTATGGTGTAGCAATTAAAAGGGATCATGAATTTACAAGTATGTATATACAATCGTCAGCATTGTTTTCTCCAGTGGGAACCTCTTAAAGGTCAATTAAACTTTATTTTGCTACATTTACATTCAGACAGGATACTGAACTTCCCAAATCTGAACACGCCTAATAAAAGAACGTTCTCAACCACTCAGTATAAGAAATGTTTTTCTCTCTCTGCTAAGAATCGCAAAACATAAAAGTAGATAAAATTATTCTCGTTCCGTTGTTTTTGAGAAGGTCGCCATTATTTTTGTTCGCATTTGATTATTTCAAGGATAAACCGTAGCCACTGAATAGTACAGAAGGTCGGCTCTATACATCGAACGAAAACGGACGCACGCAACATAGACGCGTATATTCAGCGATCTTAATGCGTTTGTCCACCTGAACGCCATCGTCAACGAGAACAAGGTGACGGTGTCGAAGTAGCAATACATACATTTACTATGGCCGCGTGTCCACGGCACGTTCACCACCCAAGTGCGGGGATCCTGGCCCTCAAATTTTCGAGTAGTGCAGCGCTACCACTAGAACCCGGGCCAACATTGTGACGGGCCGATTTGCCAGTAATAGGTACAAAACACGTCTGATCTTGTCCACACACTGCCGTAGCACCAGTGATGTTTGCCCGGGTTTTTTGTATCTATTATAACCGGTGATCGGAATAGGCTGAGTATATTTACCTAAACTTCGGAGAACAGAGGCAGAAAGTAGAGACTTCCTTACGACGACATTTTTTTCCCCGGAATTTGGAAAAAATCTTAAATAAGTTGAAAATAAGCTTTATTTAAGATGGGTAAACGCTATTTTTAACTAAACTTGCAATTACCAAATTTTCGGGATTTTCAAGTAAAATCCCGAAATAAATAGTCTAACTTTAATTGATGTATTCCGATTACATGTAATGTATGATACAACGGTTAGTTTAAGGATCGTAAATATAATTCGAAACAGCAGTTTTTTTTTTATTTAATAACCGACAGAAAATATACGCTAGGGTCTAAAATCATGTACTGAATCCATGCTAACAGGTTGCTAGTCCTTACCATCCTGTATAGTTGACCTTCTGTAGGTATTATTATGTGCTTTCTTAAATTCCTTTCGGGTTGGATGATAATTGTATAGCTTCCAAAGTTTTAATATTTTAGATTATTACTTTTAAGAAGTGGATAGATTTGTTTCACGTGGATCTGGAATTAAGTCATAAACAAGAAAAGAGATTGAGACAACTTTACTGTTAAGACTTAAGTCTGAAGGTTATCGTTGCTGTATTATGAAGGAGGTAAAAGAAAATTTTAATTCCGTTACGAAAAGTTTGGCCAACATATATATGATAGATGAGAAGTGCGATATTGGGATAAACGATAAGTTTGTAAGCAGATCCTAATAGCTTAGAAAACCCTTTATTAGAATATAATGATTGTGCATTATCACTTTTTAGTGTGAACTGCTTTCAATATGACGACTGGGAGTTATCTCCCAAGAGTTTGACACTAAAATTTATCTGACTCACATAATCAGGTTAAAGTTCCCACTGGCTGGGACACAAGCCTCCTCTCTCTGAGAGGGAGTGGGCCGTAATCCACAACGCGGGCCCAGTGCAGGTTGGTAGATGTCACATGTCTTTGAATTTTTGGTTCTAGGACATGCCGGTTTCCTCACGATGTTTTCCTTCACCATTTTGAAAACAGTGGTGAAGAAATAATTTACACAAAGTAAAGCGCTTGTCTGGGTACGAACCTATATCCTACTACTTGTAAGTCGCGGTCGTTACCACTGGGCCACCACTGCGCTCATCATCATCATTATCGGACTAATTAGAGCATAATTTTAATAATAAATTTTAATTTAATTAAAATTTCATTTCATGATGAACTGAAATATAATTGATTACAGAGTAGTTCTCAATTCGCTAGTATTTGGCATCGCAGTTTTAGAGAAAATAAAAACTTTTTCTCTGTGGATTGGCAACCCTGATTTGACACTTCTTTTTCTCGCGTTTGCCGGCATCGCATACAAAAATGGTGTCCGAAGAAAAACTACTTCGAAAAATACAGAAATACAGTAAATAGTTGGAGCGTCGGCGTCGAAGACGAAGCAAAAGACGGAGTCACGATAGTGAGCGCGGGCGCAACCTCAGTTCAAACCGGCGCGGGCGGCAAAGTGTCGACCGTGACCGGAGCCCTTTGCGCGCCATTATCCCGGATAATAAGGCAAAAAACTTGGTTGGCTATAATGGTCGAGTATAATATACCGTGTTAGTACGAGATACTTTAACACGAAGATCAACTTTGATACGAGATATCAACTTTGACGTAAAACAGATTTCTGTTACCGGCACGTGATGCCGATTTTGTCAATCCAGCATGCTTACAGTACGAGATACTGTTTAGTGCAATAAAAATGCTGTTGAGAAACCTTAAGGGTTTGTTTTTTTTCCTCATATTTCAGAAGAAATCACCGAACAGAGTTAAATTTATCCTCAAACATCGGGTCCTGAAGAACTATGAACTACTCTGTAATCAATTATATTTCAGTTCATCCTTCATGAAATTGTAATCGGACTTCACTTAAGGTAAGTTCGTCTGATTAATCAATTATGAATGATTTTTTTTTTTTGTGATTTAATGAATAAATAATAATAATACCGGCCTATTATTATCCCACTGCAGGGCGAAAGCCTTATACAGAGAAGGTACGAGCATTGATCGTTTGCTCAAGAGGGGTTGTCGATTTCAGACTCATTACACGAACAGCTTGAAGCAGCCAGTGTCGACTGCAAGCTGCGACTGCATAGCAAATTACAGTCTACTACGTACAGTCTACACATATACGGAACCGCCCGAGCAGTCACGACTGCTTCGGACGGTCGGCAGCGCGGTGAAATTTCGTCGTGCGGCCAAGCAGTCGCCGAGATTGTCGCCAGGGGTGCGGGATTGTCCGAAAAGGTTACCGCTACCCCGGAACATAAAGGGCTAAGGAAGGAACACGGGCGGGTTTTAGTCAGTAAGAATCTGACAATCCCTTCCGCTCCACACAGAGTGGGAGGGGTCATTTGATGATTCCCATCCACAAAAAAAACGCATTCACTGACTGCTCGAGCTGTCGACTGCTCTCGCGCAGTTACCTCCGCCTGCACTCTTCATTTCACGATGCGTGGGTTAAAGCCGGCATTAAAAACCGCCGAGCAGTTGATACCGACTGCTGCAGCAACAAGCAGGCAGGTATCAATGGTGAAGAAGGACACTCGATGTCAGAGTGCGCGAAGAAAGCTGACACACCGAAATGTGCAACTTGCTCACGCTTTAAAAAGCCCAATAACCACAAAACGGGAGAAGCTGGGTGCCCTGCTAGGAAAATAGCGGAATACAGGTACATCAACTCTATCGACTACGAGGGCGCCTAGAGCGTCATACTTAAGGCCAGACTTCCGTGTTTACTGCCTGCTGCTGACTCAACAAAACATTACACTGGCCTACAAACCCTCGATTTTGTTGATGAAACACATTGCCTCGAACGTGATATAATTTTGTGCAACATTGACTTTAACCCACTTACCATTTTCTGCTGACTCAAAATCAAAATCATTATGTGTAGCTAAGTTTTAAAGTGCAAGAAACTATTTAACGCTGACTAAATAATTACGTATAATTTATAAGATTTTTTGTTTTTTTTTAACTTTAAGATAAATAGTATTTAAGTAAATTAGGTATAAAATAATTAATTAATTAAATTTTGTCATTATTTCAATACTTCTAAAGTTAAATATTGTTAAGAATTTTTATTGTCCTACCATTAACATATAGTATGCTCATGCCGCCTGTGATACAGGTTTATCCTAGTACAGGCATCTAACTTTATTATACCTATGTAATTAATTTCTAAGACTTTTGTAATAATTTTACCAATTTTAATACCGAATAAACATTATTATATTATTATTATTAATGGCAGCTTCAAGCGGTTGAATTTGACTGCACAAGCAGTCCGTGTATGTTGGTCACTGGCTTACTGCTGGAGCAGTCCGTGTATGTCCAGCCTATGTTTTCCTCACGATGTTTTTCTTCACGGATGTCAGTAATGTTCTAGATGGTGATTAAGGTCTCGCCTCTCATGCACGAGATTGTGGGTTCAAATCCGGGCAAGTCTCAAAGTGTCTTTTTTATTACATACTAACTTCTGCCCGCGACTTCGTCCGCGTGAAATTTCATCCTCCCTCCATTCACCCTCTTAGGGTTGGAATTTCGAAAAACACTTTCTTAGTGGATACCTACTCTTCACAAAGAACACACCCTCCACGTAACCTACGACAAACTTATTATTTGCGGTTGGTACAGTAATCGGGTCTAGGGATCGAACCGCAAAATTAAGTTTGTTTTTTATTGTATATACTTTTCCGGGATAAAAAGTACCCAGTGTGGTGCCCAGGATATTAAAGAATAATTATACCAAGTTTTATCGTAATCGAACCGGTAGTTTATGCGTGATGCCTGAACAAACAGACAGACAGACAGACAAAAATTTTTTATTCACATTTTTGGGTTCGGTGTCGGTCTAGTAACACCCCCTGCCATTTATTTTTTTGATATTTTCAATGTACAGAATTTTCACTTCTACAGATTTATTATAAGTAGGTATAAATGTATCTACCTACATACTAAAACCTGCACTGATTTATTTTTTAAATATAGATAGGAGCCTTTCTGGACTTGCACATGTCTTTATTTTTGGTTTAATAACTTTTTGCTACTTATAAATGCTCCTTTTTTTCTCTATTTCCTATGTGTATGCCAAATAAAATAGTTTTCTTTCTATCTTTCGTTATTTACTGAGTTTAGAACATAAATTTGATTAAAAAAAACCTATCCATTTTCAGCCATTTCCTTACATAGCAATACATATATGTAGGTACATTAAATTATAATTTTAGACTCGATAACTACCTACAAAGTCATTTATCATTATTTTATCGGGGTTCTTGCTCAGCAAGATCGTATCTTTATCGAACACATAAAAACGTGTTATCCTTTCCGACCCCGTTTTTGGGTCAAAGATCGTCCCAAAGCCTTAGTAGCAAAAATTAACCATTACAAAAACGCTACTGGAATTTTATTACAATTAACTTGACTTCGATGTCCAGTAAAGCTAAGTATTGGATTCTCTACTTTGCAGAATTTGCCGTAGGGTTGAATATAGAAAAATAAAGTTAAGAAAATATATAATGCGGTCAATGTCTAAAGGAGCTACTTCACTTGATTAAAAATAAAATCGTCTGCTAATTTAATTTGGGAGGATAGTAAAATTATGGCTGTGAATCCCAATCTCATAATAGGAGCCACACCTCGGCGAATTCCCCAATATTGCCAAAAGAACGACCAATCGTAACTTACCTTTTGTTTAATGCTACGAGATATTATTTCCGGTCATGCTATCGCTGAACGCTGAATTATTATTTTATCGCTGTAATAAAATTAATAGACGCCGCTCCTTCTTGCTTCGTAAGGATTGATGAGCTTTGTACTAAGCAGTCGTTTTCTTAATAATCATAATGAGATTCTGAGAGACACAATAAATAGGCTTTGTGAGTGGAATTTGAAAGGTATTTAGCAAAATAATAGCTTTATTATAAAGCTACTTTTATTTAATTTCTTGGAGACACAAACGATGAGAAAGCGAGGTATTTAACAACTGAAATTTTAACTAATTCATATAATAAAGAAATACTTGAAATAACAGAGAAAATATATATGTATAGAAAGATCACAGGAAAGAAGTCGGTAGGAATAAAGAATATTTTAGGCCTTTATCCAGCAGAGGGACAAAATCCCATTGGTTTTTAGCATACATGTGTGAAGCTCTGGAATACCCAGTAGATCACACCTACTTACCTGCCAGGCATACTTCGTGTTTTGCGGTGAATGCTTATGCGAATCCCGCACCCCCGGCCATAGGTAGAGGTGGAACACCGCGGTGGTTTTAGCCGGTAAGAGTCCGGCATGCCCCTCTGTCACCCCCACGATAGAGGAAGTCCATGAGGATTTCCACCGCAAGAAAAAAAAAAGGCATACTCCGTGTTCCAGTCACGTTGTAAGCACGACCAAAATCAAAATATTTTATTTCACATAAACCGACATGGGCACTTATGAAACGTCAGACGCTAGGTGCACGGTTCCAATTGGCCGTTTCCTTTGGAAAAGAACCGGCAAGAAACTCCACGGTTGCTCTTTTAAAAAGAATTGGCTTTTACAATGTTTTCAAATTACAATACGTATGAGAGGACAGCGTAGGCCTGCCAACAAGTACCAGGTACTTGATAAAATTAAAAATGGTCTACAGATCTAAAGTCTACAAGGCTTAAACAAGTCCTCACATTTGCTAAATGAGAATTCCAGACCATTCGCGTATTTCCGATATTAAGTCCCACAGTGATAGCAAATCCTATCGCCGTTTATCAGCCGCAGTTCCAATCGTTGGCTAACAGCCAAGTATTTTTTACATGGAATCCTAATTACACTTTTATATAGAAATCGAGCCAAAATTCAATAGTATTAGTTTAATGTCGTTAAAGCTTAGAATTGTTGCAAAAACATCGATGAATCAAAAGTAAAACCACGAAAAAATACCCTACGAATCTACGTTAAGCGTTGAAATAAATCGATTATTAATTGAATTAATATAACTCATTTTTTTCACTACTTCTGCGTCACTTTTTTCATTAATAGATGCACTTTGTTCAATTTCCATGTTTTAAACACTTTATATACACGAATTTTACGAATACACAGCAGTGTGGCTACTACACAGACGGTCGAGCCATCAGCTGTCCATCCATCCATCCATCCATCCATCCATCCATATCCACATCCACATCCACATCCACAACCACGTCCACATCCACATCCACAACCACATCCACATCCACATCCACTTCCACATCCACATCCACATCCACATCCAGATCCATCCATCCGCCGCCGTAGAAAGAGAGGGGGATACTTTTTAGTTAGGAGTAGTAGTACTCCATCCGTCATACCTGACGGTCACGTGTCCTGACGCGATGTCCTGACGCGAGTTTAACATTTTTTACCCATTACAAAAAAGTGTGCAACGCCGCTAAAGAAGTTTTCACTTAAAAAAAAATACGTTCATTCGTTTCATTTCGTTTCGCTTCGTGGCAGATATGTAGTTTTAACTGCTTACAACATACAGTTTACGCACAATAATCATGGGTACATTATGACAATTATTTAGTTATAATTTAATGATTGCATCATTGTTTTTTTATATATCAGAATAGTTTATCTAAAGATAATCTTACAAGTTTACTCACAGCCTAATAGCATACTTTCTAACTAGACTATAAGCATCCACATTTATTACTCACGCTTCACGATCAAACCTAATTCAACTGTGCACATTTGATGTTAATTCTAGTCTTAACCTTTATCTCCTTAGATTAACGTAATGTGTAAGAATGGGTGATTAATTCGGGTTAATTTACTAGGCGGCCCGTTTTGGGCACAAACGGGTAGATTATTGAACGTTAGGACACCGATTACGGGCAGAATGGGCAAATGGTGTTGCTGATCGAACTGGTAATATGTTATATCGTGATGAAATTAAGATAATAGATATGAAGGACGTAATGTGTTTTGTTGGCAAAACCGCATGCAAATATGTATTATTATAACAAGCATCTCCTTAACGAGTTCTTCTCATGTTGAGAACAAAGTTTAAGCTAATTCCGTTTATTTATAAACGTTGCTTAAAGTTAACAGATGTCTTTACGTCAAAAATGTATGATTAAACAGACGCTAATCATTACTTATAAACTTTAAGCAACGTTTATAAATAAGGGGGTTGTCTACAGAAATATGTTTGTGATACCAGTGATACCAACTTCAGGACTATAGGTACAAAGGTAGGGACAAAAGAGGTTAGAAGGGACTGGAAATGCGAACAGTGGAGGAGATCTGCACTCAATTATATTGCTTGCATGCGAACGGGATTTTCCAACATTAGGTAGATAGGGGATTTTAGCATTGAAAATGCTTTTTTACTGGCTCCGTATACAGGCCCTCATTTTACGAAATAGTGAGATTTGGCTAGGGCTACAAGATAGTGAAAACAAAATTGCAAAACTCAATAAATTTTAGGAAAATACAAAAATGTTAAAAAAAATCGCATTTTGTTCATGTCTTTTGTTATGAAATCGTCTCTATCTCAAAAACTAAATACGATATCAAAAAAAAATTAAAATAGCCCTCGGGGTATTGAGTTAGGCTACATTAAAAAAAAAACAGGACTCTCTATCTCTTACGGTCTAGGTGCTAAGGTGCCCTTTGTGTAGCCGTATTTTGGGCAACGCGCGGAAGGCGATAGGCGCGTAGGGGCGAGGCATCCCGCGGGCTGAGGAGCAGGAGGCTGCGAGCGAGCCGCCGCGGCTGAGGCTGGCTTCGCCGGGTCGGTTAACAAGCCGAAGCTGGGGTTGTGAGTAAGGGATTTTTGAAATCTTGAACACTACCATCTCTCGACGGTTACATTGGGGTAGATTTCGGATGATGGTCGTGGTCTTGCGGGTGTTGTCATTTCGCTATTTTTTTATTTGTTTATAAAAATAATGTTTAATTTATTAAATTGATTTTCAATGTATCCGAAGGTCGTGAAAGGCACGAGATCTGTGCATTTTTTTCAACCGAGGCGGAAAGAAAAAAGACCGTAATCACAGCTATATTTCATAACATATTTCATCCTACAACAACCAAAAACGAAAATTCTACTCAAACTATTTAAATCAGCCAGCCATCCAAACGAGCCAAAAAGTAAGCAAAAATCCACCGAACCCGGTTCCCAGTCTTTTATTTCTGAAACCAGGAACAACACAGCAATGCAATGTAGGAAAAATCGTCGGCAATAATAGAAAGGCACATTTGGATTCATGAATGCGGAGATCGCATCTGTGTAATAAAATAAACTGGAGTTTGAACACACGTAGGTACATAACCAATGAATAAAGAAATAAGGTGTTTTTCTGTTTGATTTTGTTTTATTTGATGCATGATGTTTGAAGAATTCTCTTTACTTTGTTCAATGATGTAGATGGCAGTAATTTATATTGTGTTTGTATTGTATTTGAATAACTTAGTTCTTATTTATAATTATAAACATTGTGTTAATATTTCTTAAGACATGGAAAACAACAAGCTTTCTTTAATAGATCGACGAATAAATTAAATGTATTTCAATCTCGTCTTCTTGTTCCAGCAGCCGAATAGCGTAACCCACTTTCAATCTTTATCTGAATAATTTTGACGGATATTGCTAATCCATTGCTTCATATGTTCGAAAAATGTGTCTCCGCAACAACGTAAATAACGCAATGATTGTTGCTTAACTGTCAAATTGAAACCTATTGCTACTGATAGTGTGTAACGCAATTACGCCGCAGATCAAGGTCAAATTGATACCACTAAAGTGTGTCCTGCCGTACCTAGGTATTTTTGCCTGCCTTAAGCCAGGTCTTAAGTATAAGGGGACCTATAAAGGTCATTCATATGCATAGCGCAGCTGAATGTTGGGCCAAAAATGTTTAAACTTTTTGCCATCAATACGCTAAGAAGATGAAGACTGGGCCAACACTGCTCCTAATTACTTTATTGATTATTTATAACTTACTTAGTTCTTTCTATTTATAATTACTTACATATGTACACACAAACTAAAATATATATATACTATATACAAATAATAATAAAAAAAAAGACAGGAGTTCATTGGGCATCGAAAAATTCGTCCGCATCGCTGTCAATGGGATAAGTGCCCAAAAGGCTGGCACACTGCTCCTTGAATTTGAATAAGTCGCACTTTCAAACTAATAGACTGACATAATTATAGTACTAGAAATAGGGACCTATTAGTTCAACCAGGTTTCAGACTAGCTAAAATAGCCCATCTTTTATGGGGTACTGTTTAAAATGTTATAATAAAATACCTCCCCACATTCTTCAACTGAATGAGACAAAATTCAAGTCTTGTATTAAACGCACACTATGCAGGCAGGCATATTATAAGTTAGGGGATTACATCGCGGATAAAAATGCCTGGCTCAATGCTGGTCCTGCTCCACAACCACAACTAATTGATTAACACTTGAAAATACTGTTGGAGCTGCTGAAGATTGTAAGTCTATCTTTGCATTGTATAAATTCAATCTCCTAGTATTGTATAATTGCATAACACATGTGTGAGTACTATGTACACACTATAAAGCTACCATTTACTGGGTACGTCTTTCATTGACTTGAATGTGCTCTGGCGGCTGAGAGTATGTCATGCTCACTCAAATGTCTCGCTGATGGTGGCGCATGTGTTGGATCATTTAGCTCCCTTCAAAATGGTTGAGCTGAATGGTGCTGATGCATGCGTCATGTTCGTGAACGGGCGCCGTCAGTAGGGACTGGTCATCTCTTTGCTGCCATGGCTTATTTTAATTTATTATTTAAATTGTTGTTTTTTCTCATCTTTTCATTATGGACGCTTTTAACGTTCTGCATCGTTCTCACATGTATAATTTTTAAGATGAATGATGTAACCAAGACTTTGTAACCACATTATTTTGATTTAAAAGAGTGTCCATGGAGTTTCTTGCCCGTTCTTCTCCATAGGTACCTACGCTTTGGAATGGGCAACTAGCTTCACTTTTTCTGACTGACTGACTTCTTGACAATTCAAAAGTGCCTGTAAATGGTTTAATTGAAATAAATGCTTTGAGTTTGAGTTTGACTGTGTTTAAAGCGCAATTGAAGGCTAATCAGTTAATAAATGAAGTACTCAATTAAATACTAAACAAGAATCGGTCTTCACTATGAAAAATAATTATTTAACTCCTAACCAATAAGTTTTTCATTTTAAATTGCTCACAAAAACAGTAAAACCAATAAGATTAACAATCAACGCTGCATATTGTTTGCGTATCAATTGTGACGCCATTTCCGTATTTATTGTATCACTTCCGGTAATTAATTTGGATTCGTTAATTAGCGGATGCAAGTTTAATTTTGTTAAGCTCGTGATCAATTTACCTATGTGGTATAGGTTTTCACAAGTTAAATCAATATGGTATTCCTACCTACCTTCCTACATAGGCAGGTATACCTACTATGTTGATCAGGGGTTACCTCTGATAGTAGCAACCTAACAGCAATCTTTTGATATTTCTTCTCTCCGGGGTCCCGGACCTTTGGAAGGTATACGAGGGGCCGAAGCCAACTCATCCGTTACACGTTTTTTTATGAAATGGGGCACCAACCGACGATTATCCCTATTCGCACTAACAGCAATGTCATTGTTACGAGAATAGATGTCACAATGATTTTGACAGATTTTTCAGTGGTAGCAACCCAACAGCGACTTTATTAGAATGAGAATAAAGATCATTGTGATTTGGACAGTGATGCAAAATCAGAGATAAAATTAACTGTGAAAGGACTGTAGACTCTATTATGGATCGTTCTGTCAATCGTTGTCATGGAGATCCTTTCTTTCTTTCTTTCTTTAATTCTAACCCTTTCAGTGATATGATGGACTGGCCTTACCTCTGAATGTATGGGTAAGTACCAACTTACTATTTACATTCATCGTTTGAACTGAGAGCAGCGGTGGGCCAGCGGTAAGGGACACGACTTACGAGTTGTAGGTCGTAGGTTTGAACCCAGACGGGCACTATGCTTTTTGTGAGTTATTTTCATCACCACTGCTCTCAAAAACGGTAAAGGAAAACATCGTGAAGAAACCGGCATATCTTAGAACCAAAAATTCGAAGACTCAACTATTCTTCCCAGCAGCCAGAGGGGGCTGGCGTCGGTCTCTTACAAGGACTAAGGATCCCAGCATTAAGTCCACCTCATCTGATTGCTCTACGAATATCCACATCAGTGTCTCGGCATTAATCTTGACTTGACACTAGACACTAGTGTACCATCGAATAATTTCCGTGTAGGTACAGTCACGTCTAAAAGTATGTACCTATACACTTGCCAATTTTCAATTGCCATTTTTCGTGAAATAACGAATGCAACGTTGAAACGACACTTAACATAAACCTATGGGTTCGAAAATACTATTTTCGTAATAACATAAAATTTCATTCAAAAATAAAAAAGAAAATCGCCTTTGAATAAAGCCAAGTGTATACATACTTTTAGACGTGACTGTACGAGGGAATATCAACGGATTACTGCTACGCAACTTCAACAGCACCACAAAACTGTGAACCCCGTATTTCAGTAAGTACCAACCGTGGTTTAAGTATCCCACTTACCCCAATGAATAAAACATAGCAAATATAAGCCATCGTATTTGGCAACTGAAAGACAAAATAGAGTCTTGAATAGTAAAACAATTGAATTAATGGACTGACAATAGCAAGAGGCCCTTTGTACACGGCTTGGTTTAATTACAGTACGGCGTATAAACCGCGCTGTAGTACGATGTCTCTGTCTAAAAGCTTCCAAAGTAATCTGTAGCAGTATCTACAAAATTACAAAACGCCACATGCGAACTACGTGATATACTAACGTCATACAAAATCCTGAGCAGGGCCAAAAGCAGAGTTTACCACGCAACCAGCATATAAACAACGGCCCGACATGAATCATCGGGCAGTTGCCCGCCAGACGCAACACCCGTCTGGTCGTAGGATCCTCCCTTTTCTACTACGGAAGATGAGTGAAATTTACACCCTGTTCCTCATACCTCTATAAATCCATACAACACTGACGAACCGTGCCTACACGCAGCGTATAAACCGCTCCGTAGAAAAAACGTATCCAACAACAAGCTTCCATAATGAATTATAATTACAACACTGACGACCGTGCCTTAGCACGGCGAATAAACTGTGTAGTTTTTCACGGCAAGCAAAACCTGTGTGTACAAAGGGCCTTAGGCATTTCAGCCATCTATCATTCTTGTTCGACTGTAATTTAGAATAATTACTGTCTAACCTAATGCTTCCTAATTAACTGAATACTTAAAAGTAAGAAATGGTAGTCTCTGTTTAGAGATTGAATTGTTACCCTATAGACATACAGTCGGATGAGAGCAGTGGTAGCCCAGTGGTAACGCCCGCGACTTACGAGATAGAGGTCTTAGGTTCGAACCCTGACAGGCGCTTTACTTTGTGTAAATTATTTCATCACCACTGCTCTCCGGTGAAGAAAAACATCATGAGGAAACCGGCATGTCCTAGAACCAAAAATTCGAAGACAAGTGACATCTACCAACTCGCACTGGGCCCGCGTGGTGGATTACGGCCCACTCCCTCTCACAAAGAGGAGGCCTGTGTCCCAACAGTGGGAACATAAGGCTAATTATGTTATACAGTCGGATGCTAGGTTTATCTCTATATAAGGAAGAAGCTGACTGATGATGTTGAGGGGCTCGTGGCTGGGGTGCACGTTGAAGAGCCTCCTCGTGGCGCACAATGGGCAACGTCGGCTCCAACTGCCCACCAGGTTTTGGTGGACACTTGGGGCGGGCGGCTAATCTTCAACAGGCGGGAAGGGTCATGGTTCCAATCACCGATCATCCTTGATTGTCGGTGAAGGGAACCGGGCTACAGACACACGCCTACTCCTCCTCTGCTTACAGAGGGATGTGAGTGGGCGTAGACTGACGGGGCGTTGAGCGCCGCTGCACCCACGAGAGTGGTGATGGAGGGTGTCCAATGCCTGCGCTGCGTCTGTCCGGCATCCGGCGGCAGCGTGTGGACGCCGGGGCGGCGGTTGGTTCTGCCCAGCCGTCGGCCACCCCGTAATCTTGAGTTCAAGACCGGGAGTCCGGGCCACTGAGGCCCGGGCTGCGAGGAAGACAACCTCTATAAAAAATTACCCTAATCCCAAGGTCTAGCGTGCCGAGGGGATGAATGGCCGGAGGGGATCCGGTCGTTAGCGCGATGAAAAGGGACCTCACCCTTAAAAAGGAACACAAAAAAAAAATGGATAAGACAGACGGCACAAAACTAACCCAGGGAGGTACCGGCTGCTCAGCAGCCGGAGAATCCGCCACGTTTCCGTCGGGAACGTCAAGCCCCCAATCGTATTCTGGGGGGGGCAACGAATGTCTTCCGCTTGCCGATGGCAACAAGAGCCGAGGAGGCTCCTGTCCCTTAGGGGACCAAAACACGTCCGACCAGGACTTGCGCGAGCGCTCCAAATACTGGAGAAAACGTCCGCGCGAGGAAGACTCGGACCAATCGGGATCGATGGGTCGCTCCTTAAGTGAGGAGAACCTGTCGGCGGCCAAAGTGCCGACGGCGAGGAGGGGCCGAGGTCGCGCGGTGCAGCACGACGCTAGGGGTCGCTTCAAGCGGCCTGGCACTCC
This sequence comes from Amphipoea oculea, assembly GCA_945859645.1. Lineage (NCBI taxonomy): Eukaryota > Metazoa > Arthropoda > Insecta > Lepidoptera > Noctuidae > Amphipoea > Amphipoea oculea. Next base: position 17,585,697 of record OX243864.1, on the reverse strand, counting down.
TAGAGAGAGCGGGAGGCCTGCCACGGTGGGGCACCCTGGAGAGACAGGCTGCAGGGCGGCCCTCTCAGAGTCGTCAGGCGGCGAGTCGGACGTTGCTGGCGGCTCCAGTTCGGAGCGAGCGACCAAGTTTGCGGAGGTTGTGGCAACCGCGGTCAAGTGTGTGGCCTTGAAGAGGACTCAATCCTCTAAAGACAAGGCCATATCGGCAGCCACGGCCTCCATCATAGCGGCAGCGGAGGCCACCCACTTCGGGCCTCCGTCGGACGGGATGTCCGAGATGCGGGCGGAGGTCGCCCGCTTGACAGCCGCCATGGAGCTTCTCCGAAAGGAGAATGAGGAGCTCTGAGCAGACCTGGCCAGGCTCCGAGGAGTCGGCCCCCGGGAGGTACCGCAGGAAGAGGCGCGGAATGGGCAGGGCGAGACTGTGCCTGCTGGGGACGGGGTTCTGGCTCTGGTTCGGCAGGAGTTGGCTGCCTTCCAGAGTCGGTTCTCCGCTTTGGAGGCCATTGTACTGCGCCCCCCTCTAGCGGAGAGCCAGCCGGCCTCGGGCAAGCGGAAGAAGATGGCTTCGTATGCCACCGTCGCGGCTGCCACGGCCAAACCGGGTTCGTCGGGGCAGGCCAACAGCCGGCCCGGGCCGTCTGGCCGGGCCCAGGCGCCGGCCAAACCGGTGCCGGCCGGCGGTGCCCCGGCGCCGGCGAAACCGACGTCCGCTGGCGGGGCCCCGGCGCCGGCTAAACCGGCGCCTGCCGGCAAAACCCCGGCGCCGGCCCAGAAGAAGGGCAGAACGGCTCAGGAGGGGAAGGCCCCAGAGCCTACGCCCCGCCCCCAAAAATCCCTCACTTCTCCCACGACCGACGCCGACTGGCAGATGGTCGGGGAGAAGAAGAAGGCGGCCAAGGCGGCCAGGAAAAAGGCGCAAAGGAGGCGCCGCAAGGAGCGAGCCGTCGCGGCTAGGCTTCGCACCCCGAAGACTGCGGCTGTAGTCATAACGCTACAGCCGGATGCGGCTAAGAGGGGAGTGACGTACCGCGACGTGCTCACCAAGGCGAGAGAGACGGTGGACCTCCAAGAGCTGGGGATCACCGGGGGCCTTCGGCATAGGGTGACCGCCACTGGCGCCCGCATGCTTGAGATCCCCGGTGCGACGAGTGGCCCCACCGCTGACGCCCTAGCTGAGAAGCTAAGGGCGTCTCTCAATGCGGACGAGGCTCGTGTCTCCAGGCCCGTTAAGTGCGCAGACATACGTATCCTGGGCCTGGATGACTCTGTAACGGAGGTAGAGGTGGTGGCCGCCGTCGTCGGGACGGGTGGGTGTCTGCCCGACCAGGTGAAGGCGGGCACCATACGTCCCGACTTCGCGGGCATGCGAACCGTGACGGTAAGCTGCCCCGTGACGGCGGCCAGAACTATCGTTGAGGGCCGAAGACTCCTGGTGGGCTGGGTGTCGGCGCAGGTTAAACTGCTGGAACCCAGGCCTATGAGGTGCTTCCGATGCCATGTGGGGCACCACGTCGGCGTCCAGTGCACCTCGGAGGACCGCAGCACTCTGTGCTTCCGCTGCAGTCAGCCCGGACATACGGCCGGCTCATGCAACGCCGCGCCGCACTGCGTCGCATGTGCGGCTGCTGGCAAGCCGGCTGATCACCGGGCGGGGAGCAAGTCCTGCGCTCCACCCGCCGGAACCAGTAGAAAAGGCAGGCCCTCCGCCGCCGTCGCCACCACCACCGTCGCCGCCGCTGCTACTGCCGCCACCGCCGCTACTGCCGCCACCGCCACCGCCAGCACCGCCGCCGGCGCCGCCGCCGCCGCCGCTGCCACCACTGAGGGGCCCTCACAACAGGCCCGGGAGGGGGCTGAAATGGAGGAGTAATGGCTCCATTACGCCTCCTCCAGGCGAACATCAACCACTGCGCCTGCGCTCAGGACCTATTGCTCCAGAGCATGGCGCAGTGGTCGATTAACATCGCCGTGGTCGCTGAGCCGTACTTTGTCCCGCCCAGGGATAACTGGGTGGAGGACCTGAGCGGCTCAGTGACCATAATTTCGTCGGCTGCCGCCGGTACCCCGTCCCTCGAAGGTGTCACGAAGGGACAGGGGTGCGTAGCGGCACGGTTCGGAGAGATAGTAGTAGTGGGAGTGTACTTCTCTCCGAACCGAACTCTCGCCGAGTTCCAGAACTCTTTAACAGAGTTGAGTGTCGTCGTCGCCGGAAACCATTCCTTCTCCGTGCTAGTGGTCGGGGACTTCAACGCCAAGAATTTGGCCTGGGGTTCCCGTTACACGGATGTGCGTGGCAGGATGGTGGAGGACTGGGCCCTGGAAACAGGCCTGGTCGTCCTAAATCGGGGTTCTGTTCCTACGTGTGTGCGGATGCGGGGTGAGTCCGTAGTGGACATCTCGTTCGCCAGCCCCGCTCTGTCACAGCGTGTCAGTGACTGGCGCGTCATGGAGGAGGTGGAGACCTACTCCGACCACCGGTATATCCGGTTCGACGTCTCCACCCAGACCTCTAGCGCGCTGGTCCAGCAGGCCCCGAGTGGTCCGCGGTGGGCGCTGAAGCAGCTGGACCGGGAGCTCCTCCTGGAAGCCTCGATCGTGCAGGCCTGAGTGTCATCACCGGACAGGCCTGCCGATATTGACAATGAGGCGGAATGGCTCCAGGAGGCCATGTCCGATATATGTGACGTGGCAATGCCCCGAGTCCGGCCAGGATGCGCCCGACGTCAGGTGTACTGGTGGTCGCAGGAGGTGGAGACGCTACGCAAGGCGTGCGTCGACGCGCGGCACCTGTACACCAGGCACCGCAGGCTCCGTATCCGCCCTCCGGATGCGGAAGCCACGGAGGCGGAGCTGTACGAGGGGTACAGAGCGGCGAAGACCGCCCTCCAAGGGGCTGTCCAGCGGGCCAAGGAAACGGCCCGCGAAGAGATGGTGGAGACTCTGAACAGAGATCCATGGGGGCGCCCTTACAAAATGGTGCGGAATAAACTCCGCACCTGGGCCCCCCCGCTGACGCAGAGTCTCCGCCCACAGCTGGTGAAGGAGGTGGTGAGCACTCTGTTCCCTTCACGGGGGGAGCATACTCCCCCGCCCATGGCTCCGCCACTTGCGGTGCCCGAAGCGGACCGTGAAGACGACGACGACGACATCCCTGAAGTGACCGGGGTAGATCTGAGAGTGGCGGTAGGCAGGCTGAAGGCCAAAAATACCGCCCCAGGACCCGACGGCTTGCCGGGTAAAGTCTGGGTCCTGGCCTCGAGGGCTCTCGGGCCTCGACTAGAGGCGCTCTTAAGCGCATGTATGGAGAGGGGCCAGTTTCCACTCCGTTGGAAGACGGGGAAGCTGGTCCTCATTCAGAAGCCAGGGCGCCCTGCGGACTCTCCGTCCGCATACCGGCCCATAGTGCTGCTCGACGAGGTCGGCAAGCTCTTTGAGAGAGTGATTGCAGGCCGCCTCGTCGGGCACCTAGTGAGGACGGGGCCGGATCTTGCGGATAGCCAGTTTGGCTTCCGCAAGGGGCGCTCGACAGTGGACGCCATCATGCGCGTGAGAGCTTCACGACGGGGGATGCGGTGACCCGGGGTGGGGTCGTCGTGGCGGTGTCACTCGACATCGCCAACGCGTTTAACACCCTGCCCTGGAGCTGTATTGGGGAGGCACTCCGGTATCACCGGGTGCCGACCTACCTCCGTCGAGTAGTTGGGGCATATCTGACGGACAGAGCCGTCATCTACCCCGGTCGCAACGGGGAGTGGAACCGGCGAGAGATGTCGTGCGGTGTCCCACAGGGATCGGTTCTGGGGCCGCTCCTGTGGGACATCGGCTACGACTGGATGCTGCGGGCCGACCTCCCTGATGGCGTCAGCGTGGTTTGCTACGCTGACGACACGCTGGTCCTGGCGCAAGGGAGGTCGCATCAGGCGGCGGCCGACGCGATGACACGCGGGGTTGCGATAGTCGTGGAAAGAATCCGGCGGTTGGGTCTCGAGGTGGCATTGCACAAGTCCAAGGCCACGTCTTTCCATGGGCCTCGGAACGGGCCACCATCGGGATCCCAACTAATGGTGGGAGGGGTTCACATCGGCGTCGAGGCAACGATGAGATACCTGGGTCTCGTCCTCGACAGCCGGTGGAACTTCGTCGAACACTTCCGACGTTTGGCCCCCAAACTGGAGAGGACCGGGGCCGCCTTCAAGCGGCTCCTGCCCAACCTGGGGGGGCCAAACACCTCCTGCCGGAGGCTTTACGCGGGGGTCGTGCGGTCCATGGCCCTATACGGGGCTCCGGTGTGGGCGCGTTCTCTGCGGCGGCGAGCCGCCCATTATCTGAACGCGCCCCAAAAGGTGGTAGCCGTAAGGCTGATCCGGGGGTACCGCACGATCTCGGGCGAGGCGGCAAGCCTCCTTGCCGGACTGCCGCCATGGGATCTGGAGGCGATAGTCCTCGCGCGCCTGTATGAGTGGCGCGCGGAGGCACTGAGCCGGGGGGAAACTCCGCTTCCGCGGCAAATCGCGGCGGAGCGGACAGACCTCCGGCGCGATCTCATGGTGGTATGGAAGGAGCGACTTTCGCAACCCAGCGCAGGGCACGCCACGATAGTGGCGGTAAGACCCCTCTTTGAGGAGTGGCTAGAGAGGCGTCACGGCGTCCTCACCTATCGCCTGACGCAGGTCCTCACCGGACACGGATGTTTTGGGAGGTTCCTGCACATCATCAGGCGGGAGGAGACGCCCGGGTGTCACCACTGCGAGGATCGCCCAGAGGACACGGTGGAGCATACGGTGGAGGTATGCCCCGCATGGGCGGAGCACCGCCGTGCCCTCGTAGAGGCGATCGATAGCGGCGGCGACCTCTCGCGTCCGGCCCTGGTTCAAGCCATGGTCCGGGGCGAGAGGGAGTGGGAGGCCGTCACCTCCTTCTGCGAAGCAGTCATGCTAGCGAAGGAGGTGGCGGAACGGCTAAGGGAGAGAGCCTCACACCCCAGCCGCCGCGGGAGACGCTCCGGGCGTCGGGAGCCGCGTGACGACTCCCGGCCACCGTAGGCGCGGGCCTGCGGACGGAGAGTAATGGGTAGCTCACCGTCCGATCAGGACCAGGCCCGTGCCGGACGGCGCGTACGTGTTCCACGCGCGCCTCAAAGAGATGTCAGCATAAAGGAAGGGGCCTGCCAGGGCCGAAGCCTGCCGGGGGTGCGGGATTGTCCGAAAGGGTTACCGCTACCCCGGAACATAAAGGGCTAAGGAAGGAACACGGATGGGTTTTAGTCAGTAAGAGTCTGACACTCCCTTCGCTCCACCCAGAGCGGGTAGGGTCATTTGATGATTTCCCATCCATAAAAAAAAAAAAAAAAAGGGGCTCGTGGCTAAGTTATAACAGTCGCTCGGGTCGATCGAAGGTTAAGCTACGCTTTCCGAGGTCAGTCCTTGGATGCGTGACTATCCATTACATACCGAGACTCCTTCGTGCTTTGTAAAACACGTTAAGCTAGTGCAGTTGGTTCCGGTGTCATTCGTAAATCTTTGACAGTTGTTACTAATAGTCTGACAACCAGTCATACCAATGGGTGTCGCAGCTGGGTTGTGGAGGACAGATGCCTTCTAAACTCCACAACTCACCCGAACTTTTCCGCACGGTCGCAATGCCAAAACATGGAGATTTCTGAGCGAAATCTTAGCTAAATATGAATGTCTTATACACATACACCTTTCGAGATAAATGCTATAAATGATGGTGAAAACCGCTTCAAAATCCACTGTGCAGTTTAGAATTGATTTTCTAGCAGTCAAACAAAAACCGAAATTATAGATGGTGTATGTACTGGGATGAGTATAGTGTGGGAGGGCTATAAAATGATACAACGGTATAATTATTAAGTTTGTTTTTCGAAACAAAAGACTATTAGAAATAATTTGAAAACTCATTCTAAATTCGCTTGAACGTTTGAATGCAACCAGTTATTTTCTGTCAGCCTGCACAACATAAGGTTGACTTTTGCAGACACCCTTTACAGTACCTCCAAAAATGAAGATATTCTTATTTATGTAACATCGCCGTCCTTTTCTGCTAACCCTACAGACTTCTGATAACATAATTTACAAAATTAACAACAGTCATGTTTCAACGCTCCTAAAAATATAAATGTAACAAAACGTTCACTTTAAATTTTGCATCGGAGCGCTGTCCTAAGCATATTTGTCTCCATTCCAACAGAATAATAGCCAGCTAATTCAATTAGCGCAAAACTCGGCGGTTGGATATTAACCAAAAGACAAATTACCCATTTTCACGCTTAGCGCCCGTAAATTCTTGTAGGTGGTCATAAATTAACATCAGTCCCTTTTAAGGACTACTCCTGTTTCCTTCAGCCATTGAAACTGTAGTTTTTTATTTCCTTCTGTCACGATTTTTGTAGGATCGGCTAATATGGAAAATGGAAGCGGAATGTGGCTGTTTTGATGCATAAAATTGTAGAGAACAAAGGAATTATGAATAAGGACACAGAATTTATGAGACAAGAAATAGTGTTGCCAAAGCTGGTTTCATAAAATTTGGTGATAATTTTTTTATAATTTAGTCAGGAGCGACAAAGCCATCAACTAAATCCCGAAGTTAGTGTTTTCATAACTGCAAATAGGTACTACTTAGCTTCGAAGAATTAGCTTACATGAAAAATTTTATGCAAAAACGTATGCACAAAATACAATCCAACTAAAATGTCGAACCAGTAAAAACAAAACAGATATAAAATATACTTTAATAAGTATTTTAGGGTATCACATCATTATGTATTTCTTTTGTTATAAAGTGAGCCGAGAAAATACGATTTTAAGCTCATTTGATCCAAATGGTTCCTTTTTGTTCCTTCATCTCTCTATCAAGTTTCTTTTTTGCTGCAATTACGGACCTTTTTTATTTTCTGAACTAATTAATGGCATAAAACAACATTGAAGGTTTTTACATTATTAAAAATTATTTTATAACAGGGATCAAGTTATTCCTCCGCATCGGTCTAGTGGTCGCAAGCACTACTGCTAAGCACGAGGTCCTGGGTTCTATTCATAGGTCGGGCAAAGGGTTTTCTATCTGGAATTTCTCAGTAACAGCCTGGGGTCTGGATTTGTGCCCGGTTGATGGCTCGCCCCTTATTACATGGGACTTAAACATAACTAGTGAAATGTGGGTTGTACTATTACAAGTCTACCTAATCCTTTGGGGAAACAAGGCGTGGTTTTATTTGACGTTTATTAAAAGTGTAAAAATTATTAACGGTCTTCCATCATCGTCATCCTTTTCCAACTACGTTGGGGTTGACTTGCAGTCTAACCGGTTGCACCACGGAACGAAACCAAGGGATGAATACCAGTATTTCACGTGAAGCGACTATACTGATAGGTTAAAGTCGCTTCAACAACCCAGTTATTGGGTAACACGATACTAAACTATTGATCTGTAGTCGATTCAATTAATGATGCTAGACAAACTAATTATTTCATGTATAACATGTGTGCAATGTTCCCAATGGTGGGACACAGGCCTCCTCTCTGTGGGAGCGAATGGGCCGTATTATATCCGTAACGCGGGCCCAGTGCGGGTAGGTAGATGACACATGTCTTCGATTTTTTGGTTCTAGGACATGACGGTTTCCTCACGATGTTTTCGTTCACCGTTTTAAGAGCAGTGATAGTGGAATTATTTACACAAAGTACAGTGCCTGCAGTGGGTTTTCAGAATAGGTAGGCACTAGGCCGGTTGTAGTCTAAGCAAACGCGGTCACTAATCAGAAAAAAAAGTGAGGCCAAAAGTGTGGTTATTTGAGTAGGCATGCCTACTTAAGGGTGATAAATTGCGAAGGTCGAACGTCATGGTATTACGCGTGAGACGTACGTATTTTTAATTTTGTCGTATTAACTTGAATGAGTAAAGACCAATGACAATGTGCGAATAGTACGGGAGCCGAGTAGGCCGTCCCGCGAATGCTTACTGCTGCGCGTGTTTGTATGAAGATTTTGTTTTTTGTTAGGTATGATAATTTAGTGAGTTTCTTAATTGTGGGGCACATACACTAAAATGTAATTGACAGACTTATGTTGATATATCGAGGTAGGCACTGCTTATATGCCTATATGCAATGCACGCCACTGAGTGCCTGTCGGAGTTCGAACATACGAGTCGCAAGTCGCGGCGTTACCATTAGGCCACCACTGCTCTATTTCAATTTACCAAAGATAAAAATAAGGTTAGAAACATCTTCAATACTATGGCATCAATACAATGTTACTTATTATTGTACCAAGATATTGGCCATTCATCAAAGGAGATACACGCTAAGTTGCAGACCGTTTTGCAGTTACGAACAATATACTACTGAAACTCCATCTTCAGTAATCTTATATCATTTTCATCGACGAGTACGTTTCTGTATTACTCTTGTATTCGTGTAACAGACATTTAATATTGAATATCATCAATATCCAGCCTTCAATATCAGAAGATTTTATCATTTTAGGTCACATGTGTTGTGTACGCTGTATATTTGGAAATAAATGTATTGGTATATGAATTTGATACTTTTTGTAATTTGGCAGAGGAAGAACATGAAATTGTTGTCTCTGGTAATCATCATTTTGAACAAGATAGGTAAATAAAAGGATTTGTGTTTATCTAAATTAATATTTTTAAGAGAAACGATTTGATTTTTGTAAGTTTATTTGTTACCCTTTTACGCTAAAAGGGCTGAATAGATTTGGACAAAATTTGGCACATGGGTAGAGACCATCACTTGGATGAGAACATAGGCTACTTTTTATCCTGGATCGATGTGAGCAATCTTTCTCGTGGAATTTGATCAAACATTGCAATTATGCGCCTAAGTTCAAATTCAAATGGAAACTTAGTAAAAATACATAAAAAACAAGGAACAATTTTATAAATCTGCTCACATTCACAAGAAATTATGTTATCACAAGAGTTGCTTATACTCGTACTTAGTTAAGTCCAAAATATTCAAGTCATTGCACTCAACCGTTTGAATACTCCAATACTAAAACCATGAATCAAACCTTAGAATAAGAATTCCACCCAAAAAAAAGTCTAGACCTAAGGTAAAAATTTCCTCGTCATAAATCTTTACAACTCCTTACTTTTGAATGTAGGCTTTTAGAAATGTCATTCACTAGGTGGCAGCACTGGTACGTCAGATCCGAGCAGCTGTTATTATTTATTTTGTTATAATTAATTTTTACCTCTGACAGCAACCTTATTGCAAAGAGAAAAAGATCACAATGATGCAAAAGCAAAGGTAAAATAACTATGAAAGGATTGTATATTTTATTTAGTCGTGACTGAATGATGAACGAATGAATGAAACGAATGATGAATGTCATCATATCTACCTATTATATTATATAGTTATATAAATTATAAATAAAAATGAATCACCGAAATGTATGTACGCGTATAACTTCCGAATGACTGCACCAAATTGGATAATTATTTTTTGTTGTGTTCGGTATCGCCAGGACAAGGTTTGTATAACAGAAAATACTGAAATTCGAAAAAAAAATTGCACTCGTGCGAAGCTGGGGCGGGCCGCTAGATAGTATTTTATAAATGTATACATTTTCGAAATAGAAGACTCTTGTCAAAGTGGCGCCAACTACTGGCGTGAATTTTCATGAAAACCCTCATTGGCCACTATAACCTTAAACTTTAGGTAAGTATATAAAAAAATATCTCGAACTTCGTCGTCACGAAACCACGCGTTTATTAAAAGGGAAAGTCCACTAATGGACCCGGCTCGTTCCGAAATTATGTCCCCCAAGCGAAAAACGTCACTGAAACATGTCGTTCCGAGACTAGAGAGCTGCATCTCACACCGTATCGTAGTGTAAAAAACTATTTTTTTTTGCATTGCCTTTAGTTGAACAGTGTGTGATTTCAAGTGTTGCTGTGTTATTTGCTCGAACTTTACACAAGCTAAGTAATGTTTAGCGACTGTTAAACTATACATTTTGATGTTTAAACGTCTCTGAAAATGCAATACAAAATTTATTTTCCATAATATTTATCACCTTGTGTGATACCCTAATAAAGCACCTTACAGTAAAAAAAGAATTGTTTTTGTTTTAGTAATTCTTGCAGTAGAGGGTTAAAACTTGACTACTTAGTATTGCTTTACAACAAATGTACCTAATGACTTTGTAAAGTTTCTTTATTTAAGTCTGTAATTTATATGGTGTACATAATAAAGAGTATTCTATTCTATTCTTTTATTCAGGGAAACAGAAACACGTTACTTTAATGATACCTCGGAAAACCATTGAATATTTTTTGTGGGATGCGAAGATAAGACGGTTTGGTTTTGTGTAAACCATTTACCAGCACAATTCAAATATTTTTATTATTATAAGCGACTAAAGTCTTTTCGTTAAGCCGTTTGATCATTCTTTGTTTTTTATCATTCATTTCTGTGTTGCCACATTCCATGCGTTCGGATAAATTCATTTATCTTATAGACCGCGCGCTCACGTTTATTATATTACTTACGTTACAGCACGGTGTGATACGCGCCCCAGTTAACATTAGTAAGTACATAATGAAAGTTTATACCACCAACACTGTTTATTTTGACAGCAATGGATTACAGAAATGGCTTTTTAACTAACTAGGATTGAATTACGATGATGAAATACACAACATACACTACATAATAAACGTTATATATGATACGTTTATTGTGTATTATGTTCACAAGTAATGCTTCTGTTATGTATGATAGAAGGTTGAAAATGTTAATAATTAAAATTAATGACGAAAGTTATGAAAAACAGTATTTATTGTAGTACCTAAGTTGGATAAATATTTAAAAATGCCATCAATAGGTTCCCATTACAGCACCCCGATTATGTAACACACTTTTTTTTCACAAATTTAAGGATTTTGAAAAAAAATCTTAATCCATTGCTCCCTATGTTTGAAAAAAGCGCAATGAATGTCATCGAATTTTCAAAATGAAAGGCGTTGCAATTGTTAGGGTGTTCCACAATCACCCCGAAGGTCTAATGACATATTGCCATCATAAACAAACATTTAACCGTTGCCTACATTACATTACGGTAAACAATATAAAGGTCATTACATCCCCAAAAAAACATAATACACCATGGACCAATAACCAATATATCATTGGAACCAATAAGTGTACCAACGTTGGATAAATGACACTAAAAAGGCCTGTTATTGCTCGACCCAGGTGTTAAGTATTGGGGTCCTGTTGAATTATTAGGCAAATCCCTTGAAAACGTGCTTACGAGTACTTTTCCGTGAAAAAAGTATATTTAAAGGGATGAGGAATCACGAAAAATAAACAAAGTATTTTTTTCCTTCTTGGAATAAGTACATAATCTAATTCTGACAATGAGGAAAAGATCTTAATTATTAAAGTCGAGGTGAGTTTCGTTATAATCTTATGAAACCACACATCGCACTAATATTATAAAGGCGAATGCTTGTGAATGTGTTTGTATGTTTGTTACTTCTTCACGCATAAACAGCTGAACGGATTTGGATGAAATTTGGCACCCAGGTAGTTTATAACCAGGATTAACACATAGGATACTTTTAATTTCAATATTCCCACGGGATCAAAAATTATGCGGGTGAAATCGCGGGGCACAGCTAGTTTCTTTATAAATTTACTTTTACGCATAACATAACATCATGCCTTGTTTCTCCAAAGAGTTTGGCAGATGCATTTATTTATTTACTAGCTGCTGCCCGCAACTTCGTTCACGTGAAATCCTGTCTTAACTAATATTATAAATGCGAAAGTAAGTTTGTGTGTTACCTTTTCACACCTGAACCACTGAACCGATCATCCTGCATACACGTTGTCAGGTGTACAGAAACGGATATACACGTGGCGCCATCTATTATCATAATAATGTTATTGCTGTTTTGCTCGGGAACAGCACTTTTTTTCGGGCTGAAAGGTACCCTATGTCCGTTTCTGTACTCCTGACAACGTATATGCAGGATGACCGGTTCAGTAACAAACAAACTTACTTTCGTGTTTATAATATTAAGTTAGAATTTTAAAAAGGCCACGATAAATAAAAAGTAGTCTTTTTTGGCCACTTTTTACTAAAACCTTGCGGCATAGGTTAAAAAAACAACAAAAACAAGTAAAACAAAAAATCCGTGTCAGAAATAAAGATTGAAAGGCAAGATACCTACATACGACAATATGCACTTCACCACATTGACTCTCCTATAAAACACATGACAAAACATCAGTCGTCGATACCGCTGCCGATATGAAAGCGAGGAATATTCTATAGCACCGTTTTCATTTACGAACACGTCGACGTGTCAATGTCACTCGTTTATTTGTAGTGACAAAGCGTAACCACATTATCGGTACGACGGGATGAAAAAAACCGTATGCGTTTTTTTACTGTTCCGCACCGTCCTATTACTAAGGCTCCGCTATCCGTCCGTGGGTCCGGCTGTCACAGGGCTGCATCTTTTGAACCGTAACAGGTAGACAATTGAAATTTTCATAGAGTATGTCCTACAATGTTCTCTATAACAACAAATAATAAAAATAAAATAAAGTTAAAAATTTAGGGGGGTCGCTCCTTTAATTTTCCATACAGGAAATGTGTTTTTACTATTACTAAAGTGTAAAAAACCGGCCAAGTCGAGTCGGACTCGCACACGAAGGGTTCCGTACCACCGTACAATATTTAACACTACATATATAAAAAAATCACGTTTTTTGTATGGGAGCCCCCCTTAAATATTTATTTTATTTTAATTTTATTATTTACTAGCTGCGCCCCGCGGTTTCACCCGCATAAGTGTCGATCCCGTGGGAATATCGGGATAAAAACTATCCTATGTCCTTCCCCGGGACTCAAACTATCTCTACACCAAATTTCATCTAAATCGGTTCAGTGGTTTAGGCGTGAAGAAAAGACAGACAGACAGAGTTACTTTCGCATTTATAATATTAGTTTGGATTATTAAAGTAAAAATACAACTGAGTATTTTGTGAATATTTTAAGTGCCTAATGCCATTATTGATATCGAGCAAAAAAGGGCAAAAAAATCGCGTTTGTTGTATGGGAGCCCCCCTTAAATATGAATTTTATTTTGTTTTTAGTATTTGTTGTTATAGCGGCAACAGAAATACATAATTTGTGAAAATTTCAACTGTCGCGGTTCTTGAGATACAGCCTGGTGACAGACAGACGGACGGACGGACAGACAGCAAAGTCTTAGTAATAAGGGTCCCGTTTTTACCCTTTGGAACGGAACCCTAATAAATGTAATGTTAAATGTTGTACGGTGGAACCGAAACCCTTCGTGGAGTCGGACTCGCACTTGGCCGCTTTTTATCGTTTATCAAAGGATCCGATGAAAGTTTACAGACAATAGTAGGCGTCGTAAAAGGAATAAATAGATCGCTATTGAGATGTCAAAGTGTACGTACGGTTTGTTTTTTCTTTTTGTTATGTGCTCTATAATGAAACCAATTTCCATACAGATGGGCTTGACATTTAAATACGATACGTAGTGCTACATGATATTAAATGTTTAAGGGCCGGTTTTTCAATCGCCAGTTAACTTTTACCCGACGATAAGAGGTGAATGAAAAGTGAAAGAAAATCTGTTCACACGGAATTTTTTTTTAATGAGTAAAACACTAACTGGTAGTATGTATTGTTAGCTCTTTTTGTACAGCTTCCTGCGTAACACTCTTTCTTGTGAAAGAACGCAAATTTCGATCCGAAGGATTTTGAGGAAAATGCCTTAGCCATTGCTGGTCTTTGAAAAATTCATCTACTCGAGGATTTCAAAATAACGCAATAAATGTGGTCGAATTTTCAAAATAAAAAGCATTGCAAATTGTTAGTGTGTTACCAAATAACCCGCAGTTGTATTATCATTTTGTAGACCTCGACCAAAAAAATGAACAAAAATCCTGAAAACAACAAACTGTTTTATAACTCCGCAATGAATTTTCAACGCAAAAAACAAATCTATTTGAACTAAAACTGCGTTCATCGAAGCAAGCGTTAATTATAAACCCGAAGTGAATAAAAAACTTAAGGAGGGGAAAGCTATATTTATCACAAAATCTGACTCTTGAACGCGTCAGGATATTTTTTCTTACAAAACGAAGAGAAATAATTAAGAGACGAAGCCGGGTGTAATAAAATACGAGTCGTTGACTGACGAAAATCACGACGACATCTAGTTGTATACAGGGTGGGTACTTTTAGCTGTTCAACTTTTGGACATTGTTAAAAAAAGAAAGATCCGCAGGAGAACGAAGGTAACCGACATAGCCCGAAAAATTGCCAAACTTAAGTGGCAGTGGCGGGGCCGAAAGGTTGTGGAGTGGCGACTGCGTACTGGAAAACGTACTAGCGTTGGAAAGCCTCAAGGTGGACCTTGTGAAAGCCGCAGGAATCTGGATGCGGGAAGCACAAAACGGGTCAAAGTGGAGGTACTTGGGGAAGGCCTATGTCCAACAGTGGACGTTTTTCGGCTGAAATTATGATAGCTTGTGGTGTCTTCGTGTGTGCCTAGTTAAGTCTTTTTGAATACTTTTTCGTTGGGGAGAGAACAACAGCAATGTCAGACTAAAAAAACTTTTTAAGAAAAAAAAAAACCGACTTCCAAAAAAACACTACAAAGTCAAAAATAACTTTAATTTCGGAAGTCGGTGTCTTTGGATCTGTATTTTAGTTTTTTGCCACCGACTTCCGAAATTAAAGTTATTTTTGACTTTGTAGTGTTTTTTTGGAAGTCGGTTTTTTTTTTTCTTAAAAAGTTTTTATTTCACGCTTTTTAGTGGGTCTGCTTATAATTTATCTAAGTTACAATAGCCTAGTGATCATCGCCTTTTACAAACAAAATATTGCTTTTCCCGATGCAGGGAAGTTAATTGTTGAGGAGTTCTCCAGGTCCACCATCAGCTCCATATCACCATTCACATTGTGACGAGCATGAATTGCTTAGCAACCATATTAAAGTAATCGACTCGCAACCCGTGAAATACTTAGATATTATTGAGTAGTTCCGGTGGCCATCTGTGGTCTTCATTATCAGCTCCACTTCACCAAATGGTGCTTTCCGAGTATAAAAAATACTACTACTACT
The DNA here is from genome assembly GCA_945859645.1 of Amphipoea oculea. Lineage (NCBI taxonomy): Eukaryota > Metazoa > Arthropoda > Insecta > Lepidoptera > Noctuidae > Amphipoea > Amphipoea oculea. Next base: position 17,570,523 of record OX243864.1, on the reverse strand, counting down.
ACTGTTACTATAAAAAATACCCAAATCGCTATAGGTGTGCCTATAATATTTGAAGAGTTCCTTCGATTTCTCCAGGATCTCATCATCAAATCCTGACCTGATGTTTTTAGACTAGAAGCTGATAATCCTGGCTGCAGCATCAGGCCAGACTTATGTCAACATTGCATTGAACTTAAAATTTAGTCCTGTTTAAAATGAGCCCAAACACGACTACGGTGCTGTTATTTCAAGGTTTGTACTTTTTCTGATGCTCCTGGCTTCAGCATCAGGTCTCTATGTACTTCGGTGTTCCTCATTAACAGTACGTTTATCCACACATCAAGCCCTTTTCAATGAGCCTAAACACGATATATCTGCTGTTAGTTGTCGAGGAGTTAGGTACTCTGCAGACTATCCTGACTGCAACATCAGGTCATGACTTGATGATCATGAGACCAAATGTGACAAATGCCCTATCAAACATCAAAACAATTTACTAAAACAGTCCTTGCCTGTTTGAGTAACTTCTTACTGTTAAGGAGTTGTACCTTCCATCATCAGCCCAGCTACCTGAGATGGTGACAACCATACGCAAATAAACAAGATACTTCATAAAATATGCGAAAAACAATAAGTGAGCCTATAAAATTTGAGGGTTGCCCTCGATTTCTCTAAGATCCCATCATCAGATCCTAACTTGGTGACAATGGGACCACCTCAGAACTATCTACTTTCGAACAAAAAAAAAATTTTGAAAATCCATCGACAATTAGCGGAGTATTCGATGAACAAACATACAAAATAAAAATAATAATGATGATGATAAAAATAAAAAACATACAAACAGCCGAACATAGTACCTCCTCCTTTTTGTGAAGTCGGTAAAAACAGAGTCCGTCGTCGTAATAGTTCGTTTTGCTTTGACATTAATAGCATAACAAATTCATTTTTCCATTGTTTTGTAGTTAAAATCAATCCTCTATCATGTTTTACAAACTCATAAGTTTACACCCTGTATAATCCCACTGGAATTTCTAAAATGTTCCTTAATGAGGCAAAACACCTGCGATGGATATTTTAATGTACGCAATTTAACTGCTTGTATGTAAATCATTTAGTTTATAGGGACATATATTTCCTTCCGTAGATCCTTTGGAATGTCCCTGATGAAAGATTGATATCATGTTGCTGTTGAAAATTAACTCTTCAAGTATTTAACATGTGTAGAATGGCTTATCTGGCTTAGTTTGATATCTATAAGTTGTTTATGCTGCATTTGTTTTATAGTTAAGTAGTGATAAGCGATTGTTTAGTCAATCATTTTTTGATGTTTAAACGTCTCTTAACTTACAGCAACGATTTTAATGTATTTTTTTTGTTTATTATTATATGTAACTATGTATGTATACAGGGTGTCTAGTAATTAATGGATAACCTCTTCAGGGGCCATTGTACTTATCATTATGAACAACTATTACTATGGGACCAAATCTGAAATCGCGAAAAAATAATCAGCAGTTTCCTACATTTTGACGAACTATGCGAACATAGGATGTAGGGAACAGTTGATTTTTTTCGCGATTTCATGTTTGGTCCCGTAGTAAAAGTTGTTCATGATAATAAGTACATTGACCCCTTAAGAGGTTATCCATTAATTACCGGACACCCTGTATATTTATTTAGATAACTAGTACTTTATGTATATATTTATTGTATTGTGTAAATGGTACACCACAGACTACCTACAGTATTTGTCTGTCCTTCCCGTTTTTAATCCATCCAGATCGCTCTTAGCGATAAGACCACCCATTGTGTCACCCATTGTAAAGTTTCTATATTTATGTCTGTAATCTATATGGTGTACATAATAAAGAGTATTTTATTCTATTCATATCTTCAGAAGTTTGATTTCACGTGTAGTTCTGAGTTGATTTGTTTTAGAATGTGCAAAGACAATGCTAAAGGCAGATTAGAATGTTTTCTTTAGAAATGTTTGTTAGGCAATTTGTTTGTAAGTTTAATAAAACAATTTTATTGAACAGATTCCTAAGAGATCCTTCACTGAGAAATCTGTTCACATTGTTTTTCTTAATGACGCTATTTCGTAGATCTTTTGGAATGTCTCTTATGATAGATCGATGTCATGTTGCTATAGAAAATTAGCCCGTAAAGTATTTAACATTTGTGTACGGATTAGTTTGATATCCATAAGTTTATTAAACAAACAACGTTACGATTTCTTTACGTTTATATTGAGCGAACGTTTTTACATTTCCCCGACTAAATTATCACTCTTTTATTCTAAACAAAAGAACCTAATAGAAAACATTTGGCACCTCGTTCTAAACTTGCTGGATTGTTCGAATGCAACAAGAGCTAATTTATTGCCAGCCTGCGCTACATAAGGTTGACTTTAGCGGACAACTTTTACAGTACCGACCTGTTTCGACCTATATTTTAAACTCAGAACACAGAATTTCTGAGATTTTAAATTGAATATTCAAAAAAATTCGTTCGAGGCTTCACTTTAACGCCCCGGACGAAATGCTTCATCGTTAACTTATTTAACTACTCACTAACCTCGATTCAATTTTAGTTTTTAACACTATTATGCCAGGGAACAGCCTGCTTTAGCTAAGAGCGTAAGATGAAACCGCAGGGCCCTAATCGTAGTTTAACCACAGTTTAACGGGTCAAGTTAAATGACTGGTAATGTTCCCACTTTGCGAATGAAATGTCCAAAGCTATTGCCGTTTCTTTGAATCTGCGGTGCTTGTTTATTACTTGCTTGCAGGTGATATAAGAATATTTATCGACACCCATGCTATAAATCCTCTATAAAAGTTTCTGAAACAGTTAGCTTATTGCCAACATTAAAACAACCAGTGTCATAGTAACCATAATATCATCCAAACGAGTGTTATTATGTTGTACTAAACATTATGCAACTCGTTTTCAAAAAAAGAAAGGTTGTCATGCACGCGCGTTTCACTACCACAGCGCAGTAATTTAAAAAAGGAACTTAGGTTATTCGAATAGGCTAGTTTCCTAAAAAATTCTAATTAGTCCGTCAGTTAGATTATCGAAAAATAATGGACCCTTATTTTTTCTTTTGTCAATCAAACAAAAAATGACTAAGATAAAGCGCGTCAAAATTTGGGAGTGGGGGGTCGTGACGTCACGCCGTGCTAAAAAGTGTCGCACGGCGTGACGTCACGACCCCACACTCCCAAATTTTGACGCGCTTTATCTTTGTCATTTTTTGTTTGATTGACAAAAGAAAAAATACCGGTCCATTATTTTTCGAAAATCTAACTGACGGACTAATTAGAATTATTATTTTTTTACCCAGGAAACTACCCTATTCACGTCGTATGCCGCCGGCCACCATGTTTGTTCTGCATTAGTAATGCAAAAAAACTGTTTCAGAACCTTTTATAGAGGATTCATAATATCATGGGTGTAGATAAAGTCTTGTATGCAACTGTACATAATTAGGTGTTAAAACAGTTGCATAAATAACTATTATTTTACGTAGTCGTTCTCGCGGCTCCGCTCATGTCATTGTCATCATCATTCTCACCCTACAGCAGTCCACTGCTGGACATAATTATGCCTCTCCAATTGCACGCCATTCAGCTCGATTTTTGGCAACTCTTATCCAGCTGCTACCAGAAACCTGGCGACGATCGTCGCTCCATCTAACCTGAGGGCGTCCTACCTTACGTTTGCCAATACGCGGTCTCTACTCAAAAACACGTCTACCTCAACGGTCATCGGTTCTACGGCTAATATAGCCAGCCCATTGCCACTTCAGCTTGTTTATTTATGTCATTTTGTGAAGTTAAAGCTAACCTAACCCTAGACCTTTTTTTCTTGATGTTTTCTTGCATACGATGGACATGGACCACCGGAGTACACCAGAGTACACCGGAGTACGGATGCACGGTGGTCCAATTATATGTTCTTATCCATACTTATAATATTATAAATGCGAAAGTCTGTCTGTCTGTTACCTCTTCACGCTTAAACCCTTGAACCGATTTAGATGAAATTTGGTATAGAGATAGTTTGAGTCCCGGGAATGGACATAGGACAGTTTTTATCCCGATATTTCCACGGGAAACTTATGCGGGTAAAACCGCGGGTCGCTGCTATGGTATTACCTTTATAACATGCCTGTTATAGAATTGGTCAAAATGAATGAATTGACCGCGTAGGTATTGAACTTTTCTATGATACAGTAGTTTTTTTTTTTTGGTAACCGACGGAAAATTTCTACCCTAGAATCATGTGCTACGTTAATGGTTACAGTTTGCGCTTTGATGTCCCTGCCACCCTGTATATATTAATATCCAAGTAAGTTGATTAAGACATCACTAACTAATCTACTTCCAAGTATCTATGTTTATATAACATAACATTATGCTGACTTGTATCAGATGAATGTTACCCGATATTTATATAATATATCTACCGAGAAATATAAGACAAAGCGTCTTAAAAGGATTCTCTTGTTGTGTGTCCTTGGCTGTAAATAAGATACTTTGCCACTTACTGTTAGGATCTTTACAGGCTGCTGATCTGTTTGGTTTAATTTTGTTAGGGTAGGAATAGTACAGCATTGCCGCAGTAGGTTCATGGATGAGTGACTTCGACATACTAAGAACGTTAAGCTGTTAGTCCCGGGTTTCATTCGTGTATCTTGGACAGACGTTACGGGTCGGCAAAGTTCGAAAATCTGACAACCAGTCTTACCAATGTGTATAATGTTATCCAGTAACTGGGTTGTGGAGGTCAAATAGGCAGTCGCTTCACGTAAAATACTGGTATTCAGTTGCATATGGTTAGACTGGATGCCGACCCCAAAAAATTTTGGGAAAAAGGCTAGGCAGATGATGAGAAATAATACAGCGGTGCTATTCTGTAAAAATCTCACATTAGGTAAAATGATAGCTCACGTTACCATAATTTAAACGTTGAGACGTTTAGAGAATAGGTCGGCAGAAGTGCAGGTGGCCATTGAGGTAGAAGGAATTAACTGTCTAGCCATAATGATAAAAAAAATGCACCATGTATGTCTTGGGAGGCATTATGAAATATCTTTTAAATTAGTCTAACATTGGAGGAGAAAATAGGCGAGAGCCAAACCTCGAATTATGACTTTTTACTTAGGCTTAGGCTTAAATTGCAGTCGACAAAATCCATCGGTTTCTTACCAAACTTCAACTATATCCGACGATCCTGCATACTTATCTCTTTTGTTGACTGTACCTTATGTAGCCAAATGAATTGGTAAAACTGCAAACCTTTGATACCACCCACTACTCTCAATCAGCTACATATCTGACCAGCAAATATTTTAATTAATTAAAATCCCTGCTGAACTAATACAACAATATTAATGTAATCTCTCCCTAAGCTTGTCTTTGTTTTTCCTTGTTATGTATACACAGGCTTATTATCTGGATCGGGTTACACAGCTGACGTTGATGGGGGTGGCTTAAGTAGATTACCATCAAGTAAGTTCCTATGGTGTACCTAAATAACTATGGGAAGATGTTATTTGTGTTTACGGAACTTACCTATAGGATGGTTTTCGTTTCGGAAGTCTGCAAAAAATCCATACTAATATTAGAAATTCCAAAGTAACTAACTGTTTTATCTGTCCGTCCGTCTGTCTGTATGTTACCTTTCCACGCCTAAACCGCTGAACCGATTTCGATGAAATTTGGTATAGAGATAGTTTGTGTCCCGGAACCTTTCCCGGGACTCAAATTATCTCTGTACCAAATTTTCTTACATAGGATGTAAGGAAAGACGAAAGACGTCCACTGCTAGACATAGGCCTCCCCCAAGCACCTCCACTTCGACCGGTTCTGAGCTTGACATTCTTGGGGGGAGGGTTTGCCGTAATCGCCACGCTTAGCAGGTGTGCTTAGTGGTGAAATGCATAGAGAATGCTGCTGCCCATTCTCCGGTACGACCCTTAGTCGCCTTTTACGATACCCACGGGAAGTATGGGGTAGTGCTATTCTTTAAGTCCGGAACCACAAACACCTACATTACGTGGGTACAATCATTTTGTATGTCTGAAATTCTGCCTCATAAAAAATAATCATGAATTATGTATTGAGAAACGAAAATCGAAACGTACTTTGAAGGCGGATGTTGAAAGCAAAGTAACACCCTCAAAAATAAATTGGATAGGTAGCAAAAGAGTGAAGAGATTCTTGAAAAAAAAAAGTAGAATCAAAGCGTAATAAACATCTACTTAAAAACTTTTCCCGGAAAGTAAATAAAAAGTCGTACGGCGGTAATGAGCCTTGTGATCGGTCCCTTAACTTTCAATGTTCATTATATCGTTGAAAACTTTTATTACTTCTGACACATCGACAAATCGTTGAAAAAGTTGAAAAACGATATATCGAGTAGGTTCGATATAACGTAATAATGGTACCTCCATTATTACAATTACGTAGGTACGCAAAACATAGCGCCCATATTATTAACCAAAGACCTTTATGTAAATACCTATGTTTCACAACTAAATATTCTGATCCGGCAGTGACATATCTAATGGTGTGTACACCTGTTTTTTTTTATGCAGGATAGAGTAGCATGTGTCACAGGGCGTGCTCATATGCTTAGCCTTTTCCCAACTATGTTAGGGTCGGCATCCAGTCTAACCGGATGCAGCTGAGAACTAGTATTTTACATGGAGCGACTGCTTATCTGAACTCCTCAACCCACTTACTGGGTAATACGATACCCTTACTAAGACTGCAGGTTGTCAGACTTTCGGGCTTCTAACGATCCATAACGACTGTCAAGGATCCACAAATGACAGCCGGGACTAACGGCTTATCGTGCTATCCGAGATATGGAGATGTTTTGGTACGTAAAGATAGTACCCCATCCACGAACCAACCACGGCAAGCGTAGGTTAACTTGATCGATCCACCCGTTTCGCTGTTATTACTCAGCTATAAGCCCTTGCAGCATAATATGTCACAGGTCAACCCTACAAACTGGACACTGCGTGTTTTCGCGAACATAAGTCATTCCGCCCACTTAAAAAACAAAACTTCGGGCAAACCTAAGTTATATTTTGCGGAATAACGTTGCAAGTGTTAGTGAACAGCAACGGAAAACAAAAAGTTATTTAGTCACTGAAAGTTACATAATGTTATTATGTTGCAAAAAGTAACTGCGGTGTGAATGCAAGATGACTACAACGACTATGGCCAATGCAGCACGGTGATGCAGAGATGATGCATATCCGGTAGGCTCTTAAATCCTTATCTATCCTTCGGGCACGTCTTCCCTACCATTACCGCGCCGCCCGGTCTATTCATTGATATGCAATGGTCGCTGTAGCACCATGAACATGAGGCTACAGGGGCTAGTGCGAATCTTGGGGTTCATTCGATTAATCGAGTCTGGTTTAACTATGCTGGGATCGGTGCAATTCATTCATTCATTCATCCATTCATACTAAAAGTTATAGAAAGTTACAAAATGTTATTATGTTCCAAAAAGTAACTGCGTTGTTGAATTCAAGATGACTACAACAACTATGGCAAGTGCACCACGCTGATGCAGAGATTCTAAGGAAGGGTCCGAAACTATCGTTTAAGCAAAAGAATGTAATGCCACTAATGTCTGTGGACTGGAACTAACTAAAAGAATACGGTGAACTACTTTAATTTCTGTTGACAAGACAGCGGGCGCCAAGTCTGCCATTTTCAATTATTGCTTATAAAAACCATAATAAGACACCACCATTGTGCCAAAAGTTCGTAATCTCCTAGATAATAAAGTATCAGTGATCAAAAGAAATGTCAAAATAATGGGAGATTACCGAACAATTCACGACTTGTCATTGTATACAAGGTGTTACAGAAAGGGTATATCCATACAAACGGGTTGAAGAGTGTATCTGGTCTAGAATCTCTGTACAAAATTTCAGCTCAAAAGCATTAACTTTGAAAATCTATATATATATATATATAAAAGGAGAAACTGACTGACTGACTGACTGACTGACTGACATATCAACGCACAGCCGAAACTACTGGGACTAGGAATGTGAAATTTTGCACACAGCTTCCTTTTATAATGTAGGGGAGCACTAAGAAGGGGTTTTTGGAAATTCAACCTTTAAGGGGGTGAAAAGGGGGGATTTTGTTTGTATGAAAAATCTTATTCCTTGAGTTAATAAACTTGAAACTTGGCACGAATATTTATCTAAGTAAATTATGAAGATTGACATTTTTTGTTTTTCTAAACTACCCCCTAAAGGGGGATTGGGGGGTGTCAAAATTTGTATGGAAGAATTTTAACGCGCGGTCCGATTAACTTGAAACTTGGCACGAATACTTATCTAAGTAAATTATGAAGGTTGGCATTTTTTGTTTTTCTAAACTACCCCCTAAAGGGGGATTGGGGGTTGTCAAAATTTGTATGGAAGAATTTTTACGCGTGGTCCGATTAACTCGAAACTCAGTATTTATACTTAAGACCAAAAATAAAGAATAATGTGTATCTGGGTTTTTCGAAAATCTACCCCTAACTGCGTGAAAAGGGGTAGTTAATTTTACAGGGGAGGATTTTACTGCGTGACTTGATTAACTCGAAAATTGGTATAAATAATCTTTGAGTCAAGTAATGAACACATCCCAAACTATTTTTATAAATTCTACCCCTGTGGGGGTGAAAAATGGGGTACAGTTTATATGAAAAATCTTATTCATTTAATTAATAAACTTGATACTTGGCAAGAATACTTGCCTAAGCAACTAATAAAGTTTATCATTATTCGTTTATCAAAACTACCCCTCAAAGGGGGTTTAGGGGTGTTAAAGTTTCTGTGGAAGAATTTTAACGCGTGGTCCGATTAACTCGAAACTCAGTATTAATACTTTTGACGGAAAATAATCAATAATAAGTGTATGGGGTTTTCGAAAATTGACCCAGACTTCGATTTTTAAGGGGATTTTAGTGAGTGGCTAGAATAACTCAAAAAAAAAATGTATAGAACTTGAAACTTGGCACAAATACTGATTTATAAAATTCGTCATTTTTTGGAATTCTAAGCTACCCTAAATGGAGATTCGGGGTGTCAAATTTTGTATGGAAGAATTTTAATGCGCGGTCCAATTAACTCGAAACTCACCACCAACCAACCAAAATAAATAATAAAGTGTACCAGGGTTTTTCAAAAATCTACCCCTAACGATGTGAAGAGTGGTGGTAGTCGATTTCACAGGGGAGTATTTTATTACGTGGCTTGATTAACTGGAAAATTGGTAAGAAATAATCTTTAAGTCAAGTTATAGAAACATCCCAGACGATTTTTCAAAATTCCACCTCTATGAGTATAAAAAGAAGGGATACAGTTTATAACTATGAAAAATCTTATTCATTTGGTTAATAAACTTGAAACTTGGCAATATTTGGCTCAGTAAATAATTAAGATTGTCACTTTTAGTTTAAAAAAACCTCTCACAGAGGATTTAGGGGGTGACAAAGTAATAATAGGTTAGAAAAATATCGATGCTTCCGACAACAAAGGTCGTAAACACCAAAATAGCACTTTTGGTAATCAACGAAAAACAAAAAATAATTTCGTTTTTGGCTTATATCTTTTTAACTTTAAAAGTTGTAAAATTGTGTTCTATACAAGAAATACGTAAAATACGATGGTGTTTCATAATATATTATTGCTATTTATGTCAAAGCCTTATTTTAAAAGTTAGCTTGGACATACACCCCAGAAAATTCAAGAAGTTGGTATTTACGACCACTAACAAATCAATGGAGAACGATTTGTCTAACGGAAGTTAGAAGTATGCACCAGTTTTTAAATACAATAGTTCTGGGTTTGGTTTTAAAAACCATATACTGATATAAAAATGAGTGTAAACACCACGATCTGATGCGATGGTATGTAACAAACATGGAAATATCTGAAGCAATTCAATGAATTTAAGACTGTAAGTTGAGTTTTCATTACTTGTAATAAAAACAATAAAATAAAACACAAATTGACATAATTAAAAAAGGTTTTTTATTCATTGACCATCATCGTTTAATCAAAATAATGGTTAAGCAAGGCACTAATACAAATTCAAAGTAAAAAAATGTCTAAACCAATCAGTTAAATTTCCATTAGAGGATCTTGTACAAGAATCATCATTCATCATCATCATTGTTTGTGTCGCGGCTCGAAATGTTTATACCTTTAGGACCTGGCAGGTCCTAAAGGTGTAAAAATACACTTAAGTAAGTATATTATGGGCATCGTCCCGTATAATTTAATCAAGCGTTTGTTACAAGATGCCTATAGTGTTCTACCTCCAACGGCGTACCTAACCAGCCAGACATAATTCAAAATGTTAAGTAATCATTTTGTTTCATTGATTTCAAGAAGATTTTATAATCACGACATTTTTTAAAAACGTATTGATAATGAATTACAAAAAAATATAAGTAAACATTCTACCAAGCTTACTGCTCTAATAATTTTAATAAACAATGCCCATTTTCACCAACGCCCTTAAAAATTTAGGTAGTTCATCTTTCTAGATCTTGTTTGTTCGGAAAGCTTCTGTACTATGGTCTACCTAACTTTTAGTGTCGTTGGTGAAAATGGGAAAGTGTTATCGACAAGATAATAAAAAAGTAGATGCAAAACATAATACGACGACGAGTTATAGAAAATCAGGTCTTCAAATTTCTGATTAATAATCTTCTGTCATTGGATAGAAGATTCAATCAATCAATTAAGCCCATCGCAGTCCACTGCTGGACATAGGCCTCTCCCAGACTGCGCCACAGCACTCTGTCCTCCGCCTTCCGCATCCAGTCGACCCCAGCCACCTTCTTTAGGTCGTCCGTCCATCTAGCGGGGGGGCGTCCTACACTACGCTTGCCGGTACGCGGTCTCCACTCCAGGACTCGCCTGCTCCACCGGCCATCAGTCCTTCGACAGACATGGCCAGCCCACTGCCACTTCAGTTTGCTTACTCTGCAAGCTATGTCGAAAACTCCGGTTCTTTTCCGGATAACTTCATTCCTGATTTTATCCTTCAAAGAGACTCCGAGCATAGCTCGCTCCATAGCGCGCTGAGCGACCTTGAATTTGTGGACCAGCCCGACCGTCAGTGTCCACGTTTCAGCACCGTAAATCATGACGGGCAGGACGCACTGGTTGAAGACCTTAGTCTTCAAACACTGCGGGATAGGCGACGAGAAGACTTGACGGAGTTTTCCAAATGCTGCCCAACCCAACTGGATCCTTCTGTCAGCTTCCTTCTCAAAGTTGAGTCTACCGAGCTGGATGACTTGCCCTAGGTAGACATACTCCTTCACAACTTCGAGAAGCGACCCTTCGATGTGGATTGGACTCGGCAAGACGTGCGAATTGTACATGACTTTCGTCTTGTCCAAATTCATGCCGAGGCCAACACGCCGGGAGGCTCCATTTAGGCTGTGCAGCATTTGGTCTAGCTGTTCCAACGTCTCTGCCATTATGACGATGTCATCGGCAAATCGAAGATGGGAGATGTACTCGCCGTTAATGTTGATACCCTGTCCAGTCCAGTCCAGCGTCTTGAAAACGTCTTCCAACGCGTTGGTAAACAATTTAGGGGATATTACATCCCCCTGTCTCACCCCCCTGAGCAGTTGGATGGGGCTGGTTTTCTGATTCTGGATCTGGACAGTCATCGTTGCAGCGTCATACAAACATCTCAACACTTCGATGTAGCGCCAGTCAATTCGACATCGTTGCAGAGAGGCCAGAACTGCCCATATTTCGATGGAGTCGAAGGCTTTCTCGTAGTCCACAAATGCCATACACAGCGGCTGATTGTACTCCTCCGTCTTCTGTACAATTTGTCGAACAGTATGGATGTGGTCTACGGTACTGAAGCCTTTCTGAAAACCGGCTTGTTCTGGCGGCTGGAACTCGTCAAGTCTCCTGGCGAGACTGTTCGTGACGACCCTCGAGAACAGCTTGTATACGTGGCTCAGAAGTGAGATGGGTCTATAGTTCTTCAGTAAGGATTTGTCACCTTTTTTGAAGAACAGAACCACCGCACCTCTGCTCCACGCCTCGGGCGTTGTACCCTCTTGGATAACGGAATTAAAGAGACTCGCTAGCTCCTTCAGGACTGGAGCCCCGCCCGCTTTAAGGAGCTCTGTCGTTATTCCGTCATCCCCAGGTGCCTTGTTGTTCTTTAACTGCTCGAGAGCCGCCCTAATCTCGCATTGGTCGATATCCGGGATGTCCTCCGTGTAGTGGCGCGTTAATTCGGCTCGATGGTCATCTGCACTATGCCCCGCTGGTTTCATCGTCCGTGTTGAGTACAGGTGCCCATAAAAATCCTCGACTTCCTCGAGTATCTCGGACTTCGAAGTCAAGATTCTGCCATCCGCAGTTCTTAGTTTCGTCAGATGGGACCTCCCTAATTGCTGAGCGAACACTTTCGACCCTCGGTTCTGCTCAATCGCGTCCTTAATGTCACGGGTGCTGGAGCACCGAAGGTCTCGTCGCGTCAGCTTCCTAATTTTTAGGTTTAAGGCCCTCTTATCTGACGAAGACGGCTACATAGATGGCAACTCTCGTCTTTCCCTCATAAGTCCGAGAGTTTCTGAGGAAAGTTTAGACACCTTACTTTTTCGCTGCGACGGGAAAAACCTGCGGGACACGTCGCGTAGTGCTTTGACCACCTCGTCAGCTTTCCACCAAAGCAGGCCGTAATAATTATCTATGGATGTTTTTTCTGAATTATTAGATACGAACGTAAAACACAATTACTTGAAATCGAGTGAGTAGCGCCATTTATTTCTCAGAAAAATTAAACATTTGAATTTCTTAACGGGGTGTAATTGCGACATATTTATACTTTTTGTGTTACGACCCCTTTTTAGTATGAAAATATTAACAAAATTAGGAGTACGACCTACATAATTCAATTTTCAAACCAATTCTCCAAGACCAAGTGACATTACGACAATTGTTTCTCAGCAGAGCTTACGTTTTAAAAATGATTGTGGGGTGTAATTACAATTAATTATGTATTCATGTTTTTACGACCGACAGCTGTTTGTACGTTGTATTATACGACCTGCATGGTTATTCGGTTCTAAGCAATATGAGTTATACATACCCTCTTTTCTAAAAAATCTTGATTATACTAGTAAAAATTTTGGGCGTAAAAGTATTTTTTTTAGGCGAATATTTTTTTCACATTTTTAGATCGACGCAGCGCCAAAAATTAAGTAGGGCTGCATTCTTAACTCATTTTCGCCAAAATGGCGTTTACGACATTTGTTGCCGGAAGCATCGATATGTAACCCGCAGTACGATTAACTTGAAACTCGGTACTACTAAAACTAAAAATAAAAAAATAATATGTGTTTTAGGGTTTTTCAAAAATCGACTCCTATCAAGGTGGAAACGGTAATAAAGTTTAAGGGGTGGATTTTACTGCTTGCTTCCATTGACTCGAAAAAGGGTATGGGTTTTTGAGTCAATTTATGAACACATCCCAAACGGTTTTTCGAAATTCTACCCCTGTGGGGTTGAAAAGCGGAGATACAGTTTATTTGAAATATCTGATTCCTTTGATGTATAGGTAAACTTAAAAATTGTCCTAATACTTATTTATCTAAATAAATAATAAAGATCATACACAAATGTCGAAATTTTTAGAGGAAAGTACGAAATACACGCGGACGAAGTCGCGGGCAAAGTGCTAGTGCTTAATAATTTTTTATTTCGCACATCACGGTGCTGCACTGGCGCGCGGCGGTGTGATGTGCGTGTACTAGGCGCACAAACACACTACAGATAATGGATAATGACCCTCGTAGTGCGGTGACACGTTTGTTATGATTTCAATTTAATAAACTATCGAAATAAAAAAATATTAAGCATTTTCAAAGTTACTGCTTTTGAGCTGAAATTTTGTACAGAGTTTCTAGACCAGATACACTCTTCAACCCGTTTGTATTGATATCCCTTTCTGTAACACCCTGTATACGAGATTACCAAATACGAAATAAGGAGACTGATAAAGGTCCCGTACAAGCCCAGAAATAGACACAAATAAAACAAAATGTATTAGGAAGCAATAACAGTGTTTCAAAGCCCTTTGTTGGTCTTAAAACTTTGTGAAGGGCCATAAGACCCTTCCCAAATCTGATGACTTCAAACTTGTCAAAAAAGTAAATTCAAAACTGTCGATCGCGGAGTAATCCACTGTCTTCTAACAGATTGAAGTTTACTCAAATTTAACAACTTTATCCCAATTGATCCGTTTGCTATGCCCCTATTTATAGAATGTTGGATCTCCGTTGGAAACAAGACAAAATCAGAGTAGTCCGAGATGCGAGTTATAGGTATTGCTATTGTAGTCGAAATAAACTGCAATACAAACAATTCACAACATTTAAATTTTTTTACCTTATGTTTTTTTATGCTCAATAAATAGTACTTAGATAACTAGGAGACCCATATTTTTTCTTTTCACAAAATTTGTATTCTAAGTTAGTCAAAAATAATTTTGAAATCTCGAAAAATTCAAAAACGCCTGTAAGGTTGAATCTACACATTACCTTTGCTTGGGTCATGAAAAACAAAATGAGATGGAGATTGACGTGATGACGTCTCATGATGACGTTGACGTTTGTTAATTTAGGTATTTATTTCCTTGGTTTGTGGCTGTGATGTGATATTGGTTTTTATTGTATTTTAATTTTTCGCATTTCACATGCTGTTGTAAATAATAAATGTACTAGATGATGCAGTGGTAGTTGCTTGTGGACTTTTAAATTTACAGTCACCTGTCATAAGGAAGTATTAGACATTGGAAGGCCTCCCTCAGTGTATAATTTTTAATTTATATTTCAGAAAACTATGTTATGTTTGTATAAGTTTTGATAACTTTAACTGTGTGTTGCTATAGATACTTAATAAAAGAGATACTTTATGATTAGAATTTAGATTTTTATTTATCATAATGTACAATATCAAGCATTTTATTAAAAATAAATTTCTCCCAAAACATTTCACCTTCTTTCACTAACTTTTCTGCAAACAATCTGTCATAGTAGAACCACTGTTCATGATAGGCTTTATTTCTTTCAAAGTCTGGATCAGCTGTACACAATAAAGCTTTTTTCATATTTTCATCGCTAACATTTGCAGCTGTATTTGGGCATGACATTTAGCTGATATAACACTATCTTTAACATAGTTTTCCATAGTTTTATTACTGCTGTTTTGTTTCTTCTGCCTCGTTAATGCTAGCGACAACTGAGTACATTTTAGTACGAACTCTGTGCTCAGGAGTTACTCTGCCCTTGATAAAACACACAGCATTTTCTCGTTTCACTTCCACGTAGCCTACAGAAGTTTCAACATAAGCATCCCTTGATGACAACAAAACCTTAGCTCCCCGGATTTCGGCAACGTTAAACGAGTCGTTTTCACGCATGTATTGCAACAACATCATATAATCCACCTTGGGAAGGTTGCGGCTGTCTGCCATGGCATAACCGTCCGAAACTTTCATGGCAAATCAATTTATATAATAATGCGTTTTTATTAGTAAATAACAATGCGTTTTCAAACAAAGCAACCTCGGCAAACAACACTACAACAACACTGATATTTGACAATGACAGATGACTATATTTGACATTGACAACTTTTTTTTATTCATAATAATTAGGAGCAAAGGCATACACTGTGACGATGCCTTACTCTGGGTCGTTAGAGGATTTTTTTGAATATTTCGTTAAATAAGTAATAAAAAAAATCTAAAAATTATGGAATGGAATACTTAAACATAAAGCTCTAAATGGTTGTCGGTACCTTAGTATTTATTTAAAACTGAAATGTTGTGAATTGCCCTCCTATTTCGAAAACTGGCAACAAAGATCACCGAATACTTAAAAAAAATAAAACATCAAAAAAAGCACTACAAAATGATAAATAACTTTAATTTCGGCAGTCGGAGTCGTTGGTTCCGCATTTTCGATTTTTGACACCGACTTCCGAGATTAAAGTTAGGTATTTATCATTTTGTAGCTATTTTTTTGGAGTCGGTTGTTTTTTTTTTGTAAAAAAAAAAATATTTTTCACTTTTTAGTTGTATCTACCCCACACAAATTCAATTAACACTTGGGCATTGAAGAATTGAAGACAACGACTAGAAGAATCATCAAAATTCGCATAGAAATGCCGGAGAGGCGATCGATATATTTATGCATATAACTTCGTACATAAGAATAATTACTTAATGTATTACATACTAAAACCTTCCTGAAAGTATGTAGATCACATTTATGAAAGAGTTATCAAAATCGGTTCATAAGTTTTTGAGAAAATCGCGGACATACAAACATACATACATAGTACGGGTCGAATACAGAACCTCCTTTTTTGAAGTCGGTTAATAATAACCTTTTTCAATATTTTCTGTATGCCAAGTAATAAAAGCTGTGGTGAGATTTCAAATATTATGGAGTTATTTTTTAAATATTATTAACTTTTTACCTGTACTAAGTAGTGTGTACGGAGCATTGGTGGCCCAGTGGTATCAGCCCCGACTTTCGAGTTGTAGGTCGTGAGTTCGAACCCAAACAGGCACTTTGCTATGTGTATTTAATTTCATCACCAATGCTCTCAAAACTGTGAAGGAAAACATCGTGACGAAACCTAGTGCGGGTTGGTAGACGTCACACGTCTTTGAATTTTTAGTTCTAGGACATGCCGGTTTCCTCACGATGTTTTCCTTTACCGTTTTGAGAGCAGCGGTGACGAAATAATTTACACAAAGTAAAGCACCTGTCAGGGTTGGAATCCACGACCTACAATTCGTTACCACTGGGCCACCGCTGCTCATCGACCGATCTTTTAGCAAAGAAAACAAATTCAACTAAGGCTATGACAGTTCTGCCTAAGTAGGCCCTAAGTAAGTTACATAACTTTCACAAAACCGAATATAGACCATTCTGTCTACAAACGTGTTATACAGATTTCTCGACAGCCGATATCAATATCGGATATCGGTATCTACCCGTAATTGATTTGCAAAGGTTAAATTGCCGTTGTCTCTGGTAACAATACCAATACTCAGACTATCTGGTTAGATGGAGAGCTTAGATGTTATGTTAATATATATTTGTCTATGTTTGCAGGTTAAGTTGAAAGCCGATCGCAATTGGCTTATTATTGACTAGCTGCGCCCTGCGGTTTCACCTGCGTAAATGTCGATCCCGTGGGAATATCGGGATAAAAAGTAGCCTATATGTTAATCCAGGGTGTCAGCTACCTCCATACAAAGTTTTATCAAAATTGGTCCAGCCGTTTGAGGATGAAGAAGTAACAAACATATAAACACACACACACACTCACAAACTTTCGCCTTTATAATATTAGTGTGATTAGTGTGATATCTTTCAAGCTAATCCAGATATTATTGATATGACAAGATAACATAACGCCTGTATTTACCGAAGAGTTAAGCAGAGGTGTAAGGCACGGTTTCATTACGGTATTACGGCACTGTAGAAAAAACCCGAGCGTGCTTATGACCACACGACAGAAGTGAAACTTCAAACGTATTTGGCTATGAGGGGAAGAGAGAAAGAAAATGTGCGCGCGCACTGTTTTCTCTTGCTTATATCCCCCACTCAACTCCCGTTCGCCTTGCCCGATCACACTTTTCTTAACGCTTACGTCACGCGTTCGCCAGCTTACTCCCCAAGTCAAGCGTGCGTAAAGAAGTTTCACTTCAAAAACTTCTCTGTCAACAAGCTTCTATAGTAAGCCATACAACACTGACGAACCGTGCCAACACACGGAGTATAAACCGCGTCGTAGTAAAGACGTGTCAGTGTACAAGTTTACATTGTGATCCATACAACACTGACAACCGTGCCTCCACACGGTGAATAAACCGTAGTTTCTCACGACAAGAAAAACTTGTATGTACAAAGGGCCTAAGAACGGTTTCGCACTACATCCGATCCGAATACGAGAAATGCCGGTCCGAAGTGACCATTGTCCTATTTGTATGCGGGTTTGCGCACTAGATCCGAAGAAATAGGACGATGGACTACTTTTCGGATTCGGATCGGACGTAGTGCGTAACCGCCCTTATCATAGATATATGAAAGAAGATTTCTATGGCCCTAATAGTAGGTGACCGATATTTCTTGAGTTTGTTTCAAATCCCATGTAATAAGGCACAGAGCACAGTATAATATACGGTGACTAAGGCGAACCGAGACAGGCCTAAGAAACGCTGGCGTGCTGCTTCGCGCCGAGAGTTGAAAATCCAACAGTTTCTTTTTGAAGTGAAACTTCTTTACGCACGCTTGACTTGGGGAGTAAGCTGGCGAACGCGTGACGTAATATGATACGATACGTTTATTGTGTATTATGTACGCAAGTATGTTATATGCGATAAAAGGTTGAAAATGTTTGAAAAATGTTAATAATTAAAATTAATGATGAAAGTTATGAAAAACAGTATTTGAAGTGAAACTTCTTTACGCACGCTTGACTTGGGGAGTAAGCTGGCGAACAAGTGACGTAAGCGTTACGAAAAGTGTGATCGGGCGAGGCGAACGGGAGTTGAGTGAGGGATATAAGCAAGAGAAAGCAGTGCTCGCGCACATTTTCTTTCTCTCTTCCTCTCATAGCCAAATACGTTTGAAGTTTCATTTCAGTCGTATGGTCATAAGCACACTCGGTTTTTTTCGACGCGCTGGTATGCGCTCTGTTAGATTTTCAGCGCTCGGCTCAACACCGAGGGTTGAAAATCCAGTGCGCAATAAAATCCCGCTGCGATATTTGGGTAAGGTCGTCAAAAAATGTAATATAACGGACTGGAAGATATAACACACAATAACACAATAACGCACTGGAATAATGTAAAGGTGGAAATAGGTCAAGTAAAATACATTTTAAAATATTATGAATTATTTATTTTCTCATGAAATTAAAATTTAACCATGCAGCACAGATTACAGCTTGCAAATTTCGTATTTCGCGAAAAAAATTCCAGTGTGTGACATAACAAACACCATAACACACATAACGAACTGGAACAAACACACTTGAAAATTCTAACTTCAACAATGAATAACGGTCACAAATCAAGCGCGATTTCTCTAGTAAAACTTGATATACTCAGGTCATTGACTATAAATTTCGAATTAGGAACCTAGTAAACGATATCTTTGTACTTACCGCGTAGAATTCCCAGATACACTTTCCGAAATATGCGCACTAATTATGGAATTTACAAATTAATAACTGCCTCGACCACAAATGAAAAAAATATGTCAAAACTGACATTTGACAGTTACATTAAGGTGTTGCCACATCAAAGTTAGCTAAGTAAAGTTGCCTACTGTTGAACACCAAAAATCTACCCCATATCGAATCGGAATAACACACTGGATAACTTTTGGAGACATAAATTAGAATCGGTTTTTTGTTCACTAGCATTGTATTATTACAATAATTTACACATTATCACACAGCATGTTTATTGTTGTAACAGTATACTTTAAATTTAAAACCATAATCCCAATAATTTTTTTTTGATGCAATTTTTTCGTCCTATTGGTAGATAGGAGACAAATAAATTTATATATGCAGCTTTATTTTGTTGATTTCAAAAATATTTTTATTTTTTTTAAGTTTAAGCCTCTCGAATATTCTGGTTAGTTCTACATTATTCTAAGCATGATTATCAATATATTATAAAATAATAATATTAACATACTATTTGTTAGCGCATGGTATTCACAATCAAACATGGGCTCACCTCAAAACTTATAAATAGTACATTTTTTTATGACCTTACCCATTTATGTGCGGACGTGGGCTTAGTTAGTAATATTTTTTTTCACACCACCTGCTCGTTAACGTCAAATCATATGTCATTTAAACCTAACCTAAAGCAAGTCATTTAGGTTCTAGGCTCTAGCCGGACAATAATATTGTACTGAATTTCTTTATGACCCGCTGGTCATTTATGTGATTTGAATTTGGAGCGTCAACGGAGAAAAACGTATGGAAACATAAACTAAAAAAAAACTTTTTTCTATTAATGTAAGTATACAGTATAGGTCGACCAAAGAGTTCCTACTTCATAGGTTTTAGTCACCGAACAAAATGATCGGTTGCTGTGGCGCGTATACCCTCCCGCGTTTGAATGTTGGATTTGAGCTGACGTGACGCTCCGTTGACGATATTATTTATTGTTTTTTTGATGAAAATGCATGAGGTTAGATTGAAAAATATTAAAAAAACCCGACAGGCAGTAGGTCTGTTATTTAAGTTCACTTTCAGATTAGATGCCACCAACTGCATCAGACTGCTTGAAAAGCGAGCTAGTTTTGAAACTTAGTTGCAGTCGGATTTTGATTTTGTAATTTTTTTTTATTTAAATCCTTTTAGTGTGTTATATTTTTGGAACCGTCTTCTTAAGCCCTTTATTGTGATACCCCACATAATAATGGTGCTATTTTTTTTAAGACCTTCCTTTGTCATCGTCTAAAATTTTGATTTTACAAAAACAAAACATAGCCTATAATCTTCGCGCAACCCAAACAAGAGAGACTCCTCATGTATTAAAATCCATTCGGCTGTTAGAATGAAATGAAAAATGAAAATTCCACATACAAAGATACATAGTTAAGTACTTAAAAAAACAAAGCCCTGTCCTGACATGTAGTCGGGTAAATCGATGGGTCCTATGTATAAGGGCCAATGTGTAAATTGACAACTTTTCATATTATGGTTACTATGACACTGGTTGTTTTAATGTTGGCAATGAGCTAACTGTTTCAGAATCTTTTATAGAGGATTTATAGCATGGGTGTAGATAAAATATATTACTTATCAAATTGAAACATTGAGAGCCTGTATTGAAAAGTTGTCAATTTGCACATTGGCCCTTATACATAGGACCCATCGAAATAGTGTATGAAACTGCACATAACTAGGGATTCCCCGGTTATTTAACAATTTCTTAAACTATTAAATTGGTTTTTATTACCTCGCAGTAGGTGCTATTAAATTGTAATGTACAAGATTGTACCTACTAAAGTTATATTGGGTTTGTTTCCATTGTAAAGTCTGTCAAAATCACAGTGATCTTTATTGTCGTGGCGATAAGGTCGCTAATGTAAGAGGTTAAATCACCTCTAAGGTAACCAAAATTTTCATAAATCTTACTCCGTCTACAAACTTGAAGTCGTCAAGTACTTATCGGATACTTGCATCGCTTTATAAGAAGGATCTTAACTAAGTATCTTAACTACTGTCTTTTAATTTACAGTAATGCCCGTATTCACTAACACTAGGCTACACTTAAATGAATGTGCGCTGTTGGATTTTCAACTTTCGCCGTTGAGCCGTGCGTTGAAAATCCAACAGCTCGGTTTTATGTGGCTTCTTAGTGTACGATTGCTTTCTTGGATACAAGTTTTGAAAGTTTAAATCAAATTCGCTAACCATGAAAAGTTCATTCCTAGAACTAACTATAACTTGATCGACTTTAAGTAGGTGCAGTAGGGCTGGCACTGGATGATATACAGGGTGGCGGAAACCTATTACCACGGATTCAATACATGATAAAGGAGTTTTTTTTTTATAACGGATGAAACGACAGCGTAGGTCAGTAAAAAAAAACACCGTCGAAAATGTTCTACCCCAGGATGTCTAGTATCATTTTTGCTGAATTTATGGAGGGAGGGATTCACCCCTACCTATATCTGTAACAGTTTCTTTTTTGCACGTGTGCTTTTGTCTAATTAGCAGGAACATTTGTAACTATTACAGGGGTTGTGATCTGAAAACGTTTCTCTATATTAGCCGACCATTATTTATATAGAGATGTAATGGACCCGTTTTCTCTTTCAATTTAACGAAACGATTCATCTAACGAATAGGGAAGTACTATTTTACCAAAATTTCTCATTTGTTAGAAAACATCATCACCTGCCTAGCCTTTTCCCAATGTTGGAGTCGGCTTCCAGTCTAACCGGATGCAGCTGAATACCAGTATTTTACATGGACTGCCTATCTGACCTCGACAACCCAGTTACTGGGTAATACGATACCCCTTGGTAAGACTGGTTGTCAGACTTTCGGGCTTCTGACTACCCGTAACGACTGTCAAAGATCCACGAATGATAGCCGGGACCAACGGCTTAACGTGCTTTCCGAGGCACGGAGGGGTCTCGGTATGTTAAAATGGTCACCCATCCACCCATCATTTGTTAGAAAACACATCTTTATTTGTTGGAGTCCGCCGTCAAGCAGCCTACTGTGTTTCGTCCATGCGTGGGAGTTCCAGTGCCTTAGGCATCTTCTGGGCACGCTCGTTTCGTCATAGACCTCATCCATCGCTTTCAATCAGACATGATCTAGGTCAAAAGAAAAAAGTAAAAAAAAAAACAGTTTCATGTATATTAAGAGTTTCACTTAAAAACTTACTAATTATAAAGCTGAAGAGATTGTTTGTTTGTTTGAACGCACTAATCTAATTTACTGGTTGGATTTGAAAAAATATTGTTGCATTTGATAGCCCAATTTTTGAGGAAGGTTATAAACTATTTTAAATCATTCTAGGTCGTAGCATAATTTTAGGAGCCGAGCAAAAAGAAAAATGTTAGATATAAGTAATGCTAAGCGAAAACGAAGTAATAGCGCAGACAGGTGATGCGATGCGATGGGATATATGGGTCGAAAGAACGAGAAATTTAACGCGTCAAAGTCGCGGGGAGAAGGTAGTTAATAATATACATTTTAATGCTCGGTTCATATAAGCGTTCGGTTTATTGTAAGCAGAAACGAATCGTTTTGCTTACCAATGGTAGCATTTTTGATGCGTAACGGGCATATAAATTCGTATATTGATTCGTAAGCTAATTTTACCTGTGTGTTATACTTCCATAAGGGAGGGTCTACTATGCAAAGCTATGAGGTCTCTGCTTCATTATTGGTAAAGATACAAGAGTCTTAATTTAAAGCAATAACGGTCCGTAAATTATAGTAATCGATCTTAAGTCATGTTTACGTCTTAATCTTGGTTAGAAACATAACCTACAGTTTGAATTTGAGATAGTATACCTACATCAAAAATAGTATCGAATTGACCATTCATCTACTGCCCGACTTCATCCACAGCCCGACTTCATCCACAGCCCGACTTCATCCACAGCCCGACTTCATCTACAGCCCGACTTCATCCACAGCCCGACTTCATCCACAGCCCGACTTCATCCACAGCCCGACTTCATCCACAGCCCGAATTCATCCACAGCCCGACTTCATCCACAGCCCGACTTTATCCACAGCATGACTTCATCCACAGCCCGACTTCACCCACTGCTGAGCATAGGCCTCTCTTTTCATGTGCCAATCACCACGCTCCTGTGCTACTTATCCAGGTCCTACCCGCGATGGTAACAATTTCGTCGGCTCATCTCCGCCAGACGACCGATACTTCGTCTCCCAGTCCACCACAGCCTTAAGGTCGTAGCACACGTATCAACTTGGAAGACGCCGCGCTTACGGCTCGCCGACCGCTGGTTGACGGTTAGGCGGCACTCATAGATATCCGAGAGATATGCCTTCACTGCAGATTTGTTCAAGTTCAAGTGTCGCCACATTTTCCCCACTCCGGAAACTCACACAAAAACAAAAGAAATAGATACGGCACACATGATCAAATTGGGCGGCTTTTTTGGCACACACACAAGAAAATAAGCGTAACACTTTTGTGCTATCTTATTGCACACATGCTCAAAAGGGGCGGGCATTAGAAAGTATAGACACAGTCACTGAATGCACACATGCAACTCTAGCATCAACTAGGGAAGATGAGTTAATATAAATATATGATCGATAAAAATATCGATAGATATGAACTACAAAAAAGAGAAGTGTTTTTTGGGTTTTGGGTGTATTTTGTATTGTTTATTTTTTCTGCTTTCAATGTGGTATATTAAAAATCAATAAAACCAAATCACGTAAAAATATAATATATTTGTTTGCAAATGAAATTTAAGTAAATAAGTAGTTTCTTTAGTTTCTCTCTTACGTAAAATTAAAACTACGAGGGTCACTATCCATTATCTGTAGTGTGTCTGTGCGCCTAGTACACGCACATCACGCTGCCACGCGCCAGTGCAGCGCCGTGATGTCGAAATAAAAAAATATTAAGCATTTTCAAAGTTAATGCTTTTGAGCTGAAATTTTGTACAGAGATTCTAGACCAGATACACTCTTCAACCCGTTTGTATTGATATTTTTATTTTTTATTTATCCATTTATTTCAGGCATCAAGGCCCATAGAATATATATACCCTTTCTGTAACACCCTGTATACAGTGTGTCAGGTTAAACGAGGGACATACTTTAAGGGAGTGTAGTACCCATGAAAATGATCAATTTTTACTAAGAGACCAACACTGAAATCGAAAAAATAATACCAGCCGCTCTATACATTTATCTTCGCATAACTGGACAAAATGTAGGGAACAGCTGTTTTTTTTTCTTTTTCATATTTTTCAGTCCGCCCCATATTAAAAGTTGTTCATTTTCATGAGTATCTACTACACTCACGAGTATCTACTACACTTCCTTAAAGTATGTCCCTCGTTTAACCTGACACACTGTATATAGGATACATATTATATCGAGTCCGCGTCTTACTGGTCAGTTTCCCTCAGTCGTCAGTTTATTTAATTCGCTAGTTTCGTTGATTAGTCAGTTTCACCGATTTACATAGGATATATAGATAGGCCTGATAGGACGATATACAAAATTACAAATAGGCTCCATAAAAAATCTTCAATCCCCTTTAAAAAAATAAAAAAGTACGAAAATACGTGTTCTACCATAAAAGATCTTGGAATTCCTATCTTTTGTTTTTATTATGAAGTAAACATGCATAATACTTTTGCACGTAGCTGTACTAATAATAGTTAACTTACGGTTTCATATAGGTATGTATCTTAATTTGAATGTAGGTACAGCCCACTTAAAGAGCAATTGTAATCTTTTCGCGGGCGACTTAAAACAATTCTCTTTAAAGTATACAGAACAAATTACAGTTTGGATTGACGGAAACAAATTATTTTCCCTGCCTGTTGCATCTATCCATTTATTTTTAATTTCTGGATCTTACGGGAAATTGAAATGAAATGTGGTGCCCTGTTAGTTCACCAAAAATTAATTTACAAATTTTTACTTGACAAACAACGATTGGCAAAAACATGATTTGTCATTTCATCATTATACAACAACAAGTTTGACAAATAATTCACTTTACAAAATAATCACCAGATAAACTTTTGTTTAATAACGTGTTATTTAACAAGCAATTCATTTTTTATTCATTTTATCTCATAAAACCACGTTTGGAATAAAAACGTTTTACATATTGACTTATCATCATTACGCAATTTCCAAAAAATGAAACTCATTCTTTCATCGACTTGCGTTAATAGAAAAAGAAAAGAGATTATTTTTAGTGGGCTACCCGGAACCAAACTAGTTAGATTAGGTAATCATAAAAAAAAAATTAGGTTAGGTTAGGTTAAAACTGTGACCCCTGCGCACGAGCCGAGCGAGCGAAGCGAGCGGTGCCGCGGCAGCGGCTGGCGAGTGCCAGAAACGACTAGATTATATAGAAAAAAATTACTTTTACACAAAATATGGGTGCCAGAAACGACTTGCGCTAATAGAAGAAAAAATGAGATTATTTTTGGTAGGCTACCCGGAACCGAACTAGTTACATTAATTTAATTATTAAAAAAAAATGGTTCGGTTAGGTTAGGTTAAAAACGTGACCCCCTACGCACAAGCCGAGCGAGCGAAGCGAGCGGTGCCGCGGTAGCGGCCAGCGAGTGCCAGAAACGACTAGATTATATAGAAAAAAATACTTGCCTGAAAATTATTTGACCCAAATGGAGAATACCGTCATGATCACTTTGTGAATGGTTTAGAAATACATAGTATCAAACAAAGTCACTCCCGCTGTCTGTAAGCTTAGATCCGGATTTTAATGCAGTTTTTAATGCAGTCGCTAGTGTATTATAAAATTATATTTTGTATAAACGTTATTTTTCTAAAAGAATCTAAATATTAAATGAATAATGTATAAATGATTAAATATCATCCGTAACATTTGTAAAGAGA
This sequence comes from Amphipoea oculea, assembly GCA_945859645.1. Classification (NCBI taxonomy): domain Eukaryota; kingdom Metazoa; phylum Arthropoda; class Insecta; order Lepidoptera; family Noctuidae; genus Amphipoea; species Amphipoea oculea. Next base: position 17,544,296 of record OX243864.1, on the reverse strand, counting down.
AGCATTTGCCAAATAAATGTTTGTTAAGCGAGTGTTTATGAAGTAAAACATTTGCGGAATGAGTTGTTTGTGAAATAAATAGTATACGAAACGTTGGTTGTAAACTAAAAATTTGTCAAAGGAGTTTTGGTCAAACATTAGTGAACCATGAAATGTATTAATTTTTGTAAAATAGGTTCTATATATATTTTCGTATTTAGACAGACTAACAATATATTTTATCGATAGCCATATCTCAGCGCTATGCATCACTACCGTTGCTAGGCAATTTTCTTGTTATTTCAAAAATATTTCACAACGAAATATTTGTAAAATCCTTAAATAATATAATTAGTGCAGTGATTTTTTAATTACCGATGGTAGGACATGCCACTTGTCTTAAGGTTTGTTGTGATTGTTCTATTTTTGCAAATAAGGACGGAACAATTCTGCATTTTGTAAAAATACGAAATGACACTACACGTTTCGATACAAACATATGACTACGGCGCTTAGCCGTCGCGCACAACAACATACGGCCAGTTATGGCCTTTTATAGAGGTGACATGCGGCACGCCTCCATGCCATATCCCTCGATATCCGTGGCGGCACTAGTTCAATCATTGCGCGCGGCAGGGCGTGGACGAAAAGACGTAAGCTAGGGTACGGAGAGTCGTAAGCTAGGGTACGGAGAACCGTAAGCGCGGGAGCTGCAAGTCGACCACGAGGGAATGGTCCCGGGAAATCCCGGTCCCGAAAATCCCGGGAATTCCCAGGATTTTTGTATAGACTAAAGAACCGGTACGATCACACCTTGTCCCGGGACTTTCGGGACCTTCGGGACTTAGTTGAAAAGTATAAACTTAAATTAAGAATTTGAGTTTCCCCATACAGATATCATAATAAAAGGTTTCTTACTAAGATTTTATTTAAAACTAGAGGTCCTCCTAGCGGTTTCACCCGCCGCTACACGTTTACACGTTTTTCCGAGAGAATGAGGTCAAAAGTAGCCTTTGTTACTTAGGGATCTTGTAGCTTTTTAGTGGTGAAAGAATTTTAAAAATATAATCATTAGTTTTTGAGTTTATTGGTTACATGCCTAGAATACCTAAAAAAAAAACAAATCTTTCTATATTTGCACAACCCAGAAGTATATTTTACTACTGTGTAAGACGACGTATACCCAAGACCAGACAGCGATGAAATGCGCAGCCACATTTTTGAACTATTAACACGCACAAATAGCGTTTTTTCGATAGCTGTTCATCTACCTGAAGAACCTTCCTCACAAAATCAAGAAAATAATGATCTGCACAGAGAATCAGATGCTATATTAATAACAAAAAAAGATGAGCTTAATACTGAAATACCGAATGCTACCAAAAATGTACGAGTTCGAAGCGATCAAGAAGATTTAAACACTACAATTAAAATAGAGATGGCTCTTTTTAAGAATGGTGGTGATCGTGGCCGTTTTCTGTCGTTAGCTTATAATCATCTTCTGACGATCCCTCCGACCAGAGTGAAGCCCGAGAGGATATTCTCTGCAGCAGGATTACTGTGCAACAAAATAAGATCACGCTTAAGTGATAAAAGCTTAGACGCACTTATTTTTTTAAGAACCCACTATAATGAGCAAGCGTTCAATTATTTAGTACTGCTAAATAATTGAACGTTTTCATATTTTGTTAATTTCATTCCTTTATAACTTTGTCATATTTTATTATTTTATATTCCTTAAAGTTAAGCGTCTCAGTGATATGATAACTGCCGAATGCTGATGATGACTTGGTTTATATTAGAATTAAGAAAAGGATTTATGTTTTATTTTATTTTATGGAAAGTAACTATGTTTTTGTTGATTGATATTGGTATATAATTTATAATAATAGCGAGCGTTAAATGCTGATTTGACTTGTTGTTTTCTTCTGTTGACTATTTTTTCAAAGAATAGTAAATGGTTCTGTTTTCGTTGATTTTTAAAAATACAGGATAATTTTGTTATCACCATCCAAATTTTTAAAGGGTGTTCTACCCATGAATATGAACAACTTTCACTATGGGACCAACTCTGAAATCACGAAAAAAAATCAGCTGTTTCATACATTTTGGTCAAGTAGGTATTGAACTTTTGTATTAAACAGCTGTTTTTTTTATTCCTGATTTCAAAGTTGGTTCCATAGTGAAAGTTGTTCATATTCATGGGTAGAACACCCTGTAAAAATTTGGATGGTGATAACAAAATTATCCTGAATATATCTTTAATTAATACAATGTAGTTTTCATTACCTACGTACATACATAAATACTAAAGACTAATTAAAATAAAAATACCAGCAGTAGGTAAAAAAAATACCCAAAAGTCCCGAAAGTCCCGGTTCTCCCGGTTCTTTCAACAACTAATCCCGAAAATCCCGGGACGCTATAAGAGCACCGGTTCTTCATTCCCTCGTACCGCACCGCGGTTCGTAAGCTTGTCCCGAGGCGAGGCGATTACGTTACGATTCCGATTAGTGTGCGTTGCAGTAGGGAGTTTCATACAAATAATACTGAACGGCTCGAGTTGATACGGTGACGATCCCTTTCCGAGTTGATACGTGTGCTACGACCTTTACTCCACCTGCCATCACAGCGCCTTGCCAAGTGTCTTACCCAACTCAATTTGAGTTCCATAACTCGTTTTCCGATGATTGAAACACATTACATTATTTTCAAATTTCAGTACCTACGACATATTATTTGTTTAGCTATCAATAAATACAAGTACAGAAAAATACACGTCTTAAACATTTTTACCTGGAGATATACAAAAATAATGACATACATATCATTTTCTTGTACATACCTAAGTACCTACATGAACCACCATCATACCGGAACTCACAAGGACATTTTCTTACCAAGAGATGGTAATTTGCACTCTTCTCCTGAAAAATGCACATAAAAACCGCAACTTCCTCAAAAGAGTGAATAGTGGTGCAATATAAAAGTTGGACGAATATTTTGTAGCATTCTTGTATTGCACTCTGTGGCAAATTGAATTCTCGCATACAAACTGATGCGGTCACCTCGAGAGTACCAAGTGCTTATGTAAATGTACCTACCTAATGGTCACGAGGCGGAGGAGGTACCTGTGTACCTGGAGGCTATCTTGTTTATGTTGCGAGAAGATTTGGTTTTACTCTGGCTTGTATTTTTGAATGATGGTTGGCATAACATCACGCTTGTAATCCTTGAAGGGTACGACAGAAGTGTATTTGCAAGTACACACATTTCTCCAATGTAATAGAACACACGAATCCAGACTCCTGGCTGCTGCTTAGAAATTCCTGATGGAAAAACCCGATAACAGTTTGCCCGACCAGGGAATGGAACCCAGGACCTCATTCACAGCATACACTCGACTCGAGTTCTTTTAACTTCAACTTAACCGAAAGCAGTGTCCACAAAAGAGTCGCGAGATGACCTGAAACAACACATTATCTATCAATGTTTTTGGTTGTGGTTTTGGTTTTTTAGGAACTTTATTTTGTATCAACACTATTACTTACATTAGAACCTTAGCTCCTCGGATTTCCGCAATGTTGTGTTTAGCATTGTTATTCATAAACTCCAGGATCATAACAATGTCCAACTTGGGCAAGTTAGTAGAGTTGGCGCGCACAAACGGAGGTCCATATTTCAAACAAATCCAAACGATAGGTAAGCAGTTCCTTATAACAAGCAAATGGTCAATGCAGCAGTAAGTATCAAAGTCCGAGGGGAAGCAAGGGTTATCGTGAAAAAAATTAGGTAACTCAACAAGAAATGAAGGCACGGTACGCTCAACAAAAGTAACGAAACTCAATTTAAACATTGAATGGGGAAATAGGGTTGAGCTTTGAGGCGTATTTATCATCACTGGTATCAATATTAGTAGTATCATTATATTTAAATATCTCTGTCACTTTGACAAGGTTTCACAAATACCTCTATAAAGCTGTTTACAATTATTTTGGCACGTGTCCAAAATCGGAACTAACGCCGCTATATTATATATTGTTCACAAATAAAGAAATGTTAACCAATAACGCACCTCTGTCAACGTCATTCGAGCGGCAAAAGAGCCTTGTACAGGGCCAGATTAAAACCACATCGGGGCCATGTGGGGGGGCAATGCAATTCTCGGGGCAGCTTTACCCTTTTCTAACTTCTTAAAAATACATTTTAGTACAATTATAATATATATATTCATAATAACGCTATTTATTTTCTGCATTACTGCTCTTGCTTTTGCTTGCCGTATCGTCGTCTGATTAGTGGACGGGAGTCGACGTTAAAAACAAGTTAAGTGGAAGTGGGCAGGGCACATTGTTCGCAGAACAGATGGCCGTTGGGACTAAAAGGTTCTGGAGTAGCGACTGCTTACCGGAAGACGCAACGTAGCGTTGTAAGGCCCATATGGTGAACCTATCGAAGTGGCGGTGCTTGGGGGAGGCCTATGCCCAGCAGTGGACGTATTGCGGCTGAAATGATGATGTTGTCATATTTTTTTTTAATCCTATAATTTTAACAAAACAGTACCTGTCAAATTAATTTAGACCACATCGTTAACTACCCACAACAATGGAGTAACGTATCTCTTTCAGTCTGTCACTAAAGTATTTACGAGAATCCTTTCACGCAGAAACTGTTACCCACTTAAAAATTCCAAAATATACAAAATTAATTCCACAAAGTACCTAATGCACATCACCGCGGGGTTTTCTGGGGATCACTTACGAAATTTCCTGTTCCCGAGGTGCAAAACAAGTGGCAACACTGAAGCGCCGCCTAACGATGCCGACGTCACTACGCCATCGCATTGTGAATATTGAATGAGCCCCACTCTTATTTGAATGGGCCACGATACTTGGGCACAGAATAGATACGTACAGAAGGCCAGCTCTATACAACGAGCGTAAACGCATGCGCACATAGACGCGTACGTGTAACGGTGATCTCAAAACACGTTAGGTTACGGTCACTTTAAAACGTCAGACGCTACCGACGACGGCGTGTGGTGACGTCATGAAGGACGCCCGACACGCCGCCACGCGGGTTGTTCCACTGCGCTCCAGGAATGCATTCCACTGCGCTCCAAAATAAAATATGTAGAGTCAGCATAAAAAGCAAACCATAAGTTGTTTGTTATACACAAATATAAATATGGGTAGTATTTTTTTTACCGTGGATTCATCTCATGTGTCAAAAATGCTCAGGGCCATTTCGCACGTTATGGCCCTAGTGTGATTGAATAAAAATATTTGATATGCAATTTTTTCTATTTTTTATGATATTTAATATAATGTTTCATGCGTAATTTATTTTTTTGCTAACTCTACTCAACATTTCTTGGAGCGCAGTGGAATCAATGTATGAACATTAAAATTATGAGAACAATGGGTTTTGGAGCGCATTGGAACAACCCGCCACGCGCCATTCGCGGATTCATGGTCTGTCTCATCATTCGAGATCGCCCGCTTGCAAGGTTTGACCTAAACTCAATGAACTGAGAGTTTAATGGTTCTCGTCATAAGTAAAATGAAACTACTAGCACTTTTGTTGTTTGAAGAAAAAGAGGAAGATGATGAAATCCTCGAAATGCTTATAAGCATTAAAAGAGTTGAAAGAAATAAGATTATGAAGAACAGATAAGAAGAAGGAACCTGTACTATTTAGAAAAATCTTTATCCTTGACAATTTTTCTCCATTTTAAACTAAAAAGTTACTCCATTTTAAACTAAAAAGTTACTAGAAAGCACTTAACACGTCGTTATGCTTTATTTTGATATCGACGGACGCGTGTGGCGTGTGACTATGGGTCGTCGCAAGTGGACGTCGCGGGCGGCGTGCAAACGAGATCGCGCCTGTGTATTTACGGACATAGAAGCATTCGGCTGTCGTCAGTGACGGACGGCTACACGCCGCCGACTGCTGTTTTATCGCGGTTGCGACAAGTGAGTGCTCATGCTCACTGTAGTACGTAAATGCTGTGGTAAATGCGTGTCTATATGTGCGTGCGATTTCGCTCGTTGTATAGAACCAACCTTTTGCATATATCTATTCTGTGACTTTGGTATCAGTATTTTGGTACCGGCCGTACTTGAGTATCGGTACTTATTATTAAAACAGGGAACGAATCTTAGATGTAATGGAACCGGGAGTTTGATTTGTGTTTTACAAAGTGGTTTCTTCGAAACTCGTCTGAGGGGTTTTCAGTGTGAAAGGAGAAATGGTTAATAGATTTTCTAAATCTCTTTTGTTTTTGGTGTTGCCTAAATATCTAATTTTGGTATAATAACTGGGAATTATAACAACGATGGCAGTTTGATCTCAGTATAAACGGAACTTGGATTATTTCGCCAAAAGTTAAACGTTTTGTGTCGACTTCAGATTGCCAACCGCATTGAACATCGTCATTTAGACGATGTTCAATGCGGTTGGCAATCTGAAACATATTATCATTATAAATTAAAGTTGCTTTTCGTGTGTGACAGCGTTGTTCTTCTAAACTTCGCAACGGATTTGAATGCGGTTTTCACCATCATTTAATTTTCACCAGAATTTATTCCGATAGGTTCATGTGTACATAATATAATAATAATAATCATTAATATCAGTCTATAGTGTTCCCACTGCTGGGACACAGGCCTTCTCTCTTCGAGAGGGAGTGGGCTGTAAACTACCACGCGGGCCCAGTGCGGGTTGGTAGATGTCACATGTCTTCGAATTTTTTGGTTCTAGGACATGCCAGTTTCATCGATGTTTTCCTTTACCGTTTTGATAGCAGTGGTGATGAAATAATTTACACAAAGTAGCAAAGTAGCCTGTCTGGGTTTGAACCCACGCCCTTCAACTCATAAGTCGGGACCGTTACTACAGGGGCACCACTGCTCTTTCTGTGGAGGAGCTCATACATAGGATATATTAATTTATGAATAACATCCGCTTTGTATGAACAATGGAAACCCCTTGAAAACCAAGCCGATGTCTTAAATAATAAATGATGTATGTACTCATATATTAAAGGAATCATGAAGTTTTTCTCACGTTGTAAAAGACGTGCAAAGCGGATCGCTGGCAGTCTAAAGGTAAAAATTAACGGGCTAAGACGATAAATGAATCTCACACCAAATTAATACGAATCAGAAATCCAAATTGCGAATAACCTTTTGACGTGATAACGTCTTATAAATCGATGAACGCCGGCTACACGTACGAAAAAACATGACTCATTGGCACGTTCCGCCTGAGCCGAGCTTGCAAGCGAGAGCGCGGAACAAGCGATAGAGAGGCACGATCGGCCTAAGCGTTTGGCTCGTGATGCATCTATCTGATGTTTTCTTATGACGTTATCATGTAAAATTATCGTCCGTAAACCGACTTTACAGACAACCAATGTTTTTATTTATTTAATACTTCAAGTACAGAGGAGGACTTAATGACATAGGCATTTTCTACCAGTCAACCTTTATTATGTCCTATACCTTTATTTTTTTATTATTCAATATTAACCTTTATATCCCAACACCTAGGTATAGGTATGAGGGATAAACATTTTTCTTATAAAGACACGGATGAGGGTCGACAGTGAAGTGGCATATTAAATTATGTGTGACGTAAGGTAAAGAGGGATAATCCTACAAAGTCGCGCTACTTTATTGAACACGGCACGTATAATCCTACTTTTTTTATAGCAATCTCTGTTATGTTAGCTTTAATTATGTCACTAGAGGAGTAGCCACAAAGCCATAAATAATCAGGATAATGTTGTGGTGGATTAAGGATTTTGGTTCTTGTAACTTTTCAAACACGGCTTATGTAATTTTATGTTTAATGAAAACATTTTAGGAAAGTTGGATAGTAAAAATAAAGGACAATCTTTTGTGACGTTGCAAAACTAATACTAGCGACACCTGTCGTGGAATAGCGATTGACATGGTGGTTTACGTTACGCAAAGACGGTTTTTTGTGTTTAGTAAATTAATTGCAGTTTAACAGTTAATTAAAACAAATAAACAAACATACATAATTCACCATATTTTTAATTAAAAACATAGTCGATTGTATTAAGGAAAAATCGATAATAATCTTATATAGTCTGTGGAAGATTATTCGAGAAACTGTCAGATTGGTTTGGAAAAAAACGGGGTTCCGTGTCCGGTCTTTTACGACCAAGAACACGAGCCTGGGGGCTGTTTGAGAGGGACTTTATATCCTGAGAGGAACGGGATGTGCCCAAATAACCCGATGGGGTTTTAATATAATCCAGTAAGAGCAGAATCCTGTGAGTATTAAACCATTTGCTTTATTCTTGCTGGACAGCCTATAGCCCAGGTCTCTTGCATGTATGTTCTGACACGAGGACGTTGTTACAGGTCTGGCTTGTTATGCTAGCCTTCTTTTGATTGGTGCTATGCGCAGCTAAATTGATGCCTGGATGTTGCGCCGTTGTGTGATGATTTGGAATTCATCAGAGCGCAGGCGTTTTTGAGATTATCCCTAGCGGTGTGGTCATCCGACGTTCAGGAAGGCCTTACTTGGCCGGTTCCCGGTTATGAGGGAAGTACGCCACTCCAGGTAACGAAAGCGTCACCATCTCGTCCGTAGGCCGCGTTCGCGTGTGCTCACAGGAACCTCCTGTGAGCGAAGCCAAGGACCGACGATCCGTCAACTGACTGAGGTTAGAACTAACTGATTGGTATGAACTGAATTCAAAACTGAGAGGTTATCCGTGTAAGATAATAATTTAACCTATGAGAGAGTTAGGCCTTTTGTAAAAAGGCTAGGTGTTAAGACCAGTTGTTCGTAAAGATATTGTGTCTCGGGTTTGCTTAGCATATTAGTTATTTTCCCCTTAGGAGCGTCAGACCTAATTAGCTCGACCCAATTGACGATATGTTAGGATTACAGTTGGCGCCCAACGGTATATAATTATTTAATTGTATAAGGTGAACAGATTGATAACGGTATCTCTCTCTCTCTCAGTTCTCTCAGTCCTTTCAGTTGGCGGATTCTCGTTTTAGTTTAAGGCTAGTTTATAAGTTTTAAATATAAAGTGGTCAACGCACCACATTCCAACCATTTCTTTGTTGGACCGGTAAGGTGCAGAGTGTTGATAAAGGTCATTTCCTTATTTGTATGTATGCTCAACTCACAAAGTTGAACAAGTTGCATTCTGTTAATTATTTTGGGACTATTCTATGTACCAAATGTTCGTTTAAAGGTTGATGACTACATATTACCTATATTTTGGAAGTTTTTGTAACATACTAGTTTGCATTTGAGGAAAAGTTTGTTTATTTATTGCAACACACAGGTACAAGTAATAATTATTATAACTGGGAGATAATTATTTTACAATATAAAACATAACAGTTCTTGTTTATGTTCATGTGTTTGTTTCAGTTCATGTTCGGATAAACTGTATTGCATTTATATAGTGAAACATTGTATTATAACTCAATAATCCCAATATAAATTTCTGTAACATTAATAAAATAATTTAGGGGGTAAACTTAAAAATTGTAAACAGTTTCTATGACGCAGTTCTCAGTAGTGTTCTAGCGGTCTCTTCTTTGTTATAGAGGATTTCAATGGTAAGATAATAACACTACAGGCGAGTTTTACTATTATTAATTGGATTGTGCGATACAGGGAGCTGAAATTTGTCGAAATTATTGAACAATAACAGTCAACTTTCTTTGAAACGAAACACTTATAATTTTTATGACAACTGGTCGGTCTCTTATACGTTTAACGTTAAAACACTCATCCTTAAACCCAGATTTATAATACAACCGGCATTCCATAAAACAGCATTGTTTATTATCGACGTTCGTTTTCATACATTGGAACTTAACCTATAAAACACATTGACATTGGTGACATTTGACGTTTTGAAATATTACGGTGCGTTCGGAAACGAGATTGGAGTTATACACGTTTTGCGTTTAGTTTCTTGTTATTTATTTTGCGTAGCATATCATTTATTATATCGAAATAATAACGTTACAAATTAAAAATAATAATTATAATAATATTGGATTTAGAGACAGTACATTGACATTCCCATCTTCAGGGCGAATTGACGTATGAGGTTGCGGTTTATGCATTACTTGCGTGCGACTCGTACATTTACTTGTAGTTATTATTTGCTGTTACATAAAAAAAAAAAAAAAATGTTACTGATACCATTACACAACTAGTGATTTTGGTAGCCGGAACTTTGAGAATTATGTATGTTCTTCTTGCTCACGGGATTCCTGAAACCGTAATTACCATTAATGAGGTTCAATTTACGGGATCAGAGTTTCATAGGCTACTATAGAAGTTTCATACCTCAAGTTCATTATGGGCGCACCACACACTAACATGGTGGAAAGGGACATTTAAACGGCAAAGTCAGTTGTTTCGTCTAATAAATGAAAAAATAGATAATTTATTTAGATTTATTTTTTTTAGCCTATTATTTTTTTTTTAATTTATTCCAGAACATAAAATTGTACCAAATATTCAAAAACTAGTTTCAACAGTCAGTCACCAACCACCAGAACCGGTCGAAATGGATAAATAGTTTTTTTTTTTAGTGTTTCTGATTATAATAAACTTAACACATCAGTGTCAACACTATTCAAGCCAGACAGGGATATATTCAGCCGTAATTGATATAAATGTATATATATATATATTTTTTAATATATATAATTAAATGGCTTAGTTTGCTGTTTGCCATGTTAATTTATATGATGTAGCAGTTTACAATATATTAGCCGTAGTCCGTGTTTTCACGTGTTGTTTTGAGGTCTATTCGAACAACGACGACGAGGCGTAACGTAACTATAATGCTGCACATGGTATTTACATTGTTTTGTTTATTACATTAAATTATGAACGCGAGTTTAGGGTTTTGTTTAAAATTTATACGGGAACTATGCCGTTTTGCATGCATACGTTTGCATGCCATGCGTTTAGTAACAAACTTATTTTATGGCTCGGTCCATAACTTTTGTAATCTAGCTTGGTTGGTTTTTCTTATGGAGCGGGTAGTAACTCCTAAAATAGGCCTTGACTGAAGCGGATAGTGACTTCTAAAATAAGCCTTCACAATATTTATAATCAATCAGCTTGGTTGGTTTTTCTTATGGAGCGGGTAGTAACTCCTAAAATAGGCCTTGACTGAAGCGGATAGTGACTTCTAAAATAAGCCTTCACGATATTTATAATCAATCTGCTTGGTTGGTTTCTCATATGGAGCGGGTAGTAACTCCTAAAATAGGCCTTGACTGAAGCGGATAGTGACTTCTAAAATAAGCCTTCACGATATTTATAATCAATTCTGCTTGGTTAGTTTTTCATATGGAGCGGGTAGTAACTCCTAAAATAGGCCTTGACTGAAGCGGATAGTGACTTCTAAAATAAGCCTACACGTTGTTTATAGCCAAGTTTGCTTGGTTGTATTTTTTTATGAAGCGGATTGTGACTTCTAAAATAGGCCTTCACTAATGTTTGTTTTGCCGAGATAGCATTGTTGCTTCGGTGAGACTTTAGATAGCACTAGTGCTTATCTAGTTACGAGCGGCCGGTGACTCTTAAAATAAGCCAAACCACCATTATGTTTTCAGAAGTTTTATTTCTGGGAACGCTGTATACGTCTTGCCTGGTGAGTTATGCACATTGGTTGCCCTATATATGTATCAGCTCGCTGAACATATTCACCAGGAGGATCGTTTAGATTTGTATTAAACAATGCAGAGTTCCACTGGTATACAGACGGAATTCGGGAGTATGCAAGAGGTGGCTTCCTGCGATATGAATGCAGGTTGCTACAGGATTGAAAGAGAGGAAAATTTAGGGAAGTATGAAAGAATGGGGGGGTTAAGCCCGGAATGTAGGAAGATTTGTAAGCAGAATAAGTTTCCTGGCAGTTTGGATTTTATAAGGTTGGTCATTTACTTACAGTAGGAGAAATTAAGGAAATTATTTATATTCCATCTTAAAAATTATTATATCTGTCGTTTCAGAATCATCAGATTATTAAGATTTGTACTCTTCCACTTAGCTTTCTATGAGAATTTGTTTACCCACTCCAGTGTTGTAACACCGAGGGCGGTGTTGGTTTTTGCGTACACAAAAACCTTATTGTGGGAAGAGGGGCATTGTGACGTTGCAAAACTAATACTAGCGACACCTGTCGTGGAATAGCGATTGACATGGTGGTTTACGTTACGCAAAGACGGTTTTTTGTGTTTAGTAAATTAATTGCAGTTTAACAGTTAATTAAAACAAATAAACAAACATACATAATTCACCATATTTTTAATTAAAAACATAGTCGATTGTATTAAGGAAAAATCGATAATAATCTTATATAGTCTGTGGAAGATTATTCGAGAAACTGTCAGATTGGTTTGGAAAAAAACGGGGTTCCGTGTCCGGTCTTTTACGACCAAGAACACGAGCCTGGGGGCTGTTTGAGAGGGACTTTATATCCTGAGAGGAACGGGATGTGCCCAAATAACCCGATGGGGTTTTAATATAATCCAGTAAGAGCAGAATCCTGTGAGTATTAAACCATTTGCTTTATTCTTGCTGGACAGCCTATAGCCCAGGTCTCTTGCATGTATGTTCTGACACGAGGACGTTGTTACAGGTCTGGCTTGTTATGCTAGCCTTCTTTTGATTGGTGCTATGCGCAGCTAAATTGATGCCTGGATGTTGCGCCGTTGTGTGATGATTTGGAATTCATCAGAGCGCAGGCGTTTTTGAGATTATCCCTAGCGGTGTGGTCATCCGACGTTCAGGAAGGCCTTACTTGGCCGGTTCCCGGTTATGAGGGAAGTACGCCACTCCAGGTAACGAAAGCGTCACCATCTCGTCCGTAGGCCGCGTTCGCGTGTGCTCACAGGAACCTCCTGTGAGCGAAGCCAAGGACCGACGATCCGTCAACTGACTGAGGTTAGAACTAACTGATTGGTATGAACTGAATTCAAAACTGAGAGGTTATCCGTGTAAGATAATAATTTAACCTATGAGAGAGTTAGGCCTTTTGTAAAAAGGCTAGGTGTTAAGACCAGTTGTTCGTAAAGATATTGTGTCTCGGGTTTGCTTAGCATATTAGTTATTTTCCCCATATGAGCACAGTCCAAATAGGTCGACACATGTACGTGAGCTAGTAAGGTTATTGATCTATTCCCTCACGGACTCGCCATAGCGACTCTGAGAAACTGCTATTTGTCTCATGCAGGTTTTCACCCATACCACTAGGTACGGAGACTAGTTGTGTGGGTGAATGCCATATGTAGCAGGGAAAGAGGCATTATTTTAGTGGCTCGCCACTTTGTTTGTATGTGTGCCTTAATTTTGTATTAATTCCAATAAACTTGTATTGTGTAAGAAGTTACTTGTTTAATTGAATCTTTCCCTAGCAGAATATACCCTATAAATTTACTTTAGCACGGTGGTGAGTAGTATAGTTCAAATAGAAACCATCATCAGCTTGTTTCCAATTAATTTCTGTAAACTACGCACGGGCCAGTGTTACACTTTACACACATTATAAATCAAAATAAAGGCTCTATTTTACAAGCTTTTACTTAACTTGCAATGTTTGTATGTATGTTCGGGTCAAATCTTGCAAGCTGAATTAAAACAACTTCCTCGTATCTTACCGAGTTGAAATTTTACATACTGATTCTGTTTCGAAGACAATGCATTTTTATGATGTATGAAGTGATTCTACACCAAGGATTGGCTCCAGACGAAGGCGCTCCTTACATACTTATAACGCATGAACAAAGTGTTTATATTATTACATCAGATTCTACGATAGTGGAACGGACTTGTGTCAAAATATAATCAACACCATTAATTTAGAGAAAATGTAACTAACTATTTACACTAGATACTAAATTAAATGACTAACTATTTTACTATACAAATAAATGCAAAAAAAGGACACTTAAGCGTCGAAGTACTCGTACATTATTCTAAGTTTTAAAATAATTATCATGTAAAAAACTTTTAGGCTATACCTATTGTTATTCTCTATTAAAAACCTGGTTATTTTTATTAATAAAGGATTTAAAAAAACAAACTTAATTCCTGTACGTAAATATTCCGTTTAAGGCTGGATTCCACTTAAGGTTTTTAGATCTGATTCTTGGAGTGTGGACTGGATTCCAGTATTCAATTAAAATTCTAAATCAATGTAAGTCAGCCTTAATACAAACCATTTCTCTAAAAACAGAAAATTGGCAAGAAGATAATAAAATCTGGCAACATCTTAAGGATTTTAACAAAGATCCTAAATGTATTTACGATTTCCTTACGACCATAATAGGCTTAGTGAGGAGCCATTTTATTGGACAATGAGGTCCCCGTCAAAGCTTTTATTCAGGTCGCCTATAAAAAAACAGCAATTGTGTCCAAACAAAAAATAGTCGCTTTTATTGAAGATTGAAAATGTAATTGATATTTTGGTCAAAATAAAATTAGTTTTTGACAAAATATTTTCGATTTTTCGGATTATTTCATCAATTCATCATCTGTTAGCCTTTTTCCAAATATATTAGGGTCGGCTTCCAATCTAACTGGACGAGCTGAATACCAGTATTTTACATGAAGTGACTATCTGACCTCCACAACCCAGTTACTGAGTAATACGATACCCCTTGGTAAGACTGGTTGTCAGACCTTCAGGCTTCTGACGATCCGTAACGACTGCCAAAGATCTAGGAATGACAGCCGGGACCAACGATTAAACGTACTTTCCGAGGAACGGAGGGGTCTTGATATGTAAAGATGGTCACCCATCCACCGAGCAACCGCGGCAAGCGTAGCTTTACCTGATCGATTGACCCGTGCTGTTGTTATTATTTAGCCACAGCCCCTCATCAATATTACGATTGAGGAATAAATATCTGCATTGAATGCGAACTAACAAAGCTTAGGCTTGTTATCTATGCGAGCAACGTAACATAATTCCGTTGTTTGCCTGACGCAGTTGACATTTCTATTAATTAGTTTATCATGTGTGTGCAAAGCAATAATTAGCTTAATAATTTAGTAAATCCTACTTCCTACTAATATTATAAACGTGGAAGATTGTGAGGATAGATGGATGATTCACGCAAAAACTACTAAACGGATTTTGATGAAACTTTACAGTGATATAGCTTATACACCAGAAATACACATAGGATACTTTTTATCCCGATATTCCTGCGGGATCGACACTTATGCGGGTGAAGTCGCGGGGCACTGCTAGCTTTGAATAAACAAGACAAGTTTTCTGAGGTTTCCCTCGTCTAGCTTCTTCCAAAAAAGCTTTTTCACTATCCATCATTACCGGCCTACAGCAGTCCACTGCTGTATATAAGCCTCTCCTATTGCACGCCATTCAACTCAATTATTGGCAACTCAACTACACAACTCTCATCCAGCTGCTACCAGCCATCCGGCGAAGATCGTTGCTCAACCTAGCCTGAGATCCTACCCTATAAAAAAAAAAACAATAAAGATAAAATAAAATAAAAAGCTTTTTTGATCGTCAAGAACATTAACAAACATTCAAATACACGCATACTCATAAATTCCCTATTCTCACCATCTGTTTTAAGGCCCCTATAAATTCAAATGGCGTACGATATTTCTCGTATCCCGTGGCAAATCAATCTATGCCAAGTAATTCTGTCAAGAAAGTGGTGCCACCGTAATTTATAGTTCAATTTCTCAAGTTAGATGACCATTCTAACTGTTCCACGCTAATTGTCAGTCTTAATCGAAATTCTGCCTATTAAGAGTACAGAATTGTATTCAGAAACTGTTTTCTCTTAATTCCCTGACTTGGAGAATTGTCTAGGACAAGGTTAATGGTGGAGGAATTAAACGAAATGGTGGAAGCCTTAATTGCTTTGGTTGTCAGTTATGAAATTTGAACAAGGCTTCGATCGAGACCAACGGGGTGATTGCGTAACGCACTAACAGGCTTTCATTTTGACACTTCAACAACATTCATTGCGTTATTTACGTTGTTGAGTGGACAATTTTTTCGAATATATGAAGCAAAGGATTAGCAATGTGCTGCAAAATGATTCAGATTGAGATTGATAGTGTGTTACGCAATGTGTTGGGCCCGATAATACCGCGTGATCTTATAAGTCAGGGGCGAAGGAAATAAATGGACTTATTAATAGGCTACCCTCAGAAATAAACAAATGTATTACACAGATAAATATCAAATGTAAACTTAAGCAATATTACTAGGAATGATTGTAACCATTTAAATACCTTAAGATGTTAGTAATTGTATAGTTTGATATTGAGATAGACTCATGACAGCACAAGTTTAAACCTTAGTGGTTTTTGGTTGCTATTTAATATGAATAATCCTGTATTCTTTTGTATAAATGATAAATAAATAAAAAATAAAATTAAAAAAAAAACTGTTTGAAGGAATGATAATACTATGGGGCAGCAATATTAATTTTCTTTAAACCAGAATACCTCAGCCGACCCATCGGCAGTAGCCTCCAGTTTCTTCGTTCTAGTTAACTAGATGACTGTGGCGAGTAGGGCACAGTTATTGCGGCTTCAATATCGTTCTTTACGTCCTCAATCGTGCAGAAGTAGGAACCCAATCGTAAGTTCTTCGTAATAGCCCGAAGTCTGGATCTCATCTCTCTGGATTCCATGGGACTTAAAACTGATGAAGAAATGTGGGAGTGCCACATACCTTTGCCTACCTATTCTGAGAAAATAGACGAGATGAGTAATACTTAATTTTTCGGGTCACTGACCCGACCATGATCTACGTATGCATGTAGATGTACTATGTACATTTTCTTTTCTCCCTACATCATTATGGAAATTTGTTCTTTTGAATAATACAGAAGAGTCTGACGAAAAGCTGAATATGCGTAAAGTTTGGTATTTCTTATTTTGATGACGTAATCACTTTGTGGCTTAGCAACAAACTTGGCTCATTGAATGTGTTTCGAATTCTTATTCTCAGTTCAAACTTGGTATGAAAATGTATCTTTTGCTTGACAAACCAAAACAAAATAAAAGTCATCTCGAGAAAACAATTCAATTTACGCACTGACAACTGAAATTGAGAGTTGATATTCATGAATATTAAAATATAGAGAGGTACTTATAGAATCCGGAATGAGGTGATCCGGCAGAGAACCAAAGTTGTTGACGTAACTCACAGAATAAGCGAGCTGAAGTGTAGCCGTGGTTCTTGAATGGAGACCGCGAATGGGCAAGCGTAAGGTAGGACGCCCTTTAGGCTAGGTGGAGCGACGATCTTCGTAGGGATGTTGGTAGCAGGTGGATGAGAGTTGCCGAGAATCGAACACATGGCATACCTACAATTGGAGAGGCAGCAGTGGACTGCTGTAAGCTGACGATGATAAAAAGATCATACATAATCAGCCTATAATGTTCCCACTGCTGGGACACAGGCCTCCTCTCTGTGAGAGGGAGCGGGCCGTAATCTACCACGCGGGCCCAGTGCGGGTTGGTAGATGTCACATGTCTTCGAATTTTTGGTTCCAGGACATGCCGGTTTCCTCACGATGTTTTCCTTCACCGTTTTGAGAGCAGTGGTGATGAAATAATTTACACAAAGTAAAGCGCCTGTCTGGGTTCGAACCTACGACCTACAACTCGTAAGTCGTGACCGTTACCACCGGGCCACCACTGCTCTCATGATAAAAAGATCAATCTTTTACTATTAAAATTTTTTTTTTCTCTTTTATTATTTTTTTTGATATTATTGAGTCTACTCAATAATACCTACTAATATTTTTTTTCAGAGCTCAGAGAGCAATCATCACATGTTCAATGAGCCTGTTGCAGTCCACTGCTGGACATAGGCCTCTCCCAAGTTGCGCCACAAACGGTGTGTCCATTCTCCGCCTTCACCAAACTTGACCATAATCACTAAAAAGATTCCGCGGTACATAATCACTGATTTACACCCAGCGAGGGTCATATAAAAAACATTAAATTTGCAATTAAGTTGCCAAATTAGGCAAAAACACAATTCTCTTTATTTCTTTTTAATTTTCTACCAAGTTTTAAAAAGTATTTTAATGTTTTAGGATCTTAATGTTACAATGTAGAGAGGTTACAGTTCAATAAAAAAAAATGTGTGAGCAGCGTTTTTTTTAAATCTCAGTAAGTTATTATGAATTATGTAGATAAGAGCTCAACTGTTACAAATGAGACAAAATTACTTTTTCTATTGTTATTTTATCACCACTACTCTCAAAACGGTGAAGGTAAACTTCGTGAGGAAACCGGCATATCCTAGAACCAAAAATTCGAAAACATGTGACATACCAACCCGCACTGGGCCCGCGTGGTAGATTACGGCCCACTCCCTCTCACAGAGAGGAGGCCGGAGTCCCAGTAGGAGGAACATTAAATAGGCAGATTTTGTTATGCTTGTATGTTATGTTTACATAAAACTAGAAACTAATAAGGTCTTAACAAAAGTTAGGTTATCATTAAATGCAATACAACAAGAAAACTAGCGGCTTGCCTTGCGGTAAGACAATACACACTTTCAATAAACCCTGTACGTATATTTTGTTGCTGACGATCCTTCAGGAATAAAAACAAAAGAAAAACTGGATCTGACCGGAATGAGAAAGTTTATAGTGGATAAGACAGAGATTAAAACAGAAGAAGAACTAGCAAATGATGATGATGATACTGCACTGGTTTGACGCCATCACGTCAATGCCGGCTGTCGCTAAAAACCTGCGCTGGGGCTTTATCTCGCAGAGGGTCGCGTAACATTATACTGAGCGATGGCCGTTTTGCGTGGATGTCATGCATATTTTACCCCAACTTGTTATTTTTTGTGTTCTGTCTCTGCGTCGTGTTTAAAGGTATTTTCTTTTTAATTTTAGGTAAGCGGCTGCTTCCTGGTTCTTCATGCTATTTCTTGTACTATCTACAAAGAAAGCTTTCAAGCCTCTTGGTAATCCTTTTGTGCATATACACATCGCGTATAATGCATCCCGTCCCATTTTAAATGAGTTACCTTGAGCACCGAATAAACTGTGATTATTGTTGCGAACTCCTTGGTTGAGTTGAACTTTTTAGAAATTTTTTATATTTTTTATTTTAATGACATTCTTTTCTTTTGTTTTTGCTTTTCTTCTTGTACGTGTCTGTCAAAGGTTTGTGTTTCCAATTTTATGTTTTAATATTCATTTTTTATTCACTAAAACCCTTTAAACACACAGCTTTTTTTTTTTTGGGTGGGAAATCATCAAATAACTTCTCCCGCTCTGGGCGGAGCGAGAGGGCGTGTCAGACTTTTACTGACTAAAACCCACCCGTGTTCCTTCAGTTGCCTGTGCCAGGGGCCACGGTATCTCTTTCGAACAACCCGCGACCCCGGCAGGCTTCGGTCCTGGTAGACCCCGTCAGTTAGTGCTGACATCTCTTTGAGGCGCGCGTGGAACACAACGCGCCGTCGCACAGTGGGCTGAAACGGGCCGGTAGAGGACTTAGCGTTTAAAAAAAAAAAGTTTATTTTTCTGAAATTTTAAATAGTGCGTTGGATTTATCTATTGATTATAAGTAATTATTTATATCAGGGCCGTTTAGATAACTTGAGTATTTTCGGAGTTATTAATAACCAAAGTAATTTTTGTATGAAGCAAAACAAAAAAACTTGAAAATCTAGAAATTCTCAAATTTTCTCAAAGAATTGACTTTACGTATGTATAGTACGTATTTTTGTCCTATTTTAGCACCTATTCTCGGGTTGCGATTTTCTGCGATTTGGTCGCAATTTCAAGTTTTGTTCTCTATTCCACACCACCATAGAGGTTAAGAACCAGGCACGGTTTTTTTTATGTAGTGGTCTCCCCGTTAGGCCTAATCTACTAAGGACTAATAAAATAAGTAAAAATCACAATCAGGTACTGGTCACTGCACTTTTTTAATTTAATCACTATCAAGAGTATCCATATTAACGAATGCAAAATTTTCGTATTCGTCATCATCAAATGTTTCCGTTTGTTCAATTATTAATAAACTTTGTGCTTCTTCTGACAAAGTTTTGTATTCTGCGAAGTTTGCGGCGTTTCGCTGAGATGAGTGGATCAGAGCTGGTCAACAAATTATTTAAAATGTCTTAATTTGTAGTTTTTCTACTGCATTTCCTGGAATGGTGTTGGCGGTACCTACGAAAGTCTTTATTTCTAGCTTCAGCAGCTTCTTCAGATAGCTGTCCAATTGGTATTAGACCAAAACTTGCAATAATAGCTGCACCATGCATAAGAACTTTATGAACACTTGAAGGCATATAATACCAGCCATATAATTCCAAATACAGTCGCATGGTCACTTGAGCATATTCGTGAAATTTGACTGTGTCAATGTGGTAACCTGATGAAATTGCCTCTAAAATGGTTGCAAACCGCCTAATTAAGTCTTCACTAACACCAGTTATCTCAGCAGTCACGTTTGGGTTTGCAAAAAATCTTCTAGCAGTATTTCCGTCATTCGTGGAGCCGTGCCCTTGTTTGACAACATCTATCAGAAGTCCCATTCTATTTTTAAAAACATCTTGTATATTTTTCTTCCTGCTTTCCATGATGCACTTGTTGTCTCCCTTTACTGTCCATGTCTTTATCGTTAATCTGCATAATAATAAGATGGAAATAATTATATTACCGTCTTTCTCGTTAACACTTTTTCTTAAAGTATTGTATTGCCACTTGGTCAGCTTAAGTGATAAAAATAATCCTAAAGCCTCATCCGGAGAAAATACAGATTTTGTTTCTTTAACAGATATGCACTTCTTAACTTTTTTTACATGTTGGGGATTCTTAAGTAAATGTTCTAGTATTTTAGCAATCTCATCATTCCCATCCACTTTCAACTGCTCAAAATATGCATATTTTATTTCGTCCGAAGATAAATGAAAGTTTTCTGCTCGTCGTTTTTTCTGTTTAAGCGCTAATTCACAAAACGGTTTTCTAGGGCTTTGCTCGGTGGAGACACCGACAGAAACTTTTGCTGGTGATACATACTGAGTTGATGTTTTCGGTGCTGGTTGATCTTCATTACTGGTTATTAAACACTTAATAAAGTCTGGCCACATTATGGTTTCTTGTAACCATTCGCTATTTTTAGTTCTGAATATAGTTTCTTTACGATGAGCGTTTTCCCATCTTCTATTTAAATTATTAAAAAAAATTGCACAAAATAACTTTAAGGTCTTTTCATATTGATCACTTAATTCGACTAAAAATTTAGACCTTATCTCACTACACAAACTTTCATTATTTTTAATACTGCCACTGTTTTTTAAAATAATAAAAAGGTAAGGTTGGTCACCAAATCTTCATACATTTCCACAAACACAAAATAACTCACTCTCACTTCACTTCTTTGTATAAGTAATAAATATGTGAGGGTAGTGCGTCTATTATGGTAAAATTTCATGACTCTTCATACAAATTTGATATGGCTATATCTCCGAAAGTACGAGTCCAATTAAAAAAAGTCAAAGAGTAAAAACTTTTTAAATTTATGTCTAGATACTAAAAAAATACATTTTAGTTCTTAAGACCCAACCTTGGAATCCCAGCCCACTGTGCGTCGACCCGGGCCTGGTCCTTACCGGACGGCGAGCTGCCCTTTGCTCGCCGTCCGCAAGCCCGCGCCAACGGTGGCCGGGAATCGGCTATCGATTCCCGACGCCCAGGGCGTCTCCTGCGGCGACTAGGGGCGCGAGGGCGCCAAGATTGCCTCTCCCTCACAGCTTTAGTTTTATTTCATTCCACCAGCAATTTATACATACAGTCGATTTACATCACCTTCAATTATAATCATCTTTTCATCGCACTGCAGGCTTACTACAGGTTTACAGCTACACTTGCAGGAAAGCACCGCATACAACAAAAGTTCTACTAGTGAACAGCGTTGCCAAACTTGAAAGAATTCTCAAGGACGCGCGGACGTCCAGCTCTGGAAGTCATTACAGCAGGCTTGTCAACGAACTCAAAGTTAGTCATAACTCACGGACCAAACTCGGTCAACGCGATTGGAGAAACTTCCTCGCAGTCGCTAGTTTGGGGGGACTTCACAATTGTTTAAGATCTCCACTAATTGTTTAAATTGGAATAGTTCATTGGGTCACAAGAACAGGTGCAGATACCTTACTGAAAAAACTTAAATGCTCATTTTTACAGAAAAGTCGTAAGTTAGTACTCTTGAAACGAGTGTGACTACCTTGTAAACAATAAAATTTTTATCTGATATTTGTCTGTTATACTTACTACTTACCAGGGGGGCTTGTGGCCAAGTAATAACAGCCGCACGGGTCGATCGATCAGGTTAAGCTACGCTTGCCGCGGTTGGTCCGTGGATGGGTGAACATATTTACAACCCAAGATCCTTCCGTGCCTCGGAAATCACATTAAGCCGCTGGTCCCGGCTGCTATTCGTGGATCTTTGACAGTCGTTACGGGTCGTCAGAAGCCCGAGATCCTGATAACCAGTCTTACCAATGGGTTATGTATTACCCAGTAGGTAACTGTTGTGGAGGTCAGATAGGCATTCGCTCCGTGTAAAATACTGGTGCTCAGCTGCATCCGGTTAGACTGGAAGCTGACCCCAACATATTTGGGAAAAGGCTAGGCCGATGATGAGGACTTACTACTTACCAGATTGGTATTAAATTAGCTTTTCAGAAAACTTAGCCGTAGTATTTTCCGTTACTGTTTTATCGCGATGATTCTGAGTAAATGACTTATAAGCCATCTCATCTGAGTGTGAGTCATCTCATGCAACGCGGCTCGCAAAAAAAAAAACAAAAATAATTCGCACTAAAAGCACCTTTCCAGCTGCAAAAAAATTATAACATTCACTCGTGAACTTTAACAAAGGCTCCAGCCACAGCAAAGTTAACATGTGGGTATTTTATTATTAAAGAGTTCACCCAAAAATGTCCACACAGCAAAACTTTGATTAAAACTTTTCGCGGCCTGGAGTTGAATGGGAAAATTTTGCAGGAACTTAACATACTTCGGGAACAACGTATTCATAACCCGGTATGTAATTCTGAAATGTGTGAGGTATAACTGTTTACATAAAGAGAAAACTGCGATAGAGGTAATGGAATTCTGAGCAGCGCATGAACAAATTTATTACCACTGCTGTCAAAACGGTGAAGGAAAACTTCGTGAGGAAATCGGCATGTCCTAGAACCAAAAGTTCGAAGACACTGTGACATGTACCAACCCACACTGGGCGCGTGTGGTAGATTACCAACCGCAGAGGTAACAGTTCTAACCTTCTTTTCTAACGTGGAGAAATGCTCTTGCATTCTGCACTACCATGGGGAGATAGTGAAGTTATGTCGGACTCTAACCCGCTAAAACTCCACGGTGTCCTCTTCTGCCGCTTACGTCGGGAAACACGGGCACGCGTTAGCACTCATCCATGAACCCGCCGCGGCTGTCCGTCACCGGACCCTCCTCTGGGGAGTGCTCCCCATCACCGGTGCTCCAGAACACATAGCACGCCATTACCACCCCAGGGACCAAACCAGCACATAGGCGCCAGGCGACCCCATGTCTGGGCACCCTTGGTCCCCCTGCGACGGGTCAGGTCATTGGCCCCGCCGCCTGCCAATTTTCGGCCGCAGAGGATAGGGAGAGCAGCCAATGTCATACAACACTCCTCCTCCCCTGCGGCCCCATCATGTCCGCCATCATTCGGTGGCGACCCCGTCAAGGCCGCGGAAGGTAGGAAGAGCGGCGCACTGCACTACCGGCACGCCTCTCCCGCCGCGGCCTACTTGTTAGCCGCTACGTCTTCGGCTTACCGGAAAAAGCCCTGACGAGCTTCCCCTCCTCGGGTCCCTCTTTGCAAGCCACGGCTACTGAGCCCTCCCGCCTCATCAATGCGGGAACCCACCGGGG
Organism: Amphipoea oculea; assembly: GCA_945859645.1. NCBI lineage: Eukaryota > Metazoa > Arthropoda > Insecta > Lepidoptera > Noctuidae > Amphipoea > Amphipoea oculea. The sequence goes on along the minus strand of OX243864.1, from coordinate 17,520,333 downwards.
GGACAATAGAGCACCTAGCTTTACCTGAAATATTTTTAATATTGATGGAATCCTAGTACTAATTTATTTCCAAATTGCTGCATATTGTACAAGCATGCAGATCTCCCCGCCAGTGTACGAGTTCTTTGATGTTGAGCTTCACGTCATAAGTTGACCACATGTACTGGTATAAGAATTTCTTCAAATCTGGTACGTATTTCTTGTAATCTCTGGTCTTCTGCTCTCTCAGCCAACCTTTCCCCTTTTGCTCGGGTGTAACAACCTATTTTATTTTTCGTAGGTATAGAGCTTGTCAAAAAGGGGCTTTCTTTGCCCTTCTCCCGGATACCGGATCATCTATCAGGCTTCCAAATCTAAGGTGTTACATTCTACCTAATCTTCTAAGGGCTGATTTTTCAATTGACAGATTTTTTTTAATTCGTGGAATAAAATTTAAGTCTGACAGATTTTGTGTGAAAGAACTGTCAAAAATTCAAAATTATTCCTCCGATAAAATTATCGGCTTTGGAAAAATCAGCCCTAAAATAAACAAAAACAACTAAGTAAGAAGATAAATACAATTAATTTCCTATTTACTGTTACTGCTACAGTTAATTAAACCAGATAATTAACTACGGTGTAATTACTATAGTCAACTGGAACACTTAAGCTGAATTGTAATTAATAGAATCAGATTTGTGTAATCGGCGAATAACTTAACCTTCCGTTAAGTGAGCTAGGTAGTCTGTCTTCTACGTTCCAATTTACTGAGGATTAGTTACAAGTGCGTTTGTCTAGTGGAATAGTTTAATTTCCCCACATAAATCTTTATTCCTTCCAAGGGTGCGGTGAAATAACAATAGTAAGGATCGATCGAGCTTTAGCTCTTAGGATACCAAAAGTTACATAATCAACTTAAACTGCAGATTTATGTTATACTACTGGGGCTTGTGACTAAGTACTAACAGCCGCACAGTTCGGTCGATCAGGTTAAGCCACACTTGCCTCGGTTGGTTTGTAGATGGGTGGTCTATCTTTACATACCCCCCCCCCCCTCCTCCGTGTCTTGGAAAGCACGTTAAGCCGTTGGTCCCGGCTGTGATTTCATTTGTAGATCTTTAACCGTTGTTACGGGTAAAGTCTGACAACCAGTCTTACCAAAGGTTACGTATGACCCAGTAACTGCGTTGTGGAGGTCAGATAGGCAGTCCCTCTATGTAAAATACTGGTATTCAGTTGCATCTAGATAAGCTGGAAGCCGACCCCAACATAGTTCGAAAAAGGCTAGGCAGATAGTTGTAGACTAAAATCTGTTACTGAAGTAATGCTATGTTTGGAAGAATGCAAGAATCTTTCAATATTGGTGATATCACTTGAAAAGACTGGTTGTTGGATTTTCGGGCCTCTAACTATGACGTCCGTAACGACTCAAATATCTACGAATGACAGCGGGATCAACTGCTTTACGTGCTTTTTAAAGCACGGAGGGGTCTCCGAATATTATGGATGATCACCCATCCACGAACCGACCTCGGCAAGCGTTGCTTAACCTTGAAGAGAGCAAATAAATAAATACATAAGATTGATCCGTGCGGCAGTTATTAACATACACAAAGATTAACTTTTTATATTTTAGCCTAAACACATGCATGTATAATAAAACAAGTAAATGTTCCACAACATTGATCGTGGGCCGGATTTGTACGTGTAATCCTTACAATTGGGATTTTACGGAATAATTTATGTTTATTATGTTGGTTCCCGATTCCGGTTGGTTTATTTTTGGTTTGTACCGAATTTAGAACAATTTACTCAGTAATAAATTTACCTTATTGGTTCGGAGGATAAACGAATTATCAGGACTGTTTTGGGGTTTTTATGTTACAGGTAACAATTATCAGCGATTAATGAATGTAAATGTTTTCCTTTTCACAATGGTTTTATGAAAAAAGCGAGCTTTATTATTGTTGCCTCTTATTAGGCAAAGGCTCTTTTAAGGTTAGGCACTTTAAAGGTTAAAATCTAGAGGCTAGAAAATATAGTCTATTTTTTTCTTGATCAGTCAATTAAGTACGCATACCTACCTAATTTAAGGGGCTTACAGGACCTAAACGCAAAAAAACTCAAGTTTTAGAAACAATAAAAGTATATGATTGACTACAGTAAACAAAATCAGAAAAATATATGATAATCTCCAGGATATATGCCAGGTAGATAGTGTGTTGAAAACATAATACAACTAATTTGATACGATAAAAAAAATCATGAAGATACCTCTAAAAACTTTCTTTTTACAATAGAAACCATACTAATATACATACAATCACTATGATTTTTTGTCAAATTATTCTATATGCAACATACTAAAACAGTAGTGTTTTAATTTTTTAGTCCAAACAATAGATTTTTTGTAAATATAATAATTGCATCATATTTTGCAATACATTTCCAGCGTTGTGTCATCGAGCTTCTCTTCCTTTTCTATGCAGTCTGACAAAGACCCCACTTTAGGTCATATAGTCGCCTTAAAGATAAAGCAGTAACTGTTCAATTTTTTGCAAACATCATCAAAACGATGCGTAAAATAGTCATTATAGAATTTATATTCATTAAAATCCAAATTGGGTCAATTACGATCATAAAAACAACCATTGAATTATTTAAGAACTCCATAATGTCTTCCATTTTTTACGATGATTAGTGGTTGGAAAGTCTTCTTTATGGGAGTAGGAAAGTTTTCGTGTTCGATGCCAAGATACTCACTTCGGGTCGCTGCATGAGGGAATTAGTTAGTGGGTTCTGGCGTCCCTTGATATTTAAAAATAATTATTCCTCAATTTTCACAATAGCACCTACCACTGTCTCTTGGAGTAAATTGGATAAATTTATTTTATATTAATTTGTTTATATTAATCAAATTTATATAAAATAGTTATCTGTTGTTAATAATTCTATTCCAATTTATCCTAATTTCTATGTAATTTTATCTAATTTTGACCAATTTTGTTTATGTAATTTGACCTAATTTTATGATTGTATGACATGTGTAATTACTAATATAGACTAATAATTTGTATGTGTGGTGCAAACGGTCAATATAAGTTGGTTATAATTAAATAAATATATAAAAATAAACTGTTTGTCTCTGCATCATCCAAAGGTTGACTGGTAGAAAATGCCTATGGCATTTACTATTTATTCACTCCAAACATACAAATATCCTTACAGGCAATGCGATATTGTAGTACACTTAAAAATTAAATAGTTCCAATGCTTGTATCATAACAAATTCAACAGGTCTGCCTTTGTACTTGTATGTGATTAAAGTATTAAATAAATTAGTTCAGTACAATGTCCGGGCGTTAATAAGCGCGGGTGGTTTTTATCACCACTGCTCTATTTACACGAAGTAAAGCGCCCGCAGGAACTCGTTGGATGCGAGAAGCACAAAACCGGTCGAAGTGGAGGTGCTTGGGGGAGGCCTATGTCCAGCAGTGGACATCTTTCGGCTAAAATGATGATGATGATGATGAAAGCGCCTGCTTGGGTTCGAACCCACGACCTACAACTACTAGAGAAGTTCTTGCGCGTCTCAGAGTTCCATAGAGAAGTATCTCCACCGCAGTTTTCTCGTTAAGTAAAAAGTTATACCTCACACATTTCAGAATTACAAACCGGTTATATATACGTTGTTCCCGAAGTACCTTAAGTTGCTGTAAAATTTTCCCATTCAACCTCAGGCCACGAGAAGTTTTAATCAAAGTTGTCTTTTGACATTTTTGGTGAGCTCTTTAATAATAAAATACCCACATGATTACTTTTTTTTTATATCCATTAACATATTTTTTCATTTTAATACGGTTCCTTTAGAAGCCAATTGGTTACCTAATTAAAGACTAATTAGTCCGGTTTTCAAAAGTGGAAACCGGTCTTCAACTAAATTTAAATTGAGGATCTTGGGTTCGACATTCTACGTTCATCCAGAAGTACTCGTATATTGGACACCTTCGTCGGTTACGGGATCCGGGACTCTCAAAGTCCCTGGCGCCCATTTATTAATTAACTAGCTGCTGCCCACGACTTTGTACGTGGATCCTGTTGCTTATGCCAGCGAAAACGGGGTCGTCAAAATCGAAGATCTGAAACGTCTGATGTCGAATTCTAAGAGCCCGGAGACTGTAAAACAACGGGATGCGCGAGACGATTCGAGACGTTCCAGATCTTTCATTTTTGTAAGTCAACAGGAAATGCCCATTAGACTAATCAACTTTTGCTAAGACGTCATTCCTATTATGTTATAGTGTCGCTGGGCTTTGGAGTTCCAAAGCAGGTGTTCCAGATCTTCAAATTTATTCTCACAGCAGAAAATGCTCTTCACGTGGAATAATTTTTGCTATGGCGCCATTTTTATATCTCTTATATTGCGGTTCTGCATCAGGTCCCATTTTCCAAAATAAATTATAGCTTTTATGTTGCCCAGACTTAATACCTATACAATAAAAAAACTTTTCTTCCCGTAATTCCGCAGCGGATCCCAAGGGTACACTGAATTAATTGCAAATAACTTTAAAAAAAAATCTTTATAAACTATATTTTCTTGATAATTGGACACGAAATATACCTATTTGGAGAAACTTGGTGTCATTTACTGGCAATAATGAACCAATGAGGTGGTAAACTTGGCCTTGCACTTTGAATGTTGGCATAAATGGGCCTTCTGAAATCTGTTTCGCACCAAAAGATGTCATTTGAAAGGCATTAGGTATTGTACGAACGGATGTTGTCCAAGAAATGTTTTGACGGATTTTGTAATATTTCAATATGTACCTACTTTCCCACCTGAGCAACACATACCGTTTGTTTCCAGCTTCACAAATAGTACAATTTTGAACCATACCTCCGATGGCGGAATATGTGGCGTAGTCAATCATAAGAGTATACGTAAATGCACTCCGTTCCTTATTAATCCAAGGAAGGTCGCCATGCCCTACGGCTCTATCTTGAGACACATCCGATTCTTCAGATGATATCGACATTCTGTTTAAAGAATGTCGAAGTCGATCAGAATTCAAACGTTCGTTGCGCTCTTCTTCTGTCTCTTCATGCCGTACTCCAGCAATTCTTTCTCTCTCACTTTCTAACTGATTATGAATGTTTTGTTGTGTGCGTGTTCGGGACAGTGTATGATAATCTCGATCAGCAGTTAGTCGCGCATCACGTTCATCACTCGTTTCAAAAGACCTGTTAGTAGATGTGCGAATACGCTGAGAACTCAAGCGTGATTCTGTATCGGTAAACGTTTCCGATTCGCGAGACAATGGATGTCGCTTACGATCAGCGGACAGTCGCGCATCACGTTCCGCACTTGTCTCTAGAGACCTAGAAGCAGATGTGTAGATACGCTGAGAACTCAAGCGCAATTTTCTATCCGTGAACGTCTCCGACTCGAGAGACAATGCGTGACGTTCACGATCAGCGGTCAGTCGCGCATCGCGTTCCCCACTTGTCTCTAGAGACCTAGAAGTCGATGCGTAGATACGTTTGGAACTCAAGCGCAAGTCTCTATCCGTGAATGTCTCCGACTCGCGAGACAATGCATGACGTTCACGATCAGCGGTCAGTCGCGCATCATATTCTTCACTGGTCTCTAGAGACCTGGATGTAGATGCGTAAATACGCTGAGAACGCAGGCGTGCTTCGCGATCCGAAGAGGTTTCCACGGAGCGAGTTGCAGCCTGATGTTGAACAGTATCAAGGCTCACCTGACGCTCTTCGGTAGATTCTTGGGATCTTATGATCCTCAATCTTTTAGCTCCTTTGGAATATTAGGAAAGATTTGACCTCTTTCTAGGCATGGTTATAGTTTTATTGTGAAGATACCTGATCAATTAAAATCTAAGTGACTGCTCTTCTGCGTTACCGGGTAGGGTACCGTGTCACGAAGATAAATGGAAAAGGAAATTAAACACTCAAATAACATAAGCCCGAAGGCATATTTATTCGATAAAAAAAAAATGGGAGTTTTGGCCAGTAGAGTCAAATTTTCAATGATATACCATCGTCATCGAAAATCAGTCCTAAACTGTTACCGCCTTCACCGCGTGGAGGTACTCCAAGCTTATGTTATTTTATAATTATACAGTGAAATTAGTGATAGCTTTGATTTCCACATCAGATGTTTCTGATCTTCGATTTTTATAAGTCAACAGGAAATGCCCATCAGACCGAACAACTTTTGCTAAGACGTCATTCCTATATGTGTTATAGTGTAGCTGGGCTCGAGTTCCACATCAGGTGTTCCAGATCTTCAAATTTATTCTCTCAGCAAAAAATGCTCATCACGTGGAACAATTAATGCTATAGTACCATTTATATATCTCTTATAGTTTAGCTGGTCTGTTGCGGTTCTGCATCAGGTGTTCAAGTTTCCAAGAAAAATTATAGTCTATATGTTGCCCAGACATAATACCTATACAACATAAAAAAAATCATTCAAATCCGTCCAGTAGTTCCGAAGATTAGCGTGTACAAACAAACAGACACACAGACATTTTTTTTTTTTTTAGATTCGTGCCCTATTACTGTTTCTAAACCCCCCTCAATAATTTTTTTTTTTTTATATATTGAATGTACAGACACAGTTTTTTTACTGTTTTATTATATGTATATAGATAACATTCATAATGACGGGAAGGTTACTCTTACCTTAATATTGAAATTTATAATACACACATCAAAAGTGTCTAGGGATCAAGCATTTTTATGCGGATTTCTTGAGATTGAGGTGTGGCTTTGTAATAAATTTATGATTTTATAAATTTATATGGATCCTTTTTGGTGCATTTCATAATTTGAATCAGGAACTGTGAATCAAATTCGAGTAAAAGATGAAAATCAGCTGTCAATATTTTCCCTATAAAAACATACAACGCATTGAAGACATTATTAGTGCTACTGTTTCCCTACTACTGATTAAAACCAACGTTATTATGGAGCGGCGACGTCATTTAAGCAGGGAAGAAATGCTCAGAGCCGTGGGAATGATAGAAGCTGGTTCCCGGCAACGTACTGTGGCTTTAGCTCTGAATACAAGTCAGAGTGTTATCAGTCGACTTTGGACACGTTACCGAAGCACTGGTACCGTGGCTGAGCGCCATGGAGGACGGTATCGCTGCACCACACGGATACAAGACCGATACATTGAAATCTTAACTCGAAGAGCTCCAACAATAACCGCCATGATGTTAGCCGTGAGGCTTCATCACTCTTCAGGGAACTTAATTAGCGACCAAACAGTCAGAAACCGCTTGCATGAAGTGAACCTTCATTCCCGAAGACCGCTACGGGTACCACCTATAGCAATGCACAATCGTAGGATTCGATATCAATGGGCTCTTGAACACAGAAATTGGGCAGAAGAACAATGGCGTTTCGTGTGCTTTTCTGATGAGTCTCGTTTTGGTATGAGACCGGATACAAGACGTATACGACACTGGAGAACCCCTGGACGCCAACAGCGATTAAAATCCTGCCAGGAAGTCCATCCTTATAGTGGTGGAACCATCATGGTATGGGCGGGTATTTGGATCGGCGGAAGAACTGAGTTGATTTGGATCAGAGGCAACCTCAACGCTCAAATTTATGCTGAGACGATTGTATCAGACGTCATCGTTCCTCTACAAGTGCAAATCGGTCCCTTATTTCAGTTAATGCATGATAATGCACGACCGCACACCGCAAGAGTTGTAAGACAGACTCTCGCCGCAGCTAACATCAATGTCCTGCCCTGGCCTGCTCAGTCGCCAGACTTGAACCCGATTGAGCATGCATGGGATATGCTACAGAGAAGAGCTCTGCCGAATATGGAGGGTATCCAGTCGCAAGAAGACCTTTTTTTGTTGTTGCAACGAACATGGGCTGCCATTCCACAGCGTGATTTGGATGAACTCATTTTGAGTATGCCAAACCGATGTTCTTGTGTTGTTAGTGTTCGCGGTAGAAACACGGATTATTAATTGTTTAAGTTACCCAATAAAATTTTAAAGAAAACTGTTATTTCAGTCTTTTTTTCGAACTTTTGTGTTAGTGGTTCAAATGTCAAAAATCCCTTTATTAGGAAAATGGCAAATTTCTTTATTAATGCAAAGGTGACTTGGTTTATTGTTACTGTGACAAACGAAAACACTTTATTTGATGAATCCTTAAAGAAAATTTTAATTAATATCAATCAGGAGAAAAGTTATTGCAAAAATATATGTTGATCCCTAGACACTTTTGATGTGTGTATTTAATTTTAAACGGAATAGTACCGGGTTTATCTCCAACTCCCCACGACCATAGCTCTTTCTGCTGAAATTTTAGCTGGCTGGCAATAATAGAATTTAACTAAAGTCACCTACCTAATCTATATTACATATAATAAAACAGTAAAAAAACTATGTCTGTACATTCAATATATAAAAAAAAAAAATTATTGAGGGGGGTTTAGAAACAGTAATAGGGCACGAATCTAAAAAAAAAAAATGTCTGTGTGTCTGTTTGTTTGTACACGCTAATCTTCGGAACTACTGGACGGATTTGAATGATTTTTTTTATGTTGTATAGGTATTATGTCTGGGCAACATATAGACTATAATTTTTCTTGGAAACTTGAACACCTGATGCAGAACCGCAACAGACCAGCTAAACTATAAGAGATATATAAATGGTACTATAGCATTAATTGTTCCACGTGATGAGCATTTTTTGCTGAGAGAATAAATTTGAAGATCTGGAACACCTGATGTGGAACTCGAGCCCAGCTACACTATAACACATATAGGAATGACGTCTTAGCAAAAGTTGTTCGGTCTGATGGGCATTTCCTGTTGACTTATAAAAATCGAAGATCAGAAACATCTGATGTGGAAATCAAAGCTATCACTAATTTCACTGTATAATTATAAAATAACATAAGCTTGGAGTACCTCCACGCGGTGAAGGCGGTAACAGTTTAGGACTGATTTTCGATGACGATGGTATATCATTGAAAATTTGACTCTACTGGCCAAAACTCCCATTTTTTTTTTATCGAATAAATATGCCTTCGGGCTTATGTTATTTGAGTGTTTAATTTCCTTTTCCATTTATCTTCGTGACACGGTACCCTACCCGGTAACGCAGAAGAGCAGTCACTTAGATTTTAATTGATCAGGTATCTTCACAATAAAACTATAACCATGCCTAGAAAGAGGTCAAATCTTTCCTAATATTCCAAAGGAGCTAAAAGATTGAGGATCATAAGATCCCAAGAATCTACCGAAGAGCGTCAGGTGAGCCTTGATACTGTTCAACATCAGGCTGCAACTCGCTCCGTGGAAACCTCTTCGGATCGCGAAGCACGCCTGCGTTCTCAGCGTATTTACGCATCTACATCCAGGTCTCTAGAGACCAGTGAAGAATATGATGCGCGACTGACCGCTGATCGTGAACGTCATGCATTGTCTCGCGAGTCGGAGACATTCACGGATAGAGACTTGCGCTTGAGTTCCAAACGTATCTACGCATCGACTTCTAGGTCTCTAGAGACAAGTGGGGAACGCGATGCGCGACTGACCGCTGATCGTGAACGTCACGCATTGTCTCTCGAGTCGGAGACGTTCACGGATAGAAAATTGCGCTTGAGTTCTCAGCGTATCTACACATCTGCTTCTAGGTCTCTAGAGACAAGTGCGGAACGTGATGCGCGACTGTCCGCTGATCGTAAGCGACATCCATTGTCTCGCGAATCGGAAACGTTTACCGATACAGAATCACGCTTGAGTTCTCAGCGTATTCGCACATCTACTAACAGGTCTTTTGAAACGAGTGATGAACGTGATGCGCGACTAACTGCTGATCGAGATTATCATACACTGTCCCGAACACGCACACAACAAAACATTCATAATCAGTTAGAAAGTGAGAGAGAAAGAATTGCTGGAGTACGGCATGAAGAGACAGAAGAAGAGCGCAACGAACGTTTGAATTCTGATCGACTTCGACATTCTTTAAACAGAATGTCGATATCATCTGAAGAATCGGATGTGTCTCAAGATAGAGCCGTAGGGCATGGCGACCTTCCTTGGATTAATAAGGAACGGAGTGCATTTACGTATACTCTTATGATTGACTACGCCACATATTCCGCCATCGGAGGTATGGTTCAAAATTGTACTATTTGTGAAGCTGGAAACAAACGGTATGTGTTGCTCAGGTGGGAAAGTAGGTACATATTGAAATATTACAAAATCCGTCAAAACATTTCTTGGACAACATCCGTTCGTACAATACCTAATGCCTTTCAAATGACATCTTTTGGTGCGAAACAGATTTCAGAAGGCCCATTTATGCCAACATTCAAAGTGCAAGGCCAAGTTTACCACCTCATTGGTTCATTATTGCCAGTAAATGACACCAAGTTTCTCCAAATAGGTATATTTCGTGTCCAATTATCAAGAAAATATAGTTTATAAAGATTTTTTTTTAAAGTTATTTGCAATTAATTCAGTGTACCCTTGGGATCCGCTGCGGAATTACGGGAAGAAAAGTTTTTTTATTGTATAGGTATTAAGTCTGGGCAACATAAAAGCTATAATTTATTTTGGAAAATGGGACCTGATGCAGAACCGCAATATAAGAGATATAAAAATGGCGCCATAGCAAAAATTATTCCACGTGAAGAGCATTTTCTGCTGTGAGAATAAATTTGAAGATCTGGAACACCTGCTTTGGAACTCCAAAGCCCAGCGACACTATAACATAATAGGAATGACGTCTTAGCAAAAGTTGATTAGTCTAATGGGCATTTCCTGTTGACTTACAAAAATGAAAGATCTGGAACGTCTCGAATCGTCTCGCGCATCCCGTTGTTTTACAGTCTCCGGGCTCTTAGAATTCGACATCAGACGTTTCAGATCTTCGATTTTGACGACCCCGTTTTCGCTGGCATAAGCAACAGGATCCACGTACAAAGTCGTGGGCAGCAGCTAGTAGGCTAATAAACATCACGTAGGCTAATAAACATCACGCTACGATCCTGAGAAGCCAAGCAAAGATACAAAAAGTCAGAAAGAACGCTAAGCGAACAAGTAATAGTGCGGGCAGGTGTGTGATGTGATGCGACGGGATGGGTCGGGGATCAAGAATATTCTCGCGGACGAAGTTTCGGGCAGAAGCTCGTATAACTACCTATAGAGGTATGAGGAACAGGGTGTAAATTTCACTCGACCTCCATAGAAAAGGGAGGATCCTCCGACCGTCTGGTCGGAGGATCCTCCCTTTTCTTTGGGTGTTGTGTCTGGCGGGCAACTGCCCAATGAGTCATGTCGGGCCGTTGTATTATATGCTAGTTGCGTGGTAAACTCTGCTTGCGAGATGCAGGATTTGCGTGACGTCAGTATGACGCGTTGTTCGCATTTGGCGTTGTAGATACCGCTACATACCGAATAGCTACTGCAAGTGTTTATGGCAATATGACTTCAAAGATAGTCTTAAGTATCGATAGGTTCAGCGGGATTGTCCAAAAGGGTTACCGCTGCCGCGGAACATAAAGGGCTAAGGAAGGAACACGGTTGGGTTTTAGTCAGTAATAGTCTGACACTCCCTTCCGCTCCACCAAGAGTGGGAGGAGTCATTTGATGATATCCCTTCCACAAAAAAAAAGTATCGATAGTTACCTAAATATAGCCATGCTAGAAAGAATTCCGTTTTCATATACCTAACAGAAAATCCACGCAATACCTCTCAATTCAGCCAAATATCAAAATATTACTGATGAAAACGAATTTTAGAGTCTCAGAGATAAAACAGAAGAAACGAATGGCTGCCAAATCTAATTCCAGACGAATTACAGAGATACGTCCGCCGGGTTAATCGGATAGAAAAGTTTGAATTCCTTAATAAAACCATATCGTCGTCTCGGTATTCTCTCCGAAAATTTATCCTTTATTATTATAAAATTGGGAGCTGTTCAGAAGTTTTCTAATAACTTAGTGGATCCCTCGTTTAAATTCCAGGTAAGGGACGGGGATCTCAATCAAAGTTGGTCGCTTGAAGCGTGAAGTTGGTCAAACAGCGCGCTAACTTATGCAAAAACGTGTCGTCAATTCGGTGGCGTTAATTGTGTGTGACTAGGGGTTTAGGTAACTTCCAGAATATGAGAGTATTAGGTATTATTACCGCTACGTAGACTTCCAGTGATACCAATCCCAAAATAAAATGTGCTTGTTTAGAGAAGTTCACGTTTGATAGAAAGAAATAAACGTTTCTTTGCGGCAAACATCACGCAGAAAAAGAACACAAACACAAAAATAAAATAACAAGTTCCATTGCTCAGCATAATACTAAGACCCTTTGCGAGACAGAGCCTGAGCGCTGATTTTCAGCGGCAGCCAGCGTTGACGTGATGACCATTGCAGCATATGATAATATACAAAAAAAGAACTAGAACCAAAATAAGAAATAAAATAAATAAATTAATTGTCATTCTCCATCTTCATTAATTTTATAACTCACTGTCTTCGATGTTCGTATCATTTATATGGTGATGATCTTCAATTGTATACAGCTGAGCAGGTAAAAGGTTTGTCGGACGCTATAGCATATGTAAACCGAGACTTAGATGCTATCAAAAAGTGGTCTAATAGTTTTGGGGTGTCAGTAAAACCCTCGAAATGTCAGGTCATTGTAATTGGAAGCTCACGCATGATAGGTAGGGTGACGCTTAGCTCTCTTCCTCCTCTTTTTTTCAATGATACCGTCATACCCATTATCCCTACTGTGAAAGATCTCGGTTTGCATCTTGACTTTACACTTAGCTGGCAACGCCAGGTCTCTAGTGTTAGTCAAAAGGTCAGCGGTACTCTGCGATCCCTCTATCGTCTGAGAAACTTTTTTCCTGCTAAGACGAAAACCATGCTTGTGCAGACTTTGATTTTCCCTATAATCGACTACGGTGACGTGTGCTACTTTGACTTGAATGTGGTTTTACTGGATAAGCTCAACAGATTGCTCAACAAGAAGATGGCCGATGGGGTCGAAAGGTTCTGGATTGGCGACCGCGTACCGGAAGACGTAGCGGTGGAAGACCCCCACAAGATGGACCAATGATTATGTGAAGGCCGCATGAATCCGCTGCATGCGGGAAAAACAGAACTGGTTGAAGTGGTGGTGCTTGGCGGCCAATGTCCAGCAGTCGACGTCTTTCGGCTGAATGAATGAAAAATTTTCGACCATAGGAGTCATTGCAACAATTCTGTCGAGATCTAACCAAAGTCAACACTCGTTGTCTCTTTATGCATTATAGAGGCCGTTTCTTGATTGGATGGTATAAACCGCGATGACCAATCGAGAGACTTTATTTCGCGACCGTGAATAATATCAACCAATTAGAAACGGCTTTTAAAACGTATACAGTATTAGCTGCAGCTACATAAGGATCAACTTACTCCAGAGGAAGAACATAGCACTGTCACATAATATATATAGCTTTATGTAAGTACGTACCTTCTCGTGTAAGATTAAATTACCTAACATGCAGAATTACTAAATGTATTACCTAGTACTGGTACTAATATTAATATTCCCTTGAGGGCAAATAGCGAGACACTATGTATCTGAATGAAACGCCTACATTCTCAAGGGCAATAATTATATTATTGACTTTTGTACCTACTACCTATAGCACCAAACTTCCTTATGCTCTAAGTAAAAAAACCTTTAATTTATTTCCCAAATAAAGAGTATGTATAGTGTTTTAAAATTCGAATTTTTGATCTAGTCGTATACAAAGGGACGTTTAATTTCAAAATACTCGGAAATCAGGATGCCGGAATTTTATGAAATTGTTAAAACAGATTAATGTTAGCATTAGCTAGTTCATGTTTTATGAAAATACTAGTTGAGCCAGCGAACTTCGTACCGCCATCTATTGAAGTAAGGTAATCCATTCTCAAGATATCGCCAAAAAAGCTGTTCCATATATACAAAATGTGTGAGAAAAAAAATTTTTTTTTTTGCTATTTGGGGCGGAGACAAATCCAACAAATCAAAGATCATAAAAATCGGTCCAGCAGTTTTTGAGTTATAAATGGTGTAACTAACCCGACTTTATTTTAATACAGATATCCTGAAAAAATGCTCGCAATTAATTTACAAAAGCTAGACATTATAAATGCAAACAGATTTGTCATATAAAAGGTCGTATTTGTACACAAAATAACAAATAGAACCTCATCAAATTATGAGGCTACCCATTGTAAGCCCTCGTATATATTCAATGAAAAAATAAAGAAGATTTATCAGATGTGTGTAACAAAAATAACAAGGGTAAAGAATAACTTATTTCTCTTTTTATATCAACCTCTTTGCTACATTTGGAATTGGGTGCTGACGTATGTGATCAAGGTTAGGGTTCGAATGCTTTATTTATAGAACAACGAGATAGAACCTTGGGATATAAAAAAAAAAAACACCATAAAGCTACGAATCTCGTGCTTTCATCTACAAATGCACCAATTTTTGTATCTCATTTTTTGGAACGCGGATAGCAAGCTAACCTACCTAATTGATGTGCAAAAATGCGTCATGTAGAAATAGCATGAAAATTTATGCTTACTTGGCATAAATTTTCATGATATTCGCGCCTATACTTTTCTTGCGCGCACTCTAATTGTATCTTGGTGTGGCCATTAATAAATTGTGACCTATCCTGACATCCAGCAAAGGACAAATTTCTCAAACCTTAAACTTTTAACTATTTAGCACAAGGCTTTTGGCTACTTTGTAAGTGTGCATTTTATGTCCTTTTTTTTTGTAATGTTTTGTTTGTGCAACAAACGACTTTTTATTTTATTAGGTCTTCTTTAGTTCCATATCATCTGCCTTTTCTCAACATTATTGGGGTCGGCTTTCAGGCTAACTGGATGCAGCTGAATTTAAAAGAAAGAACTGCCATAGTGACCTCCATAATCGATTTACTGGGTCACACGCAATACTCCTTGGTAAGACTGGATGTCAGACTTGAATGCTTTTGGCTACTCGTAACAACTGTCAAAGATAAATGACAGCCGGGTATAGAAATTACTTTTGCTGACATATACAACTGCATAATTTTCAGCCGAAAGTTGTCCACTGCTGGACTTACGCGTCCCCTAAACGTCGGCACATGGAGCGGTTCTGTGCTTCTCGCATGCAGCAAATTTCTTTCCCACCACACAGCTACATTATATTTCATCGATCCAATAAGTAATCAAACTTCTTCTTGTTAACTTTTTATGAGATTTTTTTTTGCAAATTACCTACGTATCAATCTGTTGTCAACTGGCCCATGAAAAAAGTAATTACATATACGTCCATAGCTGAGATTGCGCAAACCATAATTCGTACGAAATAGATTCGAAACTCATCCTCCTCGCGTAGAATAGGTACGTATTCATAAACCCGTCCCCACAGCGTCAGAAACTTTCATCCCAGTAGATAACCGTTTATCTGTGAGTTAACCACTTCAGTAACTGATTGGAGATAGCCGCTCTGTTAGCTTAGGATCAGGGTTAGTGGCCGTTGTTGGTTGTCGCGGATGTAAGTGTGTTGAAATAACCTCAATTGTACCATGCATGAGTTAGATATATTGGCTGGTGTATCGACGAAATTTGGGATTCTTTTAGGGTTATCACCCTAGAAAAATTATCTAAGTAAAATAATGATGGCGACTTATACGGCCATCTTGGATTATTTTTCATTGACACAACTGTCAGAAATCACCATCCGAATTTTTGTAGCGTCTCAGTTCCGAAATAAACTCAAACTCAAAGCATTTATTTCAAATAAACCAATTACAGGCACTGTTAGTTTCTATTTTCTATGATTGTTATGATTCAGTTATGTTCTCAGATAGTATAGGAAGAGGTTTAGGTAAATTAATTAGTAACAACCTGAGTTATTCTACTCAAAACAATTGTATGCCAGGGTCAACCTATAAACAAATAATGGCATCAGTAACAGGAAATGTATTTAATCCTAAAACCAACATTACTGTATTTGTAGGTAACAGTTCTAAAGTCAAAATATATGAAATAACTGACTGTGTAACTGAGTTGTTAAAATTAAATTGTAATAAAATAATATTGTGTGCATTCCCATATTTAAAAAAATTGACAAGTAGACAAAACAATTATATTCATATGCTTAATAAGCATATGCACTTTTTAGTTACTCATTACAGTGACAAGCTTGTCTATTTTGACACCAACAATTTTGTTGAAACTTTAAAGTCGACTAGGGGTACTGTGTATCTGCCTGTTAGTTTTAGACACATAATAGCAAGGCTATTGGCTTTTTATATAAACACAGACATAAGTATTATGTCGAAGTCCTGTATTATTAACACCACAACAATTAGTAATAATACTAATAATAAGGTGGTTTGCCTAAATGAATGTAGCTCAAATGCTATAAATTTGTATACAAATTGTACGAAGGAGGTTCCATTTCCCTCACGCTCTATGAGCTCACTGCCTGGTGATGACATTGAAGCCTTGGAATTAACTCCGGATAAACATTTAAACTAGTTTGTAAGACAACAGAAGGTACCAGTAATAATATTCTAATACCTAACAGCGACAAGGTATCTTCTTGCTCTAAAATAAGTACTAAATATCAAAAAGGAGATCAGCAGAATACCTTGAGGTTATTTCATCAAAATATTCAAGGCATTTCCTCCAAATTATTAGAAATTGAAATGTTTTTAGAAAAAACCAAGTTTGACATTGTTTGTTTTACCGAACATTGGTTAAAGGATTATCAAATGTTAATTAATTATGAGAACTATAGTGTGGGCAGTTGTTTTAATCGTAAATCTATGCTGCGTGGAGGTTCTTTAATCTTGATAAAAAATTGTTTAAAATGTAAGCAACGAAATGACATAGTGGATTTATCAATTGAACATTGCATCGAACTGTCTTGTGTTGAGCTAGATAAGCATGTTGTAGTGTGCGTTTACAGACCCCCTAATTATCAGAACTTTTCTGTATTTGAGTCAATAATGGAAGATGTCCTAGCGAAACTGGCATCCAATAACAAAGCCGCAATTATTTGTGGTGATTTTAATATTAATATTTTGGAAAATAATTTATATTGCAGTAGATTATTAAGCCTTTTTAAATCGTTCAATTTATCTAATGTTTTTACAGAACCGACTAGAGTAACTCCAACTTCTGCTACTTGTATCGATAATGTTTTTTGCGATTGTGATTATTTAGATAAAGCCATCGTAAATTATCTGCCGTCTGATCATAGTGGACAAACGGTAACTTTTAAGTTTAAAATACCTTTGCAAAAAGTGCAAATACAATTTAGACCAATAACGACGGGTAAACTAAAAATATTCAATAGAACTCTTAATAATAAGTTAAATGATCTGGGCCATGATAATATGGGTGATGCAAATAAATTGTACGAGGATTTCTTTTCAGTAGTGCAGACTCAATTCAATAAAACTTTTGAAAAGAAAACAAAAACCATTTGCCCTAATTTTATATTTAGTGACTGGGCAACTAGAGGTATTAGGATAAGTAGGGCAAGACTGTTCGAACTGTATGGTCTTAAGCCTTACATCAATACTGAAACTTTCAGCAAGTATGTTGCTACATATTCCAAAATTTTTAGAAATACTTGCAAAATAGCCAAAGCCCGGTACATTAGCAACAAAATCGAATCGGCAGAAAATAGAATAAAAACGGTTTGGAAAATTATAAATAACGAAACTAGTAGGAATAAAAAACGAAACACTGATTACACGTTGGAGACTTCACGTGGTGCCATAAGCTCTAACTTAGAAGTAGCTCAAGAATTTGTAAATTTCTTTACTAATATACCATTGAAAACGACGGAAGCCTTAAATTCCTCACCCGACGTATCAATTGATTTATTACGAGCGAACGTGCAAGCCTGCCCGGTTGAATTTCAATTTAAACATATTAACCCCGCAGTAGTAATAAAAGCTTTTAAGCAAATTAAGATCAAATTGACAGAAGATCTTTGGGGAATGTCCATTAAAGTGTGCACCTCCATAATTGAGTCTATTGCGCCTTACTTAGCCTTAGTATTTAATTCGTGTGTTGATCAAGGAGTCTTCCCCGATTTAATGAAATACAGTAAGGTAATACCACTTTACAAATCCGGGGACAGTAAAGACACCAATAATTATAGACCCGTATCCGTGTTGCCGGTTTTCAGCAAGGTGTTTGAAAAGATAATGCTTAATCAGATGCTCAATCATTTTAACACGAATAAAATCCTTCACGATCAACAGTATGGTTTTACCAAAGGACGTTGTACGACCGACGCCGGTGTAACCTTATTAAAACACATTTTTAACGCGTGGGAAGAGGCTCAAGACGCCATAGGGATCTTTTGTGACCTCTCCAAGGCATTTGATTGCGTCGATCACGAAACCTTGCTTTTGAAACTTGAGCATTACGGACTTGGAAAACTTGCGCTCAGTTTAGTTAGTTCTTATTTAAATGATAGACAACAGCAAGTTCAAATAAATGGTGTCAATTCACATGGTTTGACAGTAAAAATGGGTGTGCCACAAGGCTCGATTTTGGGTCCTTTCCTCTTTTTAGTGTATATTAATGATCTACTCCATTTATTAAAAAACCAACCACAAATGGTGTTATTTGCTGATGACACTTCCTTAATTTTTAAGGTAAATAGACGTGCTACAAATTTTGACGACGTAAATAACGCCCTACTGCAGGTCCAAAATTGGTTCACTGCTAATAATTTAGTATTAAATGGAAAAAAAACTAAGTGCATAAGATTTTCTTTACCAAATGTCAAAGGTAGTGATTGCGAGATAATATTGAATCAAGAGAAACTAGAATTCGTCGATACAACTGTTTTCCTAGGGATCACGCTCGACTCAAGGCTACAATGGGGTCCTCATTTAACATCTCTTGCAGGACGGCTAAGTTCAGCTGCTTATGCTGTCAGAAAAATCCGTCAGTTTACTGATGTAGATACCGCGAGACTGGTCTATTTTAGTTACTTTCATAGTATCATGTCTTACGGTATTTTACTTTGGGGACGGGCTGCAGACATCGATTCTATTTTTATTCTGCAGAAAAGAGCCATCAGAGCCATATATAATCTTCGCAGGCGCGATTCTCTAAGGGAACGGTTTAAGGAAATTAACATCATGACGGTACCTTGTCAATATATCTATGAAAACATCATGTATGTAAGGAAAAATTTACATCTTTTTAGTAAAAGAGGTGAGAGACATAATTATAGTACTAGAAATAGGGACCTATTAGTTCAACCAGGTTTCAGACTAGCTAAAGTAGACTCATCTTTTATGGGGTACTGTTTAAAATGTTATAATAAAATACCTCCCCACATTCTTCAACTGAATGAGACAAAATTCAAGTCTTGTATTAAACGCACACTATGCAGGCAGGCATATTATAAGTTAGGGGATTACATCGCGGATAAAAATGCCTGGCTCAATGCTGGTCCTGCTCCTCAACCACAACTAATTGATTAACACTTGAAAATACTGTTGGAGCTGCTGAAGATTGTAAGTCTATCTTTGCATTGTATAAATTCAATCTCCTAGTATTGTATAATTGCATAACACATGTGTGAGTACTATGTACACACTATAAAGCTACCATTTACTGGGTACGTCTTTCATTGACTTGAATGTGCTCTGGCGGCTGAGAGTATGTCATGCTCACTCAAATGTCTCGCTGATGGTGGCGCATGTGTTGGATCATTTAGCTCCCTTCAAAATGGTTGAGCTGAATGGTGCTGATGCATGCGTCATGTTCGTGAACGGGCGCCGTCAGTAGGGACTGGTCATCTCTTTGCTGCCATGGCTTATTTTAATTTATTATTGGAATTGTTGTTTTTTCTCATCTTTTCATTATGGACGCTTTTAACGTTCTGCATCGTTCTCACATGTATAATTTTTAACATGAATGATGTAACCAAGACTTTGTAACCACATTATTTTGATTTAAAAGAGTGTCCATGGAGTTTCTTGCCCGTTCTTCTCCATAGGTACCTACGCTTTGGAATGGGCAACTAGCTTCACTTTTTCTGACTGACTGACTTCTTGACAATTCAAAAGTGCCTGTAAATGGTTTAATTGAAATAAATGCTTTGAGTTTGAGTTTGAGTTTGAGTTTTTGTCTGTAATTTATGTACATAATAAAGAGTATTCTATTCTATTCTATTTTTTTTAATTGTCAAGTGGTCGGTCAGTCAGAAAGATGAAGCCCATTCCAAAGCGTAGTACCTATGGAGAAGAACGTGCAAGAAACTCTGTGAACACTCTTTTAAATCAAAATATGTTATATAAATCTTCTAAATACGTTTTGATGTCTTCGAAAATGTTCATAAAAATAACCAATATTGTAAAATATTTAAAACAACAGTCCTACCTAATACTTTAATTTATTTTTACAAAATAATGACAGTGTTCACTTTTTCAGTCATTGTGCAAAACTATATACAAAAATCTTGCCGTTTCAAGGCAATTTGCAAGCCTACACACAACATAAAGAAAAACACCCTTGAATCTGAAGACAGACATCCCAAAATAAGCTTACATTCTCGGACGCCATTCCCAAGGCGTTTAGAGGTCCAAATCGCATCATAAATACTTATTTATTTCGAAGCAACGCCATAGAAACCCTTTTCCCTTAGTTAACTTTTACGACTAGGCGAAATAATCAATTGAAACGCTTTATATTTTAGCGATGCGTACGTTTATAGGATATTTCCATGAGAGAATTTAGTGATCAAAATTCTTTTAGTAGGTAAAAATGTCTCGAACGGTACCGTTGTTATACAATTTTTGGTTGCGGATCCAATGGGCATGTAATCTTAGTGATTTGTTTTACCCGTTGTTCAGGATTTCTTGCTAACCAAACGAACCGATTACTAATGTTTTCCATATCCATATCTATTTACTAATAATAGAGCTGAAGAGTTTGTTTGTTAACGCGCTAATCTCTAGAACTACCAGTCGGATTTTAAAAATTATATTCTTTTATACTTGATAGCCCAATTTTTGAGGAAGGCTATAGTCTATTTAACATCATGCCTTGGACCCTTAGAAGCGGAGCAAAATAAAAAAGTCAGTAAGAACGCTATGTTTTTTTTTTTTTGTTGTTTTTAATGCACCTTTCTGAGTTTTTAATGCTCATTTTTTAATATTTGTATTTTCTGTGCGTGCCCCTTAAAATATTTTTCACTGTTTTTAAGCGAAAACGAAGTAATAGACGTAGTACTATTAAGTATTCTATGGTAATAGGCCAGGCAGGCAATAGTAAAGTGTTACATGCTCTGTGGGCAATAGGATGCTATGCGGTAGGTCGGCGGAACAAGAAATTTCACGCGGACGAAGTCGCAGATAGAAACTAGTTCTGTTATGTTTATAAACCAGAATTTTGTAACATACTTGCATAACCATCGAACACCTTATGAGGGCTTAGTTCATTTTAGAAACTGATCGGAACAAACGTCAACAAACAGTGTAATACATCGTTTTTTTGTTTAGAAAAAATCTTTAAAACTTATACAAAGCTGTAAGTACTTAAAAATAAACTAACAGCTACACTACTATTATAAACAACACTTTTACAGGCTAGGAGCATGGCACCTTTACAAGTATATAATAATAATAATGGTTCCAAACTTATTACAACATGAGGCATTCAATAATTTAACCTTATATTGACAGATGAAATTATTGTGATAATTTCATTTATAAAAATGATGGGGTGAGGGGGGATTTGCTGCTACCCCCACGGGTGGGAAATACTTAACTACCCGCTCAGCGTACGACTGGTGAAAGCGGTAGCTCAGGTGATCGGGCGTGGCCACCAGCGTGAGCCACCAATACAAACGTAATAAATTCTAATAACATGCACCGATCAATTACTATAATACCCGTTTCGTCTAATTGCTATTTTCCATTACGATAAACAGAACAAAAAATAGTAGTAGGTGCAATGCACACCATTTTAGCTCTACAAACTAACCACAAAACCGATTAGCGGGCTCGCTACTAATTTCATTAGGTTTGCACGTAAAACTAGTTTAATTCCTATAAAGCAGATATAAGGGCAATAGAGAGGGCTATGTTTGGAGTTTCCCTGCGTGATCGAATCAGAAATGAGGAGATAGGCAGGAGAACCATAGGTAAATGACATAGCCCGAAGAATTGCCAAACTTAAATGGCAGTGGCCAGGGCACATTGCTCGCAAAACAGATGGCCGATGGGGCCGAAAGGTTCTGGAGTGGTGACCGCGTACCGGAAGACGTAGCATTGGCAGGCCTCCCACAAGGTGGACCGACGACCTTGTGAAGGCCGCAGGAATCCGTTGGATGCGAGAAGCACAGAACCGGTCGAAGTGGAGGTGCTTGGGGGAGGCCTATGCCAGCAGTGGACGTCTTTCGGCTGAAATGATGAGATATCAGACGCTTCGCATTTTATTTATTTTTGTTTTTCATGTTTTACTCAAATTGATTAATTATTATTACTTAGTTGTTGTTTTTTTTTTATCTTATCATATGCTGCACCGGTTGACGTCATCATGTCAACACTGGCTGTTGCTGAAAACCAGCGCTGGGGCTCTGTCTCGCATAGGGTCTTAGCATTATGCTGAGCGATGGCGTTGCGTGGATGTGACGCATATTTTCATGGTAACAAGTTGCAGTCATCATGTCAACACTGGCTGTTGCTGAAAACCAGCGCTGGGGCTCTGTCTCGCATAGGGTCTTAGCATTATGCTGAGCGATGGCGTTGCGTGGATGTGACGCATATTTTCATGGTAACAAGTTGCAAGTCAATGTCCCGTTGCGCGTGAAATGAAAAACTCGACTTTGCGACACTTGGGCAGTAAAAACTTGATGATACCTAATTGATTATACTATTGGTAGGCAATCTTTCAGGCTGTACAGCTGGTGATAGGTATATGGTTACTGCCGACTCTGGACATCTGCAATACCTAAATACCAGAGCCTTCGCAGCGTCGCCATCCCACAGATGGACGCGATTTCATCTAGTGTTTTTTTTTTTTTTGTAATACTAATATTATCCTACTATTAATATAATATCTATATCGATACTAATAATAAAGCAGAAGAGTTTGTTTGTTTGAACTCGCTAATCTCTGGAACTATCATGGATGGGTTTGAAATGGTTTAGAATAATACTTTTTGCATTTCATAGCCCAATTTTTATGAAAGCCTATTTAACATCACGCTAGGACTCCTAGCAGACGAACAAAAAGGAAAACACTAAGAAAGAACGCTAAACGAAATAACGCTGACAGGCGATGCGATGCGACGGGGGTGGGTCGGAGGAACAAGAAATTTAACGCGGTCGAAGTGGCGGGCAGAAGCTAGTAGCAATTCACAAATAATAGTAAAGGCTTCCGCAGACAGGCACGTCGCAACGACTCTGGTAGAACAATTTCCATGAAGTTTTCATAGAAAGTGTTCTACTGTTCACGTCACGCCTGTCTGCGGGAGTCTTAAAGTACAGGTTCAGTAACACGGATATTATATTCAGTAAATATTTAATTAAATGAAGTCAACTGAGCCTACCGTACTTTAAGGGTCGTATTCCGAACGATTTGCTAGTTTAGTCTTGAATCGGGATTAAGTGACATAAGGTTAGGGATCAACTAAATCCCCCGTATCTTGGTGACTTTAAAGTTTAGGTTAATACCTACCAAGAATACGGAAAGCCTAATTTCTCTCTATAATAGATGCATTGCAGTTACATCCATACTATCATCATAATATCATAATCAGCCTATAATGTTCCCACTGCTGGGACACAGGCCTCCTCTCGGTGAGAAGGAGTAGGCCATAATCCACCACGCGGGCCCGGTGCGGGTTGGCAGATGTCATATGTCTTCGAATATTCGGTTCTAGGACATGCCGGTTTTCTCACGATGTTTGCCTTCACCGTTTTGAGAGCAGTGGTGATGGTTAATTTACACAAAGTAAAGCGCCTGTCTGGGTTCGAACCTACGACCTACAACTCGTAAGTCGCGGCCGTTACCACTGGGCCACTACTGCTCTATCCATACTATACTACTAATATTGCACGAGTCATAATGCGAAGCACAAGAGTGCTTTACGATCAAATTTTTGATTGAACTTTCTGTTTCACTGGCTCAAAAGGGCAGTGAATTAAGAAATCTAAAATATCTTATTTTTGTATTGCTAAAACTGACATTTTTGGTACAACATAACTCGAAACAGAGAAGGATTTGGAATTAGGCGCCATAGTAACTTCTATTCAGTTTAAAAAGAGCTATCCAACGGTGCATTGCACGTGGGTATTGGAGGGGGGTACTAAAATAGGCATCATCCATTAAAAAAAAAATTACAAATTAAAATTTAACTAAGCATTATAATTATAAGGAAAAATTGTTTATTAAATCTAAAGTCTAAATCTCCGAGTTAACTAGACGAAAAAAACAAACATTAATTAAAATAAATATTCTTGTATATCGATTTTATTCAATTTCGAGCGGCCATTGTTGTTTACATCTTTGGCAAATTTAGGAACGCTGGACTATACTTATAATTATTATAACATCACGCCTGAATTTCTTTAAAAGGGTAGGGAGAAATGAATAATCCTGTCAGAAGACTATACAATATTCGTAAGGCCCCTTTTACTAAGGGGGATGCGCTAGGTAGCCCGCGAAATTCAAATTTTCAATGTCAGGTTGTATGTTGAGTTTTGTGGCGCTTCCCCCTTAATGTAGGTACACACTCTTTCAAGTCAATTCAAATCAAGTCATTAATTAAAGTCAGAGACCGAATTCTTATTAGGAATCAAATTGAAACTGATCGATTCTTTACAAGGTAAACACTAAAATCCATCGACTCTAACAAACATCTTAGGTGCTCCAGAAAACCGTATTTATTTAGCGACCTGCTTCAGCCCGCGACTTCGTCCGCGTGAAATTTCACCCTCCCCCAATCACCCTCTTAGGGGTGGAATTTCGAAAAACCCTTTCTTGTTGGATACCTGTTCTTCACAAAGAACACAACCTCCAAATTTCACGTCTCTAGGACCAGCGGTTTAGGCTGTGCGTTGATATATCAGTCAGTCAGTCAGGACTTTGAATTTTATTGTATATTTATTTAGCGATACAATTTTGTTGAAAGTTTTTGCTATGGTTGGGTTCCTTAAAGATGGCCCTACGTGGATAAAATGTCTTCTTTGCTTGTCGACGTTAATTTGGTTGAATATTATTATATTGTTTGAGCACGTTGATTGCGGCATCAGTGGCATTCTTTAGGTCACCAACGTACAAGTGATCGGGTACTTAAACTTTCTCCGGTAAGTGGAACATGGTCTGGTCTGAAACATCGCACTCGGACTGGACGTTGGATAGGTCAGTATACCCTCTTTCGACAGACTGTGTTTGTAGCGGTCTACTTGGGTACGCAATCGATTGAGAGCTTTCTATATAGGCCACTGTAGATCACGTCCGGATGGCAAATGTTCCTGGGGTTTGACGAAGCGGTGGTGGATGCTTTGTCTTCCCACAATTTGCTTCTCTCATTGAGTGGTTTGTGTAGAGCGGCTTACTATGCGGCTTTTAAGCCTACCCGGGGTCGTTGTGTAAACGTAGAGGCGATGTCGAATCGGATTCTTTGTTCCATTTTTCTAGCGCGCATTCGAAATCCTTTCAAACGGCAGGTGGTGGTGATAACTATTATGGTAAAAAATAATAAATTAGAACATAAATGCAACTTTTTTCGGGCCGTGTTGTTCAAAACAGGGAGACTTATTTTTTCAAACGGTGATGAGCCATCTAAAATTATGAATACCAATTTTCATTGTCAAATCTAAATTATCTAGTCAAAAAATAAGTTAACGTTTAACATAAAATTCTGGATTAATGACTTGACACTAAACTACGTAATGGTTTTACCAAAATCTTCCTAAATAAACAAAGAATCTTAGGTTAGACTGCATAATTAACTCCCGTTTATTGAATTCTCTAATCTAATTAAGATGATAGACAAACAATGCCTTTATTATCTGCCTAATAAATCACGTTTTCCTTTGATTCTTGGTAATTTAATAAAAAGTGTCGTATAATCAAATTAATAGACGTCAGATTCATTTCGGTTTTGGTGGGCAAGCTTTCTGGCACACTGAACTGCATAAACTTTGATGATTAAAATGTTTATTGGATGGTCTCAATAAACCGGTAATAATAATGGGTATAAAATTAATAAGAAAAGAAAATAGTGATTGGTGATAGTCTGTTGGTAATATGGCGTAGAAAATTCATGTTACCGAACTCCTAACTCAGTCAATTCAAATTGGCAATTTGCCCTTTGGGTGTTTTGAAAGCATAATCACATTTCAATATCTACATACCTACTACTTTATTTACCATGTAGGTACGTACGCACGACGACAATATATCGAGATACACATTTCCAGCAGAGCTGACTGCTCATTGTACCTACGAAAATCCTATACAATCCGAGGTCAACTAAAACTAGATATATGGAGAAAAAACTTATGGAACTAAACTGGAATTTTGTCGTCGTGTGTTGTACATTCGTTGTCAAAACCAAGATATAAATAAACAACTAAGTAAAGAATATGCTATGTTGGGGTCGGCTTCCAGTCTAACCGGATGGAGCTGAATCCCAGTATTTTACATGGAGCGACTGCCTGTCTGACCTCCACAACTCAGTTACTTGGGTAATACGATCACAAATACTAAATCCTCATACGTAAAAACCTACTTCATATGGATTGTGATTTGCGAACGATTGACGTAATACTTGCCCAAGTATTCCGCCACGTCTATCTCCAGTTTGGTTCATTCACTAAGTGAGATATACGTGGCGGTTGAAAAGCAAGTCATGAAAATTTAAGGATAAGTAATAGTAACTCACAATGCACATGCATTCTTCGAACACTACCTTCCAGGGTTTTTACATATACATATTTTCTTAACAGTGGGCGCATTTAAGAGGATTGACTACAGCTTACTATTGGTTTAAGCCAAAAGGGATGAGTAGCAACTTCTCCTGTTAGACAATTCACAAATACTACTATCACTGATCCGTCTACCAACCCTATGCCGTCTGTTCATTATAGCAGGAAGGCCGTGTCAAAGGGTTGTTCCACTGCGCTCCAGGAATGCATTCCACTGCGCTCCAAAATAAAATATGTAGAGTCAGCATAAAAGGCTAACCATAAGTTGTTTGTTATACACAAATATAAATATCGGTAGTATTTTTTTTTTATCGTGGATTCATTCTCGTGTGTCAAAAATACTCAAGGCCATTTCACACTTTATGGCCCTAGTGTGACTGAATAAACATATTTGATATGTATTGTTTTCTTTTTTATTATATTTAATGTAATGTTTCATGCTTAATTTATTTTTTTGCTAACTCTACTCAACATTTCTTGGAGCGCAGTGGAATCAATGTATGAACATTAAAATTATGAGAACAATGGGTTTTGGAGCGCAGTGGAACAACCCGTGTCAAACATTATCATAATTAGCCTATAATGTTCCCACTGCTGGGACGCCAGCCTGAGGAATGGGCCGTTATGTAACACGCGGGCCCAGTGCGGGTTGGTAGATGTCACATGTCTTCGAATTTTTGGTACTTGAATATGCCGGTTTCCTCAAATCCTCACGATGTTTTCCTTCACAATTTTAGGTTTCAAGAATCTTTATTTCTCATAAGAACATGATACAGTTCACTTAAATGAGATTTAACTTTTAACATAAATAATCTTCGTCTAATGACGGAGCATGCAGATGTAGAATAAGTAAAAACTATAATAATAACAACGTACGAGATCAACAGCAAACAAAGCAAAAGTGTAGGTAACATATAAAACAAGTTAGTACAGCTGGCCACACACCGAGGTGTCATATTTGTTTTGATGAAATTATTTACACAAAGGCCGTGCCATTGTATATTGGGGTATATTACAATTTGGGAGCATCAAGAGTAGGAAATAGTTACACTTCGCACTTCGAAATTGGCGCCAAACCCACCTAATAAGTAGTAATAATCTAAGTTACCTACGAACTGAAACTGGTGAAACGTCTGCCACTGCGATGGGGAATCCGGCCCAATGATTGATGCGCTGTTGGTTTAATTAATCTTGCTCAAGTCGAGCTGGCTCGATTACTAAGAGGTAGCTCTCCGAATATTTGTCGTAAAGTGCCTACTATATGGATGGAAGGAATGCTGGCCGAAATTGTAACATTAATTTTGTGAGCAACGTAATTATCTATCAATTCAAAAGTTTTGTAATTGAGTTATGAAGTTCTTGGTTTAAGTGATTATTTTGTTGAATTAATCATTGGGATAAGATAAGGAAGTTCTGGCTTAATCCTTAACATACTTCGGATTTTTTAACGAAGTTTTAAGGGAGGAAGAATTCTTTATGATTTTTATCGTTGTTCAACTTCAAGGTTGACTATCGTATTCAATGCTTTAAATAAAACATGTACCTAAGTATATATATGAATCATCATTTCAGCCGAAAGACGTCCACTGGTGGACATAGGCCTCTCCCAAGCACCTCCACTTCGAACGGTTTTGTGCTTCTCGTATCCAACGAGTTCCTGCGGGTGCGTCTCATATCGTATAAAGTTATTTGGTATATTTTCATTTCAGTAACGTTCAATATATTAATACCGTCATTATGGTTAACACCCCGATTCAGAGCAATCCGACTCGGACAGCTTAGGTTAGAAAGCCTTCGTGGCTTCGTGGCTTCCGAATTATTTCCGTTACCGTTACCGCACCCGAACTCAACGAACGTAATAGACGACGTAGAATGCAAGAGCGAGCGAAGGGCACCCCGAGGTTTGGTTTGGTTAGGTTACTTTAAACCCTTTACACAGAAATAGGGGCCCCGCGAAGCGGGGCTCCGTCGACATAAGATGCAAGAGCGAGCGAAGGGCACCCCAAGGTTCGGTTTGGTTAGGTTACTTTCCCCCCCGGTGGGTTCCCGCATTGTCGAGGCGGGGGGGCTCAGTAGCCGTGGCTTGGACACCCACGGTGAAGCGAAGTGGAACCCGAGGAGGGGCCGCTCGTCAGGGCTTTTGCCGGTAAGCCGACGACGTAGCGGCCAACAAGTAGGTTGCGGTGCCGCTTGAGCGACATCGCAGCTGAGGCGGGCCGCGATGTCGTATCGGAGGCATCGCGGCTGAGGGTTGGAGGCCGCGGTGGGAGAGGAGTGCCGGTATTGCGGTGCGCCGCTCTCCCTACCTTCCGCGGCCTTGACGGGGTCGCCACCGTCCGATGGCGGACGCGGTGGGGCCGCAGAGGAAGAGGAGTGTTGGTATGACGTTGGCCGCTCTCCCTATCCTCTGCGGCCGAAAATTGGCAGGCGGCGGGGCCAATGACCTGACCCGTCGCAGGGGGACCAAGGGTGCCCAGACACGGGGTCGTCTGGCGCCCATGTGCTGGTTTGGTCCCTGGGGTGGTCACGGCGTGCTATGTGTTCTGGTGCGCCGGTGATGGGGAATACTCCCCAGAGGAGGGTCCGGTGACGGACAGCCGCGGCGGGTTCACGGATGAGTGCTAACGCGTGCCCGTGTTCCCGCCGTAAGCGGCAGAGGAGGACACCGTGGAGTTTTAGTGGGTTGGAGTCCCACATAACTGCACTATCTCCCCGTGGTAGTGCAGAATGCATGAGCATTTCTCCACGTTAAAAAAAAAAAAAAAAAAAAAAAATGGTTAGGTTACTTTAAACCGTTTACACAGAAATAGGGGCCCCGTCATATTAGACTAAATAGGTTTTATGTCAATTGAGTGGTATATCAAATAATTTTATATTAATTGTCTGTTATTCTTATAGAAATTAGTTACATTAAAATTATATCCATCGTTTATTATATTAACTGATCATTATCTATACTAATATTATAAAGAGGTAAAATTTGTTTGTAAGTTTGTATGTAGGGGGTAATCTCTGGAACTACGAGTCGGATTTGAAATTTTTTTTTTTACATTTGATAGCCCAATTCGTGAGGAATGCTATAGGCTATTTGACATTACGCTATGTCTCTTAGGAGCCGAGCGAAAAGAATAAAAAGTCAGAAAGAACGCTAAGCGAAAGCAAAGTGATAGCGCGGGTAGGTGATGCGATGCGACGGGGATGGTCGGGGGAACAAGAAATTTCACGCGAACGAAGTCGCGGGCAGAGGCTAGTATCAAATAAAATTATCGGTTCAGTTGTTATATCTTGTAAATATTAGAGGTTTTGTAATTATATCATATATTACTTACCCGTTCCTGCGGCCTTCACAAGGTCGTCGGTCCACCTTGTGGGAGGCCTTCCAACGCTACGTTATTATATATGAATAAAAGATCACATTCTAGAATAGTTTTGTATTTTAAATATATTTTATGTAAAACAGCTAAAGCGACTGGTTTAGCTTAAAAAAAATGCAATAAATTTTGTATGTTTACTATACAACATACCTGTCGCGTCGGTGTATCGTATATACATATAATCGTTTACGTAGCTACCTATATATCTCGAATACATGATCGATACTGGGTTCAGTAGCCTACCTCTACTTTTAGAGTGCGTTTGCATGTTTTGTGATTTTTTCGCAGTATTCTCTTTTTTGACAAAAGGCTAGTGCTCTGTAAACTGCTCTTCTTGAGTTACCAGAGGGGCAATTCTCGTAATTTTACGAACGTTCACAGTCTGTTCTCAGTCTCAATCTGTCAAAAATACCTCCCCTAAATTTTTGACAAGTTTTTGACATTGGTTGTCGCTGAGATGAGATTGTGACTAGATTTTGAACGTTTTTAATGACGGGAATTGGCCTTCAATTCTTTACACATGAAGTACATTGCGTGCCTCGGTGAGCCCGTAAATCGATCCCGGTTGTTATTATCATATTTAGGACAGCCATTCATCATCCATCATCATCTATAGCACGACTTCACTTACTGCTGAGCACAGCGGTGCTATTCTGTAAAAATCTCACTGTGATAACTTAGGAGAAGTGAGCTTAAAGTGAGCTGTCATTCCACCTGATGATGCTAGGGATTGACATTACTGACAGCTCACTTAAAGCTCACTTCACCTATGTTTTCACGGTGAGATAAATTACAGAATAGCACTACTGGCCCCTCTCTTCAAATGCCATCGCCCGCGCCCCTGTGCCAGCCTCATCCGGGCTCTACCCGCGACGGTAACAATGTCGTCCGCAGCCGGACGACCGATACTTGTGCTTTCTATCTCTTTAATTGTGTCATTATAGTACAGAATTTTTAACTATGGACGTTAAGGTAATGTTGCATGTTTGGAACTGTATCATTTTTGTTTTGCTGATTTTAATGCGGAGAATATTTTGTTTAAGCTATGTGATCATTTTATTTAGCCTCGTTAATTTCTTGGTACTCCTTGGTATTTCTTGATACCTAAGTACTAGACCGAAATTAACCGGTCAACCGGCGCGGTTCGCCGATCGGCGACGAAACAATAGAAAATCAATTGTGTCTCATTAGCGGCCCTTGACAGATTACGTAGTATACGTACGTAGGTACGTCATACTTATCGTTTACATTGCTGAGAGTCGTATCGTATTGCCAGCATATAGTGCAATTGTAGGAGGTTACGCTAACTAAGAGCCGGTGGTTTCAAACTGTTGGTTTACGTAACATACGTACGTCAAATAATAACGATTACGTACTCGTTATTATGTGTCGTACGGCAAGGCCATAATTTTGTAAATGTAATTTGAAACAAAGCAATGCTTTTTTTGGTTTGACGATCGTGACACATCCAAAACATATGCTTCGATGTCCAAGAGGCGGAGGATACCTCAACTTGAGATAAAGTTGTGTGTGACAATATCCACTTTTGCAATAGCAGAAAACAATGCACAGGAAGTCATCAAAGGATACCTGAAAAAGTTTAAGTTCAATATTGCAATACATATTCACATAATGTTTGAATTAGGTATGTCTTTAGCCGTTGTTCATTAGGTATCCACTTTCCTAGAGGTTAGCAACAATTGATAATTATTTGTGTGCCTTGTTGACGCTCCAGATCATAAAAACAACCAAATGGTCCGTAATGTAGGTAACATACATGTAACAAAATACCTGCACACAAACCTGTTAGACAAAACTGTGCAGGTACTTTGTACAAACTAGTATAGGTTATACTACACAATATACACAACTTACAATGTTACATAGTGGACAGTAACGTCTTGTTTGCATCCGACTACCCTACCGTCTGTGAGTGTATCACGGGTTGATATCTGTCAAAAAGCTCGCATCTGTGAGTTCTGTGAATTGAGTCACGGATTAATTCAGGTCAAAAACATCGCATCTGTGATTGAGTCACGGGGTAATTACCGATATTTTACTCTGTATTGTATCTACGCTGCTCTAACTTGCACAAATTATATACGGGAAAGAACAAGGATGGCATACCATCACTTGTCATGCCTCTGAAACGACCGAACAACGGTTACTAGACGTTTCTGAACTCGCCTAGGTATTTCCATTAAGAATTTCTCAGAATACAGCCCGGAGGATTTGGGCAATCTTATAGCTGCTACTCATTTCTGTAAAATAAGTCTCATCGTGAAAAGTTAGGTGTATTGAGCTGGCAATAGCATTAATCCCTAGCATTAGGAGGAAAGTTCAAACTCATTTCATCTACACTTTTACGATGAGATTTGTACAGAATTTATAATATGTATAGATTTACTTCGCGTGCCAAAAATCGCACCAGTTTACGATCGAGAATCATAAGCCGCCACTTTCGCGCTCAGTCCTGCGTACTGTTGGCTGGGTGAGCGTGAACGAGAGAGCGCGAGCTTGTGACGTCATAGTAGGTAGTCAAAAAGTGGCACGCTTAGTTTTCATACAGTTCGTGATACTTGCGTTTTCTAGGTATCGATACCGGAAATATGAAATAACGTAAGGGACAAAACTAAGGTTTACAGGAGAGCAAAAATAAGATATTTTTTACAAAAACTGACTATAACTTTTTAACTATATGTTTTATGTAAAAAGTGTCTAGGACAAAGTTTCTTAGATTTCTTCATTCTTTTAAGCTAAAATAGCAAATATTGATTAAAACCTATAGTTTTAAAGATAGCATGTCCCTTACGTTAAATAATAATGAATACGGGTGACATACGTTAACAAAATTTGAGATGTAAATTAACAGCATTGATGTAAGGGACATTATAGGAAATAAACAAATATTTTTTTTGATGTAAGGGACATTATAGGAAATAAACATTTAGTGTTTTTCAAAGTAAAGGTCTTTAATGGTGTACTCTTTATTGCTTATGCTGTTAATAAATTTAAAAAATAGAATTTAATACATTCAGGACCTACTGCGCCTATCAATATAGTTTAAACCTAGTTGCTGACATAAAAGGATAAAAAATAAACAAATAAAATGGATTAAAACTTTTATTTGTACTCACTAATTCTCTTTTATAAACGCAAATAACTCGCATAAATAATGCTAAGTACAACATAATTGCTCGATATTTTAGTTTGTGTGTACATATGTAAGTAATTATAAATAAAATAAATAGTATTAAGTAAAAAAAAAAAGAAAACTATTAGTTGTGCTCAAGTTTACAAGTAATAAAATAAAAATCTTTATTAAAAGATTATTTATTGCTCAATAAGCAAGAGGACTTTTTCTGGCTGATTCCATAAATGATGGCCACTGGAGAGGTCCCCAAACCATCAGTTTTTAATCTCCCTTTGAATGATAACATGCATGCTGTCTATTCATCCTGCGTTAACTGCTTAATAAGTTGTAATTTTTACATGACCTACTTACCAATATTTTACCTATTGGAAGGTATGTTTTTATTAGGATTCGAATTATTCTATCTCAATCAATCAACTCAGCCTATTACAGTCCACAGCTGAACATAGACCAGGCTGCGTCACAACACTCTGTCCTCCGCCTTCGGCATCCAGTCCGTTCCAGCCACCTTTTTTAGGTCGTCCGTCCGTCTAGCTGGGGGGCGTCCCACACTACACTTGCCGATACGCGGTCTCCACTCAGGACTCGTCTGCTCCACCGGCCATCGGTCCTTCGATAAACATGGCCAGCCCACTGTGTGAATGGGGCTGGTGGGGTGGCAACTGTTTACTCTGCAAGCTATGTCGCTAACTCCGGTTCTTTTCCGGAAACTTTCAATCCTGATTTCATCTTTCAAAGATACTCCGAGCATAGCTCGGTCCATAGCGCGCTGAGCGACCTTGAATTTGTGAACCAGTCCGACCGTCAGTGTCCACGTTTCGGCACCATATATCATGACGGGCAGAACGCACTGGTTGAAGATCATAGTCTTCAAACAGTGCGAGATAGGCGACGAGAAGACTTGACGGCTTCTTCTGTCGGCTTCTTTCTCAAAGTTGTGTCTACCGAGCTGAATTATTTGCCCTAGGTAGACATAATCCTTCGCAACTTCGAGAAGCGATCCTTCGATGTAGATTGGACTCGGCAAGACGTGCGAATTGTACATGACTTTCGTCTTGTCCAAATTCATGCCGAGGCCAACCCGCCGAGGAGCTACATTTAGGCTGTGCAGCATTTGGTTTAGCTGTTCCAGCGTCTCTGCCATTATGACGATGTCATCGGCAAATCGAAGATTTGAAATGTACTCGCCGTTCACGTTGATAGTCCAGTTCAATCCAGCGTCTTGAAGACGTCCTTC
This sequence comes from Amphipoea oculea, assembly GCA_945859645.1. NCBI lineage: Eukaryota > Metazoa > Arthropoda > Insecta > Lepidoptera > Noctuidae > Amphipoea > Amphipoea oculea. The sequence continues at coordinate 17,485,561 of OX243864.1, read as the reverse complement.
AACGCATTTGTAAATAATTTAGGGGATGTAATATCCCCCTGTCTCACCACTCTGAGCAGTTGGATGGGGCTGGTTTTCTGATCCTGGATCTGGACAGTCATCGTGGCAGTGTCATACCAACATTTCAACACTTCGATGTAGCGCCAGTCAATTCGACATCGTTGCAGAGAGGCCAGAACTGCCCACATTTCGATAAAGTCGAAGGCTTTCTCGTAGTCCACAAATGCCATACACAGCGTCTGATTGTACTCCTCGGTCTTCTCTTCAATTTGCAGAACAGTACGAATGTGGTTTACGGTGCTGAAGCCTTTTCGAAAACCGGCTTGTTCAGGCGGCTGGAACTCGTCAAGTATTCTGGCGGGACGGTTTGTGACGACCCTCGAGAACGCTTGTATACGTGGCTCAGAAGCGAGATGGGTCTATAGTTCTTCAGCAAAGATTTAAGGTTTTATTCCATCTAAATAGACCAATTTTTTTAATTACTGAACTCCATTTATGACTAAACAATAATTTATCAAAAGTAGTAAGAAATAATTACCTGTTTATGTGATTCCTATAATGTTCATAAATTTTTGCCTGCGGGCTAGAGAAGTGAAGATAACTTTTCATCACTCATGTTTAGAATCCAGATAAAACGTTTACTAGGTACTTGTAGTTAGATCAATGAAAACGATGATGTGTTACTTAAATGAAGATGTGTAATGTCACAAACAGTGTTACGAAATACTAAGTAAGGGTCACGACCGCGCAGGTAAAATCAAACACAAAATCCGTATTGCTATCTAGCTCAGACATGTTGCACTGGTTTCCGTGTGACAGAGACGTATAATAATATTTGTTTCGATAAGTTTTAGATGTAAAGGACAGGTCAATTATTTTCCATGCTGAAAAATTAACGTATGGGTCAATATGATTATGATAATTCGAGCCACAATTTAACGTAAGGGACATGGTATTTGCACCTACTCAGGGAACACTAATGTATAAGACCTGTTGTAAAATGTTCTCAATTTTTTTTTAATGTAAATACCAAATACTGTGAGTAAAGAGACTTACATTAGTTTTTATAAAAATATTAATTTAAAACGTCCTATACAGCCAGTTTTTGTAAAAAAAGTGGTCTAGACCTGCGGAAAATATGTAATGTAAGGGACATTTTTTTTGAGATATTGAGATTTTAAATATACCAATCGATAGAGCAAGAAATTACGAATCCAATGATATATATAACTCATTTTCGACAAAATGTCCCTTACGTTATTTCATATTTCCGGTATCGGTATATCTATATCTGTGATTTTAGATATATGTATGTATATACTTAGCTACATATTGAGAATTCAGGCAACAGTTAACGCCATATTAAGCAGCGGTTTGCGGCGGGGACATTTGCCGGATCGTTACACGAGTTACTATTGATGGATCATAATTGGTCAAGTGGTTTGTGGTTATAATCATGTGACATAACATCAGTTCACCAGTACATCCCACCAGCCGATCTATTCTGTACAACATAATATACATACATAATCAGCCTATAATGTTCCCACTGCTGGGACACAGGCCTCCTCTCAGTGAGAGGAAATGGGCAGTAATCCACCACGCGGGCCCACTGAGGGTTGGTAGTTGTCACATGTCTTCGAATTTTTGGTTCTAGGACATGCCGGTTTCCTCACGATGTTTTCCTTCACCGTTTTGAGAGCAGTGGTGATGAAATAATTTACACAAAGTAAAGCGCCTGTCAGAGTTCGAACCTTCGGGGGGAAACTCCGCTTCCGCAGCAAGTCGCGGCGGAGCGGACAGACCTCCGGCGCGATCTCATGGTGGCATGGAAGGAGCGACTTTCCCAACCCAGCGCAGGGCACGCCACGATAGTGGCGATAAGACCCCTCTTTGAGGAGTGGCTAGAGAGGCGTCACGTCGTCCTCACCTATCGCCTGACGCAGGTCCTCACCGGACACGGATGTTTCGGGAAGTTCCTGCACACAATCAGGCGGGAGGAGACGCCTGGGTGTCACCATTGCAAGGATCGCCCAGAGGACACGGTGGAGCACACAGTGGAGGTCTGCCCCGCTTGGGCGAAGCACCGCCGTGCCCTCGTAGAGGCGATCGGTAGCGGCGGCGACCTCTCGCGTCCGGCTCTGGTTCAAGCTATGGTCCGGGGCGAGAGGGAGTGGGAGGCAGTCACCTCCTTCTGCGAAGCAGTCATGCTAGCGAAGGAGGCGGCGGGATGGCTGAGGGAGAGAGCCTCACGTCCCAGCCGACGCGGGAGACGTTCCGGGCGTCGGGAGCCGCGTGACGACTCCCGGCCGCCGTAGGCGCGGGCCTGCGGACGGAGAGTAATGGGTAGCTCACTGTCCGATCAGGACCAGGCCCGTGCCGGACGGCGCGTACGTGTTCTACGCGCGCCTCAAAGAGATTTCAGCAAAAAGGAAGGGGCCTGCCAGGGCCGAAGCCTGCCGGGGGTGCGGGATTGTCCGAAAGGGTTACCGCTACCCCGGAACATTAAGGGCTAAGAAAGGAACACGGATGGGTTTTAGTCAGTAAGAGCCTGACACTCCCTTCCGCTCCACCCAGAGCGGGAGGGGTCATTTGATGATTTCCCATCCATAAAAAAAAGGGTTTGAACCTACGACCTATATCTCGTAAGTCGCGGTCGTTATCACTGTGCCACCACTGCTCCCTAATTTTTTTAAGACAGTACATTATCAACCCAAATTATAGTTAGATTACTTTCGATTAAATAATGTATCGTTTTAAAAGTGATAATCGAAAATTTACTTATGTTTCAGGCAAGAGCAATGCAGCTTGTGCGATGTAATTTCAGTTTTCCAATATGTAATTACAATTAGTTTCGCGGTTGGTAAGTAAACTGAAATACGGAAATGACACATTCATGATGGTTACTACGACTATGGAACTCTAAAAACATATTTATATTATCAGTTATTGCATCAAGTTTTTTTTTTTTTTCGCAGACAATCTATGTATTATTCATTAGTCAAGATTGGATCCTGTTACTTAATTAATAATGTTGGTGTTGAAATTTGCATTTTCATGTGGTATATAAAGTGATCCATTTTGTATCAAAGTGTATTCTTGTGACAAGTGAACTCGTATCAACATGAAGCTGTACCTTGTCATATTTGTGGTGCTTGCTGCACTTGCATCTATCACTTTTGGTACTCCTGCCACGATATCTCGTGATAAGTGTCCAGAAGGCCTTGCATATGTAAACGGTCGGTGCGTGCACGTAGATTAAGTAAGTTAATATAAATTATTAAAACATACTTTATGAATAATGGTATTCTGTATTCCTTAAAAACTTTTTTTTTTTACAGTTGTAGCTGGATCTAAGTTTGATTGACGGCCAGTATTGGACCGACACGATTCCTGATTTGCCTAATAGGTATTTGTTTTTTAATAAATGTAAATTAAAGAGAATGTTCAAAAATTATTAAAGGTTGTTTTCCATTGGGTGCGACGCTGCACCGTGATCCACTCAGGTCGGCTAAAGTATTAAGTATTAGGTATTTCCATTAAGAATTTCTCAGAATACAGCCCGGAGGATTTGGGCAATCTTATAGCTGCTACTCAATTCTGAAAAATAAATCTCATCGTGAAAAGTTAGGTGAATTAAGCTGGCAATAGTATCAGTCCCTAGCATTAGGAGGAAAGTTCAAGCTCACTTCATCTACGCTTGTACGATGAGATTTGTACAGAATTTAGATATATGTATATACTTACCTACATATTGAGAATTCAGGCAACAGTTAACGCCATATTAAGCAGCGGTTTGCGGCGGGGACATTTGCCGGATCGTTACACGGGTTACTATTGATAGATCATAGTTGATCAAGTGGTTTGTGGTTATAATTATGTGACATAACATCAGTTCACCAGTACATCCCACCAGCCGATCTATTCTGTACAATATAACATACATACATAATCAGCCTATAATGTTCCCACTGCTGGGACACAGGCCTCTTCTCAGTGAGAGGAAATGGGCAGTAATCCACCTCGCGGGCCCACTGAGGGTTGGTAGTTGTCACATGTCTTCGAATTTTTGGTTCTAGGACATGCCGGTTTCCTCACGATGTTTTCCTTCACCGTTTTGAGAGCAGTGGTGATGAAATAATTTACACAAAGTAAAGCGCCTGTCAGGGTTCGAACCTTCGGGGGGAAACTCCGCTTCCGCAGCAAGTCGCGGCGGAGCGGACAGACCTCCGGCGCGATCTCATGGTGGCATGGAAGGAGCGACTTTCGCAAGCCAGCGCAGGGCACGCCACGATAGTGGCGATAAGACCCCTCTTTGAGGAGTGGCTAGAGAGGCGTCACGTCGTCCTCACCTATCGCCCGACGCAGGTCCTCACCGGAAACGGATGTTTCGGGAAGTTCCTGCACACAATCAGGCGGGAGGAGACGCCTGGGTGTCACCATTGCAAGGATCGCCCAGAGGACACGGTGGAGCACACAGTGGAGGTCTGCCCCGCTTGGGCGAAGCACCGCCGTGCCCTCGTAGAGGCGATCGGTAGCGGCGGCGACCTCTCGCGTCCGGCTCTGGTTCAAGCTATGGTCCGGGGCGAGAGGGAGTGGGAGGCAGTCACCTCCTTCTGCGAAGCAGTCATGCTAGCGAAGGAGGCGGCGGGATGGCTGAGGGAGAGAGCCTCACGTCCCAGCCGACGCGGGAGACGTTCCGGGCGTCGGGAGCCGCGTGACGACTCCCGGCCGCCGTAGGCGCGGGCCTGCGGACGGAGAGTAATGGGTAGCTCACTGTCCGATCAGGACCAGGCCCGTGCCGGACGGCGCGTACGTGTTCCACGCGCGCCTCAAAGAGATTTCAGCAAAAAGGAAGGGGCCTGCCAGGGCCGAAGCCTGCCGGGGGTGCGGGATTGTCCGAAAGGGTTACCGCTACCCCGGAACATTAAGGGCTAAGAAAGGAACACGGATGGGTTTTAGTCAGTAAGAGCCTGACACTCCCTTCCGCTCCACCCAGAGCGGGAGGGGTCATTTGATGATTTCTCATCCATAAAAAAAGGGTTTGAACCTACGACCTATATCTCGTAAGTCGCGGTCGTTATCACTGTGCCACCGCTGCTCCCTAATTTTTTTAAGACAGTACATTATTTAACCTAAATTATAGTTAGATTACTTTAGATTAAATAATGTATCGTTTTTAAAGTGATAATCGAATATTTACTTATGTTTCAGGCAAGAGCAACTCTTGTACGATGTATTTCAGTTTTCCAATATGTAATTACAATTAGTTTCGCGGTTGGTAAGTAAACTGAAATATGGACATGACACATTCATGATGGTTACTACGATTATGGAACTCTAAAAACATATTTATAATATCAGTTATTGCATCAAGTTTTTTTTTTTCGCAGATTAATCTAATATTCATTAAAGTCAAGATTGGATCCTGTTACTTAATTAATAATGTTGGTGTTGAAATTTGCATTTTCATGTGGTATATAAAGTGATCCATTTTGTATCAAAGTATATTCTTGTGACAAGTGAACTCGTGTCAACATGAAGCTGTACCTTGTCATATTTGTGGTGCTTGCTGCACTTGCATCTATCACTTTTGGTACTCCTGAGTTGTTACCTGGTGATGAGTGTCCAGAAGGCTATGTAAAAATAATGGATCTGTGCGTGCTCCCAGATTAAGTAAGTTAATATAAATGATTAAAACATCCTTTATGAATAATGGTAGTCTGTATTCCTTAAAAACTTTTTTTTTACAGTTGTAGCTGGATCTAAGTTTGATTGACTGCCAGTATTGGACCGACACGATTCCTGATTTGCCTAATAGGTATTTGTTTTTTAATAAATGTAAATTAATGAGAATGTTCAAAAATTATTAAAGGATGTTTTCCATTGGGTGCGACGCCGCACCGTGATCCATTCAGGTCGGGCAAAGTATTGAGTATTAGGTATTTCCATTGAGAATTTCTCAGAATACAGCCCGGAGGATTTGGGCAATCTTATAGCTGCCGATCAATTCTGTAAAATAAATCTCATCGTGAAAAGTTATGTGAAATGAGCTGACAATAGCATCAATCCCTAGCATTAGGTGGAAAGACAGCTTACTTCAAGCTCACTTCATCTACGCTTTTACGATAAGATTTGTACAGAATAGATCGGCTGGTGAGATGTGCTGGTGAAGTGATGTTACGTCACATGATTATAACCACAAACCATTTGACCAACTATGACCTATAAATAGTAACTCGTGAAGCGATCCGGTAAATTTCCACGCCGCAAACCGCTGCTTAATATGGCCTAAAAAAATCCCGAAAATGTTACCATAAAACCAATCTCATAACTTTGCGAGACATCAAATTCACACGAAAAACTACTCGTACCATTCTCGACTATTCGGGATATCAGAGGTCGATTTTATGGCATCCTTAAGTGCTTTCTGACCGTCATTTTCTTTTTCAATCCTAAAAACTAGCCCCAAAGGTCGATGGGCCACCTGCGACCTTTGCATTTTCCAATCAAAACATTCCGATGTTATATCTGACCCTTTTATCTGCCAATTTATTTTATTTTTAAATAAAAACTGCCTCCTTGGCTCAGTGGTCGCAAGCGCTCTCTTAAGTATGAGTTCCTGGGTTCAATTCCCGGGTCAACCTAAATGTTTCTGGGTTTCCCATCTGGAATTTCTCAGTAGCAGCCCGCAGTCTGGATTTGTGCCCGGTTGATAGCAATTTATTTCAGGCGACTCAGGCCCATATATACCTAAATACCTTAACCTAAACATACATATTTTTATTAAAAGATACACTAGCTTGTTCTTTTCTATGGTACTTGTCCGCGGAAGCGACGGAACACCAAGTCCTGCGGCCAGAAGTCTTCTTCCATGACGACGGGCAGATAACAATTCGGTACGCGCATCACGAACGCCGTGAAGTTGACGTTGCGTTGCGACTCTTGCAGTAACTGCACCCGATGTCCTCCGCCTTAGTGGTGTAGTGTAAGCGGAAGATATACACCGGTGTGTTCGGCTTTGTGGCACGCAAGCTGACTTCGGGCTCCGTAGAAGCTTGGCCGCAGTGGTTCTTAATCGTTCGCGATCGATGCTTCCTCCTTTGCACCGTCACGAAATCCTCATCATCAACCCTATTCGGTGCCTTTTCTGGCATAGGCTTCATACTTGCAGCACCTGGGGCACTCGCGGTGACGCTAGTGGATAATCAGTGGCAATAGGCTCGCCCCGTAATACAAAGGACTAAAACATAACTGGCGAACCTCTGACTAACCCTTCGGGGCATATAACAAACGCAATGTCATGTTTTGTTAATACAGACTTATATTTCGATTGTACGAATAATTAATTCAATTAGATGATATACTTCCAATAATTTAGATTTTAGTTTATTTGTGATAGGTTTCAGTTTTGTAATTTCAAAACTTTTACCTACCTAACCTAACCAAAGTTTTGATTACTATTAACTTTATAGAACGAAAATTAACTTTAATATCATCGTAGTTCTACATATCTGAAGGTCGATTCCCGTAACTCGTTCAAAATCTAGTCGCAATTTCATCTCAGCGACAATCAATGTCAAAAACTTATCAAAAATGTAGGGACATTAGAGGTATTTTTGACAGATTGAGACTGAGATCAGACTATAAACGTTCTTAAAATTACGAGATTTGCCCGCCTGGTTTCACGAACTATGAATATAAGATTAGCTCATGTCATGATAAAAATATTAAACGGACAGCATGGTATCCAACGGGGCTGACTGCTCAAGTCTTCGTGTCGCTGGCACGACTTTATTTCAGATCTTGTTGGCCCAAAACTTCACCACTCCCACGGCATCGACGGTGGCAGCGCAGAGGTCACTTTGACTGCATGTTTTGGGACACAGAGGGCAGGATAGGAGGTGAAGCATGGTTTGCGACATAGCTCCACATCCACACCCTACTGCTATTCCACCGACCTAGTCCCACTTGACCAGGTTGGAGGTACATCTTTCCACGTGTGTCCGGAGACCTTTTGGGTACTTCCAAGTGGACTACGAAACCTCTGCTCAGGTGAAAATGTAAGTATTGCTAGTCGTATTTGTAGTATTTCTTGGCTAATTTTATACACTGCAATGATCACTACAAATTCTTACTTATTTACCAAAAGTCGAGCATTCAGTCCGTTCATCAACAAGAACGATCGTTATCTCACAATTTCTTCCTGTGGTTTCCCTAATGTCGCCAACTCAACCATTATTATTTAAGCATACATAAATACATTCATAATGACCCATATTGGAAGCCATCCAACGTCCTCCGATGGATTATTCACAACTCGAATGGAAATAAGAAGTCTTGCAATCTTTTTTTATGGAGCGAGTTTTCTCAAAGTTTTAAAAACATTCTTCGAGAGGATTCAGGGCAGCTGCAAACTATAAAGTTGATAATTCTTAACTAGATATCTAACCTAGTTTGCACCTAATTTATACTGTGATCCCACTTCTAGATTCTAGATCTGCCAACACGATATTTATGAGGCGTACTAGAGGTCTGTTCCCTGAAAAGGGAAGCAAATGAGTCGAAATGTTCTATTTCGCCTCGTCATCCACTCAGTGTTCATTTGGCTTTAGTCACGAAAATAAAGGGCGCAAATAAATACCGTTTTAATAATAATAATAATGTTACCATTCTACATGACGGGAACCTCGTGAAAGCTGAGAAAGAGAAACAAATTAAATATATTGATTTAGCACACAGGGTTGTTGACATGTGGAATGTGAGCTCGGCTATCATTGTGCCGATTGTCGTATCGGCCAATGGCCTTATGTCTGAAAGCCTCGATCATCATCTATCGAGGCTTTCGTTAGGCGGTTGGATCAAGGGCCTGATTCAGAAGGCAGTGCTCCTCGCTACGGTTCGCATTGTCAGGAGGTTCCTGTCTCTGGAGCCCTAACCACCGGTAGCTTGGACCCTGCTCCTGATACCGGCGGACTACTATTTCTTATATTTTTATAATTATGTTTTTATATTTTTATATCCTAGTATTTAAAAATATAATGTACATATAAATAATGAAAGTAGTCACAAATGTCATTAATTAATATACCATAAATTCAGAAACACGTCTATATTCGTAATAATGAAATAAAGGAAATAATATTAAATACTTACTTTATTTCAGACCATGGTGTCCATTTTGTTAGTAACAATGTTAAAAAGGTTAACATCATAAGAAGGTCAATAACTTATTAGTGGATCAGTTAAATATTTATTTTTACTAACTAGCCCCTATGTTAACCGAAGGAAGAATTAATTTCTTATAGCAGTTGGTCCCAGCTGTCATTCGCAGATCTTTGAAAATCGTTACGTCAAAAGTCTAACAACCAGTCTTACCAAAGGGGTATCGTATTACCCAGTTACTAGGATGTGGAGGTCAGATAGGCAGTCACTCTATGTAAAATACTGGTATTCAGCTGCATCCAATTAAACTGGAAGCCAACCTCAACATAGTTGGGAAAAGGCTAGGCAGATGATGACCCGTAAAGCTATCGTTATATTTTACCGTACTAGACTATAAAAATAATGAACCCCACATTTTCCATAAACCACGAAGTAGCTTTCCTATCCTTTATCACCCTGACTTTCAGCCCCATATAAATGATACTATAAAGACACATACATAGGAAGATGGGCTAATTAGGCATCCTATTGCGCCATAGCTTTCACGTGCAGTTTGAACACGCTGCGATCATCAGATTGCACGTCAGAACCGCCTTCATCACGGATATTGGAACTACTGGAAGTGGCGAAATTATTTTGTGAATTAGGGTCATGCTGTCGACTAACGAACGCAAATAAATATAAAAAGGTTACAAATTAGAACTTGCTTATGAAGAGATTGTTATTTTATTGTTTCACTTTGTTACAATGATTAGCACCAGTGATGATACATTATTTGGAAAGACTTGAATCAGTGTGCATTTCAGATCTAACAAAATTGTATGTAAACTACGCATATCTTTCTTTTTTCTTATCAACTCGGCCTTTCGCAGTCCACTACAGGACATAGGCCTCTCCCAGACTGCGCCACAACACCCTGTCCTCCACCTTCCGCATCCAGTCTGCCAACCACCTTCTTTGGATCATCGGTCTATCTAGCTGAGGGGCGTCCCACACAACGGTTGCCAATACACGGTCACCACTCCAAGACACGTCTGCTCCACCGGCCATTGGGCATCTTTTTTCTTAGTCTAACCTAAAATAAACCAACAACAACAACTATCAAAATTACTTCCATCTAATGCTTTATCTATTCAAGATATCAATAGCACAACCACATTTTACCAAAATACAGTATGTTGACTAAACCAACAGCGTCCTCAATTTCGCCTGATTCCACATAGAGCACCCTTTGTCTAATTAACTGGAAGACCATTCCATACATCAGAACGTTTCTGGTTCACTTAATACAGTAAACTGTTTGATCGGAATGTATTACCAAGGGTGTCTGTCAAGATTGTTTTCGAATATTATATTCGTTCATGAAAATCTTATTTCAGAATGATTTTCATGAGACATCTAATTTTGCGTAGGAGATTGGTTTGCTATTTTTAACCGACTTCAAAAAGGGAGGAGGTTCTATGTTCGTCTGTATGTATATTTTTAAATGTATGTTCATAGATATTTTCATTAATTGTGGACCGATTTTGAAAACTGCTTTTTCATTTCGTATAGGAAGCTTGCTCGGGGGTCCCATATATGAATTTTATTAAGTTTGCTTTAGTAGTTTGTGAGTTAGTGTTAGAATCTTAACACTAAATATTACTAAATAGAAATACTACGGACATCACTAGCGTGCGCTTTCGGTAGCCATATTCATATGAATGTCTCGTTCACTTTCCTCTAGGGTCGGGCCGCGACAAGTCGATAACGTACTCCTGTCTACTTGATTGATTATTGGTAAGAATATACTTCATTATTCAGAAGAACTGGCTGTTTCCTAATTTCCTTATTGCGAGTACATCCACTAATACACATCCCCACAGTTAGCTTCAATAGTACGTATTCAATCCACTTTGTGGATGATCTTATCAAACTTTCTGTCACTGGTGTTTATATAGCAAGTAGTGGTATGTATATGAATTTGTTTCCAACAACTAAGACGTGAAAAATAAAAAACATATTATTTGCAGTGTTTTTTTTTAGAAGTATGTTGTTTTTTTTTTTTTTGTCAAAAGGTTTTTATCACGTTAGATAATGTTTGCTACCTACAGTGCGGCCGACGAGAAAATGCGGTCTTGACGCTTGTCAGTTTCATAAAAAGTAATACGTATTTTGCGAATTTGATCTTTATTAGCTACCTGTCAGCTGCACGTTACAGGAACTGATGGACGCTAGTCATGGCGCCAAACAAGTGGCCGAATTCTGGGCCGAGTACATTTAGATTGCCATCGACACGCTAAGAAGAAGATTAGCTACTAGAACTGTCGCATTGACAGGTGACAGGAACACATTCTCTCGACGGGCGGGCTGTAGGTAGGCTAATCATAATAGTAGTTGTTTCATCATCAACATCATTCCAACTGAAAGACGTCCACTCCTGGACATAGGCAAGCACCTCCACCTTCACCGGTTCTGTGCTTCCTGCATCCAGCGGATTCCTGCGACCTTCACCAGGACGTCGGTCCACCTTGTGGGACGCCTTCCAACGCTACGTCTTCCGGTACGCGGTCGCCACTCCAAAACCTTTCTCTCCCATTGGCCATATTCTGTTCTGCGAGCAATGTGCCCTGCCCACTGCCACTTAAGTTTGGCAATTCTTCGGGCTGTGTCGGTTTGTTTAGTAGGTATAAAATATTGATTTCAGTTGCTCTTCGTATATTGGCAGCCAATTTCAACATGACCTTCTTCCATATTTTGGTGATAGCTTACAAAAAGATCAGATCGAGGCATCAAAATGAGTTAGGTATGTTAGGATCACAAAGTTCTGTTGTTTCTACCCAAAGACACTTTGTTTCTACCTAACTCCAAATGGGAATTCGGCGCGAGTATTTGCATTTTAACAAAATGTGGAAGAAACAGTACTTGAGTACTCTGAGAGAGCGTTACGAGCTCTCCGTACCGGGATGAGTAAATTAAACAATCAGTTTATTATGTATCATCCAGAATTATTCCTAGAATGGATTTACGTTTTTTACATAAATCTTTTTCATCTTCTGTCTTCCCGCTTGTCAGTTAGACACTGTCTGACGCAACTGTCTACTAAACATAATGGCGGCTATCGCTGTCTCACTTTAACATCTGCAGTCTGTACATAGTCTATGTCATTCTTGTTTTATGTTGGTATTCAGTTTTAGTACAAGTTTCATACAAGCGACGTTTTTCATCTTTTTCTATGGGACTCCCGTCCCTTCTTACATGATAATGAACATTACTTACTCTATGGTTAGACAGACCCCTACTTGTTTTATATTCTAATCCTAAACTAAATTGATGTATTGTCTCGTATTTCTTGCCAATAAAACGGACTCGCGGAGGTTGCATATAAGCCCCAAATAATAGGTTATAATCTCAGTACATACAGTACCTACCTACTTATTCCATAGTAATATTATAAAGAGGTAAAATAACAAAGTATGTAGGGGGGTAATCTTCGAAACAAATCACTGGATTCCGAAAATTCTTTCACTAATGGTAAGCTACAGTATTGCAGTGTCATAAGATATATTTTGTCTTAAAACAAGAAATTTCACGCGGACGAATTCGCGGGTAGAAGTTAGTATTCCAATAATTCTCCGAGACTTGTCCCATCTAGTCACACATGCTCAATGATAGTTCCCGTTTGATTGATGATGTGGCGTATCAAGCCGAGTGATGTCGGGATCATGGCGCTAATGATTGATTACTTCGCAACGTCCGAGCTTCTTGACTACCTTTGAGCCTTCAATGTCTTGTTTTCCTTGATGAATATAGTGGAGGCGAAATAGATGTCATCGGTCGGATGTTGACGAAGAATGTTTTGGCACCTATAAATATAGGCTAAATAACCTTAGCAGTTAAACTTAAGCAGTATTTAGCAACAAAATAATTAACTTGCCAGTTGATTGCTTTTGAGCTTTGTATGGACACTAGATTGACTGCCTTTGCTTTTGTCAAAAGTTTTAGTGGATTTGTTAGTTACCAAAATATAGGGTGGCAGTCACATCGATGCGCAAATTGTAACCATGAATTCAGCACACGATTCTAGAGCGTAGCGTAGAAACATTTCACCTGTTATCAAAAAAAATTTGCTGTTTCATAAAAACTGCAACACCGCAGCTATTTTTGTTTTTAATATTCGACAGACAATTTCAACGGCTTCACAATCATGTACTGAATCCATGATAACAAGTTGCGCGTCGATGCCCCGCCATCTTGCATAACAAGTTTCTGATCAAGTTTATAAATGTAATTTTACCTACCTAGTTAAGAAACACATTGCTACCTATTTATTGAAATGGATTTTAGGTGTTATACTAGGCGCGTCCGTCGTCCGACCAGACTGGCCCGAGTTCGCGTCGGAGTGTTCCACGCGCGCCACTCGAGTCTGGATGCGGCCATTATGGGAATGGCCGCACGGGGAGGTGAACAGCGGGTCGAGGCCTGTCGGGGGAGCGGTGAATGCTTATGCGAATCCCGCACCCCCGGCCATAGGTAGAGGTGGAACACCGCGGTTTTTTTAGCCGGTAAGAGTCCGGCATGCCCCTCTGTCACCCCCACGACGGAGGAAGTCCATAAGGATTTCCGACGCGCACCAAAAAAAAGGTTCTATCATACCTATATACCAAAAGCAATAAAGCGACAAGTCCAAGCCTCCAGGCATTCTTTCTACACATAATTTTACGACAGTTAAAAACGTAGACCACTTTATCCACATAACTTATGTCCTGCCGATCCTCCCAAAAACTTTACCAAAGTAATATCGGTATATCATCCAGCAGGACTCAATAGGGCCAATAGGGCAATAATGGGTCGTTATTACTCACAATACGGCGGGAAAATCGACTGGCGTCCTCGAATAAATGTCAGATATCCATGGCTTAAGTAAAACAAACAACGGACCCCACAATCTGGAGTCTCAACCGAAAGTAGAGGACGTGGAATGGAACCAATAACGATAAATAATGATACGGATTGGAACGCAGTATCGAATGGCGACAGTTTAAAAGAAACTGGAAACTTACTAGACATTTACATATTCAACTAAAGAAAGTACAGAATAACTTCTCCTGTATTCAGTGAAAGAAACTGCGGTTGTTCAGAATCTACATAATATCTGCAGGGTTATTTCAAATTGGCTAGCTAAACTCCACAGGCGCGATGGGTATCAATATCTCAACACGATAATACTCGTAATTTTAAGAACGTACAGTCACGAGCACCAATATGTCAACACTTGGCAATTTTCAATTGCGATTTTTTCGTGAAATAACGAATGCAACGTTAAAATACGATACTTAACATAAACCTATGGGTTCGAAAATACTATGTTCGTAATAACATAAAATTTCATTCAAAAATAACGGAGATAATCGCCTTTGATATAGCCAAGTGTATCCATACTTATAGACGTGACTGTACACTAAATACGTACTCGTAATTTTAAGAACGTTCACAGTCTGATCTCGGTCTACATTTTTGACATTTTTGACATTGATTGTCGCTGAGATTGCGACTAGATTTTTAACGAGAATTGTCTTTCAGAAAAGTAAACCGAATTCCTGTTCAATTTCTCGTAAAAAATCCGGGTTTTTAAAAGTACAAGAGAACGTGTACTTATTTGGCCCAAAACTCTCTATTCTAGCTGGGACTAAGAGAAACCGTATTTGGATGCATTACCATATTGAGCGAAAGTACGACTACGGCGTACTTATTCTGGTGGTCCTCTGTGAGTTGAAACACGTGGACGTTATATATATGTCGGAGACAGTTGTCAATTAAATTTGAGGGATAGTTAACAGAATTTGTTATGATTTGTTTTCTCTTTAAGACTTTGCTATCAATTATTATCTAATAAATCAGGAACATAATTTATTGAGTACTCAGTGTACACGCTAATTGATTTTAGCAACTTGTTTTGATAATTGTAACCGATGGTTTTGTTCAAAACCATTGATGACATGTTACTTTTATTTTAAAATAATTTACTTTGCGAAATCACTATTGTTTATTTAAGACAATTATTCTTGTTGTATTAATCGTTTACTTTAACTGTAAGTCGTATTAGATTTAGCACATTTTAGTATTTTGTATCAAGTAAACACGATGACGTATTTCCGTGCGTCATTGGACAGAGTTGTTGTGAGGCGAGTGCGTGGTGGGGACAAACCTTTATAACTGAGCGCACTCGTTTGTGCCGGACAGTCAGTCACAGTCAGACAGACAGTCAGTGACAGTCGGTGAGAGTCAGTCGGTGTTCGGACTCGATTCCTGACAGAGCACTAGCTCCCGACAAACCTGTCGGTTTACTTGGGTGGCTCTGTCACTATACGAACAGTAATCGATCCTACGATTTGTTCGCAATTACTTTGTTACTGTACATAATTATTTTACTGTGTATCTAGTTGTGTCATGTACCTACAGTGTGTGATTTGCTAGTGTGATTAATTTGTTCGTGATATTATAATTTTCATTTGAACTACAAACGGTTTTTCTATTGCGCAATAACCAACACTACCCACAGTACGCCCACAGTAGTTAATCAAATATGCCTGATAATAACTAGATGCCAATAACCTACTCCTGATACGACATATATTTAAACCGACAGTCGTTTATTTCTTTAATCATTTTTAGTCAAGTTTTGTCAAGTCTGTCAAAATTATTATGATCTTTATTAAAGTTGCAATAAGGTTGCTATTGGGTTGCCATTGACAGAGGTAAAATAACTGTAAAAGGTGAATCATCGTCATGAAGTGTGAATCATCAAACAATTGAGAAAAGTAGCCAATGTGCGGCCAATCTAAAGTCCAACGAAGGTTCTTCCATTTAAATTATGTCTAGACTAGACCAATCAATGTTTGGAAATGTGTATTCATAATTCACAATATTAACACGTTCCCTGTGCGTGCACCACATGTGGGTCACTGTGAGGTCACTCTGACACGTGCGTGCACCACATTTGGGTCACGACTCCATACAAATTTGAAGCCTTTTTATAGTTTACACGTGTGATTTATTTTAATTTTTTTTGCATACACGTGTGAACAATAAACTATAAAAAAAGAACGTGTTTGCACGTGAGGGGGGCTCCTCTCACATTTAGTAGCTGCACTGTTAACGTGTTAAATGGTGCTTTCTATTAATCGTATAATTTAGTTATAGAGCTGTCAAGTTCAATTGATTGCATGATTAGATGTGGTCTGCTGGACATGCTACGTAAATTATTTGGAAAATAACTAATGGCTCTAAATTAGTCATGTTTAATCCTGGTACAATGGACTCTTGAGGGACTTTTGAGATTGTAGAGGTCAGATAGAAGGCAGGTTGCATAATATTTTCTATTCATAAGTTCAAGATACACTCCTCCAAATTTATGGTTTTCTGTTACTTATTTGCTTATATTTTATATATTAACCTGCTTTTTAGGGTTCCGTACCTCAAAAGAAAAAACGGAACCGATGTAAGATCACTTTGTTGTCCGTCTGTCTGTCCGTCAGTCAAGACCCTTTTTCTCAGGAACGCGTGTTATATCTCAGTTATCAAGTTAAAAATTCATATCAAATATCTGAGTATTTATACCTTTTTCTAAGTCAACACAATCAAAAGATACGGGCGTTTATGCTCCGAAATCAAAACCTATAGGGTACTTCCCGTTGACCTAGAATCACGGCAAGAAGCAATGTCATATAGCACAAGTAAAGAAAAAAATCCGAAAACCGTAAATTTTTAGTTACATACCAACAAATTTGTACGGAGCCCTCGGTGCGCAAGTCCGACTTGCACTTGACCAGTTTTTTTTTCGAAAGTCACTCAATTAGCACCCTCAGCGCCAGACCCTAAATGGCCGTTCTTTCAAGTTTTGACTAATTTGATTTTTTGTAACGATTCCCAGATCATTTATACCGAAAAAATGCGTCAATCCTTATAAAAAATAATATGGTGGCTTTTACTGAATAAATTCTCGTTTTAACTTTCCGCGCGAGCAACATTTCCTGGGGAAGTAGGGTTTTAATAAACACAAATGATTGATTGATTTGATGGCAATAGGCTCGCTCCTTATTACGTGGGAGTTAAGGTGAATGCGCAGTTGTAGCCCGCGAAATTCAATTTTTCATTTTTTTTTTTTTGCCATTTCCAGGTTATTGTCAGGTTGTATCTTGATCAAAATGAGATTCGCGACTATAATAGATATGTATTTACAGAATTATAGTTAAAGTATTACTCCTTAATGGGGTACGTAGGACTACAATTAGTACTAGTGACGATCGAACATAAAGTTACGAATGCTAAAAGTTGGTCAGTTAGTTGTTAGCTCATCCTATGTGAATACTAGACTATGTACAGACGCCAGCGCATCAAGCTACTACAAACTGTCAAATTTCGTTAGTAGATTTTCAACTTTATCACTTAATAATAAGGTTCAAAATTGACTGGGAAAATTTGACAGTTTCGGGTAGCTATATGTGCAGCTGGCGTCTGGACCTTATAGTAGAGCAGTTAGTCTACGTTTGCACGGACATAAAAATACCGCGGCAGGATTTTCAACTCTCTGTTTTGAGCTGAGCATTGAGAATCCAACAGAATGCATCCCAGCGCGTCAAAAAACACACTGTTGCATTTTCAACTCTAGGCGCTAAGCAGTGCGTTGAAAATCCAGTGCGCATAAAAAGCCCGCCACAGGAAAAACCCACCCGTATCAACCTGGGCTTAGGCTCTTTTAACACGTTCAGGCTGCTGGTTATACAGGGTGAAGTTAAATTCATGGGCATCCTTTTGAGGGGTCATTATACTCATCATTATGAACAATTTTTACTATGGGACCAAACATCAAATCGCGAAAAAAAAATCAGCTGTTCCCTACATTTTGACGAGTTATGCGAATATAAATGTAGGGAACAGCTGATTTTTTTTTCACGATTTCAGGTTTGGTCCCATAGTAAAAGTTGTTCATAATGAAGATTACAACGACCCCTTAAACGAATGCCCATGAATTCAATTTCACCCTGTATACCTAGCGGGCAACGTATGCATGGGTATACTCTTTTTTTTTTTTTCAGGGGAAAACCTTCAAAAGGAGCCCGAAGGTAATACTGGGGAGTGAGGAATTTTCATCTCAATAAAACTAGCTCGGTGGTCACCATCTGCACATGGAAGGGGCACCGCTACCTCTGAAAAGACCGATCCGAAATCCCCTCTGTTCAACACCAGTTAGGGCACATCCTTGAGAAGGCCCAAAACCTAACTGTGCAATGTATGGATATACCTACAGATGCCGAACTCCATAACAACAGATGGTCACGGGTAACAGACCGTAGACAGTCAAAATTGGCTTTACCAATGGTACACCCGCGATTAACTAAAAAACTTCTTAGCCTAAGCTGAAATAACCTCAGAATAATAATAGGTACAATTACGGGCCATAACCCTCTTAACAAACATCTTTTTAACATAGGCGCCACGGACAGCCCCCTTTGCAGGGGCTGCCTTAACGCCGAGGAATCAGCCGCCCACGTCATCCTGGAATGCGAGGCTGTGGCTTCTCAACGTGAAGAAATCCTCGGAACAGTGAGGTCGCTCCGTGAAGCCTTCGAAGCTCTCAGGAAACTTCTGTGCTTCTGGATGGAGCTAGGCTGGCTTTGTTAGCCAGAATCCCCACGCACAACGGACCAAATGGGAGTCTAAGTGCGGAAATGGGAGCCCCATCACCATCATCATCATCATCATACCTACAGATGACACCCACCATGTATAAAAGCTGTCAATATTGGTACCCTTGTCAATGTCCAAATGCTACTTCACCACAGGCATAAGTGCTGAATCTGAAATGTGATTAGAAAATTTCAATCATAAAATTATTTCAACACGTTCTCAGAATTAGAATTGATTTAATTATTGCGAAATTGTACATAGTCAAAGAAAGAAAATGTTTCTAGTTGTTGGCAGTGAATTATTTATGAAAGCCTACCACAACATAGTAGAGAAAAGGCCGATTCTTCTTATTCCTCGTATCAGCGAAATAATTTACGACCACATTAACATTCATCGGAGGAGCTTGTAGCTAAGTTATAAGAACCGCACGGGTCGATCCATCAGGTTAAGCAACGCTTGCCGCGGTTAGTCCGTGGATGGGTGGCGATCTTTAGATACCAAGACCCCTCCGTGCCTTGGAAAGCACGTTAAACCGTTGGTCCCGGCTGTCATTCTTGCATCTTTGGCAGTTGTTACGGGTCGTCAGAAGCACGAAAATCTGTCAACCAGTCTTATAACCAAAGGGATATCATATTACCCAGTATCTGGGTTGTGGAGGTCAGATAGGCAGTCGCTCCATGCAAAACACTGGTATTCAGCTGCATCTAGTTAGACTGGAAGCTAACCCCAATATATTTGGGAAAAGGCTAGGCAGATGATGACGATTAAGTTTCATGAAATAAAACTCGGGAGATTTACTAACACTAGTCAAAACGCTCATGACGTACAAAATACATAAATCCAACATGTCGAGATCTACCGATAAGGAAAATGGAGGACACAAACTCCTCTCCCTTTGCGCTAAATTCATATAAAAAACGTGACAGGCGTACGGACTGTGATGGCTCAGAATTGATATTCTTCCTGGAACTGGCAAGCGGGTGCCATTTGTTTATTTATTTTTAGCCTATATTTTTCCACTGCAGGGCAAAGGCCTCCCATTATCCTTTCCACTTATCTCTATCCTGAGCTAATGTGGACCAATCCCAGTTTAAGATGCCAAGCTCGTTCCGCCATCTTTGCCTGAGTCTGCCTAGATGTCGCCGGACATTTTCTGGGGAGTATTGTGGTAGATTTTGGCCCAAGCGGGTACTACTTTTATTTATTTAGCATGCCTAATATACTAATGTGATATGAGGTATCTCAAAATAATATCATCATAAAAAAAGAACAACCACCGACTTCCAACTTTACTTTCGAAACTTTAATTTCGAAAGTCGGTGGCAAAAAACTAAAATACGAAACAAAAGACACCGATTTCCGAAATATTAAAGTTATTTTTCACTTTGTAGTGTCTTTTTTGGAAGTGGGTTGTTTTTTTTTTTTTGTTGTACCTATAGTTTTTTTTTTCACGTTTTATTTTGTGGTACCTACCCCACACCAAACTCGTATAATTGCTAAATAAATAACAATGACAGGACGTAATTATAACATCATCAACATACACTAAGAGGAAAAAATACGTATTATTGAACTAACTCTAAAATGAACTTGACCTTTATATGGGACCACCCTATAACTACACCCCTTCAAACAAAGAATATATTTATTTTAAATCTTAAGAATATATTTTTTATTTTATATTTTTTTTTAGTTATATTAATATTGTATTTTATGTGTTTTTATATGGGCCTTGATGCCTGAAATAAATGGATAATAATAATAATAAATCAATTTAAAACAAACATTAAAAAGTAAAACATACAACGAAATTGAGAACCTCCTAAACCTAAATACCTAAGCATTTTGAATTCGGTTAAAAATACGTAAGGCCTGAATGGTCCCTTTTGGTAGAAACTTATAGAACTAAGTATGTATAAATGGACAAGTAGGAGTTCACTAAAATTCAAAGAGAAATTGGAATGCCTCGTGCCAGTAGGTTTCTATGC
Organism: Amphipoea oculea; assembly: GCA_945859645.1. Lineage (NCBI taxonomy): Eukaryota > Metazoa > Arthropoda > Insecta > Lepidoptera > Noctuidae > Amphipoea > Amphipoea oculea. Next base: position 17,464,739 of record OX243864.1, on the reverse strand, counting down.
TTATGCGAATCCCGCACCCCTGGCCATAGGTAGAGGTGGAACACTCCGGTGGTTTTAGCCGGTAAGAGTCCGGCTTGCCCCTCTGTCACCACCACGATGGAGGAAGTCCATAAGCATTTCCACTTGCGCACCAAAAAAAAAAGGCCCATACTGTTGCCATCTGGTCACATATTTTCACAAGGAACTGTTTACAAGAAGCTCTACTTTTAAAACCCACCAAAACTTCATACTACATTTTTAAGGTTCCGTCCCCAACTATGCCAACGGAACGCTATTACTAAGGGCGGTTACGCACTACGTCCGATCCGAATCCGAGAAATAGTCCATCGTCCTATTTGTTCGGTTCTAGTGCGCAATCTGGTCACTTCGGACCCGGCATTTCTCGGATTCGGATCGGATGTAGACACCGAAACCGCTCTAAGCCTCCACTGTCCGTCCGTCTGTCTGTCAGCGGGCTGTATCTCGTGAACCGTAATAGGTAGGCAGTTGAAATTTTCACAGAACGCATATTTTTGTTGCCGCTATAACAATAATAATAAAATGTATTTAATGAAAATTAAGGGCTCTCCACACAAGAAACGTCCTTTTTTTCGGCGTTTTTTGCCTTGTAGTACGTAGCTACAAGGCATTTTTTCACAGAGTTCCGTAGGGAACTCTTCGAAAAAACTGGCGAAGTGTGAGACCGACTCGCACTTGGCCAGTTTGTCCATGCCTACTGGTTGTTCGATCGTAACGAATTAATGCGTATGTAATTGCTGTATGGCGTTCCAGTAGGAGGATAAATAAATATATATATATATAAATAAATAAATACGCGTGACAGAAGTGCGCTCAACATTTTAAAAATCATGACACTTCACAATATTAAAATCCTTATATCTGCGTTTTTCACTTTTCCGTTTGCGGGTTGATGAATGGCAAAGGTCAATGGCTGACACAGGGTACCTCAGAAATTATAATTTAGGGACCCAGATAAGTAAGCGGTGCTTTAAAGTTGACGTGACAGTGTTCTATAATAGACTTGTATGGACAAGGTACCTAGGTTTTGTTCAATAGACTCGCCTTTTTTACTGGGACTTATTCATTAAATAGGGGCTCGTGGTCAATCAAAGGTTAAGCCACACTTGCTACGTTCGGTTCCTGGATGGGTGACCATCCATCACATATCGAGATCCCTCCGTGCATTGGAAAGCACGTTACGACGTTGCTTGGTCCCGGCTGTTATTCGTAGATCTTTGACAGTCGTTACGGGTAGTCAGAAACCCAAAATTCTGACAACCAGTCTTACCGAGGGGTATCGTGTTACCCAGTAACTGGATTGGGGAGTCATAGGCAGTCGCTCCAAGTAAAATACTAGTATTCAGCTGCATCCAGTTAGACTATAAGCCGAGTTGGAAAAATGCTATAATAGGTAAATTGATTACCTATTCAATATATCAATTTCAAAGGATAATAAATATTAATATAAGTGTATTCAAGTGAATACTTCGCAATTGCTTGGTTTTATTCGCCGCTCGTGTTCTGTGATGGGCTTGGATCGGGTTTTGATTTTTATTTTTATTCCTATAAATACGTAACATTATTTCAATGCAGTCAAGTGATTTCTCAAAATATTTCACAATTGTTTTCCACCATATCATTCAATGTTTCGCTGATAAAGTAAAGACCTACCTATTCGAAAAAGACACGTTTCTCATAAGGGGACATTCTTTAACTTTTAACTTCATTTTATTTTTATTATTAGTTTTTTAATAGCAGACATCATCATCAGGCGCAGTCCACTGCTGGACATAGTCCTCTCCTATTGCACGCCATTCAACTCGTATCGACGTGTCAATAAGGCGTGCTCAATCATTGTCCATTTTTTTTTTAATTATGGTAAAAAACCACTACCTTTCTCCTTAAACGTCATTTATTATGTTCTTTGTCCTTGTTTTATGATTATTATTGTACTAGCTGCGCCCTGCAGTTTCACCCGCATAAGTTTCGATCCCGTAAGAATATCGGAATAAAATGTATACTATGTGTTAATCTTGGTTAGAATCCATCCAAAGTTTGTCTTTAAAAGATCGCTTTTAGCGATAAGACCGCCCATTGTAACACCCCTTGTAAAATTTCTACATTTACATCAGTAATATACAGATGTTAATGTAGAACAGTATACAGTCAACAAAAGATATATGCAGGATCGTCGGATATAGTTGAAGTTTAGTAAGAAACCGATGGATGTTCTCGAATAAAATTTAATTTTATTAATAGAAAACGAACATCTCATCAGTACACAATCTGTAAATTACAATTTCAACTGTCAACCTATTCCGGTTCAGAAGATACCTGTGACAGACGGACGGTTTGACAGCGGAGTCTTAGTAGGGTACGGAACCCTAAAAATGAGGTATCTCAAGCTGAATAAAAAAATATATCTTATATATCTTTCACGGCTCAAGAATATGATATTTTGTAGAAAGAACCCATAATTCATTACATACACAGAAAAATAAAAAAAATATTAGAAAGATATTTATTAAAAACAGTTCCATTTACCAAAAATAATATAGGAACTGTAATTTTAATTACGCTGAGCTCAAAGCATCCTAAGTGTTATCAATAGTAAATTATGTCGCATTTTATTAAACTAGCCATGTTAAACTAAATCTATTTTAATATTAAAAGTATTGTTTTGACTATTGTAGTACCGACTGAGTTCGTAGATGGCACGACTAACGAATCACAGCGCACTGCCGGTCGATGGTGGGAACGAGAATGGCGGGGAAACGCCACTTTGGTTGTCGTGCCAGTCCGACGAGCTCAGTCGTGCAGAAGACGTTGCGATACGAGTACTAAGGCTGAAGTTGTGTTTTTAAAGATACTTACGTGTTGATTGTAAAGTATATTTGCTTTTGTGTGTTGGAGAAATACAACAAGTGAGTACATGAACAAGTGTCTATTATTTCTAAAACCTTATTTTGAAAGTCAAGAACCTGAATAACAGTTAAATGTCATACTTAAACTATAAACAGATTTTCTGTAAGAGTACAGAGTCCACAGTTCAGAAGTGGGATAAAGATCCCTGTTTGGCCAGTAAAATATTTTTGTATATTTAATTATTTGTCCTAACCGTTGAGATATTTTTTTTGTCCTATTACAAATTTGTTTTGGTTCTTGGCTATTAAATGGCATTGGAGTTTAAATTTTGTTATATTACACTGCCTAGCTATGATGTTGGTTTGCTTAACACTTTGCGGGGACAGTAAAACGCCCTAGACGTAATGATAGTAAAATTTCTATTGTCACGTTCAGCGTCCTTCAACTGATTATTCTGCAAACCAACCACAAAAAAAAAAAAAAAAAAAAAAAAAAAAAAACGATTTCTTTTAATACGAAATGGTTTTTGTTATTTTTAAACTCCTGCTACTTCGCTTTATACTATACAACCACGAGTTTTACTAATAGGTGGATGTTTTAGTATTGGCGGTATTTTGTTTAACCTTATATTTACAATATACTTATGACGATTATTATGTTACTTACGCTTTAATCGTAAAAATGTTGATTATTTAACCATACTTTGTAGATTTATAAAATCCAATGAGATATTTTGGTGAATCTTACGTACATAATGTGCTTATATTATATTTCATGTTGCGCTAATTCTCTTTATTTTTAGAATCTCTTTTAAGAACGAATTCTTTGGAATATAATTAACATTCCAAGGTTATCCCATGGAGGGGGACAAGCGAGAACGTGTTGTCTATACCCCGACAGATCCGACGGGGTCACCTCCTGCTAACCGACGGTCACGCAGTCCTGTAAGGCGTCAAGCCTACAGCCGGGACTTAAGCCGGTCACGCAGCCGGCTCAGCCGTCAGTCAAGAGGGCGCCTGAGTCGCTGCTCACCAGATCAACCGGTGCAGCCTCGAAGGCGGGATAGTCCCCGCTCTCGCAACCGGCTAAGTCAACGACGGCGCAACCCGGAGGCCCGACTGCGAAGTGAGCAGAGGAGCCGCACGGACCGCCGAGCATCGAGCCGCGCAGACCGCCGAGCATCGAGCCGCGCGGACCGCCGAGCATCGAGCCCCGCGGACCGCCGAGCATCGAGCCCCGCGGACCGCCGAGCATCGAGCCGCGCGGACCGCCGAGCATCGAGCCCCGCGGACCGCCGAGCATCGAGCCGCGCAGACCGCCGAGCATCGAGCCGCGCGGACCGCCGAGCATCGAGCCCCGCGGACCGCCGAGCATCGAGCCGCGCGGACCGCCGAGCATCGAGCCCCGCGGACCGCCGAGCATCGAGCCGCGCGGACCGCCGAGCATCGAGCCCCGCGGACCGCCGAGCATCGAGCCGCGCGGACCGCCGAGCATCGAGCCGCACGGACCGCCGAGCATCGAGCCACACGGACCGCCGAGCATCGAGCCGCACGGACCGCCGAGCATCGAGCCGCACGGACCGTCGAGCATCGTGCCGCGCGGACCGCCAAGCATCGAGCCGCGCGGACTGTCGAGGATCGAGCCGCTCGGACCGCCGAGCATCAGAGCGTCTCTCACCTGGCCGTGCAAGCTGCCACTCGCCAAGCCGTGGGAGGTGCCGTTCGCGTAGCCCAGTGAGGCAACCGCGTGCTAGCGCGGTGAGAGACGTGCAAGCCGCAATTCAAGATAAGACCACTGGTGAGTCATCTTCTCTATTAGGATTATCTACTCTTTCAGATCTTGTCAATGTTTTAAAATGTATGTCCAATAATAGTGCAGATAAGTTAGGTTCCCTTAACAACACTATTCCCGAGTTTGACCCAAGTAAACGTGAACAGACAATGACTATGTGGCTTCATAAAGTCAATGAATGCGCAATCATTTATGCATGGTCGGAGAAGCAATTAATTCATTTTGCATTACCAAAACTAAAGGGTATAGCCCAAAGATGGTACGAGGGCCTCCCGTCGGTTCTGTTTACTTGGGCTGAATGGCAGAGGAAACTTTTAGCTGCTTTCCCATCGGAAGAAAATTATGGCCAAATGTTAAGCGATATGTTGGCCAAACGGGCTAGGTTCACAGACTCCTTAGAAGAGTATTATTATGAGAAACTCTCACTAATCAATAGATGTGGTATAAGTGGGAAAAGGGCAGTCGAATGCATTCTGCATGGCATCGACGACAGGTCGGTTAGATTAGGTGCTGAGGCAGCTCAGTTTGATGAACCCAACAAACTTCTTTCGTATTTACGTAATGCTCGAAATATAAAATTTAACAACGAGCGTAAAGTAATTAAAGGTCAACCTCAAAAAAACCAAAATAGCTCTAATCCTAGGCCTACACGTTGTTCTAATTGCAAGAAGGATGGTCATGTTACATCTCAATGTACTCAACCGGTAAAGAAATGTAGTCGATGCAATAGAATAGGTCATGAGGTGGAACAGTGCTATGCCAAACTGCCGACGACTGAAGAGAAAAAGGTTATGCGAGTAGAGGATAGGGGCGATTTAGGCGTGGTTGACTCTTCAAAAATAACCGCCTCGGTGTCGGAATCGAACAAGAAGTATTTCAAAACTGCTACTGTTAACGGTTTTTCCATAACTGCGTTCATAGATTTTGGGAGCGAATGCTCAATGATCAGGTTGTCAGCATTTCGAAATATAGGTTCGAGTTACAGTGTCAATAATCTCCCAGTACTAAGAGGATTCGGCAATTCGGTTGTCCCTTGCGTAGGTAAACAACGAGTTCAGATAGTTATCGATCAGGTGGAAGCTGATCTCGAATTGTTGATAGTCGCAGATGATGCAATGCATGTGCCCCTTTTAGTAGGTCAAACATTTACGGAACAGCCACACGTAGTAATTCGTAAAACTAGTGACTCCTTGGAAATCTCTGAACTCGAGCACCAATATGTAGAACCTAATAGCAAAATAAATTTGTTCTGTAAAGATTCCGTCGAAGTTTTGGGTCATGCGGTTGTGGACGTGTATACAGATCCACCATATCAGGGCGACATTTTTGTCGATGGAAGTTTGCGATTTCAGAAGGGTGTTCGCTATTTAGTAGCTGCTGGATTGTTCCAGATGAGAGAATGTGGAATAGGACAGATCGTTGTCAGTAATTTCTCGTCAAAACCATTGGTGTTTTCAAAACATTCTCTGATTGCTCGTGCTCGTGTGGCTCAGGAAGAGTCCAGTGTGCAAGTTTTGAACATTTCCTCAACTCTCAACAATGACTTTAAGTCTATTACCGAAGCCGATTTAAATCTGGAAGGCGGACTTACCCCCGAGTATAAGATCCGACTGCTCAATCTTTTGAATAAGTATCGAACCTGTTTTGCTTTCAATTTATCGGAATTAGGGAACACCACGGCTGGTCATATGACAATAGACCTCCAAGATAACCAACCCGTCGTCTATAGACCCTATCGTTTGTCGATCAGCGAAAAGGAGAAGGTTAGGGAAATAGTTTCCGAATTATTGGAGAATGACATTATAAGACCATCAACGTCATGTTACGCGAGTCCTATTGTAGTGGTTAGGAAGAAGTCTGGCGAACTTCGTCTATGCATAGATTATCGTGCCCTTAATAAAAAGACTGTCCGGGAAAACTATCCCATGCCTTTGATTGACGATCAGCTGGATGTCCTTTCTGGTAATAAATACTACACGACTTTGGACCTTGCGTCAGGGTACTACCAGATACCGATCCGGGAAGCAGACAAACATAAAACTGGGTTTGTAACGCCGGATGGTCATTACGAATTTAATCGTATGCCATTCGGCCTTGCAAATGCCCCTGCTACCTTCCAACGTATTATGAACCAGGTTCTTGGGCCATTGCGACACAAGGAAGCCCTGGCCTACTTAGATGATGTAATTATTCCTTCAAAGGATATCGATGAAGGAATGTCGAGATTAGAGTCAGTGCTACGCTTGTTTGCCAATGCTGGCCTTACATTAAAGCTCCCCAAATGCTTCTTTTTCTGTAGCTCGGTCGAATATTTAGGCTTTGAAATTTCTGCTAGTGGCATTCGTCCTGGTGAGAGGAAAGTAGAGGCTGTGAAACTCTTCCCAACCCCTCAGAGCCAACATAATGTTCGCCAGTTTCTTGGGCTGTCTAGCTTCTTCCGCAGATTTGTCAAAAACTTTTCGGTTATTGCAAAACCTCTTACACAACTCTTAAAGAAAGACTCTAAGTGGTCATGGGGTACGGAGCAGGAAACCGCATTCCGTTGTTTACAAAAAGAGCTCGTACAACGTCCTACTCTAGCCTTATACAATCCGAAGGCAGATACCCAGCTTCATACGGATGCTTGTAAGATTGGAGTGGCCGGTATCTTGTTACAAAAAGATAAGGACGATGTGCTTAGGTCGGTCGCTTACTTCAGTAGGCAGACAACGCCAGAGGAACAAAACTACTCATCATACGACTTGGAGACGCTTGCCGTAGTTTCTTCCTTACAGAAGTTCCGCGTTTATTTAGTTGGTATCCCTTTTAAAATTATAACTGACTGCAACTCGCTCCGTGCGACCTTTCAGAAGAGAGATATGATTCCACGAGTCGCTAGGTGGTGGGAACAGATGCAGGAATACAATTTTTGCATTGAGTACAGGGCTGGTCATCGCATGGCTCATGTCGATGCACTCAGCCGGAACCCTATGCAGCAGGCTCATGATGTTATGGTCGTTAGTGATTGCGATTGGTTAGCTACAGTCCAAGGCGCAGATAGTGAGATTCAAAGGATCGTTGGAATTCTAAAAGATCCTCAGTTTGATGACGTAGTTGACATTAAATCAAATTTTAAGTTGAAGAATGATAGGCTCTTTAGGGTAACTAGTGACGGTGATAGGTGGGTCGTGCCGAAAGGGGTAAGGTGGCAGATTGTTAAACAAAATCACGACGATATAGGCCACTTTGCACTTGATAAAACTCTGGAACGTATCAAGGCGACCTATTGGTTTGCAAAAATGCGTAACTTTGTAAAGAAATATGTCGGTTCTTGTCTAGAATGCGCTTATTCAAAAGCTGGTGGTGGCAAGAAGCCTGGCTCTTTACATCCCATACCAAAGATTGATATTCCCTTTGACACTATCCACGCAGATCATGTTGGCCCCTTTATACGCAGTGCGAGAGGAAATATGTATATTTTAGCTCTGATTGATGCATTTACTCGATATATTTATTTAAAACCCGTAAGGAACACAAAAACTTCTACTTCTATAAAGGTTTTTCGGGAGTATTTTGGTTTGTTTGGTGTTCCAAAAAGAGTCGTAACGGATCGGGGAACCTCGTTTACTAGCGAAAACTTCAAAAGGTTTATGGTCGAAAAAAACATTAAACATGTGCTAAATGCTGTTTCTACCCCAAGGGCCAATGGTCAGGTAGAACGCTATAACAGGACACTTGTCGATGCTTTAACTACAAAGTGTGTAGGTTCCCCTGATAATAAATGGGATGAGCATCTGCCTGATGTTCAGTGGGGCATGAACAATACGTTCAACAAGGGCATAAATCGAACACCGTCAGAGGCTCTGTTCGGCATTAGACCATCGGGTCCAAGTGACTGTAGAATTGTATCCGAACTTTCAGACGACTTATCTGGTTCTTCTAACAGCCAAAACCTGTCACAAATAAGAGAAGAAATCAATTCTCATGTCAGTTCCTATCAGGAGTCGCAAAAGAAGGCTTATGACGCAAAGCATTGCCCAGTCCCAAAATATAATGTAGGTGATCTTGTGAGGGTCGAACGTCAAGTCCCAGCTACAGGAAATAGTAGAAAACTTGTTCCGAAGTTTCAGGGACCCTATAGAATAACTAAAATTTATGATTTCGATCGGTATCAAATTGAGGATACTCCCCTCACACGAAAATCTAACCGGTCTTATTCGACAGTTGTTGCAAGTGACAAAATTAAGGCCTGGTTGAACTTTAATAGACCACATGACGAATCGTCTGGCAATGACACCGAATGACCTAAATATGTATTCTTGCATCAAATGTCAATATTAATTTTTATTAATTCATGGTTTTCACAAACCTTATTTATTTCAGTTTTACCTACAGGTTTACCGTTTCAGTATCTGGGCCATGAAATAATGCCTGTTACTGTACACAATCCCTTCCGACCCTTAGACCATGAAATAATGTCTACTGAGGTCAACTCTGGCCATGAAATAATGCCATCAAAATGGGCCATGAAATAATGCCCTTATAAATGTACATCGAGCCATGAAAAACGCTCTTTATTAATTATCACTGAGCCTTGAAATAATGCCCGAAATGATGATTTGTGATTAAAATAATAATTAATGTTGATAAAATAACAATTGTTTAAAAATTTATTTTCTCTACACTAATTAAAATAGGTTAACACCAAAATGATGTGCTACTGTTAGACCATATTATTGTAATGTATTAATTTGTTCAATAATAATTATTGTCGTTGTAAATTTAGGCTAGGTATATTAAGGTATTTTGTTTGTGTTTTCTTTACGCGAGGACGTATAATGTACTTTGGATGGCCGACTGTTATCAATAGTAAATTATGTCGCATTTTATTAAACTAGCCATGTTAAACTAAATCTATTTTAATATTAAAAGTATTGTTTTGACTATTGTAGTACCGACTGAGTTCGTAGATGGCACGACTAACGAATCACAGCGCACTGCCGGTCGATGGTGGGAACGAGAATGGCGGGGAAACGCCACTTTGGTTGTCGTGCCAGTCCGACGAGCTCAGTCGTGCAGAAGACGTTGCGATACGAGTACTAAGGCTGAAGTTGTGTTTTTAAAGATACTTACGTGTTGATTGTAAAGTATATTTGCTTTTGTGTGTTGGAGAAATACAACAAGTGAGTACATGAACAAGTGTCTATTATTTCTAAAACCTTATTTTGAAAGTCAAGAACCTGAATAACAGTTAAATGTCATACTTAAACTATAAACAGATTTTCTGTAAGAGTACAGAGTCCACATAAGTAAACATTTCGTTCAATTAGTACATTTCTCCGGAAATCTCTTTTGGATGTTGCATTAAATTTCATTTAGGCTGACTGCGGTAAGCGTAAGCCAAGGAAAATTATGAATTAACTGGTCGAAAAATTCCGTATTTTTGGGACTTTGCTGGTTCAACTAGAGTTGCAATATTCTTCCTGGTTGTTTTGTTATGATTGTTAGGTGCAGCGCAGACGACAGACTATCCGTGACGCACTTTTTATTGTACCTACAAAATGGAAACTGTAGATAAAATAATAACGGGATATACCTGGAATAGTTGAAATAAACATAGGATGATGTCGCGTTCTAATTTTCGGCTACTACATATAAAAGCTTACTTAGTATCAAAGAGACATTTTGTGCACCACAGACTCTAACGCACAAAAAGTGTGTCGTCAGCGCTGCACCTTAATTCAAATTCAAATTCTTTTTCAATTTTTTATTTTTCAGTTTTTTTTTTTTTTTCTTTTCTTTCTTCTTATTCTTATTCCAAGGTGTCCTTGGTAAATAAGAAGCTGTCCAGATAACCAGTCCGAGCCGACTCGAAAATATGGTTAACCCATTCTCGTTTGGTCACTACCATAAACATTATTATCTCTCTTTTATAAACAAAAAAAAATGCATCAAAACCAATATTAATCTGCCTAGCCCTTTCCCAATTATGATGGGGTCGGCTTTCAGTGTAACCGGATGCAGCAGAATACCATCCACAACCCAGATACTGGGCAACACGACACCCCTTGGCAAGACTGGTTGTCAGACTTTTGGGCTTCTGACTACCCGTAACGACTGTCAAAGATCCATGAATGACAGCTGAGACCTACAGTTAAACGTGTTTTCTGAGGCACAGAAGAGTCTCGATACGTAATGGATGGTCACCCATCCACGAACCAACCGCGGGAAGCGTAGCTTAGCCTTTGATCGACCCGTGCGGCTGTTATGATTTAGCCACGAGGCGCTTCTAAGACCAACAGTAGCATATTCTGTTCCAAACCATCAATCTTTAATCACAAGAAAATTATGGGTTTCCAAGCAATACCTAAACGCCATAATTGGAACACGTTATAAATTCCAAGGATGGCTAACAACCCATAAAATTGTGGAGAATGACGGATACCATCTATGAAGACCATAAAATAGTACTAACGTTCGCTTTATATCTGAATTTATGGCGCTAAGGATCTTCAAACCATTAACATAGTGTGGAGTGAATAAGATTAGGTATTTAAGTATGCAGAGGTAGTAAATGGGACGTAAATGACGCACGAAGATGGATGTCTGAAAGATGAAGGAGAGGTTATCAAAATGCAGTTTAAAAATTCGATGTTATGGCGATTTAGAATTGAAAATCCCGTTCCAAATGTGTCAAAAATGCGCATTTCCCTAGAGTTTTGGGGCACTATGACATGCTCTGTCAACATTCGTTCGTTCTGCATCGTTCTCACATGAATGATGTAACCAAGACTTTGTAACCATATTATTTTGATTTAAAAGAGTGTCCATGAAGTTTCTTGCCCGTTCTTCTCCATAGGTACTACGCTTTGGAATGGGCAACTAGTTTCATATTTCTGACTGACCGACCCCTTGACAATTCTAAAGTGCCTGTAATTGGTTTAATTGAAATAAATGCTTTGAGTTTGAGTTTGATTCTTAATTATGTAATGCAGTTATGAGCAAACACTCAACGTGGCTGAATTCTGGTGTACATACATAATCAGCCAATAATTCCCACTGCTGGGGACACTCAACTGGCCCCTCTCGGCGATCCACTACCAATTCTGGTGTAAATTCATTCATGTAATTTGAAATCGTCAATACGAAGAAAAAGAAGATTTAAGGCCTTGCATTTAGTAAACTAGAGTTTATTAAAAGAGTTTTCACGAGTGAATATACATAATATACAGGGTCCCATTAAAATAGGTGGACAAATTTTAACACAGCACTCAGTACGTCTAACCAAAGATAACAAACAAAAAAAAAAAAACACTGACTAAAGTGATTTTATTTTGACCTAAAATAATAAACTGCCGGCACATTAGTGTATTTTCGTTAGCTGATTATTTTTGTTGTAAAGTATCTAATGCGTTTTTCTTATATATTTTTTTACCATCGTCCTTATTTTGGTGGTCTGAATGATTTCTAAAAGTTTGTCCACCTATTTTAATGGGACCTTATATATATCGTGAAGTCTTTGGGCACAGTATGTAGCCCAGTAAACCTAGCACGAACGGGCGCAGTAAACGTATCGTAAATTCGAACGTTTTTCATATTATAATATTGATTTAGTTGAAGTCTTTATTCATATCTATGGTACTATTGTAGTTGCCACATTAACCAAAATGTTAGGCAGAATAGAATAGTAATACTCTTTATTATGTATACAATAAACATTACAGATATAAATGTTGAAATTTTACAAGAGGTGATCTTATCTCTGAAAGCGGTCTTTTAAAGACAACCTTTGGATGGATTTTGGTATAGAGAAAGGAGAGACAATACTACAGGTAGTCTGTGGTGTACCATTTACACTATACAAAAAAATTATACAATATTAATCATAAAACAAGTTAGTGTAAAGAACATAAAAAATGACGTTTAAAGATTTAATTACCTATAGTGTAAGATAGTATTGTTTTCGATTATAAAATCATTCGTGTTACGTTACCTTTAATACACGCTGTCGTGCTTCGGTCTATAAAGCATGCTACCGTGTGTTTACAGAAACGAAACTGCTATTATCAGGATACGATAAATTATGATAAAAAGCCACAGACATTCCAACATAACTCTTCCCCTTTATCTACTCAGTCAGGTATAAATGGCGATATACCAGCTCTCTCATGCATCATACACGTCAAATATTATTGAGAACGTGTGGCTTCGCTCCACATTGTTTTCCTTGAGCTTGTAATATATTATGCACATAATATGTTAGAAATATACAATAGTGCACGCTCGCCGGACGAAACACGGTTCACGTGGTTTAATTCTGCAACCACAGGCGTATTGAAAGAGGGCTTAGGGCGTTTGTCAACCGCGAACAAACTCAGCGGTTCAGTATGTTATAATAGACAAATCAAGAGGTGAGCAAGCGGTGCCGGTGCGACGGAGTACAGTATATGAAGAAGATCAAATGTGTTTAGTATTGCCTGCAAATAGGACCGTCACAATTTTTGGACGAGTTCTAGCAGTCGCGCTGAACTACTCGAAATTTCGGCTGCCAGGATGACGGCCCTCAGGTGGCAGATGTGCGATGGTCATGCCGCCATAGTAAATGTAAGTATCGCTACTTCGGCGCTGTCATCTCGATCTCGGTGACAGCTGCTGTGAGCAGTCGCACTTACGGTTTAAAAATTTAGATTATGCCCAGCTTGCTGACTATCCTAACTTCTTAACTATAATATAATATATAATCCTAACTAATATTACAAATACGAAAGTAAGTTTGTTTGTTTGTTTGTTTGTTACCTTTTCACGCCTAAACCACTGTACCGATCATCCTGAAATTTTGCATATACGTTGTCAGGTGTACAGAAACGGACATAGAGTACCTTTCATCCCGAAATAGTACTGTTCCCGAGGAAAACAATAACGTTATTATGATAATAGATGGCGCCAAGTGTCTGCTGTGTGTGTAGGGGTGTGTCTGTGTGTGTGTTAGTGTGACTTTGTCACATTATTTAATTCTGTGGCGGTACGAAGTTCGCCGGGTCAGCTAGTCTTATATAATTGCAATGATGAGCTATTTCTCTTCGGTAGCTTTAACTTAATTTGTGGTTATTTTAATCAGTGTGTCTGACAAATGCGTCAAAACAAAAACAAAGTATTTGCAATCATTTGACGCACACTGCAATCTGGCCCAGTGGCAACGGCCCCAACTTACTGTCGAATGGGTTCGAACCCAGTCAGGTTTTTTGTGTTGTGTAAATAATTTCATTAGGTACCACTGCTCTCAAAACGGTAAAGGAAAACATCATGAAGAAAGCGGCATGTATTAGAAGCAAAAATTCAAAGACATGTTACATCTACCTACCAACCCGCACTGGGCCGGCCGGGCGTGGTAGATTATAGTCCACTCCCAATTATAGGTTGATTATGCTTATGCAATGAAATAAAGTTATTCTTGTTATACACACATCTATCTATGTATAATATATATAACTTCCGAACGACAGCACCAAATTGAATAATTCTTTTTTTTGTGTTTGGTCATACCAGGACAAGGTTTGTATGAAAAAAAATTTGGGAAATTGTAAAAAAAATTGCACCCGTGCGAACCTAGGGCGGGCCGCTAGTACCTATATAATTAAAAAAGAATCGCCGAAATATATGTACGTGCACAACTTCCGAATGACTGCAACAAATTGGATAATTCTTTTTTTGTTGTGTTCGGTATTGCCGGGACAATGTTTGTATGAAAGTAAATATCGGAAATTGGAAAAAAATATTCCACACGTGCGAAGCTGGGGCGGGCCGCTAGTTTTTAATAAAAAAGATATTTATGTACACTGTGCCAATACGAAAAAAGAAGAAGGATATAAATTCCATTGTCCGATAGCAAACTTTTGTGTATCGCTATAAACAAATCCTCCTCCTATTAGTCACAACTAGCTGCGCCCCGCGGTTTGACCCGCGTAAATGTCGATCCCGTGGGAATATCGGGATAAAAAGTAGCCTATATGTTAATCCAGGGTGTCAGCTACCTCTATACAAAATTTTATCAAAATTGGTCTAGCCGTTTGTGCGTGAAAAAGTAACAAACATAATTATAAACACACACACACTCACAAACTTTCGCCTTTATAATATTAGTGTGATTTACAGTAGTATCAATTTCCCTGAGGCCGGGTTTCCGTTCAGATATCATCCTGATATGGCAACCGATAGTTTGTAATCTGATAGTGTATCAGAACACCAAAACATTCACAATAGATTTCTACTAGCTCTGTTCTGGCAAAATAGCTTCAAATACTTACGTCAGATTTCATAGGCAAATCGACGGGATGTTCGGGTGACCGCAAAGCTCTTCGGATTTCAGACACAATTTGATAGACAATACAGTCGGGAGAATATCTTACAGGTGGTCGGAGGAAATCGATCAGTATCAGCTTTAAGCACTCCACTGCTGTATACAAGGTGAAGACGACAATACAACATTAAATTAAACTGATTATATCTAATGACGTTCCCAGTTTGCATACAAAAATTCAATAAAATATACCCAATAGTTCAGTCACTATAGCTAGTCAAAGATTGACACAATCCATAGTCGGCCCCGTAGGCCCATTACTAGTACAGTCACGTCTATAAGTACGTATACATTTGGCTTTATTCAAAAGCGATTTTCTCCTTTATTTTTGAATGAAATTTTATGTTATTACGGACATAGTATTTTTGAACCCATAGGTTTATGTAAAGTGTCATATTTCAACGTTGCATTCGTTATTTCACGAAAATATCGCAATTGAAAGTTGCCAAGTGTTGACATATTATTTATTGCTCGTGACTGTACTTAGTTTGTTAGAAAAAAAAATCACTTTTGGACTTTCAATGTCAGGATTTATTTGATAGTTCCTAAATACTCATATGTAGTAGTATTGCCGTGTTTTAATTTATTTTTGTCGTATTGTCATTTCCACATTGCATAAACTCAGTTTCTGAACGGAAAATTTGAAGTTGAGAACTTGTAAAGTACATTTCACGGGCTACATTAAAGAAATCGCCTTATGTAATGCTAAAAAAGACGATGCAACCGGGTGTTAGACCTATCCAATCACTCGGCTCGATTACGGCTACCTATACATAATTAGCCTATTATGTTCCCACTGCTGGGACACAGGCCTCCTCCCTGTAAGAGGGAGTGGGCCATAATACAGGCCGAGTACAGGGCTTCGAATATCTGGTTATAGGGTGGACATGCCGGTGTCCTCACAATGTTTTCCTTCACCAATTTGAGAGCAATGGAGATGAAATAATTTATTAAAAGTCGCATTAGGAACTCTATCATCATTTCAGCCGAAAGACGTCCACTGCTGGACATAGGCCTCCCCCAAGCACCTCCACTTCGACCGGTTTTGTGCTTCTCGCGTCCAACGAGTTCCTGCGGCCTTCACAAGGTCGTCGGTCCACCTTGTGGGAGGCCTTCCAACGCTACGCCTTCCGGTACGCGGTCGCCACTCCAGAACCTTTCGGCCCCATCGGCCATCTGTTCTGCGAGCAATGTGCCCTGCCCAATGCCACTTAAGTTTGGCAATTCTTCGGGCTATCTCGGTTACCTTGGTTCTCCTGCGGATCACTTCATTTCTGATTCGATCCCGCAGGGAAACTCCAAGCATAGCCCTCTCCATTGCCCTTTGAACTCTATACTTCGTTCCAAAACCCAAATAGCTTACGCTGGCCGCACAGCTGCTGAACTAAAGTGGAACTGGGCTGACCACACCTGTCGCATATCGGAGCAACAATACGCAAAAACCACCACTCAGTGGATCCCGATGAGCGGGAAACGACTACGCGACAGGCCCAGAAAGAGATGAGCTAGACCCAAAGGATTGACCCACAATCGCAGTAGACCGGGAAAAGTGGAAAGAGAGAATGAGGCCTTTGTCATGCAGTGGGATAACACAGGCTTATAATATAAAGTGCAGGGCGCTTGCGATCTAACCCAGGACCTACAACTCGTAAGCCGCAGTCATTACCACGGCTACCAATGCTCTACAATAATTCATATTATAAAATATCACCCAAGGAATTTGATCTACCCCTATACATTCTGACCCAAAACGGGCGAAAATTTTACCACATTAATTTAACCAACATTTTTATTTACTTCCTAAATGATCGCAGGAACGAAAACCGACAAAAAGCCTTTATTATCCCGTTTCAAATACCCATCTAAATCAAATTAAGTCTTATAGGCATCACTGACAGATGATTTATGATATTTTTCTCGTTTACTCTTCAATGACAATTTATTATTTTTACAGGCGTTTTGGTCCAAATGTTTTTCATATATTTTAGCAGCAAATTGGCGAATTACATTTTATAGGAGTTTTTTTTGTTGCTTGTATTTGTTGAAATCTGCGGGACACTTAAAAGCCCTATCTAGTTAAGTATCCTTCAATGTGTTAAAAGCTAAGCTAAGAAAGGGAGGAATTAGGAGGTAAATAATAACAGTCGTACGGGTCGATCTTCAAGATTAAGCAACGCTTTTCGAGGTCGGTCCGTATATCATATGGGTGACCATACATTAAATACCAGGACCCCTCCGTGCCTCGGAAAAGCACGCTAAGCAGTTGGTCCTGGCTGTCGTTCATAGATCTTTGACACTCGTTACGGGTAGCCAAAAGTCCGAAAGCTGTTGGCAATGGGTATCGTATTACCCAATAACTGGTTTGTGGAGGTCAGATAGGTGGTATGCAGCTGCATTCTGTTAGACTGGAAGCTTACCCCAACTACTAAGTAGGTAATATTAGTTATTCTGTGCCCCAACATAGTTGGGAAAAGGCTAGGCAGATGAAGATGTGGAAAGTATTACATATTTTCTCAATCATCCATGCAGACCATTGATTGTACCGATTAGAATTTTCTTACATTTTTTTATTAATTTCTAATACTTTTAATATACAATACTTCTGCTAAGCTATAAAATAATCCGAGTATTATTCTATCTATGGTACAAGTTTCTCAAGGTTTCCAATCCGACAATCGGTAGAACAAACGATTATATTAAACGAACTTTGAGGTTCCTTAATTATACGTATGACCGAGTCCGATTTTACTTAATATACTCAATAAGGAAAGTTATATTACTTTTGTTCGATTTCATCTTGATTCCCGATTAGCCAGGTGACTATCCGAACGTTTGATCGCCATTTTGTGAATTCACTTTTGTCATAGATACAATAAGTATAATACTGTTTTGTTTTCCCGCTTTCGGGTTTCTTTTTTTGGGGTTCTATTTTTGAAACTGATTGTCTTAGATATTAAATGAGCACGCATAGATTTTAGATACTTAAGGATACTCATGATTTGTCTAGCCTTTTCCCAACTATGTTGGGGTCGGCTTCCAGTCTATCTGGATGCAGCTGAATACCAGAATTTTACATGAAGTGACTGCCTATCTGACCTTCACAACCCATTTACTGGGTAATACGATACGAGTACCCCCTAGTGGTTGTCAGAATTTCGGGATTCTGACGACCCATAACGACTGCCAAAGATCCACGATTGACAGCAGGGACCAACGGCTTAACGTGCTTTCCGACGCACGGAGGGGTCTGGATATGTAAATATGGTCACCCATCCACGGACCAACCGCGGCAAGCGTATATTAAACTGATCGATCGGCCCACGTGGATGGTATTACTTAGCTACAAGCCCCTCTAAAGCATAATCAATATATCTTTACCCAGGCTGATTTTGTCGTTTTGTGCCGATTTTGTTCGTTAGTCGTGGGTGGATAAATTTGAAAAGTAAACGTAGCTTTGGCACATTGTTTGCATAATGTCTAAAATGTTCCCACTGCTGGGACACAGGCCTCTGTGAGTCGGAGGGGGCCGTAGCCGTAATCTACCACGCAGGCCCATGCAATGTGGGTTGGTGGTTTTCAAATTTTTGGTTCTAGTACATGCCGGTTTCCTTCCCACGCATTCGGCCAACTTTTCCACTACTGTTCAGTTCCTACTCCGTGTAATGTGCGCCGCAGACCAGAGGCCAGTTGCCCCCTAACCCCGATATCTTCCCTCACCGTTCTGGGAGCAGTGGTGATGAAATAATTTACACAAAGTGGGACAGAAATGGCTGATAATAATTAAAAAAAAATGTCTACCCGGGTTCGAACCTCTTAAGTCGCGGCCGTTTCCACTAAACCATCACTGCTCTCCGTTTTTTAGCACCGAAAATTACTTTAAGTTGCGCTCGTTTGACACCAGTTTACTAGATATACCAACACGTAAAAAATATGACAATACTTGGCAGCCATACTTGGCAGGAAACAAAGAATATAATATAGATAAGAAAAATAAAGGTGTATTCCATGCCAACAATGCAATCGAAATATTTCCACGACTTTAACTACAGACACGTAGAGAGGATCGTAAACTGTTAATATAAGGGTCCGGCGCACGTTCCGATCGTAGAACACGGTATCTAGAAAGGCTTTCCATTTGACACTTCCCATTAAATGACTTTACCAGTACCTACGGTGCTTCTATGTTTAACTTAAACGTTGGTAATGTGTTTTGGTGTGGCTATTGGTCGGGGCGTTTGCCATGGAGTACATATTTCATGGGGCCAACTTTGTTTTTTCTGTCTTAGCAATGATTAGGCGTCATTAATTTATTATCAGCCTTATCAACATACTATAATACTGAGTATTTAGCTTCTACTGCAATTTAGAAAATACTGGATCCGGAGAGTGACGCAGACTCTCCGGATCCAGTATCTTCCAAATTCACAGAGTTTCCTCTTTGCCGATCAATCGGTGTGCTCAAAAGCTTGAGGTAAAGAAGTCTAGAATAAAAGCATCATATTTATAATTCTGTCTACCACATTTTTATGCTATGTGTTTAATTCTGTGGTGGCCATCTACATCGACACATGCGAAATACGCATCATAATGACGTCACACAAAATCCTGCTGCTAAGCAGAGTTTACCGCGCAACTAGCTTATCTTACAACGTCCCGACATCAATCGTTGGGTAGCCCACCAGACACAACACTCGTCTGGTCGGAGGATCCACCATTTTCTATGAAAGATAAGTGAACCGTAGGGTTATTGCTTATAAACTCTAATTACATAATGTACTTGCTGAATTTTAAAAGCACTTTTATAACCCTGCGAATATTTCAAACAGGGGAATTTCAACTTGACTTTCATAACAACAAAATAAAGACAGACGAAACATAATTTTATAAAAACACTTACAGACATATAAACAGACAGAAGCAAAGAAAAAGTAGGTTAAAACAGAACTTGCGACGAGACTACCCGCTAGCGACCACTTCCATTTACATCGGGACTTGGAGCACTATCCCTCAGTACTAGATTCAGGCCACATAATGGATGGGTACAGAAGGCTGGCTCCAGACAACGACTGAAAATCCACGCACACCTATGAGTGCTTGTGTTTTTTTTTCTTGTGTACTTGGCCGTGTCTATACACGCCACACGCACAGCGAGTGCAAGCGCACTCGCGACTGGCATTTGTGTAAAATCGCCGTACGTACGCGTGTATTTTATTTTATTTATTTATTTTACCATTTATGTACACACATATATAAACACACAAGAAAAAAACAGAACAGAAAAATAGGTACAACCGTACAAAGGTGATGATTTCATAAGAAATCTCTTCCAACATACCTGCGATAGGACAAGAAATAGAGAGATGTAAACAGCGTGTTAAAGAGTAAAGGAGACAAAAAATATCTAAAAACAATTCACTTAATAAAACTAAACAAATAATATGAGAATATACTTACATACATACAAATAAACATACATACTTCTAAAATAAATAACACTAGAATGTAAATAAAATATTTAAAAATACATACACAGCTATGACAAGGTGGAAAGATAGATAAGGTGTATGTGTGCATATGCCTGTTTGATTAGAGCTAGCCTTCTGTACTGTTATTCTATGTTCAGGCTTTAGTAAAATAAGTTAGTACTTTGTTTCGCTTTAGCTTATAGCCAGCGTATTTGCGACTAGCGTTTCTGAGAATCCCTGAGATTTTTGTTTTAAGTTGTGTAGGATATTTAAATGAGTTAGGAGTATCTATTTCTTTAAGAATGTCTAACGTAGGTTTACTTAGAGGGTAAATAGAATCTACTTCACTAGTCTTTCCGCAAAATCAACAGCTCTTTTGCGGCATGCATCCAACAGCTGACGGATGAAGTGTTGACAATAATACATATACGTACATGCTTATCAACCTTAATAACCCAGGATAACGAAATACACCGTATGTTCGGTTCCCATAAACAGAAACGACTCGTTTTGCTTACCAATTTATGGTAGCCTTTTTTATTGCCAAACTGGGCATATTTTTTATTTTATTTGGGAAAACAAACAATCGTACATATACTATATCTAGAAATACCGTACGTTATAAGTAATGCTATCATATAAATAGATTCGTAAGCTAATTTTACAGTTACTTTCATACGGGAGGATCTACTATGAAAAGCTATGAGGTCTTTGCTTCATTATTGGTAGAGACAGAAGAGTTTTAGTTCTAACCAATAACGGTCCGTAAATTATAGGAATCGGCCATTAGAAGTGACAGAGCTCAGTCTTGCCTTCATCATGATCATGATTGCAGCAACGAAAACGAACACAGTTAGATGAGTTATTCCAGTCTTATCCCCTGACCCCCCCCCCTCCCCTCCTCTATCCCACGAGTAAGGGTCTCCGCACACGGGCCACCGGCCACAACCACAAAACGTCGCCAAACGGCATATTTCCTGTAGTTTTCATACATTTTATATAGATTCGCCGCACACGGTTGAGGCCGGTGGCCGCCACACGCTACAAATCGTCGCTGCTCGCTAGCTTCTCGTGGCGGCGCACAGTGGTCTGAAAATCGAGCTCCATACTCATAGAAACTTAAAGTACGGAAATAAAAAAACAAAAATTGTAATGGGTCTAGTATACCTCCCTTTACGTAATATTAACGTATGGATGGTATCAGTCGCTCCACGCGTGAGAAAAAAAAGTTTTTTGTTTTTTTTTTGTATGGGAGAAAACACTTAATGTACATTTTTTTGAAACTGAATGGAACTGATAGGCTGGAGCTCACACGAGCTATTGCACCATACACGGCCATCAAGATGACATACAATTCATGCACCGTTGGGCGCCGCTTTGCACGTAGTAAATTTTTGAAATTTTGTGTTTTCGATATGTGATTTTTCAAATCTTCGACGTGAATAAATGAACTTGCCGATCGATTTACTTATACTATCGTTACTTTTAGCCTGCTTATGACCTTTATAATGACAACAATTAAAAATTATATTGATTATAAGTACCTATACGTTTTTTTAGAACTACTTAACTCATTTAATCACCGTTGTAGTGTATCTATTAAATAGATATGTAAACACTGTCTCATTCACACAAGCGGGGTAGCTGCTGTCAGTTATGTTATGTCATCTGTCAGTTACGAGGAATGGCGGGAAACAGTCAAAGTGAAGCAGGCTATATACGATGGCGCTTGGTGTGGTAGTGAGCCAGTGAAGTGATATGTTCAACATAAGTACGGAATCAACAGGATTCTACAACCGTGATTATGGTTGAGTTGTAATTAGATACTGCTTCAATCTGAGCCTCAATCAGAGCCTGTTCTTCCACGATGTTCAACTTGTTTTCGTTTGAAAACTTAAAATAAATTGGTTAGCAGAACATTGTGGAAGATGGCTTTGGATTCTCCCATACCTTTTCTTCGCCACAAACTAAGCGCAGAGGCACAAAAGAACACATAAACATACTGGAATCGTCTTCGTCTGCCATAGTTTGCTTATACAAACTTTGCCCTGAAGCACCATCAAAGCCATACTTGCATATAATTGTTAACTCTTTGCCATCCAGCGAAGGTTCCACACTTAGGAATTTTCCAAGCTTTGCACAGTTTTATCCAAAATTTAGCTTTACTTTTACCTCTCCTTCCGTGATGTACAATGGTAACTTTTGGAGGGCAACAGTCCTTCTTCGCCTCAAGGATGGCAGTATAAGAAGGACACAGTGGTACTCCTTCTTCTTTTACACAAGATCTTAATGTTATATACTGCCACTTCGAAAGCTTCAATGAGGTCAAAATAAATAAAGCTTTATCAGCGGAATATATAGGCACAGTTTCCTTGGGCTTTAACAATTTATTTATCCTTGTAGCCTCTTTGCTCCGAGACTAGTTTAACCATATCTGCTATATTCTTGTCATGTGCTTTCAAACCGGTTGCATGAGCAAGGCTTTCAGTGCTATACGTTAGGAGGTCTTCCGCTCTCCTTCTCTTCTGTAGCGGGCTTAGCTCTTTAAATGGTTTTCTCGGCCTCACAACTGATGTTGATGTTCCAACACTGCACGTCTCCGGTGTGTAGGATGTTGATGCACCCTCATTTAAAACAAAGTCAGAACTGGAACGGGTTTGCTGCTCTACTGACACTAAATAAGGGGTCATCTTTCCTTTCATGATCTCAGGCCATTTTATGTTCTCTTGCAGCCATGTCTCATACTTTGTTATGTATGTACGTCTCGTGCGATTACACGAGATCCATTTGTTCCTCAACGAACAAACATAAGTCTGACAGAATTGTTTCAATACCCTCTTTTCATTTTCTGACAAATCAATAGTATTCTCAAAAACTTCAAATAAAACATTGGGCTGTGAAAAACAATTGTTGTTTGTCACAAACATGACAATGTCCAAATTGGTATCACAACCTTTCATCACAGCACAATAAAAAAATAACGTAATAAGTTAGCGCGCACAAGTACTGAGAGCTACTGATAAAAGTAAGCTCAAACGTCCTATTTTTATACAACTACCCTCATTATCGTTCGCTATTCTTTAATTAGGTTTTACAGACTTTAATATTACAGACAATAGAATTTTATTGTGACTAGGGCCCATTTGGCCCTGCTACAGCTGGTTGATGCTCATGTCATTAGTATATAATTATAACTCAACCATAATCACGGTGATTAAATGAGTTAGTTCTTGGAATGAAATAAAAAAAAAACGTATATAATCAATATAATTTTTAATTGTTGTCATCACAAAGGTCATAAGCAGGCTAAAACTAACGATAGTATAAGTAAATCGATCGGCAAGTTAATTTAACCTCGTCAAAGATTTGAAAAATCACGTATCAAAAATTCAAAATTTCAAAAATTTGCTACGTGCAAAGCGGCGCCGAACGGTGCATGAATTGTATGTCATCTTGATGGCCGTGTATGGTGCAATAGCTCGTGTGAGCTCCAGCCTATCAGTTCCATTCAGTTTCAAAAAAATGTACATTAAGTGTTTTCTCCCATACAAAAAAAATAAAAAACTTTTTTTTCTCACGCGTGGAGCGACTGATACCATCCATACGTTAATATTACGTAAAGGGAGGTATACTAGACCCATTACAATTTTTGTTTTTTTATTTCCGAACTTAAAGTTTCTATGAGTATGGAGCTCGATTTTCAGACCACTGTGCGGCGTTTGTGGCTGTCGCGTGTGGCCCGTGTGCGGCGAGCCTTATTCCTGGTCTGATCCCCTCCCCCCCCTTCCCCCTCCTCGATCCCGTGCTAGTTCTTCTTCTGTTAGGTCACTTTCTCTATTCCATGTCCTTTTTGTAAACAAAAATACATATATTAACAATAATCCACCATTTACCTATAAGCCCTAGGTATCATCCTTGTAGTAGTACCAATAAAACAATATAACAGTGGCTTTCTACGATGAAATTAATTAACTCATGTAATGAAAGAGCCAACTCAATTCTTAAGTAACTCTGCATTTCTATGAAAGACGTATTTAAAAGCATTTTCATAATGTAGCTAATGTATTTACTTAGTTCGTTTTAACAAGAGCAGAGTGCATTTAGAATTTTACTAAAAGAAATAAGTATGTGTAATTTCAAAATTTATATCTTTATGTTTTTATGGTGTACATAATAAAGTATTTTCTATCTATCTAAAGTCAAGACACATTCAGGGGTTCGCAACCTTTAGATCAAATATAAAAAACAGTTTTGTTTTTTCTTTTGTTTAATTTTGAATAAACAAAAACAACCAATATAACCTAATCCGCGAAAACAACACAAACAAACTGAGATGCATTCGAAACTTGAATGACAGCATTGACAGCGTCAGCGCGAACTTACTTCAAAATGGCGGCCCAAATGTTTACGTTCTATGAATCAGACATGTTCCAGTACCACAAACATTAGAACACAACGCTAAAATATAACCCGACCAAGTAAAATTGCTCGTTAGTTTTGTATTACACGTATACAGTTACTTTGAGTTGATTGAATTTGAGACTATTTGTTGTTGATTGAATTGTCGCTACGTAAATTAGTAGAAGTTCTTTATTTACAAAATTTATAGCTTCTCGTGACGGGGACTTTATAAATGTGCTCGAATTGCTCCTTCTTAGCGTATCGACGGCAAAAAGTTCAAACAACTTTGGCCCAAAATTCAGCAAACTCCCCTCACTGACGCAGTCATAAATTGACTCAATTGACTGTATATTGCGGCCAGCATTATACCCAATATGTGTTCATGTATTTTAGGTGCAAAGATCTCAGGTACTGGTGTTAAAATAAAGATAGGCTTTTTGAACTTGTTGTTGTTAGGAATCCACCAAAATTTGAGAACAACATTTATAATATTAAAAAAAAATACCCTCCTGACCGATTTTGTTCACGGTGGCCAATTTCAACGGCGATTAGCCAGGTAGTCCTGGTACCTACGCAGGAGCTATTATAGTTCACAAGTGTGTGATCAAACACAGATGTACTTTCTGTACCTTTACTCTCATAGTCTAGGGAGAGATCAGGTGTAAGACCTGCTTTACCTGCTTTCTGAGGCACAGGGTTATCACACCACATCACCAACTTAACTCTGGGAGTCTGGGCAGCTACTGTGAAATTCCTAATGGAAAAACTCAATAACACTTTGTCCGACCAAGAAATCGAGGCAGGACCCCCACGCCCAGGACTGTAGTCACGCTTGCGTCAACAAGACCAACGGGGCAGTCAACCCCGGGGGAGAACAACCTTGATAACAATCAATCGAAGCCATGCATGGAAATCTTAGTTAAAATACTAGGTTTTCTCTAACATTTCCGGTATCTAGTATGATCTAGCGTGTTTCTCGGCTCATACAACTAATACTATCAGAAATAGTATAATTATATGAGCTAAGAAACAATGGGGTATCTATCACCCCATTGTAATGAATACCCGAACCAACCCGATCTTTAGTAAAATTACTCAGAGCATTAAACATAATTACACGGTGCGTACATCCAGTGATCATTAAGATGTCGATTAGGGTAGCACACGTGTCTTTCGAACAAGTCACGGCCGCGAGAGGCTTACGTACAATTTGGAATCGTTCGTACGTGATCGCACGAAAACGCTTTCGATTTCGTGCGGTGTTATTTTTGTAAAGCAAACATTTTCTGTGGCTGTAATTGGAGAATACTGTGAAGTTAGAAATACTTAAATGGTTTGAGACTTCGAATCTAATGTAATTTTATACAGTTATTACAAGCATTGTTTACTTGCTGTGAAAGATTGAGTTTTATTTTCAATGTAAATGCTAAACTAGATCTTTCATCTTGTTAATTCAACGAGAATGATTCGGTTTATCCTAAAGCAGTTTTTGATACTTCAAAGCCAATAAAGAAGTAGGTAAACACAAATCCAACTCCACCTTTCCATTAAGTATAGATTCCAAGAAATCTAGAACAAGAGACCAAGTTCCAAACAATATGAAACCTTCAAGAAAATATATTGAGAGAGAAATTTTGAAAACACTATAACAAACGTTTTAGTAACTCCCAACGTCTGTAAAACAAACACAATATCTTTTGATTTGACTAGAACATTCTGGAAACTTTCACTCGCATTGAAAATGTGCGCCATATTGGATATATCTGAATGTATTATGCAAAACAAAGTTATGTACGCTCTTATAAATTCTGTTTTTCATTGTAAGTTCAATGCCACTGTTTTTCTGTTCAATTTTAATATTGTTTTGGATACTATATCTGCATAAACCCATGCTTTCTTCCCAAGGGGGTAGTTGTAGTTAGAAACTACAGAACGCCACCTGCTACGATCTTTACATAGGTACTCCTTTTACAGATGTTTTATTCTTTATATATTATTCAGGAATCTTTAAGACATTTTTGAAACCTATTTTGTTTCTATTTATAAAATATAATCAAAAAAGCGAAAATCAAATGTCAAAAAATGTTAATCAATTATTACTAATGTGTCATTTATTTATTACTTATAGTTTTTATTGCTTTTTATTAAAGACACATTTTCATTAGTGAAATAGTGTGGTTTGAAATATAAGTTTAAATTCGAAATTACGATTAAGAGACATATATTATGGCGCCGATTATCTTGTTCACAAACTAAACTAAGTTTAAGTTCAGTGCATCTTTTTCTTTCTATTTCATTAAGAAAAGGACAGGAGATAAGTATTACTTTAGTCCTGTCAAATTAAGATACTCCATAGACAATTTAGACGTGGTTAAAAAATTGGCTATTGAAAATACGTCAATTTACGTCAGGCACTGACTAATTTGACAGGTCTAAACTAATATTTATCTTCTGTCCTTCTCTTAATGAAATAGAAAGAAAAAGATGCACTGAAATTAAATTTAGTTTAGTTTATGAACAAGGGAATCGGCGCCAATAACTCATTGTGTTTTCATTTTAGTTCCACATCTTGATTAAAGACTGGTCGCAAAATGTAACAACGATTAATATCCAAGTTAAAACGAGGTCTCATTAAAATTAAAACAAACTAACAAAAACTTGAAGACTTCAACAAAATAACAGTTTAAAAGAATTAGTAGCCGACTTAAGTCTGATGTTAAAGATAGTATTTTCCTAAGATTGCCATTTTCGCGAGGTTCTCTGGCAACGCGCGACCGTTGAGTTTGGAAACTTTCGACGGGGCTTATGACTTTGTTGTCGCGAACGTGGCGGGAATAGAGAAGGACGGGCTTTGATATAACTGCCTCTGAAGCTTCAGCACTTGTCTAGAATTAAAGAAGCAAGCATATTATAAGCATGTATATTATACTTATAAACTTGGATAATAGTGCCATGAGTCAAAGTCATCAGACAGGTAGTTTGTAACACTATCTACAACGCCATATGCGAACAACTCGTCATACTGACGTCACGCAAATCCTGCATCTCGCAAGCAGAGTTTACCGCGCAACTAGCATCTAGATACAACGGCCCGACATGAATCATTGGGCAGTCGCCGCCAGAGACAACACCCGTCTGGTCGGAGAATCCTCCCTTTTCTATTAGAGTATGAGTGAACTTTACACCCTGTTCCTCATACCTCTATAACTACTTTCAAAACAGTACTCTTAGTACAAAATAATGGACAGTGGCGCTTTTGAAGTCTTTTTTCTAATGTGGCTACCGATCAGACTGTTTATATTTTCAAATGATTGACGGAATAGTAATAACGTTTTAGAAGAATAAATAAAATAAAACAAAATAAGGGCAAAGACAAAGAAAGCTTTTGAAATTGTTATAATATAAGAAGGTACAAATAGTATTAGGTACTTATGAAATCTAGCAATACTATTTATTTAACAAATCTATATCAATAACTTGGCCACAAGCCCCTTGGAGTGGCTAAATAATAACAGCTTCACGGGACGACCTATCAGTTTAAGCTACGCTTGCCGCGGTTGGTCCGTAGATGGGTGACCATCTTTACATATCAAGACCCCTGCGTGCCTTAATCCGCGCGTTAATCCGTTGGCCTTGGCTATCATTCATGGATTTTTGACAGTCGTTACGGGTCATCAGAAGCCCGAAAGTCTGACAACAAGTTTTACCATAGCGTATCGTATTACCCAGTCACTGCGTTGTGGAGGTCAGATAGGCAGTTGCTCAATGTCAAATACCTGTATTCAGCTGCATCTGGTTAGACTGGAAGCCAACCCCAACATAGTTGGGAAAAGGCTAGGCAGATGATGATTATTAATACACTCCAAAACCGCAACACTAAACGTAGCCCGTGGCAATCTTCAACAAAACTCCAAAAATGTAAAAGAAAATTCGTGGCACGTACCGATTTCTATTGGTATAAGTAATCCTTTGTGGGATTTACATGCATACTAAAGAAACAAATGGGGCCTATAATAATAAATCACCAGCGTAACGACACGGGGTACAAACGGACCGTGTTTTGAAGAAATCGCTTAGATAGCGATCGTTTCTCTTGGTTACAGTTTAGCTGTTTTGTTTGTTTAGAGATGCGGTTTGCAGTATTATTGACGATTAGGCAAAATGAGGGAAAAGATTTTCAGGAATATAGCTCTTGTTTTACACATAAATTATGAAAAGTCCTGTTTACCAATGTGTAATTGTGTACTTGTGGTGGCATCTATATCGCCACATGGGAACTACGCATAACACTGACGTCACGCAAAATCCTGCATCACACAAGCAGAGTTTACCGCACAGATATCGTCGGGCAGTAGTTCACCAGACACAACACCCGTTTGGTCGGAGGATCCTCCCTTTTCTATGGAGGATGAGTGAACTTTACACTCTGTTCCTCATAACTCTATATACCTATACCTACTATCACTGCTATGTTCAGGTGCTAAGGTAACTTATCCCCCGTTTTCACTACCACTAACTCCACTAAGCGACACCAAATTTTACCGCCTGAGTATCATGATTGCACGTTGTATTTTCATCTCTCGACGCTGGGCCTACCGTTGAAAATCCAAAAGTGCACTTTTATGTAGGCATTGCATTTAGGTGACACCTAGTGCTAGTGAAAATGGGATTTTAGTTCTTGTTCGTACCGCGGCTTCATGAATCTACAATGTTTGAAAATGATGTCGATGTCATCTCATAATGGTTAAGTGAACTGTAACTAGGGTTACCTTGTCAAATAAACTATTTGAAGGATTTGAGTATCATATCACCATAGGTATAAGTTTCATATTTCTATGATTATCACTATCGCTATGCCTGGGAATCTTAGAATACACACTGAAAAAAAAAAATCTTACTACAGCACATTAAAGCGATTTTATTAAGACTTACTGACTTAATACTTTAATACAGTAAGAAGAAATGTTTGTAAAACAGTCAAAGACAAAACGGTTACTTTTAATGATTGAACGTACTATTTAAGTACTGAAAAAAAAGGAAAACCACCATTACCGTACCTAATGTAATTTCAATGGTTTGAACGATATCACCAAATGAATAAAACAGTTAATTTTGTGACCATTTAGCTACTTAACACGTTACAGTTTACTGTCATGACATTAAAATTCTGCCTCAAGCTTTAACTGTTTTCGGATCAGTAAACGTTTTGACGTTCAAAAGTGCCTTTTATTTGCCTATTTGAAAGAAATGTTTTGACTTTGACTTTAAAAAATAATGTTTTGAGCGTTAGGCTCGTATGGATCTGTTTAAAGCACTTCAGATTAATGTTTTTTAATTTTTATTTACTGCTCTTTTCTTTTAGTGCAGTTCATTGAGCGCTGAAGTGAAGGCCCCTGAGGGGTCTAGACAAGTGGGCTTTCAAAGCGTTTTGTATTTATAGTACGACTTTCAACAGAATTGACATTCGTTTTTGCTTATTTTAAGTAAATCCAATACATCCAATACAACTTTACTTGCCACATTTATCAAAACTTACATTATACTTACCCAGCTTTTATATTTGAATACGAAGTCAGCTGTACTGCAACCTGCGATGGACCTAAACTATCATCAACTGTACAGGGTGTTACAGAAAGGGTATATCAATACAAACGGGTTGAAGAGTGTATCTGGTCTAGAATCTCTGTACAAAATTTCAGCTCAAAAGCATTAACTTTGAAAATGCTTAATATTTTTTTATTTCGACATCACGGCGATACACTGGCGCGCGGCGGCGTGATGTGCGTGTACTAGGCGCACAGACACACTACAGATAATGGATAATGACCCTCGTAATGCGGTGACACGTTTGTTATGATTTCAATTTAATAAACTATCGAAATAAAAAAATATTAAGCATTTTCAAAGTTACTGCTTTTGAGCTGAAATTTTGTACAGAGATTCTAGACCAGATACACTCTTCAACCCGTTTGTATTGATATACCCTTTCTGTAACACCCTGTATAAGAGCATTTCGAAGAAACTTAAACACACATAACATCACGCCTTGTTTACCCAAAGGGTTGGTCAGAGCTGTAACTATAATACATGGGTTTATTATAGATAACTAACAGCGCCCCGCGGTTTCATCCACATATGTGTCGATCCCGTGGGAATATCGGAAAAACTATCTTATGTTCTTTCCCGGGGCACAAATTATCTCTATACAAAATTTCATTTAAATCGGTTCAGCGATTTAAGCGTGAAGAGGTAACAGACAGACATACACACTTTCGCATTTATAATAATGGATAATACATTTCGCTAATTATGTTTTTCTTTTATTAACCCCCGATAAAAACAGAGGGGTGTTATGAGTTTTATCCCATGTAATAAGGGGCGAGCCTATTGCTATCAATCGGGCAAAAATCTAAAGACCAAGACCCAATGACACATTACCCTACCTGGGAATCGAACCCGAGACCTCAGCTCAGCAGTAGCACTTGCAACAACTAGGCTAACGAGGCGGTCACTTGAACAGACTTATTACAAAACGAGTTCTAACTTTAGTTCAAGCCCAAACGTGCAAGCCCGTTATTGTATTCCGGACCTTATTCCGACAGGGGTAAAATTCTTAATACAAAAATTACAACTTAGACTCAATGTTAGTTTATTTAAAACTTTTAATTAATTTAAAACTGTCGGAATAAAGTTCGATATTCAAACACGGGCAACACGGCTCGATGGTTTAAGCCAGGTTCTAAAAAAAAAACCGTTGTTTTGTAATAAGGCCGGAAGTGTTTTTATTGAGTTTGGTTTTCTGGATAATATACTAAAATTTGTACACTACGAAACAAAAATATTATTCCTTGGCCCTTATGGTTTTGTTATTCCACAATCATACCATATTCGTAACACCGCAATACGCTCCAAGACAGGTATCGCCAATGTTGGCTATAAGTCTGCGAGGCTGAAGTGGGACTGGGCGGGTCACACAATATATAGAACGCATCCAGGCAGATGGGCCAAAGTCGTCACAAATACTGGGTGCCTGAAGACGGGCGTCGTCACTCACTTTTCCAATTATAACAAGTAGTTTAGAAGTTATGAGGGAACAGATGAACATATACATACATTCATACCTGTCAAAATCATAACCCTCCTTTTTGCTTCGCCGTAGTCTGGTAAAAATAGGGGCCTTATACCATTTCCCGGCAGTGTGACAATATATAATAATTATGTACCTATTTCTAATCGAATACTAGTTGGTTAATCAGTTTAGAACTCTCAACGACTTGGTATAATGTTATTTCGTTTCAAGTATGTCTTAATTATCATAAATTGAGAAT
Source organism: Amphipoea oculea (assembly GCA_945859645.1). Classification (NCBI taxonomy): domain Eukaryota; kingdom Metazoa; phylum Arthropoda; class Insecta; order Lepidoptera; family Noctuidae; genus Amphipoea; species Amphipoea oculea. Next base: position 17,432,553 of record OX243864.1, on the reverse strand, counting down.
ACTTCTAAAAGCAGATTTCACTCAAAACTTCAACTCAAACGCTTCATTTGTATCTTAAATCAAACTATTATTGAATTAGTGACTTCAGTCGGCGAAGTTAAACGATGGCTTGATATCTCGCGATCGAGTTGCTAACTTGTTCAGTATATTTATCTACTGTAGTCACTACGTATGAGTGGAGTTTTCTTAATAAGTAGGTAGGTATTAAGTTAGGAGAGTGCTGTTGCCCAAATTCTTGGTATTTTCTTATTTTATTAAGGGCGCATTCCACCAAACTTTTATACCTAGAATAAGTCTTATCCTGAGAATAAATTTTATTCCACGATTAAAAGATGACTTTGGTAAAATCAGCTCTAAGAGAATATAATGTAATTATTTTGCGAACTACAGTAGGTATCTAAATGTTCTTTTAAATGCTTATTTTATGACGATATTCACACCAATCCACGTTTTCCCTATTATTGTATTATCTTAATTGAAAAAACAGTCACAAAAACCTTTTTCCTTTACTACAAAATAGAATCGGAACCAAAAATTGACTCAACTTTGCACTCTTCGCAAAAATATGTTTAACGCCATCTAGCGATTTCAGCGTGAACTAATCGCACCGGGTTTCTGAATAATGAAGTTTTGCCGCACGACTGGGCTCATGTAGATCGTAGCTCGCTACAGGAAACTCCGAATAAACTCCCGCCTTTTTCTCACTTTTTATTGCAAACGATTTATGTCGTTATAGAACTTTGGCGCAGTCAAAGCTCGACGCAGTTCGCGTTTTATTTTTTTAAAAGAATCGAGAGAATATTTTAAACTGTTATAGCTTCGTTGCTTACAAATGTATTTATTAAGTTGCAGTGTGATTTTAAAAGCTGTTTTTGTGAAATACTGAACATAGTGTGGTTGAAATTTATCTCTGTGTATTGTTTGTGTACTTTATTGTGTATACGTGCCCTCGAAGCCTCGAACACATGGCCTTTGTAGTTGACTATTTTACCTTTTTTTTCGTGTTTTTTTTTTTTGTTTAGCGTATTCTGTCTCACGGCTGGGCAAAGGCCTTCCCCAACTCCTTGCAAGAACTCTTTTCCCACGCCACCTCGAACCAGCCCTCGCGGTACGCATCCAGGTTATTTCGCCACGGCTTTCTGGGCCGACCTTGGCAGCGCCATCCATCTTCAGGCACCCATTGTATGAAGTTTTTTGGACAGCGGTCATCCTGCATGCGGCTGATGTGACCCACCTAATCCCATTTGAGCCTAGCAGCCTTCCTGCCTAGGTCTATTAAGCTGCGTTTCCACCAGAAATGAGCGAGGATGCGTAGCGAGAGATGTGCATAAAACTGACCAATAACAACACTCGATTAGCTCAGGCTATGAAAATGAAGCGATGTTATTCGTTATTTTCACACACATCACAGCACCATCCTCGCTCATTTCTTGTGGAAACGCAGCCTAATACCCGTTTTGAAACACAGCATGGTGTTTCGTATTTTGTCTGTCGTGTCATGTTATTAATTTCTATATTATATAGCTTTACACTTTTCATAGTTTCTTTTACACATTTAATCCCAAAAATTAGTGTCATTTTAGCTGGCCCACTCATCTTAAAAACCCAATGACCAATCAAATTAGTTCCCATCATAATTAACAGATAAATCATAAAGTTCATTCCAATATCCCACTTACTGGTCCATAGGATAATCAATGAGAATTATTGAACAGATTATGAGAGACACTAACTCCTAACTATTGATACGGCGGCAAAGTTGTGAACCTTTGGATTACAGTTGTAAAATTATGCAGAGATTCCTCCTTGGGATTCAAGAGCCGAGCCAGAGAGCCAGTTTCTTGCTCTAATAAATTTTTTATCGTCTTCGGTACTCGGTAATGAAACTTCACAATCAATATTGCTACGGTTTTGAATTTTTACATGTTTTGAAATCGGTTTCAGTAATGTTGTGATTTTGTATTTAATTTTTATTCGTAGAATGTTTGACAGATTTTGTATGGAAGAACTGTCAAAAATTCAAAATTATTCTTCGGATAAATTATCTGGCGTTGGAAAAATCAGGCCTAAGCAAAGTGATACAAACTAATCTATATAAATAAAACAAAGTCGGGTTAGTTACACCATTTATAACTCAAGAATGGCTGAACCGATTTTTAAGACGTTTGATTTTTTAGCTTTGTCTCCGCCCCGAATAGCAAAATAATTATTAAAACATGGGAAGAAATTAACAAAAAAAATCTGATTCGGTACGAAGTTCGCCGGGTCAGCTCTAGTGTTATATAAATAAAATTAAAGATTTTTGTATTTGTTACGCTTTCACGCTTAAATAGCTGAATGGATTTGGATGAAATTTACAGATACTTTTTGTCTTGATATTCTGACGGGTTCAAGATCTATGCTGGTGAAACCGCGGGGCGCAAAATATAATTTTATAAGTATCTAAGTAAAACAACCCATGATACAGAGAGAGCCCTGAAAATGTTGACTAGTCCTATTTATTTTTAATCCACCACATGCAGTCACAAACATTATTTATTAATAATTCTCAGTTAATCAAAATATAAATAAAAAAACCCATTAAAAATATTGTTAAATATTGTGGTAGCACACACAGTACTCATTTATACTCCGTGATTGCAAAAACAGATTTTTTCATGTCATCATAAATTGCATTCCGCTCCAAACGTGAAAATTCCAAATGTTCGTGACTTCAAACGGCAAGTCAATTTACATAATCTATTGCTTTTATTTTTCATATGCATAACTTCGTTGTTATCCAACCTTCCATTATCCTTCTCCCCTATTTAGCTTCTTGAGTGATAGCCACCGGAATCTCCCCTTAATTTCCATGAATAACGACATCAGCCACGCGACCGTTACATCGCATTTTAACAAGAAAAAAATATCGCGTAACTGTGCTTAATGACTCACCCATTATTTTTGTTGTACATCTTTCTGGAGCTACCGTCAAATAAAACACAGAATTTCCGCATTTTTATTTAAAAAAATTATATAAAAGGATTTACATTTTTCTACATGTAGGGCAAAAATGTTATAAATGAAGCTTCAGGTTCTATACAAATAAACTTTTCTATATTTAGACTTGTAGAGATTAATATAATTAACCATCACAGATGGAATTGTAGTAATAGTTTGAAATACAAAAGTGCTGAGTTGACGATATGCAAAAGTAGATACATAGGTGCATCTCTAATGAGCGTGACAGATTGAATAATGAATAGGAGAACTTACAGAATAATCAAGATTCTTAAACTAATATGATGTAACAATTAAAAATCTCACAAACAAATCCATAGTCTTTAACAGTTCCATACTTTAATCATCATTTTTACACAGTCCTTGACTTTATAAGTCTTCTGTTCCTTTGTACACTTGTTTGAGATCACTCTAAAAGCAATATGTTCTAGAGGCATCTTGTCTGCCTCCGTCGTCGTGACGTCAGCCGTAGTAATAATTACTAGAGTGCGCTCCTAAACTCCTAGGACTAGTCATAACATTTGGTTCCATTTCTTCTTCATTACTTCTGCTTCTAGTAAATCTAGGTGCTATTTCTCTCGTGTGTGAAGGCACATAGTCTACGTTACCGTACATATTTGCTTCTGTGTTAGTAGGGTAAATTGTACATAAGGGCTTCATAGCTCTAAGAGTTCCTCTACTTCCGGGAACATTCTTGTACAGAATCATGTCTGGGTGCATCGGATCATGGAATGCTCCCGAAATGTGGCTAATATCTGCGTCATTGTCAATATCAGAAAATGCATCATTGAAGACGTTAGGAGCTTCAGTGGTATACATATCTCCGTTTTTGGAATGTTCTTTCTTGCGATTAATATAACATCTGACAGCAATTAATGTTCCAATTATGACAATGAACATTAGCAGTCCTATACTAACGGATAACAGTAATATCGAGTTACCGTGTTGTGACTCTGAAACAAACAAATATTTTCTAATACCAGAGGGCAATATTTGTACGAAATTAACTAATGACTTCTATTTCGGCTCGGGACAAATACATTGATGTATTATGTTTGTTACGAGTTTAATTGGTGTGGCCTAAATTTATGGATCGCGTTTGAGCATGAAATATGAAGGTATTATAGAGTAGAAAGTTAATTTAGATTTGCGTTTATGCCATATGGATTATATTTTATTGAAAAACGTAAAAGCACACTCAATTTAAATTCGATACAGTTGAATTTAACTGGAAAGCTAGGATATAGTTAACACAATTACCTGGTTTTCCTTCATTTCTATCCACGTTCTTTTTCGGTTGGACAATAGTTGTAATTTCACCTTCTGGACTTGTCGGTGGGACAGAATCTTCATTTAGAGATGGCTGCAGAGCACGATCAGCGTTTGGCTCGCCCCACTTTTCGCCAGCTTCTTCTAACAAAGTGAAAATATTAATAAGAATAATAGGGGAGTTTCCTGGGTAAAAAAATAATAATTAGATTTAGTCCGTCAGTTAGATTATCGAAAAATAATGGACCCTTATTTTTTCTTTTGTCAATCAAACAAAAAATGACAAAGATAAAGCGCGTCAAAATTTGGGAGTGGGGGGTCGTGACGTCACGCCGTGCTAAAAAGTGTCGCACGGCGTGACGTTACGCAGAACCTTAACGGGCGATATCTTCATCATTTTTTATATAATTGACAAAAGAAAAAATAAGGGTCCAATATTTTTTGATAATCTAACTGACGGACTAATTAGAATTTTTTAGGAAACTAGCCTATTCTTTATCTTTCTAGTTAGTATGTATTAATATGGTTACAATATTTACCTGATTCGTCAAATAGTGCTTTGCTGTGGTCAAAACTGGTAGAATCTTCATCTCTCTCAGGTGCACTCTCATATTTTTCTGAGAGAACACCTAATGGTACTAAAAAAGAAAACGATGAGTCAGTTTCTGCGTATCAATGTGGTCATTTAAACTAATTCGTTGGTATAAGGTACAAAAATTAATTTCACTGAAAAACATAGTTATTAATACCAAGATTTGAAAATAATGTTTATAGTATTCTGTGACCTAAACCCGCACTTAAGTCACGCTTATCTGTGATTTAAGTATCCATTTATACACAGAAAAGCGTGACTTAAGTGCGCATTTAGGTCACACGTGCTAAAAAATTGTATACGACACGTTTTACTTACTACGGGGCGACTAGAATCAATTCTTATGTGCCTATTTGAAATAAATGCTTTGACTCTGACTTAAGTACCTATTAATGTACGGCATTTAGCACTAATTTCATACCGTGCAATAATGGACTGCTTAAGACACACATAGTAATGTACTATTAACATTTTCACAATTTTCAATAATTAAGGAGCGGCATCATAACAACGCCAAAAAATTACAAGTCTCGAATGCACTAAAGCAAATCCAGGTACAAAGAATAGAACAGACGATGATGACACTAATACAACCATAGATTCTTGTACTTTACACCGAACAATGGAGCAAAGAGCAAAGTTGCAAGGTAAAATAGAGATTTGTATTGTTAAAACTTCCAAGATGCACCAGAATAGGGTAGTTCAAGAGTTGAACAAGTTGCGCAATTACGGGCTGGAGCGTTTCAGGAGTAGTTCGAGGTTACACGAGACTGAGGTGATGTTGAGATAAAGCAATCTACTGATTAGTGTTACACAACTTTGCAGCGCTTAAAGTTAACCAATTTCACGAAGGTCCTACAGAACCCATGTTATTGACACAGAAGTGTACGAAGGAAAAGTAATTTAAAGTTGGACCGATATCAATTACTATAACATTGTAAAGCCCAATTCAAACCTAAACGGTATTCGCTGCCGCTGTGGGTAGAGGTACATACCGCGCGGGTTTCGCTCGGTTATTTAGTATCAAGTTCTGCGGCTTCGCGGTTACCTCTACCCACAGCGGCAGCGAATACCGCTTAGGTTTGAATAGGCCTTAAACGTGGACAAACGGTGCTCAGAACAAGAATGCATGCGAAAATAAATTGCACGCGGCAAAAATATTTTGTCAAAAATAGTGCAAACAAGAATTTAATAATAAAAGTGTACGAGAATTTTGTCGCTGATACAATATTTCCTTTGAAATAAATAAATAATTACATAACATCACGCCTGTCTTGCCGGAAAGGTTAGGCAGAGGTGTACATGTACACCCATATGTCCTTTATGTGGGTGTACTGTGTATGTATACTGACTGAATAATACTAGCGAGGAGTCTACCCGCCAAGACACCTTAGCGCTTATACACGCGTCCACGGCAGTTGCTCCTGCCGTGGACGCGTGTAGCTCGTGTATATGCACACTTAATTTAATTGGCTTGAATTTTTAAATTCAAATGAAATAAGTAGGTACTTGGTCTATGATTTTTTGTAGCACACCATTTTTGAAATAACTTCTAATAAACAAACTTTTTTATTATGTATTCTAAAGGGGTTTGAAGATTTTTGTATGGAGGGTGGCCCTAAGCTCGGCCGCCATTTTGATTTTTTTTTCAGAATCGCGGTGCACAACAAAAGTTATATATTTAGATAGAGGACACTTATACGAACAAAAAATGTAATATAACATAATATCCTAAAGCGTCAGGTTTCGGAGTTATTCAGGAAAATATAAGTCGGAAACAACAAGGATTTTTTTGTTTTTTTTTTCCCTCTAGGTAAGCATATTGAACTATTGAGGTAATAGAAACGTTATGAAACCTTTATGGAGAAGAAACAAACGAAGAATAGACTTTTTTAAATAAATAATTAAACACGGCAATTTATAGTTCATTTTTTAATCCCAGAGACTAATCTGACATTTAAGTCTTTTGTGTTTTCGTTTTTTTTTAGTATAGAAGTTTGGAATTACACTTGTCAGATTAGTCTCTAGGATTAAAAAACGAAATGTAAATTGCGGTGTATAATTATTTATTTAAAAAATGCCTATTCTTCTTTTGTTTCTTCTCCATAAAGGTTTCGTAACGTTTCTATTACCTCAATAGTTCAATATGCTTACCTAGAGGGAAAAGAAACAAAAAAATCCTTGTTATTTTCGACTTATATTTTGGTGAATAACTCCGAAACCTGATGCTTTAGGATATTATGTTATATTACATTTTTTGTTCGTATAAGTGTCCTCTATCTAAATATATAACTTTTGTTGTGCACCGCGATTCTGAAAAAAAAATCAAAATGGCGGCTGATTTTAGGGCCAAAACCTTCAAACCCCTTTATCTACAGTCTTTTCACCTCTGAATTTGCATCACTGTCAAAATCAAATTTATTTTTATTCTCGTTACAATAAGGTTGCTTTTGGGTCGTTACCACTGACTAGTCCGTCAAAATCACAGTGATCTTTATAAAAGTTACAATAAGGTTGTAATTGGAATGCTGCTGTCAGAGGTAAAATAACTGTGAAAGGACTATACGATAATGAAAGGATTCTTCGATAGCTTACCACACGCATAGACGACTTTAAGATATGGTCTTGAAAGAAAGTTGCAGGATGAGTTGAATGTCCTGTTGTTAGCAGCAATCTGACACCGCCGCTTCCCGAGACACAGCTGGATAACTGTCTTCACTGCATGAGGAGTCACGCATGCTGTGGACAAAGCTATAGATTACAAAATATTAATAAATCCACCAGCCTTAGTAAACTTAAGTCTAAATTAGACATCATTATGCCTTAAATTATGATCAAGTTAGAAATAAAAAGACCTTGCAACGATAACTAGCAACTGCAATCATGGTCAATATAGTACTGGTATAAAATCTGTCGCAATCAAAATTAGAACAAAATCCTATTGTCTTATAATATAACATAATCAGCCTATAATGTGGCCTCCTGGCTGGGACACAGGCCTCCCTGTGGGAGGGAGTGGGGCGGGCCCAGTGCGGGTTGGTTGATGTCACATATCTTTGGTTTTTGGTTCTAGGACTTGCCGGTTTCCTCACGATGATTTCCTTCACCGTTTTGAGAGCAGTGGTGATGAAATAATTTACACAAAGTAATGTGCCTGAGTGGGTTAGAATCCACGACCTACAACTCCTAAGTGTCGGCCGTTACCGCTGGGCGACCACTGCTCGCTGATGTCTTATAATATAAGAGATAAATAATTATAGTCGAATTAGTAGTGAACGTGGTACGATTATTAGGTGAGTAACATTCGTAGTTAAGAATATAATTAACAATAAAGAAGTGTTTGCGTACGTACTACAGCAGTACCTAATTAATTACGTACGTACTTGAATTATTAAAGCTCTGTATTTCGCAGAATGTTTGGACACTATTTTTCGCCGTTTATTATCGTGATTTTTTGTGTATCCCCGAGTCACATTATACACACCAAATGTGCCGTGTCCAGTGTCCATAATGACATATCTTTTATTTTTCGGCGGCATGATAATTTCACTAATTTCATTTCACGTGTGTCAAAACAAATAACGAATGCTAGCGTTACACACTATATTGTAATGTAGGACAGTGTTCAGTGCCACCACACCCATCTGCCATTAAGAATGACAAATGAAATTAACACATTTTTGGAATATAAAACTCATTTTCCACGAATTTGGTTTGACTTCTTCGAATTTTTATTTATGTTAGCATGCATATGTTAGCATATGTTAGCTGTTTTGAGTGAAATAAATAGGTGTGATTTTTTCAGTAGTGTCGACATTTATGAAAAGTAAATTAAATTATTAATGATTGTCTATGAGATACAATTGTTATTCTGCACAATACAATTATATACTTTTTTACATTAATCAAAACAACAAACATTTCTGGCAAGAAAGAATTTTAATAATAATAATAATATTCGACAACTATCACACAACGCCACCTAGTCCCAAGCTAAGCAGAGCTTGTGTTATGGGTACTAGACAACTGATAAACATACTTATATATTTCTAAATACATACATATTATAGATAAATTACACCCAGACACAGAACAAATGATCGTGCTCATCACACAAACATTTGTCCTGGGTGGGAATCGAACCCACGACCTCTGGCATAGCAGTCAGGGTCACTAACCACTAGACCATCAGGCCTGTCGAATTATTATTATTATTGTTTTATAGTAATTGCAACCAAATATTTATAACTAAATACCTTAAATTCACTGACAAACAATGCACAGCCTAATAACCTCTGGATCAAGATGCGTGAAATTTATAAGAGAGTTCTTGTATAAAGTACAGTCAACAAAAGAGATAAATATGCAGGACCGTCGGATAAAGTTGAAGTTTAGTAAGAAACCGATGGATGTTCTCGAATAAAATTTAATTTTATTAAAAGAAAACCAACCGCTCTTTTATCAAATAAAATTTCAGTCGACAATTCATCCATCGGTTTCTTACTAAACTTCAACTATATACGACGATCCTGCATATTTGTCCCTTTGTTGACTGTACCCATAGAAGCTGACTATCTGGTGAAGGTTTGTATTGAAGTTAGAGTCCGTATAAATCCCTTAATGAAGCACAAAAAAAAAAAAAAAAACTTGTACCAACTCAAATTCCATCCAAAAGTAATAAACAAACATCTTTAGCAGTCCTAAAATATTCTATTAAGAACTATTCCTAAAGATATGAGCCCCTCTTTCACGAAAAGGTCAAGACTAAATAATAAAGACTAATGTAATTACTCGTCACTTTGCTACTCTGCTTCATCAAAAGAGATTCGTTTAGTTTTTGTCTCCGGAATCGTTAAGAACTTGGGAGTTATTCCTTTGCCTTATTTTCTTCAAATGATTATGTTCTTTGTGAGCCTCAAAACAGTTTTAATATTCTCGCTTCTACGTAGTCGTTTACGGCCATTTTCTACAAGGCTTTTCAAGACTCAATTTGGTAGGGAATATTGAAAATGGATTGAAAATGGCACTCAAAATTAGTTTTTAAGTACCTAAATTGAAAACTAATTTTAGATGGCAGTTATTAGGTTAGTAGAAAATTCAAATACCGTTTATTATTAGATACCTACTACAATAGAAACTATAAGAGATGAAATTAAAATTAAAAATAGGTCGGTTCCTAAAATGTTTACCATTAATAATGTGTTTTTTTACAGATCATATAATAATCTTTCGATCTATTAAAGTAAGCGGCTTCCATTTTATTATATGGAAGAGCTTATGTCAACTGTTCTCTACCGGTTATATTCTTGATATGGCAATGAAATATACGGTCTTATTATCTAACTATATTGATGAAATCATAACTTTTCTTGCGTCATGTTATGACTACGTAGTCAAGAAAAGTGTTTATTTTGTTCTTGCCATCATCATAAAGAATTGGACTTTCATAGACATAAGACCGATCAAAATTTGAGAAAACGGTCCATGGTAAACAACCGTTTTAGTTTTTTTTTTCTCTGATAAAAAATAACTATTTAGACCGAATGTACTAATTAGGACCACCTAGCTTTACACTAAAACATGCTAGGTAAAACACATAAAAATTTCAGACATTATATTATTTTTTAATTATCGCTATACTTACTTTCATCCGGCACTCCTTGTGTCTGTGGACAGGTGATGGCTTCGAAAGCGGTCCTGCCGTACTGAGCATCAAAGATGGCGATCCTGGAGTGGGGGTTGCAGCTCAGCTTGATCACCTCGCCCTCGCAGCCGGTTCGACTTCGAAACTCATCTGTGAAATATGTGTTTCTGTTTAGTACAACACTTATAGCATTATAACTTTTATAATCGAGGAAAAACATAGCTCGAAAGCAGCTACCGATAGAAATCGGTACCCAATCCCCTAAACGTCCGGCGCACCCTGGACACCTATCACTCGGTAACGCAGAGTCTAGGCGACTAATCCTTTCACAACGATAGCAGCACCTAAAACCACTACACATTATAAACGTTGCATAAGGTTAAGCAATGATTAGCGTATAAAAGTCTCATATCTTAAAGCACCGTTTATAAATAAGGGGGTTTATATTGTAGCTGCTTGTTATACAAACATGTCCCATAGTAACCACCAAACAGATATAAACTATATCATCAATAACATAAACAAAACCAACTAATATTACCCAAAATCCAAACATCATGGAATTGAAAATCAACAAATCCGAACACAATAATTATCTTTCAACATTTATGTTATCCAAACAAATCTCAATTTAAAATACAAATATTAATCCGAACTTAACGGGAGGGCGTTCGACTCGATGCAGATTTTAATTACCATAATAAAATTGAGTATCACTTTCGCCACTAATTAGCGCTGACAACCCTAGATGACTCTTCTATCAATATAGATGTACTTATCTAGGTACCCTTTGTTTTTATGTTCACCCCTTTCGCATCCATTAGTATGTAATATAAAACCGCCAATACGATAAAAGCTTCGGTAAGTGTTCGTGTATCAATTAGTGGAGTGTCCGAGTGTTTTACGCTTAGCTAAGGAAGCTATAACTAATATTAATGACGTGGGCAGACGAGCGGTTGAACCGTCACTTCCTTCTAAGGCCATGCGTTCACTGGTCGTTAAGATTTTTTTAGGTGACTGTAACATTTTATGTTATGCTAGCTTTTGCCTACGGCTTTGCCCGCGTAGATATCTGAAGGCGACAAACTGAGTGTTTTCATTATCCCACGAGCACATGCTACCACCAGGTGGTACCACCAGGTAACCCAGGTGGGTTAGGACATACTTTAAAATATATATATAATATATTTTTTTAATTTAAACCTGTAAATCCGTGGAATCGTAAAGGCATGATTGATCAAACATCCAAATTCAAAAACTCATAAACAAACATGCTTTTATAATATCCATTACAGATACTATTATTATTACTTGGATTTACTTCGAATCGTCACCTATAAATCGCTTGTCGTCCTGTGATCGTCGGGTCTAAATGGCCGTAACCCATTTAAATGCAACGTCATGTTATCAAATTACGGTAAACCAATAGTAACCTCACGAAGGGCACGGAATGGTCTCGTAAAAACTAAAGGAGCAACATTGTTCACGATTTAATTTAGGGTCTTGGCTATGAATTTTAAGTTGCAAATATTGTTCCTAGTTTTGAATTTTGATTCATGATTTGAATCGTAGCTTGAGAATTGAATATTTAAAGAAATCGCAGAAAGCGATAAGGCCGCCCATTGTATGCCTATTTTGTAGTGTTTGATGATTTTTTCATGTTATGTATTTTTGTGGTGTACACAATAAAGTATATATAAATAAATATTTATTTACTTCAGAAGTGATTTAGTCTGTTTAATAGTAAAACTTGATGTTTTTTTGAGGGTGGGAAATCATCAAATCACTCCTCTAGCTCTGGGTGGAGCGGAAGGGAGTGTCAGACTCTTACTGACTAAACCCCACCCGTGCCCGTCCCGTGCCATCCTTAGCACTTTATGTTCCGGGGTAGCGGTAACCTTTCCGGACAATCCCGCTGCATAGCAACACTGTCAAATGAAGATTTAGTTACCAACAAATAAACAAAGAAATAAATAGACCCTTATTGTTTTTATTAAATTCAAGAATTGTTTTTAAATGTTATTTCACGAAACACTCTTGTCCAACAAAGGATACTTCTTATGAAAATAAAATAAATGTATTTTTTGTTTAAATAATAGTTGGCAATTATTCATGTAAAGCTTTGTTCTCATCTTTCGTGTTAATAGTTTTGCTATGCTATTAAGTTTTTTTTTTTAATTTTTAGTAAAGAAAAAGATTATTTGCAATACAGTAATTGCTTCTTGCGGCTTTATTTGAATTACCAAGTATGCATAGAAAAATATAAAGAATAAAAGTGCAAGATAACGTAGAAATTTTTCATTCTAAAAAAAAATATTTACCTTAGTCATCGAAGTCAACGTCAAATCATTTATTTTATTTAAGCACATAAAGAAGAAGCACACTTAGTTTCAATAGGCTTCCGATTTGTTCTGCACCAGTGTGGCGACCTTAAGACGGCTTTTGGCACAGTAATTTTTCAAGGATAATTACCTTTTTTGTTTCTACTATTCTCCTGCTAATTATATTTATCATGTATGTACTTTCTTTTTGTCGACTATTTCTTTAGCATATGTGGAGGCTTGTTATTAGCAATTTTTTAATATTCATTCTTTATGTCATTGGTTTGTTAGTCTGTAAGCCTTCTTAAAATAAAATAAATAAATAATAAAAGGCACTTTTGAATATCAAAATTTGGTAGCCAAAAGGTAAGTAGGTGTAGACAAGAAACTTCATAGTTTACACTATTTACAAGATTTTGTACACATTAGATGTACAGACGCCAGCACATCAAGCTACCCGAAACTGTAAAATTTTTCCCAATCAACTTTAAACCGTAGTCTTTAGCGATAAAGTTGAAAATGTAATAAAGAAATTTGACAGATTGTAGTAGCTTGATATGCTGACGTCTGTACCTGAAATAAAATTACTATAGGATGCATGCAATCGCACATTTATTCTAAGGTTATGTGATGTAAATATCTCTCAAACTACGGCAGCAATTTATTTTTAATTCGCGAAACATAAAACGTCTTCAATTCTAAAATCATAACTAATTACGCATAATTATTTAATCAGAGATGAAACACGAGTATTTTCCGTAACAAGAACCGCTGCAAAGTCCTCTCAAGTTTATAAAAATAACAAGATAACGAAGTACCAACTAATGACGCCACTGAATCCCTGGCGGGATTCAGTGGCGTCATTAGTTGGCACTTCGTTTTCACTGTAAATAATGGCATCATTGCAACTAGGTACTTATAAAATGTTTCTAAAATTTGCTAACACAAAGCACCGATTTAAAGACTGCCATGAAATAATGAAGATCGGCTGACCCATTTAATGAATACCGATTATGATTTGACTTTTTTGTACAAAAGTGTTAGGTAATTTAATCAATCATTTAGTTAAGTACTTATTTATTTTTTATTTAAAGTAACGATGATTCAGTTCAGCATAGCGCTACTAGAAGGGGCTTTAAAAGCGCACTGTCCCGGTAATACCTACCGATACACACAAATATTATAAGTTATGTAGATTTAATCAGGGTAATTTATTTTGTTTGATAACAATATTTCTAAACATTATAAAAATAAACCATGAAAAAACGCAACATCAAAAATTAAAACTACAAACACAACACCGAGCGTTCGAAACGCCCGTCTGCGCCTTTTAATGTGCATGCGGCACACCTATGGTGGCACTCCTGCACACACCCTTACCTTCGGCCATTCACCCCAACCAGGAATTTATTAACTGGGCATAAATCACTTCAATACACTTTCAGGAGTAAAAACGTTACGTCACGCGATCGGTGATTCTGCTACCCTCTTTTTTGTTTTAGAGGGTCATGTTATCAGTAAGAAGCCCCATGTCTCTTTTTTTTGTGGGCGAACCAATTTTGGTAATGGATAGGTTCATTTGTGGTCAGTTTTAGGAAACTTTCTTTTGTTTTTTTGGGAAAGTAAACTCAACTGACGAAACCAGCATGTCCTAGAACCTAAAATTCAAAGACATGTGACATCTACCAACCCGCACTGGGACCGCGTGGTAGATTACAGCCCACTCCGTCTCACAGAGAGGAGGCCTGTTTCCCAGCAGTGGGAACATTATAGGCTGATTATGCTAAACTCCTCAATTATTGAAATCAAGGCGTAAGGGTAGTTAACAAAGTAAAATTCCTTTTATTAGATAGCAAACATATATTTTTTTTCTTGTTTACATTTTAACACCAATTTATCAAAATCGATTCCGCTGCTAAACCGATTAATTTCTTCTTGACCGATAGTAAAAAAACCGGCTCCCTCCGGTAGAGCAAACTCATTAATTTTAGAAGTGGTCGTTAGAAATACGTCGCGGTCTTTGCTGAATAATTACGACCCTGATGGAGGGGAAATGGAAAAATCGAAGAAAACTCAAGACTCAGACGGGCAATACGTATTTAAAATGGATTGTCAGTCACGTCGTGGCAAAACTGTTATCTTATTACTAGGAATAGTAAGGAATACTAAAGAATGAGAAGTGAATTTAAATGCAGCACAATTTAAAGAGATGCGCCGAGAACAAGTTTTACCGAGTAACGGAATATCGAGTATTGCTCGGTATTATGTTTACCAAACCGAGTAACTCGGTTTAGTTGATGCAGGTATTGAGAACGATCGAGGCGGTCCGGCCGGTACTCGAGCGCTGGCTCTGGAGGACGCACGGCTCCCTGTCGTTTCGGGTGACGTAGGTGCTCTCGGGGCATGGTTGCTTTGGGAAGTACCTGTGTGGCATAAATTACAGGGAGCCGGACGCCCGGTGTCACCATTGCGTCGACTGCCGGGAGGACACGGCGTGGCATAAGCTGGCAGAGTGTGCCGCAGTAACCTGTCGCTGGCGGCCGTGGTCGAGTCGATGGTCGGCAGCCAAGAGTCCTGGAGGGGCGCACGGGGAACACTATGCGCCGCCACCTCGGGTCCTGATGTTTGGGTCTGAGTCCCTGAGTCTGTCACCCCAGAACCCATTTAGCGGGGCTGGAAGAGGGCGTTGTCTGCCCTCCACCGACGTCGCAGGTGAGTGGACGATATCTCCCTCTGCCTTTCCGCAGCATCCTTCTTCGAGACGACTCTTTCGCAGAAAGAAACCCGATCTCCGGCGTAGGTGTAAGATGGAACACCGCGGTCAACATTCATGAGGATTTTAAACACCGGAAAAAAAAAGTTGTTGAGAACGAACGAAACGCTTCAAATGTTATAGAAGAATGCCATGCAAGTTTTTGGCATTGCTACGAGGAATTAGTATTTACAGCGCTGCAACAGCGCGAAGATCCGGAAATTGCCATCGCTATAGATTTAGACCAATATCACACCCCGGACACTCCATACAACGCTCGCAAAATAATTACCTACTACTACTACATTAAAAAATGACGTTTGTATACGTATGAATGTGTGCGTGAGGTACTTGTGTTTGCGAGCGCTCTTGTTAAAGAACTGCGACGAATACGCCGAAGTGCGGGGTGAGGTGCGGTAACTGATGTTAGTGCGGGGAAGGGAGTGTCCTTTCTGTACGTAGTACTTTAAGTATTCTGTGCCAATATCTAAGATTACTATGAGAGAAATTTAATTTTTCTGTCCATGACTAATCTACGTCAACATTATAAAGAGGTCAGGTTATAAGTTTGTGTCGTACCTCGTTGGACACACCTCCGACGATAACGAGTACTACCCAAATGTCCACGTATGAGTACTGAGTAATAAACGAGTACTACGACGCATCTCTAATTTAAACTATTAGAAGGGCACTTTAGTGGCTTTTATTATCCTTTACGTATGTTATGTTGTATGTGATACGATAGACTTTAAAGTAGAATATCGGATAAATATTGTGAAACTCTCCACGAGGTTTACGGTACCGGACCGGTTTTCTTTTTGTTACTTTTTTTATATAACTTGGTTTTTTATTTTTTACTGTGTTTGGTTTAGTTTGTGATCTTCCTGTACGAGTCGCAATAAATACTTTTTCTTTCTTTCTATAAAATCTTACGTATTTTTACAACTTAATATTTTTGCTTGTCAGCCTAATCTTTTCTAAATATAAATCTTCCTGTTTATCTTGTATTTTATGCCAAAAACTTGCAACTGTCTCGCCGATGTTGCATGTAAGCACTAAATAGGCCATAGTCTCCACAATATTATTGTTACTGTTATGGCAGAATTTACATGTTGGTAAGGACACCAATGCGCAAACTGTAACATGAATTCAGTACATGGTTCTGAACCCTGCGTTGACAATTTTCTTGTTATAAAAAAAAAAAACAAATGCTGTTCCATACCTTCGGTGCAAAAAAGTCACAACAGCTCATTTTTTTATTTTACAGGAGAGGACTTTTATTTTATTTTTTCCGCATTTATTTCCTAATTTTTTCGCATTTATAACCACAAAGGCACCTGCGCCATCTAGTAGAAATTTGAGATACTTTCGTGGATTTTTTTGTGCTCCAAATATAGGCATGGTTCAGAGACAATTTGGCATACTCACCTCAATTTTGCCGTTTTACTATTTGTGACTTTGTTGCACCGAAGGTGCGACATGTCGACCGCGTAGGCACTTTTCTATGAAACAGCAGATTATTTTTAATAACCAACTAAAAGTTTCTACCCTAGGGGTACCCTAGAATCATCTGCTGAATACGTGGTTATGTTTTCGCGTCGATGTCTCTGCCAGCATCTATAAATACCTACTTTCTTTCAAAAGACAAACAGTGAAGTACAATATTTACTTATATAATTTGAAACATTATACATAGTAAATACTTACGTCTAGTGTTATTCATTAAAACACCCGTCAATCACTTGAAGTATAAACTAAACCTTAATTATTCTTTCAACATTCACGAAAGGATTAGCCGAGTTAAAACTTTAATTCATTAAGCGTTTACCGAACACCCGAACTCGATTAATATTTCAAAACTTGGTCAATTCTGTTTCAACGAACATAATTTCATTTTAACTGAAGAAATTTTCGGTAACAAAATATTAGGTACGAAAAATAAATATTCGGTGGAATGATAAAAAATATTAACAGTTTATGTAATAGGTATTCTATTTATTTCTAAATAATATAAAAGGTCATGTCTTAGATCCATAAATTCGAAGACATGTGACATCTACCAACCCGCACTAGGCCCGCTTGGCGGATTACGGCTCTCTCAATAAGAGAGGAGGCCTGTATATCCCAGCAGTGGGAATTTTATAGGCTGATGATGCTACTATAAAAGGTATATTTACTACCTTAATTTTTTATAAGCTATCGGTTCATCTTTACCTTTGATGAATTTTGATCAATTTGGCACTCAGTTGTAATTCATAACATACACAGCGTTCACTTGTCTGCATCATTATTAATTTAATTCTAAACTCCCTTTACGACATCCATCTCTGTCCTGACTCATTACCCGATTCGAAACGGCAATAGCCAACACCTTAGGGGGGACTGACGTACGGGTCAAAGAGGTCGTGAGTATCCGTCACACAATTGACGAGGTCATTATTTAATTTGTGTTTTTTTAAAGGGTCAATGTCCAAAATACTTGTAAGGTTGTATCTTCATTGTTAGTAGTCTTATCATATCAATATAATAAAAACCGGTCAAGTGCGTGTTGGACCGCGCACAATGAAGGGCTGCAGTTGGGATGAATTTGTAGTTGAAAAACAAGTTCTCCCATACGTCACGGTAAATTCTCTTATTACAGGCACTGCAGAAAAAACAAATGAAAGAGAAAAAAAGAAAAAAAATTGAGAAGTTGTTGAAAAAATATTGAGGAGTTGTTTGAAATGAAAGAGCATGCCACGAGTCACCGAGACGAGACTTGCAGAACGACGCGACGACGGACGGAAACAGGTGCACGCGTCCGCGTCACCCGAGGCCAAAAACCCGCCCTAATGTTTCACTTCTAGGGGTTTATTTATAAACGTTGCTTAAAATTAAGGGACGTTTAACCGGTCAAGCGGCGCGGTTCGCCGATCGGCGACGAAACAATAGAAAATCAATTGTGTCTCACTAGCGGAGCTTGACAGATTAAACGCCAAAATGTATGCTGCTTAGACAATCGCGAATCATTACTTAACTTTAAGCAACGTTTATAAATAAACCCGCAAATTTTTACTATAAATTGTAATACTCACACGGACGGCACTTATACGCGACCTCGACGTACTTGCTCTGCCTCGGACAGGGGTCCACAAGACCCGGCATTGGCAGGGTACTGAACTTGCACTGAGGCTTCTTTTGGCAAGCTTCCACCACCGTCTGTAGTAATGAGTACTAGAAGAAAACGATTTTAGTTAATCAATTTGAATATGCTGTAGATATCTACGTAGGTATTATTACTTTTGGCACAGTAAGGGAATTGACTTTTAATTATTTGGTCAGTTACTATGCGATGCTTTTTTACCTACTGTCTGTTCTATTAAACAGAAAATTTAAGTTTAAATAGAAAATTTACCAACTGTGTTAAAGTAAATATAGGTATACAAACTTCACATAAGTTAAATAATTATTAAATTTAGAAACTAAGAGTTTTTATATAATTATTTGTCTATTGTTAACTTTTGATTATTTATTAATTTTAAAAGACTATTTTAGCTCTTCTCGCTTGAAACACAGGATTACCTAGTTCAGGCACGTAAGTCTTAGCAATATAATTTTTATTAGGTCCTTACATATGAAATTGGCGTTTTGTATGGAAGGAACAAAAAGTCGAATATTTTTTAATATAATATATTTAATTAATCAAAGTATGAACCATTGTTTTCAATGCACTTTTGCCATCTTATAGGTAGTTCATTGATCCCTTTACTAAAAAAACCAGTCGGACGGGAATCAATAAAATCTTTGAAGGCGATTTGGACTGCCCCATCGGAGTTGAATTTTTTCCCTTGCAAAAAGTTATCCAAATTGCGAAAAAAATGGTAATCTGTTGGAGCAAGGTCCGGGGAGTACGGAGGATGTCTAAGACATTCCATTTCAAGCTCTTCTAATTTGGTAGCCGTCTGTTGCGCAGTGTGTGGTCTGGCGTTGTCGTGAAGCAGCAGTGGCGTGGAGCGATTGACCAGTCTTGGTTGTTTAGCCGCTAGCTTTTCCATCATGGTTTGTAATTGCTGACAATAGACATCAGCTGTAATAGTCTGGCCAGATTTGAGAAAACTGTAATGAACAATACCGGCACTAGTCCACCAAACGCTTACAAGTAACTTTTTTGGGGTTAATTTTCGCTTGGGGCAGGATTTGGCTGGCTGGCCAGGATCCAACCATTGCGCTGAGCGCTTCCGATTATCGTAAAGAATCCATTTTTCATCACAGGTAATGATTCGGTTTAAAATACCTTCATTGTTGTGCCGGTTCAGTAATGTAACGCAGCAGTCGACGCGCGTTTGCCGGTTTGCTTCAGTCAATTCGTGAGGTACCCACCTTTCAAGCTTTTTAATCTTCCCAATTTGCTTCAAGTGAATTAAAACAGTTTTATCACTAACATCGAAGCCTGCAGCTAACTCGGACGTGGTTTGCGATGGGTCCGCTTCCACAATAGCCTTCAATTCTCCATTATCAACTTGGGTCTCAGGCCGTCCACGGGGCTTGTTCTGCAGGTCAAAATTTCCAGAACGAAAACGTTGGAACCAAAAACGAACTGTGTTTTCTTTTGCAACATGACCGCCATACACATCATTCACCCTTCGAGTCGTTTCCGCAGCACTAGTGCCACGGCGGAACTCGTACTCGTAAATAATGCGATATTTTAAATTTTCCATTTTGTAAAATGAGTGACGCAAACAGAAAAAACAGAAGAAAAAAAAACAAATGAATGACGGTCATCGAAGCACAAATACATGAGTAAATAGCTGTACAAATTTGAATTTGGAATTCCTTACCAAAGAGGAGAAATTCGTGATTAAAGTGGCCAGTACGAAAAACGCCAATTTCATATGTAAGGACCTAATATTTAAGCAAAACTGTACAAATTTTCATGCCTTATAATTTTTGAATAAATATATTATTATTATTATACAACAAGTTTTTTATATATCCCATAACTCTAGGTGGTCATTGCACTCATCATTATGATCAATCGCGAAAAAAAATCAGCTGTTCACTAAATTTACGTTCGTATAACTTGTCAAAATGTAGGGACACCCCACATTTTTTTTTTCGGTTTGGTCCCATAGTAAAATTTGTTCATAATGATGAGTACCTACAATAACCCCTAGAGTTATGGGATATCAAAAAAAACACGTTGTAATTGGCTTAATGTTTGGGGTTCTAATTTATAACTCACCACTCTTTCCAAAAATTATTGTTTGATATCAATCAATCTGCCTAGCCTTTTCCCAACTATTTGGGGATCAGCTTCCAGTCTAACCGGATGCAGTTAAATAACAGTATTCTACATGAAGTGGCTGCCAATCTAACCTCCACAACCTAGTTACTGGGTAAAACGATACCCTTTGGTAAGACTGGTTTTCAGACTTTTGGGGAACTGGCGGGTCGTTAGACGCCCAACGACTGTCAAAGATCTACGAATGACAGCCGGGATCAACGGCTTAACGTGCTTTCTAAGGCATGGAGAGATCTCGTAAAGTAATGGATGGTCACCCATCTACGAACCGACCGCGGCAGATACTTTTGGGACAGACCGTACATATACAGCAGCAGCCAGCATTAAAAAAAAAAAACAAATGAAATGGAATCCTTAGGGCCTAACCACAAAAACTTAGACACCTGTACAACGCGTGTCAATTTATTGTCAGTCTTACGTCAAACTTCATTTATATTTATATCGTGTTTACCTCGTTTAACTTTTGTTTAGCCTAAACAAATGATAATATTTTGACATAAAGACAATAACGCTGCCCCCGATAGGAAAACAGGCGCATCCAACAGTTTTTCCATTACAGTACGCAAAATACGCGCAATGACTTGGAGTTGCGGACACCAGCCCGTATTACCTATTACATAGGTGCATTGCCGGAATCAAAAAAAACAAAAGGGTCATCTGCCTGTATGTTTAATATTTTTCTAACTTCCTCCAGTAATTAATTTCCCAATCAACAGCAATTAATTTCCCGTTTCATTCATGAAAACATTTATTTCTACGTTTTTAATTTTTGTTAGATACGTCTTTTTAACTATCTGGGGCAGAACGGTTGCTGAGCCATTGTTTTTCACTAAGTATAGCTATCATCATGGAATTTCTACATTCTCACCAAAGCAGTGATGCCCCAGTAGTTACAGACCTGACTTACGATTTGTAGGTCATGGGTTCGAACCCAGGCAGGCTCCTAACTTTGTGTAATGTCTTTCATCACCACTGCTCTTAAAAACTGTGAAGGAAAACATCGTGAGGAAACCGGCATGTCCTAGAACCAAAAAAAAAATCGACGACATGTGACATCTACCAACCTGCACTGGGTCCGTGGTAGATTGCATCCCATCACTCCCTCTCACAGAGAGGAGGCAGCGGGAACACTATAGGCTGATTATGGACATTTTCACCAAACTAATATTGAAAAGTAATCGCATCAACAAACAATAAATCTCAAAAAAATATTCAAAGGAAATAAATTATCCTTTCCGAAAGGTAACGACATACATCATCAACTTTAGGAAGTATCCCTCAGAAAAATATCGCTTTAAGTGCCAAAGACGATCTAATGTTTCCTATTAAAGTCATCTTTCATTTTTTTATGTCAGAATATGACAAACGGGCTATTGGCCCACCTGATGTTAAGTGCTTGTTATAGTCTGTAGACACCCGCAATTTCGGCACCTCTGCAAATAAGGTTTTTTGAATACTCTCCCTGAATTTTTAAAGCACTTTTTATGAAAATTCTACGGGTCGGTACATTAAGGTAAAAGCAATGTGTATTAGGTTTCAGGACAGATACTTGTTTAGTCAGCTATTTTTCAATTTGCCATAGGTAAATACGTCTTTCAAGCGAGGTGTGTAAATTTCATCGCCACAGGCAAATCACGCATCACACTGACGTCACGGAAAAATCCTGCATCGCGCAAGCAGAATTTACCGGGCAACTATCATAAATACAACGTTCCGACATCACTCATCGAGCAGTAGCCTATTAGACACAACATCCGTCTGGTCGGAGGACCCTCCCTTTCCTATGGAGGATGAGTGAACTTTACACCCTATTCCTCATGCCTCTATAGGAGTTGTGCGTTACTTTTGCTTGTAAACTTGCATTCATTACTTATTACCAGTTTCTAGTTTGATTAATTGAAATCAAAAGGTAGAGCAGTGGTGGCTAAGTAGTAACGGCCGCGACTTACGAGTTGTAGGTCGTAGGTTCGAATCCAGACAGGCGCTTTACTTTGTGTCAATTATTTCATCACCACTGCTCTCAAAACGGTGAAGGAAAACATCGTGAGGAAACCGGCATGTCCTAGAACCAAAACATTCGAAGACATATGGCATCTGCCAACCCACACTGGGGGATAACGGCCCACCCCCTCTCGCTGAGAGGAGGCCTGTGTCCCAGCAGTGGGAACATTATAGGCTGATTATGTAAAATGAAAAGGTCTAAATAATTTAAATCAAAAGATTAATATAAATCGAAGCAATAACAGTTCCAGCAGCTAATATGAAATAATTCGATGTTTTATACAGGGTGTTACGGAAAGGGTATATCAATACAAACGGGTTGAAGAGTGTATCTGGTCTAGAATCTCTGTACAAAATTTCAGCTCAAAAGCATTAACTTTGAAAATGCTTAATATTTTTTTATTTCGACATCACGGCGCTGCACTGGCGCGCGGCGGCGTGATGTGCGTGGTACTAGGCGCACAGACACACTACAGATAATGGATAATGACCCTCGTAGTGCGGTGACACGTTTGTTATGATTTCAATTTAATAAACTATCGAAATAAAAAAATATTAAGCATTTTCAAAGTTAATGCTTTTGAGCTGAAATTTTGTACAGAGATTCTAGACCAGATACACTCTTCAACCCGTTTGTATTGATATACCCTTTCCGTAACACCCTGTATATTAAGCTTAAAAAACAAAGGGGAGTCATAAAAAATGGAATACAATTAAACATAAAGGGGACGTTTCATTATTTTGTTCGCTGTCCGCATACACACCGCATGCAAGCTGACGCTATACTTTGCCTAATTAGAATTCAGGCTGCACCATCCAATCAGAATGCGTTATATGACCGAACCAATGAATCGTGGGCCGGCTACAATGCGGACGGAGAGTGTAATCGAATCCTAATGTTTCAATAAGGGGTTTGTACTTGATAACTGGATGGAATCACAGAATAGCTCTGATAAACAAGCTTCAGCATTATTTAGAAATTGAGAATCTTTAACTGGAAATATGACAGTATCTTTGGCATTAAAGAGAATGCTAAGATCGGGGCATTTTTTGGCAATGGGTTTGACACCCGAACCTTTTTTACTAACTGTCCAACTCTTTGACAATTAGATAGTGCCTGTAAATAATTTAATTGAAATAAATGCTTTGAGTTCCAGACACAAGCCATTGGTTTCAATTTTATTTTAAGGACTAAACCAAACATTTTATTTGTATACCTAGGAAGAAACCAGTTAGTTTACACCCGTCGACTCCCAACGTCGACGCGTCGACGGGTGCCATTGTTGTGTGTATGAACACTTAGCCTATATCCCATAATGGACAACATTGAACCCTTAGATTTGGAACCATAACTTTACACTGTTGTCATCATCTACCTTTTCTCTCCCGTTTCTTTACAAACTTTTTTTGTAATTTTTCACATACCTGCTAACGTGCTTAGCGATATAACCTACAATTAAAACCATTAACGAAATTACCAACCTGCATAGCATTAGGTCTTTTACAGTTTTTGCTCTCTTCTAATTCCTCATTGCTCAAAGCAGGACACCCCTGCTCCTCACCAGCCTTCCCATACTGAGCTACTTGTATGCTGATGGTGGTACCTCTGGGACATGCTAGGGACACTGTCTCGTCGTTGCAGACTGCCCGATGTATGACCTTGAGAGTATCCAGGAGAAGTGCTGTAACAAATGAACAAAAGAAGGTTGTTACAATAAGTTTCGAATAGCAAAATAATCAAGGATGTGGAATTTCATAATTTTTAGTATAAGTATTTTCATTGTGACCATTTTGAAGATATCTGAGGAACCGCAGATATGAAATTAATCTGCCTGTTGGTGTAATTTATTTTATTTTATTCTTCAAATCGCTTCGCTCATAATGTCCCTTTGTAAAGGGGCTTTTTCTGTTTCAGTGAACTATTCACGAACCTATACAATATTACGAAACTCAGGTGAATGATAATATTTTTGTGGCAACAAAATTCGGAGTGCGAAAATATATAATTCTGAGAATACGCCGTGGGTGTCACAGAAGGTTACCACATACTGAAATTACCTACCTGGAAAAATCCAACAAAGTTACACTGAACTGACAACCCTAAGCAATCCTCACAAATCTCAATATACTTCAGGTGTTCGCTCCATAAACAAGGTAATACAAAACTGGGTATATTCCAGAAATCCAGACTTTTTCCTCGAATATATGCCAGAACAAATTAGGGCAGCACAACACGACCTTGCAAAGAAGGCTACACGTGGAAAAACAGTCACGTGATCCAGAAATAACAATAAGCATCGTCTTCGTAAACAAGCGAAAACAAATAAGAACCTTCAAGACGCTGATTGCGTCACACTTGGGAAGACGTTGATACTCTAATGACATATGTTTTGTTCAGATTAACTTCGGAACTTTCACAGTTGAAGTTCTGATGCTTATAAGTTGCTCGGTTATTGTCGCGTTCGTTTGTTTTATTATTCGGGAAAGCAATATTGCAAGAGTCAAGTGTTAAGGTTAATTATTTGCCTTTTGACCTTGATTAACAGAATATCAGTTCTGCATCCAGCGCTGGACAATTCGTAGAAAACCTATTATTTCGTTGGTTTGTTCGTGAAGGCCCATCAAGATATTCAAAAGTTTTTTGTTTGATTTTCCCTAAGTAGTGGAGAGTTCGACGTCAGTGCTAAGCAGCAACTTATTTTTGATACCGACTCTGTAACTTTCTTCTATTAAATACTAACCTTCATGAGTCCTGCATTATGAAAGAATTCTCGATGTTTGATGTCAATTTAAAACTGGCGGATTCTGTACTGTCGATCAATTCTGTACAAAGCTTACCGTGAAAACTTGGGTGAAGTGAGATGTCAATATTGTCAATCCTTAGCATTAGGTGAAATGACAGCGCACTTCACCTAACTTTAGATGGTGATTTTTTTTACAAAATAGACCGACTGATCTCGATTCAAGCCCAGTTTTAAATCGAGATTCACGACTGAGTCTCATTCAAGAGTATCTATGAGCCTAATTCTTTAACCTACATTTTTATCAGCTTTAACACAAAAACCATACCTTTGCCAAGCTACAATGAAAAAAAACCTTATTAGGTCAACATTTAATTAGGTTCACTTTGAATGATGACAGTTTTCATATAAAAAGCTTGCGTGTTAACTGTAGACATTAAATATACGTACATAAAATAAAGGCAAATAATATGCGGCACACCCTCTATTATTAATGTTATAATACATGATGCTACAAAAAATACGGTTCATTTATGTCCGGTACCTGTCATCTAGGTAGATAGGTACAAACAAAAACTAATCGTTTTTTTAGGGTTCCGTACCCAAATGGTAAAAACGGGACCCTATTACTAAGACTCCACTGTCCGTCTGTCTGTCTGTCACCAGGTTGTATCTCATGAACCGTGATAGCTAGACAGTTAAAATTTTCACAGATAATGTATTTCTGTTGCCGCTATAACAGCAAATACTAAAAATAGAATAAAATAAATATTTAAGGGGGCTCCCATACAACAAACGTGATTTTTTTGCCGTTATTTGCTCGATATTAATAATGGCAACAGGTAGACGCATAAAATATTCACAAAATATGTAGTTGTATATTCACTTCAAAAATAAATAATTAAAATAAAATAAAATTAACGGGGGCTCCCATACAACAAATGTGATTTACATATGTAGCGTTAAACATTGTACGGTGGTACGGAACCCTTCGTGTG
This sequence comes from Amphipoea oculea, assembly GCA_945859645.1. NCBI lineage: Eukaryota > Metazoa > Arthropoda > Insecta > Lepidoptera > Noctuidae > Amphipoea > Amphipoea oculea. Next base: position 17,405,954 of record OX243864.1, on the reverse strand, counting down.
CGAGTTCGACTCGCACTTGGCCGGTTTTTCGTAATATTTTCTGTTATACTCTTTTTGATTCGGTCACGTTCATACAAATGTGGTCATCCTACACGCTCGCCGGTTGCCACCGAATCTTTCTGAAGAACGGCACCAATACGGTCAGTACCTATATGTCTTTTCTTTCTATGGCACCCCTCCCGGCGTTTCCATCTTAAAACTCCCTGTAATCTTAAAGAACGTTTCAAGTTCCTTCATGACACACATAATAGATATCTGAGGTCATCGGAAAACCTGAGACTAGAGATGCTGATGCATTCCACCAGTTTCTATGACAAATCTTTTACTTTTCAAGCAGTATGCAGTTATGGAATGACTTGCCCGTGTCGGTAAGGAGTGCACAATATTTGTCCACTTTTAAAATTATGATAAAAAAAGCACTTCCTCTCTCTTTTCCTCTCCTTTCCTTTCTCTCTCTCTCTCTCTCTCCTGTTTTTTGTTGTTGTTTGTTGTAGTTGTTGTTTATTGTTTGTTTATGTATGTATTTATTTTATTATGTAAATTATACAACACTGACTACCTACAGTATTTGTCTCTCCTTCCCCTTTTTAATCCATCTAAAGGTTGTCTTTGAAAGGTAATTCTAAATTTATAACAGAGTCACCATATTGGTCCATTTTAAGAAAACTGCTGTTCATTATTTAAAGAATATTGACGCCCTAAGCCGAGGTCCGTACCCCACAGGGAGTGAGTGCCCTTAGCGTGTAGTCGCTTAGTTTACAAGTTTTCTGCTCTGACAAGAGAACTTAATTTATTATGGCAACTACAGGATAGCCTGGTCTAGCACCCGACACTCCCTAGGTTGACCTGCGTAATGCCATACACAAATAAAAATAACTAATAAAGTAATAAATATTATAATTATCAGACTCTAAGAAAGTGGAACGGACTTGTGTAAAGTACCATCAACACTATTTTAAGTTTAAAAAATAATTGTCTATTAAAAAAAATTGTTATAATAAAATTGTTTATTAGTCTTATAGGGAAGATTGTAATTAATTATTGCGTGGTAATGCTGCCAACCTTTTGGGCACTTATCCCATTGACAGCGATGCGGACGAATTTTTTGATGCCCAATGAGCTCCTGTCTTTTTTTATTTTTATTTGTATATATATATTTTAGTTTGTGTGTACATAAACAGTGATGATGAGTTAATAAATAAAGAATTCAGTATTAAATAAAAAAAAATTAAGTACCCGGTTCTATTTACAAGTATTAAAAAGCCTTAGTTTAGTAAAAAAGAGTTTACTAAGTAAAACTGTGTGCTAATAAGCACGATCTTCTTTGTTTTCCGTATCTGTCCAGTGTCCAAAGTTGTCAATAGATGACACGTGTCGGAATGCTGTTTCAAAATGGTTGCCAAAAGAAAAACACGAAAAAGTAAAACAGTGGGGATAGAATAGTACTGTAACAATACATACGAGACAGACGACTGTACCCGATACATAGTTAATGTATTACCAACGTTTATTTTGTGTAGGACGGCTAAAATAAATTTCTTATGTGTGAAAAGTGTAATGTATTATGTGGGCACAATTTATTGGCTACTAAAAGGAGTATTTGTTTCATTCCCCCGAAGGGATGGTTTGTTTTCAGATGTTATTATACCACTGTTAAACATTATAAACCCTTTACTAATAAACGTTGTATCGAGTCTGTATAGAGCGTAAATTTCTACATTTTTGGCAAATAAATCGCGAATGCAGATAATGTGTTTTAATGAATTCCCTTTTGTATCTACTTAACCGGTCAAGCGGCGCGGTTCGCCGATCGGCGAAGAAACATTAGAAAATCAATTGTGTCTCATTAGCGGAGCTTGACAGATTAATGCTGGAATAAAAATACAACACAGTTGGTCAGCAACAAATTTTAACACTTTACTTTTTAGGGCTCCGTACCCAAAGCGTAAAAACGGGACCCTATTACTAAGACTCTACTGTTCGTCTGTCTGTCTGTCTGTTACCAGGCTGTATCTCATGAATATGTGATAGCTAAGCTAGACAGTTGAAATTTTCACAGATGATGTATTTCTGTTGCCGCTATAATAAAATATACTAAAAACAGAATAAAATAAATATTTATAAAAAATAAATGCAAAAAAATCACGTTTGTTGTATGCAACAAACGTGAATTTTGCATTTATTTGCTCGATATTAATAACGGCAACAGGTAGACACTTGAAATATTCACAGAATATTTAGTTGTATATTCACTTTATATATAAATAATTAAATTAAAATAGTTATATTAAATATTTAAGTGTAGGTCCCATACAACAAACGTGATTTGTTTACCGTTTTTCTTCAGTGTGTTTCGCCTTGTGGGACAGAACCCATTGAGTGCGAGTCCAACTTGCACTTGGCCGGTTTTTTTTAATTTTAAGAATTTATAACTCTTTGCTATTATAAGAGAACATCTAAACAGCAGTTTTTTGAATATTTTTTCCCGTGATGTTAGATGATATTACGCAAAAGTAAAAACTTTTGCTGCTGACCGTACCACAAAAAAGTAAACGACTACTTTATCAAAGGGACTACAAAATTGATGAAATCCTATATTATCGAAAATAAGTACACAACACACGTCACACCAACACAACACATAATGAACACACACACAGACATCTCACACACCATCATCACATCTACCAATCTACGCCATCAGCACCCTAATTGCGTAACACACTATCAATATCTGAATCAATTTGAAGGATATTGCGCATCCATTGCTTCATATGTTCGAAAAATTTGTCTGCTCAACAACGTAAATAACGCAATGAATGTTGTTGAACTGTCAAAATGAAAGCCATTGCTTCTGATAATGTTTTATGCAATTACCCTGCTGGGTACATAAACGTGACTTTGCCAAACCTACCTATATACCTACCTATACGCAACTGCGTTTACGTTAATCCAAATGGCCATGCTAATATAATGGGTATGGTACATCAACATCAGTGCAAGTCTGATTAGCGCCGGCAGCTTAAGTGCCAAGGGCATTAACAGCTTAAAGATCCAACCGCAGTTGCTATGCAGACGCGTTGACGACGTATGACAGCGCTATCTCAAATCACTAAGGATCAGAATTGGTATCGTTTTTACGTGCCAAATTACGATAAATTAAAGGTCTACAGTCCGTTCACAGCTATTTTACCTCTGACAGAAGCAACCTAACTGCAACCTTATTGTAACAACAATAAAGATCACAGTGATTTTGACAGATCCGTCAGTGGCAGCAACCCAACAGCAACCTTATTAAAATGAAAATAAAGATCAATGCGACGTTGACAGTGATGCAAAATTAGAGGTAATATACCTGTGAAAGACCTGTAGAACCAGCATATAACATAACCTAACCTTTTTGGTTGGTATGTCATAGTCTAGTAAATAATTCCGGCTGAATTTTTTTTTTTCATCGGTATCTAATCTCGTTTGTTTGGGACCCGGAGCCGGCAGCAGAGGCAATCACTAAAATTTAACATCATTAGAACCGAAAGAATGGCTTGACCTATTTGCTTTATACAGTGAGGAAAAAATAATTGCTTAGAAAATTGACTACCAAATTATATTGCCCGTATATTCAAATCGTAACCGTCCTTCGTTTTTTTTTTTGACAATTGCACGAAATGTCAATATCACGGCAAATTGTCTAACAGAGACAATTTGGTAAGCATATAATTTTCCTGACTGTACAAAGCAATTAATAGGTACACATTATTCGTCCAAACATTTTCTCCCGCAAGGTGGACCGATGGCCTGAGGCCGCTAGAATCCGCTGGATACGGGAAGCACAGAACCGGTCGAAGTGGAGGTCTATGTCCAGCTGTGGACGTCTTTCGGCTGCAATAATGACGATGATGATTCGTACAAAAACTACTTTTAAATACTCTCTTAAGAAGAATGGGATGCTGTTATCACAATTTTTTAAATATAAATTAGTTTTGAGGTGCTTTTTGAATCAATCAATCAATTCAGCCTATGGCAGTCCACTGCTGGACATAGGCCTCTCCCAGTCTGCCACAACACAATGTCCTCCGCCTTCCGCATCCAGTCTGTCCCAGCCACCTCCTTTGCCGACACTACGCTTGCATACGCTTTTCGAATGAACAATCAAAAGCTCCAAACCCGTACCCAAGCGAGTTTCCTGCCATACTACAAAATAAATGCAACAAATGACTTGCATCATCTCAACACAGCTATTCAGACTACAACAACTTGCAACTGTGCAACTTTTATTTTTGTGAAGCAACAGTAAAAGTTAAAAAACTTATAGTATCTACTAAAACACAGGCAATTTAATCGCATCGTTAAATCAGGCTTTACGGAGAATTTTAAGAACGATAGTGTTATTTCTGTTACCTATGTAAAATGGTGTCGTTTTGAGATTACATGCACCCAGTTATTTAATCGAGTGTCGAGACCTCGATGTATCGACGTTACCGGTAGTTTATGTCCCATGTGACAGGTAGCGCCCCTATCGGCGATCTTAGGTACTTCCATGCGCTTAGAAGCTATTATTATCGCGTGGCTTTCGATGAAATATTTTTCCTGTACGTTTAAGGTTTAAGAAGGATTATTTTAAGATTATTTTAAATTTAAAATCTCATCTTCAGTTTTAGAAGGCGCTGAAGATCAAGACTTGACTATTTTTTTTTCATTTATTATTCCTTATTGTAAAGTCAAGGAAATTCATTGTGTAGCAAATTGACTACCAACTTAAACCAACTAACCAACCAAAACCAACCAACCAACCACCAACCAAAACCGACCAACCAGCAAACCCAACCAACCCACTTAAATTGTCCGTAAATTCAAATCACAGCTGTATTCTGTCACAGTTGTAAAAAAGAAAACAGCATATTGGCATTGTTTGTCAATTTATAAGCAACTAGCTCCGCCCAGCGGTTTCACCCACATAAGTTTCGATTCCGTGGGAATATCGGGATAAAAAGTAGCCTATATGTTAATCCAAGGTGTCAGCTACCTCCGTACAAAATTTTATCAAAATTGGTCCAGCCGTTTGAGCGTGAAGAACTAACAAACATATAAACACACACACACTCAAAAACTCTCGCCTTTATAATATTAGAGTGATTAATCTCCTTGACTGCACATGAATAATTATAAAATTATTACAGTGCACCTCTGCCTAACCCTTTGGTAAAAATAGCCGTGGTGTTACGTTATTACAGCTTTAACACGGATTACCTATGTATGCACAAAGGCGAGCTTAACCCAGAATTTCGAAAATGGACAGATTTAAATACACAAGCGAGTGCAAAATTATTCTGGGATTTACATTTTTAGACGCAGTTTCTTAAAAGTTATAAATTGTTTTATGTCACTTAAGAATGATTTTATAAAATCCACACATCTTTTATATGAAGACTTAAAAAGGTGGTTTGTCACATTTTATATACAAAAGCTGTCAAACAGCAATTTATATTTCAAAGTTAAAGCATCTATAAATTGAATCGGCCCTTAACCTCTCGTCTGTCGGAACGTAGATCTACGCGAGACACAATGGCTTTTTAATTGTGTCTGTAATTACGACATTCAATGGGTTAAATTGAAACAATCTTCAGTTAAAAAACATTTTCTGAAAACTGCCAATATTTATTTATAAAAAAAACACTAGGAGAACAAGGCTTGAAAACTATAAAGTACTGAGCTATAAATATCACAAAATAAAACCTAAAAGTGTACTAGAACCGTCCAGGGTCGAGGCTTGAGACTTGAAAATTCTAGAAACTTCCAGCAAGAAACTTAAATTTAAGCCTAAGAGAAGTTCGTGAACCCACTCAAAACTTCAACACTCTCTGAATCATAATTAACAATGAAAGATGCTCCTTTACATGTGATTAATTTTCGTAACTTTATATTTAAAAGTTTTATTAGTTTTGTTTGATAAAATTTTAATATTTGAACTTTCTAATGAGGACAAAGTTCTAGAAGAGAGTAATATTTTAGTTTGAAAATTAATGCATTTTATTTCGTGTTTGTTGTAATACTTACCTTAATGTTAAAGATCCATTGGTATACACAGGCTCTCGTAAACAATTACGTTATCTGATGACCAACTAGATAACCGATTACACGACCCGATAGTCGTGTGATCGGTTATCTAGTTGGTCGGCAAACCTCATCCAACCACCCTGCGACTATTCGCAGGGTGGTTGGATGAGAGTTGCCGAGAATTGAGATGAGGCGCCATTGCGCGCAATTGGAGTGGCCTATGGCCAGCAGAGGACTACTGGAGGCTGATGATTATGATGGATCGATTCCAAACTTTCGTAAACGAAGTAATAAAATATTTAAGATATCCTATCTAGTAGATGCAAAGAAAATCACACCAACTCCCCACACAATTTTCTCGCATTATCCTTTTTTCTTAGCCGATTCAGCTTTCTTCGGTAAGTTCATACAAATTTTCATAAATGTAGTCTCTTTTCAAGAATTTCACTATTTCTATCGTCATCAGTTAATGTTATGACATGTAGCAAGATGAAAATTATTGTAAGTTAAACCTATGTTTCGGGCCACATTTGCTTCGTCGTGTATTCCACGTACGACACGTCTTCAAAAGTTACATTACCTGTTCACTTTGAGTGAACCTCAAGAAGTCAAGATGCATATTAATGCTACTATGTATAATCAACTATGATCGCGCACAGAACAGTAAATTTTAGTTCAGAAAAGAAAACATGTGTGATGAAAATAACAATGTTAGTCTATTTTTAAATTATATATTTCTATAAATTGGACAGTCTCCTTTAGAGTCTAGACATAATCTTGGTCAGGCCATATGAAGACCATGCAGATGAGTGTCTTAGATGGTCTTTTGAGGAAATAACCACACAGATTTGAATGGACCAGTCAAGCACGCATTTGTCAGTAATCATGTAGCTCAACTAAGGTCCCCAATTCTATATCATTCCCCGTGAAATCTTACCACGTGCAAACCACTTCAATGTCGTATCTTCACTGAAAAAAATGCACTCCAATCAAGTGACTTTTTAGCTTCATTGACGATATCTTGTTTAGATTAATCAAAATCTTAGTAAAGTTAATCATCACGAGATGATTACAGCAATACTAGTTAAAATGATTGAACGCTCAAACAAGTTTCTTGATTACCTTTAACATGACATCATTTTAGAAGAGTTAACACAACAAATTAAGTTAGTTGTGTTAATCAAGCAACTTGATCAACTTGATTGCTGCAAATAGGTTTTGTGATAATTCCAATCAAGATCCCGTTTCAAATCTCAATCAAGTAGTAGATGTGATCATTGTGCTTGATAGGTTCAGATGCAAACAAGTAACTTAGTCAAACTAAATGAAATCTTGATTGTGGCAACTACTTTTTTTTCAGTGTTCTTAACGGCAAGGAATCGAAATGTCAACCGTACGTACAGTTTTGACAATTCAAACCACGCCATTGTGTGAATACATTGATAGCATATATCGTGATTAGCTATGGAATTGACGTGGTTTCGAAGTAAGGCATCGTTAAGTGGTGATAGTGAATTAGGGCCCAGAACGAACAATACCAAAGAAAAGACAGTCATGTCCAGCTTTTTCTGTCTCCTGAACTTTCTTAGATATCTACAGATGAAACAGTTCCGTATCTTATGTAGGGACTAATTGAGTTCATTTGCTAATGTCACGGACTATATCTAGTAACCGGTGGTTTTTTGTGTAAGCCTACATGTTTTTTTTTATTAATATTGTTTCAGAACAAACGATTCTACTACGGATTCTGGTAAGTCTACCAATCGAAATGGCAAATCTGGGAGATTTTAAGATAAAGAACTTTATCTTAACTTAGCTTTCTCTTAGCCTTTCACTTAGTTAATTGAAAGCAATATCGAGTTATGCAATACAGCTGGCTTTAAAACATTTAAGGAACGGATACCCCAAATCCAAGTTAAAAAAAAGCCTTTACCGAGAACTATTCAAAACTACTTTCGGCTGGCCCTTTGGGAAATTAAGCCCTATGCCCTTTTGACGATGTCTATCTTAACATACATCTGTTTGTCTATTAAATTCTATCCAATAAGCTTAATATGTTCTGGCTCTCAAAGAACGAAAAGTTTAATGTAATTTATTCCTAAGCTTTTTTTTATAGTGTAACACACAATCAAAAACACCAAAACGAATAATAAATTCAAATACGTCACTGTCAAATAATAAGGGACTTTCTGCACTTGAATACCTCATTATTCATATTTTTTGACGACAGTAAATAAAAACTAAAATTATTGAAAAACATTGAAACTATTAAAATCTCAAGCCTGTATTCTCTAATTGGTTGCTTAGAAGGTTGAAAGCTAGTCAAACGATTAAATTTTGCTCCGTTAACGAATTACTGAGCGAAATGGGCTCCCCATCTTTTGGCTTAGTGATAATATTTTACTTTTAGTAAAGCCTAAAACCATTATTAGACGATATCAAAATGACGACTCTATGTATACTTAGCGGTCTGGATTTAGCGAGCAGTACTAGCGCAGAAGAAACGGCTGGGACTTACGATTCGTAGGTCGTAGGTCCAAACCGTGAAAAGCGCTTTCCTTTGTGTTCATTATTTCATCACACTCTGAAAACGGTGAAGGAAAACATCGTGAGGAAACCGGCATGTCCTAGACCAAAAAATTCGAAGACATGTGACAACTACCAACCCGCAATGGACCTGCGTAGTGGATTACGGCCCACTACCTCTCAAAAAGAGAGCAGGCCTGTGTCCCAGCATAGCAGTGGGAACATAAAAGGCTGATTATGCACCACTTTATTATACAAAACAAGTAACTCTATTAACGTTATATCCCGAAAAGGGCTCCTGAAAGTCATTTTCCTGTAATCAGTACATTGTTAAATGTTTGAATATCCTTATCGACACAAGTGTGAGGAAAACTGGAATCACTACCTACACCCTGTAATTGTGTTACTCGAAGCTAAGAGGATGTTCTTTTTTCATCCACTTTTGGCGCTCACAGAATTATTTGTTTGATCCTGAGGTAGGTATCTGTTAGTTCTGAGGTATCTTAAAATGGCTAGATATTTATTTTGGGATAGTAATAAAAGCTCCGACAAAAAAAATAAGAATTGTCCTTACTAAAAATATTAAATCCACTGCCTACAATACTAACTTTCCGACTACTTTTGTCCGAATAAAAATGACGAAACGACCGAATGAGATACTGAAATCTTAGAAAAATAAACATGACTGTTTATTGCTACAATACTTTTCTACCAGCTTAAATAACGTTTTGATATATACCTAGGTAAAGGTATTTGTATTCTCATTCGCTCGCTCGATTTGGATGAAATTTGGTACATAGACCATGACCTAGATTAGTTCTTACGATACTTTTTATTGCACGATATTACCACGAGATCGAGACGTATGCGGGTGAAACAGCGGGGCACAGCTAGTTTAAAATAATAATAGTAAAAGTTATGTAAAATAATAAATTAATAAATAATAATAATAAATAAATAAGTAATAATAGTAAGTGAAAAACTATTATTACTCAGGTGTGTGGTGCGCTAGTGAGGGGCTTGTGGCTAAGTAATAACAGCCGAATGGGTCTATCGATCAGGTTAAGCTACGCTTGCCGTGGTTTGTTCGTGGATGGGTGACCATCTTCACATACCAAGACCCCTCCATGCCTCGGAAAGCACGTTAAGCCGTTGGTCCCGACTGTCATTCGTTGATCTTTGACAGTCGTTACGAGTTGTCTGTAGCCTGAAAGTCTGACAACCAGTCTTACAAAGAGGTTTCGTATTACCCAGTAACTGGGTTATGAAGGTCAGATAGGCAGTCGCTCCATCTAAAAAAAAAACGGTATTCAGCTGCATCCGGTTAGACTGGAAGCCGTCCCCAACATAGTTGAGAAAAGGCTAGGCTAGATGATGTGTGCGGTGCGCTTGTATCAAAAACGTGTCATTTTGACATTACGCACATCAGATTCACGATTGAATCATTTTGAAACCAACAGAACCACCTCTTAAGGCGCAGATATACGACTTCTAATGATTTTAAATTCAACATCACGTCTAATCGACCGGACTGATTTCTTTGAAAAAAAAATAAATGTTATACTAGACCATTTGCTTCGTAATTTGATATGTGAATATTTGCAATTATATTTTTTTAACATAGTGTAATTAATTTGTAAAGTAATGTCTACCGCGGACATAAAAACGATAATCACGCAAACACTATCGGGTGTATTTTCATAAAACTTTCACCATCTAAAAGACAATTTAATTCCCCGAATTTTACTATACGGTTTTTATTTGTTTGGTGTTTGAGAGTTTTTGTAAATAGATAATTGCTTCATTTTTGCAATAAATTACCACGGTTGTGTCATCGCGCTTCTCTTTCTTTTCTATGCAGTCCGACAGTGACCGCGCTTTAGGTCGTGTAGTCGCCTTAACATAACATCACGTCTGTATATCTCCGAAGAGTTAGGTAGAGGTGTACCTAATTACACCCACATTTTGCCAGTTATGTTTAAGTCCCATGTAATAGGGGGCGAGACTATTGCCATCAACCGGGCACGACTCCAGACTCCGGGCAGCTACTGAAAAATTCTTGATGGAAAAACCCAATAAAACGTTGCCTAACCCAGCAGGGCAATTGCGTAACACATTATCAATCGGAATCGGTTTTATTTTGACAGTTCAGCAACATTCATTGCGTTATTTACGTGTTGAGCAGACTAATTTTTCGAACTTATGAAGCAATGGATTAGCAATTTGGCTCAAAATGATTCAGATTACGATTAATAGTATGTTACACAATTAGGATGCAGGACCCCATGCTCAACAGTAGCTCTTGAGACCACCAGACCAACGAGTGGAACAACCTCTAACTCAAGTAGCGAGAGAGAGTGCATCAACGCAAAATCGAATCGCTCTATAACAATTAGGAAAATGAGTAGGCTCAGAAGTACAAACCGCAGGGTTCTCTCTAATGTCATTAGGACGTGTGGCATTGGACATTAGGCCGTGATAGACGTTACGGCCAACCCTATTAATTGGGACATAGGACATGCCGACGTCAATTTATCTTCATGAGCTGTTGTACCTACCCACTGTGTGAGATTTATTAAAATTTTGGACGCGAGAAGGAGGTTCCGTAATAAACTTAAGTCGTTTTCAAAATCCAAAGAAAAACTTAAATATTGTAGCACGAGCTTTTAATTGCTCTTAGATTTGAAATTCGGTTAGCCAAGTTTCCTCAGATTTTGTTCGTTCAGGAATTCGTAGAATAATATTATGTTATCCTAATCTCATTTAAGTACCGTGTTTCAAAAGTTTTTTTCTTTATTGCTTTGCTTATACTACATCAAGATTTCTAATGAGTGGTACTGTTTTTGTTTCTTTGTTGCTGTCAATATTAACCGGTCAAGCAGCGCGTGTTGCTCATTGGCGACGAAACAATAGAAAATCAATTGTATCTCATTAGCGGACCTTGACAGATTAATACCTAAACTAAGCGTTTGGCTCAAGACTTACGTCCTTTAATTAATAAGTACACAGAATGTTACACGTGTTAACTCAAAGACTAAACAAACAAAGATAATAAAATTTATGTAGGACCACCGCACAAGCTGCCTCCATCAAATGAAAAATTTTCAAAATCGGTCCACAACTTATGAAGACATTTTTTAAATATAGGTACATATTTATAGGTATACAGACGATTTGAAAGCCTCCTCCTTTTTTATGAAGTCAATTAAAAATATAACGTAAACAAGAGCGATTTTATCTACTTTGAATCTTGAGCACTATCTTGAGATCAACCAAAAGGTCGACAGTAAGTATTTTTTCGTAGTAAAAGCCTACGCACAAGAAGATTTTTATACCATTAAATAGATGTACTTGTAAATGATGAATTAAACCTCTATTAAATTAAATTTACATTTAACCTCTCTCTCTCATTTGCAGATTGAACATAGTATACCTAGAAGGTGAAGACGAAAATAAATTAAATTTCGTATATCTAATGACGTTCTTAGTCTTCATACGAAACTTCAATTAAATATATTCAATAGTATAGTCACTATAACTAGTGAGGGGTCCGTGGCTAAATTATAACAGCCGCACAGGTCGATCGATCAGGTTAAGCTACGCTTGCCACGGTTAGTCTGTGGATGGGTGACCATCTTTACATACCGAGGCCCCTCCGTGCTTCGGAAAGCACGTTAAGCCGTTGGTCCCGGCTGTCAATCGTGGATCTTTGACAGTCGTTACACCCGTAACCCCCCCCCGACTAGTTGTCAGACTTTCGGGCTTCTGACTACCCAGTCAGAAGCCCGAAAGTCTGACAACTAGTCTTACCAAAGAGTATTACCCAGTAACTGGGTTGTGGAGGTCAGATAGGCAGTCGCTCTATGTAAAATACTGGTATCAGCTGCATCCAGTTAGACTGGAAGCCGACCCCAACATAGTTGGGAAAAGGCTAGGCAGATGATGATGAGTCACTATAACTAGTCAAAGATTGACAAAACCCGTAGTTGGCCCATCACTACTACTTAGTCTATCCAAAAAAAAAAAAAAAAAAATCATTTTTTTTATTCCGATGCTAGGATTTATTTAATAGTTCCTAAATACATTGCATTAGTATTCTCAGTGTTTTCATTTTTTATTGTCGTATTTTTGTCTCCACATTGTATAGATATCATTGCACACAAACACACTGTATTGTGAAACTTTTTACCACTAAACTCATGTTTACTGCTCATAACGACGCGTGGAAGCCTCATAAGCATAACACATATTTCCCTTTAAAACTATCAAAAAGTCCATTAAGTTCGAAAGAGACAAAGGACAGCCTGTCACGCTCACACGTTATGTCTCCTGTGAAATTGGGCGAAACAAATAGTTGGACAGATGTTACGAATAATACGTATAAAAGGTGTTTGCCGAATCTCCGAGGAGATAAGGGCACTACATTGTTTGTCGCTCAACGATTTTTGTACCACATAATAAGATAATAAGAACTGCCTATGTTGGGATCGCGTAATGATGTTAGATTCGTAGAATGCCACAAACAGGAATTGTTTTCGCTTGATCATCCGTTGTAGTCTAAGCCTATGATTGGCTGTAGGTGTCTGATATTTTATTTAGGTAATGAAGGATCTGTGTTGTCTGCAATTAGATAATTAATGAAACTGTTTGTCAAAATGTAATTTTTACTTTGAATGGGATATGTAGCGAGTATAATTTGTCCAACTTTGAGGGCACATGTACAGTCAGCATCAAAATTCGATTAACACTATCATTTTTACATGTTATTAAATTGACAACAACTTTTTTCAATAAACTGATTTTTAGCTTTTCACATAATAGACAAGAGTACCTATATATTCTAAAAAAAAATCTTCTGCTGCAATTTTGAACAAATGTTTTGCTCAATAACTAAGATTAAAAAAACTGAAGTGTTAATCAACTTTTGATGCTGACCGTACCATAAGCACACCGTATCGCAGTGACAAAGTGTGGTCAAGCAGTGGTTACGTGTGAATAGATGTCGCTGCAGCTTCTTGCACTTGCGTTGTGGTAACTACAAATATACGATTTGTTTACTTTATCGCTAGTAGTTTTGTTAGTGTTTGCAGACAGACAGATGAAGATGATGTTTGATGTGTTTGCGACGTAGCCAGTCGCTAGTGCGCACTGGTGGTTGCGTTGTCACTGCGTCGTGGCCTTGATGTGGTATTGTGGTCGGTATCGCCCACACGGTTGATTATGACGGTCGAATGTGGTCCATATGAATAAACTATTGATTTTCGTATAAATTAGCGCCCGTACACGTGTTTTCCTTGTGGTGTAGTTGGGGTTGTGGTGTGGTTGTGTTATTGGGCTCTATAGGTTACGTATTATTTTGCGCCGAAAGTTGAATATCTTATACTGTTAACATTTGAAATTACTTTGTAAAAACTATAGCAATAAATCTAGAAAGAAAATAAAGCATTCTGCTTTAAAAATTATAATCGCGCAGTAAAATAAAATTTTCTTCGAGATCAAAGAGTTTTTAAGGTAAAGAAATAATAACAATCTCATAATAATTACATCGCTTCGGTCTCGTTTTGAAAAAAAAAAAAAAAAACTTTCTGCAGACGTACCTATTTTTAAAAAAAATCAGTTTTCTGAATTTGTTGAATGATATTATGATTCGTTTTAAACTTTTAATTAAAATTGTACGTTTTAACTCAGAAACATTTTACTTTTCACAATGATATTAAAATAAAATAAAAAATATTTCGCGTCTGATTTTTTTTTATCTATCTACCTACACTAATAATACCTAATGCTGAAGAGTTTGTCCATTCTTTTGTTTGAATGCGCTAACTTTTCACAAATATATTAAAATAAAATAAAAAATATTTCGCGTCTGATTTTTTTTTTATCTATCTACCTACACTAATAATACCTAATGCTGAAGAGTTTGTCCATTCTTTTGTTTGAATGCGCTATCTCTGGAATTACCAGTCGGTTTTGAAAAATTCCTTTTGTATTTGATAGTACAATATATTCCTGAGCAATCGCGCGGGCAGGCGATGCGATGCGACGGGGTGGTGGAAGGAACAAGAAATTTCACGCTGACGAAGTCGCAGGCAGAAGCTAGTGTTATTATAATTGAGGTAGACCTTACCAAGGCTTGGTTTTTTTCTTATCCAGCTTTATCTTCTTTATTTACTAAATTATTTTATTTGCACAGCACAATTATTCACAGAAATGAAATTCCACAAATAATAAATAACGAATCATTATTTTCATTAAACCGCTTTCCCTATCAATCTTACTTTAATATTTTACCAAAATGACGTCAGAAATGAAAACCTCCACCATCAAATAACCGGCAGTTTAATAATCGAAGATTAACATCGACCACGAGACCACGACACAACGCCCTAGGGCATCGGTGGTTCATTAATAATTATCTAACGAGGTTCCAAGTCCAGGCCTCGATTAACGGCGACATCGGCTGGTTAAATGTCCGTAATCGACGAACGGTCAGCCGTTCAACTTCGCACACATCCGTGTCATTTATACCCTGTGCAGTAGCCTGGCCCGCATAATTAAGTTACGTTTAAGGCCTGCTGGTTAAAACCTAATGAAATCGGTTTGAGATTGGTGCTCATTGGCCAGTCAATCTATTCTGTAGAAATCTCACAGTTGAAACTAAGATGAAGTGAGCCTGTCAATAGTGTCAATACTACCTAAAATCAAGCGGAATGACACTTCACTTAAGTTTTCACAGAATAGACTGGCTGATTATCATGACTTGTAACCATGAGGCCACATTTAGATCGAGATTTCTTCACAGACTATTATGTGGCCTAGTATTTGAGGCCACTAAATAAGATTTTGTTTTATTATTGTGTATTTTAGCTAACCGTTTCGATGCCAAAATACCTAATGTGGTTTGAAACACTGTTTTGGCAATGATTGTGAACGTCATAACGAATGCTTATGTTATCATGTAGTAATGTTCTCACACAATAATAAAGAGTAGCGTAACACAATAACGATCTGAAGCATTTTGAAGGATTTTGCTAATCCATGTTATGTTCGGAAAAGTCTGCTCAACAACGTGAATAACGCAATGATTGTTGTTGAACTGTCAAAATGATAAGCATTGCTATTGTTAGTGCATTACGCAACCACCCCGCAATTTTCCAACTGAACTTTAAAAAAGATATTCGTATCTACATTCTAGATATTATAATATCAAAGAAAATATTTAAAACGATTTACATTTCAAGTATGTGGCACTTACCCGATGCATAAGATGAAATGTAAGATATTTTCTATCTCTTTGATATATGCTTTTTAATTTTTCTAAGTGAAACTTCACTGCTGGCTATAGGTATATCTATTCATAAGAGAAATATTTTAAGAGATACATCTTTAAGTAGTAAAGAATGTAAAAAAAGTAACGATTTTTGTTTTATCTCATTGTTTTTTTTTACATAATCTTATTAATATTATAAACGCGAAAGTTTGTGAGGATGGATGTTTGTTACTCTTTCAGGCAAAAACTACTAAACGGATTTGGATGAAATTCGGTACGCAGATAGTTTATATCCAGGATTAACACACATGATACTTTTTATCCCATATTTCCACGGGATCTAAACTTATATGGGTGAAACCGCGGGGCGCTGCTATTATTAATAAATAGTCTATTCAGTAACTTGACAATAGAAAAACGATTCTATTTACTAGAATATCTAAGACTTCATCTTTTTTTTTTCATCATTAAACATGATTTTTGCAGTTTCTCTTTGATCTATTTTTGCGCCATTCGAGCCTTGTAATAGGAGTGCTGTAATTAAAATAATTAATTTGTATAGCCAGCTTGCAGATTTGAAAATAGAATAAATTGAGAGACGTTTTTAATTACTGAATCGTTAACATTTAAGGCTTTACGTCAGAATTCTGTGCCTAAATAAAGTTGGCTTTGCATAAATGGTATTTAATATTGTTAAACGGTATCAGCGTTGTGGCTTGGTTGGTAAAAAATAGACGTTAACGTATTGAACTGCTCGACATTACGTTATCGTCATGACGTATGTATTACGCTCAGTTTTAGACAGATGAATATTATCAACCAAACAGAACGTATCTCGAATTTTTAGACAAATGACCTTACATTTATCACGCAAATAAGCTTCGTATAACGTTACTAAAAACCTTCTCAAACGTTTTCTAAATAACTTTTAACATACAGACATGAATACTACACAGTCACAGTAATTAGCACCCAAAATTATTTCCCCAACAAAATATAGAGTAATGATACAGCTTAAATTAACACGACGCCGCATTTTAATGCATCCAGAATAAACGGCATGGAAATAATTACGGGTAGCATGTTTACGGAAATTACTGTTATAAACTTGCATGTAAAGACGTCGTTTTGTTTATTTGTTACACTTAACTATGTTAAGGTTTTGTGGACTAACTAATTGGATATTTAACTAAGTAGATTCAGTTAAATAGAGAGAGTTTAAAAACATTTCATTTTTGCTGGTGCTGGCGGGTAATTGGTTTTTGGGTGACGTCGTGCAGTGGTGGTCCAGTGGAAATGGCCGCGACTTACGAGTCGTAGGTCAGAATCCCGACAGGCGCTTTACTTTGTGAAAATTATTTCATCACCACATGCTCTCAAAACGGTGAAGGAAAACATCTTGAGGAAACCGGCATGTCCTAGAACTAAAAATTCTAAGACATGTGACTTTTACCAAACTGCACTGGGCCAATGTGGTGGATTACGGCCCACTCCCTCTCACAGAGAGGAGGCCTGTGTCCCAGCAGTGCGAACCATCACAGGCTGATGACTATGCTATCCTATTCTCTATGAGAGTGGAAATTTTGATTACATTGATGTATTGTCCCATCTGTAATTAAGTGTAAATAATAAATAAATGGATAAATAAATAAATAGATTAATTAGGAAATGGACACGTTTGCAGAGCAGATGTAGACAGAAAGTGCAAGAGATTTGAAGGGAGAAAGGGGAGGCCTTTGTCCATCAGAAGATACTAGACGAAAACAGTGACCCTATTGGTCTGCACCAATAAAAAAAAAAAGAAGGTGACTCGGATTTTCTTCAGTACCCTGACTTCCCTGTTTAAAAGCGACTTATAAACGATGTTTAAGTCAAATTGTGGTTTAGTTTATCGCCCTAAGACTTCATCAGCTTCAAAAAGGCAAAAACAGGTTGTATAAGGCTAATAAGAAATATTTTTACTCAATACGAGCGAGCATTGACTGGGGAGGTTCACTTAAACTCTGTTTGGTGTTCGTTACTAGAGGGTTTGGTTTCCTCACTTAGTCCTTCAGATGGACTATTGTGCGTGGGCCATGGCGGCCATCGGTGGTTATTCCAACCCATCTGTGTGTGTTTTTCTCAAAAGAACATCTCGGCCACTAATCTGCATGATCCTCGTATACATGGTCTGACCAAGATTATGTACGGACTTTTAAAGTCAGTGATATCTGAGTTTCTTTCGGCGTTTCTTCTTGGTGTAGTTGGGTAGGAAGCTCCGACCTCACCACATTTTAAAACTTAATTTATGTTTAATCTCTAAATGTGTTTTTTGAACAAAAATAAATATTATTTATCAACTACCATTTACCAAGCGCCCCTAGACTATCACTCGTTCTCTCCAAAGACTCATTTTCACCGAATGAGAAAGAAACAAATAATCATGACCTAAATCATTTTAGACGTAGAAGCAAATAAGCACAGTCATATTCACTCAAAACGAACAGTATGGAACAGCAGTAGGTTTCCTGTTAGCCCAATCTAGTATCCGAACAAGCGATGATTGCAATATGGAGAATATGCACCGCCTGCACTGCCGTTCATTTCAATTAGGTACTCCGAGTTCATCGGAGAACGTCTACGGCCTGTTACCGTAGCTATAAACCAACATTTTCGACGTTGTTTCGCCAGGATAACATGTAAATTCAGGATAGTTAATTGTTTAGAATTTTTTTAGAAATAAATAAAATTGAAGACACTACTACATAGGTACAAGTTAAGATGTGCTTAAAAACTTGCCTGCTAAAATTACGTCAATTTATGTCAGGCGCTGATTAATTTAACAGGACTAAACTAAAAATTATCTTCTGTCCTTTTCTTAATGAAATAGAAAAAACAGATGCACTGAACTTAAATTTAACTTAATCTGTCAAGCTCCGCTAATGAGACACAATTGATTTTGTATTGTTTCGTCGCCGATCGGCGAACCGCGCCGTTTGACCGGTTAATTTGTGAATAACAGAATCGGCACCACTGTCAAACAAGTATGAATGACAGTGACGAAACTGACCGTTTTCTAAAACTTGGTATTGTACCTACTTACTGCTTTCACGTCACGTCACGTCAGTGGTAGGTAACCGATAAGATGGCTCTAATATTATTTTAAGCCGAAAGAGAGTAACCCGCGAAATATCATCATACGACTCTCTAAGTTCATATTACCCTATTGAATGACTAGACTATTCATAAATAAAAATCATCGTATTTGAGGCTAATCCTAATTCAAGGAGTTTTATTGCTGATTCTAATGATTATAATTATGTAAAGTCTGAAGTCGCGAATCATATTTTAATCTACGTACACTTTGACCTGCAAATTGCAAAAAAGTAAGATTTTATTTATTCCGCCGGCTACCTTATACAGACGCCAACACATCAAGCTACCCGAAACTGGCAAATTTTCTCAATCAACTTTGAACCTTAGTATTCAGCGATAAAGTTGAAAATCCATTTAAGAAATTTGACTGATTGTAGTAGCTTGATGTGCTGACATCTGTACTACGCTGGACCCTATCAATCACATTCTGAATAATTTTGAAGAATATTGCTAATCCATCGCTTTATATGTTCGAAAGTTTGTCAGCTCAACAACGTTAATTTAATTTTTTATTTTTACAATTTTAAAGCACTAGCTTACAGACTAATACACGTGAATGGTAACGAAATACTAAACAACTGACAATTGCTAATTACAAGCTTCCACATATACAGGGTGTTACGGAAAGGGTATATCAATACAAACGGGTTGAAGAGTGTATCTGGTCTAGAATCTCTGTACAACATTTCATCTCAAAAGCAGTAACTTTGAAAATGTTTCATATTTTTTTATTTCGATAGTTTATTAAATTGAAATCATAACAAACGTGTCACCGCACTACGAGGGTCATTATCCATTATCTGTAGTGTGTCTGTGCGCTTAGTACACGCACATCACGCCGCCGCGCGCCAGTGCAGCGCCGTGATGTCGAAATAAAAAAATGTTAAGCATTTTCAAAGTAAATGCTTTTGAGCTGAAATTTTGTACAGAGATTCTAGATACACTCTTCAACCCGTTTGTATTGATATTACCCTTTCCGTAACACCCTGTATATTACAATGTTATAAAAGAAGATTAAAGAAAAAAAGAAAAAGGCATGGAAAATAGGTAGATATGTATATATAACCACAAACATTCACCCATTGAAATATTCCTTACTCAAGGTTTTCCTGATTCTTAACGGACTCGTACAAAATAAATCAATGTCTAAATGTAATGGCAGGTTGTTGAATAATATTGCACTGCGTATGCAAAAAACGTTACGCCTATAATTTGTAATTGTAAACGGTACTTTTAATAATGGTCGCAATCTTAGGTTATTTTGATTGGTGCGAAGATAAATTTTACAAAGTAAATCGGGACAATTGTTCTATTAGTAATGTTGACAAGAAAACAAATGTCATCAATATTACGTCATTAATATTACTTAATAAATTACTTAATATTAATAATTAATAGGAGGCTCTCGTTGGGCAGCTGGATCAAGGGCTTGATTCAGAAAGCTGTACTTCTGGACACGGCCCGTATTGTTAGGAGGTTCCTCTCTCTGGAGCCCTGACCGCCGGTAGCTTGGACCCTGTTCCCGATACCGGTGGGCTACTATTTTTTATATTTTTAAATGTTTTTATATATTTTTTATACTATTATTTTTTTATATTTATATACTATACTATATACTATTATTTTTTATATTATATTTTTTATAATTTATATGTATATAGTGAAATAAATGAAATAACTAATATTATGTCATTATTATTACTTAATATTATGTCATATTACTTAATTCTAATGGTAAAAAGTGATAACGCTTACACCGGTGTGCGTAGCCGTCTGAAAACTGCTGCGCCTTGAAATCTAGGTATCTCATAAATTTTCTATGAACTAATTCAATACGAATCTGAACAATCTGAACTAGTTCAATACGAGATTAAATAACGCAATTAATGCTGTTGAACTGTCAAAATGAAAACCATTTCTACTGATAGTATGTTACGCAATTACCCCGCAGCTCGAGTTCGAGTTACCTAAACTAACCATAATTGCATTTGTATATTAGTGAAGTACTAAATAATCTTCGCGTATGTTTCCATAGAGTTTTATTTGTTCTGAATAGAATAACTGTTTATTTTATTACCTACATAATGAGCATCCAAAGAAAAAGAAAAATAAACACATCGTTGCACACAACATAACCATTGCGAGGAATACAGTCTGTAACAGGATTACTTATGTTATAAGTCCCTCCTGGCCTTTAACTAGAAGAGAAATAATACCAATGAGGGTGAATGTGGCAATGTCTCATCATGCTTGTAGTTATTCTCCAAAGGCGTGGGTGGGCAGAATTACCGGCGACATACATAGTTTTTCTTCTTCTTTTCCAGTCGATGATGCCAATATATATGTAATCTACATTCATATGACTTTATGGAAAAGTAACTTTAATTCCTACACAATAAAGTGCAGTATACGCTACAACTTCAAACATTTTGATTACTTTTTCAATAGTGCTAGTCACTCTGAAATCAACTTAATTACATTAAAATAAAGTTGATATATGTTTAACTTGAAACAACATCAATTTGAAACATAAATTTAAATAGACTTCATATATGTGTATATACGTGTTTGAATGATTTGGGCCTAGTTGGTGACCGTGGTGAGGAAACTGGCATGTCTCAGAACGAAAAATTCGAAGACATGTGACATCCACCTATTCGCATTTGGTCCACGTTGTGGATTACGGCCTGGTACCCTCTCACAGAGAGGAGGCCTGTGTTCCAGAAGTGCGAACATTTTAAGATGATTATTGTTATACTAGGTGGCCAGGGTATATAGATAAACTACGTACAGGCACCTATCAATAGTATCACTTTCTACATTTTAAGCTATCTAACTTCACTCATTTAGGCAAATGGGCATTTTAAGACGCCTATTAGCCCAAGAGATATCAAAAATTAAATTACTTCACAAAGAAAATCACGCACATTTAAATTCATTGGCATAATTTTAGGCTTAGAACTCAAACAAAGTGCCTATTTTATTTTACTTAGAAGTAAAAAACAAAGACATCCATTTTTACGATAACGTTGAGCCTGAAAAGTAATACGCCATTAGATTGGAGACGCGATAGATTGCAATCGTAACCTACTATGTTTTGTCAATGTACATGCATATAAAACTCTTTCAAAAAAATTATATAATAATATTGTGTGAAACAGTTTTAGGAAAAGCTAGTTTCTTTAGTAAAGATGGCAAAAAAGTCAATTAAAATAGGTACCTACATCTTTTGTCATTTGATGTTTTTATTAAAGCCCGAATAACAAAATAACAACAGCTATTGTTATTTTGTTATAAGGGCTTTACATAGGTGACTAAAACCGCACGATTTTAGCTGCACGGAGAAAATCGACTGTTTAAATGGCAATTCAGCTAGGGCGCGTGTGACTAAAATCGCAAGTACCAAAATAGAGTAGGTTTCGACTTTTGACGTGCCAGTCACCAGCTGCATGCGACATCTCGTCGATCGCATGCGTCTGGTGACTAAAATCGAAAGTGAAAATGCTCAGTCGCAGGCGATCGCCCCCCGCATGAGAGTCGACATTTTGATGTAAAATGAACTAGTCACCTGCGATTTTTATCGACCTGTGTAATACGGTGGCGATTCGGCTTGTGAGGCTCTTTGGCGTCGTTAAGCGTTCAGCAGCACAGTGAATATCGACCTACCCCCTTACTAATAAACGTATTACCTATATTAAGTGAATAGTTAAACACAGAATTCTCTTTTTCAGTCGTTAGTAATTTGACTTTCGAAAGAAGAAGACAAACCGTTGTGTAACTATACACACGCTATACAACGTTTATTAGTAAGGGGGTTAAAGT
The DNA here is from genome assembly GCA_945859645.1 of Amphipoea oculea. Lineage (NCBI taxonomy): Eukaryota > Metazoa > Arthropoda > Insecta > Lepidoptera > Noctuidae > Amphipoea > Amphipoea oculea. The sequence continues at coordinate 17,383,147 of OX243864.1, read as the reverse complement.
AAATCCCTCATGATCAATCACAACTGACAGCAACCGCGAGATTCGACTTTAGGTAAACCAAAAGTACATATTAGGAGATAAACTTAACATAGACTAGGCCCAATTTGACTAAACTTTGTTACAGTTTATTAAATGCCCGTTAAGTATTTTGACGAACTGTTTTTAGAAGCGTTCCTTAAACTTCAGAGACTTTGAACGTCAAAATCTGTCCGTTACATGACATTTAGGGGTTCATTTATGAACGTCGCTTACCTACAGTTAAGAGACCGTCAAAAAATTAAATTATGGTTAAGCGGACGTTAATCATCATTACGGTAATCTATAAAGTCTAACAGTTTGGTGAAATTGGGCCTTAATTAAACTATTAAAAACGGCATAATAATAACGTGATTGCAGCAATGACGAATAAAATGAAAGAGGGCGTTTCCGAACCTCCAAAAAAGGCCCCTACCTATTTTGAAGTCGGTTAAAAACACAGGGGTTGTTATTTATTTGTGTATTCGTCTCTTTACACCACTGTTTCGTTTGGGGCTTGTGTCCCGACCCCGTTCAGTTTAATATACTGGAATATTTATGCCTCGTTTCCATGCCGAGGCATGAGGCATTTTGTCTACGTGGCATATTGAGATCTATGTGCACTGGCTGCTTGAAACAGGCAAATAAAATTATGGGTTGTTGATTCGAATCATTTTGTTACTGGATATTGTATTTTGGAACGGAATTAAAAAGGCGAGAGGTGTAGTGGGATACCCGGTTGGATTGAAGTTCCTTTCGCTTTTTATTTTTTTATTTTTTATTAGCCAATAATATCCTACTGCTGGGCAAAGGCCTCCTAACTCTCCTTCCACCTCTTTCTGTACAGAGCTGCCTAGGATCAATATTTATTGAAGGAGTGTGAGCTGTATATTGTGTATTATTTTTTTTGCTGTTTTATTATTTATTTTGTATAATTAATTTATCATTGTATATGATTATTTTGTGTATTTTATCTATGGGCCTTAGTTGCCTGATAATAAAATGATTATAATTATTATTAAATAACAGGTACAATGAAATAAATAAACATCATTTGTAACTAAATGAACGAAAATAAAATTTTAATCAATTAAGAAATATATTACAATATATTTTTTTAAAGTAGCCTATGTCCTTCTCTAGGTCATGGTCTACCCATGTGCCAATTTTATCCAAATCTGTTCAGCCGTTTTAGTGTGAAAGCGTAACAAACAAACAAACCTACTTTCCCATTTATGATATTAGTTGGGAGTATTAGATATACAGGATGAATTTTCCAAGTGGGCGTGGGTGGTCAAATCCGAAACTATGATGTGTATGTTTCGGATTTGGCCATCCACGCCCACTTGAAAAATTCATCCTGTATAATAAAGATGTGCCGTGACGGTCAAAATATTATACTTTTTTCGGTCTAGCTCTCATTCAAGTTTGCAGAGTATAAAGTTCGATACGGAACTTCGTTCCTGAAATAAGTACAGACGCCAGCACACCAAGCTACCCGAAACTGTCAAATTTTCCCAATCAAATTTGAACCAATGCTTTAGCGATAAAATTGAAAATCTTTTAAATAAATTTGACAGATAGCTTGATGTGCTGGCATCTGTGCATACTTAGATTAATTCTAAATGAAATACCTAAACGTGAATATAAGCATGCCATTATCACGAATCATGCAGTCATATATGGCTATAAAGATAATGTGGGTCAGAAGTTCGATGCCTGTATGTAAACATAATTATTGTGAACGACAGTGTAAATAATAAATGATTGTGACATGTAGGTGCGCATAATCTCAATCGACACAATGTTTTTTTTAATTTTGAATGTGGGTCCAGTTGACCAATAAAAATATAGAAAATTAATCCTTTGGTCGACTAGACCCGCGGGTCCAGTTCGAGTGGATCCAGTTGACCAAAGACTCTTATGTAGATCATAAATTATATATGCTAAATGTAATTGGTACCTATATTATTAGTAACCTATATGACTGCCTCGTTGGTCTGGTGATCGCGAGTGGTATTGCTGAGCACGAGGTCCTGGATTCGGTTCCTAGGTCGTTCTTCCCAGACGGAGGGTTTCCATGAGGACTTCCCCACGAAAAAAAAATGTCGGGTAAAGTGATATTGGGTTCTCAAAGCATTTATTTCAATTAAACCATTTACATGCACTTTTTAGGTGTCAAGGAGTCTATGTCAGAAATATGAAACTGGTTACCCATATAGTACGCGCAAAATAAGTCTGCACGCGGCCGAAATCGGAAATAATCGTTTGCCGCCATCTGGTCGTTCGTTTCTTACAGGTGTCTTGAGAGTGTGCCGTGTTCCGTGTTTTCTAAAGTAACTAATTGCAGTCATTATGCCGAAACTGATTAAAAGTGCTAGCAGATAATTATATAATCTTTAACTCAAACGTCGCACGCAGACTTATTTTGCGCGTACTCTAGTAGTAGCCCAGAGTGGGGATTTGTGCACGGTTGATAGCAATAGGCTCGCCCCCTATTACATGGGGTTTAACATAAGTGGCGAAATGTGGGTGTGCTATGGTACGGGTCTGCCTAACCCTTCGGGGATTACAGGCGTGATGTTATGTCTTGTTTTAGTCTTATGACATTTTTTTTTATTCTTATGCCACATCGTCATTTGCCCTTTCCCCCTCTAATTTTTTTTATATTATTTTTATTGCTGAATGTTTCCGCTCTTGACCTCGATCACGCCCGATGGAAAGCAATGGATGAGGTTGAATATAAAAATAAAATAATAATAAATTGTGGTGATCCTTGGGTGCACTTGCAGAGTGCATACAGGGATATTGTCGGCTGGTGCCTCATTTCATTAAAATTTCCTAAGGGGCCTCTGTCAGTTGGCTTCGGCCCCTCTCGTACGCCTTCCAAAGAACCGGGACCCCATGATACCGAGATATGTAATACTTAACATAAAAACAAATAATAATTTAATATGGACTAAACAAACCTCAAATGCCTGAATAGTTCGCATTAACATCTAACATTAGTATTCCTGTATCTTGGGCGCCATTACCCTGAGATCAGATGCGTAGACAGCCATGCGGAAGCCTCCCAGACATTTAGGTCGACTGATATGACTAGCGAGCAGTTAGCGCTAAACGGACTTCGGAAACAGGTTTCCAAGCTGAAATGTGAGGAATATACAACCCCTGCAAGGTTTCTGAGAGACTGAAATTGAATCTATGGTCTAATGTTGTTGAAACAGTTAAAGTTTGAAACTGACAGTTGATTGACCGTTCTAATTTTGTTGTTGTTTTCTGTCAAGAGCTTTCATTCGCATTGCTGCCAGCATTACTGTTAAGTTTTTATTTTGACGAATAGATAGATAAATAAACCATTTATTTAGCGCACACAAAAGACAGCAGAACACACAAAAGTACGAATTAGCGAACCGAGCGTTTATAGGCTATCTAATATTTACATCTTTTCCAGTTATGGCCATAAATTGCTCGACTTATCGTGCACATGATTCAAATAGATTAAAACTAGCAGCGCCCCGAGGTTTCACCCGCAAGTAAACCATCTCAACGTACGTAGGATTGAATCCATTTACAAAAAAAAACATTCAAATTTTTTACCATTGCTAGAGAAGCGCTAGTGGCGGCCATTTTGGAAAAGCTCCACATAATCCATAATGACTTTTACCATCATAAACACTAAAACCAAACCCATAAAATACTACCAAAACATTAAACAACTTGAATCAAACAGTTTCCGAAATCCGCATCGCTCTAGCTCCATTTGAATGGGTTTTTATCAAAATTTATGAACGAAATAAACGAAATAACACTACACAAAACGGAATGGATATTTAACACCTATTGTGTTGTATTATTAAATACCTATTGTTGATGATAATAGGCCGGATATGAGTGTTTTCAATTCAATGGAACTCCGTTTTATTTGCGAAGAACTTTTTCACGATATTGAAATCGTTCTGTAAATAGGAATGTATTAGAATTTGATTGCGTTTGGAATGTGGGTCAGTGGGAAAGAGAGCATCATTGATTTTTACAAGATACGGATATGTATAAGAGGCGTTAGATGGCTTCAGGTCAGTAAACAGGCTCTGTCTTATTCTTCGTGTCGCTGGCAGCACTGTAATTCATTCTGCTGTCTCTGCATCACCCAAAGGTTGAATGGTAGAAAATGCCTATGGCATTAAGTCCGCCTCTGTACATTTATGTGCTTGAAGTATTAAATAAATAATTCAGATCTTGCACTGGCCCAAAACTTCGCCATTTCAACGGCGTCCTCGTTGGCAGAGGTCAATTTGACAGCTCAGGACAATAGGTGAATCTTAGTTTGAGCATAGCTCCACATTAGTTTAGTTCTCCACAAAAAATGCAATGCATCAGAATTAAAAAATATATATATACAGGTATTTTAGTAAGCCAATTTAGTGAGAGTAAATCGAATTTATTTTAATTATCATCAATCTCAGATGACTTTAAAAAAACTGACTTAAGTATACACAATTAAATCAGTTTTTAGTTTTTTACGTATCACACGAAAACTATGAGACAATGATATCGACAAAACTCCTACTTTTTAAAACGCTCAAAAACCTTGTTTAACTCAGTTTTGGACTGTTTCCGACAATCAAATAAGGTGCTATTTGATTTCCGACCCGCGCGTGATTGACGGGAACTGACGTGCCGGATTTGAGACCCGTGTCTCAAGGGGAACGTGGAAAAGGAAATACCTGGAAGGGTTGTTTGAAACTGTTTTTCGAAAGTCAACTAATTAGAATTGGCACGTAATTCTAGCATGAATACGAACGCAGATTTGTTTTTCCTGCGAAATTATGAATTCAGAAATAATTGAATGAATTTCAAAAGAAAAAGTTAGTGATATCAAGCATTTTTTTTTTACGATAATATCTGTCAATTCTAAAGCTAGACAAAATAATGATTATTTTGTTTGTAGTAAGATAATATTCCCTTTTCAATGTCCTCATTAAATCTTACAAGCCGCGCGGAACAATAAACAGGTGATAAACACTGTTTTCTTTTCTCCAATTCCAAGGCTCCCGAACAAACAAAGACACCAAATTGACACAACAAGGGACTTTAACTTACATAAAATTGTTTAGTTAGGACACCTAAAACTGTCACAATAAGCATGATATACCTACAATTTACTTTAACAAATCCTTCCGTACCTTATTTACTTTACACATTAAAGTTCCCTTCAGCTTACACGAGAAGGCTTCTAAAACTTTGAAGGTCAAAAAATATAAATAAAATTAGGATTTCGGTGCCAACTAACAGTTTTTAGGGGTTAATTGGAGTGGAATTTGGGTAAAGGACTCGAAATACCAAGTTTAAAGGACACTATCAACAATATATTTGGGTCTGTTTTGCCCTTAACAGAATGTTTGTTATTCGCTGTATGTTGGTTGGTTTTCCTAGTGTTAATAAGGTCTAGGATGTAAGAAGGCAAATATATGTTAGGGAACGGTATTAGGTGGTAGGTTTATTTGGGTTTTGTACAAAGGTAATGTTTGTACCTTTGGCTTATGTCAACGGAGCTCGGGTCGAAGATTGTTGGTGTGAAAGAAAAGGATTATTCCCGGCATTGTAATTTTACACGCGGTGAATAAACCTGTGTCGTCTTTACGTTAGCTTAATAATTGAACCTAAAGCCTTTTAATGGTTTCAAACCCTAGATTATTACACGACAGGGCCTCGTTAGACCAACCTCAATTTATCGTTTTTGAAGGCCCATAAATTTTCAGGGCCCGAATTCGACTGATCATCGATTTTAAAACGGATACATGTCTATTGAATTATGCTACAAATATCAAACCGTGTCGTAAATATACTCATTTTCATCGTAGTGATCGTAAAAATATACGTAAAGTATTTTATCTATACTCGATGAACCGTTGATAAGGTACTTACTAGTAACGGGTGTCCTCAAAATCTCTATTTATAATAAAAATAATAAAAAATGGTACCTATTTATTCAAATTGCGTCCGACTTATTTCTTTAAGCTTCGTCGATTTAATCGGCTGTTAAATAACATGTCGACGTATACGTTGAGATGTAGTTAGATTATTTAGATTGTTTATTGTCTAATTCTCTATTATTTGTTTATTGGTTTAGCTTCCTAAACCAATCACAACACTTCTAGAGAATATTATTGACAGAGTACGGTTAAAAATGACTGCGAAACTTTCATAATATTTTGTCTTTGTGCCTAAGAGAACCAACCAACAACGTTCCACTAATAATTAATATCACAAAAAATGCTGCCATAAAAACTATGGACGACATTCCGCTCATCTTGTCGACCACTAAAGTCTTTGCGAACCCAGTCCGTAACGGAATCATCCTTGTTATATAATAACAGTGCCTGACATTATCCTCACGTATTATCCCAAGGGATACAAAGGTGCTCCTGAATGTTAACATACCGACCGAACAGAATACCTATTTACTTTTAGCCGGGTTTTATTGTCCCAAAGGGAATGGTAGGAGCAAGAACAGAGGGCACATTTCAAACGTATCGCGAAATTTTCTTTTTAAATTCTCTAAATATATATGGACATGTAATACAGTCTGTTCCAAAAGTATCTGACGAAAATGTAAACAAACGGATCGGAAAGCGTACCAGGTGGTTGCCATTTTATAGTGTCACTTACAAATTAGTGCGTTGGTTTGATTATTTACAATAGAATAGAATACTCTTTATTATGTACGCCATATAAATTACAGACATAAACACACACACACACACACACCTTTTATTATTTAATCTGTCAAGCTCTGCTAATGAGACACAATTGATTTTCTATTGCTTCGTCACCGATCTTGCTTGACCTTTTAATTTTAAATCACCTTAGATACTTTTTAATTTGAGAAATTGATTGTACGACAAATTGATGATACGAGTAAGGTTAACTTTATGACCTGAATTTTCGTCGATGATTTTTCAATAACAATTCAATAGTGTTACAGGAAAAAGTTACCAAGTCTGGGTAAGTTACTGAGTGATTGCGTAAGAAGTTTTACCTGATCAGGGTTTGTTTACATTTTCATCAGATATTTTTTGATCAGACCATAGATGTGAGTATACAAATACATGTACTTTTCTAAGGTACATTTATGTTGTAAGTCTACAAGGAAAAGCTCACCCACTCTTTTGTTTTCCCTTACACTCCCTCGGGTGTTATTCAAGAGTACATGAAAACGAAATGTATTAGCAGTTCCATATGCTTATCTGTTACTAACAACATTCTGTAATCAACATTACGTCTATTCATATTATGATCACTGTTTTGGCACATAAAACAAACATTTTCATTATTTTCATTACTATAAAGTTATAAAAAGCGACACACTAGGCAAAGAGCTAAAATAAAAACGATAAATCAACTTACCGATTCAACTTATGGCTACAGTTTAAAAAAAGACGGGTTGCACTCCGGGAGTGCCGGCAGAAGTGAAAACTTGAATATTAACGTTGAAATAAATCAACTAAGAATTGAATTAATATAACATTTTTTTTTTCACTATTGTTGCGTCACTTTTTTCATTAATCGATGCACTTTGTTCAATTTCCATATTTTAAACACTTTATATACACGAATTTTACAAATAAACAGCAGTGTGGCTACTACACATACGGTCGAGCCATCAGCTGTCCATCCATCCATCCACATCCACGTCCACCATCACCGTCAAGGTCACCGTCACCGTCCCCGTCACCGTCCCCGTCACCGTCACCGTCACCGTCACCGTCACCGTCACCGTCACCGTCACCGACACCGTCACCGTCACCGTCACCGTCACCGTCACCGTCACCGTCACCGTCACCGTCACCGTCATCTACACCGTCACCGTCACCGTCACCGTCACGTCACCGTCACCGTCAACGTCACCGTCACCGTCACCGTCACCGTCACCGTCACCGCCACCGACACCGTCACCGACACCGTCACCGTCACCATCACCGTCACCGTCACCGTCACCGTCACCGTCACCGTCACCGTCACCTACTCCGTCACCGTCACCGTCACCGTCACCGTCACGTCACCGTCACCGTCACCGTCACCGTCACCGTCAACGTCACCGTCACCGTCACCGTCACCGTCACCGTCACGTCACCGTCACCGACACCGTCACCGTCATCGTCACCGTCACCGTCACCGTCACCGTTACCGTCACCGTCACCGTCACCATCACCGTCACCGTCCGTCCGTCACCGTCACCGTCACCGTCCGTCCGTCCGTCCGTCCATCCATCCATCCATCCATTATCGTGTCTCATATCACAATATAACATCAGGGCTTGTTTCCCAAAGGGTTGGGCAGAGGTTACCTATCTGTAGTACACCCACATTTCGCCAGTTACTTTGAAGTCCCATGTACAGACGCCAGCACATCAAGCTACCCGAAACTGTAAAATATTCCCATTCAACTTTGAACCTTATCCTTTAGCGATAAACTTGGAAATCTATTATAGTTTGACAGATTGTAGTAGCTTGATGTGCTGGCGGGCGAGCCTACTGCCACCAACCGGGCACAAGTCCAGACTCCGGGCTGCTACTGAGATATTCCAGATAGAAAAACCTAATAAGGTTGTTTTCCTGATGCCTTGTTAGACTTAACATTTACGCTTTATTTGAATAAAAAACTGCAGAATTTTTGTTTTAACAAGATCTGTGCTATTTGCCATATACGAATTCTCAATTACCATTACCATAGGCCTGTAGGTTTCCGGTAGCCCAGCGAGAAGAAGACTAACTAGTCATTCATCGTCGACTATAAAATCTATAAATAACACTTGCCCACCTGGGAATCGAATACAAAATAATCAATCAGTTAGTGTCATATCAATCAACATAAAATGCAAAAACTGATTCTACCGCGTGATCGATTATGGAGAAATTTCTCTCGGTCGATCAGGGCAATGGCTGATCCCCCCTTATACACCAGTCGACGTTAACCCTCTACGTATAATTATTTATATAGGTCACACCGCCATTTATTAATAGTTTCTATTTAACAACCGACGGCGCAATGTAGGTCGGGCAATATTATGTGTTTAAACGAAAGACTTCCTGTTTTATGCACATATAAACAAGGTTAAACAATGGAAAACAGAAAATATTTCTGCACGTAACTTAAAAAATACGTAGCTGTATTTCTATTTATACAAGATGGTGCAGTTTTGCTGGATGTTAAGCCAAAACTCAGTTCAGTGGTTGTGTGTCACTTCTAGTGTCAAGATTCTTTTTATTGGAACTCGTTTGAAGGTAGCGTTTGAATGCTGTCATAATTTTTTGGTAAAATTTTAGAAATGTCTCGATTTTGCAAATCTTTGTTTATGATGAACTAGCTTTTGCCCGTGGCTTCGACCGCGTAGATGTCGGAAAATATCGGGATAAAAAGTAGCCTAAGCGCTAATACAGGCTATGAACTATCTGTGAGCGAAATTTCATACAGTACGTTCAGCCGTTTTTGCGCCAATCCGGAACATACAACCAAACAAACGGACAAAAATTCTTCGGCATCCGACTCGTTCCCACACATCGTGGCAATTACTTATTTTCAAAAATATTCAATGTACAGGTAATCCGTTTTGACTTTGCTACTATTTTATTATGTTAGTACATAGATAGAAGACAGAATGTGGAGTTAATTGAAGTTTAAATTCGATTCTTTAACAAGCCCCATAAAGAACCGTCATAGTTGGGAAAATTGGGATATTAAAAACACGGATTTTCAACCTAACTTCTAAGTGCGGAAAGCTTTCATGTTTTCCTAAGTCAAAGTTTTCTTCAATGTTAGTCTTAGGATTACTCCACTTCTGATGCATTTTCGCCATTAACACCGCGCTTAGCCAGTGGATTGGTGATCGTATTATAATCCCGGGACCGCAGTCCCGACCTTTATAAGCTTACGTATTTTGCTTTTCGATTTTTGACTCTATTTTGTATGCAATAGAGTCTTATAATGAATGATGAAGTTTTTATTTATTATGCGAACGAGCGTCAATGGACGGCAAAGAATGGCTGGTATTTCCCGCTCACTAGGTGTTGCTTTTACTTGTATTTTTTTTTGTTTTCTATTCATTCTGAAGTTATCAATACATTAGACTTGGATACAATCGATTTTGTCAAGAAAGAATAGTGAGCTGGTTTTAAAAGTCAATTGCTCCTGAGCCAACATATGCACGGGCACCGTACTCTGGATTTTCAACTCTCCGCTTCGAGCCGAGGGTTAAGATTTCAACAGAACATTTCTCAGCGCGTTATAAAAGCGCACAGTTGGATTTTGAACTCTCGGCGTTAAGCTCAGCGTTGAAAACCCAAAGTACGATGAAAAAACGTAACCATAAAAAAAGCCCCCGGGCCAACGTGGGATACTGCAATAAGGTTTACAATAAATAATTATATATATAAGGCGCGGCAAAAGCCGTAGGGTGTGCCACGCTAGTAAATGTAAAACTACACTCAACATTTTAAAGGGTGAAAACTTACGTACATATAGGTAAGAATAATACGAACCTGCTCATTAGTGTTCACAACATCGTAATTTTTAAGTACTCACCTCAGTTACAAAGTTCATCCATTTATTTTAGTCATAAAAGTTAGAAAGTTATGACTAAAATTTTAATGTACCTACTCACATTAGTCCTACCTACTTCTAATCTAATTAAAAGCACAAAGACTGCAGGTCATTAAACCAAGACAAGATGTGACACTAAATAAACAAGACGAAACGAAATTTCACAAATAATATAAAATTTTGAATGACAAAAAGTAGAACAGCAAAAATATTTTTACTAAAATCGCAGAAGCGACGTATGACATAAAAGTTTTGGCAAAGACACGAAATATTTATAAGATTTGACGAGCATTGTGTTCAGACATCTCGTCTGAAGTTAAATAAAAAATAAATATGTTTTTGTCATCACACCTTGTATATAAAAGGGGCTAATGTGAGCGCAATATTCGTAATCAAATTGTCACGTTTCGCTTCACTGTTTGTTTTCCTCACATCGTATTTCGGTTTTTCAACAAATTATATTTTCTTTGCCTTCATTGTGCGTTTTTATATTTTCTTAATAATATTTTTTTTTTTATAATTGCGTTTTTTTTTATTTCACGATATCTGTCCTTCAATAAAGATTAGTCCTTGGCAGCTCTGGACAGAGAGAGGTGGAAGAGTAGGGAGATGTTTTCCCAGCTGTGGGACATTAAAAGAATTGAAAAAAAAAACGATATCTTTATCGTAGACGTACACGTCCACAAAATGTATGAAAAAACGTGTACATTATAACGTTATCGTGGACGCTTTAAAAGCGTCTTCATAATATTTCCATACATTTTACTTCCCTGCGTTATTGTGGTGCCGTGAAGTGACGTGCCACGATAATATCGTCACGTTAGAAATTATAAAAGCGCACATCGCACGTAAAGTAGAATGTCAAGAAATGAGATTGTGATAAACTTTGTTCTATTTAACATAACGGCTGAGAACCATTTTCTCAAAGATGGGAGTTATGCTAATGTATCTAAAGTTTAAATTATTAATGCGAGATATTTCGTTTGATTCTCTGTCCATTACAGAACCATCTTTATGGAATGAGATTTATCGCAGTTTTTGCTTCAGGTCGTTTCCTCGAATCTGTTTAGTCATGAAAGGAAAATGCGATAGTGATACGTGTTTTTTTTGTGAAACAAAACGTTTTGTACGTATCTTTGGGCGTGATGTTTTTTAACGCTGAGAATGGAAAATTTTGGTATCTTTCGAAAACTATAGGGGCCAAGACTACTAGGCAGTAGGGGATACTAGGTAGAAGTCGATCGATAGAGATCAGGTTAGTCACAATCATGTTCCGTAGCAAACTGATCGGAAATGCTTAATCGAATGTCGATCACCGGACTAAATTCCTGACGTCGACATACACGTGTATGCTATATTGAAATTGTATTCTCGGAAATTGTCTAAAACAAACATCCAGATATTGGATTAAACCAAATACAACTAGCACACATATATTATTAAGATGGGTATCTGAATGTCTATGAATATGTAATAAAACGTTTGACCTCACTGTGATTGCGCGTTTTATCGAAATCGGAATAAGGATCAACGTAGCGCGCAAACAAAACTCCCTGCAACCTTTCACCTTTAACACCATATTTTGCGACACTATGATATTAAAAACACTAACGCATAAATGTCTGATTAAATGTAGTACAGACGCCAGCATAACAAGCTACTACAATCTGTAAAATTTATTTAATAGATTTTCAACTTTATCGCTTAAGTATAATAAGGTTCAAAGCTGATTGGGAAAATTTGACAGTTTCGGGTAGTTTGATGTGCTGGCGTCTGTACAAACACCTACATCGTTTTATCGCGTTTAATCAATTATAACATACTTACCTAACTTAAGTTATGTTTACTTAACAGAGAGCTGTGTTGCTGGGGAGTTTGTTGCGTCACTTCTTCCCACCTAAAGCACTAGGAAGTCGTGAAGGGCGTTTTGGGGGTTATGTTTTATGTAGTTTTGACATTTAAAAAAAATACAACCGAATTGAGAACCTCCTCCTTTTTTGAAGTCGGTTAAAAAGTGCAGATGCTCAGTCCAACTTGAATAAATGACTTTTGATTCAAATCAAATCAGAATATTTTATTTCACATAATACTAGCCACTTATGAAACGTCAGAAGCTAGGTGCACAGTTCCAATTGGTCGTTCCCTATTTACAATCTATTGACATATTAATTTATCATATAAGTTATTGATTTTATTTTTAGTGAAATTTACTGTTTGATATTCATAATTTATTGTTTTTAGCTGTAGAATATTAGTTAATGTACTACAAAATTCAAACACAATGCGAATTGTTATATGAATAAATAAATAAATTCACAAGTATGAAAAAGAGTCGCCAAGAAACTCCACGTTTATTTTTATGTAATTTAAGGATTGAAGCTAAACGCAAACAAAAAATTCCGTCTTTGACAGCATATTTAGCGTTACATCGAACATGATTAACATTAAAATCCGCTAAACTTTGTCCTCAGCACTCCTCCATTGTTTCGTTACTCCACTCAGTCACGGCATGAAAAGGGCTAAATTCGCGGTTGTCACGTTTTTAATTAATTTACGAGTGGGTGAGGCCCGGGTATCACGCATAACCTTTGTCCGCTTATGTGAAATTCATCAATTAACGTGGCTTTAGCGCTGCGGGCACTTACATTTACATTTTCATCATTGTAAACCGAAATTAGCTGTACAAATAGTGTTAGGGCGTAACTAGTTTGATCCAGTTTGTGAGAGTATAATCGGTCGGATGGGAAGTTCGAGTTTTTAGATTGAGTTGAAATTGGGGGCATTGCGGTATTGCTTATTATTCGTACATTTAAGCATTTGTGTGTGGTTTTTTTTGTACTGTATGTTTTTTATTACCTACATGAGAATTGAACATGACTAGAGAAATTTGGATGTAGTTATAGGTAGGTATACTCCTGCCGAACTCATTGCAGCAAACAGGTGTTACTGTAAAGAAATTCGCTAACTTCTCCAATAATTGTACAAACTATGAAAAAAGTGGAATATCAAACCTGGTGAAATAAAACGAGTACACGTTACCTTTTCATGGAAAATACCTACCATAAAAAATAAGGTGTGTACCTTAATATAAAAACTTTTTAGTAAAATATAAAGATATGTTACTGGCCACTTGGGCTTACGTCTGAAGTTAACAGAAGCTTGGAATGGGAGGAAAATCTTAAGTGTATTTTCTTGCTAAAGTTTTAAAAGCCAAAAGAAACTTTAGAGCTTCTAAACAATGAACTTACAACGTCAGTTATACTTACACATTGCAATATTAACTTTAAGAAGTACCTACGTTACGTCTATACGCAGAACGCGGAAAAAGTGGTTCGAGTAGTGCAGTAGGCAAGCGATGAGCTTTGCTGCGTTATGAGTCGCGGGTTCGATAACTGACTGGGTATAATATTAGACAGCTGTTTGTGTCTGCGAATACACGCTCTATAGTTGAAAATCGGGTTAAAGTTTCAATAAAATAATAGTCCTCCAGACCGTATTTCAGCCATGGCGGCCTATCTCAACAGAGATTAGCCTTTGGCGTGGTAGATATGTGCGCATACACATACTATCTCCCCTCTCCCTCATCCTACGATGGGACGGCAATCCGACACGAACGGAAACAGATCAGGCGCAGGACCAACAGCTTTTAACGTGCTTTCCGAGGCACTTCAACTTCCGAACACCGGGCTGTTACTGAAAAATACCTGATGGAAAAACCCAATAACACTTTGCCCGACCTGGGCATTGAACTCAGGACCCCACACTCAGCAGTCGCGCTTGCGACTACGAGACCAACGGGGCAGTTCAATAAAATACCTAGACATAAAATCTATAAAACGTATAGTGGATCAGCATAGATGATATTCCACTTCCAGTATTCAGGTCCAGTTGAAAACCAGCGTCAGACACTAGTCTGGCATTTTTGCCGAACTAGGCCCTTTTGGCGCAGCCGTGAGGCACACTTTCCTGCTAATTTCTTGCATCGAACTTTGCACTTTTTATTTTTATCTTTATTTTTGTTTTTATCTGATGTAAGTACGAGTATGGATCAGAAGGCCAATTCTCGTAATTTAAAACGTTCAAAATCTAGTCGCAGTCTCATTTCAGCGACAAACAAATGTCAAAAACTTGTCAAAATGTAGGGAAATTAGAGGTATTTTTTGACAGTTTGAGACTGAGATCAGACTGTGAACGTTCTTAAAATTACGAGAATTGCTCCTCTGGTGTATTGTGTGTTTAGTCAGTGATAAATAAATGCATTTTCTTTCTTTCTTAATTCCATTTTCGATCATCAGCATATCTTTTTAATTGTTTTATGAATGGTAATTTCACAAGGCAACGCTGTGTTTGCCCTGAAGCGTATGCCAAGGGATAGTATAACTTGACTGAATGAACAATTTACTTCAGAAAGTTAACGGAAATTAAACAATACAAAGCTTTTAGGAGGCAACCAACTACCTCTCCGTCCATAGAAACAACCAGAAACCAATTTAAATTAGCACTCACCTCAACAGTGACACACAATAGGAACAACAAAATAATTCAATAAATCCCATCGAAATTTCACTGTTTTTAGCAACAATTGATTCCAACACTTGAGTTAAGTAACAAAACAATTGCTTATTAAACAAAGGAACGGCTCGCAGCTGTAATTGGCAATTCATGAGTATTCGCAACTAGCGTACATGTTGATTTTGTCGGCAACATCAAAGCTTTGTTTGCCGCAGCCTACACCAGAGGCCAGCTAGTCCACAACTTTATAGAACCGATCAATTTCAAAGGGAACTGTGCTTTCATCACTTGCGTTAACTGAAGCGGAACCTCGTTAAAACAGATGTGTTAAATAATTAGTGATCATGGCGTACTATCAATATTGCGAAATAACTTGAACTACGAAAATCCACCTTACTGCTACGGCATAAAGGCCCTGTCGATGTCAAATTGTTACCATAGTCGTGTATGGTCGCCAGTACATAATAAATCACGAAATATACCTACAATACATAACAAACGAACTGTAAATATGATCAAGTACGACAGTAAAGAAGGTACCAGCTAATATACTGAATTAAAAAAAAATATTACCTATGTTTCAAGATAGGCGTATCTAATTATATATCTAGTTACAGAAGCATATTTCATTCCCGCTAGCTAAAACAACAAAATTTATCAAATAATTCACGTAAAACATCACACTTTTATTTTATTCCTTTAACATCCGCGCTGTTTATTACCCACTTCCTTTCAAAAGAATAATAATATCGTTTCTAGGAGCCGAGCCGAATTATTGATCATTCAATTAACTTTAATATAATCACGTCAAAGAAAGATTGATTTCAAAAAGAATATTTCTTCCGAGAATATTTTCAAATGGCAAAGGTATTCTCTTCTTATTCCGCTTGCTCATAAAAATGCAACATATTCCTTACAATTAGCATTGGAACAGAATAAAACGTCTTATCTTATAATTTATAACTTTGAAGAGGGAGCTGGCCACTTTTTTGTATGCGTGCTTCATTAACATAATAGAAGAAAAGTTTAATTGAGTTCGAAACTTGAACTCCACTCGAGTTAATGGAACTTGAGTATTATGCAAGATCGTAACTCGTATGCCGCCCAATTGAACGCTACGGCGTAGTAAAGATTCGTAGCTTCGTAGCGCTACGCTCGTAGCAACTGATGTTGTGATTATCCAAAGGCTTTGCTGCGAATTACTGGCAAACGTTTTAATTCCGCGAGTGAGGCTGTTTGCGTAATTTCTGTTGCCAAAACACGATGTTGTTAACTGAGCTAAATAGCGGAGCATATGTTAGCCTAGGGTGGCTAGAGTTATGGAAGCTGTTTTAATTAAAACACATGTTTGTATAATTTAGGATGTGGGGTACAGTCTCGCTTTTTCTGGACCGTGATAACCTATGTACGCTGTTATAATACTCGGCTTGTTACCGTATTTAAAAAACAAGTTTATAATACTAACAGGTAAAACATTTCTACAACGTCAAAAGTAAATGAATATCTAAAACATTCACAAAGTAGACTTAAATTATTCAGCGATTATGATGTTGAAGCAGAAATTGAAGAAAGAAATGAAACTCTAAACGGCTTTAGAATCTAAGCAATAATACTAATTACGTCATTAAAGTAAACAGTACTTGGATAAGCACTAAGATCATCTAACACTAATCATCATTCCTCTATAATGAGCACTAGGCAACACATTAGCACAACAAATCCTGTTCATGCTTAAACTAAAACTTTAAACACATAATTAAACAAGCATTTATAAGTTTTATCATTAAGAGAATAAAACCTATAATTGCATCACAAATTATACGAACGATCTTCTATGTAATAAGATATTAACGTTAATTAAACATATATTTATTGAACTAATAAAACGTTATAATTGGGTAAATAAAACTAATTGCATGCCATAACTTTGAAATTAATTTTAAACAAACACATTAAACTAATAAAAACATCACTACCATTATAAGCTCGTCGAATGAGGCAATTAACAGGACACGATAACACTAATAGTCGCAACAAACACAGGAACATAATAATATCTAAAAGCATTAAAACGCTGTCAACGAGTGTTATTAAGTAAAGCTCCATTACCCACAAGCTACGGATACCCCGGTAATTATGTTAGTAATAAATCTCACACCCACCTAAATTATCTGAGTTGCTGCAGGAAGGGCCCGGGAGAGCCAGGAAGCAGAGAACGAGGTACCGAATACCACGCATGTTGTTCATTACTCAAAAAGTACAAACGAAATACAAAAATATCACTATTGTTCTCATGACAAAAGTTAGCATCACTATTTTCACTTTGACAGATAAAAAATTCGCGCCAAAATTGACAGATCAAAAAAAAAACTCAAATCAAGCAGGTCGGATACGCATTCGATTTTTTTAATTTAAAAGTTGTTGTGTCACGTGCGGTGTCCACGTGGTGACCCCGTGACAGGACGTGTCCACAGTAAACAAGCGTGTGGCCACACTGACTCCGGACGTTCGACTGACGCGACCCAACGATACAAACGCCCCACGACTATTGGTCACGGCACACGGCGAGCCCATCAATTTTGCTTGACGTTTCAATGAAAACCCTTCCTACTTTTCCCTCGAGTAAAATTAGGGAGAGTCTAGTTATAATTAAAAATGTTTACCGATGAGTTCAACCTTATTGAACTTTAGGGACGGAATTTAAATGGCGGTAAAATACTTCAAGTGTCAATTTTACTCCTTTACAAACTGCAAAGTTGACATAATTAATCGTGTGACCAAAATACTTTATAAAAGTACTATTAATTACAAATCTAATTAGTTTACAGAAGGTGTCCAGGATTTTCCAAAAAGGTATTTATAGCTATATTGTCGCCTCTAGATACCTCTAAATTGTAAATAATGAAATGATAAATGTGTCGTCGGTAAAATTATTACAACAGCACATTATTATTCCTAACACGCGAGCAGGCGCCGTAAATAATAATATCACATCGAGTGGAAATGTTGGGGCATTCGTACAAAAGGAAATGGACTTTGAGTTTGTTTTTACATACATTCGTGTATACATAAAACTTGTTTAAAATTCATGAACTGGACTCATTAGAAAAACATTCCATTTTTCTTTTCGCTTTGAAAAAAGAATATGATGATACCTCTGCGAAGAATGGACTTTTAAAAAACGAACATATGTATTCAAATGTGGCCAGTACTGATATTGTACAGATAACACAGCGATACCTACTGTTTGTTTGATATTTCAAGTAGTTGATGGCAATTTCGGGCGGATAGTTCACGAACACAAATAGATGGCTAACTATTGCTAGTGACATCTTGTATACAACTGGATACGGTAGATTGGATTCTGTCGTCTGTTACATATGTACTAGATACGGGAAATTTCGAACATGACATAATTGCTGAACCCATATAATATCTTGAAAGGGACTCTCATCGTACTATAGAATAACCGCAATTCATTTACCGGGCCGACCTCCTTATTCAGAGACTTTTTGATAACCGTACCGTTGGTGTATAATCGAATCGAAGGACAAATTAATGAGTTGTAATGTCACTACACTAGAGACCTGATAGGATGGGGTTTAAAACTCGAATTAAAAAATAATCAAAAGCACTTAGAACCATAAACTTGTAACAGACAATAACATCTTTAAAACAACCCTAAAAAAATAGACATAGGAAGAGTACCTAACCAAACCCTTTCCGAGTAAAAAGTAGACACAAATTCTCGTATTATTTTACCAAATCCATTACGTTGCGTACTTTGGGGAGTTCTTAAGGCACAACCCGGGTTCGATTGATAGAGAAGGCATATAAAATGGAAACAAAATAGGTTGGTGAGTAGATAGAAAGAGAGCAAATAAATCGAAATAAATTATCTGAATTAAATGGCAATCGTAGCATTCAAAGGGATTGTAAATTCTCTTTGAATATCGATTATTATTTTCAGTTTATTCATTTCATTTCAGTTGCGTAGACAAATTTTTCGAACATATGAAGCAATGGATTAGCAATAACATTCAAAATTATTCAGATAGTGATTGATAGTGTGTTACACAATTAGGGTGCTGGACGTAATTTCGTACAGACGCCAGCACATCGAGCTACCCGAAACTGTCAAATTTTACCAATCAACTTTGAACCTTATGCTTTAGCGATAAAGTTGAAAATCTATTAAAGAAATTTGACAGATTGTAGTAGCTTGATGTGCTGGCGTCTGTACAATTAACCAAACACGATTTTCACAAAGAAATAACCAATATTCTTTATTCCTATTTGAGTCCTTTTTTATTTTGAGAACATCAGAAAAAATATACCAACAGAAATATAAAACAATGATATCAACAGAATACCTGAACTACCTACTTCTGAATCTTTTTGGGCAAGACGGTATTTTTTGTAGGTGGATTATTGTTATTTTAGTCTGATGGGCAACCCGTCACAACGGGACCGCCATTTTATTCACTATTTGTCTTTGTCAATGACAAAATGTACAGGAACGGGATATGAATTCATATAAAAAAGCTATGTTCTGTCAAATAAAAGTTTTGTACACCATTAACGATGTTCTCAATAGTTCTAAACTAAGAAAACATCGGTCTTATTAAAGCTATACTTTTCAAAAATACCTAGTAACTGTTATGTTCTAGCTCCCTTTAGGTGTAAAGGCGTAAATAAAGCCACAGGTGACACGTAATGTCCAAAGTTGCCACCTAAAGACCTGAGTAGTACAAACTTATACGATTTACAGGGTACAATTGAAAATATAGAACTTCTGCACTTAAAGAGCGTCTCAACAGGGTTTAACTTTGTTGTCACTTCAACAGATACACACGAACGCCTATACTAAAGGCTATTTTTATTTAGGACACTATTTCCGACTTTTCTGCTTTTAGATAAAAATGGGCAATGTTTCTTGTATGCCCGACAAGTTTCGGACTCGATCGAAGCCCTTATTCATGAGTTGTTCACGCAACTTCACCCAGAGATACAGTAAAACTTTAAAAAGTCTATATCTACAAAAGTAATTCTACAATTCTGTTGCGATAACACAGTGAATCCAAAACACGTTTTTTATTTTTCGTTTATCAGCTGTCAAAATACGTATGACCTACCCAAAAGATTTTCATTTGAAAAAAATACCTCGGTAATTATCGGTATTAATAGGCATTTTTCGGGCATGCCCAACAAGGGTCAAACTCGAACGGAGCCCTTATTCATGAGTTGTTTACGCGTCATCACTCTTCGAAACAACAACCTTAAACAGCCAATACGTTATTCTGCAATCTGTTGCCAAAATACTAATGACCAGCCTACCCAAATGGTTTTCAATTGAAGAAAAATACCAAGGTAAAGTCGGTGTTAACAGGCATTTTTCGGGTATGCCCGACAAGATTCGGACTCGACCAGAGCCATTATTCATGATTTTTTTTATCGCGTCATCACCCTTTGACATAGTCAACACTTCAGCCTAAAGACGTCCACTGCTGAACATAGGCCTCCCTCAAGCACTGCCACTTTGACCAGTTCTGTGTTTCTCGCATCCAACCGATTCCTGCAGCCTTCACCAGGTCATCGGTCCACATTTTGGAAGGCACAGTAGGTACAATTTTAAAAAGGCAATACTAAAGTAATTCGACAATTCTGTGGCGATAAAACTGCCAATCAAAATTACGAATGACCTACCTAAATGAATTTTCATTCGATGAAAAAAATTACACAGGTAATAAAACATCGTCCACATATCACGTATAAGCAATTTTTCCAGTTCGCCAAAGGGTAATCGATTCTGCTACATATGAACCTGACTTGTTATACAGCTCATTAATCATCCTTTCTAACTTTGTACGAGGCTAGCGATAAAACCCGGATTTACTTGACTGAAATCAAAATATATTTTTCATACACACCTACATTTTTCATAGCTAACACGGAAATGTCGGTGAACATCGACGAAGCTCAGTATATCTATAATCTATCTATAAATAGTATATAACAAGGTCGTTTTTCGTATCTGTGTGTATGGCCTCGAAGTTCTCCTAAACTAAGTAACAGATTTCGATATGGTTTTCACCATCAATTAGAAAATTTATTCCAAAAGGTTTACGTGTATAATATACTAATTTTAAACTTACATTTCATAAAGAAATCTCGATATTTTGCCAAGTCATAAATTCCGGGCGAAACCGATTGTGTTATAAGGTAGGAATGTAAAAAGGAAAGTTTTGTTTATTTTTGTACCTTCGGGTTGACATAAATGTTGATATTACGGCTTATGTTGAACCTTCACGGGACAATAAATATCGAATAGTGTCGGCATTTTCGAGGATTGTATAATAAATCCAAGAGTGGTATATGATCAATACCAAACAGATGAACTGAAATGTAGGTTTAGCAACCACATTCTGCCTGCATGTTTTAAGTTTCATGTAAAAGGAGGCCAGCTTTTCAATATCAAAATGAGGTGTGGATTTTATGTAGATTCGAATGATTTATGTGCAAAAAATATAGATGTTACTAGTTGTAAAAGTTGGTGGTTTAATGTACAGTCCATATTTTGCGTGTTTAGGGCGTGCAAATTAATTTCTGATACTACACTTTACTAGTACTTTAGTTTGGTACTTTTGTTTTCTTACACGGAATACAAAAGTACCTTATGTTCTAATAAAAAAATTAAATTAAGATAAATTGTAAGTTACAATAAAAATATACACACATAACAAAACTTAAAACAATATTTTGTCTTTATGTAACATGAATTCTGTAGCATACGCACCAAGCCAAAATAGGGGTGGCTTTAATGCTACACAGGGACAATAACGATTTACGTGTAATTACGATGTTCAATAACTCGACATAGGCCGCAGCGAATACAATGCACTCACGTACCTTGGACTGCTCCAGCGACCGTTGAGTTTGCACCTTCGATTGTCCATAAGCTAGCTTCAGGGTTTCACGGTTAGAGGGTTGTTCACAAGCGAAATAGGGGATGATTCGATTTCCCTTAGGATTTCGACCGATTTAGACGATGCGCGCGCGTCTTGCTTTCACTCACACTACAACTGCCTTCGCTCCAAAAAGACGAGTACATGTGTGCAATGACAGCTAGTTAAGCTGCTTCCGGTGTTGCCATCTTAAGAGAAAATGAAACATCGATACGTTTAGAAAATTGATTTTAACATTAGAAAAAAAGCGTTGCGATAACGGAACAAATTCTTTAAAAGTTAAACTAAATAAACACGGTATATAAAGGAAAAACTAAGGGAAACTTAAAATATTTTCTTTTCTATTAGTCCTAATTGAGCTTGTCGTGGAAATATGACAGATATTTTGGACCATTAGGTATAAAAACTTCGCACAATACGCACAAGTTGGAATAACTAAAACTGTTCTTTTCAAGGCAAGAAAGTTGAGCCGATCGTTAGCTCTGGCTTTAAATGTTTGCCATTCACAAGTTTCCCAACTAGATCCAAAGAAAATGGGCAGCAATTATTTTCAATGGTCTACCTTTAACAAATTTATGGAGATTTGCATCAAATACGAACGTACTAATGAAAGCACTGTTCAAAATTCTGGCTGTTTGGGGATCTAGTAGTCGCAAGCGCAGCTGCTATGCATGAGATCCTGAATTCCCAAGATTGGGAAAATTTTATAGGGTTACTCCATTCATCAGCATCGTGAGGAAAGTGGCATATCTAGAACCAAAAATTCGTAAACAAATGACAACCACTAACCCGCACTAGATCCACATGATGGATTACGGCCCACTCCCTCTCACAGAGATGAGGCCTGTGTCCCCGCAGTGGGAACATTATAGGCTGATTGTGTGACTCCATTCAAAAGCCTATTCAAATCTGGCGAAACGGAGTCTGTTGCCTCACCCCATGAATGCGATTTCTAACATAACTAGTGTAATATTGGTATATGAACGATACACCTCTACTTTTGAATATTCCGACATAATATTATATTACACCATTCAATATTCTCATGTATACGGAAATACCGAGGCTAGAAAGCAAGTTACTAATGGGATAGAAACTTTACGTGTATCTAGACTGGCTCCCAATCACGTTGAATCAAACATCGCAGAAGGAAGACCCAACTATGGCTCATGCCATGGAATCAATTTGTGTTTGCAAAGGGAGTCGTGAAAATGAGATGCCTGCATTGAAAATCCACATGTATGTTTGTAGCCCCAGGCGGAGCTTCCTTTTGTCAAATACCACTGACGTGAATTTTTTTATTTGCAATGTAAATAAAGGTAATGAATAAAGCATACGCTTGCGGCTTTAATTTCATTGAACGGAAAATTTTATAAAGAGCAACTGTGTATTTTATCTTCTTTGAATACAGCTTATAGTTATATACCTTTTATTTTATTCGTATAAACATAACTATAATGCTTTATATGTCCTAATTTTACAATAACCTACATACCAACAAATCAGATTCTCGACAAAACATTTCTCGTTTTTTAATAAATCTACGAAATAATTGATTTTCCGTTCTCAAAAAAAAGGACCCAAATACCCAAACTATTAAATTTTTATTACGAAGTAACCTTCACCTTTACCTTATCGAGACCCGTTAAGCAGATAGGCATCATATTCAGAGGGTTGAATACTCCTCAAGTCAATGCTCGAGTCTTTCCGGTGCTCGAGCGAAGCCCTAACGACTCAAGCCACCCTAAACATACGTAATATGACGTAATCTTTTGTGTGAAAGGGTGGAGGGTTCAGAGGGAACAATTGTACGTATGGGGAAGTGTGTACCTGTAGATAACGTTACGTTCATGATTTTATTTGTTGCGGTAAAAGAGGTTTTATTCGGTTCTTAGGCCCGTTTTCATCATAAAACAATAAATGTATTCAATGCTAAACGTACCTACTTATGACATCGTTCTGTCTCTGTCAATCGTTTAAAGATGACAAGAACAGAACGATATTTTTCATTCCTAAAGGCAGTTAGTGAATTTTGATGCAAGTAGGGCTTAGGGGCTGTCTCCACGAGCGAGAGAATCGCGGCGATAATATCGTCGTGCCACGTATTTCTATACACTCTCTACGAACGCGTCTCCACACGGCGATGTTATCGCGGCGATGCGACGAGTGGCAATGCGCGCGCGTAACGTCGTCGTATCGCCGCGGTATCGTCGCTACTGGTGGCGCGCACGCCGCGCGCTCGCCGCAGAACGTGGCGCTCTCGCAGCGAGCGCGCGGCGGGCGCGCTGTCAAACGCAGCGTCCATGCACAACGCCTCGTCGCGGGCACGCGGCGATTCCGTTACGAGTCGTCGCGGGCACGCGGCGATTCCGTTACCAGTCGCGACGATACGCTGGCGGAATAATCGCTCGTTCGTGGAGACGACCCGACGATAGAAGCGCGGATCCGTTGCGATTCTCTCGCTCGTGGAGATGGCCCCTTAGTTTTGTATCTTTAATCACGCACAAGTACTTCATATTGAATTACAGATACTACATTTATTTATTAAAAATAAATAAATATTTTAAGTTTCAATAAAAATATTTCTTGCATAATTTTTACGTAACTAAATTATACAATAATCACAGTGTAGTAGTAATTACTGCTGCATATCGCACCTTTATCAACACAGTTCGAGGTCAATCAAGAGTCTCTTACACCGGATAATGTACATACAATATGTGGTTTTACTAAGATAAATATTAAATTGTCATCGTATCAAATACTAAACAATATAATAATAAACCCTAAAGGGCTGAGCAAAAACAAAAAACATGAGAATAGACAAAGCAGAACGCTAAGCGAAAACGAAGTAAAAACGCGAGCAGGCAATGCGATGCGACGCGGCGACGGGGTGTGTAATAAACGGACTGATCGCGGCAAATAAAGCTCATTTTCGTAGATCAATGACTTTACATTTTTACGTACCTGGTTTTATTCTATTTCCTGAGTCAGGGTTTGTGCCAGGTTGTCGGCAATAGGCTCGCCCCTTATTACATGGGACTTAAACATAACTGGCGAAATGTGAGTATAGGAACCTATGTATTAAAATGTTACTAAATATTTTCAAGAAACTGTTAAATATGTCAAATTGTTCATTAAGGTTCTGTACCCAAAGGTTGCCAACGGGACTTTATTACTAAGCCTCCGCTGTCCTTCAGTCTGTCTGTCTGTCAGCAGGCTGTATCTCATAAACCGTAATAAGTAGACAGTTGAAATTTTCATAGAGTGTGTATATCTATCAGTATTAATATTAGTGTGTATTTCTATTATTATTATATATTATTATTTATTATTGTGTGTGCTCTTAGCGATAAGACCGCCCATTGTGTCACCCATTGTAAAGTTTCTATATTTATGTATGTAATTTATATGGTGTACGTAATAAAGAGTATTCTATTCTATCTATTGCCTTTGTAACAACACATAATAAATGAAATAAATTCCATAAAAATTAAAGGGGTCTCCATACGAGAAATGTTTCTTTCGGCGTTTCTAGCCTTTTGGTAACGAATTCCTTCGTATGCGAGTCCGACTCTCAATATGCCGGATTTTCTTCGTCAGTATGGATAGGAGACGTAATGGGGAGGTAGGTATAGGTATTGCTTTTCTTATATTCCCTTAAGAATAAAGAAAAAATAATAATGTATGATTAAATACACAGAAAGGAAAACAAATATTTTTCTTGTACTAGTACGGTTTTATCTCCTCAGGGATGACTATACAATTGAATTTAGAAAGACTATTTCTGAACATCTACATATTCAACTGAAATAATAGTATATAATTTTTTTTAAGACACAATACTCGTGTGCAACCATAATTTTATTAATATTTAGTTTATTGACACAGATATGGGTAAAGCTTTATTAACCTAAACTGTTTCCATTTATATTTCTTTTCTTAGATTTTCGCTAACTAAAATTTCAGTTTTCTAAAAGTTCAAAATAAATCCGAGTTCAAAGTGACTTTGATATTATCTTTGCAACCCTACTAGTAACTAAACTAATTTAAGTACATATGTTCTAAAGCTTACTTTAGGTCTGACTACACCCTTCAAAAATGTATTAATAAAACATTATTATGTTAACAAGGGCGTTTATTGAAAGAAAGAATGCATGGGCTGTGTGAATGTCGGTGTTCTGATTTTTTGCTAAAGCTATTTAAATAACAACTCGTACGTGATGAGATTTTTCGTCGGCAAACATTACGATTAACCCTTTAAACTTTTAACCGTGCGACTTCATATCAATTACCGTTTTTTTTTTTTCTGGGTGTGGTCACCTCTAAAAAAAAGCGCGGGGAAGCGGGGGGATAAAACCGAAAATAAACAAAAAATAAATACCTGATAGAATACAGCGTAATTAAATAAAAAAGCAGATTAAACGGGCTGTGGTATTTGGTCGTAAATATACGACTCTGGCGAAATGGACACGAAAATATTTGTCGAATTAATCCAGCGTAAGCGGTTAAAAGGTTAAATGCATCCGATCATGCATCTCACCTTCATTACAAATTAAATTTTAAAAATTAAATTCATTCATTTCAGACCAATTATTTGTTCATAATTGTTAGTTACACAAAGGTCTCAAAACATTGTTCTACTTATTTAAGGTACTCTTGTACAAAATTTCATGCTTCTATACATTGGTATAGAAGCATGAAATTTTGCCGACCGGCAGACAACGCACAGCCTAAACCGATTGCGGTTTAGGCTGTGCGTTATCTGCCGGTGAATTTAAGATTTATATTTAGTAGAAGCAAAAGAGCTGGGGTGGCCAAGTGGTAAGGCCGCGACTTACGTGTTTACGACTTTAATTTGTGTAAAATATCTCATCACCACTGCTATCAAAACGGTGAAGGGAAACATCGTCCTAGAACAAAAAATTCCAAGACATTAACGTCTACCAACCCGCAATGGGCCCGCATGGAGGATTACCGCCCACTCCCTCTCACAGAATCGTGGCTTTTGTCCCAGCAGCGGGAACATTATATGCTGATTATGTATTAAGTACTTAGCAGATTTTATGCACAAAAACAAACGCTGAAATCAAACACTGCAATTTTCGCATCAGCAAAAGCGTAAACCATTACAAAAACAGTCATTTTTAATTTAGATACCAACGAAAATGAAGCCCTGCCTCTGCTGACTAGGTAATACGAAAATATTAAGCGTCCATCAACTGAAAATAGGTTACACGGCGCTGGCAACGCTCGATACAAACTGTTACTGCTGTGCATTACTGCAATCTGTGGGCAGTCCTGGTTATGTGGGGCGACTTCATCAAACTGGGTTGCTTACTGGTGAATTTTACTATTACTAATCGCCAGTATAAGCAGGTGCTGTGTTACTGAAGACGGCGTTCCAAGCTCTGGGAAAAAAACAATATTTTTCAAGAAAAATAAGTGTTTAAAGAAGGTTAAGTTCTGATAGTTGGTGATGGACAATCTCACATGATTTTTATTGGAGCATCCCTTCACGCAGAGTCACAATTAGGGCTGGTTTTTCAATCGACGGATATTTTTTATTCGTGGAATAAAATTGACGTTTGACAGTTTTTGTATGGAAGAACTGTCAAAAATTCAAAATTATTCCTCCGATAAAGTTATCTGGCGTTGGAAAAATCAGCCCTTAGACAAATTAAAACCCTCTTCCTCTCTCCTACTTGCTGTGCCAGACAAGTTCCAAAATGATCATGTCTTTGTAAAATCTACAACCTAAGTTCGGATTATTCCACTTTGCCCCACCGGCCGCCGCCGCTTTGTGGAATGCTATACATATTGAGTATTGATGAATTCTCAATAAACCGGAGCATATCAATACAACATGGTTGTAGAAGTAGGTTAAACGTTTGCAAATTTTAATAACACTCAAGACGAAATCCTTATAAAACACAAAATTGGTCAAGAGTCTTTCTGACAGAAACTCCCAACTGTTATATTGAATGTATTCAGATTAAAGTCTAGCTAGAGGATAACGAATAGCAGAGTGTATAATTTAGTTATCTAATCGGTCAACTTCGATCGTTGTGCTCGGGCAGGGGAGACGGCGATACGGGTTACTAGGTACCGTATTTTTATCTCACGATGCTTCGTGAGATAAAAATACGAAGCGACGGGCGTTTTACTTATGTTAACCAAGTGTAAAAACACGCTGTGAATGTGTGCGTGGAAACTAGTAGTGTCTGCATATGACACACACACACACACTTCAGACTTCTCCATTGTGTCGGACGGTACCGAGAGCTCCTGTGCACACACACATGTGTACACACATTTACAGCATATTTGTAACCAAACCGTTCGTTCCACCCGCTGAGGACCTCCCACCTGGACATGAGTTACCTTGGATAACCTGGAAGTCTTTAAGCAGACTCCGGACCCAGGTTGGCCGAAGCAAGGAAAACCTGTTCAGGTGGAGATTTATAGACAACTCCGCCTTGGAGTGTAAATGTGGTGCTGTTCCAAAAACGATGGGACACTTAATATCGTGCCCTGCGTGTCCTGTCAGCTGCACGTTACAGGAACTGATGGACGCTAGTGATGGCGCCAAACAAGTGGCCGAATTCTGGGCCGAGTACATTTAGATTGCTATCGACACGCTAAGAAGAAGAAGCATATTTGTACACTTGGTAAGCACAAGCAATGCGCGCGTTGCTTCATGGAAGAAAAATACTAGAAGTTCTGGTAGATAGATTAGATGTACCTACTTCTCGTAGTTTAACTCATTGCTCTTTTGAAAAGCCTTTCACTTTTTTAAATGATGACTATGCCAAGTCACATTAGACATTAATTGTTAAGCAAAACTGCCAACTTAAATTGTCCGTATATTCAAATCACCACTCATTTTTTGACAGTTATTTGAAATGGCTATAATACGGCGAAATAGCGTAGTATGTCAATTTGCTTAGAAAATAATTTTCTTAACTGTATTAAAAAGGAACTGAAAGCCATTTTTTCACAGAAAACTCCTTTCATTCTTCTGAAGCTTCTATAGACGATCAAAATAATAGTTCACGCCTTTCTATTCAAAGCTAAAACTGTCTGAACGTGTTCAAATTGTATGTGTGGTCGAATGTACGAGCAGTTACCTAAATGTAGATGGTAGAACGAACTTTTTCTTGTTTAGAGTTTTTAGTTTCGTTTTGGGAGATGATTTCTTTGGTCACAATAGTGAAAAGTTATCAGGGACTCGTGCTTAAATAATAACAACCGCATAGGTCGATCGCAGGGTAAGTAACGCTTGCCACGGCGGGTTCGTGGATGGGTGAACATCCATTATACATCGAGACCTTTCCGTGCCTCGTAACGCGCGACTGTTGGTCCCGGCTGTCATAAAAGATTTAGGACTGCCGAAAAGCCAAAAAGTCAAGCGCAAAAGTCTGACAATCAGTCTTACTAAGGGTATCATCGTAGTGCCCAGTAACTGGGTTGTGGAAGTCAGATAGGCAGTCGCTCTATGTAAAATACTGGTATTCAGCTGCATCCGGTTAGACTGGAAGCCGACCTCAACATAGTAGCGAAAAGGCTAGGCAGATGATGACGACTATTCACTATTTGATCTGTTAAGCCTTTTCCTAACTATGTTGAGGTCGGCTTCCAGTCTAACCGGATGCAGCTGAATACCAGTATTTTACATAGAGCGACTGCCTATCTGACCTCCACAACCCAGTTACTGGGTAATATGATACTCCTTGGTAAGACTGATTATCAGACTTTCGGGCTTCTGACGACCCGTAACGACTGTCAAAGATCCACGAATGACAGCCGGGACCAACGGCTTAGCGTGCTTTGCGAGGCACGGAGGGGTCTCGGTACGTAAAGATGAAATACTGAAAAGTAGTGAACAGAACTAGATAACTTAATAACTCACGAGGCAACGGGCATTGGGTACTCGTTACTTTTGAAGAGTCTCCGAATCAGGAGCACGGATGAGTGGGTTGTACAGATGATTGGATTTCACGTTGTACCGAAAAAGACAAAGTAACCTATGACCTTGTTGCCGAAATAAGAATAGGATTAAAGAAACGTTGTAACTTAGGTTGATTTCGAGTCATCCATTATTATAAAAGGAACGATACTTTTTTTCATCCCGACTTGTTGAATCATATTTGGCAGGTAATCAGCCTAAAATGTCCCCACTCTGCTGGGTACAGGCCTCCTCTCTTCAAGTGGGAGTGGGCTGTAACCTATCACGTGGGCCCACTTGTATCTACCAACCCGCACTGGGTTCACATGTCTTCGAATTTTTGCTTCTAGGACATGCCGGTTTCCTCACAATGCTTTCCTTCACCATTCTGAGAACAGTGGTGACGAAATTATTTACACATAGTAAAGCTCTTGCCTGGGTTCGTAACCACGACCTGCACTCGTAAGTCGGGGCCGTTGACAAGACGGTTTTTTTTTTTAAGATTGGCTGCAGTGTCCTCTCTGCTAATTTGCTCACGATAACATCAACACGTTATTAGAAATGGTTAAAGTGCACATTAGCAATAGAGAACGTTCGCAAAGCATGGTATAGAACAAAAAAACAAATGACAAAAGACGATTTTTTTTTCTCTTTCTGTTATTGCACGTACTGTGTATTGTCTCTGCATCACCTTAAAGTACACTGGTAGAAAATGCCCAAGGCATTAAGTCCGCCTTTGTACAGTTTTTACTTGTGCATAAAGTTTTAATAAATAAATAAAAATAAATAAAAAAATGCGGAACCAACGACACCGACTTCCGAAATTAATGTTATTTATCACTTTGTAGTGTTTTTTTTTAAGTCGGTTGATTTTTTTTTGTACAAAAGTTTTTATTGTTAACCGACTTCAAAAAAGGAGGTTCTGTATTCGACCCGAATTTCACTTTTTAGTTGTATCTACCCCACACAAATTCAATTAACACTAGCGCATTGAAGAATTGAAGACACCGACTAGAAGAATCATTAAAATTCGCATAGAAATCCCGGAGATGCAGTACATTTATGCATATAACTTCGTGTATAAGAATAATTACCTGATGTATTATACACTTAAACCTTCCTAAAAGTATGTAGATAATATTAAAGAAAGAGTTATCAAAATCGGTTCATGAGTTTTTGAGGAAATCGCGGACATACATACATACATACGGATCGAATACAGAACCTCCTTTTTGAAGTCGGTTAAAAATTATCTGAACTCTCGCCAATTTGCCGAATAATAATTTAAAAAAAAATTGCTTAAACCTTTATCCACTTCAAATAATGAAACATTGTCTGATTAATAATGAGCAAGTGAAACCGCTACTCATTAACCAGCGGTAATCCCTTGATGATCGTTGGAACTCGCAAGTAAAATATTAAAGTTCCCGTGTTTATTACCAGGAACATTTTACGCAATAATTAAAGTTATAAACTTACTAAGAATTACTATTGTTTCACGGTTCTTAATAGTAACTGGGGCTTTCATTTTATGTACTTTGGGGACATCGTTAAGTGGCTGCCTCTCTTAAGTTAGTTGCGTGATATAAATCATCATTTCAGCCGAAAGACGTCCACTGCTGGACATAGGCCTCCATCAAGCACCGCCACTTCGACTGGTTTTGTGCTTCTCGCATCCATTATGATCATTGGTCCACCTCGTGGGAGGGTTTCCCAATGCTACGTCTTCCAACCTAAGTTTTCTTTTGTTTTTTGTATGTATTTGTATAGTTAGTTATGTTATATATTTTAATAATAAACAAAAATATTACCATTATGTATTTATTTAAGAATACTTAGGTTTTCTTTATTTTATTTTTTGCAATATATCGAGCCTTTTCAGGAAGAACATCGTAAGCGCCAAAAGTCCCAAAAAACTGTTTTTATATTAACTGCCAGATCAACTGATTTTGCATCTTATTTCTCTACTTTCCTGTAAAATATGCAAAATGGCGGTTACGATCTTCTTCCTGAAAAGGCTCGATATGTGTAGGTTTATTTAAGTTTTAGACTTCACACATTCATATTTTTCTCTTCTTGTTCTCACACACTATTGTCTACATTTCTTTTTTTACTTCTCCTTTCGCAGGTCTGCTGGAAGAAATTTCTTAAGAAATAAGTAGTACCTTTGTACTCAAATTATAATTATATCATATCCTTATGTATTTTACTGTGTGTACATAAATAATAAAATAAATAAATAAATAATTTCTAGACCAAACAAAAAAACTTTTAAATCTAAATGAGTTCGGTTTTACCTAGCCGACTTCTCTGGGAATAAAGACAAAAGTCAACTAAGAGTTCTTTAATGAGAGCTCTTAGTTTGCTTCTGTCTTTGTTCGGGTGCCGCCGGCGGCACCGTCAAACCGAATCACTACAACGCAGCTTGGCAGTAAAAATATCAAAGAAAAATCTGAAAGTTTTATTACCATAACATCACAAGCGCTTCTTCCAATCGAACTTTTCCGTCACAACACAAAACTGTCTGCAATTTAACTCTACACGCAGATTTACATAATAAAAGGCAAAAGTCTGTTGTTTCAGCGTCAACAAAATATTTGCTGAAGCCCTTTTAACAATTTCCGGTGAGGCAAACAAGAGAAAAATCAGGATATTGTAGACTAGGGGTGCTTCAATAAAGCGTGAGAAATTCTCGTCTTGGAAAAGCGTGTTACGCGTGTGAATTTTTTATTTAACGTTGATAACTGCAAAAGAGTTTAGTTCCTTTTTTTACGTAAAAAAAATATACTATTATAGAGTCTATTACAACTATTTTTAACCGACTTCAAAAACGGACGAAGTTCTATGTTCGTCTGTACGTATTTTTTTATGTATGTTCATCGATTACATCATTATTGTGGATCGTTTTTGGAAATTACATTTTCATTTTGTAGGGGAAGCTCGCGCGGTTGTCCCATATGAATTTTATTAAGTTTGCTTTGGTAGTTTTTGAATTAGCTTACTAGTTACTTACTACTTAATAACAAAAAGACATAATTATGTCTTTTTAATTTTTTTAATAAGTATTTAATCTACTTTGTGTGTGTTGATGATGTTGTTTACATAACAAGTAGTGATATACGAATTCGTGTGTTTCGCTAAAAAGTGAAAAATACAAAAAAAAACAACTGACTTCCAAAAATACTACAAAGTGAAAAATAACTTTTATTTCGGAAGTCGGTGGCAAAAAACGAAAATACAAAACCGAAGACACCGACGAAATTTTTTATGTTAGGTATAACTAACGACACGCCCCTGCGTCGCACGGTTTTTACGACTTGACAAAACATACTTTATTATATGTAGGTTTTATCTTAATATATTATACACGTAAAGCTTCCGGAACAAATTCGCCAAATACATTAAAATCCATTTCTTAATTTAGAAGAACAACGCGCTCACACACACAGACACGAAAAGCATCTTTACGTTATATTATACCATGTTTAGATATACTGTTATGGTTAGCCATATGACTTTTTCAATACATTTTTTTTTATCTGCCTATTATTTTCCCACTGAGAGGGCCCGTGGTTAAATAATAAAAGTCACACAGGTCGATCGATCAGGTTAAGCTACGCTTGCTGCGGTTGGTCTGCGGATGAGTGACCATCTTTACATACCGAGACCCCTCCATGTCAAGTAAAGCGCATTGAGCCCTTGGTCCCTTGGCTGTCATTCGTGGATCTCATTAGAACTCTATTGGCTGCAGCGGCAGGCTTCATACAAAAATCAGTCAGTCAATGTCCAGTTCGGGCTGGTAGATGCCACATGTCTTCAATTTTTTTATTCTAGGACATGACGGTTTCCTCACTATGGTTTCCTTCACCGTTTTGAAAGCCGGGGTGATGAAATAATTTACACAAATTAAAGCGTCTATGTGGGATCGAACCTACGACCTCATAAGCCGCGGCCGTTACCACCAGGCCACCACTGTTCCAATCGTATGTTGATTCAATATTCTGAGTTTATTTTAGTCATTTCTAACATGAGGAAGCCTGGACTATACCAGGTGGTCTAAAAGTCGTGGATCAATCGAAATAGGGAGATGAAGGAGGTCATTTCCAACAAAAAATCTTTCTACAGTATGGTCATAATTCAATTGCCATAAAATTTATGAATATTTGTGTATACCGAGTTCTTTTACAATTAGACAAATTTAAAAAAAATGTGATATAAAACAATAAAACAAACGGTGTTGTATTACTACTAGAAAATGTATCAGCACTACAAAGTTCTATTAGGGCTCTGAGTATCAAATTTCAAGAGCAATTTATTTTTTTCCAAAAATTTTGTAACGTTACCAAAAATTATTTCTCACTTTAAAAGTGTTGGAAATGACGTCCTTTATCCCCCTACTTCGTTTGATCCACGACTTTTGAACCACCCTGTACAGTTGACATAAGTCTGAAATTGCCAACCCGTCTTGAGCAAGCAAGGTGATCAATGCTCATGCCTTCTCTCTTTGAGAAGAGGCTTTTGTTAAGAGAGGACGGAGCCTGCGAGGAATTTGAAAAATAGGTATTTGAAGAAACGGTTGCCGTCGCCTTACCTCAAGTCTGCCCCCGTAGTGTGTGATAGGGACAGCTGCAGCTCAGACCGAAATAATCACAAAAGTTTTGACGAGATCGACGTTTCGTATTCCCTTTTTTTTCTTCGAAAACTGAGCCCATTCAATTATTTTTTACATTAATATTTTAAGAAAGAGTGTGTTTAGGTTCCTTATATTTTTTTTTATGTTAAAAACTTTTCAAATTTTTCTGGTAGTTCTCTAATCACGGCGGGGCATTTTTTTAATTTCTAGTGGGTCATATTTTCTTTACTAATTAGTTGCTGAAAAAAAGAAAATGACAGGGACGTCTTTACAGCAGACCTTGATTTTATTTTAAAAAATTGCTCTAGAGGAAGAAAAAAGGGGAATACATTTGTATGGAGAATCGCACGCCCTGTTCCCTCTGAATAATATTTTGGTACTACCTATTATAGTTGTAGAAGAACCGCGCCTCATGCTACGCTATACGCTACGCATAAGCTACGGCGTAGCTCGCGCTGTGCTACGAGGCTACGACCCCGCCGCTGATGGCCTCGACGTTTTCGGCACGTATTTGGAAGCTTTATTTATGTTATAAATTCAAGCTGATCAATTTGTTTTCATTAACTTTTAGGCCTTTATAAACCCCAATCCTTCATCGCGTTAAACCTTCGGTAGTCTTAGAAACATTTTGTATTTATGAGTGGTCCCAAACAATGTTCTCAGACTGACATTTAGGTAGGAAAACCAAACAATCTTTTGTACGAAAATAGAAGAAAAGAGGATTATTATACTAATATTTTATGTACTCACACTCCTCGTGTTCGCTGAGGACGAGTGTTTATGACGGCTCACATACGTTGTTGGAACAACTTACCTATACAAAATATATTTGTATGTCGGCTTGTCTAGATCTAAAGAAATACAGGTAATAAAGGGAGGTTTTTGCATGTGAGTTTTGATTTTCGTTACGATTATTACTCTTTTCTTTGTGGTCAGGTGACTCGTTCTAATATTACTCGTCCGTCCTATACTTATTATAATAAGTTTAACTTTCTGTTTTTTTTTTTTCCACCCATACTAATATTATAAATGCAAAAGTGTCTGTCTGTCTATTACCTCTTCACGCTTAAACCGCTGAACCGATTTAGATGAGGTATAGAGATAGTTTGAATCCCGGGAAAGGACATAGGATAGGTTTTATCTCGATATTCCCAAGGAATCGAAACTTATGCTGCTGTAACCGCGGGGCGCTGCTAGTGATTTATGACCTCATAGGATTTTATGACCTCAAGTCATACACGAATACGGCAGCCAGAACGCTCCTGCCTCATCTAGGTTCTACTCGCGATATTAACAATACGGTCCACCTACCTCGCCGGCAGACGGCTGACGACGATTTATTTTCGTTGGATCCCACTTTTAAATCCCAGTTTAATATTTTTGGCGTTGGATCCCATAAAACATTACTTGAAGCAAGTCAGTTGCACTGCAATTAAATGGAAATATGTTTAAAAATAAATTGAAAAAAATGTTAATTGATAATATATTTTATAATGAGATTTTTGATAAAAAATAATATTTGTAAGTAATTTGTAATTTGTATAATTGTTTGTAATTTATTTTATTCTTTTTGTTCCTATTTCCGACTTGGATAGACTGTTTGAAACAAAAAATGAACTTAATGTACACAGTTATGCAATAAATATATACTTATCTTCAACCAGCAACCTGGCGCTGGTCTGCCTGTTCAGATAAGCCTCACCATATTGGGATGCGCCTCGATCAAATGGTTTGCCACCCACGTCACAAGTTCAAGGAATCGCCATATCGCCAATCAAATTCACTGTAGCAACGGATGCTTACAGTGAGCTTCTCGTCTTTAGAGCCTGAGACATAACGAGCCCTTTTATTTTATTTTTTGTGTTTATGTTCTTTTTTGCGTCATTTTCACCGCAAATAAACGTATTTTCTTTTTTTCTTTTGTAGAGGTATGAGGAACAGGGTGTAAAGTTCACTCAACCTCCATAGAATAGGGAGGTTGATCCGACCAGACGGGTGTTGTCTCTGGCGGGCAACTGCCCAATGAGTCATGTCGGGCTGTTGTATATATGCTAGTTGCGTGGTAAACTCTGCTTGCGCGATGCAGGATTTGCGTGACGTCAGTATGACGCGTTGTTCGCATGTGGCGTTGTAGTAGATACCGCTACACTTTCTTAACTACGTGACAAAGCGATTTTTATTTCCTATTGTAGTATAGTCATTTTATCCTAGGTGCAAGGTTTATTCGTATAATTAATGTATACGTATAAGGTGAAACATTTTTAAAAGAGTAACGGTGGAGTTTCTTGCCCATTCTTCTCCATACGAATCTACCTTTTGGAAGGGGCGACTGGAATCAATTTCTATTTTTTTTTTAATTTTGATGTACAAAAATTGCCTGTTATGTGCCTATTTATACTAATATTATAAAGAGGTAAAATAAAATTTGTTTGTAAGTTTGTATGTAGGGGGTAAACTCTGGAACTACTAGTCGGATTTGAAAAATTCTTCTTGCATTTGATAGCCCAATTCTTGAGGAAGGCTAAAGGTTATTTAACGTCACGCTATGACCCTTAGGAGCCGAGCAAAAGCGCTATGGGGAAACGAAGTGATAGAGCAGGAGACGCGGGCAAGTGATGCAATACGACGAAATGAGTCCAGGGAATAAGAAATTTCACGCGAACGAAGTCGCGGCCAGCAGCTAGTTTGAAATAAATGATTTGAATTTTGACTTTGAAAGCATTCACGGTGCATGCCTCACGATGTCTGTCCGCAGCATGAGCTCAGCGGTCGGTGGTTGTAATTATTGTGATCGCAAAACCAAA
The DNA here is from genome assembly GCA_945859645.1 of Amphipoea oculea. Taxonomy (NCBI): domain Eukaryota; kingdom Metazoa; phylum Arthropoda; class Insecta; order Lepidoptera; family Noctuidae; genus Amphipoea; species Amphipoea oculea. The sequence goes on along the minus strand of OX243864.1, from coordinate 17,345,668 downwards.
AACTTCAAAGCCGGAAATTTTGATTCACACCTACAATTTTTGCGGTATTTAATTTTGATACGCAGCCTCCGTTTCACGTGTACCCTTTGAAGATTTATACTTTAATTTCAATATCATACGCTGGACACAAAAGAGCGTCGGTTTTCAGTGGCGACGTCATACGTAAATATTTCAACACATACTGTAAGTAGATATTTCAGTGCGTTATTGAAACAAAAAATATATGTATATTAAAAAAAATGTTAAACAATCCCAAATACTGGAAAGGTCAAAGCAGTGATACTCGTAGGTCTTGCAGTTAGTGTAATTTTATGTTCATAATATTATAGCGATATTTTTAAGCAATTAATTTTCAATTAGGTATATCCAGATAGTCTAGAATTAAAGAGTTGTTCTTATTTTAGTTGGTTAATGTAATCGACATTAACCTAAAGTCCCCGTCACGAGAAGCTATAAATTTTGTAAACACACATTCAGGGGTTCGCAACCTTTGGATTAAACAAAAACCAGTTTTGTAATTAATTTTATTTTATATACCTAGGGATATAATTATGTTAACACACACATCTAAACTACACAATGGATGTTGATAAAGTTTTCACCATCATTTTGAGAATTTCTTCCAGAACGTTCATGGTGACATAATACTCGTACATTAATAATCAACTTAAATAATAACAAAATAATTCACAGAAATCTCGATGAATATTATTATTTATTTATAAAGAGTATACAGAGTAAAATTACTATAAAAATAATTAACTAAACACGATAAAATAAAAAAAACAGATTTTCTTATTCCATACTTCAAGTTCAAGTTCCATAGTTTGGAGTCCTCAAGAGTCATTGTACACTAATTATGATAGAAAAAATTCAACGTAAATTCTGTAGATACCTATACAAGGTCAATATGGATACTACCCCTTTCTATATCCTTCGTTGTTTGTGTCAGGAATGGTTGGTTTAGACACACATAATTAATTATTATCTAATATTAGTAGATAAGATAGGTAGCCCCGTTCTACGAGAGTCAATAAATTTTTATGTTCCTGACCAGTATATGCATGGCGTTGTAAGACGACAACATAGACTTCTCTGCTACCCGCCTACATGGCGTGCTCCCCGAACCAACAACACTCCCACTGCTAGAGCAATAAAGTTATTAAATGTCTTTCTAAAATATATTCCAGAGGCAGATTTATTTTTTGATTCTCGATGTATAATCGCTAAACATGTGTATATTTACTTAAATATGAAATACTAACCCCCTTATTCATAATCCTATTTTATCTCTATTTTAGCTAAAATAGGTTTATAGAACGTTTGTCTTTATTTGTCACGTTGTCATTTCTGTGTGTAAGAAAGACACAAACCCCATTTTAACTAAAATAGGTTTGATAAGTTTTACGAATAAGGGGGTTAGTGTTTAGTTTCTAATTTTATTTTATGTATGAGGTTGTTTTTTGTTTACAAATTTTATGTTACTCCGTTTTTTTATTGTATTTATTTTATTTTTTTTAGTCTAAGAAGTTTTAATTTAAAAACATTTAATGTAATTTTGTAGAATTAGCATAGATATAAGAGATTTGGTGTAAACTATTAGCTTATATCTGATGAATAAATACATGAATGAAATGAAAAGTAACACCACTACAAGCGGTCTTGACCCCAACAAAAAACATCAAATCTTATTTATTTTATCGTGTTCATATACCCGTCACGTCTGCGGAGTTTCACTAGCTAATTTAAATTGACTCTGTATATGTATGCGTATAGTGTAGCGGTATCTACAACGCCACATGCGAACAACGCGTCATACTGACGTCACGCAAAAATCCTGCATCTCACAAGCAGAGTTTACCGCGCAACTAGCATAGATACAACGGCTTGACGTTAATCTACGGTCAGTTGCCTGCCAGACACAACACCCGTCTGGTCGGAGGATCCTTTTCTCTGGAGGATAAATGAACTTTACATCCTGTTCCTCGTACCTCTAAATATGTATTGATATGTCGAATGCACCCGTGCGAAGCAGGGGCAGCCTTATAGCACAGAATACTTAATAGTAGTACGTACAGAAAGGACACTCCCTTCCCCGCGCTCATATCAGATACCGCACCTCACCCCGCACTTCGAGGTATTCGTCGCCGACTCAAGCAAGGGCGCTCGCGAACCGCAGCGCTGTACTGCTGACACGAACACTCAATTATGCGATTTAAAAGTTTTGAGTTTTAATCACGATGGTTGGATATTGTGATGCTTTTCCGAATTCGTATTTACATAAACCGTTTGTCAGATTTCGCATTGTTAATATCATGCGATTTAATAACCGATTATTTACAGATAAGTAATTCAAACTAAACTATTTTAGTGTTTTTATTTAATTTCGAACCCGACTATATAGATAAACAATTGAACTACAAGGTAGCTTCATACGAGTAATAATGCACACGTCCGGGCAGCGCCGCCGTCGTAGTTCGGTTCCCCGACACAAATCGCTTTCCGCGCCATTTTTTACGCTACGCACGACAGCCAACCCTACTAGATTCAAAGTCAAAGTCAAAGCATTTATTTCAAATAGGCACATAAAAGGCACTTTTGAACGTCAAAAATTATCTTAAAATAGAATTGATTCTAGTCGCCCATTCCAAAAGGTAGTTTTCGTATGCAGAAGAACGGGCAAGAAACTCCACCGTTTCACGATTTGCACGTATACGAACATCATTTGGTTATGTAGTAGTAATAGGTAATTATTTTGCGAGCTTTGTATGGAGTGTCCGGGGTGTACTTATAGTCTCTAGTAAAATATTATCCAAGTTATACGACCAGCAAATTATATTACGGTCATATTACGTCCGACGTTGTCAATAGTATTCATGGCTGTCACTCTCAGGACACTTCACACGAATTAGCGGTTTCCCCGATGCGGACTGAATTACCACGAGTCAATATCAATCATGATATAATACATCATAATTAAGGATATTAAATAGGAACGTTGTTGTTAAAAAAAACTTAGTTGAAATAAAAGTTTGAACCGTTCAAAACACCATCATCTGCCTAACCTTTTTTCCAACTATGTTGAGGTTGGTTCCCGATTAACCAAATGCAGCATATTACGAGTACATGGCAAAAAACAGTTTTTTCATTTTTTTGTTTTAACGAAAAATAAGTATGGCAAATATTAAAGGTCTTTCCCCTCCGAATTATGGACAACGAAACGCAATGTGGCGACCCCAATTTGGCCTTAAAAAATATACAAAAATAATGGAAAATTGTTCCGCGTTAACTTGGCACACAAATCATGTGACTGTCCGCCCTAATTTGAGCATATCGTGTGCGTAAACACGGCAAGTAAGGGTTCGGACACACGTTCGATTATTGACCGTCGTTTGTTATTATTTAAAAAGAAGAGGGCGGATGCCCTTTGGGCCCTTTTGGTTGCCCTTTTAATTTGGTGTTGCCTTTTAAAAAAACATGCTAAAAATTTTAAATAGTATAAGAGTATTATTTGCCGTCAATCAATCAATCAACTCAGCCTATCGCAGTCCACTGCTGGACATAGGCCTCTCCCTGCCTACGCCATAGCACCCTGTCCTCCGCATTCAGCACACAGCAGACAGCAGTGCTGCTGGGGAGTTTTTTGCACCACTTCTTCCCAGTGAAAGCACTAGGAAGTGGTGAGGGACGGGCGTTTTGGGGTACTGTCTTATGTAATTTTGACGTTCGAAAAGTGCTGATTTTCAGCCTAATTTGAGTAAATGACTTTTGATTTTCTTTTATCCCAGCCACCATTGTTATGGTCGTCAGTCTATCTAGCTGCTGGTTAGCTGTAAGTACTTTGCCGTAGGTTTATGCTAAATCACACTAATCACACTAATATTATAAAGGCGACAGTTTGTGAGTGTGTGTGTGGGGGGGGGTGTTTATATGTTTGTTACTTATTTATTTATTTATATATACTTTATTGTACACCACAAAAATACATAACATGAAATAAACACATTAAACACTACAAAATATACAATGGGCGGCCTTATCGCTTTCTGCGATCTCTTCCAGGCAACCTTGGAATGGACAGTGATTTCCCTGGACATAAAATGGGGCTGTCGTTGGTGCAAATATAATATTATGCATACAATACAATAAAATAGATACACAGATAAATACATATCCAAAATTATAGACACTTAAATATATACATACTAAATAATTATAAGCACCGAAAAAAAAAATAAGACAGTAGATGATAGCAGTTAGGACAAAATCACAACGACAAGTAGTGTTTACTTCTTCACGCTCAAACGGATGGACCAATTTTGATAAATTTTTGTATGGAGGTAGCTGACACCCTGGATTAACATATAGGCTACTTTTTATCCCGATATTCTCACGGGATCGACATTTACGCGGGTGAAACCACGGGGCGCATCTAGTAACAAATAAAAATTATGAAGGCTGATGGCTCCCCTATCACATGGGACTTAACATAACTGGCAAAATGTGGATGTACTATAGGTCACAGAGTCTGTCTAGCACTTCGGGGATTATAGGCTGTCATGTTATATGTGAAAAAATAAAAATGTTAAAATCCTTCTTCAAGAATTGGCCCACAATCGCAGAAAGGCCGAGTACAGTGGACAGAGGGAAGGGGTGCCTTTGCCCTGCAGTCAGGCTTATAATAATAACTAACTGACCCGGCGAACTTCGTACCACCTCGGAATCAACGTTCTCGAGAAAAAAAAGTCGTTCCATACAAAATGTATGAGAAAATGATTTTTTTCTATTTTTTCTTGCGTTTTTTCCAAGTTTTAATAGTTATTCTGCTTTTCGGGGACAAATCCAACAAATCAAAAAAAAAATCGGTCCATCCGTTCTTAAATTACAAATGGTGTAACTAACCCGACTTTATTTTATTTATACAGAAGATAGAATAGATAGATAATAAACAGATTTTAGTTCCATTGATAAAGAGGTGGTCTCTCTTCTTGATCGCAAAATGAATATTTTAAGACTAGACATATTTTCATCAGTTGCAAAGCATTATCTGGCAGGCACAACAAAAACCTTTTTATTAGAGTATTCCGTGACAATACTTCTCGGTGGCAACACGTTCCGTTATTTAATATAATTTACCGGAGTAATACATACATAGGTAGGTATATACCTATCGTTGTCTCCCTCAATCCTCGTTACGTATCGTGACCTCCTACGGCGTGCCCTCCTAAATGCGATTACGCGTAAATATTGCTTTTTACGTATTGTTTGTTTCATAAGCCTATTGTTGTATTTATATTTTGTGCGTAATAGGAACGTTTTTATTTATAGGAAATAATGCTTATAAATTGATTGTATTTGTGCGTAAAAAAAACTAAACAAATATACAATATCTTACATAATTAACGCAAGACCTCATACACCCCAATTAGAGTATTGAGTTAAAAGCATAGTACAACATCCAAAACGTATTATTTAGTCTTTAAATAAATCTGTTGTTATTAAGAAAATTGTGTTGACCATAGCATTACTTTATGCATTTAAAATTGAGTCTTACTGCCTTGGAATAAGATTTAATTTTCTTTGGCTCAATCGGCAGTTAGTATGATAAAATACAACATTTTTGAGAAAAAAAAAAACTATATTAAAGTTACTGAAATCGATTTATTAGTCAATTATGAACAAACTTCTTTCAGGACTTGCGTTTATTCTGTTACTCCTTGTATACATATATGACGTAGAAGGCACGTCTGTCTCGTTACAATCCATACTTTATAATATATTATAATATTATAAATTCGAAAGTAACTGTCTGTCTGTCTGTATGTTACCTTTTCACGCCTGAACCGCTTTAGATGCAATTTAGTATGGAGATAGTTTGTGTCCCGGGAAAGGACATAGAATATTTTTAATCCCAAAATTCCCACGGGATCGAGACTTATGCGGGTGAAACCGCGGGGCGCAGCTAGTCAGCCATATTTTAACTATTGTAGGCTTACTATAGGTAGTGTGAGTAAAAACCGTTTACAGTTCAAATCAAATTATAATATTACGAACAAATTAATCACACACTGTAAATACACAACTCAACGGTACGGAACAGTTTCTGAGCACATTCATTATTATGAATGTATCTTCAAACATTGGTTGTAAGTGCAAAAACTACTCTACGGCTGGTCGCTTACCAAATCGCCTCCCAAACGAATTGCCACCCCATTTACACTGGTCGATAAAAAAAACAGGTGACTAGGTAGTTCATTCTGCATTCAAATGGCGACCTTCTTGCAGAGGGCGATCGCCTGCGACCGAGCATTTTCACTGTTGATTTTAGTCACCAGCCGCATGCGACCTATCGTCTCACGACAAAAGTCGAAACATACGCTACTTTGGAACTTCCGATTTTAGTTACCTGCGGCTTAGCCGAATTGCCATTTAGACTGTCGACTTTCGTAAAAGACCAAATAAAGGACAAATAATTAAATGCTGCAAGGACCTTCAAATAAACACAAAACAAAACAGCCCCATTGATGGCGACGCAGTACGTCACGTTGTGCCAATTTCATGCATTTCTTGTCAGTAAATTGTGGTCACTCTCTAAGGCATAACATAACTTACATTTTAAACATTTTAAATACCTCGTATTCACATTGATTTAAATTCTTTCATTTTCTTTACTAAAACGGAACTTAATTTGTTTCTAGGTAAAGCATAGTATCTACGCAAGAATAAACGCCCATCCTTCCAGTTTCATACACGGAAATAAAAAGTCTGATTTACTATGTCCATAAAAACTCCAAGTATGTGGATTTATTAACAATTTGACTTCGCGTTTGCGTGATAAAAACGAGTTAAGTTAGTATGTTCCACACACAGCTGGATTTGTAAGTAGGTCAGCATCAACAAGAAAGAGGGCAGTAAAATGCGAATTATGCAAAATCTTTCATATTTACATACATTAAAGATGGGGACTACAGGACCTAAACGCAAAAAACGCAAGTTTTTTAATGCGTAAAAGTATATGATCGACTACAGTAAACAAAATCATAAAAATATATGATATTCTTCAGGATATATGCTAGGTAGATAGTGTGTTTTAAACACAATACAACTAATTGATATGATAGAAAAAAGAAACATGAATATACCTCTAAAAACTTTCTTTTTACATTAAAAACCATACTAATATACATACAATAATTCTGTTTTCTTGCCAGATTATTCTACAAGCAACATAATAAAGCACTAGTGTTTTAATTTCTTAGTCCAAACAATAGATTTTTTGTAAACAGATAATATAATTGCTTCATATTTTGCAACCACCAGCGTTGTGTCATCGCGCTTCTCTTTCTATTTTATGCAGTCCGACAGTGACCGCGCTTTAGGTCATGGAGTCCCCTTAAGTAGCAGTAATAATCTAGGAGTTTCCCAAGTCACGGCTTAGTGTGCATATACATGTGGGAGACGAGTAAGAAATAATACGAAAGAAATAGTTAAAATAGAAAACAATACAGCAAATACACAATTTAAATAGCCGTCCAATAAATAAGTAACTTAAATATCACATCAACAAAGCAACCAACATAGTAACAGTATAAAGTAATAATTAACTCAACGTTACCTGACAGTTCAGAGCACCTTCGTACCGTGTCTGCTACTAGACAACTTCTCGTCTGTCGAGCGCCGCGCACCTTGTTTTATACTCAACTCGATCGGTAGGTGGGGAGCGGCGCGTAACGAGAAGTCAATACAATACTTTTTATAAATCGGAAGTTGACTTAAAAAATACAATTAATGCCTTTAATTATTTCTAATTTCGAAAAATTAAATTATCTCGCACATACACGAGCACACGCGTCAACGACAAAGGAAACTGCCGACGACAACGTGCCGCTCGTGTATTTGAACTTTGATGATAATTCCTCATTTGTCACCTACAGGCAGAATATTTTCTATATGAACACTGTGATAAATATCTACGTAAATATTATTCCTGCGAAAATGACTGCCAATGGTCATACCGAATACCTACGTTTCTTGAATGCGTCAAAACATAATTATCGTGTAAACTGTAAGGTGAATGTAGAGACTACATGTAAGGTACTCTGCTACATTCTCTCATAAACCCATTAATCAATGGGGATATGAATCATGATATTAGTCAATAGTATGATTAATTAATAACGGTATCAGTAACTGCCACAGTTCAAAGCTATTGGAACACTGTATTGGACCTGTGCCCTTTCAATGTGTGCTGGTTCTTTATGGCTTTGGTTGCTGTATGCTTTCATACACTGTTCAGAAAAAGAGCAAAGAATGCCTAAAGAAGCTGTAACTAACGTAATGTTGTGTGTCGCTCAAACGTAAACACAAAGCATTTATTTCAATTAAAACCATTTACAAGCATTTTTGAACTGTCAAGAAGTCAGTCAGTCAGAAAATATGAAGCTAGTTGCCCATTCCAAAGCGTAGTAGGTACCTATGGAGAAGAACGGTCAGAAAACTCCATGGACACTTTAAAATTATATTTTTACAAAAATATTAGTTACATCGTTAATGTTTAATTTATAATTATATGTAAGGACTTGGGAGACGCCTTTGCCCAGCAGTGGGATAGTATAGGCTAAAGAAAAAAAAATGTGAGGACGATGTGAAAAAAGACGTACGCGTTAAAAGCATCCAGAGTACAGCAAATAGTAAAAAAAACCGAGTGTGCTTATGACCACACGACTGAAGTGAAACTTCAAACGTATTGGGCTATGAGAGGAAGAGAGAAAGAAAATGTGCGCGCGCACTGCTTTCTTTTGCTTATATCCCCCACTCAACTCCCGTTCGCCTCGCCCGTAGCCCGTAGACATGGGTCATACTTGCAAAATCGAGTACCAGGGCTTCCAAGTACGTCCACCTTAAGAAACCAGAGCCTAAAAGCAGGGCCTAAAAGCAGGGCTCGAGATACTTTCAAGTATTTTCTATCTGCATCGAAAATTGATCCATAACTTCATACAAATAAGAAGTACAATCGCGTAATCAAACAAAAGCCCTGTTGGAAGTAAAAAGTACTTGCATAGGAAATTGATCCGTGAATTTCTATAAATAAGGAGCACAATCACGTTTACAAATAAATACTTTTACAAACCATTAAAGTAAAAATACTTGCATACGAAATTGTTCCGTAGACTCTTACCACACCTCGGACACTCCGTACTACGCTCGCAAAATAATTACCTATTACTACTACATAAACAAATGACGTTTGTATACGTGCAAATGTGTGCGTGAAATCTAGTAGCGTAAAAAAATGGCGCGGAAAGCAATTTGTGTCGGGGAACCGAACGACGTCGGCGACGGCGCTGCCCGAACGTGTGCATTATTATGAAGTGACCATGTAGTTCAAATGTTTATTTATATAGTCGGGTTCGTAATGAAATAAAAATAGTAAAATAGTTTAGTTTAAATGACTTATCTGTAAATAATCGGTTATTGAATCGCATGTTATTAAAAATGCGAAATCTTACAAACAGTTTATGTAAATACGAATTCGGAAAAGCATCACAATATCCAACCATCGTGATTAAAACTCAAATAAAACTTTTAAATCGCATAATTGTGTGTTCGTGTCAGCAATACAGCGCCGCGGTTCGCGAGCGCCCTTGCTAAAGAGTCGGCGACGAATACCTCGAAGTGCGGGGTGAGGTGCGGAAGGGAGTGTCCTTTCTGTACGTAGTACTATTAAGTATTCTGTGCTCTTGCTGATAAGGAGCACATGATCGCATTTGCGAAAACAAACGCGGTTGTTGAACTATTTGAGTACCTACGTACTCGAGCGCTGAGGCACGACGGAGCGAGATACTTTCAAGTATTTTCTATCTGCATAGAAAATTGATCCATAACTTCATACAGATAAGAAGTACAATCGCGTATTCAAAAGCCCCGTTGGAAGTAAAACTACTTGCATAGGAAATTGATCAATGACTTCCTATAAATAAGGAGCAAAATCGCGTTTACAAATAAATACTTGCAAACCATTAAAGTAAAAAATACTTGCATACGAAATTGTTCCGTAGACTCTTACTGATAAGGAGAATGATCGCATTTGGGAAAACTAACGCGGTTGAGTACCTACGTATTTGAGCGAGTAGCCGTATAAGATACGTTTACGTCACGCGTTCGTCAGCTTACTCTCCAAGTCAAGTGTGCGTAATGAAGTTTTACCACACACCGGACACTCCATACAACGCTCGCAAAATAATTACCTACTACTACTACATTAAAAAATGACGTTTGTATACGTATGAATGTGTGCGTGAGGTACTTGTGTTTGCGAGCGCTCTTGTTAAAGAACTGCGACGAATACGCCGAAGTGCGGGGTGAGGTGCGGTAACTGATGTTAGTGCGGGGAAGGGAGTGTCCTTTCTGTACGTAGTACTTTAAGTATTCTGGGTCCATATTGGCTCAACTAAAGTTCTTTACCCGAAATTGTTCTTCCTGTTACCGGCCAAACCCGATTTCAGGACAAACTAGTTTAGCCTAGGCTAAACTAGTTCTTCCTATACGCGATAGGGGGTGCCCTTCGCTCGCCCTTGGATCTTATGTCGACGGAGCCCCGCTTCGCGGGGCCCCTATTTCTGTGTAAAGGGTTTAAAGTAACCTAACCAAACCGAACCTCGGGGTGCCCTTCGCTCGCCCTTGCATCCTATGTCGACGGAACTAGTTTAGCCTAGGCTAAACTAGTTTGTCCTGAAGTCGGGTTTGGCCGGTAACATTCCTAACGATTTGTAATCCGAATGATCACTCTCATACTATTTGTAGTGCTACCGGCGACGTTCATAACACTCATGTTTCCGAAAATTGTAATCAATAGTAAATATTTTAAACTCCTACTGTTTTTTATCATAACGCTTTTATCCCTAAACATAACTACCATAATATTTTCGTGGCCTGGGAGTTTATACGGGTAAGTAATATATGTTAAAATTACAAAACCTCTAATATTTACAAGATATAACAACTGAACCTATAATTTTATTTGATATAATGATCAGTTAATATAATAAACGATTGACATAATTTTAATGTAACTAATTTCTATAAGAATAACAGACAATTAATATAAAATCGTTTGATATACCACTCAATAGACATAAAACCTATTTAGTCTAATATGATAAACACTTTTTTTTTCATCCTATGTCATCCTATGTCGACGGAGAGCGGGGCCCCCTATTTCTGTGTAAAGGGTTTAAAGTAACCTAACCAAACTGAACCTCGGGGTGCCCTTCGCTCGCCCTTGCATCCTATGTCGACGGAGCCCCGCTTCGCGGGGCCCCTATTTCTGTGTAAAGGGTTTAAAGTAACCTAACCAAACCGAACCTCGGGGTGCCCTTCGCTCGTTTTTGCATCCTATGTCGACGATCTAAACAAAAAAGATATGACTTTGAATAATAGTGTAAAAGATGGTTATGTTGAGAAAATATAGGAAAACAAATAAAAGTATATTAGATGTTTATTGCTACTGACATTATGAAGTTGAATGATTCGGAATTATGAACAATAGAGACAGAGTAGTTAGGAATTGTGATTGTTAGGATGAAAAATGTTAGGAAGAACATTTTCGGATTTCCAATTATCGGAGTTGAAAATTTAGGTGAACTTTGGCGCACCCAAGTATTCTGTGGTTTCACTTCAATAATTTTGACACAACAAAAATCGAATTTGACAATCGCGACTCGTCGACACGCGGTACTTATTTGCCCTACCCCGTGAATTGTTTTTTAGAGCCGCAGGCACGGAGGGGGCGGCCTTGGCGTGTTTTTTAAGGAATTTTTCACTTTTTGTATGGAAAATATGAAAAATGATTACCTACATGTTGAGTTTTAGGAGTTTATGTGTTTTATAAAGGGGGTCGAAATTTTCATTATTTTTGCGATAGGACGCACCATTTTCGAGATATAAACAAAAGAAAAAAAAGATACAGACACTACTGTTTTTGCACCTGAAGTCGAGGTGTTGGTGTGAATTTCTATTCATGACAACTAATTTTATTCCACACCTTTTTAATCACGATTAAAAATAGTCAGATTTAGTTCGATTTAGTTGACAATCAAAATTTTTAGTTGAGTACCTACGTATTTGAGCGAGTAGCCGTATAAGATACTTTATAGTCTTGCGAGTATTTTGAGTCGGTACCTGGTGTGCGAACTTGGAAGCAAATACCCTGTGTAAAAACCCGGTCGCATAAATACGTACCTTCCCTACTCGCCCGATCACACGTTTTCGTAACGCATTCGCCAGTTTACTCCCCAAGTCAAGCGCGCCTAAAGAAGTTTCACTTCAAAAACAACAATCCAAAAATAAAATAATTCACCCGAGGCAGCTAAGTGATGACCAGCCCCAACTGACGGCACCCGTTCACGACCATGACGCATAGATCACTGCTGTTGCTGTCGTTGTATTCTGCGTTATTTGCAAAGACTGTTAAATTGAGAGATTAGTTATTGAATAATAGAAATAAAGGATACATCAATCCTAGTTGAGGTATTATTATGCGTAGTTGACGTCAGCCACGAACTTCGAACGCCGGAAGGATTTCGGTTCCTCTCTTAAAATAGATAAATGAGAAGAGGGAGAGCTTTCGCCGAAGGCCAGAATAACAGCCTATTTGATGAATTGATGATTATCATGACAGAGTAGGCCGCTAGTTTAACTAAGCAGTAAGTAGTGTCAGCACGAACACAAGGTAAAATATTCAGAAATGTACTTCTGTTTTAGAACAAAGAGTCCAACACAGACTTCGTTGTAACTGAATGCACCTAAGGAATGTTTAATCTATTTGTACTGCATTGTCGACAAGGTTTCCGAATAAGACTACGCTACCAAGCTTAGATTGTACTTGTGTAGTTTTTATGAGACCTCGAAGTTAAATGCGCTTTGTGGAATCTACGCATACTTAAAGAAAAAAACATATGTTATTCATAATCCGTTTTCAATCTATATCTATATTAAAATATGGGAAAAATTCACGAAAAAAAAAATGATGAAGCACAACATTTATTGATTCTGAGGCTACTTAAATAAAACAAATAACAAAAGAACGGCTGGACAAATTTTTATGATCTTTGATTTGTTGGATTTATCTCCGCCCCGAATAGCAGAATATTATTAAAATATAGGCACATTTCACGACAAAAAAGACGATTCATTTTCTCATACATTTTGTATGGAACGGCTTTTTTGATGATATCTCGAGAACGGATTGACTGATTTCGATGGCGGGAGGAAGTTCGTCGGGTCTGCTAGTTTGTTATAAAGTAAACCATAAACAGAGCGTGACAGAAGGCTGCTGAAGTAATGATGGAACTGATTTATTGATATACGAGTACATGCATAATCTCACAGCTTCTTCCCGTAGGGGGTCGAAACTACAGAATGCCACCTGCAGTGCTATGATCCTTACATACGCCCTTTGCTTCGTTTACGTTTTAACAACTGGTCGAAGACACACGCGCAGGCAGTAGGTAGTAGTTTTAAAACAAAAAATGTTGATAAAATGTTCTTTCTACACAGACTGCCCCCAAAGAATAGCCTGAAGAATTGCCAAACTTAAGTGGCAGTGGGCAGGAAACATTGCTCGCAGAAAAGATGGCCGATGGGGCCAAAAGGTTTTGGAGTGGCGACCGCGTACCGAAAGACGTAGCGTTGGAAGGCCTCCCATAAGGTGGACCGACGACCTTGTGAAGGTCGCAGGAACCCGTTGGATGCGAGAAGCACAGAACCGGTCGAAGTGGAGGTGCTTGGGGGAGGCCTATGTCCAGCAGTGGACGCTTTTGGACTGAAAACTAGGTGTAAACTGTAATATAGTTTGAATGAGATTTTTGAGTTGACTTGTAATGCATATAACTACCTATGTATTATCCGCATAGACCGATCACAGATAGTTTCGACCCGCGTCGGCCGGTCTGCAGAATGACGCGCATTTCGCAATCAATTACAGAAATCGACATTACCAATTATACGTACTGAATGCCAGTATTTTGCACAAAGCGACTGCCTATCTGACCTCCACAACCCAGTTGCAAGGTAACACTGGTAAGACTGGTTGTCAGACTTTTGGGCTTCTGACTACCCTTTAACGACTGTCAAAGATCTACAAATAGCAGCCGGGACCAATGGCTTAATGTGCTTTCCGAGGCACGGGTCACGAAATAGTCACCCATCCACGATCCGACCGCGGCAAGCGTAGCTTAACCTTCGTTCTATCTGCGCGGCTATTATCATTTAGCCACGAGCCCCTTATTATCTTCATAGACCAATCAGCATAAATTATTCGCTTTAGAGAGTTTCAATCCACGCCGGTCTGCAGAATGATGCGCATTTTGCATCAAAATTACAAAAATGAACATCACCAATCATCCACCAAAAGATTTAACACTTTATCACCCATGAGATTATAACCTCGATCGATGCCATTAGTTTTTCATTTTACCTCGCTTACGTGTTAGACTTAGGGATTAAGCGTCCGTCGTTACAAAAGAGCTTATTTCGTTCCGAGCTGATGGCATGTCAGAACTATCCGATTTATCGTGTGACGTGGGTATTCCGCTCTCGCGTGAGCTTTTGAAGGGTTAAGAAGTAAATAATGAAGGTTTATTTAGACAGTGTGGTTTTTAAAATAATAGTACATTATGATACATGATTGTGTGCTATGTTGATCATTAAACTCGAGGCGGTATTATTCGCGCGAGCCGCAGGCGAGCGCGATAAGGTAGCCGAGAGTTTAATTATCAATGCACACGCGTATCATACGACGTTTTTCAACACACTTGTGAGGAAAAAACAGACTTGTATTGTTAAATATTAACTTGTATGGACAATGGCGGGCTTGGTTTGTCATTCCGCGCGCCGCGCTGACGTGCGCACGCAGGTTTACCCATAGAGTAAGTAATGGTCATTCCTACACCTGCGCGCGCATTGCTAACGCGGCGCGCGTCAAAGACAGAACCGATATACAGCCTATAGAAAAAATATAATAAATACAAAATAATGTTAAGACTGATCGTAGTGTTGTCGTATGTCAAATTGTAGTTTAGTTAGTATGGAATTAGAAAGTACTATTTGCATAGAGAAATATACATTAATTCAGTGAGAATCCGCAATAATAGAACGCCAGTGGTCTTTTCCGTTTGGTTACGGGAGGGACGACGGAAAATTATAAGGTGCATCCAGACACAGCGAGCCATGCGCCGCAAGTGCTTTTTTTTTGTATGTTAGATGCCTCAGCCTGAGGCAACCATACATATAAAAAAATAATCTGCGGCACATGCCTCGCTATGTGTGGATGCACCCTTAGGTGAATGCGCAGTGGTAGACCGCGAAATTTAATTTTTTTTAAGTTTTTTACAATTCGCAGGTCAGTATCAGGTTGTATCTTGATCAAAATGTATATTTATATAATAGATATGTATTTAAAGAATTATAGTCATTAGAATCATAAATATATATATATATTTAAGTTAGATTTGTTCCCTAAGAACTTTTCCATAAGAGATTTGTTCTTATGGAACAAATCTAACTTAGAAAGATGTATTTAATGATTCTAATGATTATAATTCTGTAAATACGTATCTGTTATAGTCGCGAATCATATTTTGATCAAGATACAACCTGACACTGACCTGAAAATTGCAAAAAACGTTAGAAAAATTTAATTTCGTGGGCTACAACTGCGCATTCATCTTAAGGTAAATAAATTTTAGTTCATCTTGGGACCAAGGACAATTCAGACTATTTAAAAAAAAAAAGTAAAATATGGCTCACGGATTCTTTTTGGCATGAAGTCTCTTTGAAGAGATTAAAAAAAAAAAAAAAGGAGTGTGCTTATGACCACACGACTGAAGTGAAACTTCAAACGTATTTGGCTATGAGAGGAAGAGAGAAAGAAAATGTGCGCGCGCACTGCTTTCTCTTGCTTATATCCCCCACTCAACTCCCGTTCGCCTCGCCCGTAGCCCGTAGACATGGGTCGTACTTGCAAAATCGAGTACCAGGGCTTCCAAGTACGTCCACCTTAAGAAACCAGGGCCTAAAACCAGGGCTCGAGATACTTTCAAGTATTTTCTATCTGCATCGAAAATTGATCCATAACTTCATACAAATAAGAAGTACAATCGCGTAATCAAACAAAAGCCTTTTTGGAAGAAAAAAGTACTTGCATAGGAAATTGACCCGTGAATTCCTATAAATAAGGAGCACAGTCGCGTTTACAAATAAATACTTTTACAAACCATTAAAGTAAAAATACTTGCATACGAAATTGTTCCGTAGACTCTTACCACACCTCGGACACTCCATACAACGCTCGCAAAATAATTACCTAGTACTACTACATAAACAAATGACGTTTGTATACGTGCAAATGTGTGCGTGAAATCTAATAGCGTA
The DNA here is from genome assembly GCA_945859645.1 of Amphipoea oculea. Taxonomy (NCBI): domain Eukaryota; kingdom Metazoa; phylum Arthropoda; class Insecta; order Lepidoptera; family Noctuidae; genus Amphipoea; species Amphipoea oculea. Next base: position 17,329,237 of record OX243864.1, on the reverse strand, counting down.
AAAAAAATGGCGCGGTAAGCAATTTGTGTCGGGGAACCGAACGACGACGGCGGCGGCGCTGCCCGTACGTGTGCATTATTATGAAGTGACCATGTAGTTCAATTGTTTATTTATATAGTCGGGTTCGTAATGAAATAAAAACACTAAAATATTTTAGTTTAAATGACTTATCTGTAAATAATCGGTTATTAAATCGCATGTTATTAAAAATGCGAAATCTTACAAACAGTTTATGTAAATACGAATTCGGAAAAGCATCACAATATCCAACCATAGTGATTAAAACTCAAATAAAACTTTTAAATCGCATAATTGTGTGTTCGTGTCAGCAATACAGCGCTGCGATTCGCGAGCGCCCTTGCTAAAGAGTCGGCGACGAATACCTCGAAGTGCGGGGTGAGGTGCGGTATCTGATATGAGGGCGAGGAAGGGAGTGTCCTTTCTGTACGTATTACTATTAAGTATTCTGTGCTCTTATGACTTCCTATAAATAAGGAGCAAAATCGCTTTTACAAATAAATACTTGCAAACCATTAAAGTAAAAAATACTTGCATACGAAATTGTTCCGTAGACTCTTACTGATAAAGAGCATGATCGCATTTGCGAAAACTAACGCGGTTGAGTACCTACGTATTTGAGCGAGTAGCCGTATAAGATACTTTATAGTCTTGCAAGTATTTTGAGTCGGTACCTGGTGTGCGTACTTGGAAGCAAATACCTGGTGTAAAAACCCATTCGCATATTCATGCAACCGGGACCGGGTTTTTACACCAGGTATTTCCAGCAATTTTTTACGTACCTTCCCTACTCGCCAGATCACACGTTTTCGTAACGCATTCGCCAGTTTACTCCCCAAGTCAAGCGCGCCTAAAGAAGTTTCACTTCAAAAACGCACTTCTCCGACCTCCGACTAGTAAATTAAATAGTTATCTGTGGAAATAAAGCACAAGTACCGTAACGTAAAGAAAAAGCACGCGTTTGTAATACACTGCATTATGGATCTAAAAGCTGTGCAGTAAGAGCCATTTTACGAGCAAGTGTGTTGAAAATAATTTTATAATGAGGTTTTTGCGTCATGGGTATAGATAGGCAATCCACCGGATTTAATCCCGGTGCTTTTAAGTAAACACCCAAAAAATTGGGTGTTTATCGGGTGTTTACAAATAGCACCGGGTTTAAACCTGGTGGGTTGCCGATGGGCAACCCACCAGTAGTAGTAATAGTCATGGGTTTTTGATTTTTTGAAGTGAAACTTCTTTAGGCGCGCTTGACTTGGGGAGTAAACTGGCGAATGCGTTACGAAAACGCGTGATCGGGCAAGTAGGGAAGGTACGTATTTATGCGACCGGGTTTTTACACCAGGTATTTGCTTCCAAGTACGCACACCAGGTACCGACTCAAAATACTTGCAAGCCTATAAAGTATCTTATACGGCTACTTAGGTACTCAACCGCGTTAGTTTTCGCAACTGCGATCATGCTCCTTATCAGTAAGTGTCTACGGAACAATTTCGTATGCAAGTATTTTTGAAGGGAAACTTCTTTACGCGCGCTTGACTTGGGGAGTAAACTGGCGAACGCGTTACGAAAAGTGTGATCGGGCGAGGTGAACGGGAGTTGAGTGAGGGATATAAGCAGTGCGCGCGCACGTTTTCTTTCTCTCTTCCTCTCATAGCCAAATACGTATGAAGTTTTTGAAGTGAAACTTCTTTAGGCGCGCTTGACTTGGGGAGTAAACTGGCGAATGCGTTACGAAAACGTGTGATCGCGAGTAGGGAAGGTACGTAAAAAATAGCTGGAAATACCTGGTGTAAAAACCCGGTCCCGGTCGCATAAATATGCGACCGGGTTTTTACACCAGGTGTTTGCTTCCAAGTACGCACACCGGGTACCGACTCAAAATACTTGCAAGACTATTAAGTATCTTATACGGCTACTCGCTCAAATACGTAGGTACTCAACCGCGTCAGTTTTCGCAAATGCGATCATGCTCCTTTTGGAACAATTTCGTATGCAAGTATTTTTACCGACTTCACAAAAAGGAGGAGGTACTATGTTCGGCTGTTTGTATGTTTTTTTTTTCTTTTTGTATGTTTGTTCATCGAATACTCCGCCAATTGTCGACGGATTTTCAAAATTCTTTTTTGTTCCAAATTAGATAGTTCTGAGGTGGTCCCACTGTCACCAAGTTAGGATCTGATGATGGGATCTTAGAGTAATCGAGGGCAACCTTTAAATTTTATAGGCTCACTTATTGTTTTTCGCATATTTTACGAAGTATCTTGTGTATTTGCGTATGGTTGTCACCATCTCAGGTAGCTGGGCTGATGATGGAAGTTACAACTCCTTAACAGTAAGAAGTTACTCGAACAGGCAAGGACTGTTTTAGTCAATTGTTTTGATGTTTGATAGGGCATTTGCCACATTTGGTCTCATGATCATCAAGTCATGACCTGATGCTGCAGTCAGGATAGTCTGCAGAGTACCTAACTCCTCGACAACTAACAGCAGATATATCTTGTTAAGGCTCATTGAAAAGGGCTCGATGTGTGGATAAACGTACTGTTAATGAGGAACACCGAAGTACATAAAGACCTGATGCTGAAGCCAGGAGCATTAGAAAAAGTACCAACCTTGAAATTACAGCACCGTAGTCGTGTTTGGGCTCATTTTAAACAGGACTAAATTTTAAGTTCAATGCAATGTTGACAAGTCTGGCCTGATGCTGCAGCCAGGATTATCAGCATCTAGTCTAAAAACATCAGGGCAGGATTTGATGATGGGATCCTGGAGAAATCGAAGGAACTCTTCAAATATTATAGGCACACCTATAGCGATTTGGGTATTTTTGAAGTGAAACTTCTTTAGGCGCGCTTGACTTGGGGAGTAAACTGGCGAATGCGTTACGAAAACGTGTGATCGCGAGTAGGGAAGGTACGTAAAAAATAGCTGGAAATACCTGGTGTAAAAACCCGGTCCCGGTCGCATAAATATGCGACCGGGTTTTTACACCAGGTATTTGCTTCCAAGTACGCACACCGGGTACCGACTCAAAATACTCGCAAGACTATTAAGTATCTTATACGGCTACTCGCTCAAATACATAGGTACTCAACCGCGTTAGTTTTCGCAAATGCGATCATGCTCCTTTTGGAACAATTTCGTATGCAAGTATTTTTTACCGACTTCACAAAAAGGAGGAGGTACTATGTTCGGCTGTTTGTATGTTTTTTTTTTTGTATGTTTGTTCATCGAATACTCCGCCAATTGTCGAAGGATTTTCAAAATTCTTTTTTTGTTCCAAAGTAGATAGTTTTGAGGTGGTCCCACTGTCACCAAGTTAGGATCTGATGATGGGATCTTAGAGTAATCGTGGGCAACCTTTAAATTTTATAGGCTTACTTATTGTTTTTCGCATATTTTACGAAGTATCTTGTGTATTTGCGTATGGTTGTCACCATCTCAGGTAGCTGGGCTGATGATGGAAGTTACAACTCCTTAACAGTAAGAAGTTACTCGAACAGACAAGGACTGTTTTAGTCAATTGTTTTGATGTTTGATAGGGCATTTGCCACATTTGGTCTCATGATCATCAAGTCATGACCTGATGCTGCAGTCAGGATAGTCTGCAGAGTACCTAACTCCTAAACAACTAACAGCAGATATATCGTGTTAAGGCTCATTGAAAAGGGCTCGATGTGTGGATAAACGTACTGTTAATGAGGAACACCGAAGTACATAAAGACCTGATGCTGAAGCCAGGAGCATTAGAAAAAGTACCAACCTTGAAATTACAGCACCGTAGTCGTGTTTGGGCTCATTTTAAACAGGACTAAATTTTAAGTTCAATGCAATGTTGACAAGTCTGGCCTGATGCTGCAGCCAGGATTATCAGCATCTAGTCTAAAAACATCAGGGCAGGATTTGATGATGGGATCCTGGAGAAATCGAAGGAACTCTTCAAATATTATAGGCACACCTATAGCGATTTGGGTATTTTTTATAGTAACTCGTGCATTTGCTCTCGGAAAGCACTATTTGGTGATGTGGAACTGATGATGAAGACCACAGATGGCCACCGGAACTACTCAATAATATCTAAGTATTTCACGGGTTGCGATTCGATTACTTTAATATGGTTGCTATGCAATTTATGCTCGTCACAATGTGAATGGTGATACGGAGCTGATGGTGGATCTGGAGAACTCCTCAACAATTAACTTCCCTGTATCGGGAAAAGCAATATTTTGTTTGTAAAAGGCGATGATCACTAGGCTATTGTAACTTAGATAAATTATAAGCAGACCCACTCAAAAGCGTGAAATAAAAACTTTTTAAGAAAAAAAAAACCGACTTTCAAAAAAACACTACAAAGTGAAAAATATCTTTAATTTCGGAAGTCGGTGGCAAAAAACTAAAATAAATATCCAAAGACACCGACTTCCGAAATTAAAGTTATTTTTCACTTTGTAGTGTTTTTTTGGAACTCGGTTTTTTTTTTTTTTGAAAAGTTTTTTTTACTTTAATGGTTTGCAAGTATTTATTTGTAAACGCGATTTTGCTCCTTATTTATTCGAAGTCATTGATCAATTTCCTATGCAAGTAGTTTTACTTCCAACGGGGCTTTTGAATACGCGATTGTATTTCTTATCTGTATGAAGTTATGGATCAGTTTTCTATGCAGATAGAAAATACTTGAAAGTATCTCGCTCCGTCGTGCCTCGACGCTCGAGTACGTAGGTACTCAAATAGTTCAACAACCGCGTTTGTTTTCGCAAATGCGATCATACTCCTTATCAGTAAGAGCACAGAATACTTAATAGTACTACGTACAGAAAGGACACTCCCTTCCTCGCCCTCATATCAGATACCGCACCTCACCCCGCACTTCGAGGTATTCGTCGCCGACTCTTTAGCAAGGGCGCTCGCGAACCGCAGCGCTGTATTGCTGATACACAATTATGCGATTTAAAAGTTTTATTTGAGTTTTAATCACGATGGTTGGATATTGTGATGCTTTTCCGAATTCGTATTTACATATACTGTTTGTATGATTTTGCATTTTTAATAACATGCGATTTAATAACCCATTATTTACAGATAAGTCATTTAAACTAAACTATTTTAGTGTTTTTATTTCATTACGAACCCGACTATATAAATAAACAATTGAACTACATGGTCACTTCATAATAATGCACACGTTCGGGCAGCGCCGCCGCCGACGTCGTTCGGTTCCCCGACACAAATTGCTTTCCGCGCCATTTTTTTTTACGCTACTAGATTTCACGCACACATTTGCACGTATACAAACGTCATTTGTTTATGTAGTAGTAATAGGTAATTATTTTGCGAGCGTTGTATGGAGTGTCCGAGGTGTGGTAAGAGTCTACGGAACAATTTCGTATGCAAGTATTTTTACTTTAATGGTTTGTAAAAGTATTTATTTGTAAACGCGATTGTGCTCCTTATTTATAGGAATTCACGGATCAATTTCCTATGCAAGTACTTTTTACTTCCAACAGGGCTATTGTTTGATTACGCGATTGTACTTCTTATTTGTATGAAGTTATGGATCAGTTTTCGATGCAGATAGAAAATACTTGAAAGTATCTCGAGCCCTGGTTTTAGGCCCTGGTTTCTTAAGGTACTTGGAAGCCCTGGTACTCGATTTTGCAAGTACGACCCATGTCTAAGGGCTACGGGCGAGGCGAACGGGAGTTAAGTGGGGGATATAAGCAAGAGAAAGCAGTACGCGCGCACATTTTCTTTCTCTCTTCCTCTCATAGCCAAATACGTTTGAAGTTTCACTTCAGTCGTGTGGTCATAAGCACACTCGGTTTTTTTTTTTATAGTAACTCGTGCATTTGCTCTCGGAAAGCACTATTTGGTGATGTGGAACTGATGATGAAGACCACAGATGGCTACCGGAACTACTCAATAATATCTAAGTATTTCACGGGTTGCGATTCGATTACTTTAATATGGTTGCTAAGCAATTTATGCTCGTCACAATGTAAATGGTGATACGGAGCTGATGGTGGATCTGGAGAACTCCTCAACAATTAACTTCCCTGTATCGGGAAAAGCAATATTTTGTTTGTAAAAGGCGATGATCACTAGGCTATTGTAACTTAGATAAATTATAAGCAGACCCACTAAAAAGCGTGAAATAAAAACTTTTTAAGAAAAAAAAAAACCGACTTTCAAAAAAACACTACAAAGTGAAAAATATCTTTAATTTTGGAAGTCGGTGGCAAAAAACTAAAATAAAGATCCAAAGACACCGACTTCCGAAATTAAAGTTATTTTTCACTTTGTAAAGTTTTTTTTGGAAGTCGGTTTTTTTTTCTTAAAAGTTTTTTTTTACTTTAATGGTTTGCAAGTATTTATTTGTAAACGCGATTTTGCTCCTTATTTATTCGAAGTCATTGATCAATTTCCTATGCAAGTAGTTTTACTTCCAACGGGGCTTTTGAATACGCGATTGTATTTCTTATCTGTATGAAGTTATGGATCAGTTTTCTATGCAGATAGAAAATACTTGAAAGTATCTCGCTCCGTCGTGCCTCGACGCTCGAGTACGTAGGTACTCAAATAGTTCAACAACCGCGTTTGTTTTCGCAAATGCGATCATACTCCTCAGTAAGAGCACAGAATACTTAATAGTACTACGTACAGAAAGGACACTCCCTTCCTCGCCCTCATATCAGATACCGCACCTCACCCCGCACTTCGAGGTATTCGTCGCCGACTCTTTAGCAAGGGCGCTCGCGAACCGCAGCGCTGTATTGCTGACACACAATTATGCGATTTAAAAGTTTTATTTGAGTTTTAATCACGATGGTTGGATATTGTGATGCTTTTCCGAATTCGTATTTACATATACTGTTTGTATGATTTCGCATTTTTAATAACATGCGATTTAATAACCCATTATTTACAGAAAAGTCATTTAAACTAAACTATTTTATTGTTTTTATTTCATTACGAACCCGTCTATATAAATAAACAATTGAACTACTTGGTCACTTCATAATAATGCACACGTTCGGGCAGCGCCGCCGCCGACGTCGTTCGGTTCCCCGACACAAATTGCTTTCCGCGCCATTTTTTTTTACGCTACTAGATTTCACGCACACATTTGCACGTATACAAACGTCATTTGTTTATGTAGTAGTAATAGGTAATTATTTTGCGAGCGTTGTATGGAGTGTCCGAGGTGTGGTAAGAGTCTACGGAACAATTTCGTATGCAAGTATTTTTACTTTAATGGTTTGTAAAAATATTTATTTGTAAACGCGATTGTGCTCCTTATTTATAGGAATTCACGGATCAATTTCCTATGCAAGTACTTTTTACTTCCAACAGGGCTTTTGTTTGATTACGCGATTGTACTTCTTATTTGTATGAAGTTATGGATCAGTTTTCGATGCAGATAGAAAATACTTGAAAGTATCTCGAGCCCTGGTTTTAGGCCCTGGTTTCTTAAGGTGGACGTACTTGGAAGCCCTGGTACTCGATTTTGCAAGTACGACCCATGTCTAAGGGCTACGGGCGAGGCGAACGGGAGTTGAGTGGGGGATATAAGCAAGAGAAAGCAGTGCGCGCGCACATTTTCTTTCTCTCTTCCTCTCATAGCCAAATACGTTTGAAGTTTCACTTCAGTCGTGTGGTCATAAGCACACTCGGTTTTTTTTTTTTCTTTTGCTTATATCTCGAAAATGGTGCGTCCTATCGCAAAAATAATGAAAATTTCGACCCCCTTTATGAAACCCATAAACTCCTAAGACTCAACATGTAGGTAATCATTTTTCATATTTTCCATACAAAAAGTGAAAAATTCCTTAAAAAACACGCCAAGGCCGCCCCGTCCGCACCTGCGGCTCTAAAAAACAATACACGGGGTTAGGGCAAATAAGTACCTTGTCAAATTCGATTTTTGTTGTGTCAAAATTATTTACGTTTTTTTTTTTCTTTTTTTTTTATTTGAAATGGGCTTGCTCTTGACTCGAGCCTAGGTCAAAGGTGACAGAGACAAAGTCGACGATGGAGCGAGCTTACCCAGAAGAAGCCTGTTCACTCTCACTTTAAAGAGAAATTTTGAATAACGTGAAAATTCTTTACGCACACTTGACTTGGAGAGTAAGCTGGCGAACGCGTGACGTAAGCGTTACGAAAAGTGTGATCGGGCGAGTAGGGAAGGTACGTATTTACTCGACCATGTTTTTGCTTCCAAGTACGCACACCAGGTACCGACTCAAAATACTTGCAAGACTATAAAGTACCTTATACGGCTACTCGCTCAAATACGTAGGTACTCAACCGCGTTAGTTTTCACAAATGCGATCATGCTCCTTATCAGTAAGAGTCTACGGAACAATTTCGTATGCAAGTATTTTTTACTTTAATGGTTTGCAAGTATTTATTTGTAAACGCCATTTTGCTCCTTATTTATAGGAAGTCATTGATCAATTTCCTATGCAAGTAGTTTTACTTCCAACGGGGCTTTTGAATACGCGATTGTACTTCTTATCTGTATGAAGTTATGGATCAATTTTCTATGCAGATAGAAAATACTTGAAAGTATCTCGCTCCGTCGTGTCTCGACGCTCGAGTACGTAGGTACTCAAATAGTTCAACAACCGCGTTTATTTTCGCAAATGCGATCATGCTCCTTATCAGTAAGAGAATATTTAATAGTACTACGTACAGAAAGGACACTCCCTTCCTCGCCCTCATATCAGATACCGCACCTCACCCCGCACTTCGAGGTATTCGTCGCCGACTCTTTAGCAAGGGCGCTCGCGGACCGCAGCGCTGTATTGCTGACACGAACACACAATTATGCGATTTAAAAGTTTTATTTGAGTTTTAATCACGATGGTTGGATATTGCGATACTTTTCCGAATTCGTATTTACATAAACTGTTTGTAAGATTTCGCATTTTTAATAACATGCGATTTAATAACCGATCATTTACAGATTATAAATCATTTAAACTAAACTATTTTAGTGTTTTATTTCATTACGAACCCGACTATATAAATAAACAATTGAACTACATGGTCACTTCATAATAATGCACACGTTCGGGCAGCGCCGCCGCCGTCGTCGTTCGGTTCCCCGACACAAATTGCTTACCGCGCCATTTTTTTTTACGCTACTAGATTTCACGCACACATTTGCACGTATACAAACGTCATTTGTTTATGTAGTAGTACTAGGTAATTATTTTGCGAGCGTTAAGGTGTGGTAAGAGTCTTACCACACCTCGGACACTCCATACAACTCCGTAAGAGTCTACGGAACAATTTCGTATGCAAGTATTTTTATTTTAATGATTTGTAAAAGTATTTATTTGTAAACGCGATTGTGCTCCTTATTTATGGGAATTCACGGGTCAATTTCCTATGCAAGTACTTTTTACTTCCAACAGGGCTTTTGTTTGATTACGCGATTGTACTTCTTATTTGTATGAAGTTATGGATCAATTTTCGATGCAGATAGAAAATACTTGAAAGTATCTCGAGCCCTGGTTTTAGGCCCTGGTTTCTTAAGGTGGACGTACTTGGAAGCCCTGGTACTCGATTTTGCAAGTACGACCCATATCTACGGGCTACGGGCGAGGCGAACGGGAGTTGACGATATAAGCAAGAGAAATCATTGCGCACGCACATTTTCTTTCTCTCTTCCTTTCATAGCCAAATACGTTTGAAGTTTCACTTCAGTCGTGTGGTCATAAGCACACTCGTTTTTTTTTGTGTCTTTCACTGATAGAGTTCAAGCAATAGTGGACAAGGCTCCAGAGACAGGAAACTTCTAGAAAAACTGGCTCGTTTTTGGACTTAGTATTGGTTATTTAACATACACAACATTAAATTCTGGGTAAGCTCACTCCATCGTCGACTTTGTCTCTGTCACCTCTGACCTAGACTAGAGCAAAACCATCTCAAATAAAAAAAATTACCTATCAACCCAAGACGTTGTCCAGTCCAACAAACTAAAATGACACGTGCCATATAAACATATGTTTTTTCTTTCTTCTTACTATCCCATTACTTCCTACCATAATTTATAACCGTCTATTGAACCTATTCACCCCTTATGCGGATGATGATCCTGCGGGTGATGCGGATGGAAGGCATCCCACACGTCAGGCTCCGGCATGGGCGCCGGCTTCACGATCAGCAGCGCGCGCCTCTTGCCCACGTTGCCCACGCTGGCGACGCCAGCCACGCCCGTGCTGACGATGCACGGCTGCGGCTGCGGCAGCCGCTAGCTGTTGCGCCTGATGGATATCCTACTTTATTAAATGTTATTAGGGCCATGTATCCATATGTATGGATATAACATACCTTCATAAGTACGAAGTAGTACGTATGCCGTTGAGCGTACTTACATAAATTGTTGTTGGTAATAGCTTTGTACAAAACTCCATCTTTATACTTAATCGGTTAGGTATTAGCCATTCTATTGTAGAATCCATACTAATATTATAAATGCGAAAGTATGTCTGTCTGTCTGTCTATTAGGTACCTCGTCATGCTTAAACCGGTGAACTAATTTAGATAAAATTTGGTATAGAGATAGTTTGAGTCCCGGGAAAGCACATAAGATACACTTGGGAGCAAATAAATCGAGCCACTTGCTTTTTTTTGCACGTATAATGGTTAATATTTTTGGTATTATGGAACGTATCAAATCGAAACATATATCGCCTAAGAGCTTATTTAATAATCTTTACAATGAGGGTAAATTTTTGAATGATAACCTTATTTAGTGATAAATTATTGGCTCTGAAAGAAAAACGGTAATTTTGATAGAAAATTGTAGGATTAAAACAGTCCAGAAAATCTATCGAAATCAGGGCAAGGGGGGGTAATACAAGATATTAAGAATAAGTTTATACCATAATTTTGTTTTTAATTGTTTTTTTCTGGACTGACAATTTTCTATCAAAATTACCGTTTTTCTTTCAGAGACAATAATTTATCATTAAATAAGGTTATCATTCAATAATTTACCCTCATTGTAAAGATTATTAAATAAGCTCTTAGGCGATATATGTTTCGATTTGATACGTTCCATAATACCAAAAATAATAACCACTATACGTGAAAAAAGGAAGTGGCTCGATTTATTTGCTCCCAAGTGTAGTTTTTATCCCGATATTCCCACGGGAAACTTAAGCGAGTGAAACCGCGGGGCGCTGCAAGTAAGTATAAAATAATTCTCAAAATAACACCTTCAGTCAGCCAATAAGTTTACGTTACTTTCCGCTAGGCACAGAATAAAACAATTCATTAAACTTCTGTCTACTCTAAAACAATAAGTTGAATTGCTTCAACAACAATAACCTGAAAATGTAGTTAGCAGATAACATTGTAAGCAAGTTGTTAGAGCAAAGATATTCTCAGCTAGCGGAGGTAATTATATTAAAAACACTATATTGTTTTATGTCCAATAACAAAACAAAATTACGGAATAAACGCTGACTCAGACAACGGCTTTTGGCTGTGGTGCAAGTGGCAAGAACAATGGTTCTTATTATCACACTAATCACACTAATATTATAAAGGCGAAAGTTTGTGAGTGTGTGTGTGTGTGTGTGTGTTTATATGTTTGTTACTTCTTCACGCTCAAACGGCTGGACCAATTTTGATGAAATTTGGTATAGAGATAGCTCGAGTCCCGGAAAAAGACATGGGTACTTTTTATCCCGATATTCCCACGGGATCGAGACTTATGCGGGTAAAACCGCGGGGCGCAGCTAGTACTCCATAATTGTAACCGACTTCATCTTTGATCAATCTACGAGGTTCAACTGCGCTTGCCACGGTCATATCGTGGATGGGTGACCGTTTGTTACATAGTGAGCTCTTTTCACGCCTAGTTCGCAATATAAATACACTAGCTTTTGCCCGTGGCTTTGCCTGCGTGGAGGTCGGAAATTATCCTAAGGGAACGTACTACCGGGATAAAAGTTTTCTATGTCCTTTACTTAGGTCATGGTCTATCAGTTTGCCAAATTTCATCAAAATCCATTAGGCGTGAAAGGGGGAGAGTAGTGGTGGCCCAGTGGTAAAGGCCGCGACTTATGAGTTGTAGGTCGTAGGTTCGAACCCAGACAGGCGCTTTACTTTGTGTAAATTATTTCATCATAACTGCTCTCAAAACGGTGAAGGAAAACATTGTGAGGAAACCGGCATGTCCTAGAACCAAAAATTCGAAGACATGTGACATCTACCAACCCACACTGGGCCCGCGTGTTGGATTACGGCCCACTCCCTCTCACAGAGAGGAGGCCTGTGTCCCAGCACTGGAAACATTATAGGCTGATTATGTATGTATGTATGTATGTGAAAAGGTAACCTGCAGACAGACAGTTACTGTCGATATGGATAAATAAAAATACGAAGTCTTGTATGCAGCCAGTACTAATTATGTTGCAACATGGAACCTTACCTCTACTTACGTGCTGAGAACGAGAATTTGTTCTGTAAGTTAGTTCTGCAAAGTATCCTATTTACTGATCCTAAAAGTCGCTATGCACAAACTCAGAAAGGGGAATAACTGAACGCTGAATGTGTCAAAGCTAGCTAATACACCCACATCAGTGACCAGACAAAGACCGAAATTGCAATCCACCATCCTCATTCCATATTCAAATTCCATAATTAAGCACTGGCCACACTCCACAGTCACTTTTAGGCCAGTTACATACAGCATGTTTCAATTTCGCTCCAAGTAAATGTATTAGGCGCCACGACTTTGTAAAGGTGGGTACATAAGAGCGGACAACTAACGAGGGGCCATCTGCATATCGAGCGGGGAACCCAAACCCAATTGACGTCTCCGTCCGCTCGGTCGATTACATGCAGGGTTGGTGGGCGAAATATATTACTATTGTGGTGGTTGTATTCCTATTGTTGTTTGGAGTATTGAAAGATGTTATTAGTCCTCCTTTAGAATATTGGTTAAGGAGAAATAATATTATAAATTATTCGTCTGCTGGTTGTATCTCAAAGGTAATATACAATACGTTACTCAACTCATTTTTGATTCATTTAAAACCACACCTTGAGCTTAAGGAAGTAATTAGCTTCCCCTTACAAGGATGAAAATGTCCAATGTTATGGGTACCATGTGCCAAAGTTAATTTTAATCCGTTTAGCTGTTTCCGGGACCTCTCAGTTAATAATTCTGTCACATGAGTATGCGGTCTCCATATTCATAAGACGGAGCTATTACGACCATCTATACCGTCAAATGGCATAATATTCTGCCAATTACAAACGTTTGTCACCCCTGTCGCCCCCACATATCGTCTGTGTGCACACATTAGGTTACTTTAAAACGTTGGTCCGGCAACTGCTGAGCATATGACGATTGAGTTACCCGCAACACTGACTTCTATCAGATTGCGCCATTTTCATATGGAAAGAGTGGACTTTGGAGGCTACTTTGAAATGTAAAATTTTGAAGAGGTTAGAAAATCAGATGTTCGCTTCTGACCATAAAAATGTTTTTACTGACCTGTAGATATTCATCTGTAGGGAAAAGGGCATATTATTGTCTCGAAGAAAAGGTACTAGCATTTGTCAAGATCACGCTCTTGCACAGTTTAGGTTTTCGTTTTCAGAAGACAACCCATACTGATATATAGATCTTGGTTATTTCTTATTTTATCATAGGATCCCACGTCATCATCGGGACATACTTTGTACAAAACCGTTAACAACCTAGATTGAGGAGCATGCGGTTGGTGAGGAATGTTGTTCGGCGTTCCACAGGGATCAGTCGCAGGACCCACTCCGCATCGTGTTGGAAACTATTGGAAATAGCATGTTCAAAAATTTGAGTTAATTTTGATAAGTGTATAATTTAATAATATATTTTGTAAGTGCAATGAATTTCATCTGGGGGAAATTAAAATTATATATGATATTCTGGCTCGAGTCTCGTATTTGGCGATTTATTCAGCTTTAATAACTTATATTATGTTGTTGTTGGGTATCTACTGTATGGTGTCTTAACTTCCAGAATTATACTTGTCTCGGTAGCTTGTTACTTGCATGTCAATCGACCATTCATGAGAAAAAACTAGAAAATTGAATCTATTCAGTCTGTTGCACATTTTGCTTTTTGTGAAACATTTGGACGTTCATATGTTGGTCACTGATCTCTAAAATATGGCTTTTAGTTATAAGACCGCACATTGTGACCCCTTGTAAAATTTATACATTTATATTTGTAATATTTATGGTGTACATAATAAAGAGTATCCCATCTATCTATGTAGTCATCCAGACTGCGAACGGCGTTGAACAGCTTCCTGCTTATTATTTTTTTTTATCGCGTATAACGTTATTAATCCTTGTTTCCGTTGTTTTTTTTTCTTTATTCGCACCTTTTATATATTTTGCATGATTATTTTAGTCATAGAAAGAAGTGCGCAAGAAGTAAGCTTATGCCTAAGTATATAATTCCAGCGTTTTAGTATAAATACAATATACATAGAAGATATTACAAGGTTTTTTTAAACCTATATATTCCCACTGCTAGGCAAAGGCCAATTAAAATTATTATCAAGCATATTATATAGGCCATTTTCATACACTTGGCTTATTTTTACCCGACTACGGCTAAGCCAGAAGGTATATTTTAATGGGTACAATGTGATTTAAGTCAAAATGGTCAAAAATATCGTTCATTCTATAAAATAATTTGCTTCTCTTATTTATTTTACCTCAAATACGTGGGATTAGAAGCGGCATTTCAAGGCAACGCGAGACAATCCAGATAATTAGGTACATTACATTTTACTCACATGAATTAATTGGCACTCACGGTAATACATGGGTGTTTTCATTCTGTTTTCATTTTGGTGGCGGCGAGGAAATGATTCGGGAATTGTTGGTTTAAATCTCTCTACGGTTGAACACAATATCTTGATGTTATCACCTAGATATTATTTCAGCCGTAAAGATAAAATGCGTGTTTAATTTTAGGATTTGTATGGTACCTATTGAGTTTTACATTAAAAATCCAAATTGACACGAAATTTGAGTACCTATTATTTGTAGTAGGGGTGAAAATGGAAGAGGTGAGGTTGTGGTCGACTTCCAGCCGAATACCAGTATTTACATGGAGCAATTGTCTATCTAATTCAGTAACAGGGTGACACGATACCCCTTGGCAAGACTGGTTGTCTTGTCAAGTTGTTCTGACGACCCGTAAAGACTGTCACAGACCTACGGATGACAGTCGGGCCCAATAGTTTAGGCGCTCCGTAGATGGCGGTCTTTTTGTCCGCGAATGACCGCGAGAAACATCATCCGACAAGCACCGGCGGCGCAGTCTTTTTTCTATGTGCGTTTGTAGTATAAGATTCCCTTTGCACAATCGTTCGCGGCCGGCCCGGCCCGACCCGCCGTGTGTTTCGCGCCTTAACGTGTTTTCCGGGGCAGGAGTCTCGGTATGTCATGATGGATGGTCATGGATGGTCACTCATCCATGGACCGGCATCAACAAGCGTTGCTTAACCTTGAATATCGACGATAATTTAGCCATAAGTCCCTTCGATTTCGCGTCGTGAATTTCATTCAAGAGAAACATCCAAATACGACATGAAAATATAAATAATAATGAATACATTCATACCCAAAAATGTTCAAACGCACGGACACAAATGGTATGACATAGGTACTACAACTATATAAATATCTAGCTTCTGCCCGCGACTTCGTCCGCGTGAAACCTCTTGTTTTATTATAAAACTAGCTGCACCCCGCGGTTTCACCTGCGTAAATGTCGATCCCTTCGGAACATCGGGATGAAAAGTAGCCTATATGTTAATCCAGGTTGTCAGCTACCTCCGTACAAAATTTTATCGAAATTGGTCCAGCCGTTTGAGCGTGAAGAAGTAACAAACACATAAACACACACACACACAAACTTTCGCTTTCATAATCCTATGACACTCGGCAATACTGTAGCTTCCCATTAGTGAAGGAATTTTCGGAATCAGAACAGCAGTTCCGAAGATTACCTCTACAACCTCACAAACTTTACCTCTTTATAATACTATGTGATTAGTATATTAGTATTAGTAGTATCGATAATAAAACATTATACAACACTCCACCAAAATCAACATCTAACAAACTTCATTACAGTCTCCAAATTAACGATCACATCAAGTTCATTCAGTACCTACACAACACACCGCACCGCCTTGATCCTTAAGTAGCGAATACTGTAGATTAGTGCGACATAAGATAGGTGAAGTTAGTCTGTAATTAGTCGCTTACAATGATAGCGGTGGATTGTGCTTTGTATCTGAAGTTTCAGTTTAGTTACAGACAGACTAGTCGTAATGGAATTCGGATTTGGTCGAATCATGTCTGAGTAGTTAGAGACCGATTTGAGAACTTATTGGGGAAGTGCTCTGCTGTTTTAGTATGTCTGATTGTCTATACTAAAACAGATACTTAAAGCTAATGGAGATTATAGTCTTTTATTTATTTTTTATTTTATTATTTATGTACAGTCAACAAAAGAGATAAGTACGCAGGATCGTCGGATATAGTTGAAGTTTAGTAAGAAACCGATGGATGTTCTCGAATTAAATATTTTATTAATAGAAAACAAACAGCTCATTTATCAAATTAAATTTCAGTCGACAACATCCATCGGTTTCTTAGTAAACTTCAATTATATCCGACGATCCTGCATACTTATCTCTTTTGCTGACTGTACAGACAGTAAAATGGCTACAGATACGACATATTAGTATTGAGTAGAAAGGTACTGCTTATTTCTTAAGAAATTTCTTCCATAAGACATAAAGGAGAAATGAAAAAGAAATGTAGACAATAGTGTGTGAGAACAAGAAGAGAAGAATTTGATCTTGTGACGTCTTAAACTACAATATTAATCTGTCAAGCGCCGCTAATGAGACACAATTGATTTTCTATTGTTTCGTCGCCGATCGGCGAACCGCGACGCTTGACCGGTTAAATATACCTACATAGATAATGCCTAGTCTTCTATTCTATTTTTTTTATTATAGCAAGCAAAGACGATGCCAAACATTCTGCCAATGTCGAAAGTTAACTGGAAAAGCAGGTGTGCATTGTTGTAAATTAAAAATATAAATAAGTAGGACGATAATAATCTTCGATAATATCATAGATATCCGTGGATAATATAGTTGATCTTGTGGGGTTATAGTACAGGACTAAAACAAACAAATAGATGATTATAGTCTTCATAAAGATTGCTTACTTTGGCACTCAGAGACATCACTCATTAACTTTCATTAAGTCAATTAAGTCAAAAATATTAAAGATTGAGAACATTTCAATTCTAATGTTGACATGTACTAAGATTTGCTCGTAACTGTTCCTAAATTACCCTTGGAGGGAGCTCCCTCCAATATACCGTAGGGAGCTCCCTACGGTATATTCTTATAGAATTACCATATAACATTTTAGTTTTCCTAATTATGTTAAATTAGCGTTAAGGTTCCACGATCAATAACATACGTACATGATTGATTATTTTTTAATTATCTCTGAGTACCGCAATAAATAGTGACGATTAAAATCGATCTAAAATAGTTTTCAAGAAAAAAAAGAACATTATATTCTCCACAATACGTGTCAAATGATCAAGTAAACAGTGCTCGTATAGCCAGTAAAACTAAACAACACTGCATTACGCCATTGAAACAACAGCACAGTTAAGTCGATCGTCTACACCAGTCCTAAGAAATAACAATTTGTTACCTCGCAAACAACACGGCTTTAAAACGAAACATCGTATCCGGGTGACATGGAAATCCTCTTCGAAATATAAATACGTTCACCGACACAGCCAACACGACCGACACGACTGTTGTTTAGAACCAACCGCCGCCGTTGTAAAGGAAGAGAATAATGAGAGACGAAAATTAATAAATGGGATTACAAAAGATCTTATGACGCCCATTTCCCGCAGCACCGCCTCTGTGGAGCAATAATTAGTAAAAGAAATGGCGAGGAAGAACTAAGGAACTTAAGGCATCGGCGGCGGCGCGAGGAATTTATCTAACAATGCAAAACGGCTACGGAGCGCCGCGTTCGCTCGGAAATCTATTTGAACTTTTTGTGAACATTTCACAATGGAGTCGGACAATTAAAATTATCTGATAGTTGTGTTTTTACGATGGAGAAAATGGAGAATTTTCTTGGCCGTTTTCATAAAAGGAAATGTAGTCGTTAAAATATTTTGTTGTTTTTATTTTTATACGACTTGATTTTAACGTAGGTACCTATAGAAGAGTTGATTGACCTCTTCGTGGATCTAATGGTCGCTTTAGCCAAAGCGTCTGCTGAACGGAAGTAGGTAGGTACTAGGTTTAGGCAGTGAGTTGTATCTCAGCAGGTCGTCTAGTCACGCAGTAGGTGCCAGAAAACGGGCGTCGTCGAGGGAGGCCAAAGAAACGATGACGTGATGACTTAGACGCGTTTATGGGAGACTAGCTTCTGCCCGCGACTTCATCTTCGTAAACTCAAACTATCTCCATACCCATCTAAATCGGTTCAGCGGTTATTGATTCCCCATACATACTTACACCCCTCTTTTCACCCCCTTAAAGGATGATTTCTGGGATAAAAATTATCCTATGTCCTTTTTCCGGGACTCAAACTATCTCAATACCTTTCATCTAAATCGGTTCAGCGGTTTAAGCGTGAAGAGATAACAGACAGACAGACACACTTTCGCATTTATAATATTAGTATGGATTGGCCGGAGAAGGCAACACACAAGGAACAATGGAACGTTACGTGGAAAACATTTGCCCAGCAGTGGGACAAAGCAGGCTCTTAAAAAACACAGTAGGAGCCTGGAGACTGGATTTACGCCCATGACTGGCAAAATCCTGGGGTGTGTATACACTTCTGCCTATCCCTTGAAATAAATAAAGGCGTGATGTTTTGTTTTGCTCATGTTATGCAAAGAGTTTCTGGCTGCAAGCTCTTTCAAGCAAGATAAGTACTGTAGAGGCCTGCTCTAAAGCGAGGCTGGCTGGAAAGCCACACCTCTACAAGACTGGCTGGTTATATTTTAAAGTATGTTCCATTCGATATTTCAAGCGAGTGTCAAATATTCTTCTAGTGTTTTTTATATTTAGTTTAAAACTTGCTATTGTAAGAGGTGGTTCTTATGCAATAAATGCTGTAAAAAGCTTAGAGTGTCTTAATTATTGGTCGTCAGCGCCTCTGCAGCTACGACCCCAGTAGCACGGCTACTATAGATGGTGGAGGCGCCAGTTTCGAACGTTTTTTTTGTTGGATGGCGTGTGTAGAGCCGAATAATACTACACAAGTTTCACGTACCTCAAAATTAGCTGTCTAATAAACTTTATTTTCAGCCCAATACATACGCTCAGGCATTATTAAAAATTGCGTGGTGAGGCCACAAAGTATACTGTGAGTATATATTTTAGATGCGAAGAAACGTCGCCAGGAGGATATAAAGCTAAGTGGATATATGTATTTTTTTTAATATAAAAAGAGAAAGATGGCTCAAGTTTTTGCGGGCATGGACGGCGTATGCCTGGAAGATTTTCTTAGGCGATTTGAAGTTGTTGCCGCCTATAATAAATGGCGTGAGAGCGACTGGGCGCTCATATTAAGCGCATATCTTGAGGGTGCTGCCCTAGCAGTTCATAAGTGGAAATACTATGACGACATGTCATTTGAGGAGATATGTGAAGTGTTATGGGAGGAGCTTCCATGTAAATGTCACAGAGATAGAAAAATGATTAAGGTGCAAGTAGTCGAGATGGCACAAGATCTGTCTGAGGAAAGCAGACAAGAAAATATTGTAAATGTACATAATGATGCTTCTGTATTATTTAGTGGAAGACAAAATGACCCGCTACAGAACGAGCAGTGCTGCCTAGAAAGCAGCGTGGAAGTTGGCAGTGATGGAGATGAGGACGAGCGCAGCAGCGAGGCGTGCATCCTCGCAGAGGAGGAGAAGGAGCCGATAGAAGTGTTCGAGAGCGAACACAATGATGAAAACAACGAATCGGGTCAGTTCTGTCCAATTATTAATGTAATTAGCAATGTTTCAGAGCCACAGAATGAGCACGATGATCGCGATGTGGGAATAAATAAAATTAACATCGCCGCTGATCATTTTGATGTGGATAATGTGTCGTTCGATTCGTCCGAAATAAAGGAGAATGGTCATTTCGATTTTTCCGAAATAAAGGACGATGGCCATTCCGATTTTTCCAAAATAGAGAAGAAGATTAGTGATGAGTTAGTTGAGGATGATATGATCTTGGATGCAGTCAGAGATGAAGATGCAGAGGTGTTGAACGACTCCGTACGATCAATAGACTCGTTTAGTTTTCCTACGGATGAAGTTATAGTTCGTAATCGTAGTAATTGTATAATATGTCATGTAGATGTCCCTAATTTTAATAAGTTTTATTCACGATGTGCTGCAAACAATAAGAGAAAAGCACGAAAGAAGAAAAGAATCCCAATTATTAAGAAAGCGAAAACTAAAATATTATTTCCAAAAAGGTTTTTAATAATTGATAATTTTATAAAAACATTTTTTGTAAACAAGCATCATTTTATAAAGAAGTTTTCGATTTTAAAATATAAATTCAGAAAAAGGAAGTTTAGAGATAGAAACCTTTTTAATTCAGATTATTTAATTAAAACCTTTTCATACTAGTATGTTAATAGTTGTTGTTTTTTTTTTAATTGTCATGTATCTTGTCATGTAATGTAAATATGTCACTTGAATGTAAACATCATATTTTAGTACATTATTTTAGTTTGTATGATTGTTACAATTTATTAATATGTGTCCATTTGTGTGTTACATATGCTGTGAGAAAATACATCGGACGCGGCCGGGAGCGTGTGAGGTCTCGCACCTCCCAGAGGGCTGTGAGGTGCGCCCTCACACCTGCAACGGGCCAAAGGGAGGCTTGAATAAATCGTCGGCTCCAATGTTTAGGGATTGGATAGATTGCTCTTACCCCAGCATATTTTGACGCGAATTATGGGAGGAAAGTCACTCTTATAACTGTGGTCACTCCTATAGAAGGGGGGGTGACAGACACTCAGCATAAGTTGTCACCGACTTTGCTAACAGGGGTATAACCCTTGCAAAGTGTGTTTGGTTGACACTTTCGGTTCAACTTGTGTTTGAGGACCAACAGTTTTGATATTAAATAATTGATTTTCGAAATAGGTATTTGACATTCTTTGCTGGAGTAAAAGCATGTTAATTTTCTTCTATGAACCCTGGCCTCTTAAACTTTTCCCTCCCTCTGGCTCAATCCCGTCCGATGGAGTTAAAAGAATCTGATGCTAAGATCGTTTAATTCTCTTAAGCCTCTTCCAGGTCGATGTGAACTTTCACATCAGTTGTTCTTATTAGGAGGCCGCGTCGAGCCTTTTAGTCGGGTTTTGACCCGACGAGGCTTAAGCATGGCAGCGTTAGTTTGTTTGAGTGCACGTTGGCACATGTAAATGTTAACTTACCTGACACCTAGCGTGGTGTTGGATTCGCGTTTCGTTTGTCCTGACTTAAGCTTTCTCCTGTAAGAGACGGACCTCATCGTGTAAATTCTATCCCGACATAGGTAGACATCCAATAGGATAGGTAGATAGGGCTTGGAAATTCGAATGGTGTGAATAAAAGTCATGACCTATGCCCAGACTGTTATTCAAGGGTGGGCGTAGCTCATGTAGAGGCCTGCTCTAAAGCGAGGCTGGCTGGAAAGCCACACCTCTACAAGACTGGCTGGTTATATTTTAAAGTATGTTCCATTCGATATTTCAAGCGAGTGTCAAATATTCTTCTAGTGTTTTTTATATTTAGTTTAAAACTTGCTATTGTAAGAGGTGGTTCTTATGCAATAAATGCTGTAAAAAGCTTAGAGTGTCTTAATTATTGGTCGTCAGCGCCTCTGCAGCTACGACCCCAGTAGCACGGCTACTATAGTACACACAATATGTTTGGCGAGCTTTCAGTTTATACATAAGTAGACTCATTTGTATGGAATCACTGAATATCGACTATGCGACATGCATATTGCATGCAGTGGGTATCTAGTTTCAGGCGGAATAAAGTACATACTAAAAGTTATCTGAATTAGTATCATGGCTTTGTTCATGCAAGTTTTTATTCAGCTAGGTTACCTCAGCTAACAAAACATCACGCCTGTATTTCTCGAAGGGTTAGGCAGGGCACCACCTATAGTACACCCAAATTTCGCCAGTTATGTTTAAGTCCCATGTAATAGGGGACGAGCCTATTGCCATCAATCGGACACTAATCCAGACTCCGGGCTGCTACTGAGAAATTCCTAAAGGTAAAACTGAATAAAACTTTCTACGACCCGGGAATCGCGACTTCACCATGCTCAGCCGTAGCGCTTGGCAACTAAGAAGATCTCAAAATAATGATCGAATATTAACTTTACGTAGTTCTACAAGTATGTTGTTTTTTTTTTCCCCAGTTTGAAAACTCCGTGTTCTTTATTCATTTATAGCACTGTATGACCTAAACCCGCTTGTAAACCACGCATAATTTTTACACAGAAAAGCGTGACTAAATGCGGGTTTAGGTCACACGAGCTATAAAATAGTATAGGTACGATACGTGTGACTTGAGTAGTCTATTAACCGGTCAAGATCCGCGCGTCACCTATCGGCGACGAAACAATAGAAAATCAATTGTCTCATTAGCAGAGCTTGACAAATTGCACGGCGTTTAGCCACGTTCACGCCGTGCAATAATTGACTACTTAAGTCACACGTACAGACGCCAGCACATCAAGCTACTACAATCTGTCAAATTTCTTGAATAGATTTTCAAATTTATTGCTAAAGCATAATGTTCAAAGTGGATAGGGAAAATTTCACAGTTTCGGGTAGCTTGATGTGCTATCGTCTGTACCTATGGTAATGTACTGTTTTCTACGCGTAAGTGTGTATTAAAAAAACATTAACATAATACGTAAATACGGTAGGTCGTAATATTTTAATTTGTCCTAAATTCCATAATCAAAGCGTAACGTTTAAGCAAGGCTTCATACTCGTGTAAAGCAAAGTGGGGCCGTTAATGGATTATTAATTACCGTAATGGACCTAATGTTTCCGGATAGAAAGACACACATCGAATTATACTCGTATGTTAAGCTTTGCCTCCACTACGGGCGGCACAATACATGTCACTCTAATAATGCTTCTTGTCGGTTGTTCGAGTTGATATCGAGTGTTGTTCCGATACTGTAAATGAGCTGAAGTGTTGACAACGCGTAGTGTCATGTGAACTGAAGGCAATAAATATCCCGTAATTAAAAACGTGCAAAATCTAATCGCAATCTCATCTAAGCGACAATCAATGCCAAACACTTGTCAAAAATGCAGGGAATTTAGAGGTATTTTTGACAGATTGAGACTGAGATCAGACTGTAAACGTTCTTAAAATTATGAGAATTGTCTCCCTGTTGTCGTAACACTCGTAACTAGGTACTCAATTATTTGGGAAAAGAATTATATTGGTAAATAGATATTAAATTTTTTTAAATATTTAATCTATTTTTTTCAAAAAGTGCGGTCGGGCCCCCAGTCAGGAACGAAGTTCCTTACACGTTACTCGCACGCACACTCGTATATAATAGAAAGAGAGAAAGTGTGAATGTAAAACTTGTTTTTAACACAGAGCCATCTAGTATATGTTTTCGAAGCTCTCATGAAGTTGTCGCCATCTTGGGTTTTTATGTTGATCTCGCTATCGGCTTTAGCACCTTCGAAAACCATAAAATGATACCCATGATGACAAATTTAAAAATTTTCGCAGCCGCCGTTTTAGATTTTTATTTTGACCTCAGTATTGATTTCAGCACCCTCGAAAAGTATGAAAACGACACCGATGTAGAAAAAAGAAAATATTCTCAGCCGTCATCTTCGATTTTCATTTTGACCGCACTATCGGCTTCAAAACCCTCGAAAACTATGAAAAGGACACTCAAGATGAAAAATTTTAATTTTCGCTGCCGCCATCTTGGGTTTTCATTTTGACCTCACTATCGGCTTCAACACCCTCGAAAACCATGAAAACTATCTCTCTCTCACGCCACGAAACTCTCTCTGTGTCTCTTTCTAAAAAAGTGACATGAAAGTGGCTGTGTTTTCGTGACGTGACGATTTCTGCCACTTCGAAAAATACCGCTTTATGTCAACAATTTCTCTTAAACCATTGTTTTGACGCTTGTTATACTGATCTTCCTATTATCATGACTAATGCAAACACGTTCATCCTTCCTCCTTAATTCAACCGTTAATGTAATGTGCACAGTATGCCAGCGACCAGACAACCAACGAACGTAATAACATCTCATTTGGTACAACGGCAGACGTAAATTAGTGGCTCGCTGACTGCAAAAATTACAGCCGCTGTCATAATAAATCCGTCTGTTTTGAGTTTTGCGGTGGATTTAATATAGATGTTATATTTTAATTTTGATAAAGGTATTTTTAATATTAAGGGAAGATAAAGTATGATGTGATCAAGTGTGATGCAAGGATTAGGCATAATAGACATCATCATCTGCCTAGCCTTTTCCTAACTATGTTGGGGTTGGCTTCCAGTATAGCCGGATGCAGCTGAATACCAGTATTTTACATGGAGCGACTGCCTATCTGACCTCCACAACCACTGACCTCTATTATTACCACTGGACTGGCGGCTGTCAAAGTGCTTTTGTGCCTAATTGATAATCGCCATTTTGGCGCTGTTAGCCGTAGCGAGTGTCTGTGGTACTAAAACTAGTGATGTCGATATCAGCGAGCAAATATCGATAACTTTTGATAATATTTTTACAACGTAGCATTTATTATAAATAGTTCCCTGAGAGATTCGCGGCGACGTAGATTATAAATGGCTCTGACAGCTCTCTTTTGCAAAATAAAGATGGATTCAATGTCAGCAGCTCGACCCCATAGTAAAATGCCGTACGACATAATGCTGTGAAAGTAGCTAAAATAGACTAAACGCGCGGTTTCTACATCTGTTAACTGCCTTATCTTCCTAACAGCATAAGCGATTTTAATTACTGACGTGCCCAAATTATTTGACGGGTTAAGAAATTTCGTATACTTTGACCTGTAATTGACAAAGAGTAATTTTTCGTTGTTGCAAAAATTCTAACATCGATATACTTAAATATAATTTGTTTAATTAATACTTACATCATAATGACTATTTAAAGTTTCAAACATCATTGTTTCCAAAAAATTAACGCGTAGTTCTGGAAACAAAGGATTTGATTTTGGTAGCAATTCTTTTATAACTTTTGCTGTGAGAACTGCCGGAAATATTTTTTCCACCGGCGGCTTCCCATTGGTCTTTTTGCATGCTTGTCGAAAAAGTGATTCCACTAACAAACATATAGAAACGATGCTTTGTAATGGAATAGTTAGTCCACCTCTATTTTTTTGAATAATTAGTGCGATACCGTTTCGTCGATCAGATATGGCATCGGACGGTATTGATTCACAAGCGCTCAAACAATCAATACATGTAATTTTGTTCTTGATAGATCTAATCACAAAACCTGCTATGTATCCCACACATTGCTTCGATGTTTCGTTTATATTGTTTGGAACAGCCACAGTAGATATAATATAATATACAGTAGAACATCTTCATACAAACGTGCCGCTCTCGGTTTGAATGTGTGCGTGCGCGCCGCGCGCCGTGTCGGCACGCGATTTCACGCACACGCTAGCATAATATATGAGGGAATAAGGTGGCGGCAGTGCGGGCTGTGCAGCGCGACTGTGAGCACGCGCGTACGCTACATGACCGCTTGCGTTCGTCAACTCTCGCCGGCGGCGGCCACTTACGAGTATCATGACTTCAAAAAGGGGAAAAAAATATTGTAGTGTTTTCGGGTGCCTCAATAATGATTTCGCAAACCCGGACTTATCATTCTTCATAGTTCCTACTCAACCAGAAATGTAAGTACCTACTTATACTTAAATATTATTAGAAAATGTGGTATTGTATTGTTTATTTCACAGTTTATTTGCTTTATTAAGAGCGTAGCCGAGTCGCATTTTTCCATATAAATGTATTCCCAAATTTACTTTCTGAATACTATGTTTAGAGCTAAAGTTTATTTTAAGAAGTCTAGTTTTTAGTGTCCTTCACCACACAATCCTCACTTTTGAAAACTTCTTATAAATCAATTTTGAGAACGCCAAAAAATAGTCAAGAAATAGTCGTCTCCAACCATGATAATTTCGACCTGGTTTACTATATGGAAGTATGTTAAATATCCACGTGAACTTCTACATACATTTTCGAGTCAAGTACAGTCGAGCACAAAATTATTAAGTACTTTTTATGGTCATCTTATTTTTTGGTTGTATTAAAAACGGTATAATTGTTGGTTATATAGCTATTTTGGGTAGTTATTTTATTTATTTATTTTATTTATTTATTCTTTACTAATAAATAAGGGCAACAAAGGAGCTAAATCAATAATAAATACAAACTGATGAGTTACTTGCTTGATATTATTTTGAGAGCTTGTCACATCACATCACTCAGAACTACTTACTACTGAAGTCTCTTGTGCGAGATCTAAGCCGGAACTGATTAAATACACAAGCAAACTATCAAAGACATATTTTTATCAAAGGGTGCCGACAATTTGGTTTACAATACCAGCAATAAAACATGTTGAGAATAATAAAACAACACAATGAATTTTAGTTTTGGGAAAACCAATAATTACCCTGTGTCGCCCCAGCACCGTGGGAATTCTGCGTGATCATTATTTCAAAATTGCATAAAATTGGGTTTCCCAACCACCGAAAGTAAAATTAATGAAACTAATAGGTCGATCGTCCTGCACACTAGGTATTTTATTTAGTCAATTCACGATCAACTGAATGATATAGAATTTAAGATGCCCTGTCCATGCTTTCCCAAAAGCTTTTTACAAAAACTTTACATAAGAATGAGAATTTACTTTACATTAACAAATAATAATAAAGCGTTCCGGACGTGCAGAAACAGGAGAAAAATTTTCTCGGTATCAAATTTGTAACTTAGTATTATAAATGTTATGTGAATAAAGGCTTTTTATTTTTACTAAATTTATAAATTGGTAAAATATTCAATCATAATATGCTTTTTATTTCATAAATTTAGATCAAGTGCTGCTTGTTCGAAAATATTAACTAAAAGTAAAAGTGACAACCCTGGGGATCAACGCAAGAGTAGGCTAATAACTCGGCGGGCGGCCTTAGATAACTTACTGTATATTTATTATACTGTGGAACAGCCCTACCAAAATGTAATATAATTATGTCAAAATTAGTTCTCTGGACACTCGCTAGTGGCGCTTCAAAAAGACACAAAAAAATTGCTGTCAAACGCTTGGAACAGCCTGTCCAGTGGTAAAAATAGAGGTCAGTGTCCACAACCCAGTTACTAATACGATACCCCTTGGTAAGACTGGTTGTCAGACTTTCGGGCTTATATTTCTTCCACCCGTAACGACTGTCAAAGATCCACGAATGACAGCCGGGACCACCGACTTAACAGTCTTTCCGAGGCCCGAAAGGGTCTTGGTATGTAAAGATGGTCCACATCCACCCATCCACGGACATGCCGTGGCAAGCGTAGCTTAACCTGATCGTTTTACCCGTGCGGCTATTATTACTTAGCCACAAGCCCGTCAACCGCAAGCCCACAGCATAATAAATTAATAATAACTGCAGATGTCCTAAAGACCAGAATCTGACTTGAAGGCTTGTGGATCGCAAAGGGTTTCATTTTGACAGTTTACCCACGTTCATTGCGTAATTTAAGTTGTTGGGTAGGCAAATTTTTCAAACCTATAAAGCAATGGATTAGCTATATCCTTCAAAACTCTCGAAATGTGGTTAAAGCGTGTTAATGCAATAAGGATGCTGGACTAAGCTCCGAAGTTAATACTTTAGATGGAATAGGAATATTTTTGAAGTACAATAAATATACAGGATGTTACGGAAAGGGTATATCAATACAAACGGATTGAAGAGTGTATCTGGTCTAGAATCTCTGTACAAAATTTTAGCTCAAAAGCATTAACTTGAAAATGCTTAATATTTTTTATTTCGACATCACGGCGCTCTGCACTGGCGCGCGGCGGCGTGATGTGCGTGTACTAGGCGCACAGACACACTACAGATAGTGGATAATGACCCTCGTAGTGCGGTGACACGTTTGTTATGATTTCAATTAAATAAACTATCGAAATAAAAAAATATTAAGCATTTTCAAAGTTACTGCTTTTGAGCTGAAATTTTGTACAGAGATTCTACACCAGATACTCTCTTCAACCCGTTTGTATTGATATACCCTTTCCGTAACACTCTGTATAGGGTCAAATTAAATTAAATTAGCTAGCGAAACTATGTATACGTGATGGATTGATTATGTCTGGACTATAGTTGCAAAACTTCTGAATAATTCCGGAATACTTCTGGGAAAGTTTCTTTAAATCAGAATTATTCAAAATGAATTTAATTAAGATTTTTATTTTTTTTTTTCCTGAAAATCGTATTTTGCATCGCTCGTCGATCGCCGCCGCGCTGCCCCTCTGTGCGCGCGCGGCACGCACAACTCGTGCTGTCGGGCGCGCCCGGCTGCACGAGTCTTGCGTGCCTGATGGCGGTGCGAGGTGCGGTAAGAGGGGAGATGCTCCCTGGAGAAGTTTTCCCCCCGCGAGAAAGATTCGTACCCCGCAATCGAATGTTTCCGCCGAATATTTCGCCCGAATAATTGGGAAATATTCCCAAACTTTCGGAATATTTCGGAATACTTCCGAAGTATTCGACGGGAATGATTCGGAATTTTTCCCGCCAGCATCTATAGTCTGGACTTTAACCGGTCAAGCGGCGCGCGTCGCCGACCGGCGACGAAACAATAGAAAATCAAATGTGTCTCATTAGCGGAGCTTGACAGAGAGACTGTGACCTCTAAGTTTGTTTCGACCTTTCTTCTCAGAGTAGTCAGATAGAAAACGCCGACCTCATTTAGTTTTTTTTCAATATGATTGACGTGTAAAAGTGCTTGTACAAACCTACTTGCAGAAATAAAATCATTTATCATATTCTGCGGTGCTTGAAAGTGTATGTCAGTGCAACACACGGTCGGTTGGTGGCGCTGGCGCTGAAGGAACGCCAGGCAGGAAAGATACGCCACGGAACACTGCACACCGCAAGTAATGAAAGATTTACACTGACAGCTCGGTAAAGGAGGTATGAAGTAAAAATCTTGCAATACATGTGGTATTGTGGGTATTGCACGGTTTGTTTATGGAGATTGAATTTTTCTTTAGTGGAAATAATGATTTCTTCATTGGTCTATTGTCACTTGTGAGCGTGAGTTATTTATTAGTCAATTGCATAACACTTTCTACCGACGAAAGCACGTAGTTTCCCATAGTTTCTGCCCAATCTCATTGAAAAAAGGCTTAGTAAAGGAAAGGTTCGTTAGAAGGGTTGTATTAGTGGTTGTAATGGCAATCATATCATTTGGTTTTATTTTATACTAGCTGTGCCCCACGGTTTCACCCGCGTAAATGTCGATCCCGTGGGAATATCGGGATAAAAAGTATCCTGTGTGTTATTCTGATGTATAAGCTATATTACTGTAAAGTTTCATAAAAATCCGTTCAGTAGTTTTGGTGTGAAAGAGTAACAAACTTCCTCACAAACTTTCGCGTTTATAATATTAGTAGGATTAGTAGGATATTAGTAGGATAGTAGGATAGGATAGTAGGAAGTAGGATAGGATTATTTTATATTCTGTGAACGTGATAACGTTGTAAGCCTTGTAGACTGTACTACTTTAGATTTGCAGACCGTTTTTGTTAAGTTCCTGGTAGATACCTACTTATTGACAGGTCTACACTGTCCTCCATACCTGTTAACACTGTAATTTGAAAACATTGTAAAAGCCAATTATTTTTAAAGAGTAACCGTGGAGTTTCCTGCTCTTCTCCACAGGAAACGATCAATTGGAACCGTGTACCTAGCTTCTGAAGTTCCATGAGTGCCCATGTAGGTTTATGTGAAATAATTTTTTTTGTTTTTCTCTTTCATTTTTTAAAAAACCAGTGTCAGACATTATCTGTCTGGCATTAATGCTGAAATGGACCTTTTTGGTGCTTTTTTTTTTTTGCTTGTTGAAACATTTTTTGAAGTGAAAACTTCTTTAGCGGCGTTGAACACTTTTTATAATGGGTAAAAAATGTTAAACTCGCGTCAGGGCATCGCGTCAGGACACGTGACCGTCAGGAGAGATTTCCCCCCCCCTCTCTTTCTACGGCGGCGCCAACCGAAGTGAACCAAGTTTAGTGACACACGACAATGGATGGATGGATGGATGGATGGATGGATGGATGGATGGATGGATGGATGGATGAAGTGGAAGTGGAAGAGGAAGTGGAAGTGGAAGTGGAAGTGGAAGCGGAAGTGGAAGCGGAAGTCGAAGTCGAAGTCGAAGTCTAAGTCTAAGTCGAAGTCGAAATCGAAGTCGAAGTCGGAGTCGAAGTCGGAGTCGGAGTCGAAGTCGAAGTCGAAGTCGAAGTCGAAGTCGAAGTCGAAGTGGAAGTGGAAGCGGACGTGGACACAGTGCTGTGTATTCGTAACATTCGTGTATATAAAGTGTTTAAAATATGGATTTTGAACAAAGTGCATCTATTAATGAAAAAAGATACGCAGAAATAGTGAAAAAAAATGAGTTATATTAATTCAATTAATAATTGATTTATTTCAACGTTAATATTCAAGTTTTCACTTCTGCCGGCACTCCCGAAGTGCAACCCGTCTTTTTTTTTATTTGTATTTTTGTTTCACAATCTGTTGCCAAATAAATCTTATTCTTTCTTTCTTTCTTTATTAATTCAAGGGTAGAGAATGGTGACAACAATGACATTAAGTAAAATCACAATGAAACTCAGTTCTGCATTCATGGTCCAAAGTCTATGTCCACCGCAGATAGAAGTATGATTTATAGTTATGCAGAATAGTAGCTACTATTGGGATAACCAAACATGTCACCGGCCCACATTGTTACCTCGTAAAGTGTAGAATCCGTGAGCTACCGTCCAACTGGACGTCGTCCAGGGCCGTATATTAAACTAACAGAACATTCCTAGCAGCCAGACCATACTAACATACATAATATACCGAAGAGGTAAGTAGACTTGTATGCTACCATAGAAATGTAATATATCTATGTATGCTACAGTTCAACAACATTTTGCACAGATATTTTTTTTATTTATTTATCAGAGGGGGATTTAGGCCCATTCTTATTACCTATAGGGCGCATATTCAGACTCCGGCTGCTATGAGCATTGCATATAAAAAATTGATTAACACACAGATCAATCAACCAGAGGGGAAATTCTAGTAATTTTAAGAACGTTCACAGTCTGATCTCAGTCTCAATTGGTCAAAAATACTTTTGATTTCCACACATTTTTGACAAGTTTTAGACAATTGTTTGTCGCCGACATGAGACTGCGACTAGATTTTGAACGTTGTAAATTATGAAAATTGGCCTTCTGATTGTATACGTCGTTTGAACCCATAAAAATAAACTTAGATATCGGAAAAATCCTTACAATTATGATGCGTTCAAAAAGTTTTAAATTATTTTAATGTTGACATAAACATAACATAATTCTAATTTCCCCCGAAGGTTTTTAATCTTTTTCCTTCGTCGTCATCTGCCTAGCCTTTTCCCAGCTATGTTGGGGTCGGTTTCCTGTCTAACCGGATGCAGCTGACTACCAGTATTTTACATGGAGCGAATGCCTATCTGACCTCCACAACCCAATTACTGGGTAATACGATACCCCTTGGTAAGACTGAATCTTTTCTCTTTATACATTAATTCAAACATGTTTACAAAAAATCGTTATAAACGTACAAGTATTAGATATAAGAATTCAGGTTATTTTTCCTACTAATTACATTAAGCACTGAATACACGAAAATTATCTACGCCCGTATTTGGTTAGTACTAACTAATAATAAATAAAAGGAATCTAAGTAAATATTTTTCTTTTGATTCAACTCAAGGGCCCTCTCACTAAATATTACTTTGCGTTTCTATTAAATGAGTTCCGTTAATTATTCTCTAAGATTTACCGCCAGCTCATGAGGCCTTTGAACTACGAGTACGAGTAAATGTAATTACTTGAAAGATCACGACTTCGCAGTCTAGGCTTGTGATTTTTTTTGTCCTCGGTGGCGGTAGGTCGAATCTGCCTAGCCTTTACCCAACTATGTTGGGTTCGGCTTACAGTCTTACCGGATGCAGCTGAATACCACTATTTCACATGGAGCGACTGCTTATCTGACCTCCACAACCCAGTTACTGGGTAACACGATACTCATTGGTAAGACTGATTGTCAGACTTGGGCTTCGGATTAACCGTAAGGGTTGTCAGTGACGTACGAATGACAGCTGGAACCAAAGGCTCAATGTGCTTTCCGAAGCACGAAGGGTCTCGATATGTAACGGATGGTCACCCATCCACAAACCGACCGTGGCAAGCGTAGCTTAACCTTCGATCGACCCGTGTGGCTGTTATCATTTAGCCACGACCCCCTGATAATTGCATGCGGTCAGATATAAAAATAATTCACGTCTCAATGTTCCATATTATTTATGTAAATGGGCAAAGTAGTCCATTTAAAATCAAGAAGGCAGTTTTCTTGCCATATTTCTAGGTCAAAATTTAAATTATGCTGTTACTTTGATTTTACATTACTCCTTCAAGGGTACCTTTATTTAATCGCCTGATAATAAAATACACCAATAAACCAATCATAAACCGTCAAGCATAAAAATATAAAAAAAAAAAAAAAACTCGTCTGCCATCATTAAAACGACGGCCACCGCTCCCTCACTATATTTTGCAGTATCTGCGAAGCAGGCGACAAGACATTAGTGTTTTATAGGGCCAATGAAACTGCGTAATCTTCTTAAATAACTTGTTCCACGCGGAAAGACCCCTGTATTTCTTCACAATTACTACTTTATCAAGATCAAGCTACACTGGTAGTGTTAGGCCGCAGCTTCGGGGCCAGATAGGCAGTCCATTAAATTCTTATCTCATTATTATGATTAGCTGTCGCCAAAGACTGGTCCTTCGAGTCGCTTCTCGTTTCGCAACGAAATTGCTTTTTAATTTTTGAAGTCTTAACTGTACTGGGAATATAGTTTTCGTGGTTGGTTAATAACTTATTATTTAAGACCCGGTCGTGATTTAAAGTTTTGGTACATGATTGTAACAGTCAATGTAGCAAGGATGTTCAACACTTTATTCTTACTGTCCCTTTAAGTGTAAAGCTGTCGACGGTATCTATAACTATACATATTATAAATTAAAGTGGCTTTTTGTGTCTGTCTGTGTTGTTCTTCTAGCTAGACTATGCAACGGATTTGGATGCGCTTTTCACCATTATTAAAAAACTAGTTGCGCCCCGCGGTTTCACCCGCGTAAATGTCAATCCCGTAATATCAGGATAAAAAGTAGGCTATATGTTAATCCAGAGTGTCAGCTTGAAAAAAAGCAAATTGGTTCAGCCGTTTGAGCGTGAAGAAGTAACAAACATATAAACACACGCATGCACACACACACACAAACTTTCGTATTTATAATACTAGTGTGATGTGATGTTGTGTATTCCGAAAGGATTATGTGTATAATACATTCATCTTAAACTTACATACAATAAAGAAATCTTAATGTTTTGTGAAGCCGTAAAAACCGTGCGAAGCAGGAGCGGATCGCTAGTTATTTATAAGAACCCTATAAACCATACATACAGACATACAATAACAAGACAGCCCATAAACAAGATGACAGCAAGCATGAACTATGCATGCAGCGTGTTTGTGTTTTGATTGCAATATTACTGCACACACACAAAGGAACAAAGCGCTACGCATGTGTTACGAACGTAGCACACACCTATTGCTACGCACTGTCGCTACGTTGTTGCGTAGCACCAGCATTGGCTACGTCTAGGATCTACGATAATAGTGGAATATTATACATTTGTTATTTACTAGCTGCGCACCGCGGTTTCACTCGCATAAGTCTCGATTTCGTAGGAACATCGTAATAAAAAGTATTCTACGTTCTCCTCCAGGTCATGGTCTACCCGTGTGCCAAATTTCATCCAAATCCGTTCAGCCGTATCAGTGTGAAAGCGTATAAAAAAAAAAAACTTTTCTCTTTATAATATACATATATGTATTAGTTTAGACTATACCAACGTCGGTATTTACAATGATAGTATTTTATGTGTAAATACAATATAGTCCATTAATTGTATGAATTACACACGATACATTTTTAGTGTAAGATACTTTTATTTTATTACCGACTTCACAAAAAGGAGGTGGTACTATGTTCGGCTGTTTGTATGTTTTTTTTTTATGTTTGTTCATCGAATACTCCGCCAATTGTCGACGGATTTTCAAAATCCTTTTTTCGTTCGAAAGTAGATAGTTCTGAGGTGGTCCCATTGTCACCAAGTTAGGATCTGATAATGGGATCTTAGAGAAATCGAGGGCAACCCTCAAATTTTATAGGCTCACTTATTGTTTTTCGCATATTTTATGAAGTATCTTGTTTATTTGCGTATGGTTGTCACCATCTCAGGTAGCTGGGCTGATGATGGAAGGTACAACTCCTTAACAGTAAGAAGTTACTCAAACAGGCAAGGACTGTTTTAGTAAATTGTTTTGATGTTTGATAGGGCATTTGCCACATTTGGTCTCATGATCATCAAGTCATGACCTGATGCTGCAGTCAGGATAGTCTGCAGAGTACCTAACTCCTCGACAACTAACAGCAGATATATATCGTGTTTAGGCTCATTGAAAAGGGCTCGGTGTGTGGATAAACGTACTGTTAATGAGGAACACCGAAGTACATAGAGACCTGATGCTGAAGCCAGGAGCATCAGAAAAAGTACAAACCTTGGAATAACAGCACCGTAGTCGTGTTTGGGCTCATTTTAAACAGGACTAAATTTTAAGTTCAATGCAATGTTGACATAAGTCTGGCCTGATGCTGCAGCCAGGATTATCAGCATCTAGTCTAAAAACATCAGGTCAGGATTTGATGATGGGATCCTGGAAAAATCGAAGGAACTCTTCAAATATTATAGGCACACCTATAGCGATTTGGGTATTTTTTTATAGTAACTCGTGCACTTGCTCTCGGAAAGCACCATTTGGTGAAGTGGAACTGATAATGAAGACCACAAATGGACACCGGAACTACTCAATAATATCTAAGTATTTCACGGGTTGCGATTCGATTACTTTAATATGGTTGCTAAGCAATTTATGCTCGTCACTATGTGAATGGTGATATGGAGCTGATGGTGGACCTGGAGAACTCCTCAACAATTAACTTCCCTGCATCGAGAAAAGCAATAATTTGTTTGTAAAAGTCGATGAGCACTAAGCTATTGTAACTTAGATAAGTTATAAGCAGGCCCACTAAAGGAACGAGGAACGCGGACACGGAAGTCGGTGGCAAAAAACTAAAATACAGATCCAAAGACATCGACTTCCGAAATTAAAGTTATTTTTCACTTTGTAGTGTTTTTTTGGAAGTCGTTTTTTTTTTTTGAAGTGAAAACTTCTTTAGCGGCGTTGAACACTTTTTGTAATGGGTAAAAAAAATGTTAAACTCGCGTCAGGACACGTGACCGTCAGGAGAGATTCCCCCCCCCCCCCCCCCCCCGCCTCTCTTTCTACGGCGGCGCCAACCGAAGTGAACCAAGTTTAGTGACACACGACAATGGATGGATGGATTGGATGGAGTGGAAGTGGAAGTGGAAGTGGAAGCGGAAGTGGAAGTGGAAGTGGAAGTCGAAGTCGAAGTCAAAGTCGAAGTCGAAGTCGAAGTCAAAGTCGAAGTAGAAGTCGAAGTCGGAGTCGAAGCCGGAGTCGAAGCCAAAGTCGAAGTCGAAGTCGGAGTCGAAGTCAAAGTCAAAGTCAAAGTCGAAGTCGAAGTCAAAGTCAAAGTCGAAGTCGGAGTCGAAGTCAAAGTCGAAGTCAAAGTCGAAGTCAAAGTCAAAGTCGGAGTCAAAGTCAAAGTCGGAGTCGAAGTCGAAGTCAAAGTCGAAGTCAAAGTCGAAGTCAAAGTCAAAGTCGAAGTCGAAGTCGAAGTCAAAGTCAAAGTCAAAGTCAAAGTCAAAGTCGAAGTCGAAGTCGAAGTCGAAGTCGAAGTCGAAGTGGACGTGGACACACTGCTGTGTATTCGTAACATTCGTGTATACAGAGTTGATATGACAGAGGGGATTTTAAATTACAGTACGTAACTATAGGTGTTTAGTATTAATTCAATACGGTCTAAAAATAAAAAGCGCCAAAAACTAGAATTTGTTTTTTTCAAACAAACTAAATAGCTTACAAATTAGAGTAAAACGCAACAGCCTTTGTAAATGAAGTTTACTGAACTTACATACCTGGGTAACAAAAGTGGCAAGGTCGCGCGCTTGCCGGAGCGCGGCGGGGCCGCGGGGGTCCGACGCCGGCAGTGGCGCGGTAGGCGGCTTTTATGTTAGGTAAGGTTTTGAAGTACGCGCAAAACAACAATCACAACAAAAACAATAAATTTTTAAATTCTCGATGTGTCCTCCATTCACATTAATGCACAAATCATACCGACGGAGAAGATTGTTATTTATTTTTCTAATTAAATCACTGTCCGTCGCTAAGAATGCTAAAATAATCCTATTTTTTAGTTCAAATACTGTCTTAAACTTATAATTTAGTGTCCTATCACAATAACTAAACAAAATCACAATAATAATTGTCAGCGCGCGAGTTCGACAAAACAAAAGTGCCGCGGAAGCTCCCGTGTTACATAACGCACCGCACGCTCCGAAAGCGTGCCGTCGGCGCACTGAAAAAACATGTTTTTTAGAGGTCGGGAAGCCCCACTTATCGATCGCAAGGATCTAGGATGCAATAGCAACACACTGACCTATTTCTATTTCTTTTACGCGCGGGATGTTTTGCTATGATTGTCACTCTCGTAATGAAAGAGCAAGTATGTGTATTTATTGCTTCCTTGTTTGCATTGCCAACTTTTTTGTGAAATATTTGGTTGTACTTGTGACTTGCGTCAGAGCGGCAACAACGTATTGTATTATACTCAGATTTATCGTTTTAAGGTGCATGACCTATGCGTTAGACATACTCAGCTGTTACGAAAGATACATCGTGTTCAAACGGGGTAAAAACTTAAAAAATCATTTGCGCCTAAACTACTGCTGCTATTTAATTGATTTTTGGTACAGAGCTTGGAAATGGTACCTAGTATAGGCAGTTTCAAGGAAAGCCCCTCTGTCGTATCAACTCTGTATAAAGTGTTTAAAATATGGAAATTGAACAAAGTGCATCTATTAATGAAAAAAGGGACGCAGAAATAGTGAAAAAAATGAGTTATATTAATTCAATTAATAATTGATTTATTTCAACGTTAATATTCAAGTTTTCACTTCTGCCGGCACTCCCGGAGTGCAACCCGTCTTTTTTTTTTTTCTTAAAAAGTTTTTTTGTACTAAGAGCTGATTTTTCAATAGCCAGATAACTTATATCTAAAAATCTAAAAGAAATATGACAGCTTGACAATATTATTTTATTCTTCAGATAAAAAATATCTGACTATTCAAAAAGGCCTGAGCCTTTAACCCTTCGTATGCTCAAACGTGGATCCACGCAAGACACAATGGCTTTTTAATTGTGTCGGTAATTACGGCATTCAACCGGTTAATGTTTAAATTTTTATCCTTGTAGAACCATTGTCTTCTAATTTAAGAAACCTAATAAAACCGGAGTTAAGAATTACCTACCAACAACCTTTGTACTTAGTAGACTATGTTTTACCTACAATACATGTCATCAAAGAAAATCCTGAGAGTGCAGTGTTCGGGACAGCGCAGTGTCGAGGACGCTTAGCGCAGTCAAGTGGACAGTTAACGTGCGAGTAGCTACATGTAAATAGTTCATTGTACTGAATAGTTCGTTTACGTCAAGAAGGGCGCACTTGCATCACGAATCATATCCTACTAATTATAAACGCGAAAGATTGTGAGGAAGGATGGATGTTTGTTACTCTTTCGCCCAAATAGATTATAACCAGGATTAACATATAGAATACTTTTATCCCGATGTTCCCACGGGATCGACATTTACGCGGGTGAAACCGCGAGGCGCAGCTAGTATTGTCATTAATACCAATTAAATATCAATTAAGAGCCAAGTATCAAATAGCGTCAGTGCGACTATAAGAGTTTATTCATGCTCTTTAGAAGAATATCTCAAAGGTGTAGCTAACTTACAATATGCGGTACAGTTGAGCACAGAAATGTTTATAAAAATAAACATTTAGTTACAAACATTCAATGGCATTTCTGAAGCAAACGTGTTTTAGTATTATATATTTTTTGGTATTATAAATAAATGACCGAAGGCAGAGAGAAACACACGACAATGTTAGCTTCTAAATTTTTTTTTTTAATAGTTGTTGTAATGATTATATAAATCTCAATAATCTTAATATCCATAATTTTGGCGAAAAAAAACGACATTTTGCTTTTTGACTTTATATTTATGCGGAATAGAAATTCCGCATAAATATAAAGTCAAAAAGTATAAATTAAAAATAGAAATTTTTAATTTGCGACATATATGTAAACCTGGTGATATTTACGACATGTTTTTGTGTACTATCTATTTATTTCATCCTCAAGCATGACTTGTTAATAATTAATAAGTATAAACAGCCCATAATGTTCCCATAGTTGGGTAAAGGCTAGGCAGATGATGATGTTGTTGGGACAATGGCCTGGGCTATCTGAGGGAGTGGGCTGTAATCCACTACGCGGGCCCAGGGCGGGTTGGCAGATGTCACATGTCTTCGAAGTTTTGGTTCTAACACATGCCGGTTTCATCACGATGTTTTGAGAGCTTGTTAATTTAAAAAAAAAGCTATAGCGACATCGCTAAAAGCTAAATATTACGGGTTGTTTCCGTTTAGACAGATTTTCGTTTCGACAGATTTTACCTACCTTTCACAATTTGTAGGCCAACCGCGTTGAAAAAAGAGACACGTGCAAAAAAAGCATCAAGGTCAAGATTTCCATAAAGACGGTAGTCCCCGATTACGTGACAGTAATGCAATATACTTCTAAACTAGCTTTTAAAGGAATAGCAGGTCAGTCTGCGACAGTTGGAATGCATGAATAAGTCATCGCGGAGCTCAACCCTACTTTAGGTAGCTTATTGGACGAACAACCCATAAGCACAGACATTTCCAACATACTTCGTGCTGTATACAATTTTGCTGAGACAGGTGTAGCCATGTACATTTTTTTTTTATTTCTAAACTGAAAAATCGCCTACACTAAACGCCAACGGTAACGGGTTTTCGGTAGGTTTGGTTATTAAAAGCGGGAGCGAGATAACACAAGCCTCAAAGCAGATTTTTTTAAATCCATTAAAACCAAATCACCGTCTCACTCGCACGTTACATGACCGCGCCTGTAACATTGTGAGCAGCGGGGTAATTGCGTAACACACTAGCAGCAGGAATGGCGTTCATTTTGACAGTTCAACAATATTCATTGCGTAATTTACGTTGTTGTGCAGACAATTTTTTTGAACATATGAAGCAATGAATTAGCAATAGGCTTCAAAATGATTCAGATTTTGATTGGTAGTGTGTTACGCAGTCAGGGTGGTGTTGTTGCCGTGTAGGTGTAGTTTAGTATGAGGAGGCTTTGAGGTTACATGACCTAAACGCAAAAATCGCAAGTTTTAAAAACAATAAAAGTATATGATCGACTACAGTAAACAATATCAGAAAAATATATGATTTATTTCTCAGGATATACGCAAAAAAAAAATTGTAGATAGTGTATTGAAAACATAATTACCACTAATTTGATACGATAGAAAAAAATCATGTATGATATCTCTAAAAACTTTCTTTTTTTAATAAAAACCATACTAATATACATACAATCATTATGATTTTTTTAGCAGATTATTTTACAAGCAACATACTAAAGCACTAGTGTTTTAATTTTTTAGTCCAAACAATAGATTTTTTGTAATAAATAGATAAATTGTTTCATAATTATTTTGCAATACATTACCAGCGTTGTGTCATCGCGTTTCTCTTTCTTTTCTATGTAGTTCGACAAAGACCTCGTTTTAGGTCATGTAGTCGCCTTAATGCCTGATGGTTGTTTCAGCTCAGACATACAATTAATCAGATCGTCTTAATAATCCATTCATTACAGACCATACAGCATCTAATTGTTACTTCAGGCTGAATGCTCAATGTTACATAATTATTTGATCATTAAATCCTGTATTGATGCATTATCAACCTAATATTATTATGCTACTGGCATATTGTTGTGTTTTGGTTATTGTTTACTGAATTATCATCGGATTTATATGGACTGGTATTTTAGCCATATCGATGGACTACAGGCAAAGGCATTAACTTATCATGCTATTAAATTAACAGAATGGAACACTGTACCAAAAATCACACTTAATATTATAAAGGCGAAAGTTTGTGAGTGTATGTGTGAGGGTATGTTTATATGTTTGTTACTTCTTCACGCTCAAACGGCTGGACCAATTTTGATAAAATTTTGTGTGGAGGTAGCTGACACCCTGGATTAACATAATTATAGGCTACTTTTTATCCCGATATTCCCACGGGATCTACACTTATGCGGGTGAAACCGCGGGGCGCAGCTAATAAGAATTATATAATTGTATTAGTTTTTCTCCGCAGCTTCGTCCGCGTTGGCGTCGGAAATTATCCCACAGAAATGTACTAATACCGGGATAAAAAGTATAATATGTATTAATATAGGTTATTACCCTGCTGTATGCCCAATTTCATGTAAATCCGTTCAACCGTTTTTGCATGATTGAGTAACAAATATGAATAGTTATTCACATTAAAAATAGGACTTCGCATACATTTTAAACTATGTATGCAACTTTATCAATTCTTTTCTAAACATAACCTAATCAAAATAGTACTACAAAATTATCTTTTGAAACCAACAAATCAGCCTAAGTACTTGAGAAAAATCGTGCACTAACACAGTCCAATGCCCTCATTGTTGTGACGCTACCCAAACAAACACTTTATTATCACACACACATAACAAGACTATTATGCAAACAGCCCATGAAACACTTCAACCTCCATTGTTTAGAGAATTCTTAATAAATTATTCAGACTTATCCGGGTGTAGAAAAGGCCTTTTTGTGTTCCGTTATTTTTCTTTTGAAGCATAAAGAGGGACCGGTAACTATTTGACACAAAAAAAATT
The DNA here is from genome assembly GCA_945859645.1 of Amphipoea oculea. NCBI lineage: Eukaryota > Metazoa > Arthropoda > Insecta > Lepidoptera > Noctuidae > Amphipoea > Amphipoea oculea. Next base: position 17,287,726 of record OX243864.1, on the reverse strand, counting down.
GGTACAGAAGGTCAGGTCCGTATAACGAGCGAAAACAGGCGCACATACACATGAACGCGTACTTACGGAGATATCAAACTATCGCAAACGCATGCCAGTCGTGATTGCGCTTTCACTCGTACAACGTAACAATTTGATATTGACAGAGCATTTATGTCGTAGCAGTAAGGGTGTTTTTGTAGTGCAAATGATGACCACTGATGTGCGGTTAACTGTACGTGAAGCATTTAGTTAGTGTTGTTTCTTTATTTATAAATAGTTTACAGCAGATACTTAAAAATATGCCCCACAAAGCGTGTATGCATGTCAATGTGTACGTGCGTTTGCGCTCGTTGTATAGATCCAACCTTCTGTATATATCTATTTTATGCATTCACTGTGGTACAACGGAACATAAAGGGTTTAGTACGGACCTAAGTGTGGATTGGACCTTGACAGATGATCCTCCCCCGCCCTCTACAGAGTATTTTTTTTTTTTGCGAACTAAGTTGGCGCGAAAATGTGAAAATGAGTGAGAAAAATGGAGGCAGTTTTTTACCGTTTTCTATTCTCGTTGAGAATACGAATGTTTCTTTTTTTTTCTAAATGGCAGGTGTGAAGTTGTGAATGTGTGGAGACATTGTTCTGTTTTTGGTTGACTTTAGATTTTTGGGGAGGTTGTTCAATTGATTATTGTCCGTCTACATGTCATTGACTAATATTTTTTACAGGAACGAAATTGTCGCAATATTTTTTCTTAATTACACAAAACGTTTCCTACAGTCCACTCGTCGACAAAATGCGTTCTTAACACCTGTCAATTTGATCTTTATTGGTTACCTAGAGTTGTCGTAAGAACTTATTCTCTCAACGGCCGGACTGCAGTTCTATATAATAATAATATAGTCACAAAACATTCGAAATGTTCATATTGTTTCTTGTGTCTTGGTCCAATAACAGTATAAAATACAAAATTGGTTTGGATATTTTACATCCCCAATCACCATATACTTACCCCAATAAATTGTCACCAAAAAAATCACGTTTAATGAAAATAAAATAAGGCAGAATAAAACATTTCCCGTGCCTTGTAGAGCGTAATCGATCTTTCCTTCCTCCACACATGTCGATTTAAGCGTATATTTACGTACAGAGACCAATGTTACTTGACACGCGGGAAAATTTGGAATTAAATTCAAAATGTATGGAATTTGACATTTCATTGACAGCTCTCTTCGCGAGCAGCGCCCCCAATCTCTGTCATGTTTTATTTGCCAGTGCGTAAGCATATATTTACGTATTTATCGTGCATATACTCGTATGTTGGTATATTTATATGTGGGCGGCGTAATAAATCGTCAGATGTGTCTGTAAAACACGGAGTAATTTATCAGTGTCTTTTCGTGAATACTTTACAATTTTTTGCCGAGGAAACGCTCCCCGTCCCGACGTCGGTCTGACCGAAATAAGATACCGTCGTTTGTTTTGCTAGTAATTTTTATGGACAAAAGATTATGGTGCTTTTTTTTAAGTTCTTTTGTAGATTTTTAGTCCGGTGGTGGTATTCGTTAAAAATTACTAAAAAGTATGCAGCACTACCTAACTACTTTATTGAGTAACGTAGCTTAGTTACTTACTAGTGCGGTGAGTTTTATACAGGGTGTTACGGAAAGGGTATATCAATACAAACAGGTTGAAGAGTGTATCTGGTCTAGAATCTCTGTACAAAATTTCAGCTCAAAAGCGGTAACTTTGAAAATGCTTAATATTTTTTTTTATTTCGATACTTTATTAAATTGAAATCATAAAAAACGTGTCACCGCACTACGAGGGTCATTATTCATTATCTGTAGTGTGTCTATGCGCCTAGTACACGCACATCACGCCGCTGCGCGCCAGTGCAGCGCCGTGATGTCGAAATAAAAAAATATTAAGCATTTTCAAAGTTAATGCTTTTGAGCTGAAATTTTATATAGAGATTCTAGACCAGATACACTCTTCAACCCGTTTGTATTGATATACCCTTTCCGTAACACCCTGTACAAACAAATATGTGTTTTGCGAATTTGATCTTTATTAGCTACTAGAATTGAACCAAATATTAGGCATGCAGTATCGGCAAAGACTAGTTTATTCTTCGAGGTACCATTTAATTCCCTACATAATGGAGAGGAGATGACAAAATTAATGTCGTTTTTTTTTTAATCTTAATATTCTTGAGTTGCAATTAAAGTACTTTATTTTTTACTAGCCAATAATGCCCCACTGCTTGGCAAATGTCTCCCTACTCCCTTTCCACCTCTCTCTGCCACGCTTTAAATATCAAGTTATTAGGTATTCATAACAGCAACGAGGCAGCGTTGAATAAGCTCAAAACCCATCGATGAATTTAAATCAAGTGCCAAACACACATCAAAACAGTAGAATGAACTAATTCAATTAACGATATGCTTAATTTCATTGCACACCGTTTGATTTGGTTTATGTAGCAGTATCAATCACAGCTGTGCGGTTGTGGTCTAATAAATAACTTTGTATCCAAGCTTATATGTGATTGATTTAACATTTCATTAGTCACGAGAATCGCGTACCTGATCAATGGGGTGTGAAACTATTAACACTATTTGGTAGTCAAATGAATTAAGTAGATACGACTCACTGCTTTAAGGATACTTTTTGTAACATTTTCTTTTTCTTAGAAAGTTCCTACCTTTTGTGTTTGGTAGGTACGGTCAGCATCAAAAGTTGATTAACATTCAGTTTTTTTAATCTTAGTTATTGAGCAAAATATTTGTTCAAAATTGCAGCAGAAAAATTTTTTTTTGAATATATGCTCTTGTCTATTATGTGAAAAGCTAAAAATCAGTTTATTGAAAAAAGTTGTTGTCAATTTAATAACATGTAAAAATGATAGTGTTAATCGACTTTTGATGCTGACTGTACCTAAACACTTTATGGCAAGCCTGACTTTTTTTAATTTCATATAACTATTAACCATTAATCTGAGGAAATAAAAATTCGATTTGACAGCTCTTGTATAGACAATATTTAAAATTGTTAAGCCCTCATATTTACTGTTTAGATAAAAAATTTCAGACGATTGAAGAATCTGCCCTTATTGTCGTAAAAGATGCACACTTAGAAACATCCTTGACCTGACTCAGATGTCAAGCAAAGGGTGTCCATCATGTTTTACTATCTACACTGAAGTGGCCTTGTATGTGTTTAGAACAACAACCTACTATACAATAACCCGATAACTAGTAAATGGTGGATTTCAAACAGATCCACGTTTTCATGAAGTGAATGAATTTACTGATGATTGGAAAGCCCTCACACCTCACGCAGTAAACTTTTAATCACCTGACCCACTAACCCAAATAATTGAAAAAGCTTGCCCATTAACACGCACGTAGGACACTCAATATTTTTACTGTCCGCAACCCAGCACCCACATAATACTTAAACAAAAATATAAAATATTAATTTCGCTTCATCCTTCATCCCGCTATATATTATTCAAAAGGCTTTTAAAGGATCGCCTATACCTTCGATAAATTATAAAATCTCGCTCAAACGTTTTATGTTGATGAAATGCAAATCAACTGACACTTAACACTTGTTATCTTTTTGTTGGAATACTTGTTAATGTATTCATGGAAATATTGGATCGTTTCAGCTTGATGTGCCGAGACAGGTTTTTGATTTCGATTTAGATTTTATGCTAAGATGAATAGATTGAAATACCAGCGGGATATCGATTACGGTAGTATGTGATTTGAAGAACTAAACGCAAATAAAATAAGGGATTACTACTGCCTCGGTAGTCTGATTGCAAGCTCTAATGCTAAGCATGAGGTCTCGGGTCGGGCAAAGTATTGTTGAGTTTTTCTATCCGGAATCCTTCTTCTTCTTAGCGTGTCGATAGCAATCTAAATGGACTCGCCCCAGAATTCGGCTACTTGTTTGGCGCCATCACCAGCGTCCATCAGTTACTGTAACGTGCAGCTGACAGGACACGCAGGACACGATATTAATTGTCCCATCGTTTGTGGAACAGCACCACATTTACACTCCAAGGCGGAGTCGTCTATGAATCTCCACCTGAACAGGTTTTCCTTGCTTCGGCCAACCTGGGTCCGGAGTCTGTTTAAAGACTTCTTCCAAGTTACCCAAGGTAAACTCATGTCCAGGTGGGAGGTCTTCAGCGGGTGGAACGAACGGATTGGGTGAGGAAGCACTGTCTCGCCATAGCTTCAGTCTTTCTTGGAATGATTCGCCAGTGAATGGGACGACACAATTAAAAACTGTTTCGGCTTTTCAGAGATCAGGTATCTATCAGTAGCAGTTTGGAGTGTTGTGCCCGGTTGATGCCAATAGGCTCGATACCTGTTACTTGGGACTTAATAACATAACTGGCAGGGTGTACTACAAGTCTACAAGTACAGCTCTGGCTAACCCTTCGGGTATTACAGGCGTGATGTTATGTTTATTATAAAAAAATATAGATGAAAAATTACTATAAGTATGATGTTTCTGTAAAAAGTTTAACAAAAGTACAATATTCAGGTCAAAGTTGGATTAAAGTAAAGTCACCCTCGAAAATCGGTGACCTTTGCATGCAAATAATGCAAGTCAAACAAAAACTAAATTCATCCATTCAACATAAACACAACTGAAATTATAATGATGTTACTTATTCGTATTGTTTACACTGTATTAGTAGTAGATTTGTTTATTTAACTGTAGGCACGAATATTTACGAATTAGTTCAATGATAAATGAGAGGCAACATGGGCACTAAAGTCAATGAATGAACGTAGGCCTGCATTATTGATACCTAGATATTGTTTAAATTAAACTATTCTGCCTTTACTTAATTTTTTTTTTTTTTGATTTTACAATTGAAATGTAAAAAAAATACTAATAAGTACACCACTACTATACTATTTAGATTTTAAACAAAAAAGCCTTTATTTATATGTATCTATAAATGTTTAAACGATACGAAGTTCGGTCGCGTCGAAAGATTTCGTTTCTGACACCTGCCAGTGCGACAATTCTAGAAGCTAATAAAGATCAAATTCGCAAAACACGTATTCGCTTTTAAGAAACTGACAGGTTCGGAGAACGCATTTTCTCGTTTGCCGCAATGTAGTAAAAGTACTTTATTAATTAAAAAACAGCAGTAAACTAAGAGTGGAAGAAAAACTTATTTAGAAAAATAAAATTTTAGTTGCATCGACTCACATACAGCGGAACACTGCAATACATCAACATGAATAATCACACTAAATAAAGTTTCAAGTAGCGCCCTGGGAGCGATATTTAATTCAATTTCAGTACAATTCTGCAGTTTAGTAAATATTTATGTAATGTTATTAATATACCTACAATTCCCACGAAGTGGGACTGCTGAGCGTGGGGTCCTGTCCTGGGTAAGTTTCCCTGCTATTCACAACCACTCGATCTGCTTCCGTACCGGATCAAACAATCAATGCTTTCGTCGGAGTCCTCTAAGTGCCGCGCTGTTCACAAGTCCAAAAATCTAAAATGTTTTCAGTTTAAATCAAATAGACGCCCGTTATTCTTCTGACAGCTCTTTGCTGTCGGGGCAAGTCAAATCAGGTTATCGAACCTGACCCCTCTCTTATTGGACCTATGTCTGCAAACACACTTGTGCTGTAGACACAAGAAACAATGGTGGGTTGCAGTTGAAAATCAGCGTCAGGTGGTACATCTTGTGTTTGACATTATGCTGAGCTGAGGCCCTTTTAGCATTGTAATCATTGTGTATTTTTTTGCTGTACCTAATGCCAATAAACCATATTTCTTTCGTTAATAATATGTATATCTCATGCCAAAGGCTAGCCTCCGCTGAGATTGGCTGCCATATCCGAAATTCGTTCTGGAGGACTGTTATTATCTCCATGTAGAATGTTGGTTGATAAAAGTTTCAATCTCCCTGCTCTTGCGGTTTTGATTGACGAAAACAAATTGTCCAAATAGTTTCTAGGATCAAGTTGTGCTGGATGAGCTTACTTGAGCTTTTCAGGCGAATTAGAAAATACATTTATTTAATTGAACCTCAAATAATCCCCATTTTGCTTTCCTAATTATTGAACACACTATTGTAATGATTGCGCCTCTTTTTGTGAACATCTATAATTCCTATAATAGAGCGTCTGTACCATCGCTGGTCATAGTATCTTTTCTCACCTTACCTGCTAATCTGGTTCCGATCATAATTTTCAACTATCACTTATGAAATCACACTTTTTCTTTCAGTGTAACTGTTTTCATTAAAAATATTTATCAGGTCTTCCTTGAAAGCCTGAATAACTTAAAAAGCGGTCTGCTGTTTGCGTTTTTACCAAAGTTCGCTCTGGGATCCTCCTTAAGTATCCCCAAATCGCAAATATAGGACAATAATTGTATTAATACATAAGTACGGTCAGCATCAAAAGTTGATTAACACTTCAGTTTTTTTTAATCTTAGTTATTGAGCAAAATATTTGTACAAAATTGCAGCCGAAGATGTTTTTTTAGAATATATACTCTTGTCTATTATGTGAAAAGCTAAAAATCTGTTTATTGAAAAAAGTTGTTGTCAATTTAATAACACGTAAAAATGATAGTGTTAATCGACTTTTGATGCTGACTGTACCTTTATTTTGAAACAAACAAAAATATGGACTGATAACATGTGTAACAATTACTTACAAACTATGTAAGTAGTATTTACAAAGCATTATGACTTACAACTAAGTTACTATTAATACATGTAGCACGCCAAATACGTAAAGATATACCTAAGGGTCCTTAGAACATAAAGGGCTAAGGAAGGAACACAGGTGGGTTTTAGTCAGTAAGAGTCTGACACTCCCTTCCGCTCCACCCAGAGCGGGAGGGGTCATTTCATGATTTCCCATCCATAAAAAAAAAAACAATTAAAAAAGGGTTCTTGGATATCGATATCAATCATATCTGCGGATTTTTGCCAGCTAATTTCATTTGACCCTGTATTTAAACTACAAGCTTCAGCTTTTCCATTTTCAATATTTCCATGTAAAACTATTTCAGCTGAAAACCGCGCAGTTTTCAACGTTTAATTAATTTGAAAGAGAGTTGAACCACAGCAACCGCCAAGGGATTAGGGATTAATTGCAATAAGTGGAAATTTATTTTTCGGAGCTGTCACAGCCTTGTGGTTAGAAGTTTCGAACATTACTGGCTTACATAGTCAATTTATACAGAGGTAAAATTTAATTAAAAAACAAAAATCAATAAGCATTTATGTAAAAATGTCTTTGCTTATGGCTAAGTAATAACAGCTGTGCCGCAGTTGGTCCGTGGTTGGGTGACCTTCTTCACATACCAAGACCCCTCCGTGCCTCAGAAAGCACGTTAAGCCGTTGGTTCCGGCTGTATTTCGTGGATCTTTGACAGTCGTTACCGGTCATCAGAAGCCCGAAAGTCTGGCAGTCTTACCAAGGATATTATTACCCAGTAACTGGATTGTGGAGGTCAGATAGGCAGTCGCTCCATGTAAAATACTGGTATTTAGCTGCATCCAGTTAGACTGGAAGCCGACCCCAACACAGTTAGGAAAAGGCTAACCAGATGATGATGATTTATGTAAAAATTATGTATTTAAACGTAGACAAAGCAGGAGTAATCAATAGTCATATTGGTAATATACTGTTAGAATACTTGAATAATGCCGGTTATAGAAAAGTATTAGAATAACACTAACAGACACCCGTTGATTTATCACATTTATTAAAAAGCAGGCCATTGGAGCAATTAAAAAAAAAGAACATTATCAAAATGAACCTATTGAAAATATGTCATGCCATTTTCTCGCCACAAAGTATTCTCCAGCGTCTCCAACAGTGTTCTAATATTCAAATTTAACAAAGACTCTCAAAACCATTTTGCCTTACAGATAAGTACCAATTTTTGGAGAGCTAACGTAAAGCCTTTCGCAAAGCCCTGTTTTACAAAAGTTCCGCTCATTTTACTTACTCACTGCCTAGGTTTTGAAAAAATACATTAGAAATAGGCCAAATTGATAACAGATTTTTTTTACACTATCACGATTTGATAAGTTTTTGCCACTCGTTGACTAGAAACCAAAATTACTATTTTCTGTGAAAATGTAACACTCTGTATAATCTAGGTACTTGTATAAGTTATGACGTCAAAGTTCCTGACCGCGTGTGTTTGTACGGTTGGTTTAATCTTGAAAACTATGCGGCAGATGGAATCTCTGTTGGCTCGACATAAAGCCTTCTTCCCACGAATATTATTACTAATATTATTCACACTTTTTTGATTATAGTAATTAACATAATTTATACATAGAGGCTGTTGGTGTACCTTAATCTATACTTATAATAAATCTGTAGAGAGGTCAATTCTGTACATGAAATATATTTTCAAAATAACTATCAGGGGATGATTAGTGATCGATACTGATGCCAAAAATGCAACTAGTAAAATTTTTGTCTGTCTGTCTGTATGTTCCTTATAGAAACAAAAACTACTGGACGGATTTTAACGAAACTTGGTACAATTATTCTTCATACTCCTGGGCAGGTTATTATAGTATACTTTTCATCACGCTACAATCAATAGGAGCAGAGTAGTGAAGGGAAATGTTGGGAAAACGGTTGAAGTTACTCCATTTTTTAAGCTTCCGTCGCGTGTGCAGCCTTAATGGTTAAAGTTACATAGAAATCATGTATGACGGAAATATTCTACATAAAATTGTCTAAAAAATATCCCGCAACAGCATATGTCTATCTTTTATGGTTGACTCACAATAACACGCGTAACTCCTGATAGCTTAGCAGTTCGGAGCATTCTGATTATATTTGTTTACTCTTACGTTTATAATACTCTCACTCATCCCTTATTTAAAAAAGTTAACATTATTACCTATTCAATAAAAAAGAATCATAGAAATCGGTATAGAAACACCAAACTTATACATGAAATAACGATACCGGAAATATGAAATAACGTAAGGGACATTTTGTCGAAAATGAGTTATATATATCATTGGATTCGAAATTTCTTGCTCTATCGATTGGTATATTTAAAATCTCAATATCTCAAAAAAAATGTCCCTTACATTACATATTTTCCGCAGGTCTAGACCATTTTTTTTATAAAAACTGGCTGTATAGGACGTTTTAAATTAATATTTTTATAAAAACTAATGTAAGTCTCTTTACTCACAGTATTTGGTACTTACATTAAAAACAAATCGAGAACATTTTACAACAGATCTTATACATTAGTGTTCCCTGAGTAGGTGCAAATATCATGTCCCTTACGTTAAATTGTGGCTCGAATTATCATAATCATATTGACCCATACGTTAATTTGTCAGCATCGAAAATAATTGACCTGTCCTTTACATCTAAAATTTATCTAAACGAATATTATTATACGTCTCTGTCACACGCAAAACGGTGCAACATGTCTGAGCTAGATAGCAATACGGATTTTGTTTTGATTTTACCTGCGCGGTCGTGACCCTTACTTAGTATTTCGTAACACTGTTTGTGACATTACACATCTTCATTTAAGTAATACATCATCGTTTTCATTGATCTAACTACAAGTACCTAGTGAAAGTTTCATCTGGATTCTAAACATAAGTGATGAAAAGTTATCTTCACTTCTCTAGCCTATCACATAAACAGGTAATTATTTCTTACTACTTTTGGTAAATTATTGTTTAGTCATAAATGGAGTTCAGTAATTAAAAAAATTGGTCTATTTAGATGGAATAAAACCTTAAATCCTTGCTGAAGAACTATAGACCCATCTCACTTCTGAGCCACGTATACAAGCTGTTTTTGAAGGTCGTCACAAACCGTCTCGCCAGGATACTTGACGAGTTCCAGCCGCCAGAACAAGCCGGTTTTCGAAAAGGCTTCAGCACCGTAAACCACATCCATACTATTCTGAAAATTGAACAGAAGACCGAGGAGTACGATCAGACGCTGTGTATGGCATTTGTGGACTACGAGAAAGCCTTCGACTTCATCGAAATGTGGGCAGTTCTGGCCTCTCTGCAACGATGTCGAATTGACTGGCGCTACATCGAAGTGTTGAAATGTTTGTATGACACTGCCACGATGACTGTCCAGATCCAGGATCAGAAAACCAGCCCCATCCAACTGCTCAGAGTGGTGAGACAAGGGGATATTATATCCCCTAAATTGTTTACAAATGCGTTGGAGGACGTCTTCAAGACGCTGGATTGAACTGGACTATCAACGTTAATGGCGAGTACATTTCAGATCTTCGATTTGCCGATGACATCGTCATAATGACAGAGACGCTGGAACAGCTAATCCAAATGCTGCACAGCCTAAATGTAGCTCCTCGGCGGGTTGGCCTCGGCATGAATTTGGACAAGACGAAAGTCATGTACAATTCGCACGTCTTGCCGAGTCCAATCTACATCGAAGGGTCGCTTCTCGAAGTTCTGAAGGATTATGTCTACCTAGGGCAAATAATCTAGCTCGGTAGACACAACTTTGAGAAAGAAGTCGACAGAAGAAGCCGTCAAGTCTTAAGCCCCCTTATTCACAAACACTCGATATGCTTCCGTATCGTATCGAACATTAATCATTGTTATCGTAGGAGTCTTCTCAATGCTGTTCACAAGTCCAAAACCCGAAAATTTTGTTAGTTTAAATCAAATAGAAGCCCGCTATTCTTCCAACAGCTATTTGCTGTTGAGGGGAAGTCAAATCAGGTTATCAAAATGTCAGGTTTTCGATGCGATAGCCTGTCGTATGGTTGTGAATCAGGGCTCTGATCGCCTATCCCGCAGTGTTTGAAGACTTAAGATCTTCAACCAGTGCGTTCTGTTCTGTTGACCCCACCAGCCCCACACACACATTGGGTTGGGGCCAGCCCACTGCCACTTCAGTTGAAATGGCAGTGGGCTGGCCATGTTTATCGAAGGACCGATGGCCGGTGGAGCAGACGAGTCCTGAGTGGAGACCGCGTATCGGCAAGCGTAGTGTGGGACGCCCCCCAGCTAGATGGACGGACGACTTAAAAAAGGTGGCTGGAACGGACTGGATGCCGAAGGCGGAGGATAGGGTGTTGTGACGCAGCCTGGGAGAGGTCTATGTTCAGCAGTGGACTGTAATAGGCTAAGTTGATTGATTGAGATAGAATAATTCGAATCCTAATAAAAACATACCTTCCATTAGGTAAAATATTGGTAAGTATGATATATAATTGTGTGTAGTAAGTAGGTCATGTAAAAATTACAGCTTATTAAGCAGTTGACGCAGGATGAATAGACAGCATGCATGTTATCATTCAAAGGGAGATTAAAAAACTGATGGTTTGGGGACCTTTCCAGTGGCCATCATTTATGGAATCAGAAGTCCTCTTGCTTATCGAGCAACTATGTTGTACTTAGCATAATTTATGCGAGTTATTTGCGTTTATAAAAGAGAATTAGGTAGTGAGTACAAATAAAAGTTTTAATCTATTTTATTCGTTTATTTTTTATCCTTTTATGTCAGCAAGTAGGTTTAAACTATAATCATAGGCGCAGTAGGTCATGACTGTATTAAATTCAATTTTTTTAAATTTATTAACAGCATAAGCAATAAAGAGTACACCATTAAGAGACCTTTACTTTGAAAAACACTAAATGTTTATTTCCTATAATGTCCCTTACATCAAAAAAAAATATTTGTTTATTTCCTATAATGTCCCTTGCATCAATGCTATTCATTCACATCTCAAATTTTGTTAACGTATGTCACCCGTATTCATTATTATTTAACGTAAGGGACATGCTATCTTTAAAACTATAGGTTTTAATCAATGTTTGCTATTTTAGCTTAAAAGAATGAAGAAATCTAAGAAACTTTGTCCTAGACACTTTTTACATAAAACATATAGTTAAAAAGTTATAGTCAGTTTTTGCAAAAAAATATCTTATTTTTGCTCTCCTGTAAACCTTAGTTTTGTCCCTTACGTTATTTCATATTTCCGGTATCGATAAGCCATCGCACATCGCCATCGTGAATACTGAATCATGCTATAAGGATTATTTTTGTATAACGGTTGCCGCGCTCGACACGGGTCGCGGCGGCGGTAGGGTATAAAAAGGCGGGAGGTCCGAGAGCGAGCTTCATTCAATATTTGGCTGTTGATGCGTTCAGAGCGTTCGACCTTATTGACAGACAATAATTGATATTGAGAAACCGTGCTTATCAGCGCGACTTTTAGTCTTTAAATAGTTTATTTGAATTTCTTTTGTTATTATTTTGTAAAATAGGTATGAGTTGTTTTGGTAGTGTTTAAATATTCGTTCAAATTAAAAATTATTAAGCGTAGGTACTTTTATTAATTAAAGTAGTTATAAGTATTTATTTTTAAGTGAAGTAGGTATAGGTAGATAGTATTGCACAGGCGTTTCAGCATTATTTTCATTTCTTTTTTGTTGTGAGTTGTATATATTTCTGGTTATTTCTATAAGAATATTTTAGTTTAAATAGTCACTTAGATTTTAAGTGTAAGGTAGCTAAAGTTAGGACCACGTATTAGTTGTTTTGGTAGTGTTTAAATATTCGTTCAAATTACAAATTATTAAGCGTAGGTACTTTTATTAATTAAAGTAGTTATAGGTATTTATTTTGAAATTTTACACAATGGTTCCCTTTATAATGTAGACAAGGAATTAGGAAGGATTTTTTTAAATTCAACCCCTAAGGGAGTTAAATAGGGGTTGAAAGTTTGTATGAAAGTTCGTCAGTTTTAAAGTTAGGATCTTCAAATTTTGTGTTTAGGCTGACGACTAAAAATTAATTTATATGTGTCTCAGCGTTTTTGATAATTCCAACCCGAAAGGGTTAAAAAGGGGGATGAAGTTGTGTATGAAAGTCCGTCAGTTTAAAAGTTAGGGTCTTCAAATTTTGTATTTAGGCTAACGATTGAAAATTAATTTAAACGTGTCAAAACTCATGTCCTAGGGACATGAGTTTTGGAGGTTGTGTTCTTTGTGCAGAGTAGGTATCGAATAAGAAGGGGTTTTTGGAAATTCAACCTTTAAGGGGGTGAAAAGGGGGGATTTTGTTTGTATGAAAAATCTTATTTATTGAATTAATAACCTTGAAACTTGGCACGAATACTTATCTAAGTAAATTATGAAGTTTGGAATTTTTCGTTTTTCTAAAGTACCCCCTAAAGAGGTAATGAGGGGGTGTTAAAATTTGTATGGAAGAATTTTAACGCCCTGTCCGATTAACTTGAAACTCAGTATTTATACTAAGGACTAAAAATAATTAATAACGTGTATCAGGGTTTTTCGAAAATCTACCCCTAACTGTATGAAAAGAGGTAGTTAATTTTAAAGGGGAGGATTTTACTGCGTGCCTTGATTAGCTCGAAAATTGGTATAAATAAACATTGAGTCAAGTTATGAACACATCTTAAACGATTTTTCAAAATTCTACCCCTGTGGGGGTGAAAAGCGGGGATAGTTTCTTTGAAAAATCTGATTCCTTTGTTCTATAAACTTAAAAATTGGCCCGAATACTTATTTATTTAAGTTAATTATAAAGATCATACCAACATACATTTTCGAAACTTTTAGAGGAAAGTACGAATTTCACGCGGACGAAGTCGCGGGCAGAAGCTAGTAAATAAATAAATATTATGAAGTTGATGGCATAGCGAAAAGGAATGATAATAATGGATGGCTCCTTGTATAGAAATTGACTGATGGTAAGTAAATAGTTAAGGGGATTGCAGGACCTAACGCAAAAAACGCAAGTTTTGATCATGATCGACTACAGTAAACAAAATTAGAAAAATATATGATATTCTTCAGAATATATGCTAGGTAGATAATGTATTGAAAACATAATACAACTAATTTGATACGATAGAAAAAAAATCATGAAGATACCTCTAAAAACTTTCTTTTTACAATAAAAACCATACCAATATACATACAACCATTCTGATTTTTTGTCAGATTATTCTACAAGCAACATACTAAAGCACTCGTATTTCCTTCTTTCTTAATTTTTTAGTCCAAACAATAGATTTTTTGTAAATAGATAATAATAATAATATTCCACAACTATCACACAACGCCATCTAGTCCCAAGCTAAGCAGAGCTTGTGTTATGGGTACTAGACAACTGATAAACATACTTATATATTTCTAAATACATACATATTATAGATAAATTACACCCAGACACAGAACAAATGATCGTGCTCATCACACAAACATTTGTTCTGGGTGGGAATCGAACCCACGACCTCCGGCATAGCAGTCAGGGTCACTAACCACTAGACCATCAGACCTGTCAAAATTGCTGCATATTTTGCAATAAATTACCAGCGTTGTGTCATCGCGCTTCTCTTTCTTTTCTATGCAGTCCGACAGTGACCGCGCTTTAGGTCATGTAGTCTCATTAAAGAACTAAAATGGAGCCACAAAATATACATACCTAACCCCCATATATATAATCCCACTAGCTTCTGCCCGCAACTTCGTTCGCGCGAAATTTCTTGTTCCCCCGACCCACCCAGTCGTATCGCATCGCCTGCCCGCGCTATACTTACTTCGTGTTCGCCTTCTGTTTTTTTTTTTTTTCTTTTTGCTCCGCTCCTAAGGGTCCTAGCTTGATGTTAAATCCATACTAATATTATAAATACGAAAGTGTGTCTGTCTCTCTGTCTGTCCTTTAAACTTTAAGCCGCTGAACCGATTTAGATGAAATTTGTTATAGATAAGTAGTTTGAGTCCCGGGAAAGTACATAGGATACGTTTTATCCCGATATTCCGACGGGATCAACACTTGGGTGGGTGAAGCCGCGAGGCACTGCTAGTAGCTTATATATTTGCTCAAGAATTGGGCTATCAAATGCAAAAAGAGTTTTTCAAATCCGATTGTTAGTTCCAGAGATTAAATCATAATCAGCCTATATAGTTCCCACTGCTGGGACACAGGCCTCCTCTCTTCGAGAGTCAGTGGGCTATATAATCTACCACGCGGGCCCAGTGCGGGTTGGTAGATGTCAGATATCTTCGAATTTTTGGTTCTAGGATATGCCGGTTTTCTCGCGACGTGTTCCTTTAGCGTTTGTAGTTCCAGAGATTAGTGCGTTAAAACAAACAAACAAAAAAAACTTTTCATCTTTATTATTATTTTAGATGGGTAACAAAACACATTAAACACATAACCCGCCTTTACGTCGCGCAGTCGGGTAAAAACATCACTCTCCTTCCGAGGCAGTCATATATAAAGTCAAATATGAATTCAAACGTCTTGAAATAAAAAGTGTTATTATAGTGATTTATTTACCATTTGGCTTGACAGATTTTTAAGCGTCCGTGTTTTTATTAATTAAGTAGTCATACTCCAAAAAAAAACTTTAAAAACCACTTGAACACAAAGGAAACCTACGCAATAAAATATTTCGTGTGTGCATATTACGTGAAAACAGTTTAATTAAACTGTCGCGCTGTTACAAAGTTTAATTTCCGCCGTGTATAGTCTGGGGACATTTATTTCAGTGGTTACGCACTCTGTTTGTTGTTATGACTTCTGTAAATAATTAAAAACTTGCAAACAGGATGAAACACAAAGAAAAATAAAACCAGATACGGCATGGAGAAATGTTACGATTCTGCGCATGCAGTGGGTTATGAAAAGCAAATGTGAAACGAAAAGTAAGTAAAATTCTTTATTTTTTGTAGTGTTCCAATTGCACACTTAACACAATTTTATTTTATTCTAATTATATTGGTATTTAGTGCCAACACACATAATAGCGCTCCATGTAAAATACTGATACTCAGCTCTATCCTGTTAGACTGGAAGCCGATTCCAACATAGTTGGGTAAAAAGCTAGACAGATGATGATGATAACACATAAGAACGCTGCGACGGCGTATCGCAAAAATAGGCGACTACACCCGATGAGTTTTTTAAGGATATGCCCGAAGTTTTTGCGTTACGAGGTCGCATCGCACCGGTTTTACGTGTGTCGGTATTTAGATCATCATGTCAACCTACCCATTTTCTTAATATAATTGACTTAAAGAAAGATTTATTTTAAAAAAATTGTTTCTCTCGAATTTTATTTTCTGAACGAACAAGTAGTCGGAAGCTTAATAGAGAAATTAACGCAAATAGGTGGTCTAATTTCTCTATTAAGCTTCCTCATTTATATTTATTTATATAAACTTTACCTCTTCACTATCTCCTACTCTTCGCCTCTTTCACTTTCTGCTTGTTTTTAAGTGTAAAGATTTTGCCACAGCTGATTTCCCAAAGCAGTATCGGACACAAGGTTTCCTAGTACAACTGCGAACGAAATGAAATCTACTTTGCCACACGTTCAACCGCAAAATACCAATACGGACGATCTGCGAATTGGACATCGTGCGAATTGGGCATTCCGCGGATTGGCCGCTTCGCCACCGCTGGACGTTTTGCGGCCGAGCGATACTACGCTACCATTACACGAAAAGGAGCAAAACGAACCAATACAAAATGTTTGTCAATATGGGGTTCCAAAATCTACGTTTGTATATTCCATGCATGAGCCGCGATAGCCACGTGGTATCACCGGCCACGACTTATGAGTTTTAGATAGTGGGTTTGACCTCAGCAAGCACTTTACTTTGTGTAATTTATTTTATAAACGTAGGCTTACGTAGCCTACTGGCTGGCAGGCTCAAATGAGATTAGGTGGGTCACATCAGCCGCAGGCACGTTGACTGCTGGGCAAAAGTCTCCACACAATAGATGGCTGAAGATGGACGGTGCCGCCGATTCGGGCCCAGAAAGCGGTGGCGAGATGACCTAGACGCTTACCACGAGGGCTGATTCCAGGTGGTGCGGGATAAAAGTTCCTGGAACGACTTGGGTGAGGCCTTTGTCCAGCAGTGGGACAGTACGGGCCCAACAAAAAAAATCACCACTGCTCTCAAATGGTAACCGACATAATCCTAGAACCAAAAATTCGGAAACATGTGACATCCACAAATCCGCACTGGGCCCGCGTGGTGGATTATATCCCGCTCCCTCTCACAGATAGGACGCCTGTATCCTATTAGCAGTGGAAACATCGTAGGTTAGCTCATCCAGCTCACCCAGCGAAGTTTGTCACTCCACCTAGCCACAGAATACTTAATAGTTGACCTAGCCTGAGGTCGTCCTACCTTACGTGTGCCGATACAAGGACACGTCTACCCCAACGGCCATCGGTTCTACGGCTAATATGGCCAGCCCATCGACACTTCAGCTTTCTGGACTTGCGGACTACATCGGTATGTCATCCTAAAGCATTTTCCATATTCCATTATAATCCTCCACTTAAAGGGGTCATGTCCTACGGTGCATATTAAATCGGTTATCCAGACAATGTGTGTCAATTTCAGCTCGCATTATGAAGAGCACACATCAATGCACCTTCATTAAATAGATGAGGCTCTCACGATGCAACAAGCGTTAATCTATACTAATATTATAAAGCCGAAGAGTTTGTTTAAACGCGCTGATATCTGGAACTAACAACCGGATTTTGATATTCTTTATATATAATCAAATATATAAAGAATATCAAATCCGGTTGATTGAGAGAACAGTGGTGGCCCAGTGGTAAAGGCCGCGATTTTCGAGTTGTGGGTCGTAGGTTCGAACCCAGACAGGCGCTATACTTTGTGTAAATTATTTCATCACCACCACCTCGAGAATTAGACTGTCAAATGCAAAATAACACATTTCAAATCTACTTTATAATAGTTTAAGGCTACGGACACAAAGTCAGCGGACGTGGGGCGGCGGCGCGGAGGCGCGGGGAGCGGCGCGTTTCAATGCATAGATTTATTATATGGGACTGACCTCGAAGTCAGCGGCGCGGGGAGGCGGCGTACGAGCGATGCGCACAAGCCTAGCGGTGCCCACGCGTCTGCATTGACGTAGTGTTGTGCATTTCATTTTTAGCTTTTTAACGACCGACGTTTCAGAATGTTGTATCAAAAAGATGTTATCGTCGCTGTTTAGACATTTCGTTCGCGAACAAAGACACTAATTTCTCATAACACAACACTACGCCGCTCTAGCGCCGCGCGATCTGCCCGCTGACTTCGAGACCGGGGTCTGCATTACCACGACGCTCCCCGCGCCGCCGCCGCCACCGCCCCGCAATCGCTGACTTCGAGACCGAGGCCTCAGAGATTAGCGCGTTCAAACAAACCCTTCAGCTTTATTTATTTTTATTTAGCCTACACTGTCCCACTGCTGAGCAAAGGCCTCCCCCAAATCCTTCCAGACATCCCTTTCTACATGCGTCATGTTCGTGAGCGGGCGCAGTCAGTAGGGACTGGTCATCTCTTTGCTGCCGTGGCTTATTTTAATTTAATATTTGAATTGTTGTTTTTTTTTCTCATATTTTCATTATGGACGCTTTTAACGTTCTGCATCGTTCTCACATGTATAATTTTTAACATGAATGATGTAACCAAGACTTTGTAACCATATTATTTTGATTTAAAAGAGTGTCCATGGAGTTTCTTGCCTGTTCTTCTCCATATGTACCTTTTTTTTTTTTTTTTTTTATGGATGGGAAATCATCAAATGACCCCTCCCGCTCTGGGTGGAGCGAAGGGAGTGTCAGACTCTTACTGACTAAAACCCATCCGTGTTCCTTCCTTAGCCCTTTATGTTCCGGGGTAGCGGTAACCCTTTCGGACAATCCCGCACCCCCGGCAGGCTTCGGCCCTGGCAGGCCCCTTCCTTTATGCTGACATCTCTTTGAGGCGCGCGTGGAACACGTACGCGCCGTCCGGCACGGGCCTGGTCCTGATCGGACGGTGAGCTACCCATTACTCTCCGTCCGCAGGCCCGCGCCTACGGTGGCCGGGAGTCGTCACGCGGCTCCCGACGCCCGGAGCGTCTCCCGCGGCGGCTGGGGTGTGAGGCTCTCTCCCTTAGCCGTTCCGCCACCTCCTTCGCTAGCATGACTGCTTCGCAGAAGGAGGTGACGGCCTCCCACTCCCTCTCGCCCCGGACCATGGCTTGAACCAGGGCCGGACGCGAGAGGTCGCCGCCGCTATCGATCGCCTCTACGAGGGCACGGCGGTGCTCCGCCCATGCGGGGCATACCTCCACCGTATGCTCCACCGTGTCCTCTGGGCGATCCTCGCAGTGGTGACACCCGGGCGTCTCCTCCCGCCTGATGATGTGCAGGAACCTCCCAAAACATCCGTGTCCGGTGAGGACCTGCGTCAGGCGATAGGTGAGGACGCCGTGACGCCTCTCTAGCCACTCCTCAAAGAGGGGTCTTACCGCCACTATCGTGGCGTGCCCTGCGCTGGGTTGCGAAAGTCGCTCCTTCCATACCACCATGAGATCGCGCCGGAGGTCTGTCCGCTCCGCCGCGATTTGCCGCGGAAGCGGAGTTTCCCCCCGGCTCAGTGCCTCCGCGCGCCACTCATACAGGCGCGCGAGGACTATCGCCTCCAGATCCCATGGCGGCAGTCCGGCAAGGAGGCTTGCCGCCTCGCCCGAGATCGTGCGGTACCCCCGGATCAGCCTTACGGCTACCACCTTTTGGGGCGCGTTCAGATAATGGGCGGCTCGCCGCCGCAGAGAACGCGCCCACACCGGGGCCCCGTATAGGGCCATGGACCGCACGACCCCCGCGTAAAGCCTCCGGCAGGAGGTGTTTGGCCCCCCCAGGTTGGGCAGGAGCCGCTTGAAGGCGGCCCCGGTCCTCTCCAGTTTGGGGGCCAAACGTCGGAAGTGTTCGACGAAGTTCCACCGGCTGTCGAGGACGAGACCCAGGTATCTCAGGTGTTGCCTCGACGCCGATGTGAACCCCTCCCACCGTTAGTTGGGATCCCGATGGTGGCCCGTTCCGAGGCCCATGGAAAGACATGGCCTCGGACTTGTGCAATGCCACCTCGAGACCCAACCGCCGGATTCTTTCCACGACTATCGCAACCCCGCGTGTCATCGCGTCGGCCGCCGCCTGATGCGACCTCCCTTGCGCCAGGACAAGCGTGTCGTCAGCGTAGCAAACCACGCTGACGCCATCAGGGAGGTCGGCCCGCAGCACCCAGTCGTAGCCGATGTCCCACAGGAGCGGCCCCAGAACCGATCCCTGTGGGACACCGCACGACATCTCTCGCCGGTTCCACTCCCCGTTGCGACCGGGGTAGATGACGGCTCTGTCCGTCAGATACGCCCCAACTACTCGACGGAGGTAGGTCGGCACCCGGTGATACCGGAGTGCCTCCCCAATACAGCTCCAGGGCAGGGTGTTAAACGCGTTGGCGATGTCGAGTGACACCGCCACGACGACCCCACCCCGGGTCACCGCATCCCCCGTCGTGAGGGCTCTCACGCGCATGATGGCATCCACTGTCGAGCGCCCCTTGCGGAAGCCAAACTGGCTATCCGCAAGATCCGGCCCCGTCCTCACTAGGTGCCCGACGAGGCGGCCTGCAATTACTCTCTCAAAGAGCTTGCCGACCTCGTCGAGCAACACTATGGGCCGGTATGCGGACGGAGAGTCCGCAGGGCGCCCTGGCTTCTGAATGAGGACCAGCTTCCCCGTCTTCCAACGGAGTGGAAACTGGCCCCTCTCCATACATGCGCTTAAGAGCGCCTCTAGTCGAGGCCCGAGAGCCCTCGAGGCCAGGACCCAGACTTTACCCGGCAAGCCGTCGGGTCCTGGGGCGGTATTTTTGGCCTTCAGCCTGCCTACCGCCACTCTCAGATCTACCCCGGTCACTTCAGGGATGTCGTCGTCGTCGTCTTCATGGTCCGCTTCGGGCACCGCAAGTGGCGGAGCCATGGGCGGGGGAGTATGCTCCCCCCGTGAAGGGAACAGAGTGCTCACCACCTCCTCCACCAGCTGTGGGCGGAGACTCTGCGTCAGCGGGGGGGCCCAGGTGCGGAGTTTATTCCGCACCATTTTGTAAGGGCGCCCCCATGGATCTCTGTTCAGAGTCTCCACCATCTCTTCGCGGGCCGTTTCCTTGGCCCGCTGGACAGCCCCTTGGAGGGCGGTCTTCGCCGCTCTGTACCCCTCGTACAGCTCCGCCTCCGTGGCTTCCGCATCCGGAGGGCGGATACGGAGCCTGCGGTGCCTGGTGTACAGGTGCCGCGCGTCGACGCACGCCTTGCGTAGCGTCTCCACCTCCTGCGACCACCAGTACACCTGACGTCGGGCGCATCCTGGCCGGACTCGGGGCATTGCCACGTCACATATATCGGACATGGCCTCCTGGAGCCATTCCGCCTCATTGTCAATATCGGCAGGCCTGTCCGGTGATGACACCCAGGCCTGCACGATCGAGGCTTCCAGGAGGAGCTCCCGGTCCAGCTGCTTCAGCGCCCACCGCGGACCACTCGGGGCCTGCTGGACCAGCGCGCTAGAGGTCTGGGTGGAGACGTTGAACCGGATATACCGGTGGTCGGAGTAGGTCTCCACCTCCTCCATGACGCGCCAGTCACTGACACGCTGTGACAGAGCGGGGCTGGCGAACGAGATGTCCACTACTGACTCACCCCGCATCCGCACACACGTAGGAACAGAACCCCGATTTAGGACGACCAGGCCTGTTTCCAGGGCCCAGTCCTCCACCATCCTGCCCCGCACATCCGTGTAACGGGAACCCCAGGCCAAATTCTTGGCGTTGAAGTCCCCGACCACTAGCACGGAGAAGGAATGGTTTCCGGCGACGACGACACTCAACTCTGTTAAAGAGTTCTGGAACTCGGCGAGAGTTCGGTTCGGAGAGAAGTACACTCCCACTACTACAATCTCTCCGAACCGTGCCGCTACGCACCCCTGTCCCTTCGTGACACCTTCGAGGGACGGGGTACCGGCGGCAGCCGACGAAATTATGGTCACTGAGCCGCTCAGGTCCTCCACCCAGTTATCCCTGGGCGGGACAAAGTACGGCTCAGCGACCACGGCGATGTTAATCGACCACTGCGCCATGCTCTGGAGCAATAGGTCCTGAGCGCAGGCGCAGTGGTTGATGTTCGCCTGGAGGAGGCGTAATGGAGCCATTACTCCTCCATTTCAGCCCCCTCCCGGGCCTCTTGTGAGGGCCCCTCAGTGGTGGCAGCGGCGGCGGCGGCGGCGGCGGCGGCGGTGCTGGCGGTGGCGGTGGCGGCAGTAGCGGCGGTGGCGGCAGTAGCAGCGGCGGCGACGGTGGTGGTGGCGACGGCGGCGGAGGGCCTGCCTTTTCTACTGGTTCCGGCGGGTGGAGCGCAGGACTTGCTCCCCGCCCGGTGATCAGCCGGCTTGCCAGCAGCCGCACATGCGACGCAGTGCGGCGCGGCGTTGCATGAGCCGGCCGTATGTCCGGGCTGACTGCAGCGGAAGCACAGAGTGCTGCGGTCCTCCGAGGTGCACTGGACGCCGACGTGGTGCCCCACATGGCATCGGAAGCACCTCAAAGGCCTGGGTTCCAGTAGTTTAACCTGCGCCGACACCCAGCCCACCAGGAGTCTTCGGCCCTCAACGATAGTTCTGGCCGCCGTCACGGGGCAGCTTACCGTCACGGTTCGCATGCCCGCGAAGTCGGGACGTATGGTGCCCGCCTTCACCTGGTCGGCCAGACACCCACCCGTCCCGACGACGGCGGCCACCACCTCTACCTCCGTTACAGAGTCATCCAGGCCCAGGATACGTATGTCTGCGCACTTAACGGGCCTGGAGACACGAGCCTCGTCCGCATTGAGAGACGCCCTTAGCTTCTCAGCTAGGGCGTCAGCGGTGGGGCCACTCGTCGCACCGGGGATCTCAAGCATGCGGGCGCCAGTGGCGGTCACCCTATGCCGAAGGCCCCCGGTGATCCCCAGCTCTTGGAGGTCCACCGTCTCTCTCGCCTTGGTGAGCACGTCGCGGTACGTCACTCCCCTCTTAGCCGCATCCGGCTGTAGCGTTATGACTACAGCCGCGGTCTTCGGGGTGCGAAGCCTAGCCGCGACGGCTCGCTCCTTGCGGCGCCTCCTTTGCGCCTTTTTCCTGGCCGCCTTGGCCGCCTTCTTCTTCTCCCCGACCATCTGCCAGTCGGCGTCGGTCGTGGGAGAAGTGAGGGATTTTTGGGGGCGGGGCGTAGGCTCTGGAGCCTTCCCCTCCCGAGCCGTTCTGCCCTTCTTCTGGGCCGGCGCCGGGGTTTTGCCGGCAGGCGCCGGTTTAGCCGGCGCCGGAGCCCCGCCAGCGGACGCCGGTTTCGCCGGCGCCGGGGCACCGCCGGCCGGCACCGGTTTGGCCGGCGCCTGGGCCCGGCCAGACGGCCCGGGCCGGCTGTTGGCCTGCCCCGACGAACCCGGTTTAGCCGTGGCAGCCGCGACGGTGGCATACGAAGCCACCTTCTTCCGCTTGCCCGAGGCCAGCTGGCTCTCCGCTAGAGGGGGGCGCAGTACAATGGCCTCCAAAGCGGAGAACCGACTCTGGAAGGCAGCCAACTCCTGCCGAACCAGAGCCAGAACCCCGTCCCCAGCAGGCACAGTCTCGCCCTGCCCATTCCGCGCCTCTTCCTGCGGTACCTCCCGGGGGCCGACTCCTCGGAGCCTGGCCAGGTCTGCTCGGAGCTCCTCATTCTCCTTTCGGAGAAGCTCCATGGCGGCTGTCAAGCGGGCGACCTCCGCCCGCATCTCGGACATCCCGTCCGACGGAGGCCCGAAGTGGGTGGCCTCCGCTGCCGCTATGATGGAGGCCGTGGCTGCCGATATGGCCTTGTCTTTAGAGGATTGAGTCCTCTTCAAGGCCACACACTTGACCGCGGCTGCCACAACCTCCGCAAACTTGGTCGCTCGCTCCGAACTGGAGCCGCCAGCACCGTCCGACTCGCCGCCTGACGACTCTGAGAGGGCCGCCCTGCAGCCTGTCTCTCCAGGGTGCCCCACCGTGGCAGGCCTCCCGCTCTCTCTAGGAGTGCCAGGCCGCTTGAAGCGACCCCTAGCGTCGTGCTGCACCGCGCGACCTCGGCCCCTCCTCGCCGTCGGCACTTTGGCCGCCGACAGGTTCTCCTCACTTAAGGAGTGACCCATCGATCCCGATTGGTCCGAGTCTTCCTCGCGCGGACGTTTTCTCCAGTATTTGGAGCGTCCGCGCAAGTCCTGGTCGGACGTGTTTTGGTCCCCTAAGGGACAGGAGCCTCCTCGGCTCTTGTTGCCATCGGCAAGCGGAAGACATTCGTTGCCCCCCCCAGAATACGATTGGGGGCTTGACGTTCCCGACGGAAACGTGGCGGATTCTCCGGCTGCTGAGCAGCCGGTACCTCCCTGGGTTAGTTTTGTGCCGTCTGTCTTTTCCATTTTTTGTTCCTTTTTAAGGGTGAGGTCCCTTTTCACCGCGCTAACGACCGGATCCCCTCCGGCCATTCATCCCCTCGGCACGCTAGACCTTGGGATTAGGGTAATTTTTTATAGAGGTTGTCTTCCTCGCAGCCCGGGCCTCAGTGGCCCGGACTCCCGGTCTTGAACTCAAGATTACGGGGTGGCCGACGGCTGGGCAGAACCAACCGCCGCCCCGGCGTCCACACGCTGCCGCCGGATGCCGGACAGACGCAGCGCGGGCATTGGACACCCTCCATCACCCACACTCTCGTGGGTGCAGCGGCGCTCAACGCCCCGTCAGTCTACGCCCACTCACATCCCTCTGTAAGCAGAGGAGGAGTAGGCGTGTATCTGTAGCCCGGTTCCCTTCACCGACAATCAAGGATGATCGGTGATTGGAACCATGACCCTTCCCGCCTGTTGAAGATTAGCCGCCCGCCCCAAGTGTCCACCAAAACCTGGTGGGCAGTTGGAGCCGACGTTGCCCAGGGTGCGCCACGAGGAGGCTCTTCAACGTGCACCCCCTCCATATGTACCTACGCTCTGGAATGGGCATCTAGCTTCATCTTTCTGACTGACCGACCCCTTGACAATTCAAAAGTGCCTGTAATTGGTTTAATTGAAATAAATGCTCTGAGTTTGAGTTTGAGAGCTTTATTATTATTGCAGTTATAATAACCTATGTGAGTACGGTTTCAGTCAGCCATTATACATTCTGATTTATTACCTACACAAGTAACGGTAGCTACTCAAATATTAATCACCGCTCCCACCACAATGCTAGCTCATTCAGGGTTCACACAAATGAGTTCCTCCACGCACATAAACCACGAATGACTCAATAAACTAAATGATCGCACCCGAGATTTATTACATTTCCGCTGCGTAGAATATTTTTGACCAAACCCTATCTCAGGGATTGCAAACCTGTAGCATGCTTGCCACTGGTAGCACGCGAAATCTGGGTAAGTCAAAAGCAAAAGTAAAATATATGTAAAAATAATTGTTTTCAATACCTTTTCAATAATACAGATCTGCAGCATTTAGTTGTACTTAGTAACTTAATTTTATTTGTTTACCTTCATAAATCGTTTCAATGTAAGGACACCCATAACCTCTTAAAAATTTTTCAGACATTATTGGTGAGGGGTTGTTCATTTATTACGTAAGAAGATTTGAGGGGGGAGGGGTCTGATAATGTCTTATTTTTTCTTACATGGGGGTGGGAGGGGTCTAGATTGTTCTTACGTAAGATCACAAAGTAAACAAAAATTATTAATTTTTATTTTTTTTTATACTTTTTCTTTGTGTACTTAGATACTGATCTTACGTAAGATTGAAAGGGGGGAGGGGTTTCATCTAAGTACTATTTTTTCTTACATAGGGAGAGGGGGGGGTCAGAAAGTGGTCAAAATTGTCTTACGTAATAAATGAACAGCCCCTGACACGTCACAGCCACAATTATCATTCAAATCAAATCAAAGTTTCTTATAAGCACGTGTTATTTTACAGACAGGTTTTAAATTATTTTAGTATGTGTTAAATAAATAAGTAATAATCATTATTTATTTTATTATTTTAATTGAATTATCAAGCAAATGGTAAAAAGTTGACCATCCCTATCCAATCTTATACTAAAAGGGGGATCCAATAAAATGAATACGAATTCAGCTATTGCTGAGCTGTCAAAAAACTTTGAGGACCGTTGATATATCACCGTTACTGTGACTTGGATGCGAACTTTTTCAATATAACTGGACTTACTGACAACTGCGAGATGCTGACGAAAGCTGACAATGGTCCTGAATAGATGAGGTTTTGGGTATCGACACTTTTAGACTTCTCTGGAAAAGTATCCTTTCATAGGTTATTTGAGAATAAATAATAATTTTCTATGAACAATTTTGATCTCAAAGTACTCATTAGTAAAAATATTATACTAATTATTTTATGAGTATTCGGAGATCAATGTGGCAACATTATAACTTCTTCAGTCAGTCACTTACGAGTATTCTGGGAACTTGTAGATGTTTATCGATAAAGAAACGTGGGAAGTTGAGGTATGAATAGTTCTACGAACTTATATCCAATGAAGTCGGTTAAATTAATATAAGATATGAAGATCTAGTTTCAATTACCTTCTTTGAATAGTCAGTTACAGGAATCCTAGACTAATTCAAAGTCAATGAAGTGTTCACAAATGTCACATTACCTTTATTTCGCAGAGGTTAAAACTACATAATTATTTTGATAATTTTAGACAAGACAAAATAAAATATTTTGGTAAAGATTAAATTCAAAATACGTGTTGTTTTGTATAAAAATGTTACGCTCGTTCTTTGGCCAAAGAATTAGCATTGTCATTCAACGTGGCAATGTTGCCAGTCTTCTGGGTACGTTTCCCGATGACAGCGATGCGGACGAGTACGACGAAGTGTCCAAAAAATAAAATATTTTTTTGTATTTAATTAGGTAGTTTATTGTTTTATTAGCATTTAATTTAGTACCTAGTGTAAATATGTAGTTAGTTGCGTTATATATGTATAAGGTCCCATTAAAATAGATGAACAAACTTTTAGAAATCATTCAGACCACCAAAATAAGGACGATGGTAAAAAAGTATATAAAAAAAACGCATTAGATACTTACAAGAAAAAAATAATCAGCTAACGAAAATACACTAATGTGCCGGCCGGCAATTTATTATTTTAGGTCAAAATAAAATCATTGCGTTTTTGTTTGCTTGGATATCTTCGGTTAGACGTACTGAGCTGTGTTATGTCCTTCTATTTTAATGGGACCCTGTATTATTGTATATAATGATAAAAATAAATCATACGGTGTTTACAATAAAAGTCCTCCACCAAAACTTTTCAGTAAAGAAAGATTTACCCAAAATATTTCGAGATAAATCGCTAATTATCTATTGTAAAAACTTTCTGCCGTTAAATTCGGGTCGGGGGCGTTAAATCACATTTATTTCCTTAATCTTTTGTACTGATCTGTATCCTGGGTTTATCCGTTTTTCTCCCGCTTTCTCTCTCATACTCTCGTTAGCAAGTCGTTAGACATGCTTTACGATCTGTTTCCTGAAAACTAAAAAGGTGTTTCTGCTAAAATATCACGGTAAATCTGTGCTTTTAGAAAAGATTTAGTAATTTGTTATCATGTAGGCGTTGGGGGAGGCCTACATTTGGGGGAGGCCTATCACGTCCAGCAGTGGATGTTTTTTGGCTGAAATGATGATGAAAGAAAAAGAAAGAAAGAAAATACGTTTATTTGCGGTGAAAATGACGCAAAAAGAACAAAAACACAAAAAATAAAATAAAAAGGTAGGGGGAAACATGATAATGATAATGATAAGGCTTTGACGATTTATCTAAAAAGGACAAGTAATATTACAAAAAAAGATATAACGGCTTATTCCAGGAATCCCCACCGATAACTCCCCGCCGATAAATCCCCGCCGATAAATCCCCACTAGTGGGGATTGTTATTTTTTTTCCAGAAATCTCCACTGGTTAAATAAACTCAGCCTAGTTGAGATTTCTGGAAAAATAAGTAACAATCCTCACCAGGTGTTATTGCTTCTAATAAGCGATTTATTAGCTAGCTATTTCATAATAAGCTTAATGCAGCTATATCGAAGAAAAAACCAAGTTTATCTGCTAATCGCTAAGCCTGGGAACAGAAGAGACAAACAAATTCCCACTTGGGTTTAAAAGCAATTATACAAGAAAAAAGCAAATTTTTATTTGCTTTTTCTTTTATTAATTGCTTATTTGTATCGAGTTTTTAGCGACTATAATCCACAGTACACCTTTGAGCACTGTAGGTTATTGTCGCTAAAAACCCGATACCTAACATAGCCCTCTAACTTCCTCTGGACTAACTTAATGATAAATGATTTAAAGGACATGGCCGGAATCTTTAGAGAGCTGTGCCCTAACAAAAAATATTCATGTACACTGACTTAAAGTACATCATATTAAAGCCTACAGGTGTGTCTTTATAATAGTTTAAGTTTTATGATCAGAGAAGAAGCGAGGGATACTACAAATAGGATACAAAAAAAGCGCCTAGACATTTTGAATAGCAATGATAAATCTTTTCGAGTTTTATAGACAAAACAATACGAGAAATACAATATTATCAATGGATATAAATGCCGTTTCTTCATTAGCCGACATGACATTTATTCACATCGATATCAGTGAATATCTAATTCTATGAAAATGTATGAAAAAACTAAACGTGTCGTGTCAGCTAGTGACGAAAGAGCCAAAAATCAAAATACCAAGTAAAACTTATTAGAAATCATATTATTAATGTATTGGTAATAGTCTCTGGCTAGACCATTCAATCGTTGTAGGCAGGCCGCGATAGCGAAGAGCTCGTCGTCTACAGATGTTTCTGGATATTATGACTTCCTCATAGTGACTTGGCAAAAAATATACAATTGGATTGGCAATAAAACACTAAAATAGCACTTGAATTTTTATTTAAGTACCTATCTAATTAAGTAGCTAGAATAGACACTTGCTTATAAAATGTATAGCTACTTGTTTTACAGACATTTTAGACAAACATCATTCCAATTACTCAGACAAGACACAAAGTCAAATCATTTATTTCAAATAGGCACATTAAAGTAAAAAAATACAATAAAACGAAATTGATTCTAGTCGCCCCTTCCATAAGCTAGTTTTCGTATGGAGAAGAATGGGCATTCAATCTTTTTATCTACTCTTACGTTTGAAGCCTATTCATTTTCAAAGATCAACAAAATGTTATCAAGGAATGAGGCTGGTGCCGTTATATTTGCTTGATGCCTGGCCCAGCCCAAATACCATAACAACGTCATGACATTTTTTTTTTTATGTATGGGAAATCATCAAATGACCCCTCCCGCTCTGGGTGGAGCGGAAGAGAGTATCAGACTCTTACTGACTAAAACCCATCCGTGTTCCTTCCTTAGCCCTTTATGTTCCGGGGTAGCGGTAACCCTTTCGGACAATTCCGCACGCCCGGCAGGCTTCGGCCCTGGCAGGCCCCTTCCTTTTTGCTGACATCTCTTTGAGGCGCGCGTGGAACACGTACGCGCCGTCCGGCACGGGCCTGGTCCTGATCGGACGGTGAGCTACCCATTACTCTCCGTCCGCAGGCCCGCGCCTACGGTGGCCGGGAGTCGTCACGCGGCTTCCGACGCCAGGAGTGTCTCCCGTGGCGGCTGGGAATTGAGGCTCTCTCCCTCAGCCATCTCGCCACCTCCTTCGCTAGCATGACTGCTTCTAGATGGCTCCCTGTCATGTCATGTATTTTGTAACTGCGGTGTTAGAGTGGTTACAACATGCCTTCGCATTCGATTAGTGACCACACTACAATTCAGGCACCTTGAAATCGTGAGCGTCAGAATCCAAATAATCTAAATCGTAAACAAAAAAGTCCAGTAAGCACAGCAGAATATTAACGTAAACGAAAGTCCGATAAACGATAGCGTGGGTTCAAGTTAAAATATCCAACAGGGTAACATAATCAGAATACAGTAATACGTGCTAAGGTCAACGCAAAACTACACAGAGCACAGGCACGGTAATGTCACAGTAGGTAATGTCATCTATTATCATGGTAATGTTATCATATCAGTATTTTATCTTCATACAAACGGTTGGAACGCGAGTCATACCTACGCAACTCGAGTTCGGTATACCATCGGTAAACAAACAGACGCGAATGCGCCACAGTGACGAATGGACGGTGTGATGATTTTGTAAGCAGTAAGGCTATCTACTTACTTATGTACTTAGCTACTTACATATTATTGAATTAGACGAAGTATCATAATGAAATGATTATGAGAGTAATAAATGGTAGGTGCCTACCTTCTGATTTACATTATAATTTACTTTTTAAGTAAGATTGTGTAGTAGGTAGTTAGAGGTTTTGATTCGAATTTACAATCACAAAACTAGAAAGAAACTCAAGTAGGTTGATGAAATTAAAATACTGTAGGCGGGCAGCCCTATCGCGTGTTTACGTACCGCGCGGGTGTAGGTAATTATTTCAAGAACAAGGCCTAGTCACAATACTGTTAGATAACATTACCGTGGTACAAAGCACTGAGTGACAGGTGACAGACGTGAAAAAAATAACTAGGACGTTCGGATACACACTCTTGAATATAATTGTCGATGCATAATGCGTAACGTGATCAACATCATGACGCACGGGCCACGGCAGCTCGAAAAATAATGTCTGCAATAATCGTGAAAACGTTGACTTCTACAGGTATTTACTTTAGCAATACGATTCTGGCAGTCGCGGGTATTTTTTTATTTTAATGTAACCTTCAAGCGTGCTACAGATACGGTGTTTGTCTTATGCATGTATCCAAACGCACATGCAATTTGTATTGCATTGCTAAAAACCAAAAAAATCAATTAACACACATATTTCTTTGCCATTTTTTGTCGCCTGCTCTAGAGAAATGTAATTGTTGCGATTAATTTTAGTATATTTAAGAAGTAATTTTCATATATTAATAATTACTGTACATTTATGTATTCTGAATTGATTTGAGGGCAGAATCCGGCCATGTCATTTCCGTACAAACACTCTTACCCGTCAATAATATTTTTAAAAACAAGATGAGGTCAGCGTTGCCTGTCCGACTACCATGAGTAGAAAGGCCGAAACAAACTCGGAGGTCACAGGCTGCATGTGCATTAAGATTCTCTATAGAGCAAAGTTAAATAAAGGGTTTCTGTTACAATTCCTATTTACCTAGTGAATAAAGCCCTGCCGGTCTATTTAGTAAAAATCTCACAATGAAAACTTAGGTAAAGTGAGCTCGAAATGTGCTGTCATTCCACGTGACGCTAGCGATCACTAGGAATTTCAAACTCAAACTCAAAGCATTTATTTCAATTAAACCAATTACAGGCACTTTTGAATTTTCAAGGGGTCGGTCAGTCAGAAAGATGAAGCTAGTTGCCCATTCCAAAGAGTAGGTACCTATGGAGAAGAACGGGCAAGAAACTCCATGGACATTCTTTTAAATCAAAATAATATGGTTACAAAGTCTTGGTTACATCATTCATGTTAAAAATTATACATGTAAGAACGATGCAGAACGTTAAAAGCGTCCATAATGGGAAGATGAGAAAAAAAAACAATTCAAATATTAAATTAAAATAAGCCGTGGCAGCAAAGAGATGACCAGTCCCTACTGACGGCGCCCGTTCACGAACATGACGCATGTATTAGCAGCTCACTTCAGTTTTCACGGTAAGATTTGTACAGAATAATTGCTATAGCAGTGCCTAAGTAACCTACTCCTAAATAACAAACCTTCAGTAAACAATATCATTAAGACATCTCCAAAATATCACCTAGCGCTTTAACAAACTACAAACTTGGTACATATTTCGCAGTAGTTTCCACAAGTGAAATTTATTGTCGGACCCAAGCTTGCCGGCTGCGTTCAAAGTCTCCCTCTAAGATAGCAGTCTCATTATTTATTGCAATAATGCAATCTTATGGTGACATCTAATGTAGCTCTTATCTTATGCTAAATATGGTCCTTGGTTGATTTATTTTGGCAATTTTGCTGGCGAAAGTCATTACCGTGGTTGTGGAGGATTTGTATGGCTTTTGAAAGGGCTTTATGTTGTGAACAGTATGTTGTGTTTTCTGAAGACTTTTATGAAACATTTAAATACGTGGATAGAGCTTATTTCAAAAGTAAATAACATAAAGATAAATAAATAAAGTGCACACAAAACACAACATACATCATCATCTGCCTAGCCTTTTCCCAACTACAGGGTGAAATTGAACACATGCGACAAATCGAAATGGGAGATTGTACTCGTCATTATGAACAACTTTTACTATGGGACCAAACCTGAAATCGCGAAAAAAAAAAATCAGCTGTTCCCTACATTTTGGCGAGTTATGCAAAACATAAATGTAGGGAACAGCTGATTTTTTTTTCGCGATTTCAGGTTTGGTCCCATAGTAAAAGTTGTTCATAATTATGAGTATAATCTCCCTTTTCGATTTGTCGCATGTGTTCAATTTCACCCTGTATATTGAGGTCGGCTTCCAGTCTAACCGGATGCAGCTGAATACCAGTATTTTACAAGGAGCGACTTCCTATCTGATCTCCACAACCCAGTTACTGGGTAATACGATATCCCTTGGTACGACTGGTTGTCAGATTTTCGAGCTTCTGACGACCCGTAACGACTGTCAAAAAGATCTACGAATGACACCTGGGACCAACGGCTTTACGTACTTTCCAAGACACGGAGAGGTTTTGGTATGTAAAGGTGGTCACCCATCCACGGACCAACCGCGGCAAGCGAAGCTTAACCTGATCGATCGAATCGTGCGGCTGTTATTACTTAACTACAAGCCCTGCGTACGTAACATAACATACAAAAGCATAAAATTATATAATAACAAATTATAATATATGTCGCTTCCGGTCATTCGTTTGACTATTCGAAACGCCAGCGCCATCTGGCGGCACTCGGCAGAGTCTAGCCTGAGTTCGTGGGTGACAGAACGACGTGGAGCTCTTGAAGATTGGACATCATACGAACAACATGTGCTCAGAAACTGTCCCGCGTTCCGTATCTGGTTGTATCGTGTACCTATAGTGTGTGATTTGCTAGTGTGATTAAATTGTTCGTGAAATTATAATCTGATTTGAACTGCAAATCGTTTTTCAATTGCGCAATAACCAACAATATACCCATAGTTAAATACATTCTCCGCTATATAATAACAAGGTACCAATATACAAAAAAAAAGAAAAACATACTACACAACGTAAACATCACGCATTGTTTCCCCGTAGGATAGGGCAGAGGTGTACCTGTAGTACAGCCACATTTCGCCAGTCATGTTTTAATTCCCATATCGGAGGCGAGCCTATTGCCAACAACCGAGCACAAATCCTGACTCAGGACTGCTAGTGAGAAATTCCAGATAGAAACACCCGATCACGTTGCCGGACCTGTTAATCGAACCCAAAGTCCTCATGATCAGCATTAACGCTTGCGACCACTAGACCGACAAGATACTGCCTCGTTTATGTAAAACACCACGGATTTGTGACAACAACGCCATCTATCGGTCTGAACTGGGTCTGGAATGTAGCACTTAGTTAAATTCCGAGATTGAACAGAACCTTAAGAGTAGCTTGAAGTAAGTAGCAACAAAGGATTTCCCAAATAAGGCCGACCTTTGTTACACGAGTCTTTGCCCAAAGTGGAGACAAAATGAAATCGGTTAAAAAGCGAGAAAAAAGTACATTTCTCTAACAACACGACTTCGCAAAGCCTGAACATCTTCTAGACAAGATGAAATTTTAATACGAAGGCAAACTCGTAAACAAAACGGTTTTATGTCCAACGACGCACATCACTCAGGATTTGGGACGTTTAATAACGAAATAAGCCTAGTGTAAAAAGAGAATTTAAACGAAGATTTCATTTAATTTAAAAAATAGACGCCCAGCTTATGTAATAACGACTTTTTAAGGTAAATGAAGCTGGGGGGGCTCCATAGAACAGTCTATAATTAAAATCATTGGCAAAAAAACAAGGATTGGCCACGGATAGGGACAGCCGTAGATACAGACAAGTGAAAAGAGAGAAGCCTTCATCATGCTGTATGTAGGACAGGTCATGAGACCTAAAAAAGTTTAAAAAAATATATATCACAACTTTAATCATCTGCCCATTAGCGAAACGTTGCAATTACAGTAATATTCGCTTTGATCTTAGTTGGGTCAAAAAAGAGATACAGCTTAATGTGTTTTACTAAGTATTCGTCAAAGTAACATCTTGAGTACTTACCCCTGTGCAACTGCACTCGAAACTATGGCATCCATAACCAAACTCGACATTAAACACTTACGTACAAACAAATAAACAAACGAGCATTCCTCAACAGCAATAATTGTTGTTCTAAAGGAGACGCTGCAACACAAGTCAGTACACAAGGATATACATATGTGTACTACCCAGTACACAGTAATACACAGCAATACCCAGCAATTACGACACGTACACGAGTACACATACATCTCAATTAGAACGGCTTGTAGTCGACACAAACATGCGACAAATCCAAGACGAATGCATTAGTGACAAAGGTTCTAGTAAATGCGTCTTGTCTTTGCCAAAAGCAGTGGAGCGAGTCTTTGGGTAGCGTTTTATTCATGTACCTAGAAGATTTTCTGTTGATGAAGAGACTGATTTTATTGAAATTCTGCTTATTTACTGAAGTGCTGTATTGAATAGGCTGCGAAAGACTGATTGATCGCTCGTTCCTAAAAAGGTTAAAATAAAAAGGCTGAATGGTGCATTTGTATTGGCACAAAATTCTGAATTCTTTTTAATAATAAAAAACAAAAATTAAGAACTTTATTGCTAAAAAGTTTATAGAGATTTAACATTGACCCCAAAGTAGATAAGCCTGTATCTTGGGTACGAAAGACATTAAATTACGGTCTATCTTAAATCTCTTTGTTGGGCACCAATATGGATGGTTTACCTTTTAAACATTTATTTTTAAAACATGTTCGGTAATAATTAAAGTAAAATAGGTGCGTTTCGAAATGCAAAAAAAAAACCTATGTTTAAAAATTTAAGAAAACATAACAATCAAATCGAGAATAAAAAGAAAATAATAATATTAAAACGCTATTGTTATGTGAGAGAGCAGTGGTGGCCCAGTGGTAACGGCCGCGACTTACGAGTTGTAAGTCGTGGGTTCGATCCCAAGCAGGCACTTTACTTTGTGTAAATTATTTCATCGCCATTACTCTCATAACCAGTGATCGGAATAGGCTGAGTATATTTACCTAAACTTCGGAGAACAGAGACAGAAAGTG
The DNA here is from genome assembly GCA_945859645.1 of Amphipoea oculea. Classification (NCBI taxonomy): domain Eukaryota; kingdom Metazoa; phylum Arthropoda; class Insecta; order Lepidoptera; family Noctuidae; genus Amphipoea; species Amphipoea oculea. The sequence continues at coordinate 17,252,455 of OX243864.1, read as the reverse complement.
GAGACTTCCTTACGACGACATTTTTTTCCCGGTATTCTGGAAAAATCTTAAATAAGTTGAAAATAAGCTTTATTTAAGATAGGTAAAGGCTATTTTTAAGTAAACTTGCAATTACCAAATAAATAAATAGTCTAAATAAATAGTCTAACTTTAATTCGAATTATATTTACGATCCTTAAACTAACCGCTGTATCATACATTACATACAGGGTGAAATTATACACATGCGACAAATCGAAATGGGAGATTGTACTCGTCATTATGAACAACTTTTACTATGGGACCAAACCTGAAATCGTGAAAAAAAAATCAGCTGTTCCCTACATTTATGTTCGCATAACTCGCCAAAATGTAGGGAACAGCTGATTTTTTTTTCGCGATTTCAGGTTTGGTCCCATAGTAAAAGTTGTTCATAATGACGAGTACAATCTCCCATTTCGATTTGTCGCATGTGTTCAATTTCACCCTGTATAATGAATACATGAATTAAAGTTAGACTATTTACTTCGGGATTTTATGTGAAAATCCCGAAAATTTGGTAATTGCAAGTTTAGTTAAAAATAGCCTTTACCCATCTTAAATAAAACTTATTTTCAACTTATTTAAGATTTTTCGCGAATTCCGGGAAAAAAAATGTCGTCGTAAGGAAGTCTCCACTTTTTGTCTCTGTTCTCCGAAGTTTAGGTAAACATACCCAGCCTATTCCGATCACTGCTCATAACGATGAAAGAAAACATCACGAGGAAACCAGCATGTCCTTGAACCAAACATTCAAACCTGTTGTACCGCTCCATTGACCTGCACCATCAATGGTGCAGAGGAGACCATACTAATACTATCAATGCAGTTTCATTTGCACTATTAATGGTGCAAACGAAACTAGTCTCCTCTGTACCATTGATGGTGCAGGTCAATGGTGCATACGGTACAACGGGAATTCGAAGACATGTGAGATCTACCAACCCGCACTGAGCCCGCGTGGTCACAGAATATATAATGCTGAATTACGGCCTCTCTCACAGAGAGGAGGCCTGTATCCCAGCAGTGGGAACCTCCTTGTCGGAACCAATGCGGCACCGCGCTGGCAGGACCCAACATGCTGCTGCGTCCAGCAATCCCGACGACGCAGCTGTACGTGTCCAGACTGCACCACTCCACGAAGGTTGAGGAGATCGTGGAGTACTTGCGTGTGAAGACCAACTGGACTTTGAGGGTCGAGAAGTTGGAGGCGCGTCACAACACGAACTTCAGGTCGTTTCTGGTGCGTGTTCCGACACACCATCTCGAGAAGTTCCTCAAAGAAGAGTTCTGGCCGAAGGGTGTTGTGTACCGCCGGTTTCGTGGCCGGATGTAACATGACACCAGTCAACGAAACACGACGCCGTCACTTCGTGTTTAGTTAGTTAGTTTGTAATTATAATGATGTATTTATTTATAGTATTTTTAAGTTATATTAATATTGTATTTTATGTGTTTCCTATGGGCCTTGATGCCTGAAATAAATGGATAAATAAATAAATAAATTATAAGTTGATTTTGTATGTGAATTAGTGTGACTGTAAGTGTATGATCATGCGTTGTCATTTTTCTGAATACTGCTCAAGATGGACCGACACAGCATAATGCATAATGTGGAGGAGTGTTTTGAACTTGTTACTAAGCTAAGAAATAACAAGGAAAACATCTAAAACTAAACCTATTTGGTGCGACCGTTAGGCACACATAATCTTATATTATAATTTTATCTTAGTTTTTTTTTTTCAAAGCTCTTTGATAGATAGAATTATAGAATACTCTTTATTATGTACGCCATAAATATCTATACTTATAATAAATCTGTAGAAGTGAAAATTCTGTACATTGAAAATATCAAAAAAATAAATGGCAGAGGGTGTAACTAGACCGCCACCGAACCCAAAAACGTGATTAAACAAATTTTTATCTGTCTGTCTGTTTGTTCAGGCATCACGCAAAAACTACCGGTTCGATTACAAAGAAACATGGTATAATTATTCTTTAATATCCTGGGCACCACACTGGGAATTTTTTATCCCGGAAAAGTGTATACAATAAAAAACAAACTTAATTTTGCGGTTCGGTCCCTAGACCCGATTACTGGGCCAACCGCAAATAATAAGTTTGTCGTAGGTTACGTGGAGGGTGTGTTCTTTGTGAAGAGTAGGTATCCACTAAGAAAGTGTTTTTCGAAATTCCAACCCTAAGAGGGTGAATGGAGGGAGGGAGAAATTTCACGCGGACGAAGTCACGGGCAGAATCTAGTTACAAATATAAATGTATTAAATTTACAAGAGGTGACACAATGGGCGGTCTTATCGCTAAAAGCACACATATTTATTAAACTTACTAGCAGCGCCCCGCGGTTTCACCCGCATAAGTTTCGATCCCGTGGGAATATCGGGATAAAAACTATCCTATGTCCTTTCCCGGGACTCAAACTATCTCTATACCAAATTTCATCTAAATCGGTTCAGCGGTTTAAGCGTGAAGAGGTAACAGACAGACAGACAGACACACTTTCGCATTTATAATATTAGTGTGGATTTCATTCTTTCTTTAAGCAAAAAAACTGCCTGAGTGTTTGCTGCCATGAATTGCCATACATTTTGCCGTAATACCGAACAATTGACGAACCGATTGGCAATCGTACCAAAAACAATGGCGGACAGAAGAATGGAGCTACCCGTCTCTAGATTCAAATGTATCGATTCCACAAAACCATCGCACAGGCACATTCAACAAATTTGAAATATATGTAAGTCGTGTTGCCGTTTTGGAGGGCATCCAATATAATTTATTAACAATCTGGCAGAGGCTAGCATCTCCAAACTTTCCAGTTTCGTATGCTATTTCAAATTACGACTTTACATACAAAGTTACTGTGTAAGCATTTGATCTTTCTGCTGTGTGGTGTTTCTTAACCTCTACAATAAATCTTGTTGATTTGAATGGTAATTCGAAATGAAGATTCTGCTTTTTATTTCTATGATAAAAATCTGATTAAACCACATAACCTTGCGGAGGTTGATGTGTCTTGCTGGAAATTTGGAGGTCAAGAGTACGAATCTGAGATTGTTTAAGTTTTTTTTTTTTTTTTTTTTACTGCCAGCATTAAGATGTCAATTAGCGTTTTAATATTCGTATTCTAGGAAATTCAAACACGATAGTAGATCTCACTTCAGAAAGACACCCTGTCCTCCACCTTCCGCACCCAGCCTGTCCCAGCCACCTTCTTAAGTTCGTCCGTCTTTCTAGCTAGGGGACGCCCCACACTACGCGGTCTCCACTCCACTCCAGGACTCGTTTATTTAAATCCTAACTCACTGTAAACAATCTGATAGATATTTTCCTTTAACAACCCAAGCTTAATATTACTTCGCTGAACAGCTTCTTTCATCCGACTATTAACTTGCACGGCTCGATAAGTCGCTGACACGATCGCTGAAGAATTCCCCCACAATTCTATCTACATACAAATACAAAAAGCCCAGTATCTGCTTATAAGCGCAGAAAAATGTCTTCTGAATTGCGGGAGGCTCACAAAAGCCACGTAAATCAGGCACTGACGGCCGCTTGTTTTGAATAGGCCGACAATTTGTCACAACAAATTATTCAGCCATGCCGCATGAAAAGGGTGCCTTTTCCTGCCTTTTTATTTGCACCACGCGAAATAATTCCGTAATTGGAACGACGATGAAACTGACCTTATTAAGCAATGTGTTCGAGTGAACGATGTGGATTTTATTAGATATATTGGGTTGGGACGGATTATGTGATCTACGGTTTAGGTGCACTCGAGTGTAATTTTTTTTTAATCTGTTTTTATTAAAAAGGGGTTGGTGATATTATAACTTTATGAAGTATCCGTGTTGTTGACCATTCATCATCAGATTTAGATAGTGAGTTCGACAGTTGAATAACTTCAGGTGTTATCACTGACAGGCTATAATACTATAGCCCGTTTTTACTTTGTTGTAGTTTCTGTCGTTTTTACTTACTTTAGAATACTACCATGCTAAACGCAAAAGCGGTATCTAAGAAAAACTACTTTCGAGTTTTGCTCTTATTTTCTTTGAGGTAAAACTGAGATCTATAGGAAAAACTTTTTTAAGGGGTTTTTTATGTTTTAAATAAGATACCGCTGTTTGGCTTAAATTACCTCATTGGGTGCGTATTTCTTTAAGCTATCCGATACCATAAAAATTGACTTCACGTTTTTTTTTTTTAAATACCGTTTTTCAGTTTAGTCCGGCAGAATAGGCAAGACTGGAAAACCAACTTCATTCGCATCGAAAAAGACGATTCTTAGGTTTGGTAGACAGTATGTAACAGAACACACCCTTAATTTTTACACAACCTTTCTGATGACGCTAAAGACAAGCTAGACACATATTAGCTGCGTAAGTAAACAAAATTCTAAAATATAGGTACAGTTCGACACAACTTAGATGTAGCATCGGCAAAATTCGTAAAACCGATCACATCCTAACTAAGTGCGCCTTCAAAATCACCAATCTTCTTCTTCTTCCTAGTAATAAAGATTTACGATTACGAATTACGAACGTTTTACGAATTTTGCCGATGCTACATCTAAGTTGTGTCGAACTGTAACGGGTGTAAAACGACACATTTTTTACTAGACTACACCGGGAACCTTGGTTACGGAGATGTTGAAGGTCAAAATTTACTGACGTTTTTTTTTAACGAAAACAAGTTAATTATGTTCTAACACAACTTTAAATACCCCCACGACCCATGTACCCACAGACTTAAGTCTGTGGCTGTACCCTTGCATGCACCGATAAGCGCAATGATTTACGTGCGTTACGTTGCACACACCAAAAATGAAAGTCGTTTCCCAGAAATTATTGTTGCACAAAGCTACTTAGTTTGAAGTACAGAATGCGTAGTTGACGGCTATGTGATGGATCTTTTTACAACCTGTATATTCGCCTATTCGGTACGAAAACAAAATAATAGCAAGCTGTCAGTGAGGCTTTCACTCACATTTTTTGTCCAACTCTTCATAAATAATGACCTAAGGCTGAACAGAAACTTTGGAACCCTTTCACAACTTTAAGAGTGTTCAAAAACATTGTATAAACTTATAATAGGGTTTTTCGCTCATATAAATACGGCAAAGTCCCATCTGTTGGGGATTTGGTGAATCGATTGTATACTATTGGTTTAGAAAAGAATAATATCCTTGTACTATAGAACATTGCGAGTAAACTTCTTGTAAGAACGGTGGGCTTTTACTGAATCTATATGGTTTTATAATTTTTTTTTTCTAACCAGTGCCACTGTAGGATAAAGCGGTGAATTTTAATTAAATAACTAGTAAATACTACTGATGTTCTTTAAAAAGTTCAGGTGCGTGTATGACCAGATGTATGAACGTAATCGAAGCGAAAGGTGTACGAGTATGTAGGAAGTTTTAGCCTACCCCTTTGGGAAGAAGGCGTGAATTTATGTTGGTGTGCATGTAAAGAAAACGGGTGTGTAATGTTTGATATAATAACAAAAGTTCTAATGCACAGGGCCACACGAGACTCTTTCGACAAACCGATTTCAAGCATTAGTTTTCTCATAAAACCTTATGATACCTACACACTTAATAATCATGAACAAATTAGGTACTACCCCAACACCACATTTAAAAAACCCACCTACAGTTCCCCGTAAAAGTAATGAGAGCTACGTCAAACCTCGGGCGAATATTAGTTTAAAAATCCAATTAAACCATGGAAGACTGATGTACTCGTGCTAATTACAAGTCCCATATTGCTACGAACGCTCTAGGCTTAAAAAATATTACATACATACGTAATTTGGACTGCGTCATATTTCAGGCTTCCAGGGCAGAATATTTTTTCACAAACTAACGCTAAACTAGAAGTTTCGTGTTCAGTGGTTTGAGAGATATCAGTGTGATTGCCTTCGGCTGCCGGTCTGGAAACGAAACTTAACTTACTTTTGCTCGCGGCTTTGCCCGTGTAGGTTTTTTAACCAGATTTTTGAAGTGAAAACTTCTTTAGCGGCGTTGCACACTTTTTGTACTGGGGAAAAAATGTTAAACTCGCGTCAGGACATCGCGTCAGGGCCTCAAGTCTGCTATTTTTATAAATTTGTCATTCCAACACGATCGCATTGTCATTTTGCTAAAAGTTCGTAATCTGCTAAATTCATAATGGTCGATCATTGGTCGGTCAATGATCTTGTAATAGAATTGAGTAGAATGACATTGCTGTATTGCCATTATTATAAAACCCTTTAGTAGTAATTATTTTCGAAAAACTACTACTAAATTTGAACATTTATTCATGCTAGATTTTATTTATATTTAATTTTACAAATTATCTATTAGTGTTATAAGCAATCTGAAGTAGTAAGAAGTTCGTAAACACCAAAAAACATTAATTAAATGTGTAACTGCAATATTATTTTGTCTGTTTAGCTGTCAAAGTCAAATGTGACATTAACGCTAACTGACGTTGTACAGTTTTGTTTTTATTTTTGTTATTAGACCGGCGTTTCAATGTTTTGTTTTTATTAAGTATGTCGGCGCGTCTAGAGAATTGGTTCGGTGATGCCAACCTCTTTGGTTAATATTGTTTTTTTAGAAGATATGTCAACTGTCAATTTGACGTAACACCATGGACTGGGGAGGCGGCCCGCCATTATAAGAACAAGAGAAAAGTGAGGGATACATTCAAATGGGTTGATCGTAAGTGACGATATTGATTGGAGGAATTGTGCTATGATATCCAATTGTGTGTAAATTGATTGCGCTCGCGCCCCACGTACTTGGTGGAATGTCATTCATGCATTATCGTTAATTAAATAATTGGATTAGACATCCTGTGATTGTTCATAAAGACTTTCATAATACTTTCAACTCCTCGCCCGCAAACCCACGCAACATAGCCTCTTCTGATAAAGACGATCTATTCCCTTTATCAGAAGTGGGATTCAGAGGGCAAGATATTGAGGAGACATGTGAGATTCCATTAGAACAACCTGTGATCAATGAAATTTCCAAGGGAAATCATGATGAAAGTCTCCTTGGGAACATGGATACTCTTTTATCACGCCTGCAGACTGCAACTCAAGCTACTCCAGCAAGTCATGCCTCAATAAAACTAATGAAGTTTGACCCTGATGACTCTGAACCAGATATTGAAGAACACAACTCTTCAGGATTTTAAGCAAAGTGTCATTAAAGAGACGCAGTGAGGATTGTGATTCTTCAGAAACTAAAACTTGTGATTACTTCAACAAAAAGCATCAACTTAACCGGTCAAGCGGCGCGCGTCGCCCATTGGCGACGAAACAATAGAAAATCAATTGTGTCTCATTAGCAGAGCTTGACAGATGAAACACGGTTTGGAGGAACTTGCTTCTATCGTGGAAGTAGAGAACACAAGCTAGAAAAATGCCGCAAGCGACGCAATACAGATAGTCAAAAGTCAAGACCAATGGAGAAGGAAAACTCTGTTACATGTTTTGAGAAGCCTGGACACATTAGTACAACCTGCCCAGGAAAGAAGTCTGGAACTGAACAACATGCAGCACGCAGATAAATGCAGATTTGCATACATAAAATAATAAGAGGTACCCTGTCAACATCAACTGGTGAGGTCATTTTGTTTCTTTTTGATAGTGGCAGTATTACAGAAATATAGAAAGTTCTTCATAGATGGTGTGCCTATACGTCGCGTGACCACAGGTGAGTTACCTTATAGACCCATGTAAAACTGTTCAGAGGCGTCCCTATCGGTTATTACCTGCTGAAAAAGAAATCTTAAATGATAAAGTGCTGACTTTAAAAAAAAAATCTGCCTCAAACATACCATTGAATTGCACCTGGTTGGTACAGGGCTAATGGACAGGTCGATCGCGTAATGCGTGCACTTATAAACCGTAATAGAAAATGATTCTAATAAAGTTTGGCACGACGAACTTCATGATGTTCAAATTGCTCTTATCTTAATAGTACTCGATTTAGGATAACGGGATACACACCCACTGAAATCGTGTTCGGTATTCAAGCCCAGTCGTTGGGTATCTCTAAAATTTCATCCAATACCAGTACGAATACTCCCATCCGCGCAAATTTAGAATCTATCGAAAAGTCGCATCCCGCAGAATTAAACAGGCTGCAGCAGCCGATACTCAAAGATTAACCGCGGTAGGGCACAAGTACGGCCTTATGTGCATGGTTTGTTCTTATCAAAGGTTGAGAACGCAACCAAACCAAACTATCGCGTAAATTACGGGGTCCGAACTCATCTGCTTTAAAATGTTTGCTCCGAACTGAAACCCATGACTGGTACGAACCGCATAAACAAATACATGCGTCTAGTACCCAGAGGGTTTGAAGGATTAGTAGAATTAGCATCAAATATGATTAATGATGAGGAGGCCGAGACGGCGCGTGATTTGGAACAACTTGAAGAAATATCACCTATTGATAGCGATGGTGATGCTCTCTCAGTGTCCAGTGAGGGCACTCTGACCGCCAGTTCAGGAACCCTTACAGCTTCGCACTCTGAATCGCATTCGTTCATTCATAAAGCGGATGTACATTAAAATGAAAGTAGGTACGTTTTTGAGATACTTCATAAACACGCAAACACAGTAGAATTTGCTAAGCGTAGTCGTAAGGGCCCAGTACGCCCGGTCTACGCCGCAAAGTGAGTTGGTGGCTAGTCGTAAGGGCCCAGTACGCCCGGTCTACGCCGCATAGTGAGTTGGTGGCTAGTCGTAAGGGCCCAGTACGCCCGGTCTACGCCGCATAGTGAGTTGGTGGCTAGTCGTAAGGGCCCAGTACGCCCGGTCTACGCCGCATAGTGAGTTGGTGGCTAGTCGTAAGGGCCCAGTACGCCCGGTCTACGCCGCATTGTGAGTTGGTTGTTGGTCGAAGGGGCCTAGTACGCCCGGTCCATACAACATGGTGATTTGGTGGTTGGTCGAAGGGGCCTAGTACGCCCGGTCCACACCGCATGGTAAGAAGGTGGTTGGTCGAAGGGGCCTAGTACGCCCGGTCCACACCGCATGGTAAGAAGGTGGTTGGTCGAAGGGGCCTAGTACGCCCGGTCCACACCACGTAGCAATTTGGTGGCTAGGTCAAAGTGTATAGTACGCCAGCCTAAGCCGCATGGCGATTTGACGAGAGGGCCAAGCGGGCCCAGCACACGTTATGTTTTATTGATGTGGTTGAGGTTGTGCTACTTCTTAGTGAGAAACCATTAAATGTTAGTCTATACGTGTGCATGTCAGGAATGGACGAGCTGACCAATGGAATGTTATTGCCTCTGGTAATTCAGATGCGCAATATCACTAAGCGCACGAGGGCGTGCGATAGTCAGGGTGGCCGTGTCGGCGCGTCTAGAGAATTGGTTCGGTGATGCCAACCTCTTTGGTTAATATTGTTTTTTTAGAAGATATGTCAACTGTCAATTTGACGTAACACCATGGACTGGGGAGGCGGCCCGCCATTATAAGAACAAGAGAAAAGTGAGGGATACATTCAAATGGGTTGATCGTAAGTGACGATATTGATTGGAGGAATTGTGCTATGATATCCAATTGTGTGTAAATTGATTGCGCTCGCGCCCCACGTACTTGGTGGAATGTCATTCATGCATTATCGTTAATTAAATAATTGGATTAGACATCCTGTGATTGTTCATAAAGACTTTCATAATACTTTCAACTCCTCGCCCGCAAACCCACGCAACATAGCCTCTTCTGATAAAGACGATCTATTCCCTTTAAGTATTTATTTTTATAGTGTTTATATTATTGTTTGTGTTTTGTGTTTGTATATAAAAAAATCAAAATGGTGATAATTGAGCAAATTTCGGTTCTTATCGATTTTCTGGAGAACCACCAAGACCTGGCGCTTGGCCATTGCAGCCGCACTAATGAAGGGCGCAGTCCGTCGAAAAGGTACTGGATGGAGTGCGCCCAAATATTAAACTCAATTTCGGTGGACTGCCCCAATAAAACGCCGGCAGAGTGGCGCACAGTGAGTACCTAAATACAGTACTTATAATTAAGTACTTATGCATCATAAAACCTATAAATTATATTATTATCTAATATATGCTCTTTTTTTAGTTCTACAATGAATATAAGAGCAAAATGCTAAAAAAAATTACTAGAATATTTAATTCACTGCGATCAAGTATTCTAATTAATTTTATTTAATTAGAATACTTGATCGCAGTGAATACATTCTTGGATGCAATAATATTTCACAAACAAACACGATATAAAAAGACTAACAAATGCAAAAAGTTTTTGAAGAAAGCAATGATTGCACAATGACGTTCCAATGGTAGGTCATTGATCACAGGAACTGTCAAAATTTTAGCAGATTACCGCATACGCCAAACATTCATCTGTCATTATGTACGAGATTACCATTAGTGTCATATCTTTCAATGGAGTGTCAGTGGTTGACCATTGGAAAGTCATAATGACGCCATTATATTAGTAGATTACCAAACTTGTCAAAATCGACAATTATGAAGTCAATGATAGACCATTCTGACACTATTGTAATAGCAGACTTGAGGCCCAGGACACGTGACCGTCAGGAGAGATTTCCCCCCCCCCCCTCTTTCTACGACGGCGGCGCCAACCGAAGTGAACCAAGTGAGACACGATAATGGATGGATGGATGGATGGGCGGACGGACGGACGGTGACGGTGACGGTAACGGTGACGGTGACGGTGACGGTGACGGTGACGGTGATGGTGACGGTGACGGTGACGGTGACGGTGACGGTGACGGTGACGGTGACGGTGACGGTGACGGTGACGGTGACGCTGACGCTGACGGTGACGGTGACGGTGACGGTGACGGTGACGGTGACGGTGACGGTGATGGTGACGGTGACTTTGTCGGTGACGGTGACGGTGACAGTGACGGTGACGGTGTCGGTGACGGTGACGGGGACGGGGACGGTGACGGTGACGGTGACAGTGATGGTGGACGTGGATGTGGATAGATGGATGGAAAGTTTTCACTTCTGCCGGCACTCCCGGAGTGCAACCCGTCTTTTTTTCATTAGAACTTGAACATTCCGGATATCCCTTTGACTAGTTGGAAAATCGTTTCTTTTGTGCTACACCATGCAAAGATTTTTTTCTTTGTTTTCCATCTTCAGTGCATTATTATTTATTAATTTAATACTTTAAGCACACAAATGCACAGAAGCGGACTTGATGCCATGAGCATTTTCTACCAATCAACTTTTGGGTGACGCAGAGACAAACAGTGGTAGGTGCAATTATGAAAATTGAGGAATAAAAATTTTTATTTAAAGATACTCGAAAACATATTTAAACTAAAAATATAATATATGTAACTAATTATATATAAATATCAGCACAAATAAATTTACATAAGTACACGAATATACTAAAAATAAATAAGGCAAACAATAAGAAAACATTTATACCATTGTGTTGGTACTGCCAGTTTCTCGCGAATGTGCATTAGGCTGTAATCAGCTGCAGGCTGTCAAATCAAAATCAAAATCAAAAGTCATTTATTCAAACTAGGCTGAGAATCAGCACTTTTCGAACGTCAAAATTACAAAAGACAGTCCCTCAAAACGCCCGCCCTTCGTCACTTCCTAGTGCTTTCGCTGGGGAGAAGAAGTGGCGGAACAAACTCCCCAGCAGCACAGCTGTCTGTTCAGTTAGAAAATAATTAATTTTATACAATACTAAGTATGCAAAGTAATTAACATTACAGGACACAGAATGTAATTGATATAGTATGTCATGAAAATGATAATGAGCGATTTATTGATGGCGGTTCCGAAAAAACGACAACGTGCTGTTTTACGGTGTACCCACCCTTCATTACATAGAACTTGACTTTTGTAAGAGCTATAAAATACCTTAATTTATTCCCAAGAGACACTATTTCTAAATGTATTTTATGAGTGAAAGTTGACTAAAATCGAGAATTCTAAACTCAAGGTCTGCCACCAAGCAATGGAGCGCAGTAAGCTTGGCATTAAATTAACGGATCGTATTTAAACATAAGTACTGCGCTCCAAAACAAAGATAGCTGATGTGGCTCAAGAGGCTGCCCAACTTAAATGGGACTGGGCAGGCTATGCCTGTGGACGCAAATAGCACAGAATTACGTAGGAGATGAGACGAGCTGGACGGGTTCTGTCAAAACTAGAAGGAAGGGGGAGAGAAGGAGGGTGAAAGTAGTGGAGGAAGGCCTAAGCACAGGAATGGAACAGTGTAAGTTTTTCTTTTTTTGTTAGCCTATACTGTCCCACTGCAGGGCAAAGGCCTCCCCCAAATCCTTCCAGGAACTCTTTTCCCGCGCCACCTCGAACCAGTGTAAGTTATAAAAAAAAATATGAATAAGGCTTTATATTATATTGGATTTTATATTATATTCGTTATGTCAGCCAGCTAAATGACATCTTGTATTAAAGCTTTATAAAGTACAATTATTAAACTAACTTTAAGATCCTTGATACCAAAAGTAAAAAAACACACAGCTTTGTTTTTCGAGCCTCTCTTTTCAAATTATAGGATGTTGTTATTTTAGCAACTTATCTGAGGACCAAAGCAAAAGTGCCTACACAACATATTGTCCCAAAAAAGGACTAAAAATAATAATGTTTTAAACCACCCAGCAAGTTATATCGTCACGAACCGTGTTAACACGACAGCTCTCCGAAATCCCTGAGCAAAAATTTGCGCTTTAGACCGACGGTGACAAATCGTTTTTTATGCTTACCGTGCTTTATACTTAGGTGCTTTATTTCTCTTGAATAAAATAATGTATTGGCTCAGAGTAAGGTAATAAATGTGAATACGTTTATTCATATTAAGTAAGGTAGTTGTGAAGGTGTCGCCGTGTTGCTAATATCGGACCAAAAGGAGTTTTTACTTCTAACGACGTTTCGTTTCGTCGACGTTTCGACGTTTCGTTTCGTTTCGTTTAGCTTGCGACTTTAGTACATCATTATCACCTGCCTAGTCTTCAAATATGTTGGGGTCGGCTTCCAGTCTAACCGGAAAAAGCTGAATAGCAGTACCTTTCTGGGTAACACAATACCACTTGAAAAGACTGGTTTCGGGCTTTCGATTTCCGAAACATGACTGACTTAAACTGTAAAAAAAATACAATTTACTATATAAACCTACAGACTTAAAATAATATTCACCGGTCAAGCACCACGCGTCAAAACAATAGAAAATCAATTGTGTCTCATTAGCAGAGCTCGACAGATTAATTATAAATTATAAATATTGAGTGGATCGATAGACTGCAGTGAACTTTTAGGCTCATTAGGAATTAAAATTCCAACTCTGATTCCCAGGTTTAATACTTATAATTTATACGCCACTGTACAAGACTTTGTAGACAATACAACATGCTGGCTAAAACTACAGATTTAGATATCAGCCAATCTCTCGTCAAATATAAGAAATGTCTTAAAAATTTATTGTGAATGTTCTTTTTTTATGTTAATGTTAGGTATTTTATTATTCTGTGTTTTAATATTTTACAAAATTTGTTGTGTTTTTATGTTCCACTGTCAAACTTTTTCTTTTATTACGTAATTACGTATTAGGTATTTAATTTGTTAGCTTAGTTTGTTCATTTTATTGTGCATGCTGTGGTCTCCTCTAATTGAAAGAGTACACCTACCAAATATATAATGTTTAGTGTAGGTATATATTTTGTTGGAGATCCTAAATTAAATAAATAAATTAAGTAATTTGATGAATGATTTGATGGATGAATTTTTCGACGCTATATTTTAGTTTTTGTATAGTTTTAGTTAAGTTAGGTTTTAATTTTGTTAATTAAGGATATATTATTATGTTAAAATAAAAAGAAATTAATTACAGTTCGACACAACTTAGATGTAGCATCGGCAAAATTCGTAAAACCGATCACATCTGAACTAAGTGCGCCTTCAAAATCACCAATCTTTATTACTACTTTAGGAAAAATTGATCAATTTTTCCTGAAGTCGTAATAAAGATTTACGAATACGAATTACGAATTACGAACGTTTTACGAATTTTGCCGATGCTACATCTAAGTTGTGTCGAACTGTACTTATATAAAAAAGAGGGAAAAGAATCACAGAGCATCAAAAAATTCATCCGCATCGCTATCAACAGGGAAGGTGCCCAAAAGGCTGGCAGCCACGTAGTATGGTAACTATTATTTTATAATTTCCCGCCAACCAGCTCTAAAAACTTATAAAATCAGGATAATTCATTTTTATCTTCATAGAGGAGCTATAAATTAGTAGCGTCCTAGCTTCCTGCACTTTCGTTAATATTTATGAATAGTCCCAGAACATTAGGGTTCAGTGCGTCGAAGATTATAAGAACACTCTAGTACAGATATTCATGATCAGTTGATATAGGCGCTCCACACACTGCACCGCGCTCCGTCGCGGTGTGCAGATTTTTACATACAAATTCAACTCCGGCGCTCCCGCGCTCACGCGCGCGGAGTTGAATTTGTGTGTAAAAATCTGCTAATAAATCTTCTTGTATCTAATCTAACTAGCCTATTGAACCACTGCAGGGCAAATGCCTCCCTCTCCCTTTTCCACACAATTCTGTCTTTTGCGAGTGCCGGCCAGTCCTTAGGGTGGGAATCAAGCTCGTCCCGCCATCTTCGTCTTGGCCTGCCGCGATAGCGTCGTGCGTCTTGTGGGACCCAATCAGTGGTTATCTTAGCCTAATTGTCATCTGACATGCGGCAAACATGTCCGGCCCAATCCCACTTAAGCTTAGCGGCTTTCTGGGTAACGTCCGTTATCTTGGTTTTAGCGCGCAGTATTGACTGTGTTCCTTATACGGTCAGAATTTCGAACCCCCAGGATACTGCGCTCCATGGTGTAAGGTGGAGCACACAATATCCGGACTCCTCAAAAGTCAACCTCACCTGCGCGTGGTGCACCCTGCTACTTACCAACGAGGCACTGACGACCGACAATTAGCAGGATATCCATTCGATAAACCTAATAGAGGGCTCAAGATCGTAGACGATCACACGAGACTTCCATTAGAGTAGTTGACATTAGTCTCATATGAACAATCTATTCATATTCATAATGTGGTTTGCTCCAACCTTTTGTGACTATCGTGTACACCTAAATTAGGCACCGATTCTGCCGACAGCTAAAATAAAACCATTACCTCTGCTGCGATATTTTCGAAATCTCAGACTAAAATACTTATACGGAACACTCTTTTTACATATCGCTGAATCTTTTTTAGTGCTAAGAATATCTCGATATAAAACGGAGCCTCCGGGACCCGCTCGTAAACGGAGCTACAAGTAGTTAAAAGTTAACACCCAGTACTTGTGTACCGGCTACTTTTAAAATAAATGTTACGTACTCAATCTTCCTCCAAGATTGTAAAATACTGTTCTCACTAACAAGTTTATTTCGTGTAGCCTGGATTTTGTATTTTTTTTTATTTAGCCAACGAAACCATCGACAAACTGTGGTGTCAACTACAAAATGTTTACCACATTGAAGAAACTTGGGTGTGTCTCACTGGACTCAGACCTCCTTTCTGTGAAAGGGAGTGGACTGTAATCCACCACTAGAGCCCAGTGTGGGTTGTTAGACGTCACATGTCTTTGGATTTTTGGTTCTAGGACATGCCGGAATCCTTACGATGTTTTCCTTGACCGTTTTGTGAGCAGTGGTGATGAATTATATACACAAAGTATAGCGTCTGTCTGGGTTCGAACTCACGAACTACAATAAGTAAGTCGCGGCCGTTAACATTGAGCCACCACTGTTCTAAACACAGTGCACCTAAACGTAGTAAGCAAATATTGTTTTCTCGTATAGCCATGAACTTCATAAGAATCGGTCATACCGTGGTCGAAATTCGGACAGTCAATAAGGTAGTAGCGGGGCTTACTGCCCAGTATGCGTGGAGTACATCAGCAGCTGTGCTCCAGTGATTCGAACATAGCTATAGCTTATACTGCACCCTAATTATGTAAATTCAATCACAATCTTGAATCATTTTGAAGGATATTGCTAATGCATTACGTCATCTATATATATAAAACTAGCAGCGCCCCGCGATTTCACTCGCATATGTGTCGATCCTGTAGGAATATCGGGATAAAAACTATCCTATGTCCTTTCCCGGGACTCATACTATCTATACCGGTCCGTGGCTAAATAAAACAGCCGCACAGGTCGATGAGGTTAAGCTACGCTTGCCGCGGTTGTCTGTGGATGGGTGATCATCTTTACATACCGAGACCCCTAGGGCCGTGCCTGACTGTCGTCTAAATCGGTTCAGCGGTTTAAGCGTAATGAGGTAACAGACAGACAGACACACTTTCGCATTTATAATAGGTATTAGTATGGATTCAAAGTCCTGACTGACTGATGTAACAACGCATAGCCTAAATCGCTGGTCCTAGAATGAATGAATGAATTGCACCGATCCCAGCGTGGTTAAACCAGACTCGATTAATCGAATGAACCCCAAGATTCGCACTAGCTCCTGTAGTCTCATTTTCATGGTGCTACAGCGAACATTGCATATCAAGGAATAGACCGGGGGGCGCGGTAATGGTAGGGAAGACGTGCCCGAGGGATAGGTAAGGATTTAAGAGCCTACCGGATATGCATCCTAGAGTAAGCATTGGACTAGTGGAAAGACGGGTAATTATATCTATGGATGGGCATCTTTTAACGACCTTGCCGTCAGGCTGGTTCAGGTCGAGCTTCATCGTTGAGTCTTTTGGCGGGATTCTACTGCTTTCTCGGTTCTTTTGTATCGTTGCTCTGTTGTGTTGTGTTGGATGTTGCTGTTTTCCATGTCGTCATCGGATGTTTCGCTACTCTCCGTTTCCGGTTTTTTGTAAATCTCACTAGCAGCAATCTTGATCTTACTTCTGTCTTCGGCTGTATTCATCCAAAAGTTGATTTCCTTGTCAAAGTACTTCATGTCCTGTTTTAAATTGTCGTTCCATGTGTAAATAGGTCGGCCGACCTTCCTGGATTTGGCCTTGTACTGCATTGCTGCATGCAGCAGGTGTGGTTTGCGGCGCCTGTAGACATGTGCGAGGTAGCACATCCTGTGGTTCTTGATGCGTTTGGTTACTGTTTTTCCGTCTAAGATTTCATGCATTTTCTTTTGTCTTGGTTTATTCCTAGAGTGGTTAATCAAGTCTCTCATGATAACTCGCTCGTATCTTCTGAGTCTTGACCTGTTGGCTTTGGTAAGTGCCGATACTTTCAAACCATGTATCATGCACGGTACGATCACCATTCGATACATAAGTCTGGCTAATTTCCAGTCCATATTTGAGTTATTTATGAATGGTATTAACGATTTGGCGTTTTTCATGGCCTGTTCGCAACGTTTTTTTATAGTTCTTTTTCTGCTTAATGTAGACGTTATGTATGTACCTAGGAATTTTATTTCGTCACATGTCGCTATATTTATTCCATTAAGGGTTATGTGTGTCGTTATCTGTGTAGCTATGGGGTCCCTAATTAGTATTTTTGTTTTTGTTTCGTTAATTTGGAGGCCTACACTATCTAGTAGGGGTTTAATATGGTATACGATACCTTCTAACCCTTTTAGGTCATCTGTAATGATGATAAGGTCGTCCGCAAATGATAGTACTAGGGGGAGTGAGATTTCACGATCCTGGTCAAGTTTTATTAATTGGGTTTCCTCTTCGAGAGTTCTAAGGACTTCGTCGATGACCAGTGTAAACAGGCGAGGGGACAGAGGGCAACCTTGTTTAACTCCCTTTCCCTTAATAATCCAACTACTTTGCTGGCCACACCATTTGATGCATGTACGTTCATTCATGCATACCTTGATTATCCTGTTGGTTAGCGATTTGTTGGTTCGTTGTAATAGGATATCCCTTAGTACATTGAGGTCGACGTTGTCAAAGGCCTTTTCTATGTCGAGGGCGAGTACATAAATTCTTTTACCTGCACGCCATTCTTCGTCTAAGGTCCTTTTAAGCGTAAAGATATGGTCGTCTGTTGATCTATTATTTAAAAAAGCAGCTTGGTAGTTGCCTAATTCCGTTATAATCTCATCTAGTTTTTTAAGCACGTAGGAGGCGTAAATTCTGTAACCCGTATTGCAAACCGATATGCGGCGATATTCATTCACATCCTTAGGGTTATTGTTTTTTGGAATTGGTACCTGTACTGTCTCCAGCCACGTGTCAGGTGCTTCGTTTAGTGTCCAAGCTTTATTCATGTGATTGGTGACGGCTTCTAGAATTATTTGGGGCATTGCTTTGTAAAGCTCGATTACCACTTGGTCAGTTCCGGGAGCTGTCCCGTTCCGCATTTTATTAATGATTCCCATTACGTCATCCGCAGTGGGTCCATCACACTGTACTTCGGTTATCGGCTTTTTTATATTAACTATTGGTATAAGATGGCCCTCGGATTTTTTTAATATTTGCTCCCATTTGGTCATCGGTATATAAGTAGATTTTTTTCGACGTTTGGTTTGAAGTTTGTTTCTGCCGTAAAAAAAGTATAACATCTGCATGCGTTTTGCAGGGTGGTTTTTCCCCAGACCGTTGAGGCAGGTCCTGCATGCTTTTTGCTCTTCCTGATATTTGACCTTTTGAAGTGTTGCCTGACGTTCTTTTACTAGGTTGTGCCTATTTGGATTATCTGGTTGCCTACTTTGTAAAAATTTCGCCTTTTGTAGGTTAGCAAGAGCTAGTCGATGGTCTCTGGAGAGAACTGGCTGAAAAATCAGAGTTTCCTGGGCAGCCGCCTTTAATATTTCCGTTATGGTATTCCAGGGTATTTCGATGTTTTCGTCCGTTGAGCTGATTCCTATGTCTTTTAGTTTTTTTGTTACGCATTCTTGGAATTTTTTTTTCGTGAATTTACTGTTAAGGGCGGCGTAATAGCACTGTTTATAGTTGAAGTCCTTGGCCGCAATTGTTGTTTCCTTCACGCCTTGCTGTTGTCTTTGTGTATTATTGTGTTTTGTGTTTTCTTTTTTGTTTGAAATTCTGTTTATTCTTAGCAGACCCCAGATTATTTTATGGTCGGATGTGCCCCTAGCGGCCCATTCGCCTTTAATATGTTCGAAGAGTTTTTTTGTTGAATGTGGCGTTATGATGTGATCCAATTGAGATTTCTGAGTGCCCTTTGACCATGTTATCCTGCATGATGATCTCGCTTTTGTCGTTTCTATTTGAAGTTTTTCCCTGTTGGCTATATCCATTAACATTTCCCCATTGTAGTTAGAAAGGTCATGGTGTAGGTTTTGTTGGATCAGCCCTTTGCGTTGGAAACTTTGTGTATCATGTCGACCAATATGAGCGTTAAAGTCGCCAAGAATTATTAAAGTACATTTCCTTGGTTTTTGTCTGATCAAGTTTAATAAGCCTGTGAAGGATCTGTTTGCTATAGATGTACAACTGTTGATGTGAGAATTGATTATATACAGATGAGCAGGCCTATCATTTCCCCTGTCAACCTTAAGAGTAGCTGACATCGCGTCTGTATCCCTTTTTCTGTTAACTAATTCAATTTGGGTATCTTTTCTAATTAGAATCGCAAGTCCCCGGTGCGCTTTACCTGCGGTTCCATAGAGGTGCCATGCGTAGTGTGTAGAGCTGAATGTTCCAGAGTTCATAAATGATTCTTGTATGCAGGCTACATGAATGCCCCTAATTGAAAGTTCAGCATCTATTTTATCTTTTTTGGCCGGTTTTGAGGCCCCACGGACGTTCCAAGTTGCAATACGCAAGTCTGGGCAAGTATATTTTATTGCGGTAGACGGCTGATTTCTAAGTATTGTGAACCCAGTAACATCTGCGACTACATCTGATAACTGTGTATACATTAATGCTTGCCGTTCATACTGTGTTAATGAGCTAGCTAATTGGGGGCTTTCCGTTTGAGACTGGGGTTTCGTCGGTTGGCCTTGCTCTTCACGTGGGTTGTATTGGTTAACTAAAGGCTTGTTATGTTGTGTTGTTTTGACGTTGTTTGTTTCTTGTATGAGATCTATCAGGTTGCTGTTGTGATGTTCGTCGTCGGTCGTGACCCAGCTATCGTAGTGCTGGTCCTTGTAGAGGATGTGTATGTTGCCGGGTACTGGTTCGCCGGTAGGTGAATACACAAGTGTGTCTCTTGTATCCGTGTGCACGTGCAAATTTACAAGATAGAACTCGGCCGCGGCGATTAGAATGTCCTCTCTTCCCCAGAACGTCTTGTTAAACTGGGTGGTTATGTATTTTGTTATCCTTTGTTCCTGGGATAGATTGCTGTTATGGCGAAATTCTTGTATATTATTTAGAAGTGCTAGGTGAATTCTGTCGTCATCTCGATGCTCCAAAACATATGAAGCGAGGTCTTGACGGACAGACGCGTGATCAAAAGTTAAACCCATTAAATTATTTATTTGATGGGCTATAGCTCTAAACAAACAGTTCCCGTCTTTTGTCATACGCACAATTGCCATTTTAAAAACCCTTTTGTTTTTATGGTATTTCGAGACCTTCTCGGCACACGTGTTGGGTTTGGGAATCACTAAAGCTGACAGGCGAGCGTAAATTTATGAACTTCGCACTTATGAAATCTTTAGAAATGTGTTTTTTGTTTTTTGTTACTTAACCTTTTTTTTTTTTTGAACTTCGAGTCCAAATTGACGCGAATACAAACTTGACTTACAAGCTATGCAATAATTTAGTACAATGGTAAATTAAGGAAATCGTAAAGTACGAATTCTAAAGCGATACCGTATTTTAAGTTAGAATAATAGAGTGTATTAGTTTATCCCACCCTCAGACTATATAATTAATATGCAAACGTTTCCCTAAAGCTTAGCTATTTATAGCTTACAATGATGTTAAATTCGCGTGGCTTCAAAATTCGAAATTATCAAAGTAAAACGCAGCCGGATACAGCTTCCAATGGAGATCCCTGAAATATAATTATGGAAAGATCTCACCAGATTTTCGACGTCACCAAGATCCTCGGTCGGCAGGCCTAGGTCTCGGGCTTGTAGAGGGAACACACGTATGCCACTTCAACACCTTTTTAAGGTATTTTAATTTGCACCCACTATAAACCACAATTGCTGCAGCGTTCGTATTTCAAATTCGAGTTTCAAACTCCGAGTCCGCCACGTGTTGTGCACATTGCGTCAAGTAAAAACCAAAAGCGGGACACGACACGTCTGTCCCATTCGGCGGTCACTATCCGAATCCCTAGCCTAAATCGCTGGTCCTAGAGACATGAAATTTGGAGGGTGTGTTCTTTGTGAAGAGTAGGTATCCACTAAGAGAGGCTTTTTCGAAATCCCACCCCTGAAAGGGTGAATGGGGGGAGGGTGAAATTTCACGCGGGCGAAGTCACTTGCAGAAGCTAGTATGTTCTAAAAATGTGTCTGCTCAACAACGTAAATAACGCAATGATTGTTATTGAACTGTGAAAATGCTACTATTAAGGTTGATTTAGACAGGGTAAGTTACTGACCCCAAACTCGAGACGAGTCAGTGCTGACCCGATATTTACTTAGGTAGTGTAAATACTATACTAGGTAAATATCGGGTCAGCGCTGACTTGTCTCGAGTAAGGAGTCAGTTACTTACCCTGTCTAAATCAGCCTTTAGTGTGTTAATTACTCCGCTAGTCTTTTTATTACTGACATGCAGCCTACCGTACCTATTAAAGTATTCCCACTCATTCAAGCTATTTTGATGCAAATATTTGACCAACAATTCATTCTTTACAGTCTCAAGGCTATTGACCTCGACCAAACATCCACTGAATCTGACATAGGTATGTACAGACGCCAGCACTTCAAGCTACCCGAAACTGTCAAATTTTCCCAAACAACTTTGAACCTTATGTGGTAGCGATAAAGTTGAAAATCTATTAAAGAAATTTGACAGATTGTAGTAGCTTGATGTGCTGGCGTTTGTACACTAGACTAGAAATCCAACAGAGACCTAACATAAACGTATGTGTCACGTTTACCCATATAACATCGCCTATGTTAGCAGCAACTGTAATTAAATAGGTCCCAGACACGCCCTGCCGTACGCTCGGGGCGACGAACTCGATTTCACACCTAAGTCACATGTGGTCTTACAAAATATAATTAAAATAAATTGTTAAGGATAGCTATAGTATGTATGTATATATTGTATATAGTGGCCAGTTCGTTGCCCGTCTTTTAGCTCAACTTAATTGTTCTTTTGTTTGTCAACTTTATGATGTTCTGCAGCAAATGTTATGAATAACTTATTTGACATAACATAATAATCACGCCTGTATACCCCGAAGGTGTCCGTGGAGGGGTCCGTGGCAAAATAAAATAGGTAGCCGCAAAGATCGATCGATCAGGTTAAGCTACGCTTGCCGCGGTTTGTCTGTGGATGGGTGACCATCTTTACTTACCGAGACCTCTCCGTGCCTCGGAAAGCACGTTAAGCCGTTGGTTCCGGCTGTCATTCGTGGATCTTTGACAGTCGTTACGGATAGTCAGACGACCGTAAATCTGACCACCAGTCTTACCAAGGGGTATTGTATTACCCAGTAACTGGGTTGTGGAGGTCAGATAGGCAGTCGCTCCATGTAAAATACTGGTATTTAGCTGTATCCGGTTAGACTGGAAGCCGACACCAACATAGTTAGGAAAAGGCTAAGCAGATTATGATGATGTATTCCCCGAAAGGTTAAGCAGAGGTACTCCTATAGTAGCCCCCATTTCGCCATTTTTGTTTAAGTCTCATGTAAAAGGGGGCGAGTCTATTACCATAAATCGGGGACACATCCAGACTCCGGGCTGCTACTGAGATATCCCAGATGGAAAAACCCAAAAACACTTATCCCGACCCGGGAATCGAACCCAGGACCTCAAGCGCACCTTGTGCATCTTATGTTATAAATATCATAATTTGAATACGTAATATAATCTTATGTCATAGGGCTGATTTTTCCATCGCCCGATAAATTCTATTCGAAGAATAAAATTGACGTTTGACAGTTTTAATCTGTCAAGCTCCGCTAATGAGACACAATTGATTTTCTATTGTTTCGTCGCCGATCGGCGAACCGCGCCGCTTGACCGGTTAAAATTATTCCTCGAATAAAGTTATCAGATGATTGAAAAATCAGCCCTTAATTATATTGAAGCGACCGACTTGAAGCTGTTATATCTAAGAAGCTTACCATATATTGAAGCTCTACTACACTGCTGGATTATTTGTCTCGGTTTGAACCTCTCCTGTTATACTATGATGGTTCATCAAGTTCTAGCAGAGGCTCAACATCAATATCTTAATTGGTGGAACTAATGTGTGTGTTGTGTATTGGTGGTGGTGGACCTCTATTCTATACGGTCTAACTGTCAAACACTTGTGCCACCCCATCTTCACGCTAGATACAAACAACTCAGCAGTGTTCTCTTATCTTGTACCTTACACTGTATCAAACACAATCTGAATCATTTTAAACGATATTGCTAATCCATTGCTTAATATGTACGGAAAAATTGTCTGCTCAATGACGTAAATAACGCAATGAATGTTGTTGAACTGTCAAAATGAAAGCCATTGCTACTGATAGTGTGTTGCGCAATTACCCAGATGGTCTGTCTTGAAAACTAACTACGATCAACACCAAACGTTAAAGAAAAGAAAAAATATAAGAAAAAACCGGTCAAGTGCGAGTCGGACTCGCGTACCGAGGGTTCCGTACAATGTAGGTATGTAACTACAAATTTACGGTTTTCGCAATTTTTCCTTTGTCTGTGCTATAAGACGTTGCTTCGTACCAAATTTCAAGATTCTGAGTTCACGGGAAGTACCCTGTAGGTTTTGATTCCCTTGCGAGTGTCGAAATATTTGCGGAAATTTGCAGCATAAACGGCTGTATCTTTTAATTGCGTTGGCTTAGAAGTTTGATTTTTTCACAGCTCCAAGGGACGGTAGACCTGAATATTTGATATAAATTTCAACTTGATACCTCCACGCGTTCCTGAGAAAAAGGGTCTTGACCGACAGACAGACGGACGGACAACAAAGTGATCCTATAGGTAAGGGTTCCGTTTTTTTCCTTTCGAGGTACGGCACCCTGAAAAGAAGAAATTATTGGAAGAAAATTCTTAAGAAATAAGCACTATCTTTGTACACAAATTATAATTATGTCATATCCCTCTGTATTTCACTGTGTGTACATAAATAAATAAATAAGGTTGACGGGTAGAAAATGCCTATGGCATTAATTCCGCTTCTGTACATTTGTGTGCTTAAAATCAACAATTTGGTTGACAAACGTGATATTATTTCAACCTTATTTTATCCATAGGCATTAGATAATGACCAACGTCATTTAATGAAATCATCACGAATATTAATTTATTTATCATAATTATATTTAATTGTGATAAATTCAGGTTCGCCCCAGTGGAGAGGTGGGATAAAATTAACACGCGCATGCATCCCTCGGGTGCAAGGCGATTATAAATTGTACCGTGTTTTATGCGTCCATCTCGTATATAAACTACCACTTATATGGCGAATTTAATAAGCTATGAATTGAAATGAACCGCCGAGTTCATTTTGTGGCTGTGTTATTTTGTGTTATGTGTTGGCGAAATGAAAGTGACAATAGCAGGAATAATATGAACCTATTGAAAATCATTTTATAATTTGTTTATATTATAATTAAAATTATACTATCTAATCTATTATAAACTATCTTTCTTTATAATTATACATAATCAGCCTATAATGTTCCCACTGCTGGGACACAGGCCTCCTCTCGGTGAGAGGGAGTGGACCGTAATCCACCACACGGGCCCAGTGCGGGTTGGTAGATGTCATCATATCTACGAATTTTTGGTTCTAGGACATGCCGGTTTCCTCACGATGTGCTTCACCGTTTTGAGAGCAGTGGTGGTGAAAAATCTACACAAAGAAAGCGCCTGTCCCAGTTCGAAACTGCATCCTACACACCTGTAAGTTGCGGCCGTTGCCCCCACTGCTCTATACAGGGTGAAATTGAATTCATGGGCATCCTTTTAAGGGGCCATTGTAATCATCAATATGAACAACTTTTACTATTTGACGAAACCTGAAATCGCGAAAAAAAAATCAGCTCTTCCCTACATTTTGACTAGTTATATGAACATAAATGCAAGGAACAGCTGATTTTTTTTGGCGATTTTATTTTTAGTCCCATAGTAAAAGTTGTTCATAATGATGAGTACAATGACCCCTTAAAAGGATGCCCATGAATTTAATTTCACCCTGTATAGAGCCAGTGGTTGCAACGGCCAGTCATTAAACATATTCACTTACACCAAGGACACCCTTCACTTCCTTTAAATATTGACATATATAGCTGTTTCAAACTTCTTGAGTGCTGATGAGTGCGCTTACGAATACCTAAGACATACTTAAGGGTTTTCTTCACAGACAAGTTTAACCGTAACTATTGGTATCTTTTGAGTTATTTTCATTTTGGTTTGAAAGCTACCATTTGAACTAAAAGTCAAGTCAAGTTTGCAAAGGTGTTTCAAATAGAGGCGAAGTTACGCGAAGTTCGTTACAACTTAGGCCAACTTCCCCAACGCTTAGTTAAAACATGAATATGTATTTAGAAGTTTTGGTGCCTAGGTTTCAGGAAGTATCACTGATTTATGTCGATGAACAAGTCACTCTGTATATTCTATGTTATATGCTATACAGGGTGGCGATTTACAGACTACATATTTCGATGTATGAATTTTTTTTTTTTTTCAAAAAAGTATGTATGTTTGTATGTCCGCGATTTTCTCAAAAACTAATGAACCAATTTTGATAATTCTTTCAATAATATGATTTACATACTCGTACTTTCAGGAAGGTTTTAGTATATAATACATTAGGTAATTATTCTTATGTACGAATTTATATGCATAAATGTACTGCATCTCCGGCATTTCTACGCGAATTTTGATGATTCTTCTAGTCGGTATCTTTAATTCTTCAATGCACTAGCGTTAATTGAATTTATGTGGGGTAGGTACAACTAAACAGTGAAAAATAAAAACTTTTTTACAAAAAAAAAACAACCGACTTCAAAAAAAAACACTACAAAGTGATAAATAACTTTAATTTCGGAAGTCGGTGTCAAAAAACGAAAATGCGGAACCAACGACACCGACTTCCAAAATTAAAGTTTTTTACGAATCCGATTTGGATTTCGTAGGAAAAAACTGTTCAGCATAACGAGTAGAATTACCCGCTTGAATGCAGGTGACTAAATCATCACCCTGAGATTCGCATCTAAACAAAGAAGGTGTCAGTTAGTAAAACTTAATCATTTTCAGAAAATTCTCACTTAAAATAAACATTTTCCCGGGAAAACTGACAGTGTAAAAATATAAATCCCGGTTTGTTGGTTAATATTTTTCTCGACTCAGTTACTAGAATATCTGTTAGTGACACTTCAGACTTAGCCATCTTTTTTATTTATTCTGAGGTCCCTATGAACTGCATTGCGGTAAATGTCGCTTAGACTAGGAATATCGTTTGTCATATATTGCAGATATTTTTGTTTTTTAGGATTCAGAGGTTCAAATTTAACGAGAGTTGCTGAGAAGAGTTGTTGTTTACGTCAGCAGAGTGCAATTTCATAAAACAGTTGTGCTCGCGGCTTCGCTCACGTGACGTCGTATTCTTTTCTTCTTCTTAGCGTGTCGATGGCAATCTAAATGTACTCGGCCCAGAATTCGGCCACTTGTTTGGCGCCATCACTAGCGTCCATCAGTTCCTGCAACGTGCAGCTGACAGGACACGCAGGGCACGATATTAAGTGTCCCATCGTTTGTGGAACAGCACCACATTTACACTCCAAGGCGGAGTCGTCTATAAATTTCCACCTGAACAGGTTTTCCTTGCTTCGGCCAACCTGGGTCCGGAGTCTGTTTAAAGACTTCCAGTTTACCCAAGGTAACTCATGTCCAGGTGGGAGGTCCTCAGCGGGTGGAACGTCGTATTCTTTTGATTTTACAAATTAAAGGAAACACTTAGATATAGTATAGTTGGAGCTGGGCAAAGGGCTCCCGAAAATTCTTCCACGTATCCTTTTCCTGAGTAAACCAATTTAATATTTTATATTTTAAGAATTGACAGTTCTACCTAATATTTATGGTAATTATCCTGTTTCGTTGTTGCGTTCACATGCAAAAACATCCTGAATAGGAACAACTAACTGTAGGACGACCCACATAACAAATATTTGTATAAAAAGGAATCAATCCTGGCACCTAGGTATACCACTGCGCGACTAGGCCAACTAAGGATACTAATTCCATTTTCACTAACACTAGGCGACCCGAAATGAATTCCTAAATAAAAGCGCGCTGATGGATTTTCAATGTTATCCTTAACGCTAAAAGTTACGTGTGACATTGACAAACATTAGAGTGTAGGTGTCGCCTGGTGCAAGTAGAATGGGTATTATTCTGCATCAACCAGAAAGTTGCGCCCTTGTCTAACGTAGAGAATCATAGCACATG
Organism: Amphipoea oculea; assembly: GCA_945859645.1. Taxonomy (NCBI): domain Eukaryota; kingdom Metazoa; phylum Arthropoda; class Insecta; order Lepidoptera; family Noctuidae; genus Amphipoea; species Amphipoea oculea. The sequence continues at coordinate 17,224,858 of OX243864.1, read as the reverse complement.
ACAGCTATATGCGAAGACACCTCTCTAGTACAACAGTAACACTGCAATCTGTTGCCTAAATTGAAACCACCTTAACAGGTAAACAAACTAAGTTTCAGGTGAACTGAGCATCAACTGCACTGCGGTGAACAGAAGTCTGTTGGTCCCAAGAATGTCGGAGCAAGATTCATCGTAGATTCGTAGTCACGACCAAGTTTCACCACCGAACTTTATGTTTGAATTTGTGTTTTTTGAACAACTTTGTTACTGTTCTTGTAGTGTTTTGGTAAAACTTCGGTGTAGTTATGTAAAATGTATGATGCTACAGAATTACATGCAAAGTGGAAAGAAATCCTTGAAAAAAATTAGTTTACTTTCAAAAGTTTTAAGAATTAGGCGAAGTTTTAAAGATAACCGAACGAACAACGCTTGGCTTTTATACAGCTTTAGGCATAAAATTCATCGGTTTTATAAGTTTTTGGTATGTTCTTTCTAAGATCAGTCCACTGTTGCGAGATTGTAACATTAAGCACTTAATTAGGACATTTCGAAAGAGAAAATAAATTGAGAAAAGAGATAAGATATTGAGGGGACTACATGACCTAAAACGCGGTCACTGTCGAACCGCATAGAAAAGAAAGAGAAGCGCGAAGAATATGAAGCAATTATCTATTTACAAAAACTCTATTGCTTGGACTAAAAAATTTAAACATTAGTGCTTTAGTATGTTGCTTTTAGAATAATCTGACAAAAAATCATAATGATTGTATGTATATTAGTATGGTTTTTATTGTAAAAATGATTTTTTTTCTATCGTATCAAACTAGTTGTATCATATTTTCAACACACTATCTACCTAGCATATATCCTGAAGAATATTATATTATTCTGATTTTGTTTGCTGTAGTCGATCATTATACTTTTTACCGACTTCACAAAAAGGAGGAGGTACTATGTTCGGCTGTTTGTATGTTTTTATTATTATTATTTTTATTTTATTATTTCTAAAACTTGCGTTTTTTGCGTTTACGTCCTGTAAGCAACTTAATAAAGAAGATAGCGTATGTGCACAGAAGCTAAACAAAATTTTCTGTCACTAATATAACATTGTATCTAACCTAATATTATAAAAAGTAAAAACATGTTTTTGTGTATGTTTGTTTGTTACGCTTTAACGCTAAAACGGCTTAACGGATTTGGATGAAATTTTGCACATGGGTAGACCATGACCTGGATTATAACATAAGATACTTTTTAGACTTACGCGGGTTAAACTGCGGGGCGCAACTAGTTAATTAAAATTTACGCGTTTACTTTAGTCCCTAAAAAAGAGACTACAACTAGGCCTGGGCCAAAATTTACATTCTTCAATGTTTGAAAATAAATAATTCTAACTTAAACATATCTTGACTTGATAAACAATCCAAAATGTCAAGTCATATTTTATCGTTAGTTCGCCCTTATATGTAAAAGGCACCTTAGTCTTAAATGAGCCTACTTGAGACCTAACTTGAAATATGAAATGTTTAAGACTGTAGTTACCGTAATAGTGTAGTGTCATCTTTAACAAAATATAATATTGCGCGCTTTTGGGGTGTTTTTTAAATGAAAATTATTCTAAACGTCTCTGGCAAACTTTTCATCCTCCAATTTGCATTTTTAGTAATTATCGTATTCACACTAGATATAAGCACATAATTGCTCCCCTAAATAATGCGTAGGTACTACTTACTTACCTGTAATCTGTATAATGGACGGATGGATGACCCCTGTAACACAGGTTCCACCTAGCATGGGGGTTATTGATCAAATCTCTGTGTACTTGTGTAAGTCCTACGCTATAAGTGCTCAAAAATGTAAAAATGCTTAAAATAAATAAAGCTTATTATTATTATTATTATCGTGTCCGAAAAATCTGACTTTTATACATAACTAGCAGTGCCCCGCGGTTTCACCCGCGTAAGTTTCGATTCCGTGGGAACTATCTCTATACCTCATCGAAATCGGTTCAGCGGTTTAGACGTGAAAATGTAACATACAGACAGAGTTACTTTCGAATTTATAATATTGGTATGAATACGAGTACATATTATATTACCTATAAATTAAAGTCGATTTTCGTGCCTGGCTATGTGACTGCGTTGTTCTCGTAAACTACGCAAACGTCGTTTTAATAACCGACGAAATATTTCAACGCAGGGGTGTCCAGAATCATGTACTGAATCCTTGGGGGTATCATTTAAGCTATCACCAATTTAATTAGTTTTGTGTTTCTTAAATAATAGGGTTTGTCCTCCAAATAGTAGATCTGTCACCAAAATGTAGTCACCAAACAATGCAAGTGACCTAACCAAACCGAACCTCGGGGTGCCCTTCGCTCGCTCTTGCATCCTATGTCGACGGAGCCCCGCTTCGCGGGGCCCCTATTTCTGTGTAAAGGGTTTAAAGTAACCTAACCAAACCGAACCTCGGGGTGCCCTTCGCTCGTTCTTGCATCCTATGTCGACGGAGCCCCGCTATCTGAGAACGAAAATATTTCTTGGCGATAGATCTATTTATTAGGTGATACAAATATTTCGTGGCGATAGATCTATTTATTAGGTGATACAACTTGATGACAAATATAAATTTTGGTGATAGAAAATATAGTTCCCAATCCTTGGTAACAGGTTGTGCGTCGATGCCCCTGCCATTCAGTATTATAATAAAGAAATTTTGATGTTTTATCAAGTCGTAAAAATCGTACAAAGCAGGGGCTAGTCGCGAGCAAAACAACTAATATGGGCTTGAATTAAAGGAAATAAAGTGAGGAACAGATATGTGGAATGTCTGGTAAGTAGACAGTCAATTCAATTACCTAATGGTTGCCGTGCGGAACACACCTCTTGCATGCGATGCGACGCGAATGGTCTGAATCGTGAACATAGGCTAGGAGATAGTAAATTTTTATTAGCTACAATATTAATCATCAACCATGTTAAAGGAACTATGTGGGAAATGGAGCCGTGGTGGCCCAGTGGTAACAGCCCCGACTCAAGACGCCTTAACTTTGTATAAATAAATAATTTCATCACCACTGCTCTCAAAACGGTGAAGGAAAACATCGTGAGGAAGCCGACATGTCCTAGAACCAAAAATTTGAAGACCACCAATCTGTATTGAGCTCTCGTAGCAGATAAGAGCTCACCCCCCTCGAAGAGAGGAAGTCTGTGCCCAGCAGTGGGTACGTTATAGGCTGATTATGCTATGTTGGAAATGGGTAACTATTTAGATGTTTGTTGTGCGAACATCAATCACTGCTAATAATAACTACCGTTAATAATATATAGATACATAGTTAGCAACGAAATAGCTATACATAATTGTATTTGGAATAGCTAATCTGCCTTACATCAAAGAAGGAAAGCTTTACTACCCAGGAAGAAGAGTTTTACTCAGTGTTCCTAAAACTTTGACTTTAAACGGTGGTTTTAGAATGGAATAGAATGTTCTTTATTATGTACACCATAAATATTACACACAAAAATGCAACACACATAACACACTGCACACATACAAACAACATAAACACACATTAACATGCACTGGAACCTGACATGAAGGACGCTCGCTCACTTGAGCCCCCGTCATCCCCTTCGAACCTAACCCCCAGTTGGGGTGCCCCAAGTCCCGAGCTTGCTTCGCTCGCTCTTGCATCCTAAGGAAACAAAATTTTCAAAAATGTTCTTTGAACAGCAATAATTTCAAAACCATGGAATCAAGACAATAAATGTTTTCATAAGATCTTTAAAACAAATAACATCAAAATATTCATTCGACAATAAAATATGTTTTAGTATTACTACAATAAATGACTTACGTAATTAAAATAATTTAATGAAATGCTGTCGTAACAGTATATATGTAATTAAACAACTGGTAACAAAATACGGCCCATTTATTATTGGCTTTTTGTTGTGCGTCATTCTTTTGTTTCTTTAATATTCTGTCAAAGTAAATCAATATGTTCCCTTGGCTGTCATTAGTCAATACGAATAAATGACAGCTTAGGGAACTAGGCTGTCACTTGTTAATACGAATAAATTATTATTTTTCCTTCTTGCAAGCTGTGATATCAGCTATCGCTAGGCATCTTTGAATTCGATTCAAATTGAGCAAAAAAGTTTATTTAAGATCTTTTAAATCTCTTTTTAGTAGAAGGTAGAAATAGAATAAAAGCTAGAAGCAGAAAGATAGAATAATGCTGCTTTATATGAGATTTAAAAACTCATCACAAAAAAAAAAAATAAGTAGCCGTGATTTCACCTGATTTGCAGTCTGTCTCCCTGCCTATAATACAGCCGCGCCTCAACGTGTTTACATGAACTAGACTGTTTACGTTGCCTGAGTAAAGTCTGAGCTAAAACATAGATTTTAACAACGTTTAGACACGGAATGAGCCCCGCCTATGAATATACTACTTTGTTGACTCCCGCTAAATGGCGAACGAGCGAGCTCGTTCAAAAACTACGAGCAAGGGGTGTCTTTGAAATGGCAACACCTTTGAGTTGGAACTTGTTTTACGTTCAACGGTTTATGGAATGATTTTCTTTTTGAAGTTTAAAAAAAGATTCATTTTTGTTTTGCTTGGTAATTTGGTGGAAAACGTCGTACAGAATGAGAGGAGTCGGTAGCATTTTTTACGTTACACATTCAGCGTTGAATTTCTTTTTAGGAATAAATTCTTTCTCTATACCTTCTGCCTGCAATGCGTGGGCAACTTGGCCCCGAAATGTTGATACTCTTTCCAAATTGAAATTGTCACTGTTGCAATGTTTTAGCTTGAATGCTATTTTAAAGAACTCACTTTTCGTGCAGTAAGTAGTTTTCTTTATCAAATGTTTTTAGTTTTATTATTAGATAATGGCTTTACTAAGTAGGTACTGTGAGAGCTTTACGAGCTCTCAGGACCAGAATGAGTAAATAAAACCAAAATTTGTCATAATATTACTTCAATAATTAATTATTCCTAGAAGATGGATCTACATTTTTACATTTTTATCCTTGTCACTTGCCTTGTCAGCCAAATCTGATTCCTACCGTTGTTTTTTCTATTATTAGGTCCTTACATATGAAATTGGCGTTTTTCGTACTGGCCACTTTAATCACGAATTTCTCCTCTTTGGTAAGGAATTCCAAATTCAAATTTGTACAGCTATTTACTCATGTATTTGTGCTTCGATGACCGTCATTCATTTGTTTTTTTTTCTTCTGTTTTTTCTGTTTGCGTCACTCATTTTACAAAATGGAAAATTTAAAATATCGCATTATTTACGAGTACGAGTTCCGCCGTGGCACTAGTGCTGCGGAAACGACTCGAAGGGTGAATGATGTGTATGGCGGTCATGTTGCAAAAGAAAACACAGTTCGTTTTTGGTTCCAACGTTTTCGTTCTGGAAATTTCGACCTGCAGAACAAGCCCCGTGGACGGCCTTAGACCCAAGTTGATAATGGAGAATTGAAGGCTATTGTGGAAGCGGACCCATCGCAAACCACGTCCGAGTTAGCTGCAGGCTTCGATGTTAGTGATAAAACTGTTTTAATTCACTTGAAGCAAATTGGGAAGATTAAAAAGCTTGAAAGCACGACAACGCCAGACCACACACTGCGCAACAGACGGCTACCAAATTAGAAGAGCTTGAATTGGAATGTCTTAGACATCCTCCGTACTCCCCGGACCTTGCTCCAACAGATTACCATTTTTTTCGCAATTTGGATAACTTTTTGCAAGGGAAAAAATTCAACTCCGATGGGGCAGTCCAAATCGCCTTCAAAGATTTTATTGATTCCCGTCCGACTGGTTTTTTTAGTAAAGGGATCAATGAACTACCTATAAGATGGCAAAAGTGCATTGAAAACAATGGTTCATACTTTGATTAATTAAATATATTATATTAAAAAATATTCGACTTTTTGTTCCTTCCATACAAAACGCCAATTTCATATGTAAGGACCTAATATTTTTATAAATCAATGAGTGCCTCTTATTTCTTTTATTTATTTTTTTCAAAGTTTCCATAAAGGTTGCATTTATGCGTTAAACTTGAAACGTTTATTTTCTCTTGACTGTACTTACCTGTCAAAAAGTAACCTAGATAAAGTCGATAAGACAGAGATTAAAACAGAAGAAGAACTAGCAGGTGATCTGGGGGGCTGGACGGGGGGTTCAGGGGATTAGACCGAAGTAAATTAGGATTTACTCCTTACTTGGTACTTACTTGGTAGGTAGGTACGGTAGCTATTACCTATAATCAGAAGAAGTAAGTACCTATATCCCAATCGAAGAATAGCATGGGGTACAAATATCACCTTAACCATAAAGTTTTACTTAATATGCATAACATTCATAGTATATATATATAGGTACTGTGGGGCCTATTAAATTATACAACTTAATAATAATCACGTTTATTCCGAACGAACGTGTTTACATCAACGCGCTTATTCTACGACTCTTTTTTCAAAACAAAAGACTACTAGAAATAATTTGAAAGCTCATTCAAAATTCGCTTGAATATTTAAATGCAACCAGAGTTATTTTCTGTCGGCCTGCACAACATAAGCCAGGTTTTGCCGACAACCGTTAGAGTACTCTGTCTTATGTTTAGACGCTAAGAAAAAGAAGATATTAAGTATAGCTGACCCCGGCGAACTTCATACTGCCTCAGAATTAAATAATGTGACAGTTTAATAGACACGTGGCGCCATCTATTATCATAATAACGTTATTGTTGTTTTCCTCGGGAACAGCACTTTTTTCGGGATAAAAGGTACCCTATGTCCGGATAATCGGTTCAGTGGTTTAGGCATGAAAAGGTAAAACAAACAAACAAACTTACTTTCGCGTTTATACGAGTAATAGGTATTAGTTTGGATAATATTATAGAGTAGAATACTCTTCATTATGTACATATATATTATCTTCTTCTTAGCGTGTCGATAGCAATCTAAACGGACTCGGCCCAGAATTCGGCTACTTGTGTGGCGCCATCATGCATCACCAGCATCCACCAGTTCCTGTAACATGCAGCTGACAGGACACGCAGGACATGATATTTAGTGTACCATCGTTTGTGGAACAGTACCACATTTACATTCCAAGGCGGAGTCGTCTATGAATCTCCGCCTGAACAGGTTTTCCGTGCTTCGGCCAACCTGGGTCCGGAATCTGTTAAAAGACTTCCAGGTTGCCCAAGGTAACTCATGTCCAGGTGGGAGGTCTTCAGCGGTTGGGACGAACGGTTTGTATAAGGAAGTACTGTCTTGCCTCGGTACTTAATATGTAATTTAGTTAAACCATAGGTACCCCCCCATAAAGTGATAGCGCTGTACAATTTAAAATGAATTTAATCATTACCAACACCTTTATACCTTTGTTAGTAGGCGGTCATAATTTATCCGTAGGGCACATGGAGCAGGAATAGATGGAGAGCCACCTTGTGGTACAATATGATCATTTTTATTAATGTCACAAGCATAATATGTATTCGAAGTTTTAATATAGCTCCCTAGAATTTAGATCATAAATAGTGAAACAAAATAATTTAGGAAAATTACAGTTTCTCACTATCAATACAGAAACAGATTCAATATTTGATATTATTAGTCCCAAAGTTAAACCTTATCTGAACTCAATAATCAAACTAAAGCTGCCTAAACCATGTTTTGAAGCAGTGTAACAACGGCCAGTACCTACTCTATTTTTTTATTTATTCATTTATTTCAGGCGACCCAGGCCCATAGATATATACCTTAACCTAAAAATACATATTTTTACTATATAAAATAATTAGTGTGTTGTTGTTGTGAATAGTTGTTGTTGTTGTGAGTTGTTGTTGTTGTATGTTAGTGAGTTGTGGAACACAACGCTGATAGTGCTGCATGAAATATTTTTTAAATTGCGTTACTAACAAACCAATTTTAAAAGATTTCAGGGAGAAAGAAAAGTGGTGTGTGCTTTCGTAATACCCCGTGGTTTAAAAGGTAGGCTGGGCTCCCATAATCATATTTACAGCTAGCCTACGTCGCCTTTGTTTCGTTCATTATTCAGTCTTTTGTCTTTCCCGTAATAACTTTTAACCCCTTTAGTATCTTCGCTTTGTAGCTAAAACAATTTTTGTTCCTGGATTTTCGAGGGAAGAATTGATTGATGGTCAGGAAATGTGAAGAAGAATATTTCCTTGGGCTATTTATTATTTTTGGTTGTAGTCATATTTCCAAGTAAAAAGGGGATTAATTTATGTCGCTAGTTACTTCTTTTTTGGTGTGTAAGTAAAGTCATTGACAAGTGGCTTTTATTCATCACGAGTTACTCAGCAATTTTAAAAGGTTGTTTTTTTGTTAAAAATACCGTTTATACTTTAATTTAGTAAGAAAACTGTTATTTGGACATTACAAACAAACACTTCAATTTTATTTATTTGTATATTATGTATAGATTTAATGAATGGCTGGTTGATGTCGATCAACTTTGTGTGCAAAAACACCTGTTTTTACAATAAATGTTTGTGTTATAATAATATTATGTTTTGCATTTACCTACTTAGCATACTTATATGCTGAAATGATTATGATTGTAAAGTCTTGCAAATTATATTTATTTGAGATTCATTACCCACTGTTAAACTTTATTCTTCTAGAAGTTCTGAAGTTTATCATAATATATTTTCTTTGACTTATTAAACTTATCTCAGTAATTATAGCAGGTTCTTAGGCAACTTGCTTACCAAAATTATGTTGCTCATTAAGGCGGATCACACACTACAACGCGTCACGTGACGGGGCACGGGAAACGGCGCCAAATTCCCCGCGCGGAAACGCGTTTTAATTAAAGGAGAGGTCAAAAGTGGTACTAAATTCCGAAGATTTTTAAACGCTAATGTGATGTACCTTATTAGAAAGCTTATTTATTAAGCTACTCGATTATAGTTAAATATGATTTTTTCAGGCGCCCGTTTTTGTAAAAAAGTGAAAAATGTTTCAGTACAACGAAACGCACGTAGCCTTTATTTATTCATTTCTATGGAATATAATTATTTTAAATGTGGCTAAAGTTTCTGTTTCTATTAAATACTTTGAGATTTTATTATAATTTTAGCTGCAGCTCCATGAAATTGAGACAGAAAATATAAATTATCATGACAATGCAATATCAAAATTTGTCGAAAACAGGTCAAATCTGTAAATGTCAGAATGACGTTAAAAAAAATCATAACCCAGTGGTTATGATTTTTACATTGCACCAGTGCTTGTACCAGTGTACAAGCCCGCGAGGCGGAGTGTATATATAAGGTCCCATTAAAATAGGTGGTGTGACTGTCTGTCACTTAGACCTATTTAATCACAAATTATTATATTTATTTTGAAACTGGCACATGATTCGGGCCACTTAGAAACGCATTAAATCTCAATTCTGTGGGATGACGGTTTGACACGTTACCCTAATAAATAACAAAATATCCTATTTCTTTAAAATTGTAAAACAATAGTGAACCTGTTGGAAACCCATTCCATTTACACTTTATGGGCAATTTACGTCACTTAAGATGCACTTGAGATGCAGTATTTTGTACGAATTCTAAGGACGACCCAAACCCATCACCGACATCTGGTTATCGTAAATATGGCCCCTGAACCGATGTTCCAAGAAACGAGGGAAAGGGGCTCTGAAGTGGTGAGATGGTATGTGAGAAATTAGAACAAGGACGGAGGGGCAGTCGGGGTTGATCGGCTTTAGAGGACGGACTTGCGAGTCCAGGCTAGTTAAGTTAGGAGGGTGAACACTAGGAGACCACGAGAGTGAGTCGTTGACGTAGGCTAGACGAGCAGAGTCAGAACTTAGGCAATAGCAATAAAACTATATGCCTGATTGAGAGCACGTGAGGACGAAAGTATTATTTAATACATTACATAATATGTGTTGCTTTAGACTAGGTTATATTAGTCTAGTATAATGTGAGTAGCGTGTAAGGCGCGAGAATCTCAGTGTGTGTGAGTGAACGACTGGATCGGGTGAGTGTTGAATATTTATCCCTCCTTGTTCCTAAATGACTAAATCGAGGTACCCTACACATGCGTTTGGTTCTAGGGACTCGGGGAAAGCCCTCTATAGGACATGACACCTGGGCGAGCACACCGCTTATGGAAGGCTGAACCGAACTCGCATCTCGTTAGGGCCAATTTGAATTATAGTGCTACCTTGTAGTCTGTTGTTCTTGTTTACGAACACAAACCAACCAAACGTTAGTGATGGCTACCTTTCCCTATGGACTGACTAACTGCAGGATACCTTACATTGTACTTGATCTGCGCACACTTCCCGGGAGCGGGGGTAGGCTTCACCAAGTACCACTAACTGGATTGATAGTCGTTCTAAGGAACGTTAGAAGTTGTGTCTCGTTAAATCACACCCGGCCCCCGTAGGCCTCTTACTGATACAAAAAAATAATATTTAGCGAGACACATAATTTGGATGCCCAGATGGAAAGGCCCCAGTAGATAGATAGGCAAGAATGATTGCAAAACAGCCAATTACACTGCAAGCATCCTCGAACCTGGGTAGATTAAGGAAGTGCGAAGTGACGATTTAAAATAACCACTTCGGCGTATAGCAAGGCAATTCGTAAGGAATTCTACAACCGACTGACGATGCGGTACGCTTGCACTAGTTTTGTGTTATCTCAGTAAAGGGTGAGTAGTCCGTTATAAGGGGATATTAATACAGCACGCGTCCAGCACTTCTGGAGACTTGTCTCGCTCAATGGTAGAGGCACTTCGCAGTCCCTTACCTTAGGATTGAGTAAGACATGCTTGAGTATAGGGAACGTGTCCTGCTGGAACCGCAGCAGGTCCTCTCTAGGCCTATGTACGTAATTGTAGGACTGGCGGCACACGTACGACGTATCAGCTGTTGTAAAGCGGCCCTACGTCTCTGGGGTGGGTCAGATTATTGTAAGAACATACAGTAACGTAACCTAAAACAATGTAATCTCCAACGCAAGCGTTACGTGTCAATTACCCTTTTGTTTTCCTCTCATGTCTTCTAACTTTCATAATCAAAAGAAAAGTAGATTTCCTTTCCTTATTCATCTTATCAATGAATTCCCAACCTTATTTTATATTGAAATTGTTTCTTCCCCTCCTTGTTCCCCATCTTCCCAAGTCGGGACAAGGCAAAACACTTCATGGGAATTCATTACAATCGGTGGGAGAGTGTCCAGTCTGGAGACGAGCTCTACAGAGTCGTACGGTGGCGGGGTGCGACTCTTCCCCATTAAGGGGAACCGACCCAAACACTGATATTTAACATAATTAGGAAAAACGAAAATTTTATCAGCCTAGGGTCGTTTAGGAACAGTCACAAGTGGTGCCGTGACCAGGATTCTCGTCATTAAATGTACTGATTTACTTTAGTGCAACGAGAAAGAACAAAATATGGGTTACTATGAAAATAACACAACGTATACAAAAATAACACAACGTAATGTTATGGTTCTATTCTGCGATCAGTAATACTAATTATTGATCGGAGGTTTTATTAATTGTTAGGAACGAGTTACAACGGTTAAAATAACTTAGTTTATTATAGGGTTCATAAAAATCTTTTGTGTATAAGTGGCCAGGAGCCACATGGCGCGTCAAAGAAAAAAAATGGTCGGGGACATTCCATGCGAAGTCCCCGACACGTGAATGGTTGTGTTGCACAATAATAATGTTGGTTGAATTATTCAACTACTGGTAGCGGGTTCAATTCCCGTTTGATTTATTTGCTGATGTGCTTAGATTCTATTGTCATTAATTTTGGATTCGATGTCCACCTGATGTTATTGGTTTATTATAAGCGTTTGAACTCCATTGACATGGATATTGGGTTCGATTCCCGCCAGATGTATTGTTTTATGATTGCTTGGAATTCCTGTGTCACGGCTTGGGGGTTCAATTCCCGCATTAATGGTAGAGCTTTGGTTCCGACGCTACTAATAGTGGGTTAGATCCCTATATGCATGGACATATTTTGAGTAGGTAGGTAATGGTATGATTGTTGCTTGGACTCCTGTGTTACTGCAATAAAGGGTTCGATTCTTTGCAAACGTAAGTTTAGTATCTGACAGTATGTGTGAATACGGTAATAATAGGGTCCACTCTCTTCACACGTGAGTTTAGTATATGACAGTAGGTATGACTGTGTTACTGCAATAAAGGGTTCGATTCCCTGCAAATGTGAGTTTTTACCGACTTCACAAAAAGGAGGAGGTACTATGTTCGGCTGTTTGTATGTTTTTTATTATTATTACTATTTTTATTATTATTTTGTATGTTTGTTCATCGAATACTCCGCCAATTGTCGATGGATTTTCAAAATTCTTTTTTTGTTCGAAAGTAGATAGTTTTGAGGTGGTCCCATTGTCACCAAGTTAGGATCTGATGATGGGATCTTAGAGAAATCGAAGGCAACCCTCAAATTTTATAGGCTCACTTATTGTTTTTCGCATATTTTATGAAGTATCTTGTTTATTTGCGTATGGTTGTCACCATCTCAGGTAGCTGGGCTGATGATGGAAGGTACATTAACTATCATCATAAGAAGTAAACATAAAACTTTCCATCTCTGAAGTCGGTGACGTATGTTGTATAATTGAATAGATACTCGTTTGGCTTTATTTCAAATTCCAGGATATTTAAGTCTTCACTCGGCTGCCTCTACGCTATGTCTGAACCATTGGTTTGTGAGTTGTGCTTGGTTTGAAGTTCCTTCAAAAACAGCTGACCTCGGCTGACTGCTGTAGCATGGCTCCTGTTACGAAGCTAAGTTTCACTTTTATTAGACACTTGAGTTACCCGTAGATACGTGTATGATTTTTGTTATCTTACTAGAAATTACAGGTTCATGTTTTAGGGCAATGGTACTATAGTTACCAGTTCAAATATACCAAATGGTGTTTTGTCAACACCTTTATGATCTGAGTGGATAATTAGCAGCATTGTGAGCTAGTAAGCCAATAATTCGTTGCGCAGTAGGCTGCGCAACCATCTTAGAGGATGCCTTTATTTTCTAATCAGTATAACTTCCCAACTCTTATTAGAATTCAAAACTGTTCTAACCTCTTAGAATCAGAGGGGGGTGACTAATTGGAATGAAGTTTAATATGTTTATGTGCGGACTATTTCAGCTGATCTTGGATATGACTGCTGATAGCTGACTAAGCTGTCCTAGGAGAGGCCTCTGCCAGCGGCAACTGCGACTAGGCTGAGTTTAGAACAATGGAGCACCGTAGGTAGCGTGGCTCAATAGCATAAATACTCTTAAAAGAGTCCCTGGTATGTAAAACTATATTATAAGCATGCACGGGTTTTCTGTACTAAGCTGAGGTACAGTAATGTTATTTACATTATCATGAACAGAGTATTTGGAAGAGGGATAATAGTTTGAATATTATAAAACAATTAATTGCTTGTGTATTGGTTGAAGATACTTCTGTGAAACAGTATAAAATTATAGCAGACATTGTATCTTACTGGGATCTTATTGGATTCATGTCCCAATTAGAATAAGTACAATTATTTGGTAAATATAGCGGATAGGTATAAGTGTATCTTCTGTAACACTTTCAAGGAGAGGCATAGTATCCTATTATGAAAGCTCATCCGCTGTACTGCGTCACGCGTCTGATTTTCAGAGGGGGGAATGTGACTGTCTGTCACTTAGACCTATTTAATCACAAATTATTATATTTATTTTGAAACTGGCACATGATTCGGGCCACTTAGAAACGCATTAAATCTCAATTCTGTGGGATGACGGTTTGACACGTTACCCTAATAAATAACAAAATATCCTATTTCTTTAAAATTGTAAAACAATAGTGAACCTGTTGGAAACCCATTCCATTTACACTTTATGGGCAATTTACGTCACTTAAGATGCACTTGAGATGCAGTATTTTGTACGAATTCTAAGGACGACCCAAACCCATCACCGACATCTGGTTATCGTAAATATGGCCCCTGAACCGATGTTCCAAGAAACGAGGGAAAGGGGCTCTGAAGTGGTGAGATGGTATGTGAGAAATTAGAACAAGGACGGAGGGGCAGTCGGGGTTGATCGGCTTTAGAGGACGGACTTGCGAGTCCAGGCTAGTTAAGTTAGGAGGGTGAACACTAGGAGACCACGAGAGTGAGTCGTTGACGTAGGCTAGACGAGCAGAGTCAGAACTTAGGCAATAGCAATAAAACTATATGCCTGATTGAGAGCACGTGAGGACGAAAGTATTATTTAATACATTACATAATATGTGTTGCTTTAGACTAGGTTATATTAGTCTAGTATAATGTGAGTAGCGTGTAAGGCGCGAGAATCTCAGTGTGTGTGAGTGAACGACTGGATCGGGTGAGTGTTGAATATTTATCCCTCCTTGTTCCTAAATGACTAAATCGAGGTACCCTACACATGCGTTTGGTTCTAGGGACTCGGGGAAAGCCCTCTATAGGACATGACACCTGGGCGAGCACACCGCTTATGGAAGGCTGAACCGAACTCGCATCTCGTTAGGGCCAATTTGAATTATAGTGCTACCTTGTAGTCTGTTGTTCTTGTTTACGAACACAAACCAACCAAACGTTAGTGATGGCTACCTTTCCCTATGGACTGACTAACTGCAGGATACCTTACATTGTACTTGATCTGCGCACACTTCCCGGGAGCGGGGGTAGGCTTCACCAAGTACCACTAACTGGATTGATAGTCGTTCTAAGGAACGTTAGAAGTTGTGTCTCGTTAAATCACACCCGGCCCCCGTAGGCCTCTTACTGATACAAAAAAATAATATTTAGCGAGACACATAATTTGGATGCCCAGATGGAAAGGCCCCAGTAGATAGATAGGCAAGAATGATTGCAAAACAGCCAATTACACTGCAAGCATCCTCGAACCTGGGTAGATTAAGGAAGTGCGAAGTGACGATTTAAAATAACCACTTCGGCGTATAGCAAGGCAATTCGTAAGGAATTCTACAACCGACTGACGATGCGGTACGCTTGCACTAGTTTTGTGTTATCTCAGTAAAGGGTGAGTAGTCCGTTATAAGGGGATATTAATACAGCACGCGTCCAGCACTTCTGGAGACTTGTCTCGCTCAATGGTAGAGGCACTTCGCAGTCCCTTACCTTAGGATTGAGTAAGACATGCTTGAGTATAGGGAACGTGTCCTGCTGGAACCGCAGCAGGTCCTCTCTAGGCCTATGTACGTAATTGTAGGACTGGCGGCACACGTACGACGTATCAGCTGTTGTAAAGCGGCCCTACGTCTCTGGGGTGGGTCAGATTATTGTAAGAACATACAGTAACGTAACCTAAAACAATGTAATCTCCAACGCAAGCGTTACGTGTCAATTACCCTTTTGTTTTCCTCTCATGTCTTCTAACTTTCATAATCAAAAGAAAAGTAGATTTCCTTTCCTTATTCATCTTATCAATGAATTCCCAACCTTATTTTATATTGAAATTGTTTCTTCCCCTCCTTGTTCCCCATCTTCCCAAGTCGGGACAAGGCAAAACACTTCATGGGAATTCATTACAATCGGTGGGAGAGTGTCCAGTCTGGAGACGAGCTCTACAGAGTCGTACGGTGGCGGGGTGCGACTCTTCCCCATTAAGGGGAACCGACCCAAACACTGATATTTAACATAATTAGGAAAAACGAAAATTTTATCAGCCTAGGGTCGTTTAGGAACAGTCACAGTGGGCAAACTTTTAGAAATCATTCAGACCACCAAAATAAGGACGATGGTAAAAAAATATATACGAAAAACGCATTAGATACTTTACAAGAAAAAAAATCAGGTAACGAAAATACACTAATTTATTATTTTAAGTCAAAATAAAATCACTTTAATCAGTGTTTTTTTTTTGCTTGGATATCTTTGGTTATACGTACTGAGCGCAGTGTTGTCCATCTATTTTAATGGGACCCTGTATATGTAGAAAAATACGTCAACAAATGTATTAATGTTCTTAATTATAAAGTTCAAGTATGTACATAGCCACTTATTTTTATGATAATTGACAATGAGAAATGATAATGGCGACAATGGCGCTGACTGACACTGTCATTGTCACGTCATTTGCCACAGGGCTGCCAACACTAAAATATAAATAATGTTTGTAGTTATTGATGCAAGCATTTTATTTTTCAACACTTGATTTAAAAAAAAAATGGGTGGTTGTAAAAAAAAATTAAATACCCAATGACGTCAAAATAATTACCCTCTTTCAGCTCATAAAGCTCAGAAGGCTGTTTAAATTTTCAATTATTATAGTACCAAGCCCCATACATTTATTGAACGTCTCCTTTTTGTGAAATAAATCACGCGCGGGAGCGTGTTATCTGCGCCCCGTCGCGTGGCGCGTTGTAGAGTGAAATCCACCAAAGATGATCCAAGATTTCAAAGCTTTAGAAAATCTTCTAGATTCCTTTTAGTTTTATTCTGAAAACAAGACACTTGTTAGTAGAGGTTCACGCTTGACCTTCATAGCATTAGTTTTCCAACCAAAGCAAGTACCATCATCGACGTAGAAATTGTAAACGCCTCGTCTTCGTTCGCATCACCAACAAGGACATTATAAGCTCGTCTTCTACATTTGAACTTTATAACACTGCCCATAAAGTTTAATATTCCAAGTGAAAAGTCACCAAACAATCTTTAGCTCTGTCCCCCTCTCGGTCTGTACGGATCTTTAGGGTGTCATGATCGCCAGGTTTCGAATCACAATTATATAGACAATAGCTTCAGCCCGCGACTTCGTTCGCGTGAAACTTCTTGTTTCCCCCGAGCCACCCCGTCGTATCGCATCACCCGCCCGCGCTATCACTTAACGTTCTTTTTGACTTTTTTTCTTTTTGCTCGGCTCCTAAGGGTCATAGCGTGATGTTAAATAGTCTATAGCCTTCCTCAATAATTGGGCTATCAAATGCAAGAAGATTTTTTTAAATCCGACTGGTAGTTCCAGAGATTACCCCCTACATACAAACTTACAAACATACAAACTTACAAATTTTACCTCTTTATAATATTAGTATAGATAACATTAAAACTCGTTTAGTATCCGAAGGTCGGACAGTCACTTTGGGTAAAACAACAACAGCAATCCTTTTGCATTGGCAAAACACAATTTTGTATTTACCAACTAGAGCAGTAGCACATTTATTCAGCTTTTAATTGATTTAAAAATAATACTACAGGCAATATGGACAACTAATTTTAAAATATAATTTTTGTGTAGTGTTATTTAATTAATTTAACGTTATTAATAATCGTGCATGTGCGCCTTCTGTTATAATAATAATTGAAAAAGTAATGTATATTTTAAAAGAAAGCCATTTCTTTTAAGTTCGCAATCAATTCATTTCGTTTCATTCGCTATTCGTGCATCCTTCAAGTCCGTTTTTGCTGTGAAAAACATTTAAGAAAAATGTTTAGGTAAGTAACATGATTGCCTATAATTCCACTGTTGCTGTCTAAGGGGCAACATTACCTATATTTTTTTTGTTTAAAGTCATCATCAAATTCTGCCTAGCCTTTTCTCAACTATGTTGGGGTTGGCTTCCAGTCTAACCGGATGTAGCTGAAAACCAGTATTTTATATGGAGCGACTGCCTATCTGACCTCCACAACCCACTTACTGGGTAATACGATACCCCTTTTGGTAAGACTGGTTGTTAGACTTTCGGGTTATAAAAGTGCTGTGTTTCGGGCTTCTGACTACCCGTAATGACTGTCAAAGATCCACAAATGATAGCCGGGACCAACGGCTTACCGTACTTTCTGAGGAACGGAGGGGTCTCAGTATGTGATTATGGTCATTTTGTACTTAAAATATTAGTAATTAAGCTTTTATTTAACATTAGAACTGGTTTGTACCTACTCCTTTTATGTTTTTTTTTTTGTTGGTCATTAATCCGTCGTTTGCAATGTTATGTCATTATGATGCATCGTGATGGCATAGCACTCAACGATGAACAATAACAATAAACGATAGCCGGTTGGACACCGAGTTTATACAGGATGGTATGGACATCGAAGAACTAAAACCATGAATTCGGCACATTATTCTAAACACCCTAGCTTATATTTTTTTTATATAATAACCTGTGATCGGAGTAGGTAGATTGATTTTTGGTACTTGTATCGTAAATGCCCACATAAAGAATAACGTGGATAAGCCTTTTTCCCGGAAAGTAATTCCGGTATTTCCGGATCCAATTAAATATTTTTACATGTTGGTAGTGATATTATTACTACTTAATTCAAAATTTAAAGGAAAGTATCAAAACTAAATTAATTTATTATTTATCTGTTGAATAATAAAAACAATCGAATTCCGAAATTCCGGAGGAATGTCCATATACGCTTCGGATCAATGACCTCAATTCAATCTACCTACTCCGATCACTGATAATAACCCACGAAAAATTTCAACTAAGATTGGTCCAGAATTATGTACTGAATCCATGTTAACAGGTTGTGCGTCGATGTCCTGCCAGCCTGTATAAAGGTATGTATGTAAGGATCGTAGCAGGTGGCTTTCTGCCTACCCCCATGGGAAGAAAGCGTGACTTTATGTTTGTACGAAGTCTATTCAAACTTATGTTTCAAATTAATATTTCTTCAAGTTAAACCAATATCAACTTTATTTTAATGGGAATTAAGTTGATTTCAGAGTGACTATCACTGTTGAAAGAGTTATAAAAATATTTGAGTTTGTAGCGTAAACTGAACTTTATTCTGTAGGATTTAAAGTTATTTTTCCATAAACTCATATTTGTTTACATTTTTGGCAAATAAAACGCGAATGCAAATTAAGTAAGTACGTAACTCATACTGATGACAGTAGCATTTTTACTAGGTTCGGATTGGCTCGTGTTAAGCTCGTTACTTGATGGTAAGCGATAATAAGGTCGACAATGGAGTACTTGTGAACTAACTTCATCTGTTTGTGCTCTTCAGCCTCAGCAATGCATCATGTCTGATGCCCTCGACAGGGGCAGGTCCTCAGATGTTCGCTGCTACGCTGCAGTACTTCGCAGCAGCACAGTGTCTTCTCAACCATGGGACCGTGCCGGAATCGAATATTGCAAGTATGTCCTTATATTATTTCTTAGACGAGGTACTATAATAACTCCTCGTTATTATAATGCCGGGCCGTTTAGCCTAGATAAACTATAATTACTCGTTTTATACGAGAAATTATGCTATAAACATTCTTATATTTTTGTGTACAATATTTTACATTATGAAACACTTGTCAGATATTCATGAAGGTTTGGAGGGAAGCACCAAATAAGCTATAATCTTTACAGTACTTTTTTTTTTCGTGTGTAAATCCTCATGGATGTCCACCACCCTGGGGTGGGTGGAGGGGTCTGTCTGACTCTTACTGACTAAACACACACGGTGTCCTGCTGGTACCTTTAGCCGGGGGTGCTGGAGTGCTTGCGCATTTCGTCACGCCAGGTGTACCTACCACACAAAACGTATGGTTAAAGAACTCGGTCGAGGAATGATTTTCACAATAACAGTAGCATTTCTGCGTCTGGTTTCGATGTACAGTAATCAAAAGAGATAAATAACCAGTGTCGCCGGATATAGTTGAAGTTTACTATGAAACCGATGGATGTTTTTGAATGAAATTTAACTTGACAAATGAACTGTTTGTTTCCTGTTAATTATTAAATTAAATTTTATTCAGAAACATCCACCGGTTTCTTACTAAACTTCAACTATATCCGATGACCCTGGTCACTTATCTCCTTTGGTGACCGTACCTAGGAAAGGGTGCCGTGCCTGTGAAACTGGTGGAAAATTTACAGATGACTTCACCTTTAATCTCTAAATTTGGAAAAACATCGGCAATCCTGGAAATTGTTCATCACCAACAACACCATCGTGTTGTTTTAAATGTTGATTAATACCACTTTCGATGTGAAAGGAAGAAATAAAATACGTTTATTCATCAAAAGTCGTCGTGTTCGCGCGTCGTTCATTTTTTTTTTTTAAATCTAGAATCCTGTTTGGGAACAGGCACGTCATTTGCACTTTCATTTATCGTTTTGTTTAATACCGCAAAATATTTTATACATACGAAAATTCATTTTTCAGATTTCCAAAGTTTCGACTTCGTGATAGTCGGCGGTGGAACAGCATTTTTTTTATAGATGGGAAATCATCAAATGACCCCTCCCGCTCTGGGTGGAGCGGAAGGGAGTGTCAGACTCTTACTGACTAAAACCCATCCGTGTTCCTTCCTTAGCCCTTTATGTTCCGGGGCAGCGGTAACCCTTTTGGACAATCCCGCACCCCCGGCAGGCTTCGGCCCTGGCAGGTCCTTTCCTTTTTTGTTTAATACTGTAAAAGATTTTATAAATACGAAAATTCATTTTTCAGATTTCCAAAGTTTTGACTTCGTTATAGTCGGCGGTGGAACAGCAGGGATTGTGGTCGCGAAACGACTTAGTGAAGTTAAAGGGTGGAAAATATTGCTCATAGAGGCTGGAGGCGACCCGCCTGTTGAATCTTATGTAAGTACCGAAGAGGACATAGCTCTTAGGACATAAGCCGTTTATATAATAAAGGTGTTACTTTACCTACAAATATCTTAATACACTAAAGATTTATTTGTTAAGCAATTACCGTTAGCAAATCCAATCTGCGGGGTAATTACGTAACAGTGTAATTACGTAACCATGGCTTTCATTTTGACAGTTCAACAACATTCATTGTGTTATTTACGTAGTTGGGTAGACAAATTCTCGCTTCGCTCGCTCGGCTCGTGCGTAGGGGTCGCAGTTTTAACCTAACCTAACCTATTTTTTTTTAAATACATAAACAAATCTAACTACAAAAAAAAACATACAGACATCCGAACATAGTACCTCCTCCTTTTTGTGAAGTCGGTAAAAAATACATACATGTTCTACTAAAATACATGTGAACATTACATCAAATGAACATTATACCTTTTGATCATTAGCGCAAATGTTGTTATAGCAAATAAATATTCGATGAACTGAAAATTCTGTCAAACGATATTATACAAAGTGATGATTTTCTTAAACGTTGTTCGATTTAGTAATATTATATCAAACGTTGTTCTATCAAACAAGGGTGAACCTATTGTAACACTATGGTTACTCCAAAATTTGCAGATACCAGGCTTGGATAATACGATGGCTGGCAGTGAATTCAACTGGAATTCGGTATCAACGAACAATGGAGCGATAGATCAGGCGATTGTTAACGGCTCCATAAACCTGTCGAGGGGCAAAATGTTCGGAGGAAGCAGCAGTCTCAATGAAATGCACTATATTCGGGGACACGACCAGGATTTCCAAAAATGGTTTGATGCCGGCAATGTAGACTGGAGTTTTGATGACGCACAACGATGTTTTAAGAAAGCTGAAAGTCTTCAAAACAAGAAATTATTAAAAGATCCTACCATTTGCAAGTTTTATGGGAAAGAAGGACCAATAGTTATAAATAGATTCAACAGCACTAAAAGAGATCTTACTAATGAAGTCTTAAAGGCTTGGCATGAAATTGGAATCAAGTATGTTCCTGACTTGAATGTTGCTGGTCTTATGGGTTCTGGTATTGTAACGGCAACAGCAGCGGATGGAGTTAGACAAAGTACTAATACGGGGTATTTAGAGCCAATCAAGAACAAATGGAACGTGAAAATAATTAAAAACGCTTTCGTAAGGAAGATATTGATAACGCAGGATTCCAAACTAGCTTTTGGTGTTGAAGTACAAAAAGATAGTAGGATCCTAAATTTTTATTCAACACATGAAGTAATTCTCAGTGCTGGAGCGGTGAACACTCCTCAACTTCTAATGTTGTCGGGTATTGGTCCTGAAGAACATCTTCGTTCAAAAAATATTACATGTTTAGTTAATTCTCCAATGGTAGGACAAAACTTGCAGGATCATCTCTCAGTTCCAATAACTATATATGGTGATAGGCCAGAGAAAATTACAATGAAGGAAAGTCATCGAGATGTAGTAAATTACATTTTAGACCGAACGGGAAGCTTAGCCGAAAGTAGTATGTTCACAGATATAACAGCATTTTATTCCACCCAGAACATTTTATCTCCTCCAGAATTCCAACTCTATCTATCAATAATACCGAAGAACACTTTTGACTTGAAGCAATTCTTGAAATCACAATATAGATACAAAAATTCCATTGTGGATTCCATAGCAATATTTAACAAAAACCATTCACTGTATTTCTTTGCTCTCAGCCTTTTGCACCCATATTCAACAGGCAACATCTCCTTAACTACAAATAACCCTGAAGACCCTCCACATATATTCACAAATTACTTTAGTGACCCAAGAGATTTGAAAGCATCAGTTCAAGGAATCAAGATGGCATCAAGACTTGCAAAAACCACATTTTTCAAGAACATAGGAGGGTTTTTGGGAAGAATGAAATGGCCTGCTTGCGACAGTTTTGAATTAGATGGTGACAAATACTGGGAATGTGTCAGTACTAACATGGTAACTTCAATGAGTCATCTGGTAGGTACTTGTAAGATGGGACCTAATCCGAAGACATCAGTCGTGAATAGTAGATTGAAAGTCCATGGGGTAACGCGCCTAAGAGTGGTAGATGCAAGTGTAATGCCTGATATAACCAGTGGTAATATAAATGCACCTACTATTATGATAGCAGAGAGAGCAGCAGAGTTCATTAAAGAAGAATATAACAATTTTTGATAATAATTATATTCGATAACCCATTTTGAATAAAAAGATATTTTAAATGTTATTTATAGCACTGTGACCCAAACCCGCACTTAAATCCCGCTTTTCTGTGGTAGTGTAGTTAATTTTTACACCGAAAAGCGTGCCTTAACCTTTCGTATCGTTCGAACGTAGATCCACGCGAGACACAATGGCTTTTTAATTGTGTCTGTAATTACGGCATTCAACCGGTTAAATGTGGGTTTAAGTCACACGAGCTATAAAATACAATAATGGACTACTTAAGTTACACGTATCGTAAATATACTATTTGAAGATATAGTTTTTATTTTTGAGATGTTACATCGCACCGGATCTCTACGTAAAATAAGTGCAGTGCCCATGATCAGTATAATTTTAAGATTTTTAATTTATGGTAAATAATGCAAAAATTATCTTTACAAAAGTACTGAGAGAAACATTATGCTTTGCAAGATTTTGTAACAAGGGGCTAATTACATAATTACAATTAAATTAGGTAAAACGAAAACATTTTTATACAAAATGAAATTTTGTAAAGATGGTTAAAGTTTTTTTTTTCTTTAAACTCCTGGAACATTGTTACGATAATGAAGTGCTTACAATTAATAATTTTGAACTTCCACCTTTGGAGCGAAATGCTAAAATTATTTTCATTCTGTTCTATTATTGTTTGGGTTTTTATTTTTTCCTAACAAAAGCATGAAGTACCTACTACAACTCTTTGTTTGAGGAACCCTCAAAACACCGGTTTTTTTTATTTTGGAATTATGAAGAAAGGTAATTAATTCGTAACAATACTGGAACTACTTATACAATATCTTGTTTTGGCCCAATTTATTTATAAACATGTAACACCTTTTGATTTGTATGTACAACTGCGGTCAATGGCGGTCGACCACTTTTCACCCTTATGCCCTTGGTAATAAGGTTGAAAAGTGGTCCGCGATGGTACATCTATACATATAATAAAACAGTAAAAAAACTGTGTCTGTACATTCAATATATTAAAAAAAAAAATATTGAGGGGGGTTTAGAAACAGTAATAGGGCACGAATCTAAAAAAAAAAAAATGTCTGTGTGTCTGTTTGTTTGTACACGCTAATCTTCGGAACTACTGGACGGATTTCAATGATTTTTTTTATGTTGTATAGGTATTATGTCTGGGCAACATATAGACTATAATTTTTCTTGGAAACTTGAACACCTGATGCAGAACCGCAACAGACCAGCTAAACTATAAGAGATATATAAATGGTACTATAGCATTAATTGTTCCACGTGATGAGCATTTTTTGCTGAGAGAATAAATTTGAAGATCTGGAACACCTGATGTGGAACTCGAGCCCAGCTACACTATAACACATATAGGAATGACGTCTTAGCAAAAGTTGTTCGGTCTGATGGGCATTTCCTGTTGACTTATAAAAATCGAAGATCAGAAACATCTGATGTGGAAATCAAAGCTATCACTAATTTCACTGTATAATTATAAAATAACATAAGCTTGGAGTACCTCCACGCGGTGAAGGCGGTAACAGTTTAGGACTGATTTTCGATGACGATGGTATATCATTGAAAATTTGACTCTACTGGCCAAAACTCCCATTTTTTTTTTATCGAATAAATATGCCTTCGGGCTTATGTTATTTGAGTGTTTAATTTCCTTTTCCATTTATCTTCGTGACACGGTACCCTACTCTTCTGCGTTACCGGGGTAACGCAGAAGAGCAGTCACTTAGATTTTAATTGATCAGGTATCTTCACAATAAAACTATAACCATGCCTAGAAAGAGGTCAAATCTTTCCTAATATTCCAAAAGAGCTAAAAGATTGAGGATCATAAGATCCCAAGAATCTACCGAAGAGCGTCAGGTGAGCCTTGATACTGTTCAACATCAGGCTGCAACTCGCTCCGTGGAAACCTCTTCGGATCGCGAAGCACGCCTGCGTTCTCAGCGTATTTACGCATCTACATCCAGGTCTCTAGAGACCAGTGAAGAATATGATGCGCGACTGACCGCTGATCGTAAACGTCATGCATTGTCTCGCGAGTCGGAGACATTCACGGATAGAGACTTGCGCTTGAGTTCCAAACGTATCTACGCATCGACTTCTAGGTCTCTAGAGACAAGTGGGGAACGCGATGCGCGACTGACCGCTGATCGTGAACGTCACGCATTGTCTCTCGAGTCGGAGACGTTCACGGATAGAAAATTGCGCTTGAGTTCTCAGCGTATCTACACATCTACTTCTAGGTCTCTAGAGACAAGTGCGGAACGTGATGCGCGACTGTCCGCTGATCGTAAGCGACATCCATTGTCTCGCGAATCGGAAACGTTTACCGATACAGAATCACGCTTGAGTTCTCAGCGTAATCGCACATCTACTAACAGGTCTTTTGAAACGAGTGATGAACGTGATGCGCGACTAACTGCTGATCGAGATTATCATACACTGTCCCGAACACGCACACAACAAAACATTCATAATCAGTTAGAAAGTGAGAGAGAAAGAATTGCTGGAGTACGGCATGAAGAGACAGAAGAAGAGCGCAACGAACGTTTGAATTCTGATCGACTTCGACATTCTTTAAACAGAATGTCGATATCATCTGAAGAATCGGATGTGTCTCAAGATAGAGCCGTAGGGCATGGCGACCTTCCTTGGATTAATAAGGAACGGAGTGCATTTACGTATACTCTTATGATTGACTACGCCACATATTCCGCCATCGGAGGTATGGTTCAAAATTGTACTATTTGTGAAGCTGGAAACAAACGGTATGTGTTGCTCAGGTGGGAAAGTAGGTACATATTGAAATATTACAAAATCCGTCAAAACATTTCTTGGACAACATCCGTTCGTACAATACCTAATGCCTTTCAAATGACATCTTTTGGTGCGAAACAGATTTCAGAAGGCCCATTTATGCCAACATTCAAAGTGCAAGGCCAAGTTTACCACCTCATTGGTTCATTATTGCCAGTAAATGACACCAAGTTTCTCCAAAAATATTTCGTGTCCAATTATCAAGAAAATATAGTTTATAAAGATTTTTTTTTAAAGTTATTTGCAATTAATTCAGTGTACCCTTGGGATCCGCTGCGGAATTACGGGAAGAAAAGTTTTTTTATTGTATAGGTATTAAGTCTGGGCAACATAAAAGCTATAATTTATTTTGGAAAATGGGACCTTTTTTTTTTTTTTTTTTTTTTATGGATGGGAAATCATCAAATGACCCCTCCCGCTCTGGGTGGAGCGAAGGGAGTGTCAGACTCTTACTGACTAAAACCCATCCGTGTTCCTTCCTTAACCCTTTATGTTCCGGGGTAGCGGTAACCCTTTCGGACAATCCCGCACCCCCGGCAGGCTTCGGCCCTGGCAGGCCCCTTCCTTTATGCTGACATCTCTTTGAGGCGCGCGTGGAACACGTACGCGCCGTCCGGCACGGGCCTGGTCCTGATCGGACGGTGAGCTACCCATTACTCTCCGTCCGCAGGCCCGCGCCTACGGTGGCCGGGAGTCGTCACGCAGCTCCCGACGCCCGGAGCGTCTCCCGCGGCGGCTGGGGTGTGAGGCTCTCTCCCTCAGCCGTTCAGCCACCTCCTTCGCTAGCATGACTGCTTCGCAGAAGGAGGTGACCGCCTCCCACTCCCTCTCGCCCCGGACCATGGTTTGAACCAGGGCCGGACGCGAGAGGTCGCCGCCGCTGTCGATCGCCTCAACGAGGGCACGGCGGTGCTCCGCCCATGCGGGGCAGACCTCCACCGTATGCTCCACCGTGTCCTCTGGGCGATCCTCACAGTGGTGACACCCGGGTGTCTCCTCCCGCCTGATGATGTGCAGGAACCTCCCAAAACATCCGTGTCCGGTGAGGACCTGCGTCAGGCGATAGGTGAGGACGCCGTGACGCCTCTCTAGCCACTCCTCAAAGAGGGGTCTTATCGCCACTATCGTGGCGTGCAATGCGCTGGGTTGCGAAAGTCGCTCCTTCCATGCCACCATGAGATCGCGCCGAAGGTCTGTCCGCTCCGCCGCGATTTGCCGCGGAAGCGGAGTTTCCCCCCGGCTCAGTGCCTCCGCGCGCCACTCATACAGGCGCGCTAGGACTATCGCCTCCAGATCCCATGGCGGCAGTCCGGCAAGGAGGCTTGCCGCCTCGCCCGAGATCGTGCGGTACCCCCGGATCAGCCTTACGGCTACCACCTTTTGGGGCGCGTTCAGATAGTGGGCGGCTCGCCGCCGCAGAGAACACGCCCACACCGGGGCCCCGTATAGGGCCATGGACCGCACGACCCCCGCGTAAAGCCTCCGGCAGGAGGTGTTTGGCCCCCCCAGGTTGGGCAGGAGCCGCTTGAAGGCGGCCCCGGTCCTTTCCAGTTTGGGGGCCAAACGTCGGAAGTGTTCGACGAAGTTCCACCGGCTGTCGAGGACGAGACCCAGGTATCTCATCGTTGCCTCGACGCCGATGTGAACCCCTCCCACCGTTAGTTGGGATCCCGATGGTGGCCCGTTCCGAGGCCCAGGAAAATGGGACCTGATGCAGAACCGCAATATAAGAGATATAAAAATGGCGCCATAGCAAAAATTATTCCACGTGAAGAGCATTTTCTGCTGTGAGAATAAATTTGAAGATCTGGAACACCTGCTTTGGAACTCCAAAGCCCAGCGACACTATAACATAATAGGAATGACGTCTTAGCAAAAGTTGATTAGTCTAATGGGCATTTCCTGTTGACTTACAAAAATGAAAGATCTGGAACGTCTCGAATCGTCTCGCGCATCCCGTTGTTTTACAGTCTCCGGGCTCTTAGAATTCGACATCAGACGTTTCAGATCTTCGATTTTGACGACCCCGTTTTCGCTGGCATAAGCAACAGGATCCACGTACAAAGTCGTGGGCAGCAGCTAGTGTAATAATAAAATGCAATCAGCTATTAATTGATTATGGCTTAAACAGTATGGAAAACACATATATGCAATATGTTAGTTATGTTCGCAAACAGCTGATTTTGTTTCGGGACCGATGTCGTTCATTTTTTGTATATCGTCAAAAAAGGCGATAACAAGTATATGATATAATGTATATATTGCATATACATACACACATCAAAAGTGTCTAGGGATCAACATATATTTTTGCAATAACTTTTCTCCTGATTGATATTAATTAAAATTTTCTTTAAGGATTCATCAAATAAAGTGTTTTCGTTTGTCACAGTAACGATAAACCAAGTCACCTTTGCATTAATAAAGAAATTTGCCATTTTCCTAATAAAGGGATTTTTGACATTTGAACCACTAACACAAAAGTTCGAAAAAAAGACTGAAATAACAGTTTTCTCTAAAATTTTATTGGGTAACTTAAACAATTAATAATCCGCGTTTCTACCGCGAACACTAACAACACAAGAACATCGGTTTGGCATACTCAAAATGAGTTCATCCAAATCACGCTGTGGAATGGCCGCCCATGTTCGTTGCAACAACAAAAAAAGGTCTTCTTGCGACTGGATACCCTCCATATTCGGCAGAGCTCTTCTCTGTAGCATATCCCATGCATGCTCAATCGGGTTCAAGTCTGGCGACTGAGCAGGCCAGGGCAGGACATTGATGTTAGCTGCGGCGAGAGTCTGTCTTACAACTCTTGCGGTGTGCGGTCGTGCATTATCATGCATTAACTGAAATAAGGGACCGATTTGCACTTGTAGAGGAACGATGACGTCTGATACAATCGTCTCAGCATAAATTTGAGCGTTGAGGTTGCCTCTGATCCAAATCAACTCAGTTCTTCCGCCGATCCAAATACCCGCCCATACCATGATGGTTCCACCACTATAAGGATGGACTTCCTGGCAGGATTTTAATCGCTGTTGGCGTCCAGGGGTTCTCCAGTGTCGTATACGTCTTGTATCCGGTCTCATACCAAAACGAGACTCATCAGAAAAGCACACGAAACGCCATTGTTCTTCTGCCCAATTTCTGTGTTCAAGAGCCCATTGATATCGAATCCTACGATTGTGCATTGCTATAGGTGGTACCCGTAGCGGTCTTCGGGAATGAAGGTTCACTTCATGCAAGCGGTTTCTGACTGTTTGGTCGCTAATTAAGATCCCTGAAGAGTGATGAAGCCTCACGGCTAACATCATGGCGGTTATTGTTGGAGCTCTTCGAGTTAAGATTTGAATGTATCGGTCTTGTCTCCGTGTGGTGCAGCGATACCGTCCTCCATGGCGCTCAGCCACGGTACCAGTGCTTCGGTAACGTGTCCAAAGTCGACTGATAACACTCTGACTTGTATTCAGAGCTAAAGCCACAGTACGTTGCCGGGAACCAGCTTCTATCATTCCCACGGCTCTGAGCATTTCTTCCCTGCTTAAATGACGTCGCCGCTCCATAATAACGTTGGTTTTAATCAGTAGTAGGGAAACAGTAGCACTAATAATGTCTTCAATGCGTTGTATGTTTTTATAGGGAAAATATTGACAGCTGATTTTCATCTTTTACTCGAATTTGATTCACAGTTCCTGATTCAAATTATGAAATGCACCAAAAAGGATCCATATAAATTTATAAAATCATAAATTTATTACAAAGCCACATCTCAATCTCAAGAAATCCGCATAAAAATGCTTGATCCCTAGACACTTTTGATGTGTGTATGTGGTTTTCATACTGTATATAATCGAACCACCCCCCGGTCTACTCCTTGATATGCAATGGTCGCTGTAGCACCATGAACATGAGGCTACAGGGGCTAGTAAATTTTGGGGTTCATTCGATTAATCGAGTCTGGTTTAACCACGCTGGGGTCGGTGCATTTCATTTGCATTCATTCATATGGCATGTATTTAATCGAACCTCTAATAAAAATATTATTGAATACTCTAATATAATGATTGCACCTCTTTTTGTGAACATCAATCATTCCTAAATAACTTATACAAATAACTGCGACCAACTTGGATATGGTTGGTCACACTTCTAACCTAACCTAACCCGTTTGGTTAGGGTGCTGCAGCAAAAGGCTATAAAGTTAAAAAGAGGCTCATTTATTTAAAAAAGGATGCCTTATTAGAAGCGAAGAAAGATTTTAGAGATCATTAACATACAAAAGTGTCCATCTTTAGAAGGTCAATAAGTTTTTAGAGGACCAAGTAAATATTTCCGTTTGAATATTTATCCAATAAGCCATTCTCACTTTACCACATTTATGGATCTAGTTACTAAGGGATCGTCTATTAAGCTGTCACTGAACCCTATGAAACCGTAATCGCTAATCTCGCTAGAAATTTTACTGTTGTTGTTGTTGTTTCATGCTACTTTATTCATAGACTAGAGAGATAACGTAAAGTCACGTACACACTATTCGATAACGGTCGGGCAGTTTAGGCTTCTCCATACTATTATAGACAGCTGCTTTCGAACTATAAAGTCATTTTGAAAGCGTTGATGTGTTCGGATTTGGATTACCAGGCGACTATCATGTGTGTAATTAAATAACATGCTTGACCACTCACCAACATCATCTGCCTAGCCTTTTTGCCAACTATGTTGAGGTCGGCTTCCAGTCTAACCGGATGCAGCTGAATACCAGTATTTTACATGGAGCGACTGCCTATCTGACCTCTTCAACCCAGTTACGTTGTAATACGATACCCCTTGGTAAGATTGTTTGTTAGACTTTAGGGCTTCTGACTACCCGTAACGACTGTCAAAGATCCACGAATGACAGCCGGGACCCCGAGGCACGGAGGGGTCTCGGTATGTAAAGACGGTCACCCATCCACAGACCAACCGCGGCAAGCGTAGCTTAACCTAATTGATTGATCTGTGCGGCTGTTATACTGTTGGCTGTTACACTCACCATTTAGTAATAAATAAGTATCTAGGTAAGGCCAATATTACTTTGGTGATCGCTATACATTTTGGCGATTAGGTTATCACATTAATTGAAACCAAATATTCTACATTACATATTTCATACATACACAATTACAATAATTAATAAAAATTAACATTCTAGCCGTGGGACCTTTGGTTTCATTTTAGTATAAATTTAACAACATTAAACATAATTTGTGACTACACATACATACATAATTAGCCTATAACGTTCCCACTGCTGGGACACAGGCCTCCTCTCTGTGAGAGAATGTCTGTCATATTAATTTGTGACTACAATACCATAAAGTTTGTGTTGAATTGTTAATGTCATCTCCCCGCGCATGTCTAGTGCCTTATTATCAAAGGTCGTTTATTTCGGGCAAATTTTTACGCCATTTACTTTGTTTGAAAAATTCAGTTTTCTTTTTTAAGTAAAATCGTTTATTTTATTATTTTTACAGACTGATAACATCTTGTAATAACCGCTGTACTATTGAATGTGACAATCTAATCGCCAATCCGTATAGGACCTGTACGAAGGATACTGCTTCTTGTCCCTTTGACATTAAGAAGGGCTATAGGTAATCACATTCAAAGTCAAAGCATTTATTTCAAATAGG
This sequence comes from Amphipoea oculea, assembly GCA_945859645.1. Classification (NCBI taxonomy): domain Eukaryota; kingdom Metazoa; phylum Arthropoda; class Insecta; order Lepidoptera; family Noctuidae; genus Amphipoea; species Amphipoea oculea. The sequence goes on along the minus strand of OX243864.1, from coordinate 17,193,546 downwards.
CACATAAAAGGCACTTTTCCTTCACATTTTCTTAGCCCTAGCAAAAGGACTTAATAAAAGTTAGATCGTATGCAATGTGCATTATTAAAGTAACCAAATTCTGTGAAAGGCAAAAAACTATTCGTTAAGTACTTACCTCGTCTTCTATTCAAATCGATCCCTTACAACAAGGTGTGACAATATCAGTCAAGCGTGAAGCATAACATTTCCATTCGACTTGCCCATCAGGATTATTTACCTGCCGGCGACCAAAGCTGTACGGAAAATCCGCCATGTTTTTTCCGCTTTGACATCGCCATCATGGCGGTCCGGGTAAAAGACAAATGATCTGAAAAATTTTCAAGTTTGCTCAGGGGCCTTTCTTTTGCTATTTTTCTTTCCCCTATTTTTATCTTTTTTCTCCCTATTTTTATTTGCTTCCCCTATGAGGTTTATTATGGTAATGATGAGTAATGTCGTTCTATTATTTTTATGAATGACTTTATTGTTGACTGACCGTTTCTATGTGAAAAAAAGGGTTTGTAGATTTGTTTATTAGGTTGAATCGGTTATTTATACGAATATTGTAGCTTGCTGACTGGTTAATATTTTAATGCGCTATGTACCTACTGTTCTCACATTGTAGTTGGTACAGTATTACAAAAGTTCATATAAGTTTTTATATCTTAATAACTGAGCTTATTATTAAAATCGGAACGGAATTAAATATAAAAACGGTTTTTTTTTTTTTTTTGCTATTATATGGTAAGCTTAGAAGCAGTTTATCGAATCATTTTGTGGCAGTGTTAGTTGACTTCTGTTACAGACCGTACATGCTGATTCTGGAAAAGAAGCCATTGTCAAGGTTGGTTTCACCACGCTTCGCTGAAGGATTTATGATAGCAAATTGCTGTTATTAGCAGACAGAACCAAGGACACTAAAGCAGGCAGGCCCTTTTTATTTGTATTAGGTACAATATTACCTCTTATATCTTAACAAAAGATCTATTATCTGAATCAACCGTTTCATTATGCTAAACATAATTCATGCGGCGCTCGACTGAGTTCACCGAGACAGACCCGAGTCAATATCGTGGCAAACGTGGTAGGAATACAAAACAGTTGAGGATCTTAGATGTCTTGATAAAGTACACCTATAAATTGGTCGTTGACATTTCATCGTCTTTCATGATACAGTTGTTATTTGTTAAAGATAGCTTGCGTTTTTTTAAATTATTTATTTTGAAAATTTTTTGCTCTAGGTACTAAATTAAATGATTGACTAAAACTAAATATACAAATAAATACAAAAAACAAAAGGACACTTAACGGTACTAAGGTTGTAGCGGAATTGTCCGAAAGGGTTACCGCTACCCCGGAACATAAAGGGCTAAGGAAGGAACACGGATGGTGGTGGGTTTTAGTCAGTAAGAGTCTGACACTCCCTTCCGCTCCACCCAGAGCGGGAGGAGTCGTTTGATGATTTCCCATGCACAAAAAATAAAAAAGGGTTCTAAGACTAATTACATGCCGAAGGATACCTCACTACAATACATCGCAGGCTGCTTGGGGTTTACCTCGGTGATGGCATGTGTGTGCGAGTCTGTAAGCATGCATTTATTTTACACTAGCTGCGTCCCGTGGTTTCACCCGCATAAGTGTCAATATGGGATATGGACGTGGGAATATCGGGATAAAAACTATCCTATGTCCTTCCCCGGGATGCAATCTATCTCTCTGCTCAATTTGATTGAAATCCGTTCAGTGGTTTAGGCGTGAAAAGGTAACATACACATTATAAATTGGCAAATAATGATTGATTTAATTCATTGATTTTATTAAGTGCGTAAAAACTTTGAGACCACGGACGGATGTGGATGACCCGTTGCCTTGATTTAGTATTCAATATTATTTTTAATAGAATATTCACAAAATTTATACATTGTGTGAAAGCTCTATTCAAAATAATATTAAGTTCGAGGTACAAAATGTATGCCGCACAAACAACAAGCTATTTGTTTAGTGCAGCCGCATCGTAAAAAGTAAATAAAAAAACCAGTTCATTTCCCAACTTGAAATAACTGACGTGCTTCTGACAACATGACAACCAAGCAGTATGTATTCTCGCCGCGATACTAACAAGTTTGTGGACGCCATGAATTCCGGAGATTAATCTGTATTAGATAAATGAGAACGGTGGACGTTGTACCAGAATAAAGTTTAAGAGTATTGAAACTTGTGTGTTGAGCCTTTTTGGGGACGTGTGGCTGTTCATAAATTGGTTTGGTTATGAATTGTTTAATATTTTATTTGCTTTTGAATAATACATATATCCTTAATTAACAAAAATAACAAAATTAAAACCTAACTTAACTAAAACTATACTCAAACTAAAATATAGCGTCGAAAAATTCATCCGCATCGCTGTCGACTGGTAATGTACCCAAGAGACTGGCGGCATTTGGTTATGTTGAGAAAAAACATCGCCCTCCTTTTGGGCTTCACCGCAGACGGGTTAATAGCAGCTCTCTTTATCAAAGGGTGACGTAAAAGGCATCTTAGATTGTCAAGGGGAGTATTCCTCAATCAGTATCGTCATTATTTTGCTGTAATGACAACACTGCAAAATATGTTCAATCCTTAGCAATCCTTGCCAAGTATTGCGGTAGTAATTATTTTTAGGAAACTCGCAATTTTTATCGAAAAGTGTCAATTTTCCTAAAACCAATCACTACCTACCAACATTAACTATTAGTACAATTATTTTTTTACTGTTACCATTCCATCTAGTTTAAACAATATTTATCTAGTTTCTGATAACATCAATACCATTTATTTATTTGACCGTACGCAAAATACGCGCATTGACGTAGAGTTGCGGACAGCAGCCCGTATTACCTACCTACCATTTATTAGCATTGGTATTTAGTATAATCCAACAACAACTAAAATACATAATTTATAAGTACCAAAACGTGCGCCAGAGGTCACTCACATCATATCGCTTATACTAAAGCTTCCGAGATTTGCGGTGTCCCGCAAGGGTGACCCGCAGTCGTGTGATAGTCATCGTATATCGTTTACGTTGGCTGTGGTCCCGAACGGACCCGGTACTGGTCATAACTTTAACCTCTGTGTGGCCATTACGGTTACGTTTTGATATTTGATAATAAGTTTTGATGGTATTCGATGCTTTATTCTTAGTTTATTTTTTCTTATCTGGGATCGGTAGTAGGTTTTTTTATTTATTTAGGTTAGCCATCAATTGTTTATAAAAACATTTTTTGATATTACATAAGTAAGTGCAAAAATTTACTTACAGGCTAACATCATATGCATTATTTTTGGTTTTATATAATATCCTATACTTACCTACTAACATTATAAACGCGAAAGTATGTGCAGATGGATAGATGAAGGGATGGATGCATTTATGTTTGTTACTCTTTCACGCAAAAACTACTGAACGGATTTTGATGAAACTTTACAGTAACTATATTACTGTAAAGTTTAATCAAAATCCATACTCGTACATCAGAATAACACAAAGGATAGCTTTTAACCCAATATTCCCGCGGGTGTGACAATAATAACAAAAAAAAACCGTATTCAGCGGCCTCCAGTCTAACTGGATGCAGCTGAATACCAGTATTTTACATGGAGCCAATGCCTATCTGACCAAATAAAAAGTCTCCAACATGTAACTGAAAACAATTTAATATGATATTTCGCGCGCGTAGGTGTAAGCTTCAGAGATTTGCGGCATATCCCACAAGGGTTTAGCCGACCACGTATCGCTTACGTTACGTGTGGTCGCAACTGACCGCGTCCGTGGTCTAAACTTTATTCAGCATATTCTGGGGTCATGTACGGGGTTTGTTGTAAATTACTTCGTTCAGAAGTTTCTCGAGTAGGTTGGTATGTTGTCTACCTGACTTGGTATCGACTGGGGCTAAACACGTTCCTGCTAATTTATTTGCAAGTCAGTAAGTTATGTTTTAAAATGTTAATTTGACATACGGGGTTACTTTTAAATGATCAGTGAAGTAGATGTGGTGGCCCAGTGGTAACGGAACCGACATACGAGTAGTAGGTCGTGGGTTTGAACCCAGGGAGGTGCTTTACTTTGTGTAAATTATTGCATCGCCACTGCTCTCAAAACGGTAAAGGAATACATCGTGAGGAAACCGGCATGTCCTAGAACCAAATTCGTGGTAGATTACAGCTCACTCCTTCTCGAAGAGAGGAGGTCTGTGTCCCAGCAGTGGGAACATTATAGGCTGATTATGTATTGAATGATCACTTCAATGGAGTGCGGTTTGTTAGATTAGGTTAACAGAAAAGAGTACATTGAATAACTACAAAAATTCTACATCATAGGCTTCGCTACTTAATATAGGTAACTTTACCTGTTGCGGAAGGATCGTACGTTCCCGCGACCCCCGGCGTAGGTGTGAGATGGAACACCGGGGTGGGTTTTAGTCAGTAAGAGTCTGACAGACCCCTCCGCCCGCCCCAGGGCAGAGGACATCCATGAGGATTTTCCACCCCGGAAACAAAAAAAAACAAAGGTAGCTTTATCTACAGAGGCTCGCTATGATCGAAAGTCAAAATTTTGGACATAAATATAGGAACTACTCGCATGGCAGCAGACAACCGTCCCAACGGGGCGCAAAGTTTCCCCGAAGTGTAAAAAAATCACGTATTCGCAGACCGACCGCAGTAGGTAAGCTCAGATTAACATTAAAGCTGTTGTTTTACTGCAAACCTCCCCATTTTATTTGCAACAGCATCCTTATGACGTTGCATTGTATTTTCGGTTATTCTTTAATATTTATTTATTTATTAAAACCTTATGCACAAGTAAAAAAAAATAATACTGTACAAAGGCGGACTTAATTCCTGAGGCATTTTCTACCAGTCAACCTTACCTTACCTTATATTGTACTGTGACGAAGATTTCTGCCTTGAGAAAAACCAGATGTGTATCACTCAGTGCTCCTGAAGAACAATGCGGTAAGACAGGTTGATGCATTTACAATTAATTATTGATCTTTAATGCTCTCGCAGACAGGCGCGACGTGATTCTCGTAGAGCAATTTCCATGAATTTTTCGTAGAAAATGTTCTATTAGCGTCGCGTCGCGCCTGTCTGCAGAAGCCTTTAAATCTTTTATTGAACTCACTTGGTTGGCTGTCTGTCCGCCTGCTTGTTATAACTATTTACTCAAAATTCCATTCAGGCAGGTTGTAGTTTTTTTGGAAGTATATAGAAGAATACACAGGGTAGCAGGGACATAGACGCGCAACCTACATAATCAGCCTATAATGTTCCCACCAACAAAAACGCGCAATTAAGCTGTTACCATGGATTCGCTCAGGGGAGGCCCCTACAGTCTCCCCAGGGATGTGCCTTACAGGCGTTGCATTGGGGGTTCTGGAATTGGTCTTTTAAGAGGAACCGGGACCATATGTGCTGATGATGATCACCGGGGTGGTTTTAGTGAGGTAATAAAAATCCCACACTCCCCGACCTCCCTCCCCGGATGTCGGGTGCCTTTTGATGGTTTACCCCCGAAAACAAAAAAAAAAGGGACAGACGCGCAACCTACATAATCTGCCTATCATGTTCCCACCAACAAAAACACGCAATTAACCTGTTACCATGGATTCAATACATAATTCTGAACCTTTGGCAACGCAGGATGCGTTGAAATTTTACGTCGGATATTAAAAATAAAAATTGCTGTTCCGTACATTTTGACATGCGTCTTCACTTTTCTATGAAACAGCCAAAATTTTTTGATAACTGATGAAAAATTTCTACGCTAGGGGGGGTTTAGAATTATGTGCTGAATTCATGTACAGTTTGCACGTCGATGTCCATGTGCACCATAATTATGTGTATAACAAAACTTCCTTAAAACCTGCTACTCAATGTTTTCAATTTCCAAACGGAGGCAGTCGAGAACACAGCAGCTAGTTAGTAACAAAGCTACTAGTTAATTTACTAAAACAGCACCACAAAACACTGCTCTATTAAATCCTAATTTATTATGCTCACCGGTAACCAAAAACAAAGCTACGTCAACAACTAGCTCCGCAATAGATAATAGCCACAGTACCAAATCTGCCGACTACATCGCAGAACAAACGAACCAAAAATTAACTTTTGCGCCAAACAAACGTTTGTCATTCAATGTTTGCAGGGATTAGGCAACGTGGGCGCGATTCCCTATTGTTAAAATATTTACTGCTAACCAACCCGTTTACTTAGGACCAGTAGTTCCTGACACAGCTTTAGACCCCGAAACATCGCCATACATAATCTTCGGCGCTGTAATCATGTGGAAATAGCCAAAGGTACCACGGAATTTGGGTCAGAGCTCTTGCGGGACCGATTAGAGCGGATTTACAACCAAACCTACAGTTTTTGCATTATTTATATGTAATGCTCTGGATATTTTGTTTCGTGTCGGTAATGTGGAGATAAATTGGTTTGTTTTGCAGCTTCAGGTCGTTTAGAGATGTACTCGGTCCAAGATAAAAGTTTTGATTTGGGTAAGTTTTTTGTGTGTTCAGATATGCAAAAAATGATGTTTCGTAAGTTGATTAACACACATGCCTGATCGAAGAAACTTCTTGAGTATTTGTACAAGTTACTTTAAGAGAATGTATTAAGATCGACGATCGAATCTATATCATAACAGTATAATAGTCATCCAGTCCATACTTCGGCCATGGCGGCCAATCTCAACCGACCGAATGCTAATTTAGGTTCCCTATCCATTTGCATAAGATTTTAAAACTTTAAATTTTTTTATTATTTTTTTTTTTCTTGGCATACTTTTGTTTCTCCTGATTATATTTTCACATAACATTATTTACGCATAACAGCTTACGCATAATTTTTTAAGCATAATTTCTCTAATCATAATAATGATTAAGCATAACATTCTAAAGCATAAATTTAGCATGCTCGTTTTATTTCTAACGACATCAGGTCGACGGAGGCTCCTATTTCTATCTGCAGGGTTTAAAGGAACCTAACCAAACCGAACCTCGGGGTGCCCCTGACGTCGTTTAGTAGTATGGGAATTAAATTTATGCCAAAACAAATTAGCCTTAAAGATAATTTTACCGACATAAATGTATGCCAAAAAAAAATATGCCAAAGTAATATTATGCCAAAAGAAATTGTGCCAAAATAGTTATGCCAAAGTATATTAGGAAAAAGAACATTATGCTTAAAGAAGGGATCCCGCAAGTTTATTATAGTGCACAAGTATATGCGCAGACACAGCTAGTGTACTCTCTCTTCACTCTCTCTCATAGTCCGATGGGATGGCAATCCAACAGGATCCGAGAGAGATCAAAGCACAGTATAAAAAGTACGGAAAAGTTCAAAAATTTTCAATAAATCGATGAAAGCAAATGCTCAGGAAAATTTTATTGCCGGGTCGTTCTTTATTCTAACAGACTGCATTGAATTACTTTTTCAAAGATTAAATAAAGTTTAACTGCATTTTGAACTGCTTTTAGACTTCTGAATAGTCTATAATCCTTACTGTCCATTGAACCTAAACTTATTTGGATGATGTTTTCAGTTAAAAACATCTAAATCAACGAAACAGCGGGAGGCCCGAAAAAGACGAAGGATTGATGTATTTGAGATGTGGTGCTGGAGACGAATGTTGAGAATACAGTGGACTGCCAAACGCACCAATGCATCGATCTTATCTCAGCTTCGAATAAAAACCCACTTGTCGACCATGTGTCAACAACGCATTCTCTCCTATTTCGACCACATAGTACGCAGAGGCGATGAAAGTTTGGAAAAACTGATTGTGATTGGGATCACCGAAGGCAAACGATCGCGCGGTCGTTCACCAACACGATGGACCGATTAGGTGAAGGAATCATCGTCCTCTAAATTCTACACGGTGGTAAGGGATGCGCTGGACAGAAACCGGTGGAGGCGGCTCATCCACTCCAGATGCAACTCCAAAGCTGACCAAGATCCTCAGACATGAGAGACCGACTACAGAGAGAGAGAGAGAATGCCAATAAACGCATTATTATTTCTCTTTTTTTTTAGTTGTTCCTGTTTCGAATATCAAGCGTTGAAAAATAAAATTAGTTAAAAAATTACTCACCTCGATGACATTGTTAACAGAGGTCCACCAATATTATTGATGTGTTTAATTTTCTCCAGTTTTATAGCTACTCGTAGTACCGGTCTAGTTTACTCGTAATTACCATAATTAGAGTCATCCATGGATTTCGATTGTTGTCGTCACTTGCAAGTGTCGATATAGGTATGTGTCAAAATCCATCGATAATGAATTAATGACACTAATATTTTTTCTTTTCTTGGACGACTGTGAGCTCTCACAGTCAGTCGCCCAAGAAAAGAAAAAATCTCTTATACGGGCAATTTTTTGAGCAATAATTGCTTGGCAACACTTATGGATCAATCTGGATCAATTAAGTGGAGAAATCTGGAGCAACAACAATAAAATGCGGCAAATGTTTCGGGAATATTGCTTCTAATTGTTCCATATATGTTTCACATTTCTCAATGTCGCCAATATTATTTGCCGAATATCCAATCGGTTTGGAAATTTTCAGTCAATTTTTTTCTATCTTATTTTTCTACATACGTAGGTATAACTACGTCTCGTTTTTGCGAGAGGAACCGGCCGCCGGCGGTTGTGGCGGGGGGGTGCGCCGCAATTCAAACAGGAGTCTCGAAACCATTCTGAATGTTCAACTTATAACAAAAAAAAAAAACAATTTTAAAAATGTTTGTTTGTCTGTCTGTTTGTTCCAGCTAATCTCCGAAATGACTGAATCGATTTTCATAAAAATTTGGTATGGGGATACTTTAAATCCTGTAGAAGGACAAAGGCTACTTCTACCAAAGTACCGAAGGTGGAAGCTAGTTACAATTAAAATTTATACTGCTAACCTTCTGCTAAGTCTGATATCTGAGGGGTACTTCTCGTAATTTTAAGGTCTTTCACAGTCGATCTCAGTCTCAATCAGTCAAAAATTCCTCTAATTTCCTTACATTTTGACAATTGTCGCCGAGATGACACTGCGACTAGATTTTGAACGTTTTAAATTACGAGAATTGGCCTTCTGAACTCCGCGATTAACTTTATCAGTATGCAAATCACAAATCAAAATGTAAGGACACAGTATAATTCTACGTAAAACATGTCCACTTATTGTTCACAAGTACCGTCCCCAAAAGGGGCATTAAGTACCCCGCATAACGCTGAGAATCAATTAATGCTTCACCAACAACATAAAAAAGGGTCGTTTTTTTATTGAATTAACAAGCGAATTGTCATTAAACCAATACTGTGTGCGTTATTGGCGACGTACATGTTTGCTCAGGATCGTCCCCGATGTAATGAAACCGCTTGGTATTCATGAAACCCTGGTCCATTGGTTACAATTTATTAATATTGAACGCTGATACTCGTTTCGTTTAAACATGTTTAGCTAGGTATGTTTGGTTTGTGCGTAGGGATTGGAAAATTATGTTGCTCTTTTGTGATGAATCTAGAATATGATGTTGCAACTTTTGTGTAGTATATCTATACTGATAATAAAGCTGAAGAGTTCTTAAAATAAAAATAAATTTAGGACACAAATTAACAAATAACAATTTTTAAAATTCGAAGATAGATGATGCACATCATCTCAGGCTTTGAACGTACAACCTTGATTTTAATGTTCATAAACCTCTAGAGGCATCATGACTATGATAGATATACAACCACCAACGACTAAATATGTTTTCGTTGTTACCTTTAAAATCTGTGTTCTGCACACGTGTTTAACATATCCTACCAACGAAAACAACACACACAGTGCAGTTTCATTCCAACTAGATGCATAGTTCCCATGGGACTTAGGTTTCTGCAGAATGAACTCCTACAGATTCCAAGTTTTGATTAACTTTAAAACCAGTGGAATTGCAAGAACAGCCTATGTATTTCAAAGAGCAAAGATTACTTACATAAAAATATTATATAAATAATCATCAATTCTGTGTCTATCCTGTGGTCAAGGTATCCAGTGTGACTGCTGATCGTGAAGTCCTGTGTTCAATTCAAAGGTTGGACAAAGTGATGTCTAGTTTTCTTATTATCAGCCCGGAGTCTAGGTTAATGTACAGCTTATGATAATAGGAGCGCCCTCTATTGCATCGGACTTTTAGACAAAACTGTCGAAATGTGGGTGTAGGTACTGTAGAGGCCGGCTGGAAAGCCACACCTCTTTACAAGACTGGCTGGTTATATTTTAAAGTATGTTCCATTCGATCATTCAAGCGAGTGTCAAATATTCTGTTAGGGTTTTTTCTATTTGGTCTTAAGCTTGCCGTTGTAAGATAAGCTTCTTAAGCAATAAATTCTGTACAAAGCTTAACGTGTTTTAATTATTTGTCGTCAGCACGTCTGTTGCTACGACCCCCGTAGCTTAATCGCTAAAATCGATCGAGAAATCAAACAATGTTATGATTTCTCTAAGTTTATTGAAAGCGAACGTCTTTAGATCACTCCCGCTACATTATCCCTGTTTTCTTCCAAACAAAAACCTAACAATAAATTTCAAAGCTCATTCTAAACTCGCTTGACTGTTTGAATGCAACCAAGGTTGTTTTATTGCCAGCCTGCACTACATAATGTCGATTTTAGCAGGCAACCTTTACAGTACCTACTATACGCCCCCTATAATTTCGGAGACTATACGTGTGTGTTAATTTTGCGCTCCAACCCACGTTGACAAAACATTCTTCTGCAACGTTTTGGACACACATTTGGTAAAGAACGTGAGACATTATAAACAATCTTTTTACGTCGATACAATGTGTGTCGATCACAGGTGACGATACTCGTACATGGGCGTCTCATATCGATTGTAATAAAAAGTAAGATTAAGCACACAATATACGTAGCTTTTATTAATTTTTTAAACCACCTGCTCCATAATGTTACATTTTACGTCATGTAAACATAACCTAAAGTAAATCATTATAGCCCAAGCGACTAGCCAGGCACTAATATTTTACTGAATTTCATTAAAACCCGCTGGTCATTAATATGATTTGAATTAAGAACGTCAACAAAAAATTCGTTACGAATATTTTAACAACAAAAAGCTTATTTGAAAATCTGTTTCTTGTTATATCGCAGAAGTTGTGAAAAGAAGAGTGTTCTCCTCAATGATAAAGTTGTCTTCGTATTGAGCAATCTTGAATCTCGAGCATAACGGAGGATTCTAGATCTAGGGGCAGTTTAGAGTTAACTCCTGAGCAAAGCGAGGGAGTTAGTTAAGAGTTATCTCAGGATTCTGCTGCGAGGGATTCAAACGCCTGTAACATAAGGCACTGCTTTATCCCCTTAGTGAATAATCTACGATTACGAACTAGATTACCATTCCCTTCTGGTAAAAATGGGAGCCTAAACAGAATTATTAGAGCCGGTGGAAAAGAGACGGTGAATTTCAAACCCAAAGATCAAGGCTCTGGGGAGAGAAATCTTGACAAAGTAATAAACCGGGTCAGAAAGTCAACAAGTCATCGGAAGTAGCACCTAATCACGGAAATACTTAGATCGACCGTCCTACTCCCTTTCCAAGATTATCTCAGCATAATAGACTGCTTAAATATTATAAGTCTTACGACTGACACTAACCTGCTGCCAATGACACTGTGCACGCCCCATCTTACCTACAATCCTACATGTACCTACTATTGGTACATACGTCCATTTAATAACAACACGAACACGTTTATAGGTACACTCGTATCGTGTTTCCAAAACTTCTTTCATTGTTTTCGTACATTGTTACCTATAGTTTCCTTTGTAAGCTAGACTTTCCGTAACATCCTTAACCTAATAAAAAAATGCTGTTTCATAGAAAAGTGCAATATCAACGCGTTCAAATTGTACGGAACAGCAATTTTTTAAATCAGAATCGCGTACTGAGTCCATGGTTACATGTTGCGCGTCGATTTCCCTGGCACTCTGTAGGTATAACAGAAGGCCAATTCCCGTAAGTAAATACGTTCAAAATATAGTTGCAATCATCTCATCTCAGCGACAATCAATGTCAAAACACTTGTCAAAAATGTATGGAAATTAGAGGTATTTTTGACAGGTTGAGACTGAGATTCGACTGTGAACGTTAGAGTTAGAGCGAAGCTAACGGAAGAGATGGACTTTCCTAGATGAGACTCGCGCAGACCAGGGAAGCATGGCACAAAAGGAGGATCAGTAGTTCCTTCAAAGGAACTGGTAAAGAAACTAGTGAAAAGTCGTAAAATTATGAGAATTGCCCTTCTGATAATGCGATGTACCTATTTGTTAAAAAATGACAAAATTGACATATTTCCTCGACAGGTGTCAAACAAGCACCTGTCGAGCATTTTTAAAGCAGAATTATGTATGAAAGAAACTTGTTATTATTGTCGAATTGTCAGACTCTCAAGGACAATCCCGAAATGGATGTAATGTATTAATCGTCGCACCCTAATAAATGATAGGTTGGTATTTTTGTTTGGTTGGTTTTTTTTATTGTTTTTTTTTTTTAAGTTTCTATATTTATGTCTCTAATGTATATGGTGTACATAATAAAGAGTATTCTATTATATTCTATTTTCTTGCCTCAGAAGTTTTAAAACCTATAATAACTAAATATATTCTCATAAACAATTTGAGGACTTCAATATAAGACACCCTATTCCTACTTAATAAAAGAAAATAAGCTCGCTAAGTAATATGGCATTCCTTTTTAGCATTATATTCCATGGTGAAAGAATTTCATTACAAAAGCCGTTTTAAACCTTATTCGCAGGTTTTTACGTTAGGTACATATTTACTGAACGTAGTAGTAAATTAGGTATCTACTTAGTCAACAATGATTAATTTTGTCATAATACCTAAGTGTTTGTTTAATAAGAGTGTTAATTATTAAATAAGAGTGTTGATTATTTGAGAGGGGTTTGTGGCTAAGTAATAACAGCCGCACGGGTTGATCCATCAGGTTAAGTTACGCTTGCCGCGGTTGGTCCGTGGATGGGTGACCATCTTTACTTACCAAGACCCTCCGTGCCTCGGAAAGCACGTTAAGTCGTTAGTCCTGGCTGTCATTCTTAGATATTTGACAGTCGTTACGGGTCGTCAGAAGCCCGAAAATCTGACAACCACTCTTACGAAGGAGTATCGTATTACCTAGTAACTGGGTTTTGGAGGTCAGATAGGCAGTCGCTCCATGTATGCTCGCATAAAGGTATTCAGCTGCATCCAGTTAGACTGGAAGCCGACCCCAACATACTTGGTAAAAGACTAGGCAGATTGAGTGTTGATTATTTGACAGTTGGGTTTTGTTTGTTAAGGCGACTACACGACCTAAAGCGCGGTCACTGTCGGACTGCATAGAAAAGAAAGAGAAGCGCGATGACACAACCGTGGTAATTTATTGCAAATATGAAGCAATTATCTATTTACAAAAACTCTCAAACACCAAACAAATAAAAACCGTATACTAAAATTCGGGGAATTAAATTGTCTTTTAGATGGTGAAAGTTTTATGAAAATACACCCGATAGTGTTTGCGTGATTATCGTTTTTATGTCCGCGGTAGACATTACTTTACAAATTAATTACACTATGTTAAAAAAATATAATTGCAAATATTCACATATCAAATTACGAAGCAAATGGTCTAGTATAACATTTATTTTTTTCAAAGAAATCAGTCCGGTCGATTAGACGTGATGTTGAATTTAAAATCATTAGAAGTCGTATATCTGCGCCTTAATTAGGAACAGTAGGAACCTGGGCAAACTCGCGAAGTTGCTTCGACGAAGTACTAGTCACATACAAGTTTCTACCGAATCTATTTTACCTAGGATAGGTCACCCTGTATTAAACCATTTACTCAAGTCAAATGTACAGCCTCTATCTAGGTCACCTCCAAGTTTCTACCGAATCCATTTTGCCTAGGATAGGAAACCCTGTATCAAAGTTAGAGACCCAACCTGTATCAAATCACTTAGTTATGTCAAATGTGCAGCCTCCGTCTAGGTCATTGTCTTTATTGTTATTGTTGCTTTTGTTTTTTTTTTTTTTTTTTTTTGTTATGAAAATAAATATTTATTATTATTTCGTTTATTTATTTATGTACATATTCATTTACATTTTTAAATATTTCTTAAAATATAAAAAATACGTATAAAAAACATTTAAAAATATACAAAATTGTATTCCGCCGGTGTCGGGAGCAGGGTCCAAGCTACCGGTGGTTAGGGCTCCAGAGACAGGAACCTCCTCACAATAGGAGCCGTATCAAGGAGTACTGCCTTCTGAATCAGGCCCTTGATCCAACCGCCTAACGAGAGCCTCGGCAGATGTTGGTCGAGGCTTTGGGCCATAAGCCCATTGGCCGATACGACAATCGGCACAATGATAACCGAGCTCACATTCCACATGTCAACAACCTCGTGTGCTAAGTCAAGATATTTAATTTGTTTCTCTTTCTCAGCTTTCACGAGGTTCCCGTCATGTGGAATGGTAACATCGACAATCATTGTGCGGCGCGCTAATCGATCTATCACCACTATATCAGGCTTATTGGCGACAATAGTCCTGTCAGTAATGATAGACCGATCCCAGTACAGCGTGGCATGGTCATTTTCAAGAACTGGGTCGGGCACATACTTGTAATACGGTACCTCAGAATTTACTTCAGCTTTTAAAAAATATTCCCTGAGACTGCACACCTCGCGGTTGTGGAGGGTCTTTGCATTTAAAAAGCCTCGACCCCCACACTTCCGCGGGATATACAGTCTCATCACCGATGATCGTGGGTGATGCATCCGATTTGCAGTCAGCAGTGTGCGGACCCTTCTATCCAGGGCGTCGAGTTCGGTTTGAGTCCATTTGAGAATGCCGAAAGAGTACATCAAAACCGGCATGACCCAACCGTTGAAGGCTCGCACCTTATTTCCGCCCGAAAGAAGACTAATTAATACCTTCCTCAGGCGACAAAAGAAGCGTTCCTTCAACGATTGCTTCATGTCAGCATCGTTGATGCCTAACGCTTCCGACATACCCAAATACTTATAGCTTTCAGATGAGGAGAGGGATCTAAGGTTTATGGAATCCGAGAGTTGAATTCCCTCAGAATCCATAATCTCCCCTCGCTTTACATGCATGACTGCACATTTGTCCACACCAAATTCCATCCTGATGGCGCTACTGAAAGTTTCAGTTACCTTCAGTAGCTCCATCAGACGCAATTTGTTGGGGGCAAAGAGTTTCAAATCGTCCATGTAGAGGAGGTGAGATATGACCTGACCACCTCTCCTCAACCGATAGCCTAGACCTGAATCCTACAGTAGTGTACTTAGAGGATTCAGGGCTAAGCAGAACCAAAGTGGACTCAAACTGTCGCCCTGAAATATTCCCCGCTTAATCCATACAGGTTCATTATTCCCCTAGATCTGCCGACATCCTGGATAGCGAAGGACCGTCTTTCATTGCCCCATACACGACTCAAGGAAGGTGCGTAGAGTTGCATCTATCTTGTACAACTCCAGCACCCTCATGAGCCATGTATGTGGCACCGAGTCGTAGGCCTTCTTATAGTCTATCCAACATGTCGGCATATCCTTGCGGGATCGACGAACCTGTTGGCTAATAGCCATGTCTATGAGGAGTAGCTCCTTAGTACCGCGGGACCCATTCCTACATCCATTTTGAGAGGCAGACATAATCGAGTTACTCTCAATGTGCGTATTAATTTTCGCTCTCAAAATGGATGTAAGAAGTTTATAAACCGTCGACAAACACGTGATCGGTCTATAATTCTTGGGTTCCGCGGGACTACCTGATTTATGGAGCAGGTGGGTAACGCCTGTTGTTAGAAACTGCGGTAGCGACCCAGACTCTAAAGATGACTGGAACTGAGATGCCAGGCAAGTGTGTGAACTAATTAACCATTTCAACCAAAAGTTGTGCAGTCCGTCCGGTCCCGGCGATTTCCAATTCGGTAACGGACGGACGGCTTTGGCAACGTCTAATGGCGTAATTAGTACTGTTTCCATTTCTGGTACAGTCTCACACACTCGCTCGACATCCCGTATCCAGCCAGCTTCAGTGTGACAGACGGGCACCGACCAGATGCTGCGCCAAAATGCACTCGTGGCGGCATCATCCGGGCGGCATACATCTGTCACATTTTGTTCAGGTCGCTCCCAAGCTCTATACACCCACCTTTCATCGCTCTGGAACATGCGATTCTGCGTGTATTATTATTATTATTAACCTAGGAAAGGATCCTGTATCAAATTTAGACAGCCTGTATCAAACCATTTAATTAAGTCAAATGTGCAGCCGGCCCCGTCTAGGTCACATGCAAGTTTCTACCGAATCTATTCTCCCAAGGATTGACAGTTCGACTTACCCAACTTCAACAAACAGATAAAGACAAGAATTCCACTTAGTTGAGCAGCATTCCTGAGCCAAGTTCCTCACTTCTTATCGTGCTAAACTTTGCAAGTTATGTCTTCAGATGTCGCAGTAAACGTCTAAGGCCGCTATCACACGGACTGCACCTTAACAACCGCACGCAGTCTCTATATTCAACTGCATACAGTTGTACGTTCGACTTCGTGCAGTCGTGATACCAACTGCACGCGGTCGGCTGCAGTCGAGAGAAGTCAATATCAACTGTATGCAGTCGTGTCTTCAACTTCACGCGGTCGGCTACAGTTGTGTAGTGTCGCCGCATGCTGTCCACCGCCGACCGCATGCAGTTAGTCCTGGAGCCGAACGCACGTCGCTTGCTTCGAATAGTTTGAAAAATGGATTTCGACACCGACTTCTTTATTTCTTTAATAAAAAGTAAAGTCAGCATATGGAATAATAAAGCTCAAGAATATAGTGACAAAATAAAGCGCAATAATGATTGGGCTTTTGTATTGTATGCGCCGTATTAATAATATTAGGAGAAGTAATGTCTGTGCTTCCATTTCGACGTCAAACCTAACATTGGCTCCGGGTCTAGATGCTTGGCGTCAACTGCGTGAAGTCAGATCCGACTGCAGACAAGTACTGCATGCAGTTGAATATAGCAACTGCGTGCGGTTGTTGTGGTGATAGCGGCCTAATGCTGAAGGGAAGAGAGGAAATCAAAAATCACCAACTACGCCAAGATCAGAATCAAAAGTCATTTATGCAAACTAGGCAGAGAATCAGACCGTTTTGAATATCAACATTACATAAGACGCCCAGCCTTCACCACTTCCTAATGCTTTAGCTGGCAAGAAGAAGTGGCGCAACAAACTCCCCAGCAGCACAGCTGTCTGTTAAAAGGACTTGATTCAGCAATAAGTAAGTAACATTACGAAACACAACATTTTAAAATGAATAATTTGTCATATTATGTCGGCTAGCATACGCCAATATACCAACATAAATAACGTTTTATGGTAAGCTCTTTCTCATGGCGCTATTTATTACTCGCCTTTTTCATTAACCCCCTTACTAATAAACGTATTATATCAGATGAATGCTTACACACTGATTTCTCTCTTTTAGTCGTCAGTAGTTTGACTTTCGAAAGAAGAAGACAAAGCGTTGTGTAACTGTACAGACGCTATACAATGTTTATTAGTAAGGGGATAACAATAAATGACGAGAATGCAGAACCATACAAACTAAATTCCCGTCATCATCTGCCTAGCCTTCTCTCAACTATGTTGGAGTTGGCTTCCACTCTAACCGTATACAGCTGAGTACCAGTATTTTACATGGAGCGACTGCCTATCTGACCTCCCCAACCCAGTTACCGGGTAATAAGATACCCCTTGGTAAGACTGTTTGTCAGTCTCTCGGGCTTCTGACGACCCGTAACGACTGTCAAAGATCCACGAATAACAGCCGGGAAAAACGGCTTAACATGCTTTCCGAGGCACGGAGGGATCTTGGTATGTAAAGATGATCACCCGTCAACGAACCAAACGCTGCAAGCGTAGCTTAACCTGATCGATCGACCCGTGCGGCTGAAAATTTAAAAATCCCTTCTGCATTTTCTTCCGTTGGTATATTAAACAAAACATCGTATCGTAAATATATTAAACAAAACAACAAAATATCACCCACCATCTGCATAATTCCGACAAATCAACCAACCTATATCAAACTTCGTCCCCACAGCTCAGTAAATAGGCATGGTCGGGTTGCACCAATCAATGTTCTAAACTCCGCCATCTACATAGTTAACACATACGCTAACAACGACAAGGTAACCGTCTCTTTGTCTCCTTAACTACAGTTAAACAGAAGAGACTGGCGATGGCGTCATGATATTCATAGTTGACCGAGTACATAACTTCCTTTGTGAAGTTTTGTCGCTTTGGGGTAACATTTGTACTGACAGTTCGTATGTGAAACGTTAAGCTTTGTTTAGAGAGTAAACGAGCTACGTCGATTAAATTCCTTTTAACAGTGTTGCAGTTTGAGGTAAGGATTTGCATACAATAGCTACCTAACTACAATGCATTTTTAAGGTTCCGACCAAATGAAAGTGGAAACCTTCATAATCTCATTTTCTTATCATTCTGTCACAGAAGTTTTTCTCGAGATCTATGTAACGTAGTTATGCAAGGTATTTTGGCATATATTTAAGTCTCGAAAATTCTGCGGTAAGTTACACGGCTTAATAATCTCTGTTTAAAATCAACTGTTTGATTTTAATCACACTTCACACTGAATATTATAAAGGCGAAAGTTTATGAGTGTGTGTGTGTTTTATATGTTTGTTACTTCTTCACGCTTAAACGGCTGGACCGATTTTGATAAAATTTTGTACGGAGGTTGCTGACACCCTGGATTAACATATAGGCTACTTTTCATCCCGATATTCCCACGGGATCGACACTTACGCGGGTGAAACCGCAGGGCGCAGCTAGTACCTAATAAAAATATGTGACACCTGCTTGAATGTTCGAATGGAACCCGTGCTAAATTATAGCCAGCCTGCACTATATAAGGCAAGACTACATAGATAACCTCTACAGTACCCACTTACCCAGTTTACGGACGCGTTTTCCTGTAAATAAAATTTACAGCAAAAGCTGAATAATAGAAACAGAATTAACACCACTACAACACAAACAAAAACAAGAAAACCAACAAAAAAAAATAACAAAGCCGAAAAATAGCGCGAACATCGCAATAACGATAAATAAAACGAAACACTGCCATTCTCACAAATTATCGTCAATGGCCAAAACATGGCTGAGGTTCTTAGAATTTCAGCTAATTTAATTAACGATCATTCGAACTAAGTTCACAAAGAATCATTTGAATTGCA
Source organism: Amphipoea oculea (assembly GCA_945859645.1). Taxonomy (NCBI): domain Eukaryota; kingdom Metazoa; phylum Arthropoda; class Insecta; order Lepidoptera; family Noctuidae; genus Amphipoea; species Amphipoea oculea. The sequence continues at coordinate 17,174,170 of OX243864.1, read as the reverse complement.
AACGAACTTAATGATTTTCGTTTTGATTCGTTACTTTGGACGAGCAACGAGGGAAGTCATTATGGATGAATTATACGAATATAAATTGTGTGCTACTGTTTTCGTGTCCTTAGTTAACACTTCATTAGTATTGAATCCGTCTTTGCGTTAAGGGGACTACGTGACCTAAATCGCGGTCACTTTCGGACTGCATAGAAAAGAAAGAGAAGCGCGATGGTACAACGCTGGTAATTTATTGCAAAATATGAAGCAATTATCTATTTACAAAAAATCTATTGTTTGGACTAAAAAATTAGAACATTAGTGCTTTAGTATGTTGCTTGTAGAATAATCTGACAAATCAGCATGATTGTATGTATATTAGTATGGTTATTATTGTAAAAAGAAAGTTTTTAGAGGTATCTTCATGACTTTTTTCTATCGTAACAAATTAGTTGTATTATATTTTTAACACACTATCTACCTGGCATATATACTGAAGAACATCATATATTTTTCTGATTATGTTTACTATAATCGATCATATACTTTTATTGCTTCTTAAACTTGCGTTTTTGCGTTTAGGTCCTTTAATCCTCTTAACCTGAGAGAGAGACCCCTGCCCGGCCTTCTTACCAGAGCATTTATGTAAAAAGAAAGGGAAAATATTGCAGGTATTAGACAGCTCGTGTTTTATTTTACGTAAAAAGTCCAACATCGTTTTAGTTTTTAATTGATAGGTACGTAATGTAATTATAGACATACAGAGGTCTACAAAAGTTATTTTACATTTTTCCACTTCAGCTTTGATACACCACATTATGATTTAAAATTCTAGTGATCCAAATGTTTGAACTGCTAAACGTTTTTATTGACTAATTCAACAACTTACCTTTGACTTATTATAAAAAATTATCAATTAATCCCTTAGGAGTACCTGATTATTATTTTTTTTTAATCATAATATGGCATCACAGCTGAATTGGAAAAATGTCAACTAACTTTCGGAGGCCATTGTGTCCTAGGATCTACTTCTTCGTCGACAAATATGGACAGTTTAGAATCAGTTGACATATTTCCAAGTTTCCAAAAACGAAGCTTTGAAATTCAAAAGAGAAGCGTAATTAGGAAGGCGCTTCTTAGTGAATTTTCGCTAATCCAATGAGCTCAGGTCCCAAGATGCTGGATTAAAATGGGATTTAGTCACAAACTCGGGCCAGAACGGCCATTTAAATTAATCAGGTGACTTATTCGCGACCGAAAAGCGGAGAATTTCGCCTGAAGTTATAATTTAAGGCCTTTAATAAACACTATAGCTGCCTAAGTACCTATAAGTTTCTGGTAAGCTAATTATTACAATGGATAACTTCAGTAGGTAAAGACCTATTTTAATTTTATATCTTGAATACTGGAATTAGCTTTAATTTCTTGCCATTTCTGATAGCCACCAACGTTTCTTTCATACATAAAGTTAAGGTAAACCGAATAAATCTAGGTACAGGTAACATAAGAGATAAGTATCCAGGATCGTCGGATATAGTTGAAGTTTAGTAAGAAACCGGTGGAGGTTCTCGAATAAAATTTAATTTTATTAATAGAAAACAAACAGCTCATTGATCAAATTAAATTTCAGTAGACAACATCCATCGGTTCCTTACTAAACTTCAACTATATTCGACGATCCTGCATACTTATCTCTTTTGCTGACTTACCTATATAAAAATAATTGGTGAGTACCTAGATCAAAATCAGAAGTCAAATCAAAATCATTTATTTGCATAAACAAGATACAGAAAGTTCTTAAGATAATTTCATCAATCTCTTTTTATGTCTTTAATGTCGATAGTTTTTGATGGTAGATTGCGATAAGAATAGAATACTCTTTATGTACACCATATAAATTACAGACATAAATATAGAGTCTGTACAAATTCCCATAAGAAAGAAGAATGCCCATTGTTCCACACTTTTTGTTGAGGACTAGTTAATGGCAATAAAACACAATATGAACACTACTACAAAATTTATTGTCTATATCCACAGATTTAAGAATACATACACTAATGCAAGGCAAGCATTGCTTCAGCTAAAGATATCATGTCCTATACCAATACGCGGTTAAAACAATTACGACACTAGTGAACATACTTTACTTCTGGAAGCGAACTGGCTAACAGCAAACGCTTTCTGTAAAATCTATTTGGTGCACATAGACAAGTAGGTATGCTATTTACCTACCTTCAGTTTTCACTATCGCCTTTAAATAAAACATACAATATTAGATTAAAAAGTCGTACAGTAAAATAAAAACATCCTATAAGCGCTCCCATATTCAAACACATACGGCCATCTCACTTACGGATACACTCATAATTAAAATGTAAAACTGCGACCTACCAATTTCCTCTATTACCACACAACGTCGTCGACTGCAGATGTCAAAGAGCGTGCGGTGTCAAATTGTCAAATCCGCGACGACGACGACGCGACGCGACGCGTGAGCAAGTAACTGGAGCATTAGAATTAATTTCCTGCTGTCATGGCGCCGGCGTGGGTCGTTTCCGAACTCATGGAGTGTGTACCTAAATATCTTTTATATTTTTCATGGTAAAAAAATTCTACGTTTTGTATGTGATTATTTTACTGCTAACGCTACAGCTCATGTTTAGAAAGCGGTGAACTTTATTAAAAACGTAATATATATAAGCTAACACGCTTAAAATTAGTAAGAAACCGATAGATGTCCTTGAATAACATTAAATTATATTAATAGATAACAAGCAGCTCGATTATCAAATTAAATTTCAATAAACAACTATATCCGACGACCCTGCATACTTATCTCTTTTGTTGACTGTACATGTCATGTACATAAAAAAGAGGGAAAAGAATCACAAGGCATCAAATAATTCGTCCACATCGCTGTCAACAAAAAAAGTGCTCAAAAGGCTGGCAGCATTGCATCGTTGTATGGCGATGCTGATTCTTTGGCCAAAAAAATAGGCCAGCCTTCTGGTCATGTAAAGAGTCGACCGGCCGCTTGGCGATGTCTCGAAAAACAAAGTGGGCACGTTTGAAAGGGGTTGATAATTTGCTCATGTGTGTTCCCCGAAAATGTAGATAGACTAGAACCTATATGCAAGTTTTCATTTCGCACATTACGTTTAAGACTCATGTAATTAGTCTATTGTCACTAATTGGGCACAATGTACACCCCTCCGTGCCTCGGAAAGCACGGTAAGCCGTTGGTCTCGGCTGGCATTCGCAGATCTTTGTCAGTCGTTACGAGTAGTCAGAAGCCCGAAAGTCTGACAACCAGTCTTACCAGGGTTGTAGATCGTGGGTTCGATCCCAGATAGGCTTTACTTTGTGTTAATAATTTCACCTACTGCTCTCAAAACGGCGAAGGAAAATATCGTGGAAACCGGCATGTCTTAGAACCAAAAATTCAAAGACATGCGACATCTACCATCCGCACTGGGCCCGCGTTGTAGATTACAGCCCACTCTTTCTCGAAAAGAGGAAGCCTATGACTGAGTGGGCTGATTATGAAACATTTCCATAGTAAAAACGTGACACAGAATTGGATCCTGAAACACATCCATTAAAACGCACAAAATAATTATCTTCAACACAATCTGTACCGTATGCAAGCCTTCCCAAACACAAATATTTCCATTATTGTGGCCACAATAACAAAGCACGGGCTGTTGTGTTGTTGGCGGCATTTCCTCAGTTATGCACACTTGATTGTTAGTTTAGGACGTATATTACACCCACACGATGAACGAAGCGTTGCTAAACAAACGGTAACTTGAACAAGACTCTACGTAGACATGGTACCGTCCTATGTACACCGGTTTTGCAATCACAATGCTCCCCTTTGCTTATCATTAAGTGGCAGAACTAGAAATTGCCTAACAAGCTAGATGTCAGGTGTGGCTTATGAATGAATTTCGTTAAGTACGCTTGTTGACAGGCCTGCACTATCCTCCCATACCTACATGTTAACAATGGAAGTTAAAAACAATGTACAAGCCAATTATTTTTAAAGTTTCTGACCGGCTCTTCTCCATAGGAAACGACTAATTGGAACCGTGCACCTACTCCTAACCTTTTGACTTCTAAGTCACAGGTTTTCCTAGTTTAAGAGTCAGTGTTTCAACTTTTGTGCACCTTATTTATTGTGAACCTTAGCTAGATATGCCTATTGTAAGGATTTTTATCAATAAAGTATATTATTATTATTACCTAGCTTCTGACGTTTCACAAGTGCTCATTTAGGTTTTTTTTTTAATATTCTGCGCTGTCCCACTCCTTTCGTGAGCCCGCGCGTCTCTATTTTTAATTCTATATATAATATGTCGCAGATGAATTGTAGAATCCGCTGTTTTACAAAACCGCTAGTGGTTTTACAAAACAGCTCTCAGCAACAGCTGTTTGAATGAGGTTGAATGACACTTGTCTTGATCGTCATAAAACGACAAAGTCTATTTGTTTATGTGAGATTTAGATAGTTTTAACCTTAGCGAAGTTTCCTGGGGATTATTCTTGCTAACGTAATTACGAGGTTAACAATACAAAGCCTGCTTGAAGCCTTAAACACGCTTCCTATTTCAAGCTTCTTCAACTTTAAAGTCACAAATCTCAGACTTTCTAAAAACCTGCCTCTTCTTTCCGTATGTACCTATTGACTCTTCAAAACGAAGGCACGCCAAATAGGTATGATGACTATTATAGTAATAAATATATTACGTATAATATATAGATATAAATATATAAATAAATCAGTCGGGTTAGTTACAAAATCAAAATCAAAAGTCATTTATTCAAACTAGGCTGAGAATCAGCAGTTTTCGAACGTCAAAATTACAAAAGACAGTCTCCCAAAACGCCCGCCCTTCACCACTTCCTAGTGCTTTCGCTGGGGAGGAGAAGTGGCGGAATAAACTCCCCAGCAGCACAGCTGTAGAAAATAATTGATTTTATACAATACTAAGTATGCAAAGTAATTAACATTACAGGACACAGAACATTAAATTAAATTATTTGCACCATTAATAACTCAAGAACGGCTAGACCGATTTTTAGGGTTCCGTAGCCAAATGGCAAAAAACGGAACCCTTATGGATTCGTCATGTCTGTCTGTCTGTCTGTCCGTCCGTCCGTATGTCACAGCCACTTTTTTCCGAAACTATAAGAACTATACTGTTGAAACTTGGTAAGTAGATGTATTCTGTGAACCGCAGTAAGATTTTCACACAAAAATAGAAAAAAAAAACAATAAATTTTGGGGTTCCTCATACTTACAACTGAAACTCCAAAAATTTTTTTTCATCAAACCTGTAGTGTGGGGTATCTATGGATAGGTCTTCAAAAATGATATTGAGGTTTCTAATATCATTTTTTTTTCTGAACTGAATAGTTTGCGCGAGAGACACTTTCAAAGTGGTAAAATGTGTGTCCCCCCCCCTCTAACTTCTAAAATAAGAGAATGATAAAATTAAAAAAATATATATAATGTACATTACCATGTACACTTCCACCGAAAATTGGTTTGAACGAGATCTAGTAAGTAGTTTTTTTTTAATACGTCATAAATCGAAAACCGCAATTTACCTTTCACAAAGTTACAACGAACTACAAGAACTTTTATATTATGTTACTTGCTGCTACGGAACCCTTCATGGGCGAGTCCGACTCGCACTTGGCCGGTTTTATGACCTTTGATTTGTTGGATTTGTCACCGCCCCGGATAACAGAATAACTATTAAAATGAATGAAAATGAAGAAGAAAATTATTTTCTCATACATTTTGAATGGAACGTCTTTTTTGATGATATCTCGAGAGTGGATTGACTGATTTTAATACTCTTTTTAACCGACTTTAAAAAAGGAGGTTCTGTATTCGACCCGTATGTATGTATGTATGTATGTATGTATGTATGTATGTATGTATGTATGTATGTATGTATGTTTGTATGTCCGCGATTATCTCAAAAACTACTGAACCGATTTTGATAATTCTTTCATGAGTGTGATCTACATACTTTCAGGAAGGTTTTAGTATGTAATACATTGGGTAATTATTCTTATGTACGAAGTTATATGCATAAATGTACTGCATCTCCGGCATTTTTTGTGAATTTTGATGATTCTTCGAGTCGTGTCTTCAATGCACTAGTGTTAATTGAATTTATGTGGGGTAGGTACAACTAAAACGTGAAAAATAAAAACTTTTTTACAAAAAAAAACAACCGACTTCAAAAAAACACTACAAAGTGAAAAATAACTTTAATTTCGGAAGTCGGTGTCAAAAAACGAAAATGCTGAAGCAACGACACCGACTTCCGAAATTAAAGTTATTTTTCACTTTGTAGTGTTTTTTTGAAGTCGGTTGTTTTTTTTTTGTTCGTCGAGAAGTTTCCTCGCGTATTAGAAAACAAAAAGAAAGAAATTTTCGAACAAATAATGTAATTTCAAAAAAGGCATAGCGAAATGAAATAATCGAAAAGCCTTTAAAATCGATGAAAGTATTGAGAAGCTACGCTTTAAAAGTTTTTAAAGGGATTTTCCCGACCTTGTTGTGCGGTTAGTATGAAGTTACATATTCGTGACATCAATTCTGCAGTAGTGCCGTCTTTGTCTAGCTGTTATTTTAAAACGTTTATAACATGGGATTTTTTTTTAAGCTTTTTATTTGGGGGTCTCTGAACAGCAGTGGGACAGTACAGGCTTACTGAAAAAAACGCTTTTTATAGTATGGTTTGCACTATTTGCAGAAAAATGTTTTTTAGAGTTCATGATATAAATATTGTCATCATCGCTATTCAACCGCTTTTATAAATTATTACTAGCTGCGCCCCGCGGTTTCATCCGCGTAAGTTTCGATTCCAAAAAAAATCTGGAGAGGGCCACCCTTATCATACATCTAATGCGTTTTGCTTATATATATTTTTTTACCATTGTCCTTATTTTGGTGGTCTGAATGATTTCTAAAAGTTTGTCCATCTATTTTAATGGGACCTTATATAAGATAATGCGATTATGATATTATACACTTCTTATAGGTAAAAAAGCGTATAATGCAACAATATCACAGTTCAATAGCCATTATTTTCACCAACACCACAGAAACTAACCCTTCTTACTATTAACAATAATCCATACGGGATTACTGGAACATCTTCATTTGAATTGAAAATTACCGCAGAACCGCGGAATATGCGCAGCAAAGCGATTATTTGGTAAACAAGCACCATTAGTATACAGTTGTGTTAATCACAGCTTCGGAGATAGTAATCTTCTGGTTTCATGGAATCGATAATTTAGAGGGATTTAACATTGGCGCATTGATAAGCTTCGTATAATTTATATGGCTATGATAACAACAAAGCGTACAACATCAAAATCTACTTATTATCTATTTTAGAGGTATGAGGAACAGGGGGTCTACTCCGAAGTGGTAAATTGACAGTATCGTCGTCGTATCGGCCGAATGTTCGGTCATTTCCTACTACGAGTTCAATCTATTTGGTTCGGTCGGTTCCGATCCGACTGAACTTCATTCTGACACTTGTTGTGTCGTAAACCCTACTCTGAACGAGAAAAGACTGCCCGATAATATGAGTTTGATAAGAGTTACATCGTGAAATTAATGTCAAAATACACGACAGCAAAATAGCTACCTTTTGAGTATCGTAATCCTATCGAATTTAATGAATTATTACAATTCTATGTTTGTTACTGTCTGTAATTACATAGTTTATCTAGCTTAGTTTCATTATTAGTTTTCATATTCTAATCCAATAAATAACACTGATTAAAGGAAGGTTGTAAGGCATTTTTTGGAATATGTACTCGTAAGGATTGTCATATATAATTACGTAACTTGAAAATGTGTTTTTTTGTTTATGTAGATATTGAAATAAATTTGGTCTCAAATGATAGAGCTATGTATAAAACTAATATTCCAATTGGATTTATGTAAATCGGACCACGCATTAAGAAGATATTAAAAGATTTGTGTAAGGAAAATGTACCAACCTACATTTTTTAAGGTTTATGCTCTAGATTTTTTTAAATGTAAACAGCGTGCTTGCTCCACCATTGAACGCACATTTGGGATAGTTAAGGGTTGATGGAGGTGTCTCTTGTCAGCGAGGGACGTGCACTAGGATGCAGATAGAGCAGGCAGAATAATCGAAGGGTGCGTCCACATCTGGCGAATGTGCAGCTCGCAAGCCGTTTGCGAGCTGCCCGCGAGCTGCGCGCGTGCATTTTTGTTCGAGCGCCGCTACTGCGCGGCGCGCTAGCGGCTCGCGTCTTCCTTACGCCCGCGCGCAGTTCGCGCGCGACCTAAGCGCCGTACGCTCAAAGCGCGCGCGCGGCGCGCTAGCGGCTCGCGTCTTCCTTCCGCCCGCGCGCAGTTCGCGCGCGACCTAAGCGCCGTACGCTCACAGCGCGCGGGCGGCGCGCTAGCGGCTCGCGTCTTCCTTCCGCCCGCGCGCAGTTCGCGCGCGACCTAAGCGCCGTACGCTCAAAGCGCGCGGGCGGCGCGCTAGCGGCTCGCGTCTTCCTTCCGCCCGCGCGCAGTTCGCGCGCGACCTAAGCGCCGTACGCTCACAGCGCGCGGGCGGCGCGCTAGCGGCTCGCGTCTTCCTTCCGCCCGCGCGCAGTTCGCGCGCGACCTAAGCGCCGTACGCTCACAGCGCGCGGGCGGCGCGCTAGCGGCTCGCGTCTTCCTTCCGCCCGCGCGCAGTTCGCGCGCGACCTAAGCGCCGTACGCTCAAAGCGCGCGCGCGGCGCGCTAGCGGCTCGCGTCTTCCTTCCGCCCGCGCCTCAAGCCGTGCGAGAATTGAGTGCGCGCAGATCGCGCGCCGCGCGCACGCCTTTATACGAGCCTTGCAAGAGTTGCGCTAAAGAGACGCACCAAACCATTGCCGTGACTGCACCCGCGCAGCTCGCGGGCAACTCGCAAACGGCTCGCGAGCTGCACATTCGCGGCGCATTCGCCAGATGTGGACGCACCAAGATGATTTTGAATCAGAGAACTCCCGGCAGGTGACATATCAGCTTGCTACATTTGCTGATGATTTGTCACGGATGCTTTGAGGAGAGTACAAAGAGAGAGGGAAAGACTGATACAATCATTAGAAAATAAGTAATGAAATGTATTTGTACAATAATAAACCACTAGGACTAATCTTCAATTTATTACAAGTAAAACTAAAAATAATACATATATAGCATTCAGCGTGGTGCAAATTTCTTCCCACAGTCGACGATTCAGCGTACGACTGTCGATGTTCCTCAAGTTGCCTTGAGCAACCAAATCCCGATGAGGAGAGTATCAATTTGTGCCGCTGTCGGTCTGGATAAGGTGACTTGTTCTTGCAGAATGTTTGTCCATTACTTTCATTTCCAAACTTCCAAAACACGAACATGAGAAAACGATAAGCCCAAGAGCCACTTTATCACGCGTAAAGTGAATAATTAATGTAGTTTATAGTATATCTATTTAGATTGTTTTTGTAGGTATACACACATCTCATAACTTGACTTTAACACTTTACACCTCAGTCAGCACTTGACGAGAAACGACCGAAATACGATTATCGCTATAGCGATAGCGACAGATGCGATTTGGTTTGAGTTCAAAAGTACTTTTTCTCAATTTTGCAATAATAAAAATCACAATCTCTCCCTTTGTTTGTTTACTTGTCATCCTTTGACTTTTATACTTTTTCTTTTTATTTTGACAATCGGCTAACCAATTTATATGCCAGCTCCAAATATATCATTTTTTCGAGAAATATTACGATGTTCTTAGGTCTAAATATTGAATTATAAGCAAAGTTTTATTTTCTTGGTATAAAAAATAATTTTACTCTGTAATTCAACAGTTCAATTATATCGAAATGAGTATTAATCTATATAAATAAAAACAAAAGGCCTGACTGACTGACTGACTGACTCATCAACGCCCAGCCCAAACCCTTGGACCTAGAAAGCTGAAGTTTTACACGATGGTTCCTTTTATGATGTAGACCAGGAATAAGGAAGGATTTTTTGAAATTCAACCCCTAAGGGAGTTAAATAGGGGATGAAAGTTTGTATGAAAGTCCGTCAGTTTTAAAGTTAGGATCTTCAAATTTTGTGTTTCGGCTGACGATCGAAAATTAATTTATACGTGTCTCAGCATTTTTGATAATTCTACCCCCAAAGGGTTAAAAAGGGGGATTAAGTTGTGTATGAAAGTCTGTCAGTTTAAAAGTTAGGATCTTCAAATTTTGTATTTAGGCTAACGATTGAAAATTAATTTATACGTGTTTCAGCGTTTTTGATAATTTCACCCCTAACGGGGGATGAACGACCTGACTGACTCATCAACGCCCAGCCCAAACCCTTGGACCTAGAAAGCTGAAATTTTACACGATGGTTCCTTTTATGACGTAGACTAGGAATAAGGAAGGATTTTTTGAAATTCAACCCCTAAGGAAGTTAAATAGGGGATGAAAGTTTGTATGAAAGTCCGTCAGTTTTAAAGTTAGGATCTTCAAATTTTGTGTTTCGGCTGACGATTGAAAATTAATTTATACGTGTCTCAGCGTTTTTGATAATTCTACCCCCAAAGGGTTAAAAAGGGGGATGAAGTTATGTATGAAAGTCAGTCAGTTTAAAAGTTAGGATCTTCAAATTTTGTATTTAGGCTAACGATTGAAAATTAATTTATACGTGTTTCAGCGTTTTTGATAATTTCACCCTTAACGGGGGATGAACGACCTGACTGAGATATCAACGCACAGCCTAAACCGCTGGTGATAGGGACTTGAATTTTGGAGGGTGTATTCTTTGTAAAGTATAAGTATCCAATAAGAAGGGGTTTTTGGAAATTCAACCTTAAAGGGGGTGAAAAGGGGGTTTTTTTTTTTGTATGAAAAATCTTATTCCTTGAGTTAAAAACCTTGAACCTTGGCACGAATACTTATCTAAGTAAATTATGAAGTTTGGCATTTTTCGTTTTTCTAAACTCATTTCAACCCTAAAGAGGTATTGGGGGGTGTCAAAATTTCTTTGGAAGAATTTCAACGCGCTGTCCGATTAACTCGAAACTCAGTCAGTATTAATACTAAGGACTAAAAATAAAGAATTACCTGTATCAGGGTTTTTCGAAAATCTACCCCTAACTGTGTGAAAAGGGGTTGTTAATTTAGCAAGGGCATATTTTACTGTGTGGCTTGATTAGCTGGAAATTTTTTCATAATTCGACCCATGTAGGGGTGAAAAGCGGGAATACGGTTTATATGAAAAATCTTACGGTACAAATACTTATACAAGTAAATTATGAAGTTTGGCATTTTTTGTTTTTCTAAACTACCCCTAACGGGGAATTGGGGGCGTCGGAATTTCTATGGAAGAATTTTAACGCGCGGTCCGATAACTCGAAACTTTGTATTTATACTTAAGACAAAAAATAAAGAATAACGTGCATCAGGGTTTTTCGAAAATCTACCCTTAACGGGGTGAAAAGGGGTATATAGTCAATTATACAGGGGAGGATTTTACTGCGTGGTTTGATTAACTCAAAAATTGGTGTAAATAATCTTTGAGTCAAGTAATGAACACATCCCAAACGATTTTTGAAAATTCCACCCCTGTGGGGGTGAGAAGCGGGGATACAGTTTATTTGAAAAATCTGATTCCTTTGATCTATACACTTAAAAATTCGCCCGAATACTTAGTTGTCTAAATAAATGATAAAGATCATACCTACATACATTTTCGAAATTTTTAGAGGAAAGTACGAATTTCACGCGGACGAAGTCGCGGGCTGAAGCTAGTGACTAATAAAAACATATCGATATAACGTTCACCTCTGGCACTACTTTTCGTTCGGTCCGACACTCTTTTCGAATATTGACTATGGTCCCGACCGAGCTAAGCCAATCCGAACCATCTTCGTAGTAGGACAACAATATTCGGTTCGGCCGTGTGTCGGGTCGTTCCGATCATCGTATGTGTCACTTCGGAGTAGACCCCCAGGTTCTAAGTTCACTCATCCTCCATAGAAAAGAGAGAGGGAGGGGGATCCTCCGACCAGACGGGTGTTGTGTCTTCGGGACCTTGTACCTTTTGAACGCCATTGTCACATATATGTGACAAACGAAATCTTACCCTGCACGCCAACGTCACAAATATATGACACGTGGCACGGGTCGCACCATATTATGAAATAAACAATTTAATCATTACTTTTGTGTGTTTTTATTTATATAATTTAAAAGTTTAATCTTCCTTCTATATTGTATTGCATGAAACTAATATAAATAAACCACGAATATCGAGAAATTTGTTGTTTTAAGTGCGTGTGCGTGTTGTTTTGTTAAAGTGGCCTGGCGTCAGGGGTACGGCGATACGTTTATACTCTGGCGTTCAAAAGGTTAAAATAAATGGAAAAAATTTAACACGTACTGAGCACTGCTCAGTACGTCTAACCAAAGATATCCAAGCAAAAAAACACTGATTAAAGTGATTTTATTTTGACCTAAAATAATTAATTGCCGGCACATTAGTGTATTTTCGTTAGCTGATTATTTTTCTTTTAAGTATCTAATGCGCTTTTCTTATATATTTTTTTACCATCGTCCTTATTTTGGTGGTCTGAATGATTTCTAAAACATTGTCCATCTATTTTAATAGGACCTTATATATGCTATTTCCGCGGTAAACTCTGCTGGCGCGATGCAGGATTTTGCTTGACGTTACTGTGATGCGTAATTCACGTGTGGCGGTGTAGATGCCGCCAACAGCATCTGCCTGATCTCTGCTAATTACACCAAGCTCCTCATCTACGACCAAGTGCAGTTTAGTAATCGTTGAGCTCCTTAAGTTCTGAGTTGAGCTGCACGATTACTGGCAAATGCGTGCACTAACCTCAATCTTTCGGTTCTTTTCTCAAAAGGCGATTTCAGACACCAATCTACATGGTCTTCACATAATCTGACCAAGTTTATTTCTGGAGTTTGACAGAGACTGTTGTTAAATATAGAGTATCTATTCACATATTGCAACACCTGGACAACTGTCAATATCATTTTTGACATTGACGTTTCTTTTTGTATATCCGTATCCGCTCTCTCACCTTTTCGCTCTCCGTGTGTTTGTAATGTATCATATATTACCATTAATTTATATTTCGACAATCATACGATTTCATGCAAAATATTGTGAATAATATATTGAGGAATCATTGTGTGATCAAGCTGGACTTATTATTTATGAACGCCGAAACCCTTCCACAGGACAAGCGCCCTCGAACAGGTTATGGGCCCAGATTGAAGGTTAGAAATTTTTCTTTACTTTGCAAACCAAAAAAAGGCGATTTAAAATGGGCGATAATGATTCCTCGAAAACATCTGGAATGTCACACATTGAAAAATTGTCAGGTGTGGGAAATTATTCAACGTGGAAATTTTGTATGCGGATGGTATTGGTACTGGAAAATCTGTGGGATGCCGTCACAGGGGACGACACTGATCCCGGGCATATTCAGAAGGCGTTGGCCCGTATATGTCTAAGCATTCACAGCAGCTTATTGCAGAATGTGCGGGATGCAAAGACTGCGAAGGAGGCATGGGATAAACTATCCCAAATCTATGAAGACAAGGGGCTCTATAGGCGAATTTTACTACTGAGAAAACTGTACCGTACAAATTACTCTGAATTCTCCAACATGAGTGAGTACATTAATGGTATTATGACCCTATCACAACAGCTCGCTGATATAGGAAAAAAGATTGAGGACTGTGAACTGGCAGAAATTCTCCTAAGTGGCTTACCTTCTGAATTTGATGTGCTTGTGTCGGGTCTGGAGACAGCAAACATTAGCAATACACTATCAAGTGAACTAGTGCGTACTCGGCTATTACAGGAGGATCATAGAAGGAATTGCAATGACATTTCTAATACAGTATCGAGTATGGCCTATGCAGCAAATAAGAAAACAAAAGTTTGTCACTATTGCAAAAGAACGGGACACATCAAAGCTAGGTGTTTTAAATTGAAAAAGGACAGAGAGGCTAAGAAAGATGAAGAACATAAGACTTTCCTGACGACTGCAACTGCAATGTCTGTGCGTCATCACGAGTGGATTGTGGACTCTGGCTGTTCGATGCATATGAGTAACAACAAAGAAAATTTTGTGAACCTGGTGCAAGTTAAAAGTAAGGTGTGCGTTGCTAATAGTGATCAAGTGGATAGTGTTGGTAAAGGAACTGTACAGATTTTATTGGATAATAACCATAAAATTGTAGATGATGCTTTGTTTGTCCCAGAGTTAGCGTCCAATTTATTGTCTGTAAGTAAATTATGTGATCAAGGTTACAATGTAATATTTAATTATACAGGGTGTCACATTTATGAAAATTGTAAAATTATGGGAAAAAGTGTAGGTCATGCCACCAACTCCAATGGTATTTATAAACTTGATTTCATCTCGTGTAATAAGGTCTCGCACGTGGAGCATTCTTCAGCTTCTCTGGAGGTAGTTCAGAGAGATCAGAATGCGATGGTAGCAGCAGTGCCAGCTACAATCTGGCATAAGAGGCTTGGTCATTTAAGTTATGGTGGGATGCGTGTTCTGCGGAACAAAAACATTGTCAAGTTTCAGGAACAGAAGCTCGAGGAATGCATCGGTTGCCTGCAGGGGAAGCAGGTGGCCAAGTCGTTTCTCAAGGGCAATGCGAAACGTGCCACGTCTCCGCTTGAACTCGTCCATACCGATGTATGTGGACCCATGCCTGTGTGCAGTCATGGTGGTGCAAGATACCTTCTCACATTCACCGATGATTACAGTCGAATGAGTTGGGGTTTTTTACTTCGGCACAAGAGTGAGGTAATGAAACATTTTATTGATTTTAAGTCTCTTGTTGAAAAACAATGTGGTTTTCCCATTAAGTGTTTAAGATCAGATGGCGGTGGTGAATATTGTGGCAATATTTTCACAGAGTATTTAAAGGCTGAGGGGATTATACACCAAGTTACTGTTCCGTACTGCCCTCAACAGAACGGGGTGGCAGAACGGTTAAATAGAACAGTAATGGAAAAGGTCCGGTGTATGTTAATGGATTCAGGCCTAAGCAATGAGTTTTGGGGGGAAGCAGCAATGACTGCGTTTTATTTGAAAAATAGATGTCCCACTAGTGCTTTGGCTGGATCATGTCCCAAGCAGGTATGGTCTGGGTCAGGTTCCAATGTTGAACTAAACCACTTGCGAGTATTCGGCTGTGTGGCCTTCTCGCTTATACCTGAGAGCAAGCGTAATAAGTTAGATGCCAGATCTGATCTTTGTATTTTCGTTGGTTATAGTGACACGACAAAAGGATACAGACTAATTAAACCCACAGAACCTAAACGGATAATCTTTTCAAGAAATGTAGTATTTTTGGAAAATAAATTTTGGAAAGATTTGAGCAATGTTTCTCATGAGCAAAAGGAGAGCTTAGATAAATATTTTTTATATGAATCTGATAATTCTAATATGAATGAGATAAATAATATTAATAGTTCTAATATGAATGAGACAATGAATATTAATAATTCTAATATGAATGAGATAAGTAATATTAATAGTTCTAATATGAACGAGACAAATAGTATTAATAGTTCTAATATGAATGAGACAAATAATATTAATAATTCTAATATGAATGAGATAAATATTAATTCTAGTAAGAGTGACAAGACTTTTGATGATAGTGACAATGAAAATGTCTCTTTTAAAGATTGTGATATTTTAAATGATAACCGTGATAATAATCAGAATGTTTCTGTAAGTTTAGATAGCACTGGAAATGAGGGCCATTTAATAGGTCCTGGCAGCAGTGATCTTTCCTGGTCCGGCGACGAGCAGCCTCTGTCCAGCCCGGAACCAGAAGTTCCAATGGTTTCTTCTGAGAGGCCTGTACGGAGCACACGCGGTAAGATGCCTGATAAGTATAAGGGCTTCGACCTCTCAATGATGGTACAGGAGGTAAGTGAACCTTATTCTTATAGTGAAGCTATGTCATCTCCATGCTATAAAGACTGGCATAATGGCATGGAAAAGGAATATGAGGCCCTTATGTCCAACAAAGTTTGGAAATTAGTTCCTAGGCCTGAAAATACAAATATTATTAAATGTAAGTGGGTGTATAGAATTAAACGTGACCATGTAGGTAATAGCAGATACAAAGCCCGTCTTGTTGCACGTGGTTTTTCACAGCAATTTGGAGTTGACTATGAAGACACTTTTTCCCCTGTTGTTCGTCATAGTACTATGCGTTTGTTATTTGCTATAGCTACAGAAAGTAACTTAAATATTGACCACTTTGATGTTGATACTGCGTTTTTAAATAGTGACTTGAAAGAGAGTATATACATGGAACAACCAGAGGGTTTTAGTGATGGTAGTAACAAAGTTTGTTTATTGTTAAAAGGCATATATGGGCTTAAACAAGCCAGTAGAACATGGAATTTAAAAGTAAATCAAGTATTGTTGGAAAATGGTTTTATGCAATCAAAATGTGAACCCTGTGTCTATATTAAGAGAGATGATAAATCTTTAACAATAGTTGCCCTGTATGTGGATGATTTCTATGTTTTTGGCAATAATGTTGAAGCCACAAAAACCTTGTTTAATGTGTTAGAGTCTAAATTTAATGTTAAAAATTTGGGATCTCTACAGATTTGCTTAGGTATGAGAGTTGCCAGAGATAGGAATAAGGGCATGCTTAAACTGGATCAGTCTGAGTACATCAAAAGATTATTGTATAAGTTTGGGATGGAAAATTGTAAGCCTGTTTCCACCCCGATGATAGTGAATGATAAATTGAATAAACCTGAGCCTGATCAACTTCTTAGCGACGATGTTTATAAATACAGAGAACTTTTAGGCTCACTTATGTACTTGGCAGTATGTACTCGGCCTGACATATCATTTGCGTGTAGCCAGTTGAGCCAATATAATCATGGTTTTAGTAAAGAACATTGGCTTGCTGCCAAGAGAATTCTCAGGTATTTAGCAGGGACATTAAACCATGGCCTATGTTTTTATAGAAGCTCTGATTTATGTGTAACTGCCTATACTGATGCAGACTGGGCCAACGATGTGCTAGACCGTAAGTCTTACACTGGCTATGTGATAAAATTAGGTAAAAATAACATTAATTGGGAATCAAGGAAACAGAGATGCGTTGCCCTTTCTAGTACAGAGGCGGAATATTTAGCGATAACTGATGTCTTAAAGGATTTATGTTTTCTGAAAAATTTTCTGTTTGAAATCTTATGTAAAAGTATAGACATTATTGTATTCAATGACAATCAAAGCGCCCATAAATTATTAGAAGCCAAGGAATACTGTCACAAGAAAACAAAGCATATAGACTTAAAATATCACTTTATTAAAGATTTAATTCAAAAAGGATTTGCTAAAGTAAAATATTTACCTAGTAGTGATATGATTGCAGATGTACTCACTAAGCCGCTGTGTTCCAATAAACATAGGAAATGTATAAATAGCATGAATGTTAATTAAGGTTTTATATTCTTATGTTAAGTTTGCATGTAAGTCTGCATTGTGCATGTATATGTAGTTTATGACAATATGTGAATAAGGGGAAGTGTTAAATATAGAGTATCTATTCACATATTGCAACACCTGGACAACTGTCAATATCATTTTTGACATTGACGTTTCTTTTTGTATATCCGTATCCGCTCTCTCACCTTTTCGCTCTCCGTGTGTTTGTAATGTATCATATATTACCATTAATTTATATTTCGACAATCATACGATTTCATGCAAAATATTGTGAATAATATATTGAGGAATCATTGTGTGATCAAGCTGGACTTATTATTTATGAACGCCGAAACCCTTCCACAGGACAAGCGCCCTCGAACAACTGTGACCTCTGAGTTTATTTCGACCTTTCTTCTCAGAGTAGTCTGATAGGGAACGCCGAAAATATCTAGTTTTAAAAGTATGGTTGACCCTACTTACAGAAATAAAATAATTTATCAGTAATATTTTCTTTGACTGTCATTGACCATGTAATGGCCGTTTATGAAATGATGACGATATTATTCCTATTTCCTTTAAATAAAAACACTCTTCAATCTTAAACCCAATCATCTATATGATCCACTTAAACAGGGTGAGAGTTCCAATAGCTAGCAGAGATATAAAAAATGCCCACTCATTACCCTTTGGACTGACGTAAGCGTCGGGCTGTCAGATAAAGAGTGTGCTTCGACGCGATGTCGAGTGCCCTCCATTTGTTTGGACGCGATCGAGTAGCGCTCGTGAGTCGTGACGGACGTCAACTGGGATCATCCTACATTTTGAATCGTTTGTCTGATGTGTAGAAAAGTAAATACATGGTGAGTTATGCCCTATTTTATGAACAAAACTTCTTCCTGTCTCCTATTTATTTAAAATGTTGCTGTGCCCGACAGGGTCCGTAATTGATTATATTGTTTAATACTTACCACCTGTAATGTAGTTCACCTCACATGCATAATTTTAACAAGAATGATGTAAACAATATTAAAAGAGTGACCGTGGAGTTTCTTATCATTCTTCTCCATAGGTACCTACCTTCTACGTTTTGGAAAGGGCAACTGGCTTCATCTTTCGGATTGACTGACCGTTGACAATTCAAAAGTGCCTGTAATTCGCGAACGAGTGAATGACGGGGGGAAGCCTGCGTTCGCGGTGTGGTGTGTGGACCGATGTGACGTCAGGAACATTGGTTTATTTGAAATACATGCTTTGAATTGAGTTTATGTTTATGTTTGAGTTGAGCTTACATTATGGATTGAAATAAAGATGCATTGAAATAAAGATGCATGAATTGAATTGAACCATGGACCTCATTGGATTAACATGCAGCTATATTCGGGTACTATTATCAAGAGGCACGAGGTAGGTATCTACCTGCTCTTCTTTTTTTTAAGCCAGGGAAGAACAAAAAATCTTGACTTTATAAAATGGTGACGAGAATGAGCATAAGTACTAAGCTAGCAAAATAATGTTAACAAACATACTGTTAACTATTATTGCACTAGCATGAACAGTTTGTATGTGTATCTCTATAAAGACTTCATTACACTTGGAAAGTGGCCAATAACATTCATACAAAGTGCAGTCTTTTTCCACTTTGACCTGCTTTAAAGTCTGTCTTAATGGTATCGCGGGGTCACTTCAGTTTGAGTCCAAAGTCAAGACCAAGCAGCAAAAATTGCAAATTAAATTATCTAAGTTAAGTAAATTTATTGTTTCGCGAACTGACGATTAGAAACTTAAATTGTCCGTAACTTCTTCGACGCAGTGGTTCGAAATGGCTATCAATTTGATAGATTAATAACTTCCCTAACTGTACCAATTAGGGGTAAAAAAATAAAGGAACAGAAAAAAAAACAGGAAATCTTAAAATGTTTATTTAAGATTTTAATAATATTGTGTCCGGAGTAAGAAGCAGTCAAAAATATTTATCATCATCATCACAGAAATCTTAATAATAAGGCAATTGCCTTATTATTAAGATTTCTGTGATCATCATCATTTCAGCCGAAAGACGTCCACTTCTGGACATGGGCCTCCCCCAAGCACCTCCATTTCGACCGGTTTTGTGCTTCTCAAAAATATTGCTTTGTAAAAACAAGTTTAAAACTAAAACTATTTCCCCATATTCTTTGCTAATACTCTAACGAATATCTAGGCGATATACTACGGCCACTATTCCTACTTTATTCCCTACTATCTGCTCCCGGAACACATAACTTAGACTTGTAACTTTTAACTTGAGACAATATTTAATATCCGCCTCTAATGTATGACGGTAATATTACTATCAAGTTTCTCCGTAAGTATTAGATTAGAAAATAAATGTTCTTCAAGGCTTCCTTCTACGAAGTTTGTTGGAAAATTAGTATTCTGTAGAATGTCATTACACTTTATTGTGAAATGAAGTGTACGTAAGTATCTTGTGTCTTTCTCATAAATTAAATTAAATTGTTTATTCTGTAAATAAGATGTCGGAATCACTTTAATACGTCATATCATTTTTTAAAAAAAGCTAGATGAGTTCGGCGTTTCCTATCTGACTACTCGAAACAAACTCAGTGGTCACAACCTCTTTTAAACTCCAGATATAATCTTGGTCAGATCATGTGAAGACCATGTAGATTGATGTCTGAAATGGACTGTTAAGTAAAGTACCACACAGATTTGAGTGAACCAGTCCAGTCAATGCAAGCATTTGTCAGTAATCGTGTGGGCAGTGGTGGCCCAGTGGTAACGGCCGTGACTATCGAACCCAGACAGGCGCTTTACTTTTTGTAAATTATTACATCACCACTGCGCTCAAAACGGTGAAGGAAAACATCCTGAGGAAACCGGCTTATCCTAGAACCAAAAATTTGAAGACATGTAACATCTACCAACCCGCACCGGGCCCGCGTGGTGGATTACGGCCCACTCCCTTTCACTGAGAGGAGGCTTGTGTCCCAGCAGTGGGAAGCTGCTAATGCTAACATCTAAAACGCAGTTTGTGAATATATAGGCCATTTATGTGCTGTCATTTGCAATCGTCCAAATAATTGGCGGAAACTTTGAGGTGAAGAATGAACACGTATCCGTGTGGATAAAAACCCCTTATTAATAAAGAATAAAAAAAAAGAATGAACACAGGTTGTCTGGAAAAGACAGCACAAAACGATAAAACCCTAATTCCTACTAATGTTATAAATGCGACCACCAGTACGAGACAGTCATACAAATACTCCGCAGATAAAATGTAAATTCTCTTGTCCATGGGAAGTTTAGGTACTAGGTAGGTAAGTGAACACTGCAGTTGACAATTACATCTCGGCTTGAGTCGCAGTCGTATCGTGCGCCATGCATGGAAGGTTTTCTGTGTAAGCGTTAAAGGGGGTGACACTTTAAGCTCTGCACCCCTGTTCTGGCCAATACCGTAGGGGTGAACAAAATTTGTTTTTATTTCCAGGTTGCAAGTTTTCATAATGAAATTACTTCTTGGTAAGCAGTTTCAAATAAACATTGACTATGGGCTGAATGTATGTTGAAAGTTTGTAAGTGGAGACCGCGAATCGGTAAACGTAAGGTAGGACGCCCTCAGGCTAGGTGGAGCGACGATCTTCTCAGGATGGCTGGTAGCAGCTGGATGAGAGTTGCCGAAAATCGAGTTGAATGGCAGGCAATAGAAGGGCCCTATACCCAACATTGGACTATTGTAGGCTGATGATGAATATGGGCCGCACGGAAACAGGAAGTATGGCAGAATGGAAGGAAGACCCGAGTGAGAGTGGGCTGTAATCTGTAATCTACCACGCGGGCCTAGTGCGGGTAGGTTAATAAGTAAGTAGCTTTGAGTTAATAAAACCTTGATATTATTGTCCCACTGCAAGGCAAAGGCCAAGGACGTCACGAGCACCATGCACACTTGCTCAAGACGGGTTGGCAATTTCAGACTATTTAACCTTTTAACCGCTTATGTCGGATTAATCCGACAAGTATTTTCGTGTCCATTCCGCCAGAGTCGTATATATACGACCAAATAACACAGCTCGTTTAATCTGTATTATTATTACATCATCACAGCTCGTTTCATAGGTATTT
Source organism: Amphipoea oculea (assembly GCA_945859645.1). Lineage (NCBI taxonomy): Eukaryota > Metazoa > Arthropoda > Insecta > Lepidoptera > Noctuidae > Amphipoea > Amphipoea oculea. The sequence continues at coordinate 17,152,509 of OX243864.1, read as the reverse complement.
ATTTTTGTTTTTTTTTTTTTTTTCTCGGGCGCTGGGGGCACGATAACCTGATATAAAGTCGGGCGGTTAAAAGGTTAACTATAAGTTTTAGTTTCCTCACGATGTTTTCCTTCACCGATGTAAGTAATATCCAAGATAAACTTAGGTCCGTATTCATGAAACGCATGTAGGTCAGCCCTAGTCTCTGCATGACCTGATCCGCAGACCATGAAATAGATGCAACTAACTTGACAATCCGATTGTGTCACAGATGCGCTGAACAAATAATATCTCCGTACATCTTCCTCGGCTTACAGAGCAAGCCATCATGTTTTAAAGTTACGGTCCCATTTCGGATTGTGCTCACTTTGATGTATGTCGTGTGTTCAAGAAAGTGTGATAGCTATGTATCTATATTTTCCTTGTTTGTGTCTGTCGCTAAGTACAAGCAGACAGCTTTCCGATTTACTTACGATAGTTTTATCAAATAAATATTTTATTTTTATATTTTACTTCACACATATTTAATTTTATATTTTACTAGCTGCCCGCCCCAGCTTCGCACGGTGCAAATTTTTTTTCGAATTTCCGAAATTTTCTATTCATACAAACCTTGTCCTGGCAATACCGAACACAACAAAAAAAATAATAATTATCCAATTCGGTGCAGTCGTTCGGAAGTTATGCGCGTACCTACTTACATTACGGCGATTCATTTTTATTTATATAGAATAGATTTATTTATGTATCTTTCCGTGACATCACAGCGGTACGGATAAGTTGAAATGTCGCAGCATCATGCTGAGATAAGCCTTTTAGCCTCGTAGGTAAAGTACTTTCTGTTTTTTATTTTTATTTTGTTTTTTAATTATTATGTTTCTATGAGCGTGTTTAGTTTAGTTTGTGATATTCCTCTGCGAGTCCCAATAAATACATTTTCTTCCTTTCTTTCTCTTCTTAAAATCAAATAAAAATAAGAGAATCATTTATCAAACTATGTTAAGCCTATGTAGGGAAACCTGTGAGTTGATGCGAGTACAGCGGGTTTTTAATAAAGAGCTGGCCCATTTACCAACATTTATTTATTTATTCATTTATTTATTTTTATAACAGCTTAAACTACCGTTACAGGGTTTATCCTAATGCGACAGTTAAAAGCATTAAAGTGCTTCACTTCCCGTAAATATAAACAAAGCCTCATAATTTCTATAAGTTCAAAACCTACACAAAATGACTCTTCACAAGCATTCTCAAAAACAACCTATTTGCTATAATGTAGGAAACGAGCACACATAAAACTAAGGGCCGTTTACACACGGGGCGCAAAATTTACGCCGCGTTTGATGTCCGCTGCCTGCTTATAATAAAATATTAAATTCGCCTCAGGCAGATGATTTAGAGATGAAGCACCTATGGACTGGGTTACCAGAGTAGGAATTTTCCACTTATACGAGGTAGGCAGTTTATACCTAATAAAACCAAAAATCTTTACGTAAATTCCTAAAAAATATTTTGTATTAAGAATTTAATCAAGTTTTCTTAATCAAAACTGATAATTAGGAAGAAATAAATAAATATTAATAATTTAATTATGCGCTACGGCGTAGCATTCAACTTATGAGCGATTTAGGAAACTTTCTTTGTGTGTTAAATTCACTCTATCAAAAAGTTAGTGAAGTTAAATTAATCTTGTTAGTTTTAAGTGGCATGACATAATCTAGTAGGTATTTGTACAGACGCCAGCACATCAAGCTACTACAATCTGTCAAAGTTTCTTTAATAGATTTTCAACTTTATTACTAAAGAATAAGGTTCAAAGCTGATTGGGAAAATTTGACAGTTTCGGGTAGCTTGATGTGCAGGCGTCTGTACATGTTTGTATAATATTAAGAATAATATTTGCGTAGTGTGAAGAATAATATTTGTATGGTGTAAATAATAAACGAAAAACGTTATAATTACCTGTAACAAAGGCATAGTTTGTAAACAAAAAATCAGTAGCTTGCGACCAGTAGACCAAAAACGAGGCTAGGTACTAGATGAATAGGAAATGATACTCATACTTAAGTATAAAATACTAGCTGCGCCCCGCGGTTTCACCCGCGTAAATGTCGATCCCGTGGGAATATCGGGATAAAAAGTAGCCCATATGTTAATATAATCCCATAAGCCCATATATTAAAAATTTTGTATGGAGGTAGCTGACACCCTAAGGTGTCAGCTACCTCCAAACAAAATTTTATCAAAATTGGTCCAGCCGTTTGAGCGTGAAGAAGTAACAAACATATACACACACACACAAACTTTCGCCTTTATAATATTAGTGTGATTAGTGTGATGATATAGTGTGATTTACTAATAATTACCTATGACATTCCATACGCATAACCTATAGATAATTATAATTCGATTACTGCTGGCTACATAATATCGAATTGATCGTCAACTGTTTACGAGGCAATCATAACGCCCCGTATGTATCGGCTTTCATTAACTGTAATTAATTGGTCATTGTTAGTTGGTAACACTCCCATTATATGTGTTAGTATAACAGATCGCAGAAAACTAAATAAATCTAGCAAGAACGTACTGTAGACAAAATAATAACATAGTAACTGTTTTAGCAGTTGTTGTGTATATTATAAATGTTTTTTTTATTGCTATCTTGACCTCGATCACGCCTGATGGTAAGCGATGACCGAGGTCTATGAAGGAACGAGCGTGCCCAGAAGATGCCTAAGGCACTAGAACTTCCACGCCTCGACGAAACATGACTGCATGACTCCGGACTCCGGTGAGAGGGTGGTCGCAAACCAGGCGGATAAGGTGTTGGGTGTGACTGTCCAGGATCCCAAAAATGTAGTGTAGGTTACATTCAACTTTATTTCATATATATAACATAACATCACGCCGATAATCCCCGAAGGGTGAGGCAGAGGTGCACCCACATCTCGCTAGTTTGTAATAGGGGGTGAGCCTCTTGGCATCAACCAGGCACAAATCCAGACTCCGGGCTGCTACTGAGAAATTCCAGATGGAACACTTTTCCCGACCCGGGAATCGAATCCAAGACCTCATGCTCAGCAGTAGCGCTTGCGATCACAAGACTAACGTGGTTGTAGAAGGAAAAACATTTTACAAAACCAAACATGAATATACGCATATTTACTACAACACAAATATTACTCAAAAACAATAGAGTATCATTTTGAAAAACATTATCGCCACTGTTTGTGCTGGTAATTTCAAATTTAAACAAAGTAATTTCCACACATATATTTTTGTATTAACAAAATCATAGAACACAGTATAATAACTACATATATTACTATTATACTGTTAACACAATTTACTTTCCAGGAATGGAATTTCCCAACACTAATTATAATTTAGATGTGACGTATCATATCAACTTAGTACGAACACTTCTGTTTCAACTTTCGTAATTCAATTCAGAAATTATAAACAAATATACAACAGCCGGGAAGAGCCACATTCTTATTAATTAAAAAGCATAGGCACAGTCAACATAAGAGATAAGTATGCAGGATCATCGAGTAAGAAACCGATGGATGTTATCGAATAAATTTTTATTTTATTAATAGAAAACAAACAGATCATTTAACAAATTAAATTTCAGTCAGTTATCTCTTTTGTTGACTGTACATACATAAACTCAGGCCTTATTTCCATGAGATTAGGCAGAAAATACAGAACGCCGTACGTGTATATATCTGTGGGGTAGTTGCGTACCACACAGTAGCAATGGCTTTTATTTTGACAGTTCAACAAAATGCATTGCGTTATTAACGTTGTTGAGCAGACAATTTTTCAAACATATGAAGCAATGGTTTAGCAATATCCTTTCAAAAGTGCCTTTTATTTGCCTATTTGAAATAAATGCTTTGACTTTGACTTAAAAATGATTTAGATTGTGTGTTACGCAATTAGGTTGCTCTGCCGTCCTTAAAAAAAGTGCAATAACTCGAGTTTTGTGCCGAATTGAGATAAGTACATATTCGGAATTTGCAGAAAGAGATTTATATATTCTTTTTAGACACTTTTTACGTATCCATGGCGAAGCCGGTTTTAATACTAAGCCTAACTGCAATATCTAGGTCGGTGCTTTATGATTTAAATATCAAATCTGAAATCTCAATTCGGCGCAAAACTCGAGTTATTGCACTTTTCGTAAGGACGGCAGTGCTTGTCCCGTCATACACGCACGCCGGTTGCGAGTCCTACTCACCTTTCTGAAGATCATCGCCAATAAGGTTAATATAATATTATGTTCTTCTAGGACGTTCCCACGCGACGTTTCCACTCACTTCTGCCTTGTAAATATCTTTTGTTAGTCGCCTTTCACTCATCCTCTCAACATGACCAAACAATCTAAGCATCTAGCTTTTAAATTTTTGTTTCTACAGCTCCTTTTAAACCGCACGATTGCCTTCAGGATGATTCCCACTAAACGGCTGGCATCGCATCGGATCGGAACGAATTTTACAATCTTTAAACGATATGAAATCGTCTACACAGTAATTAAGGTCTATATTACCAAGCCGCGTACAGCAGCTTGACCGCTGACGTCTTCCGCGACACGCGATTGTAGCCGAAAGTATGCTGCGACGCACGATCGGCTCCGTTCGCCTGTCGTCGTATCCGATTTTTAATAAATCATCAATCCAAATTTTTCTATTCCTTATCTGTGTTTTATGATTATTTTCTTCTTCTCCTAATGTAATAACCAACAAACGTCAACTTCTACCATTTAAAAAAAATTAGATCACTTCAACATGGTAGGAATGGAACTATTTGACTAGGCGCAGAAACGGACACGTTCGCAAGCGACGCGCGGTACGGAGCCGATCGTATGCGTCCACATCCTGCCGGATGCGGTCGGCTGTCGCCGCATCCGTTCGTATCCTTTCCGATCCGATGCGATGCGAGCCGTTTGGTGGAAATCATCCTTTATTCGATCATTCCTCAGCCTATCATTTAAGTTACACCTCACTTACTTCGCTACGAACGCATTTCCACAGCATTATTTTACTTTCAGGCCCAAAAAGCTTAATAGAATAATAACATAAAAGCGAAGGTTTCCGTAGACCTGCAGGAGACGGCACTCAGCATCAGCATTGAGAATTAAACATGGAGATAACAATAACATTTATTTCTAAAATATTCAAATGAGGTAGGGACGTGGCTTCTCTAAAGCATCCCTTAGGTACCTACTTAACTTTTATCTGCTCTACAAAAATGGTTTATCGAATAAGCCGTTAAACAATAAACGTTATTGAACTTATTTTTCATGATAATTATGTATTTTAAAGGTAAAATACGCTAGTACTTAATAGTTATAACCAAGCACTAGTGAATTTTACCTTGAATTGACTTAATCTGTCAAGTTCCGCTAATGAGACACAATTGATTTTCTATTGTTTCGTCGCCAATGCGCGACGCGCGCTGCTTCACCGGTTAAGAGTGTTTTGCTAAACAAGGAAATTATTTGTTTATCAAGTTACTGTACCTCAATTTGGCGTATTATAGTTACATTTCATACAACTGTCAAAAAATGACGGTGAATGATGGTTTGAATAAATTATATTGACAATTTAAGTTGCTAGTCAATTTACTTAACAATAAATTTCCCCAACTTTACATAGTACAGCTGAAAACCCGGCACACCTTAGCATAAACCATCCATAAGGTGACCTTCTCTGTGAATGTCAAGTCTTATTGAAACGTCCGACGTATCCAAGACGTGTGGACAGTGGGACAATTGGTAATAAGTAATTAATGTGTGGGAATGACAACGCACTAATTGGACGTCGAAGGTGACTAATGGTAAGAGCCGAGCCGATACCGAGGTCATATTGTGGAGCAAACCAGTGTTCTACGCAGAATTAGCCGGGTAACATCGCTGATCACATTTCGCTTGAAAGCCTGGGGGGTAGGTAGACAAGCACAAAAAGGACAAAATCTAAGTGTTATTTATAAATAAATACGATATTGTATGTATGAGCATCATACCAACTATTTTATTATCGCAATAGCTGCGCCCTGCGGTTTCACCCGCATAAGTCTCGATTCCGTAGGGATATCGGGATTAAAAGTATCATATGTCCTAATCCAGGTCATGATCTACTCATGTGCCAAATTTCATCCAAATCCGTTCAGCCGTTTTAGCGCGAAAGCGAGACAAATAAACAAACATTCAAATAATCGTTTTTTTTTCCTCTTTCATAAAGGTAATATATTAGTCTAGACAGTTTAGATCAAATCAACCACCATTTAGCTCGGAAAAACAAAAAGAAAATCCTGTCTGTGTCATATAGAAGCAATCAAAATTATTTGAACCCCTGACCCTACCTAAGATACCTAAAGCATACAAAGAAAATAACCGTTAAAAATACCTACCCCTCTACCGAGAACTCGCACGATAAACCATAACGACCCACCTCGACGGTACCAAAAGAATTCAAATACCACTATTTTACTTTCAAAGACAGATAGGTATTGATAAAAATTCGGCCTCGGCAGAATTTTCCGACATTCCCACAAGATCGTCCGCAATTACTGCCTTATCTTCTATGCGAATTTTCTGAGCGACTTTAAATAGCCATCATTTTCCCTTGTGGCTTGGCTTAATTCTCAAAAACGTTAGAGCATCGCCACACACGCACTAAGCTTTGTGGTGCCGCGCCGCAACGTAATGATTTAACAACTATGTTACTTCGAAATTATATTTTAATCCATCTAATTAATGACGAGTTAAGCAATCATAGTTAACAGAATTCAAGATATGAACAGGCTTGTTCTTCTTCTTCGTGTCGCTGGCACGACTGTGTCACTATACCTACTAATTCTTGTTGGCCCAAAACGTCGCCACTTTCGCGGCGTTGTCGTCGGTGACAGCGCACAGATCACTTTGACTGCATGTTTTGGGACACGGGGGGCTAGCTTATATGACAGTGAATCATGAGGATTCGAAACCCTAGTCGGACCGAATAACCATTACGATACGTGTGACTTAAGTAGTTCATTATCGCACGGCGTGAAATGCCGCTGCTAAACGCCGTGCTTTAAAAGATCACTTAAGTCACACGAATCGTATACTATTTTATAGCTCGTGTGACCTAAACCCGCACTTAAGTCACGCTTTTCCATGTAAAAATGGACTACTTAATTCTCAAAAAAGCGCGACATATGTGCGGGTTTAGGTCACACATTGCTTTAAATGTTATTAGGGTAGTCCGTCTTAAAATTTTAGGAACAGCCTAAGATGGGCTATTGCGGACGAAATTCGATCAGGAGCATAATACCATCAGATTAGGCGCCGCCGTTATGGCAACGTAACAAAGTTCTGGCGCCGCAACGAATCGTGTGGAACGGCTCTTACAGTAACAAAACGCGTTACGTTTCTGTATGTATGTTTGCCTGGTATTGTTACATACCGTTACCTCCGTCGAGTGTTGCAATGAAAGTATATATATGTACTGTTTATACATATTGTTCGTATTAACGTCAAACCCGTGGGTTGCTGTTATTAAAAATGTTATGTAAATGAGAAAAGAAAAGTAAGTAGGTAAGGAGTATTGCTGTGTGTCGCTGTAAATGGGTCACCTTATCTTTTACGCGGAGGTGATTCAGGAAATGCTGCCAATCTTTTGTGGGCACGTTTTCGGGTGACAGTGATGCGTACGAGTACTTCAATGCATAAGTGTTCCATTGGTTTTGTATTTATTTTTAAAGTTATTTAGGTTTTGGTACCTAGTGCAAACAGGTACCTAGTTCGATTATATTTATTCGTAAATAAAATATTAATATAACCATATCTATGCATTTATTTATAGTGAATACTAAAATTAACATTCTTATGTAGATACCGCTACATACAGAATTATTCTTTTTACCGATTCAAAATTTTTACAGGGTGTTCTACCCATGAATATAAACAACTTTTACTATGGGACCAACTCTGAAATCACGAAAAAAAATCAGCTGCAATATTTTGGTCAAGTAGGTATTGAACTTTTTTATTAAACAGCTGATTTTGTGATTGCAGTGTTGGTCCCACAGTGAAAGTTGTTCATATTCATGGGTAGAACAGCCTGTAAAAGTTTGGAACCGGTAAAAAAGATCATCTGGTATACATACAATTATACAGCAAAGTGCAATACCTACGCGGATAAAATGTATGAAACAGCATTTTTTATAACATTTTTTGAAGTGAAAAATTCTTTAGCGGCGTTGAACACTTTTTGTAATGGGTAAAAAATGTTAAACTCGCGTCAGGGCATCGCGTCAGGACACGTGACCGTCAGGAGAGATTCCCCCCCCCCCATCTCTTTCTACGGCGGCGCCAACCGAAAATGAACCAAGTGAGACACGATAATGGATGGATGGATGGATCGTGATGGTGATGGCGATGGTGATGGCGATGGTGATGGCGATGCTGATGGCGATTGTGATGGTGACGGTGATGCGATGGTGATGGCGATGGTGATGGTGAAGGCGATGGTGATGTGATGTGATGGTGATGGTGGACGCGGACGCGGACGCGGACGTGGATGGACAGCTGATGGCTCGACCGTCTGTGTAGTAGCCACACTGCTGTGTATTCGTAAAATTCGTGTATATAAAGTGTTTCAAAAAATGGAAATTGAACAAAGTGCATCGATTAATGAAAAAAGTGACGCAGCAATAGTGAAAAAAACTTAGTTATATTAATTCAATTAATAATTGATTTATTTCAACGTTAATATTCAAGTTTTCACTTCTGCCGGCACTCCCGGAGTGCAACCCGTCTTTTTTTTATAACCGGGTTGCTGAATTCATAGTTACAGTTTTCAAGTCGATGTCAATGCCATCCTGTATTATATTGTACATAAGAATGTTAATATTCAGTAGTCACTTTACTAAAAAAAAAAAAAAAAAAAATAAGAAAGAAAAACAGAACACACAGCACACACAGCTTTTATAAATGCATACAGTTATATTCATATTTTATTTAGTAAAGTAAACTCGTTTATTTCTTATTTCAAAATTACAGTATGGAGGTATTGTTGGTCCTAAACTCGGCACAGCCTGTGTCTTGGGCACCATTACAGTGGCACAACATTTTGATAATTTTGTACGAAATATTAATCTAGTTAGCCACTTTAGGACTACAAGTCTAAATGTACACACAAATAGACTTACTAATAATTAAGGTAAAGCAATCAACAAATTAAACAAAAATTAAGTAGCCACATCGGGACTGTAAGTCTATTTGCAACAATAGTTCATAAAGGATCTATGTTTTGTAATCAACACTTCTTGTGAGATAAGTGTCGATCGTGAGGTCAATGAAACCTTTTTACTTTGAACTGTATTACCGAAAAAAGTACTTTTTAAGGGAAATTGAGAGAAAATATAATCGTAGATAGCTCAGACTAAGTAAGGAAATGTAATTATTTCTACAACTGATATTACATAGCTGCTACAGCTCTCTTTCAGGATTAGCGGGTTTTTCCTCGTACCCGCTTTCCTCTGAAATATTTAAATTCTCATTAGTAGCGCCCCCTAGACATTAACAAGATACAACTTGATATAAAATTCCGTTTACTTTATTATGATTGTGTCATGGTACGTAATTAAAGAGATTTCTTTTCAAAGGAGTTTTCTAATTATAGTTGAGTTGGGGAATAATTGTAGCTGTGTATTGAAGTTTTTTAAGAGCTCGCATAAATCAAATAATTCAAGAAATTGGAGATTGTTTGAGTAAGTTCTTATATCTATACTTATCTATTTCATCACCATCATCTGCCTAGCCTTTTCCCAACTATATTGGGGTCGGCTTCCAGTCTAATAAGATGCAGCTGAATAACAGCATTTTACATGGAGCGACTGCCTATCTGACCTCCACAACCCAGTTACTGGGTAATACGAAACCCCTTGGTAAGACTAGTTGTCAGACTTTCGGGCTTCTGACGACCCGTAACAACTGTCAAAGATCACGAATGACAGCCAGGACCAACGGCTTAACGTGCTTTCCGAGGCACGGAGGTATGTAAAGGCACGGAGGTATGATATGTAAAGATGGTCACCCATCGACGAATAAAGTCGACTGTACTGATCTAGTGAACAGTTTGTGCTGTCTGATCTCTCGTACCGTTCATGGTCTGGAAGTTCGCTTGAGACACTTGTTTGCAACTACTTTTTGTAGAACCATCTCAGGCGTACGCTCACCGCTACATGGATTAATTGACACTTACAATAGGCAGTTTGGCTCAACTGATATTATGTTTCTCAGCAAGGATATATTTAGAAAAGGGATTGTTACTGATTTAAGTGATCAGAACCCTAATAATTAAGTTATGATTACTTTTATTCTGTTTATTTTTATATCGTTCTTTCTAACAACTAGTAGATTTATTTATTAGTAATATGTGGATAACGTTGTGAGTAGTGTATTTTTTCCTCTATTATAAAGTTCCTAACCTATGTTTACTTATTATTACACTACTGTTTGTTGTCCCTAAATAAATAAACAAGTATATGATAGACGATCTAACCTTTCCGAAGGACATCACTAATAAGGTCACTATATTGTTTTAATATATGTATTAACGTGATAATCCCATATGAATATCCTTTAAAACAGTAATTCTGTACTACCCAAACCACATCCAGCTGCATCATAAGTTTCAATGGAAACATAATAAATGTGAAGTACCTACATAATGTTCTTAGTAGCCAGGTGACTTCCAAAAGTTGCTACGTAACTGCTTCTTAAATGTCGCAGCGGTTTTTAGAGTAAGTTCTGTTACGCGAGCGTCTTTTGTTTCAAACTTATGTTTAAGCAAGAAGATCTTACGTATGTTAGTGCTCGTCTTGCGACAGTGCATGTTTTGACTGTCATTTTTGTAAGTGACAGTGAACTGGCAAAATATGGGGGTACTTAGGTCCACCTCTGTCCAACCCTTTGGAGATTACAGGCGTGATGTTATTTTACGGTCATTCATCATCTGCCTAGCCTTTTCCCAACTATGTTGGGGTCGGCTTCCAGTCTAACTGGATGCAGCTGAATACCTTTTACGTGGAGCGACTGCCTATCTGACCTCCACAACCCAGTTACTGGGTAATACGATACCCCTTGGTAAGACTGGTTATCAGATTTTCGGGCTTCTGACTACCCGTAACGACTGTCAAAGATCCACGAATGACAACCGGGACCGATGGCCTCGGTATGTAAAGATGGTCACCCATCCACAGACTAACCGCGGAAAGCGTAGCTTAACCTGATCGATCGACCTATGCGGCTGTTATTATTTAGACACGGGCCCCTCAGCATATTTGTTCCTCGGGCATGTTATGTTATGTTTCGTTGGGGAGTTTTTTACGCTAGTTTTTCTCCTGAGCTAAGCACTAAGAAGCAGTGAAAGATAGGTTTTTTGAAGACAGTGTTTTTAAGACCACACTAATATTAGGTCCTTACATATGAAATTGGCGTTTTTCGTACTGGCCACTTAAATCACGAATTTCTCCTCTTTGGTAAGGAATTCCAAATTCAAATTTGTACAGCTATTTACTCATGTATTTGTGCTTCGATGACCGTCATTCATTTGTTTTTTTTCTTCTGTTTTTTCTGTTTGCGTCACTCATTTTACAAAATGGAAAATTTAAAATATCGCATTATTTACGAGTACGAGTTCCGCCGTGGCACTAGTGCTGCGGAAACGACTCGAAGGGTGAATGATGTGTATGGCGATCATGTTGCAAAAGAAAACACAGTTCGTTTTTGGTTCCAACGTTTTCGTTCTGGAAATTTCGACCTGCAGAACAAGCCCCGTGGACGGCCTGAGACCCAAGTTGATAATGGAGAATTGAAGGCTATTGTGGAAGCGGACCCATCGCAAACCACGTCCGAGTTAGCTGCAGGCTTCGATGTTAGTGATAAAACTGTTTTAATTCACTTGAAGCAAATTGGGAAGATTAAAAAGCTTGAAAGCACGACAACGCCAGACCACACACTGCGCAACAGACGGCTACCAAATTAGAAGAGCTTGAATTGGAATGTCTTAGACATCCTCCGTACTCCCCGGACCTTGCTCCAACAGATTACCATTTTTTTCGCAATTTGGATAACTTTTTGCAAGGGAAAAAATTCAACTCCGATGGGGCAGTCCAAATCGCCTTCAAAGATTTTATTGATTCCCGTCCGACTGGTTTTTTTAGTAAAGGGATCAATGAACTACCTATAAGATGGCAAAAGTGCATTGAAAACAATGGTTCATACTTTGATTAATTAAATATATTATATTAAAAAATATTCGACTTTTTGTTCCTTCCATACAAAACGCCAATTTCATATGTAAGGACCTAATATTATAAAGGCGAAAGTTTGTGAGGATGTTTGTATGTTTGTTACTTCTTCACGCAAAAACTACTGAATGGGTTTTGCTGGAGCTTTACTGTAATATAGTTAAACCAGTAGAATAACACATGGGATACTTTTTATCCCGATATTCCTATGGGATCGAAACTTATGCGGATGAAACCGCGGGGCGCTGCTTGTTTGGCGTAAAAGAGATATACTCATTAAGGCGGAAAAATAAGTTATTTTGGATTGTTGAGTGGCAAAATGAAGACTACCTACTATTGTATACCTACATTGCCTTTAGGTATTTACGTGAATACAACCACGCGACCAGGGGTCGGCCTATTATTTGGCCAAAGAATCAGCATCGCCATACAACGTGGTAATGCTGCTAGCCCTCTGGGCACTTTTTCTGTTGACAACGATGCGGACGAATTCTTTGATGTCCAATGATTTTTTCCCTCTCTTTTTATATACATACATAATCAGCCTATAATGTTCCCACTGCTGGGACACAGGCCTCCTCTCAGTGAGAGGGAGTGGGCCGTAATCCGCCACGCGGGCCCAGTGCGGGTTGGCAGATGTCACATGTCTTCGAATTTTTGGTTCTAGGACATGCCGGTTTCCTCACGATGTTTTCCATCACCGTTTTGAGAGCAGTGGTGAAGAAATGATTTACACAAAGTAAAGCGCCTGTCTGGGTTTGAATCTTTTTATATACATGTAAGATTAATATTATTTTAAGTCTGGTAGCTTTATATGTATAAACAAACAATTGTGTAGAATGCATAAACTCTTGATTGGCGTTTGGTATTGTTATTTTTTCCTTTAACATTTAACTGCGTAACGCATTGGGGGACACTAAACGTCCCTAAGAGTAGTTAATTTCAAATAAAAAAAAAAAAAAAAAACAAAATTGTTTATTTCGTCAACAAAATTACAACAATTAGTTTGGGATTGGAGCCTTCTTATAAGCAAACAATGCCTGTATTAGAAGACGCTACAACAAAACTTCTATTGTTTCTTGTTCAATGTCCGTCAACTGAAGAACCTAAATTTCCCAAATCTCTAAGTAGGAACCCAACCCTGAATGAGTTTGACCTAAATCCCCTAACAAAGGTTAGAGGATTTAGGTCCTAGCTAAAAATGTCAATGACCTAGAGATAAATATAACGTGATACACAAGTTTACGCCCCATAAATCTAGATCCCTCTATTTAGAAACCCTAAATACTTTACGTATATGATACAGTCAACAGCAAATGTAGATGATACAGAAATTCAATACCTACTAATTATCGGAGTTTGCGTCATAATGGCAGCTGTACTAGTAGTAAATGTTTGGTATAATTTACAATCACATACTCTTGAATCACTTCGACGCCACACAGTTCTGACGCGAACTTCGTTCATTAGTATTGAATTTCTGATTTTCATCATCTACTTTTGCTGTTGACTGTACACGTAACCAAGCGAAATAAGAAACTGGTACAAATTTTAAACAGGGTGCGATTCTAATATATCTTATTTATTATTATTTATTTATTTATTTATTTATTAAACCACATTTATAACACCTTTACAGAATCATCCAAGGCGACGTTATAAGTTACAATGTCTATTCCATTACAAAAATAAAGAAAAATCGCCTGCCATGTAAGCAAAATTGCAACAACGTAATAACGCTGCTGCAACCCCGCCCACACGGCTTGAATCAAGCGTAGAAATCTCAATCTTATCAAGATTAAATCTGGACTTTAAAAGAGACTTGGACCCCTGAGTTTATTTGGCCATTTTTCTTAGGAGTAGTCAGATAGGAAACCTGGACTCCAGCTAGCTTATTTTTTTAATATGACGTAAAAGTTATTCCGATATCCGATTTACAGAATAAACAATTTTATTTTATTTCAACCAGTTTTGTTCAGTTTTTTCAACGATTTTGCTCTAATTTGCCACCTTATTTTAACTAGCCTTCAAAAACTACTCTGAAATCAAAATCACACGAAAGTAAACAAACACACCCTGTATACCAACATCTCTCTGTTTACGGTCACGAATATTATTATTATAGCCATCTATTATTTACACATTCCTCATCTCACATCTGACACATCATCTCGATTGAATCCGTTTCGATATCCTGGCACTAATATACTCATTTCTAGGAAAACTCCCTTTACATTAGGCGCAAGAAAGCCTTACCCGTCTATAATAAATATTTATTGATATTTTGCTAATAGTTAGGCGGAGACGTTTTGAGTAAATAAAATGTTTCAAGTTATATACGTAGAGAAAATTGTTTTGTGATTGTGATTGAAATCACAACCGCAAAACAATTTTAACCCACAAACAACAACAACAACTGACAAACAACAATTAACCAACAACAACAATTAACAATCAATCAATCAATTAACAATTTTAACCGATGCTTAACTGAAGTTAAGCATCGGTTTTCTCACATCTCTCTCTTTCTCCATCCGTTTGAAAGGTGAACATTTAAAAAAGAAAAACAATTAAGTTCTTCAGGAAAAGCAATACCATAAAAAAATCAAACATTACTCTCCATCTACTTTTTTCTCCAATATAACGACATATCACATTTCTAGTAAAATTCCATAATCTTATCGTATCTTCTTTTCCGGTTTCGTAATATTCTGATCGCAAAACTACATATCGCACCTTTGGTGCAACAAAGTCAGAACAGCATAGCTATTGACAAACACTCGATACGCTTCCGTATCGTATCGAACATTAATCATTGTTATCGTAGGAGTCTTCTAAACGCTGTTCACAAGTCCAAAACCCGAAAATTTTGTCAGTCAAATAGACGCCCGCTATTCTTCCAACAGCTATTTGCTGTTAAGGGCAAGTCAAATCGTTATCGAAATGTCAGGTTTTCGATACGATAGCCTGTCGTATGGTTGTGAATCAGGGCTCAGCAAATTTTTCAATTTTACAGGAGAGGGCTTTTAATTTTTTTTTCGCATTTATTTCCTCATTTTTTCGCATTTATATCCACAAAGGCACCTGCGCCATCTAGTAGAATTTTGAGATACTTTTGCGGATGTTTTTTTGCCCCAAGTATCGGCAATGGCATGGTTCAGAGACAATTTGGCATACTTACCTCAATTTTGCAGTTTTGGCATTGTGACTTTGTTGCACCGAAGGTGCGATATATCTAGCAGTTCTAAGATAATATACCTGACTATCTACTTTGCCCCTTACGTCCATTCAAACCTCCTTTCTTCTAACCTTAATACCTCATTAAGGTCGCCTTATTTAACCCATATCCCATCATTTCCTCCATCAGTGTATAATTACATAGTCTGTGTTGTACACTGCCTTTAATTGACATCCGAACTAATTGAAGATTAGCCACGTTCATCGGATAATGTTCTAGCTTAGCTATGGTGTTTATTGAATGCGTGGATTATCGCTGTGTGCTTAATGACATGGGCATCAGTTTTATTGTAAATTGCTGCGCCTTGCGGTTTCACCCACGTAAATGTCGATCCCGTTAGAATATCGGGACAAAAAGTAGCCTAAATGTTAATCCAGGGTGTCAGCTAGCTCCATACAAAATTTTATCAAAACTGGTCCAGCCGTTTGAGCGTGAAGGAGTAACAAACATATAATCACGCACATACACGCACACACACACTCACAAACTTTCGCCTTTATAATATTAGTGTGATTAGAATACCCAATGGTGATATTATGTGTAGAATATTGAATTTGATGTTGTCAAAGAAATATAAATGAATGAGAAAATATCTTGGTTTTCATATTATTTTTCTTATGCCAGAAATATCGTAAATATAGTTGAGAGGGGCTTTTGGCTAAGTAATAACAGCCTCACGGGTCGATCGATCAGGTTAAGCTACGCTTGCCGCGGTTGGCCCATGTATAGGTGACCATCTTTACATATCGGGACCCCTCCGTGCCTCGGAAAGAACGATAAGTCGTTGGTCCCGGCTGTCATTGGTAGATCTTTGGCAGTCGTTACGGGTCGTCAGAAGCCCAAAAGTCTGACAACCAGTTTTAACAAGGGGTATCGTATTACCCAGTAACTGGGTTGTGGAGGTCAGTTAGGCAGTCACTTCATATAAAACTCTGATATTCAGCTGCAACCGGTTAGACTGGAAGCCGACCACAACATAGTTGGGAAAAGGTTAGGCAGATGATGATATCGTAAATATAGTTATAATAGACAGGAATTTATAGTTTGTGTGGTAGCGTTACGATCCATTTGGGGAATATATTCGAAATTGAATTAGTTGTTTTAGAGCAAGGATATTATAACAATAGTATGTCGTAACATGCGTCAGTCTCCAACATGGTTAAAATATCCGCAAAATAATTATCCCTTAAATACGCAAGTCACAAGTAAGTAAATATAACTTTAAACTTCTATGTCATCGTCGATCACATATTTCCAATGAAATGTGTCATTTATTGGAACATGTTAGTAACCATCAGAAAACGAACTATATTAGGAAATCGAGGGCACAAATAATATGTTATCGAATATAACTTATGTATTTATTAGGTCTCCGGTCTACATTGGCAACTCCTTGTATTTGTTGTATTTTACGAGAAATTCAATCAGGGACACCATTCTATACATATAAGTGCTCATACACACGAGCGACACGCGTCGATGACAAAGGCAACTGCATCAATCTAAACGCGTCGACGGCAGCCGTCGACACCCGTAACGTTGACGCCCGTTATCGACGCGCCGCCGCGCCGGCGGCTGCCGTCGACAACGTGTCGCTCTCGTATTTGAGTACTGTGCTTAAAATACGCGAGCGACATGTTGTCGACGGCAGGCGCCGACGCGTCGACGGCTGCAGTTGCCTCTGTAGTCGATGCGTGTCGCTCGTGTGCATGCACACTAAGCAGTCCTTGCTTCTGCAAGTCTATTTGTCATCCCAACTTGATAACTATCAATTTAAATACTATTTTATTAATGACGAAACCGTATTTAAATCCAGTTTTCCCTCTAATGATCCATTAAAATGTGAGCTTTCCAACAGCCAAATTAAATTGATTGCCTTCGTCTTACAAAGTCTTACTCCCACACAGCTAGCGAACGATTATTAAAATTTATTTGGTTGAACATGGCGGGAATATTATCCATGTCGTTGATTTTGATCTCTTTATATCATTTACTTTTATCGTACATAATACGCCCTTTTATAATTTCTAACGTGACTATATCATCGTGGACGTTCACGTCCATGACCAAAATAAAAAAAATTATGAAATATTATAGCCTTATCGTAAACGGAAATTTAAAATCATCTTTATACATTTCCATACATTTTACTTCCCCGTGTTATCGTGATGCCGTGCCGTGCTTCATTCAGTACAAACCATGGGGTATTTTTGATTGTTCTTAGAAGCTTTTTATGAATCAAATCTAAAGATGGCCCACTCTTTTTCGTAGCTTATCGATGGCAAAAAGTTGGCTATCTATCCAAATTAATATTTCCAAATTCAGCTACGCGAACTCCGCGAAGATGATCCATTGATCACAAATATTTATTCATAAAATAGGCACGTATATTTGATCACGACATCGATTAGTGCGGAGGCTCAATAAGGAAAAAATCAAGGCTCTCCTTCCATTGGTAGATCGCCTGTTTGTTTATTCCAAACGAGCGCCCCCGGAAATAAGTCTGGATAGAGTTCCATTCGCTTTGATGAAAATGACGAGAGTGATGAGATATTGCTCCGCGGATACGTTTTATGCCTAAAACCAGCTGATACGTACTGGGATCTAGTTTTGGTTTAACTGTAATTGTGTAAGTTCGCTTCTATTTGCGCCGAGCGGCTTTGCGTGGGTGGGGTGGGCAAAATTCGTTTTGGGGCTAAATCTTGTAGGGTTGGCAGTTCGAAGAAACTTTACTCTTGAAAGAGTGAGGAAGAGACACTCGTCCTGTGTGACAGAAAGGACGCACTTTAAAGACGAACTTTTTTGCTTTTCCGTTAAAATACGCTTCGAACACTGATTCTTTTAAATCATCATACATCTAATAGCTGAGTCTAATTTTAGGATTTGTACCTTGCTACAAACGCAATATTTCAAAAGCTCCCCACCTGCTGACAGACAATGCATAGCCTAAACCGCTGGGCCTAGAAACATGAAATTTTAATTTTGTACAAGGGTTCGTTATTCAACGAAAGTGATCACTCTCTTCTTCAGCCTTTCGCCACCCAATGCTGAGTGTAGGCATCCTGCAATGCACGCCACTCTTCTCTGTCTCTAGCCTTCCTAAACCAGAGTCGTCCAGCAATCTTGACCAGGTCGTCGGTCCACCTCATCGGCTATCTGCCCACGTGAAGCTAAGTGACCACTAAGGAAGTATTTTTGAAAACGCGTTCCCTGTTTGTATGGAAGTATGTCATTTTTGTCGACGGGAAACAGTATCGGGCGGGTGCATGGCTTGTTAGACAAGTAAATCTTAATGCAAACACCATATAAGCATAAACGTTATCCCCAATCATTCTGCACGTAACATACTCTATGAACCAAAGCGCGTCGGCAAAGATTACTGTTTACCAAGCTTCTCAAGCCCAAGATTAAGGCGAGAGACGTCAGTTAGATACATTAACTGAGCCAACCAATCTAATTTTTAATGTTGCCGAACGATTTACGTCAAATATAAAACGTTTTCATGGAAACAGTGTCAATATTTTTTTAATGATAACTTTCTGTTTGCGGTTTTTGAGAATTTATTTGAAGCAGTCTTGTCTATGGAGTTCTTCTGGGCTCACTTAAAGGGAATCTCATTGGCTCTTAGGTCTTCAAGCTCTTAGGTCTTCAACAAAGTCGGACCTGCCCTTTTCCACTTTCTGCTGTGTCTTTGATGAGTCAGCTTAATTTCCGTTATAGTAAAGATTCATACATTTTGTTTTCGTGTGTAATCCAATTCGTCCTTTTTTGAGTAATGTTTTTTGGCATAATCAGCCTATAATGTTCTCACTGCTCGGACACGGGCCTCCTCTCTTCGAGCCCAGTGCGGGTTGGTAGATGTCACCTGTCTTTGAATTTTTGGTTTCTGGACATGCTGGTTTCCTTACGATGCTTTCCTTCACCGTTTTGAGAGCAGTGGTGATGAAATTATTTACACAATGTAGCGCCTGTCTGGATTCGAACCTACGTCCCGTAAGTCGCGACCGTTACCACTGGGCCACCACTGCTCGAACGTTATTTACGTAGTCAACACTGCCTCTACTTTCAGTAGGGATACAACTAATTCAAATACATAGTTTTTTAAATTGATTCCACTACCTATGTTATTCTTGTTGACAAAAAACTTTACCTGGGAAAAATAGTGTTTTTGTCATGCTAATACTTCTAGTATCAAAGAAGAGTTTCTGTACATTACTGCTTCGTTATCTATCATAAGTATACTGCCTAGCTACGTTAATAGAATCAAATTCGCTAACGCTGATGACAGAGGCATAACGAAGAAATCTAGACTCTATACTCTAAAAAGTAAGGTTTAGTTTTGCCGTATGAAAGTTGAGATTTTCAGTACATTAGTCCCTGGATGGACTGTACGTATGTATGTAGGGTCACAGGGGATCTTCTCGCGGGCAAACCGAGGTCTTGCAATCGCAAATGTTAACAAGACAGAATTGTTGGTAAAAAAAAACTTTTAAATAGCCTTTTCCCAACTATGTTAGGGTCGGTTTCCAGTCTTACCGGATGCAGCTGAAAACCAGTATTTTACATGGAGCGACTGCCAATCTGACCTCCACAACCCATTAACTGGGTAATACGATACCCCTTGCTAAGGTTTGATCTACTGGTTGTCAGTTTTTTGGGCTTCTCACTAACCGTAACATCTGTCAAAGATCTACAAATGACAGCCGGGACAAACGGCATAATGGGCTTTCCGAGACACGGAGGGATCTTGATAGTATTCCTAAGGCAACATTTGTTGCGAAACACTGTTTCGATGTGTCGACGTGTTTATCTCCAAGTTTACCGTAAACACTGTTTCTGAAACATGGCCGTCCACACTTGTCAGTTGTTACTAGGATGTCGCCCGAGGAGGTAGTGATGCTCTGTGCTGCTTACATAATAATTCATAAGAGTGCTACTAGATAAAAAAAGACGAAAAGGTGTTGGATTCCGAATTATCTCTTATACAGGGTGACTGGAAATTAGTGGCGGAGCCGTTAAGGGGAGGTAGTCTAGGGTTTTTCCGACAGATATCACTATGAGACCTACCGTCCTTACTTAACCCTTTCCAAGATATTCCTACTTAAAGAGATAGTAATAAATCCTAAAAAAAAGTGATTTTGGCCTACTTTTTTTTGTTTTGCAACAAAGATATTCTAAATAAGTAATATTAATTGTAAAATTTCCGCTACTGTCATTATTTTATGCAAAAACTGCTAAACAAAAAGTAGGAATATCTTGGAAAGGGTTAAGTAAGGACGGTAGGTCTCATAGTGATATCTGTCGGAATAACCCTAGACTACCTCCCCTTAACGGCTCCGCCACTAATTTCCAGTCACCCTGTATAAAAGTTACGTACTTCATGACCTTCGTGAATTTGATGGGTGTTTTCAGAATTTCATTTGTCAACATCTGATTTTTGCCTATAAACAAGATGTTTAGGCTTGCTCCCCGTTTGATCGGGGAGCACGGAAACATGTTTCAGAAACAATGTTTCATCACATTTATTTATCGACTATTTCCAGAGCATGATGAAACATTGCAAAACACTGTTTCCAAACAGTGTTACGCAACGAATGTTGCCTAATGAATACGGGGCTAAATGGATGACCACCCATCGACGAACCGACCGCGACAACCATGCGGGCCACGAGCCCTCACTGTTGTCCATCAATCTGATATAATTACTATGATATTGACAGTACTGCGACCACTAAACTAGCTGCCTAATCAGCTTCAGCGGCAAACATAGTAAACATTATTTATATTGTTTCGTTTAATTCCAGCTAAATAACTTCAGCCTCACGAAACAATACCGCAACACGCCCGCTGACAAAGAGACGGACGGATGGTTGGACGGACGGGCGGATAGGCGGATGTACAGCGGAGGCTTAGTAATAGGGTCCCGTTGACACACCTTGGCTACGGAACCCTAAAGACAGCCATTTTCACAATAAACCACACACAATGAATAAGTAATTTTCTGCCAGAACAATCCTCTTTGGATCCTCTTACGAAACGACATATGCAAAGTATTTGATTGCCTCTGCCTCACAATCGTCTTTTCTTTGCGAGTCGAAGTGCAGCACTTCGACTCGCAAAGAAGAGACGAACATCACTCACTTTTCACCGCAGACTTATTCTGACTGACGTGACGAATTGGAACTCGAAGACAATGGCGTATTACGTATTCTATGTTGGGAGGCACTTTCGTTGTTTTATGTAGATGTGAGATATTGCGTCGTTTTGTTATGTTGCTACCTTAATGGTATCTATACCTAGATACAAATAAATAAACCAAAATGAAATGTCTGCTAGTACCTAATGTCAAAATAACAGTTTTTTTACTAAATAACATACGTTACGTTAAGTTTTTTCAAATTCATAACAAAAAAACAATTTAAAATATTTTTGTCTGTCTGTTTGTTCCGGCTAATCTCCGAAACTGCCGAACCGATTTTAATGACATTTAGTATGGAGATACTTTGAACCCCTAACGAAGGACATAGGCTTTTAACGGCATACCACGCGGGGAAGGAGGCCATTGCCCTGCAGTGGGACAATACAGGCTAGTTAGGCGCGTCGCTCACACGAGCTAGAGTCGAGGCGGCGCACAGTGTTTCGTCTAGTACAAGCTAGCGAGACAAAATTATTTTTTTACTTATTTTAATTGCTTATGTATATTTGAAGTGTCTTACTCGATATCCGTGTGTCTTACGCTGTTTTACAGAGAAATAGAGGGGATTTCTGTGTTTTGTATGCGTATACGTCAAATGGTGTGGATGCAAGATGGAAGTAGTCTCCTGATTTTACATTTTTGTTTACTGTTATCTCTGATTGCTCTAATTAGCTGCGTCTACCTACTTATTATGCCTGTAAGCCTGCCTGTATATAATACTAGCTGCGCCCCGCGGTTTCACCCGCGCAAATGTCGATCCCGTGGGAATATCGGGTTAAAAAGTAACCTATATGTTAATCTAGGGTGTCAGTTACCTCCATACAAAATTTTATCAAAATTGGTCCAGCCGTTTGAGCGTGAAGAAGTAACAAACAAATAAACACACATACACACACACTCACAAACTGTCGCCTTTAAAATTAAAATCATAAATATGTGTTAAATAGGTATTTATTTGTTCAATCTATCAAATAACATGCAATAATAGTCCAAGAACAACAACAATTATCTATACATATAAAAGAACTCATAATACAAAATAAAAATTATTTAACTACAATCATGTTAAGTTTATGTAATATAAGAAAATTAAACCTAAAACATTATAAGAAATGACTATATAACAAAATAGGTAAACATATTTACAATAAAATATAATTCTATCAAGTCGAATCTAATAGTCATCATGAGAAGATTCCTCATCACCACTCTCCAATTCGCTAGAATCTTCTGATAACGAATAATCCCCCTCACTAAATTCGCGAACTGATGTTGATTGGGATGGTAATGAATATGGGACAATCAACTGCAAAATTTCGATTCTGGATCCTTCTAACCAATTTTTATGTTTGATGAGAAATTTATCCTTCGAACACTTAGAAGATGTCCACTTTTCGTTCAATTTTGATGAAAGGCTCGAAATTTTCTATCTGAGATTCTTCAAAAGCATCCGATATATTATGTTGTACACATACATAATAAAAAATGCGACTTGTTCTTTCAGTTTTAACCATTCTTCGAAAAACTCCAATTTTGTCATAGTTACGACTCGTTCTGAAACAAAGTAAATAATTTTACTTGCGGGCATTTTCGGGCGCCACAATATGTATGTAGCTATGCCTGAATGTTGTATTTATAACATACAGAAGAATCAAGCTGGATACATGTGGATACAAAAAGTTGCAACCCTTGAAAGTTTAAAATTAAGGAAACATAGGTGGGATTATTTTAACATACTTATACACTCAAATTACAGCAAAAATATACATGTATTTTTTTAAAAACAGGTCAAAAAAGTAAGTACATACCTTCAACAGTAGAATCCATCACAAAAAAATCGTTTCACTTTGCTATCAATTTTAGGAGATGTTGTCAAAAGTGTGTTAAAAATTCAACTAATTGGCGAATGAAAATTGCACTTCCTTTTTAATTAACATTGACCTCTCCACAAAATTACTTAATGAGGTGACAAACAAATTATTTTTTAGAATTCCTTACCTGGGAAGGGTTGTTTACAAGTTCTTATCACGGATTCCTGGAAATGAGGTCATGAATTTTGTCCCGCTAGCTTGTACTAGACGAAATACTGTGCGGCGGCGGCGACGAGGCGCGGGCGCACGTTTTGTATAGGAATAAGTATAGGTATGTCGCCTATACATACATACCTATATTTATTTAGAGCCTGAACCACTGGGCCTCAAGCATGAAAATTCACCCCCAAGGGATGAAATTTAGTATGGAAGTTCGTTATTTTTGAAAATTAAAACGTAAAAGTTGGTACTTTGAGTTCTGTAAGTAGAAGTTAGGTGTATATCCATTTTTTCTAAACTCTGAAGACTCATCAGAAATTGTCAATGGGAAAATCCCATCACACAGCTTGTACAAAATTTTAATCGGTGGTCCCTATTAACAAAGTCGGTTCCGCAAAAAGACTATTGCTCAGTAGAGCAGTTCTAAGTTTAAATAAAAAATTAAAATTAAAAAACTATAAGACTGTGGATGTTCTTTGCACTGATTGTATTATGTATTGTTTACTATGTACTAACTGAAAGGTCCGGAAGTAACAGGCACCTTACACTTGTACAGAGGCCAGCACATCAAGCTGCCCCAATCTGTAAAATTTTCCCAATTGAATATGAACCTTATTACTTTGTAGTAAAGTTAAAAATCTATCAAAGAAATTTGACAGATTGGGGTAGCTTGATGTGCTGGCGTCTGTACAATAAGTTATAGTTCGCTCACTTGAAGTAGTTAGAGTTAGCTTACGTGAGTAGACGGAAACCACCCGATTTACAAGTAAAGATTGGGTGCAAATCCGCAGTGCTCGCGACAGAAGTAATTTGTCAACTAACTTAAAAAGGTGTTTAACGCTATTATAAATGAAGAAAGTAAGTAGGTTACTACGTATGCCGTTTAATAAATTGTACGTGAACCGTACACTGACATAGACAAAATATAGAATTGCCAAAACAAACTCTGAATTGCTCTACTGAACAGTATTATTTTTGCAGAACCGACATTGTTAATAGGACCATCGAGATACTGAACTATAGAACTGTTCCGTTAACAGTTAAAAAAATATAATTTTGATGAACACCCTCTACCTCCGCAGTCCGCTTAAACACTGTCCCAAATACAAAATCGTTCAATCATAAGAAAAATATCGGTCCCCATTCGAAAATAGAACTGCGAATAAAAATCTCAAAAATTCAAAATGGACGAGCTCGGAGCTGCGCCGTTATTTACTCAGCGTACTCGCAGAAGTATCGTATATGACTGAATTCTCTTTGAGCTCTCCGCAACTCAAGTAATGCTATTTTCCCAATCACTCTGTGAAATGCATCGCTATTACATTCGTCCGTCTGTGTACAGTTTAAATGCGTTTTTTTTTCAACAAAACATAGGATCTAGTTTAAAACGTTAAGCGCTTACAAAGTTTATCCGGGTGGCTTTTTACAGCGCTTTTGGTTATCTGTTATGAGGTACGGTCACAGGGTACGGTCGACACTGTTGTTTGTGTAGTAAATGACAACCTGCTTTGAATATTCTGCGCAAAGAATAGCGGAAATTCTAAATAAATAAATAAGCAAAATAAACACCAAGATACAATGAAAAACATTTACTATGAGGGATCTTTAAGGTTGAGCAGATCAACACTCACTACGTCAATTTGCCGTGTTATTGCCAATTCGTAATTGAGAATTTATGCAAATTGCTCATCAATCAAATTCTTTGGCTTTACATAGCACGAGCTAAATATTTTTTACCGTGTAGTTAGGCAAATTATTGAGGACGGGTTTGTCTGAAGATAAAAATAGTAGATCAACAAGAATGTTTAAATAAAAACTTACGAAAATAAAAAAATGTGTGGGTGGAGTCGAAGAAGTTTTTCCCCCGGCAGGAACGACGTTCAAAATGAAAACCCAAAATAGCGACTGCGTAACTCCCTCACCATCGGCTTTAGCACACTCGAAAACCTTGGAAACGACACCCAAGATGAAAAAATAGAAAATTTACACAGCCGCCATCTTGGATTTTAATTTTGACCTCACTATTTGCTTCAGCACCATCGAACACCGTGAAAACTATATCTCTCTATCTTCTTCTCTTCTTTATTCTTCTTTCACACAATATAAAGTCGAATGGAGGGGGCATAGCGCTTTTTCGTTACATGTCGATTTCAACCAGTTAACTTCTACCGCAAGCTCCGTTAAAGAACTTTGTTCCAAAAACATTTATAGGAAAAGCTAGGTAAAACATTTTCAAAGTTTAATCAAGCGCTTCAATTCACAGCTTCAATATTTTTGTACCCGCACTCTGTATCAAGCAATTAATCTGTGCAACGCATTTACGAGATGGTTCGCATCTTTTGTGGGAGAAATGAATGGCATTAAAGCGAGACCATTTCACCGCCCGAGTGGGGGATTGTTATTATGACATTAATAAATAGATGAAAACTTAGCTCCCCAACCTCCCCGGCGCGGGTAGTGCATTTGCGAGGCAATTAATTCATTTTCTCTACTCTAACATAAATACAGATGTTGTATGTGATACTACTTGATAGTTCAAGTTACTTTGGAAGTAAATTATATTTTAGAATTAAGTACTCGTAGTTTCTGAGCCAAGAATATTTTTATTACATAAACATATTCCCCTGTATTCATAAACGTTGCTTAAAGTTAAGTAGCGATTAGGGACTGCTTAAACATAAATTTTTGACGTTTTAACGTCACTTAACTTAAATCACCGTTTATAAATAAACCCCTTAGTCCGTATATTCAAATCACAACTGTCACTCTTCGACAATTGTATGAATTGGGTATAACATGGCGAATTGACGTAGGATGTCAGTTTGTTTAACAATTAATTCACCTGACTGTTTGCGTACGTATAATTTTCTTAGATTGTTTCTGAAACAATCGTAGCAAGACTGGACTCTCTCTCTCTCGTCTATAAACCTAATTTCCTAATAAGTTAATTCTTATGACAGTCGGCCACTGTTAATCATGACATGATGTAAACAATGAAGTAAATGTAAAAAAAAAACATAGGCAGTCATGGTGACCGCCTATAGAAGTGAAAATTTAAAACGGTTGACATGTCGGTAATGCGAATCCATAAGATTCCTACCAAAAATCAACGCGCCTAAAGAAGTTTTCACTCCAAAAATACAAAAAAAAATGATAATTCATATAAAAATTACACCAAATGTTCCACAGTTTTCGCAGTACTTATAACTTTTGACGTCTAAATCCCGCCATCTATGTCCCAGCTATCCAGAACTACATACGAACACAATAAAAACAAAATAAGTTCGCACACAGGACAAGTTTCTGAATGCTTGAATAGGCAATTGCACAGTCCTAGCAGCCAAGCTCTGCCTGACTGTACTTCGCTTTCCGCTCGACTTTTTATTTTTATTATAAATCCGATGTATTTTTGTTGTGTTCATGTTTTATTCTTTACCTGGTTTCCTGGTTACAGTCTTCTTGGAAGAGTAGAATGGAATAGAATACTCTTTATTATGCAAGTACACCAAACAAATTATAAATAAGAATGTAGATCATCAACTCAGCCTATCGCAGTCCACTTCTGGACGTAGGCCTCTCCCAGACTGCGCCACAACACCCTGTCCTCCTAAATGTAGATAAGAATCTCGATATACCTATAGATAGAATACGAAGCCAATAATGGCATGTCTAGCAACATGATTGCATTCTTATTTTATAAATAAACTCAAATATTTTTGCAAAAAATATACCAATGGATAGAAGGTGTGATATGTCCAAAAATTGATAGGGTGACACCACGGTGACACAAAAGACCTTTGGATGGATTTAAAGGGAGAAGGAGAGACAATGCTCAGGTAGTCTATGATTGTTTTTTTTTTACTAGAAGTTGGGCCATATACGAGTATACAGCACAGCATTTAGCAGCTTGCCCAGCGGGGTAATTGCGTGACATATCAGTGGGAATGGCTTTAATTTTGACAGTTCAACAACATGCATTGCGTTATTTACGTTATTGAGCAGACAAATATTTCGAACATATGAAGCAATGGATTAACAATATCCTCCAAAATGATTCAGATTGATTTTGATAGTGTGTTACGCAATATGGTGCTGTTCTTTCAGAGTGGATGTGCTATGCACAAGGATCAATAAAGTAGATGAAGCATCATCTTTGGAGTTGGTAATCTCGACAAAAAGCTAGCCATCCTTTTTAATTTCTGTGGTGTCGTAATTCACAAGATTACTTGCGTCAAGAGAGTAGGGAGACAGCAAGCACTTAATTTCTTAATGAAATATGATAAGTATTCAAAGACACTAATTTAATTACTTTTCCAATAAATAAACGTGGAGGGCGTCTCTTAGTAGTTTTGTAATTAAATGAAAACCTTTCATGAATTAATTGCTGGCACATCTTTCATCATATTTATTTCAGTTATTACAAATAAAATATTCTGGCTAAACAGGGTCTTACTTTATTTTCGTGCACAAACAAATCATTTTGTAGCAAGATGGCCCAAATATTTCTGACTTAACTAATGCCTAAGTATGAAAAACTGTAAGGTATCTTTTGATACTAAAATAGTACCTATTTTTCGCTTCGAAAGGTGCGGTGAGGAATGGAAGACCTTTTTTACGCAAATTCATTGCAGACCGAATTTAAAATTTCTTAGATTTATTACTATTTGCAACAGTCTGGAACTGATGGAACAGCTGGGGACAAAAAATTTTCAATCGGTTTTCTTCATCGTTTTCTGTGTTATTTGTCTGCGAAAGTCACCCTTCTCAAGGAGTATCGTATTACCCAGTAACTGGGTTGTGTAGGTGAGATAGGTAGTCGCTCCATGTAATACTGGTATTCAGATGCATCCGGTTAGACTGGAAGCCGACCTCAATATAGTTGGGAAAAGGCTAGGCAGATTGATTTTTTACACCTTATTACCAGGCTATGATGGATATTTCAGTCTGTTACAAAGCAGGTGAAAGTGCAAATAGAATGCGTTTATCTTTTGTTTTACTTCATGTTCGATGTTCTTATACGAAAATTGCACATACGCCAACATTTTGGAGAAGTTATTCAGTCGTAGACTTCGACTTTTGAATATGAAAATCCGTTTTTTTTTTGCCCACTCTTTGACCTGTAAAACAATTGCATGTATTATTGTATTAAATAAAATCATGGAAAAGTAATTTGTACCGAAGGCACCAAAGTTCGATTATTATAACAGCCAATTCCTACATAAATTAGAAGGTAATCGAATTATTTTGACAGTCCCTGCGAGACGCGGATTGAATTCAATTAGGCAAGATATTGCGTTTACTTAGTCTCAGCCGACGTTGAATCTACATACTACAACCAATATGGGGAAATTTTGGCCTAATTAGATTTTCACACCACCTTCTCGATACTGTCAAATTATATGTCATGCAAACCTAACCTTAACCTAAAGTAAGACATTAAAGCCCTAGGGTGTAGCTGCGCGGTAATACTGTGCTTGATTTCATACAAACCCGCTGATCTACAATGTGATTTGAATTTGGACGCGTAACCAAAAGTACTTAAGTATAAAAACGTTTTTACAAAAAAAAACCGACTTACAAAAAAAAAACACTACAAAGTGAAAAATAACTTTAATTTCGGAATTCGGTGTCATTGGCTCTGCATTTTCGTTTTTAGAGACCGACTTCCGAAATTAAAGTTATTTTTCACTTTTTAGTTGTATCTACGAGTACCTCACACAAATTCATATAACACTTACTTGCTATGTAAGTATCAGTGCCAAGAAGTTATTAAAACATCATCAATATAAACCAAGTGGAAAAAAATCGTAATATTGAAGCTTACTCAAAAACTACCCAAGCAAAGTTAATAAAATTTATATGGGACTAACCCTGAGGCATACCTTATCCATTAAAGAGAATTTTGCAAATCTGTCTTTATATGACGGAGTTATGGCCGAACATACATTCAGTCAAAAAAGTATACATTAAAAAAATATATATAAATATTCAAATTGAGAAACCTACTCGTTTAAAAAAAAAACTGAAACGAAAATCGAATTGCTTTTTATTACCTCGCAGAAGGTGTGAAAAGTAGAGTATTCTCTTCGGGGATAAAGGTGTAGAGTCTTCGTCTTGAGCGAGGTTATTCAATCTTAGTTCCCATCAAGATTCAAACTACAACTACAACATTATGGAATGCAATAAAGTATTGAGTATAGCACCCGTGACATAAGAAACTGCTTTATTCCCTTAGTGATAAAATCTCCTATTTGTCTAACTAAAGTTGATTCGAAAACGAAATAATGATCATTCGACTTGTGCGATTGTGGAAATTACCTACCTACATTTTACTGAAATTCAGACTTACTCGTAGACATCGTTTATCATTATCAATATTAAGCTAATATTTGATGTTATGTCTATGCCATTACTGCCAGATAGCATACATTTTCGACGTGACATCTTTATTTCGGTCAGTGGGTCGTCTTAGGGGTGAAGTTTTAGGAGTTGGGCACTATAAGCAGCAAAGAATACCAAACATAGATACAGCGATCATGCAGGCTCGGACAGGCGAGCGATAAGACGTGAGTTCGATCCCATTCCAATCTTAACAATTGAGCGTGAACTAAACTATGATTTCCACCAAACGGCTCGCACCGCATCGGAACGGATTTTACAATATTTAAACTATATTAAATCGTGTACACAGTATTTAAAGTCTATATTACCAAGCCGCGCACAGCAGCTTGACCTCGGACGTCTTCCGCGACACGCGATCGTAGCCGAAAGTATTCTGCGACGCGCGATCGGCTCCATACGCCTGTCGTCGTATCCGATCGAATCCTTTCGGCTGTCGTCCAAATTTTTCTATTCCTCTTCTGTGTTTTATGAATATTTTCTTCTTTTGCTAATGCAATAGCCAACAATACTACGTCAATTTCAACCATTTTCAAAAATTAGAACACGTCAACACGGTAGGAATGAAACTATTTGACTAGGCGCAGAAACGGATACGCTCGCAAGCGACGTACGGAGCCGATCGTATCCGTCGACATCCTGCCGGACGCGATCGGCTGTCCCCGCATCCGTTCGTCTCCTTTCCGATCCGATGCGATACGTGCCGTTTGGTGGAAACCGTCCTTTAGTCCTAGCGCCCAGAGCGTGCAGTGGTGGCCTAGTGATAACGGCCGAGACTTACGAGTTGTAGGTCGTAGGTTTGAACCCTGACAGGCAATTTACTTTGTGTTTATTATTTCATCACCACAGCTCTCAAATCGGTGAAGGAAAACATCGTAAGGAAACGGCTCATGGCCTAGAACCAAAAATTCTCTGTCATAGAGAAAAGGCCTGTGTTCTAGCAGTGGGAACATTATATTGTAGTATAATGTTAATAAGCTTCCATGCTATGATTAACAAAAAAAAAAAACAGTAAAAAAGAAAAAGTACTGTGAAAAATTATTACTATTTTCGCCCCTAAAATAAACAAACCAATCTTGTCTAAATATCATAGCTCGTCCCAACATGGTTGCCAATCTTCCAACAGCCCTAAGCACTATTGATTTCCTCGGGTTTGCACACTCCTACTAAGACGACTAAGCACCAAAACGGTATCTGCTCACGATAATTGGATTTGCGACAAATAATAATGGAAGAAAAATATTAGTAGGTATCCGCTTTGGTCCGTGATGTTGGCCAAATTATTGACGGATATTGTTGAGAGGAAACGGGAATGTGCGGTCCTTTCACAATAATTTTTATCTTACCTCTGATTTTACATCACTCTCAACGTCAGAGTGATCTTTATTCTCATTTTAATAAGGTTGCTGTTTTTGACGCTGGCAGAATAGTCGCTCAGTTGCCAAAGAAGAGAAAAAGAAGTTACTGTTGGTTTGCTGCCACTGACTGGTCTGTCATGATCACTGTGATCTTTATTTTCATTACCATAAGGTTGCTGTTATCTTTCTGCTGTCACAGGTAAAATAACTGTTAACGGACTGTACCTGTTCATAATCATTGAGGTTATTCTAGAGGTCCAGCAATTAACTTTTTATACAAATTTCAATCCGGATTTAATAACTAAGAACAGTTTCAAATAATAATATATCGCGCCACTTTTAATTAAAAACCATTTAACGCGTAGGTATGAGAGTTTAGAAAAATTGCCAGCAGTGGCAGAAGTTTAAGTTATAGAGATAATAACTTAAAAGGTTTTAAAATAACAATGTGCAACGGTCCGCCAATACACATTGTTATTTTAAAACCTTTTAAATCCTAACAGACAGTCATCCCGAATAGAAAGTGGCCAGCATTATGATACGACGACAAACATGGCCATAGATCGCACAAAATAGTGAGTAAGTAATGGAAGGAAAAAGGGGAGGCCTTTTCCCAGTAGTGGCATACAATAAAGACTAACAAAGAAAATATAAGATGATAAGACGGTATCGAAGACCAGTAAGAGTGTGGAGAAAGACCTATTAAGATGAAGTGACATTTGAGAGCATATTTCCATGGACCACTAATGAGGATGTTAGGGCTTTACCAAAGCGTAACATCGATTCCCAGATATAAGAATATTGAATCTCAGTTACACATGACACGCAAAATATGCTTTTCTATTCCATTTCTCCCTATAATATTAATTCTACAACAACTATATTCTTATAAAGTGGCCGTTTTCTAACCCAGCACCCTAATTGCGTACCGCAAAACGGGACTACTTTGACTTCCAGGGTTACTTTGACAGACTTTGTAGCTACTTTGACAGAGCGCCAAAACCGGTTTTCACGTGTGCTCAGCAAGTGTGCGTAACCTCGAGTAATATTGCGCGAGGCGCGGGGTGCGGGGAACGCGTCATAGCGTTGTGATCGGCCTGGTCAAAGTAACCCTGGAAGTCAAAGTAGCCCCGTTTTACTGTAACACACTATCAATCGGAATCTGAATCATTTTGAAGCAAACTGCTAATCCATTGCTTCATAAGTTCGAAAAACTCGTCTGATCAATACGTAAATAACGCAATGAATGTTGTTGAACTGTCAAAATGAAACCGATTCCGATTGATAATGTGTTACGCAATTGCCCCGCGTGTCTCCATTATACACAAACATAAAATCACGCCTGTATTCCCTGAAGAGCCAGGCAGAGGTGTGCCTATAGTACACCCACATTTCCAGTTATGTTTAAGTCCCATGTAAAAAGGGCGAGCCTGTTGCCATCAACCGGGCACAACTCCAAATTCCAGGCTGCTACTGAGAAATTCCAGATGGAAAACCCAATAACACTTTTCCCGATCCGGGAATCGAACCCAGGACCTCATGCCTCAGCAGTAGCGCTTGCGACTACTACACCAACGAGGCATCCATTCATTCCATTATACACATTATATAGTAAACGGTTTCGATGATTACACACGTTTTCGGTCGCCGGCGGCTCAGTGTGATTTGTCAAAGCTCCTTATCTGGCTACGTATCAAGCATTTATTCTCAAAACAACAAAAGGAAAAAAATATTCTCTATCGTTGCGAAAAAACAGATCAGTGGGCACGAGGGAAATAAAGTAGGGGAAGGTGTCCATCTTCGTGCGTTTTATCTTGAATTACTAGATGTTTTTGATAAGGTTCACCACTTCTCGTACATTTGATCGGTTTTTTTAGCTGTTCAGATTACTATAACAGTCTGGCTAATGGCCGATTCCTATAATGTACGGACCGTTATTGGTCAAAATTAGGATACTTTGCATTGTAGACCCTCCTATATGGAAGTAGAAGTAGCTACACAGGTAAAATGAGCTTACGAATCCTTTTGTATACCCAGTTTGGCAATAAAAAATGCTACCATTAGTAAGCAAAACGATTCGTTTTTGTTTATAGGAACCGAGCATTAAAGGTGTTTTTGCTACGATCGCTGTAGACGTTCGTCCTCGTTACTCAAAAGCTGAAGTGATTCAGCTAGATTTTTTATCAATCACTCACTCATAGACTTTGACGTTGATCGCAGACTCTGATAAAATGTGTTAATACTACTTTCGTTGAGTGCCAAGGTAGAAAAGCGATCCTAGCCCTATCTTTGGGGGAAACAGGTAAATAACACAAAAAACCTGGCTTTAACACTAAAATTAATTCAAAACATGTGAACGAAAAATCGTCCTAGGAACATTATAGTTCTATTTCATCCCCCCATTACGCAATTCTATGTACAGTAGCATTGTTTCGCACAATATAGCATTCCCGATGCGACGGAACGTGACAGTAATGCTAAGCGGTGCACGTCCGTGGTTAAACTATCGATAAATATTTGTGGGACACGGCACACCACTAGTGCTTCCAGGACAGACATCGGGGCTTATTTGTATGTAAGGTGTTTAAAGGGCTGGGTTAAATTAAACAACTATATACAGGGACCCATTGTAATAGATGGACAAATTTTAACGCTGCGTTCAGTACGTTTAACCAAAGATATCCAAGCAAAAAAAAAACACTGATTAAAGTGATTTTATTTTTACCTAAAATTATCAGCTCATTATTTTTCTTGTAAGTATCTAATGCGTTTTTTCTTATATATTTTTTTACCGTCGTCCTTATTTTGGTGGTCTGAATGATTTCTAAAAGTTTGTCCATCTATTTTAATGGGACCTTATATAACCGCCATTACAAAACCAGTTCTAACTTTAGTTCAAAGCAAATCCATCCAACCAGATATTGTATTTTAAACTGCGTAGTCAAGTTTAAAATACAATAACTGATTCGACGGAGAACGGTAAAGTTCTTATTACAAAATTGCGAACTTAGAGTCCAGTTTGCTGTCAATTTTTATAATTAGAATTTTAATTTAGTCGGAATTAAGTTCAAATTTCAATATTGGCTCGAATTGCTAAATATAAACTTAGTTTTGTAATAAGGCTGCAAGTGTTTCCCGACAGGTATACAGTGGTCTCCAAAAGTTAGTTTACATTTTTCTACTTCAGTTGTGACCCAGTACTTTATGATTTCAAATTCTAGTGACCCAAATAATTGAACTGCTATAACGTTGTTATTGACTAATTCAACGACCTTTGACGTAGCATAAAAACATAATCAAGTAATCCTTTACGAGTACCTGATTTTTTTTATTTTAAATCATAATGTGGCATCACAGCTGAACTGGAACTCAATCTCAAAAAACTCAAAACTCAAAGCATTTATTTCAATTAAACCAATTACAGGCACTTTTGAATTGTCAAAGGGTCGGTCAGTCAGAAAGATGAAAGCTAGTTGCCCATTCCAAAGCGTAGGTACCTATGGAGAAGAACGGACAAGAAACTCCATGGACACTCTTTTAAATCAAAATAATGTGGTTACAAAGTCTTGGTTACATCATTCATGTAAAAAATTATACATGTGAGAACGATAAAAGCGTCCATAATGAAAAGATAAGAAGTAACTTTTAAAGGCCACTGTAACTCTTCTTCCTTTTTTTGAGTCGACGGTACTATTAAATTAGGTACCTGGGTCCAGTAGGTGGCCATGTTAATCACAGCATTAGTGACGTTCATGAGATCCTTAGAAGCGCTGGTCACTTGGGATACTCCTGCAAGTGGGTCATGTTCTAGTTAGTGGCACAGCACTCACATTGGGTGTTGGACGCGTCTATGCCCCCATTTTGTCAAGTTGTGTTTGCAACAGTGAAGAGCAATGGTGACCTACTGGTAACGGCCACGACTTACGAATTATAGGTCGCGGGTTCGAACTCAAGTTACACTTTACTTTGTGTAAATTATTTCATCGCTACTGCTCTCAAAACGGTGAAGGAAAACATAGTGAAGAAGAAACCAACTGTCCTAGAACCAAAAAAATTACATCCACCAACCTGGGCCCGCGTGATGGATTGTGGCTCAATCCCTCTCACTGAGGACGCCTGTGTACGCAGTGGGAACAATAGACTGATTATATGCTTATGTGTGCAGTACCTTTTTTTTTTTTTTTATGGATGGGAAATCATCAAATGACCCCTCCCGCTCTGGGTGGAGCGAAGGGAGTGTCAGACTCTTACTGACTAAAACCTGTTTGTAAAAAAAAGTGTTTGCAGTACCTGGGTCGCACATTGTACAATTGCTATAACTTAGGAGCGTGCATCATCGTCACCCGCATTATAACTTCCCAATCACGAGCATACGTATGTGGTCAAACAAGACATCATTAAAGATATAAACAATTAAAATTCACGTGGGTTTATAAAATTAAATACTAGTTATTAGTTAGTATAAAATTGATGTACCTGTTGATGGATACATAGAGATTTACTTTCTGATTTATACGAGTAACTCATAATTGACTTTATCCTGTCTAACAGTTGATTTTAATTAAAAACTTCAAACGTTTTTACATAAGTTGTTTATGATGTAATTATACCAGCCCGCATATTAAACCGGTATCGAAATGGAAGTTTACACATATTTCTCTAACTTTCGCCCGCGGCTTAGACCGAGTGGATGTCGGAAAATATCCCACGGTAACGTACTACTGGGATTATAATTACCCTAGAGGAATAATAATAATACATTGTTTTCATAAATAACTCTATTGGTTCACGCGGCGCACGCCAGTAAAGCATGTCAGTCGGCATGAGTTTTTGCGACATCTTCGACAATCATCCTATTTCACACAAAACCTTAATTAATTATACACTTAAACCTTTATTATGAATCACTTTGTCTATAGATAGGTGAAAGCCGCATGGAAATCCGTTTCAGATTAGCCAAAGTACATACATCTTTTATGGGGTACTGTGTTAAATGTTACAATAAAATACCTTGTAATATAAGTATTGCAATTAAATTAAAGAAAATTTAAAACTCACATTAAACGTAGATACACTTTGTAAACAAGCATACTAGGTATAATTTAGAAGATTATATCCAAGATAAGAACGCTTTGAACGAAACATGCTGGTCCTGCTCCATAGGACAATCTAGAGTCTAGACAAAATCAAACTGGTTGCTAATTTAATTGTAAAATTTATTATTTTTGTGACATTGATTTACATTCTGTAATTACTTTAACTCACACCCTGACTTACTACTTGTTAAATTTTTATTTATTTTTTGTATATGAAAATCATTTATTGTTACCATGTTTGTAAATATGTGAGCACCATGAATCTATCAGATAATTAATTTATATGTCATGGTTTCGTTTTTAATTCTTATACCTATTGTGGTATAGTAATTTTATTTTAGGTGCATGGTCTTCACATATTATTATATAATATGCAAAATATTGTAAAACATTTTAAAAGAATAACGGTGGAGTTTCTTGCCATCTTACCTTCTCCATACGAAAACTACCTTTTGGAAGGGGCGACTAGAATCAATTATATTTTAATGTAATTTTTGACATTCAAAAGTGCCTTTTATGTGCCTTTTTGAAATAAATGCTTTGACTCTGGAAGTTTTTGAGTTTATCGCGTTCAGACACACCTACAGACGGCGCGGCGGGGGGACTTTGTTTTATAATATGTAGTGATAGTGATACTACATATAAAATAAAACAGTAGCATATCAAATGTATTTATCTCTAAATTATTTACATGATTCAAAGAATATCCTAAATTACAAGCCAAATAAATGGACATAAGCCGTTACACATCGGTGATTACACATTCAAAATAGCAATTAACAGGCTGTCGATCAAGTGTGGAAGACCGTCAACCCTTCCTTGCCTCATCATTAATATCCTTTACATCAAACTCGATCTCGTGCTCATTAATCGAATCTGTCTCCCAACAAAAGCTAATCCGATAAATGGGTTCGTAAAAATTACTCGCCGTACATTTTATAAACGGGACCGTGATCGAATTATTCGGTAAGGTAATTAGGTCATCAATTCTGGTCGTGCGAAGGGTTGCGCACTTGCGGAACCTATAATTCATTTTGATTTCGGATCAATCAAACGGATAAAGCCGCGGGGTGGACAGGCCCTTTGTACACGGCACAGTTTCTTTACGGCACGACATATAAACCGCGCGGTAGAAAACATGTATCTGTCAACAAGTTTACATAGTGATCCATACAACACTGACGATCGTGCCTACTCACGGCGTATAAACCGCGCGGTAGAAAACATGTATCTGTCAACAAGTTTCCATAGTGATCCAACAACACTGACGATCGTGCCTACACATGGCGTATAAACCGCGCCGTTGAAAACATGTGTCTGTCAACAAGTTTCCATAGTGATCCAACAACACTGACGATCGTGCCTACACATGGCGTATAAACCGCGCCGTAGAAAACATGTGTCTGTCAAAAAGTTTCCATAGTGATCCAACAACACTGACGATCGTGCCTACACACGACGAATAAATCGTAGTTTTTCACGGCAAGAAAAACGTGCGTGTCCAAAAGGCCTTAGCGTGGGTCAGAAATAATATTTTTCCGATGCTGTGTTCAGACTGTGGCTACACAAGTTTATTTAGGTGTGTACACAAAGCGTATAAAGCGTGTGTGTAATCTATAAAGGACTAACAGGAAATTCTGTGAATCATACTACTTACAAACAGGACGTTGTAAGATATTTAGCATCCTTATAAGCTTTTGCGAATCAGGTATGACACTGTTAGTACATTTTGTACGGTTCTAAACCTGAATTAACGACTTTTTCCAAACAATGGTCGCTGCCGACGTATTCTGCAAAAGTCTCACCGTGAAAACTTAGCTGAAGTCACATGATCTTCAAGTGAGCTGTCAATAGTGTCAATCCCAATTCAGTACTTCAAGGTCACTTCACCTAAGTTTTAATGGTAAGATTTTTACAGAATAGACCGGCTAAACTTTTTAGTTAGTGTGTGAGTCGAAAAAGTTCAGCCATCCCTGTCGGTTAGAAGTAAACCAGCCATGTCGAGTAAATAATACAACGTACTGTTAGTGTTACTGTTTAAGTATTTCCATCACATTTATTCTTTATTTTTATAATATACCTATTGTGTATTTGAGATCCTATTTTCACAACCTTCTGCATCAACTATTTAAGCAATAGTACTTTTAGGTCTACGTTGTCAATAATATACTTAGGGTATTGAAATATACACAACTGCTTTAAACTACGATTAACCACTTTGATTTCATTTACTAGCTTCCTTCGCTGTACCGACCGTTGTAGTGTAATCACGTTTTAGCTCATTTAGCTCTGTAACTTCAGCGTCTTCGTTCACGATCACATTGGTCAACTTCTCGACTTCACCTTCGTCATACAAAGAGCCTTGCAACTCAACCTGGATCTCCCTTAAACTTTTACCTTTTGTTTCTGGCACCAAAAAGTATGAGAAAATAGCACCGAATATTGATGAACCGGCGTAGAACCAGAACACTCCAGCCAGACCAGCTGTATCCTTCAATTCCTGATACCCTTTGACTGATAGGAAGTTAAGGAACCCTCCCAAAATATTTAGGAGAGTCATAGCCAGTGATTTGACGTTAAGGGGAAATATTTCTGCAGTTATAACAAAGACTAACGACTCGTAGCCTATAATAGACAACATGCTAGTGAGGATGATGCCTATGAAAGGGATGTAACTGTAGTGTGGGGAAGAAGTGGGTTGTATAAAAAAATAGGTTCCAACAACGATGAGGGTTACGCCACCGCTGAGGTAGGAGAAAACGAGCAGGGGACGACGACCAACCTTGTCCACTATAGCTGATGAAAATATACCTGCAAAGAAATTAGCGGTTTAAATACTGACAAATGCTAGAATATTATTTTCAATTTGGTTCAAAGATTGTATTAGAGCTGTTTAATATATTTTGTTATTTCCTCTGATTAATGAGTTTTGTATTCTGTACAAAATTATCAAAAATATTCTTAATGTCTTACCAACAATGAATTTGACTGCTCCAAATATTATCAGCACAGTGGAAATATCGACGCAAGTCTCGCTCTCTTGAACAATTCGGCCGATGTATTGTTGGATGGCAATCGTTCCTGACATTATTTGTGTAATTTTCAAACCTGTTCAAGAATGTAGCGACATGAAACGTTTAATTTATTACTCATCTGTATAATCTGTTCCAGTATCTGATGAAAAGGTAAACATTTAAGTGAAGTTACTTAATACTAACAAAACTTTAACAAGATTCTACTTAAAATTACTAAACCAAATAAAGACTTGGCTAAAAGGTCCCAGCAACCAGGCCATTAAAACAATATTTAAAAAAGGTAAACAAATGGATAAGAAAACGTCTCGTCGGATGTCAACATGTAGTTCCACTTACAAATCGAATGCTTTCGGTTTGATCATTTGAGTACTTCAACCCGAAATTCGAATTTTAAATCACTTCATAGATGTATTTCATTCGACAATTGAGGTTTATATTAAAACCAAAATCCTCGTCTATGATTTTTCAAGTACAATTAATGTCTCTTAGACAATAACTTTTGGGAGAGTGGTGAGATATAAAGTTGAAACTTTCTAAAGACAGACGAAAGTGTTACTAATTCCCTTCAGAGAGTGACTGCGTAAAACTTTAACCTAAAAAGATCGATTGTATATTGTCAACTTGGCTAAGCATTCTGATCTCGTTTAAACTATCGTCAGATACTTTTAGAATAGACCATATGTACTAACCTATACAAATGATCAGTGCCTTGCGGTATTGCTTCCCAGTAAATAGCTCTTTGAGAGAACCGGAGCGAAGCGTCTCCTTTTTCACGTCCAACCTCATCGCTGATAAACGATTGTCTATTGTCTGCAATAATTATGTTACGTTTTTGTTTAACAGTATAAGTACAACGCCAAAATCATATACAGGTATTTATTCCCCAGCTCTAAAAGCTGGTTAGGAAAACAGTTTCCTAACCAGCCTTTCAAAAATTCAAGAAATTGTCGACCCAAATAAATTTCTTGGATTTTTTCACTGTGATTCGCAGTTCGCATGTGGCGATGTAGATGCCGCCACATGCGAAATGTTTTTATAATACCTACTAATAGTCAGGTATCCGCTCACCTTCTCATCCTTATTCCCGCTTAACTTGATGAGGGAAGCTCTCGCTGCGTTTACCTTTCCTTCTTTCAAGAGGTAATACGGAGATTCTGGTATAAAGCAGCAGGCGATGAAATAACAAATCGGCAGGACCAGTAACATGTAGCTGATGGCGTGGTACGAAATGAAGGGGCCGACAGACATGATGAGAAAACCGCCAAAATTTTGCATGTAGCGAATGGATGACGTGAGTTTACCTCGTATCTCTTTGTCTGATACCTCAGCTAAGTAAATGGCTGATACCTTAAAAAGAGAAGAAATAATTATAAAGTATACGTTCAAATTTTTGGTCAGTTATCAAAAAATAAATCTGCTGTTTCATAGAAAAGGGCAATACCTACCTACGCGGTCAATATGTACTGAACAGCAATTTTTTTTTTAAGAACCTCCTAATAATTTCAACGCACGTTCTTTTAGAATCATGTACCGAATCCATGGTAACGTGTTGTGCGTAAATGTCCATATACCTACTGGTATTTCTATTTACGCAATTACTTACAGTTGTTATCATGCCAGTTCCAATGCCCCATAAGAACCGCGTCAAGTAAAGCCACCATGCTGTCGCAGTACTCAAAACAATTATCTGGAAACAATCATAAAATCAAATCAGAGCCCTGATTCACAACCATACGACAGGCTATCGTCACAGATTACTAAATAGTTACTACTATCGTATCGAAAACCTGACATTTCGATAACCTGATTTGACTTCCCCTCAACAGCAAATAGCTGTTGGAAGAACAGCGGGTGTCTATTTGATTTAAACTGACAAAATTTTCGGGTTTTGGACTTGTGAACAGCGTTGAGAAGACTCCTAAGATAACAATGATTAATGTTCGATACGATACGGAAGCATATCGAGTGTTTGTGAATAAGGGGGCAGATGCAAGAAACAGCGGGGTAACTGCGTAACACACTATTAGTAGGAATGGCTTTCATTTTGACAGTACAACAACATTCATTGCGTTATTTACGTTGTT
This sequence comes from Amphipoea oculea, assembly GCA_945859645.1. Lineage (NCBI taxonomy): Eukaryota > Metazoa > Arthropoda > Insecta > Lepidoptera > Noctuidae > Amphipoea > Amphipoea oculea. The sequence continues at coordinate 17,110,785 of OX243864.1, read as the reverse complement.
GAGCAGACAAAGGAGAATGGGTAAGACCATACCCAGACAAAGTTAATTGTAGCATTATGAACTAGGTACATTTTTGTTGCCCTCATTAAGTAGGTTAACTAATCCTAAGGCAGTATGTTTGAATTCATTTGGTGAAAAAATGTATGTGAGGAAATTAAAATTAATTAATAAAGGGAAACATTTGCGTTTTTCTCTCAAATCTTATTGACCTGCTAATGATAGACACTTTTTGAATCTAATGATGTGTTTTTTTTAAATTAATTGAGCCTTTTATTAATGTTTTGTAATTTCTTGAGGTGCACAAAAGAAAGCATTTATGAAAGCGCATAATGAGAATTATTAAAGGTTCGATTAACCTTTAATAATTCTCATTATGCGCTTTTAAAGTAATGATTGAACACACTAATATAACGATTGCGCCTGTTTTTGTGAACCTCAAACCTATTTTTTGGGGCCCTTAAAATACTAAATGGCCAAGTAATTGCAACCAACGTGGTTGTAGCGCTAGCCAGCTGCTGGCGTGGCGCTTGGCTTGCGCGATTGGTCACAATTCCAACCTAAACTTACCCGTTTGGTGGGGGCACCCTAGCTTAGTTACTATCACCAACTGTGACAAATGGCCAGAAAGTTAAAAAGAGGCTCAATGATTTTTTTAAAGTGTATTATTAGAAGCGCAGGAAATTTTTGTAGGTTGATTAATTTCAAAAAGGGTCCATCATCAGCAGGTCAATATTTTGAGAATTAAGTTATAACACGACGCCTTACGCCATCTACCGGATTGTGTGCACAACACTACGCCATCCGAGTAGATCGCAACACAAACAAGATATTATATTATATTCATAATATTTCATATATTGCCTGGACGCCTCAGGTATTTTATACATTGCCTAGGTATTGTATAGAATACCTGAATTATACAGATTACCAGTAACATATACACTATACAAGTGCACCCAAGGACAACTCCCGGTTGGTGCTGGACTATTGCAGAACATGAAAACAAAATATATTGAGCTATAGGTTTGGGTGGCTATAGTGGACCGGTTACCTTGAACTATGGAAGGAATATGACCCCTGCCTGACCATATTGTTAGCATTTTGTGTCCCACTGCAGGGCAAAGACCTCCCTTCCCTCCTTTATCTTATCCCATCTATTGCTGTATGTAGCTAATCTTGAAAAAAGAGTAGAGTTCGTCCCGCCACATCCCGCGTCGCCATTAGCTAATTTTCAACAACATTACAATGTATAAATTTAGTGAAATACACCACTCATCATGGCGGTTGTATTCTCACAAAACCTAGTCCGTAGGTAATCAGAGTATAATGTTCCCACGGCTGGGACAGAGGCCTCCTTTCGCTGAGAGAGAGTGGACCGTAATCCACAACTCGGTCCCAGTGCTGGTTGGTTGTAAACCTAGTCTGATTCAAGTCTATTTAAAAGCTTACCGTTCCAATGACGACGGGCAAAGCACTGCCCAAGATAACGGCTCGTCTCCCGAACCCATCGGAAATGAACCTGGTCACCAGACTGCCAGCCATGAAGCCAGGGGATGATATAGAAGCCACCCATGATATTTCTTTCTGAAATAATGTTATATGTTAATGCTTCACACGGTTTTAACGACTTTATGTTACGTATTGTTGACAATAATGTTTATATCACACAAACCTTCCAGAATGAATTCTTCAAATGATGGCGTAAACCGCATCACCGCGTAGTTAAAAGATTGACGCGGTATCACAGACAGACGGGAAAAGCGACTTCAATTTATAATAAATAAGATATAGATAAGGATTTCAGTTTTTTCCCCTTTGTTAAAATATGGGCTCACCAGATAGTAGCTTATCATGATTTTACATAGCTTCCATCGTATCTGTTCTAGCCTCCTTCTTTACATTGTCTTTCCTACTACTAAGACTACGCCGCGGCCGTCTATCTCTCTTGCAACTGTGTGTCATTAGCTCAATGAATGTTCACAGTAATAATTAGAAGGTAAACTAGAACACTTTTCATGGAACGCAACCCTTACACCGTTTGTCCACCCGCCACCGTCAACGGGACGTTCATTTGGCCGGTTCTTTGTTCTTAGTATATTTTAGTTCAATCCTATCTCATACGCGACTAGCTTCTGACAACTTCTGTCTTTTTATTTAAAACTGAAGAAGATCTTCCCGAATAAAGTAAATGAAAGCCGTATGTAAATACTTCTCATAAATAACCTTACATCTGTAATATTGATCCCAGTCTCATTGTTGTGGAACTTCGGTAATACAGGGGTGCTCCACGCAAGTGATAATCCTGCTAACGTAGCGGCCAGCGACACTGAAAAGGTAGATATAGTATCAACTCTATGATTTCACGGGAAGACTTCCACTGTTGGACATAAGCCTCCCCCAAAGATGACCACTACGACCACTCTAGAGCTGGCCGCATCCAACGGGTTCCTGTGACCTTCACTCAATACTTAATATATTTTTTGCATGCCACAATATAATTATGATATAATTTGAGTTTGACGTTAAGATCAACAGTCTACTAAGAAATAAAGTAATTTGAGAGCAGTGGTGGCCCAGTGGTAACGGCCTCGACTTACAAAATGTAGGTGGTGGGCACGAACCCAGGCAGGCACTTTACTTTGTGTAAATAAATTCATCACCACTGCTCTAAAAAGGTGAAGGAAAACATCGTAAGGATACCGGCATATCCTAGAATCATAAATTCGAAGTCATGTGACATTTACTCCCTCTCGAAGAGAGGAGGCCTGTGTCCCAGCAGTGGGAACATTATAGACTGATTATACATTCCACAATGTGAACTTAGGTGGGTGGGTGTACTTGGGTAGTTGCCAGTCCACATTGTGGGAGGCCAGACCACGGTGTCACACAAAAATCACCCTTTAAATTATCGGCCAGTCACACTTGCTTGTACCAATAAAAACAAAAAAACATATGTACATACAGTCTGAGCGAATACGAAACAATTGAATCTAATTGAACTCACCAGCAGCTGCCACTAAATATTGAGCTTGTCTCCCTTGCGCCATCTTACAGTATAAATAACGTACCTACACTCAAATTTTAAAACCAGCCACTCTTTATTAAAACCTGGCTAAACCGGGAATCATGTTGTGGATTTTGTGGTCCTATTAACACCAAAAAAATCTGCACTTATTATTTCATAAAGGTTCGTTCGAATATTTAAGAAGAAACCTTGCAAAATAGATAACAAGAGGCACTCTTGCACCATCTTCCGCGTTTCGGATGTTAGTGAATCATGTTATCAAACGGTAAGATATTGTGATAAAAAAATTCAAACTCAGTGGTAAACAATCGCATCAAATAATTTATTAGTTTGCATACCTGGGTTATCAGTTGGTAGATATTTTTATACATACATAAATAATCCATACTAAATATAATATTATAAATGCGAAAGTGTGTCTCTCTGTCTGTTATTTCTTCATGCTTAAACCGCTGAACCGATTTAGTTGAAATTTGGTATAGAGATAGTTTGAGTCCCGGGAAAGGACATAGGATACTTTTTATTCCGATATTCCCACGGGATCGAGACTTATGCGGATGAAACCGCGGGGCGCTGCTAGTAGGATAATATAGATCAATAATAATATATTTTTATACCCTGTATTTGTAGTCAAATTGTATATGTATATGCCACCATATAAAGGCTTGATCTCATTTATTGTTTGTTGTAGCTTCCTCCGTTGTACCGACCGTTTTAGTGTAATCACGTTTTAGCTCATTTAGCTCTGTAACTTTAGTGTCTTCGTTCACGATCACAATTGTTCAACTTCTCGACATCACCGTTGTCATACACAGCGCCTTGCAACTCAATTTGGATCTCCTGTAAACTTTTACCTTTTGTTTCTGGCACCAAAAAGTATGAGAAAATAGCACCGATTATTGATGAACCAGCGTAGAACCAGAACACTCCAGCCAGACCAGCTGCATCCTTCATTTCCTGATACCCTTTGACTGCTAGGAAGTTAAGGAACCCTCCCAAAATATTTTGGAGAGTCATAGCCAGTGATTTGACGTTAAGGGGAAATGTTTCTGCAATTACAACAATGACTATCGACTCGTAGCCTATAATGGATAACATGCTAGTGAGGATGATGCCAATGAAAGGGATGTAACTGTAGTATGGGGAAGAAGTGGGTTGTATAAAAAAATAGGTTCCAACAACAACGAGGGTTACGCCACCGCTGAGGTAGGAGAAGATGAGCAGGGGACGACGACCAACCTTGTCCACTATAGCTGATGAAAATATACCTGCAAAGAAATTAGCGGTTTAAATACTGACAAATGCTAGAATATTATTTTAAATTTGGTTCAAAGATTGTATTAGAGTTGTTTAATATATTCTGTTATTTCCTCTGATTAATGAATTTCGTATTGTGTACAAAATAGTCAAAAATATTGTTAATGTCTTACCAACAAAGAATTTGACTGCTCCAAATATTATCAGCACAGTGGAAATATCGACGTCAGTCTCGCTCTCTTGAACAATTCGGCCGATGTAATGTTGGATGGCAATATTTCCCGACATTATTTGAGTAATTTTCAAACCTGTTGAAGAATGTAGCTAATAATCTGTTCCAGTATCTGATGAAAAGGTAAACAAATGGATCAGAAAACGTATCTGTGGATGTCAACATGTAGTTCCACTTACAAATCGAATGCTTCGATTTGATCATTTGAATACTTCAACCCGAAATTTCAATTTTAAATCACCTTAGAGATGTTTTTCATTTGACAATTGAGGTTTATTTTAAAACCAAAATCATCGTCTATGATTTTTCAAGTACAATTAAATAATGTTACTCAAACAATAAATGTTGGGAGAGTGGAGATATAATGTTGAAACTTTCTAAAGACAGATGAAAGTTTTACTAATTCCCTTCAGAGAGTGACTGCGTAAAACTTTAACCTGAACAAATGTTGTTTGAACTATCGTCAGATACTTTTAGAACAGACCATATGTACTAACCTATAGAAATGATCAGTGCCTTGCGGTATTGCTTCCCAGTAAATAGCTCTTTGAGAGAACCGGAGCGAAGCGTTTCCTTTTTCACGTCCAACAACAACGCTGATAACCGATTTTCTATTGCCTGCAATAATTATGTTACGTTTTTGTAATTATACAGTATAAGCGTACAACTCTAAAATCATATACAGGTATTCATTCCCCAGATCTAAAAGCTGGTTAAGAAACTGTGTTCGGGTCGACAATTTCTTGAATTTTTTCACTGTGATTCGCAGTTCGCATGTGGCGATAGATGCCGCCACATGCGAAAAGTTTTTATAATACCTACTAATAGTCAGGTATCCTCTCACCTCCGCATCTTTATTCCCGCTTAACTTGATGAGGGAAGCTCTCGCTGCGTTTACTTTTCCTTCTTTCAAGAGGTAGTACGGAGATTCTGGTATAAAGCAGCAAGCGATGAAGTAACAAATCGGCAGGACCAGTAATATGTAGCTGATGGCGTGGTACGAAATGAAGGGGCCGACGGACATGATGAGAAAACCGCCAAAATTTTGCATGAAACGAATAGATGACGTCAGTTTACCTCGTATCTCTTTGTCTGATACCTCAGCTAAGTAAATGGCTGATACCTTAAAAAGAGAAGAAAAAATTATAAGTATAACGTATGCGTTGAAATTTTTGGTCAGTTATCAAAAAATAAATCTGTTATTTCATAGAAAAGTGCAATACCTACCTACGCGGTCAATATGTACTGAACAGCATTTTTTTTCCTACTAAGGATTTAGATTATAGTAGATTTAGATTTTAGTAGGTAACAAACGAACATCAAAAAATCAGAATTCCATGATGAAGTGTTTTTTGATGTTCGTTCGTTTATAGGGTTAGTCAGCTAATACCTATCACCGACTGTACTGAATCCATTTCCATGGTAACATGTTGTGCGTCGATGTCCCTGCTACCTACCTACTGGTATTTCTATTTACGCAATTACTTACAGTTACTATCATGCCGGTTCCAGCGCCCCATAAGATCCGCGTCAAGTAAAGCCACTGTGCTGTCGCAGTACTCAAAACAATTATCTGGAAACAATCTTATACTCAAATCAGATGCAATAAACAGCGGGGTAACTGCGTAACACACTATTAGTAGCAATGGCTTTCATTTTGACAGTACAACAACATTCATTGCGTTATTTACGTTGTTGAGCAGACAAAGGAGAATGGGTAAGGCCGTACCTAGACAAAATAAAGAAGAAAGTTAATTGTAGCATTATGAACTAGGTTCATTTTTGTTGCCCTTCTTATTGAGTAGTTTAATTAATCCTAAGAGAATATGTCCTAATTCACTTGGAGAAAAAAGATATGTGAGAAAATTTAAATGATTTAATGAAGAGAAATATTTACATTTTCTCTCAAACTTATTGACCTGCTAACGATAGACACTTGAATCTAATGGTGTATTTTTTTAAATAATTGAGCCTTTTTTTAACGTTCTGTAATTTTTTGATGTGCACAAAAGAAAGCATTTATTTAATCGAACTTTTAATAATTCTCATTATGCGCTTTTAAACTAATGATTGAACACACTAATATAACGATTGCTCCTGTTTTTGTGAACCTCAAACCTATTTTGGGGCCCTAAAAATACTAAATGGTCAAGTAACTGCAACCAACTTGGTTGTAGCGCTCGTCGGCCGCTGGCGTGGCACCGCTCGCTTCGCTCGCTCGGCTGGCGCGTTTGGTCATAGTTCCAACCTAACCAAAGGCCACCAAGTTTCTCCCACCAACTGTGAAATATGGCCAGAAAGTTAAAAAGGGGCTCAATAATTTTTTTTTAAAGTGCATTATTAGAAGCGCAGGAAGGTTGATTAATTTCAAAAAGTGTCCATCATCAGTAGGTCAACATTTCGAAAAATAAGTTATAACACGACGCCTTACGCCATCTACTGGATTGTGTGCACAACACTACGCCACCCGAGTAGATCGCAACACAAACAAGATTTAAACACTATGCAAGTGCACCCAAGGACAACTCCCGGTTGGCGCTGGACTATTGCAGAACATGGAATAGTAGATTGTTATGCAAGGGTCGAAAGGAATCAATTCCTATACGAGGCATTTAGACGCCCGAGCGCAGCGAGGGCGGCTATAGCCCGAGTAGGAATTGATGACTTTCACCCGTGTTAAACACTCTACTTTTCATTTCGAATATAAGGAAAGTAAAAAGTAGTAGTTTTTCTAAAATATTTATTGATAACAATAACATGCAAAGTTTTTGAATTTTGGTACAGCTTACAGGGTTAGTATCCCGCCAAATAATACTATTGTCTTTTTTTTATTTTAAATATGGAACACACCGCGTCATCGCCACGGGCTGTTCCGCTTAATAGGTTTTTTTTTTTTAATTCACACTGGCTGTTTATACACTCACAAGACTGCAGCATTTTTCTTAATGTATGTAAAAAATTTCGTAGCTGACTACAGTTCTATTTTTAAAATTCATTCCCACCCTAAAGAGGGAAGTAATTACTATGAGTCTTTCCCGCCCTGTGGTGGGAAGCAGCGTTTTCCACCCGCTATTTGGATCAAACAAACACTACTTTCCGAGTATGAGAAATGAAAACAAATTATATTGGGCTATGGGTTTGGGTGGCTAAGTATAGTGGAGCGGTTACCTTGAACTATGGAAGGACTCTATGACCCCTGTCTGACCATATTGTTAGCATTTTGTGTCCCACTGCGGGGCAAAGACCTCCCTTCCCTCCTTTATCTTATCCCATCTATTGCTGTATGTGGCTAATCTTGAAAAAAAGAGTCGAGTTCGTCCCGCCACATCCCGCGTCACCATTAGCTAGGTATTTTTCAACAAGATTAGAGTAAATTACACCACGCATCATGGCGGTTGTATTCTCACAAAACCTAGTCCGTAATCAGCCTACAATGTCCCCACTGCTGGGACACAGGCCTCCTCTCGATGAGAGGGAGTGGATCGTAATCCACCACTCGGTTCCAGCGCGGGTTGATTGTGAACCTAGTCCGATTCAAGTCTATGTATTTAAAAACTTACCGTTCCAATGACGACGGGCAAAGCACTGCCCAAGATAACGGCTCGTCTCCCGAACCCATCGGAAATGAACCTCGTCACCAGACTGCCAGCCATGAAGCCGGGGGATGTTAAAGAAGCCACCCAAGACATTTCTTTCTGAAATATTTTTTAATGTTATACTAGCGATTCGCCCCTGCTTTACACGGTTTTAACGACTTTATGTTACGTATTGTTGACATTAATGTTTATATCAGGCAAACCTTCCGGAATTTATTCTTTAAATGATGGTGTAAACCGCATCAAAATCTGTTGCATAGTTTAGAAGATTTTGAGCAAGACAGACGCGAAAAGCGACTTCAGTTTATAATGAACTAGCTGCGCCCCGCGGTTTCACCCGCATAAGTTTCGACCCCGAGAAAAAACGGAATAAAAACTATCCTATGTCCTTTCCCGGGACTCAAGTTATCTCTATACCAAATTTCATCTAAATCGGTTCTGTGGTTTAGGCGTGAAAAGGTAACATACAGACAGACAGATAGACAGACAGAGTTACTTTCGAATTTATAATATTAGTATGGATAAGGTATAGATAAGGATTTCATTTATTTCCCCTATGATAAAATATGGGCTCACCAGATAGTAGCTTATCATGATTTTACATAGCTTCCATCGTATCTGTTCTAGCCTCCTTCTTTACATTGTCTTTCCTACTACTAAGACTACGCCGCGGCCGTCTGTCTCTCTCGCAACTGTCTGTCATTAGCTCAATGAATGTTCACAGTAATAAATAAAAGGTAAACTAGAACACTCTTTATAGAAGTGGAACGGAACCCTTACATCGTTTGTCCACCCGCCACCGTCAACGGGAAGTCAACGAGAAACGAGAATATTCGAACCGAGCGCGATCGCCCTGGTAACGGGCGTGCGGTGGAGACGCGGCCATAATAAATATATATCACACTAATATTAAAAAGGCGAAAGTTTGTGAGTGTGTGTGTTTATATGTTTGTTACTTCTTCACGCTCAAACGACTGGACAAATTTTGACAAAATTTTGTATGGAGGTAGCTGACACCCTGGATTAAAATAATTATAGGCAATTTTTTATACCGATATTCCCATGGGATCGACACTTACGCGGGTGAAACCGCGGGGCGCAGCTTGTAATAATATATATCGCTACTACAGCGCTGTCATCACTTTCTCGTTGACGCCCCGTTGACGGGGCGGTGGACAAATGGCACGGAACCCCGACGCGTTTGGCCGGTTCTTTGTTCTTAGTATATTTTAGTTCAATCCTATCTCATACGCGACTACCTTATTGACAAATTCTGTCGTTTTTATTTAAAACTGAAGAAGATCTTCCCGAATAAAGTAAGTAAAAGCCGTATGTAAATACTTCTCATAAATAACCTTACATCTGTAATATTGAAGCCAGTCTCATTGTTGTGGAACTTCGGTAACACAGGGGTGCTCCACGCAAGTGATAATCCTGCTAACGTAGCGGCCAGCGACACTGGAAAGGTAAGGTTGAGATAATTATAGTATCAACACTATGATTTCAGGGAAGACTTTCACTGTTGGACATAAACCTCCCCCAAAGATCGCCACTACGATCACTTTAGCGCTGGCCGCATCCAACGGGTTTCCATGACCTTTACTTACTCAATACTCAATTAGTACATTTATTGCATTCCACAAACTCGAATCATAAATTCGAAGACATGTGACATTTACCAACCCGCATTGGAAGAGAGGAAGCCTGTGTCGCAGCAGTGGGAACATTATAGGCTGATTGTGCATTCCACAGTATGAACTTAGGTGGGAGGGTGTAACTGAAAGTTTGTTGCCTGAACAGTGAAAGGCCCGAGACGGCGGCGCGCCGTGTTCCGCGCGCGCCTCTCTGTAGAGGAATGGTGGCCGTTTGCGGCCGCTGAGGGTGACGGGGTCCGCATGGATTCATGCGGGCCAACACCTGGCTGGGGAGCGTCAAGAAATGCGCAAGCACTCCAGCACCCCGGCTAAAGGTAGCAGCAGGACACCGTGTGGTTTTAGTCAGTAAGAGTCTGACAGACCCCTCCACCCACCCCAGGGTGGTGGACATCCATGAGGATTTCCACACGATAAAAAATAAGAAAAAAAAAGGTAGTCGCCAGTCCACCTTGTGAGAGGCCAGACAACGGTGCCACACAAAAAACACCCTTGAATAATTACCGGCCATTCACACTTGCTTGTACTAATAAAAAAATATATATATACATACAGTCTGAGCGAATACGAAACAATTGAATCTAATTGAACTCACCAGCAGCTGCCACTAAATATTGAGCTTGTCTCCCTTGCGCCATCTTACAGAATAACGTACCTACACCCAAATTCTAAAACCAGACACTCTTTATTAAAACCTGGCTAAACCAGGCATCATGTTGTGGATTTTGTGGTCCTAATAACATCAAAAAAAAAATCTATACTTTTTATCTCATAAAGTTACGTTCGAATATTTAAGAAGAAACCTTGCAAAATAGATAAAAAGAGGCACTCTTGCACCATCTTCCGCGTTTCAGATGTTAGTGAAACTTGTTATCAAACGGTAAGATATTGTGATAAAAAAAATGCAACCTTATGCTGAATTAATAACATAAAAAGTTAAATCTCAAGGGTAATAATAAACCATTCCATCAAATCATTTATTAGTTTGCATACCTGCGTTATTAGTTTGTAGATATTTTTTATACATACATTTATTAGAATAATATAGTTCAATAATACCTAATACATTTTTATACTCTGTATCTGTCGTCATTCGTTTGTCGGTAAATTGTAAGTATATGTATATGCCACCATATAAAGGATACCATATAAATAGATAGACCTGCATATAAAATATTACTTAGTAGAATAAGTGAATGAATGGAAATAATAAATACATAGTTAATAGAATAGAAAATATTTCAGAAGCGCTCTTTCTCTCTCTTACTTATTTAAAAATTTGCTGTGCCCGACAGGGTCAATAATAGTTTCTATTATTTTTTATTTACCACCTGTAATTGTACATTATGGATTGCAATAAACGATTTGAGATTTGTAGATGCTGTTCCTACCTGTTAACTATATATACTAACTCTGTTAAAACCTCCTTTATATCTTCGGTCAGACGGAAGATCCATACGTGTATAAAGAAAGGTGTTTTTCAATCATTTCATTTACTTCGCTAGGAAATCCACGGGGAAGTGACAATATCGTGTAGGGTTTTATTTGACCAACATCTTCCCGCTTGTCTCACGTTACTTGGGACCGACGCATAACTTTTTTTTTTGCCATTTACAACTGCAGTCTACGTCACGCTAACGAAAGCGTGTCGCATGAGTTTTGGAAAGGTGTGTACTCAATTGTTTATTATGCACACGAGCGGCACGCGTCAACGGAAGAGGCAACTACAGCCGTCGACGCGTCGGCGGCTGCCGTCGACAACGTGCCGCTCGTGTATTTGAGTACGGTGCTCAAATACAAGAGCGGCACATTGTCGACGGTTGCAGTTGCGTCTGCCGTTGATGCGTACCGCTTGTGCGTGTGGACACTAAGGCGCGTCGCCCACACGAGCTAGACTCGAGGCGGCGACGAGGCGCGGGCGCACGTTTTCTATAGGAATAAATATAGGTATGTATGTATAGGCGACATACCTATACTTATTCCTATACAAAACGTGCGCCCGCGTCTCGTCGCCGCCTCGACTCTAGGTCGTGTGGGCGACACGCCTAACACTCCCTTTCCAACTCATGCATTTCGTCCTTCCTCAACAGTCTTAGTAGTGGAGTTTTAACCCTATATTGGTTCCAGCATGCTTCAAAGGTTTTATGTAAGGCTTTAACTTATGACATTTTTAGGCCTTTTTTCTCGCGGTGGAAATCCTCATGATGGACTTCCTCTATCGTGAGGGTGACAGAGGGGCATACCGGACTCTTACCAGCTAAAACCACTGCGGTGTTCCACCTCTACCTATGGCCGGGGGTGCGGGATTCGCATAAGCATTCACCGCTCCCCCGACAGGGAATTTTTAAGGCCTAAGCAAAATTTTTCATAAGTCTGCAAATCTTTGGAGCCCTTGCTTTCATTGCAAGTACTCACGACGACACATCAAGCTACCTATACATTCCCAGTATAAGCCGACTTCATATTGTACGAAAAGCCTATACTATGCGGGGTCAGCTAAAACTGAAATGTATAGTTTGATGTGTCGTCGTGGGTAAATAAAAGATTAAACCAGATGTAAAAAATTTAATTGAGATACATTGAAAAAAATTATTTCTCGTACTGACTTTATGCAGTAAGAAGAAATGTTTGTAAAACTGTAAAAGACAAAACATTATCTTTTAATGATTGAACATACTATTTACTGAAAAAAGTAACAAAAAAAAAGGAAAACCACCATTACTGTAACGTAAGTAAATTTCAATGGTTTGAACGATATCACCAAATGAATAAAACAGTTAATTTTGTGACCTTTTAACTACTTGAAACGTTAAAGTTTACTACGGTAACATTTTGCCACAAGCTTTAACTGTTTGCGGATCTGTAAAAAATACTGTTTTGAACGTTAGAGCAGTTCAGATCAATGTTTTTTCATTTTTATTTACTGCCTATATCTTTCAGTGACAAGTAGTTACATTTGGAGAGGTGAGATAAGATAAAGAATATAAATACGAAAATTATATAACTGCTACAATGTGAACATTTGTTGACTCATTGTCTAGTCTCGTAAGTTAATACAAACAGAAGGATCTCACCTTATCATGAAACCACTCTAAGGTATTTTTTTTTAAATAAATGAATCTTTTACTTATGTATTGCATCCGCATGCTGTGATATACAGGTTCAAATTATATTAGCTAGCGAAACTCCGCTGACGTAATGGATATATGTATAATATCTAAACATGATAAAACAAAACCGGCGGGCGGTACCGCGCGCGCAAACTAACTTGCTGCGTGAGGCGCCGCTGACGAGCGCGCTCCGCACTCTCAACCTCATTGCTGATGACGTAGACATATTCTATTGCGATTTGGGTGAATTTGAAAGAATAGCTATCTATAGATTTTTTTATGGTACAAGCATTGGAACTATTTAATTTTTAAGTGTACAGACGCCAGCACATCAAGCTACCCGAAACTGTCAAATTTTCCCAATCAACTTTGAACCTTATGTTTAAGCGATAAAGTTGAAAATCTATAAAATAAATTTGACAGATTGTCTTGATGTGCAGGCGTCTGTACTACAATAACGCATTGAGTCTAGCCTATAAGGATATTTGTATGTTTGGAGTGAATAAATAAATAAAATAAAAAAAGAATAATTTAATGAGATTTTTGGGGTCTAATTCGCCTGTAGTATAGGCACTTGCAATATCAGTTTTTTTATATGTAAACTTCACAAATGTGATGGCTATCGAAATGTAAACACGCAAAAACAAATAAAAAACAGTTTTCAAGACATACTTAAAGTCAATTTTTATTTTATTTTATCATCGTTAGACATCGATACCCACGTCCGTGAAGTTTCGCAGCATGTATGTGCAGCATGATTTCAGACCCCTTTAGAGGCCTTCTTTTTTAACCGACTTCAAAAAATGAGGTTCTGTATTCGACCCGTATGTATGTTTGTATGTCTGCAATTTTCTCAAAAACTAATGAAGCAATTTTGATAATTCTTTTATTAATATGATCTACATACTTTCAGGAAGGTTGAAGTATGTAATACATTAGGTGATTATTCTTATGTACGAAGCGAAGTTATTGCATAAATATGCTAATTTTGATGATTCTTCTAGTCGTCGGTGTCTTCAATTCTTCAATGCACTAGTGTTAATTGAATTTGTGTGGGGTAGGTACAACTAACACATAAAAAATAAAAACTTGTTACAAAAAAAACAACTGTATAGTTGCAAAACTTCTGAAAAATTCTGAATAATTCCGGAATACTTCTGGGAAAGTTTCTTTAAATCAGAATTATTCAAAATGAATTTTATTGAAATTTTTATTTTTGAAGTGAAAACTTCTTTAGCGGCGTTGAACACTTTTTGTAATGGGTAAAAAATGTTAAACTCGCGTCAGGACACGTGACCGTCAGGAGAGATTCCCCCCCCCCCCCCCGCCTCTCTTTCTACGGCGGCGCCAACCGAAGTGAGCCAAGTTTAGTGACACACGACAATGGATGGATGGATTGGATGGAGTGGAAGTGGAAGTGGAAGTGGAAGTGGAAGCGGAAGTGGAAGCGGAAGTGGAAGTGGAAGTCGAAGTCGAAGTCAAAGTCGAAGTCGAAGTCGAAGTCAAAGTCGAAGTAGAAGTCGAAGTTGGAGTCGAAGTCGAAGTCGGAGTCGAAGTCAAAGTCGAAGTCGAAGTCGAAGTCAAAGTCGAAGTCAAAGTCGGAGTCAAAGTCAAAGTCGGAGTCAAAGTTAAAGTCGAAGTCGAAGTCAAAGTCAAAGTCGAAGTCAAAGTCGAAGTCGGAGTCGAAGTCAAAGTCGAAGTCAAAGTCGAAGTCAAAGTCAAAGTCAAAGTCGGAGTCAAAGTTAAAGTCGAAGTCGAAGTCAAAGTCAAGGTCAAAGTCGGAGTCAAAGTCAAAGTCGAAGTCGAAGTCAAAGTCGAAGTCAAAGTCAAAGTCGAAGTCAAAGTCAAAGTCGAAGTCGAAGTCGAAGTCGAAGTCGAAGTCGAAGTCGAAGTCGAAGTCGAAGTCGAAGTCGAAGTCGAAGTCGAAGTCGAAGTCGAAGTCGAAGTCGAAGTCGAAGTCGAAGTCGAAGTCGAAGTCGAAGTCGAAGTCGAAGTCGAAGTCGAAGTCGAAGTCGAAGTCGAAGTCGAAGTCGAAGTCGAAGTCGAAGTCGAAGTCGAAGTCGAAGTCGAAGTCGAAGTCGAAGTCGAAGTCGAAGTCGAAGTCGAAGTCAAAGTCGAAGTCGAAGTCGAAGTGGAAGTGGAAGTGGACGTGGACACACTGCTGTGTATTCGTAACATTCGTGTATATAAAGTGTTTAAAATATGGAAATTGGCAGAAATATTGAAAAAAAATGAGTTATATTAATTCAATTAATAATTGATTTATTTCAACGTTAATATTCAAGTTTTCACTTCTGCCGGCACTCCCGGAGTGCAACCCGTCTTTTTTTTTTGCTGAAATATCGTATTTTGCATCGATACTAGCATACAGATGCCTCATCCCATACAAAGAAATGTCCCGACGTAAAGAGCAGATTTCATCTGGCAATTATTCTAGCTATATTAAAGGGTTACATTATACTTTTATTCCGAATAGATGACGTTAAAAGCACAATGTACTTTTGTACTGCTGCTACGTACTCCTATTAATTATCAGTGATATTATTAAACAAAACAAAATTTAAAAAATCGAGATGTTAACCTTTGAAATTTAATACAGCGCCATCTACTGGTATAATTATTAATTGTGCATTCCAATCATCTTTGAAATTTGAAATAAAAGCTTATTGTTACATCATTTGGTGTGTATAAGAGTTGATTATGTATGAATAAACCTTATAAAAGTCAATAAAAACTTGAAAATTACACTTCAACCATTAATCAATAAATGTCGTGCCATCTAGTGACATTTATTTGAAACTCTTTGTTAGCGGTGATGCAGGCGATGGCGGTGCGGGGTGCGGTAAGAGGGGAGATGCTCCCCGGTGAAGTTTTCGCCCCCGGTGAAAGATTCATACCCCGCAATCGAATGTTTCCGCGGAATATTTCGCCCGAATTATTCAGGAATAAACGTGTTTATTTGTTGTGTGGTGGGTGAATTTATTTTTCAGTGGCACATAAGTAAGTAAAATATAAATGTTTATTTTATTATAAATATGATTGATTAAGTATAATATATTATGTTGATATTTTTATAGGTAAATATGTTATCCTGCGATTAACAGGATTTTTATTTCTTTGTGCTATTTTTGCAAATGCTATTTTTCTAAATGTTAGGTACAGTCACGTCTAAAAGTATGTATACACTTGGCTTTATTCAAAGGCAATTTTCTCCTTTATTTTTGAATGAAATTTTATGTTATTACGAAAATAGTATTTTCGAACCCATAGGTTTATGTTAAGTGTCGTATTTCAACGTTGTATTCGTTGTTTCACGAAAAAATCGCAATTGAAAATTGCCAAGTGTATACCTACATATTTTTAGACGTGACTGTACTTGGTTGTGGAATAAAAAACCACCGAGCATATTTGATTTGTTTTTTGAAAAAGGGTTACCTATGTTTTTGATTAGTTTGTATATAGGTCTTCTGTTCGCATCCCGAGTATTCGCGAGTCACATAGATAGGTATTAATCATTACTTATCTACTTAACGCGTATAAAAGTCAATAAAAACAAATAAAGGCAAACCTTGCAAGCAAACACGTTTTGATGCGGTTTTCAGAAAAGTACCTATTTGCTATACTTAGGAGTAGGTTTTGATATATATTAACTGACTTCAAAAAAAAGGAGGTTATGAGTTTGAACCGTATGTAGGTGAGTATATTTTTGATCTTAACCCATCAGAGGTAACTGTACTCAATTGAGTACAGCCTTATCCCGAAGTGTAAATTACAGATCTTGTAAATTTTAAGTGATACACCTTATTATTTTACTTTGTTACGCTGTACTCAATCGAGTACAGTGACTTTTAATAGGTTAATACAATTTTCCCGGTTTTTTTTTTGACAATTGAAATATTCCCAAAGTTTCAGAATATTTCGGAATACTTCCGAAGTATTCGACGGGAATGATTCGGAATTTTTCCCGCCAGCGTCTATAAACAACTGAGTTAAAAAAAACACTACAAAGTGATAAATAACTTTAATTTCGGAAGTCGGTGTCAAAAAACGAAAATGCGGAACCAACGACACCGACTTCCGAAATTAAAGTTATTTATCACTTTGTAGTGTTTTTTTAAGTCGATTGTTTTTTTTTTTTATAATAGTTAAGGTAAACGCGGGTGAAGTCGACAGTGACCCAGAAGTCGTCAAATTGTCTAAAAACATCAATATGTTTTTCTACCAAACATTTAACTGGCCCATTTTTATGGCAACATATTTTTGGTAACATATTGCACAATTAAAATAAAACACTGAGTTTTAACTGTAATGGTGGCTGAGATATCTCACTTAAAAAGTGTGTCCCACAGTTTTTTCATTTTTTTGCAAGTTTAGCTGCTGAATGTCAAACTCAGCACGTAGTTTTGTGTTTTGATTTACGAACCTTCAGTGGGGTATTTGTTAAGTCTGATTGTTTGATGAATTAGTTAAGTTAATTTACTAATGATTTAAATTGAAGTTTAGAACACTTTTATCATAAAAGTATTTCTTTTTTAACATGACATCTATTGGTACCTAAAAATTCCTACTTGACCCAAATCTCGTCATTTTACGTACTTTTATGACGGTTACTGGGACACGCTTAATACTTGCCTCTAAACTCGTCATTGTTAATTTTTTCAACTTTATCGCTAAAGCATAAGGTTCAAAGTTGATTGGGAAAATTTGACAGTTTCGGGTAGCACTCGTGATAGAGCTTGCTTCAATCGCTCTTGTCATGTGTAAGTGCGTTCAGCTCACTCGTGTCGAAGACGGGCTCGCTTCGCTTGCTGGTTTAAGAAGCTGTTAAGACTAGCAAGAGAAGTAAGCCCATCTTTTGATTAAGCGCATTCATCGTGCGATTAAGCTTTAGCGATTAGTGCTTTGCTTATTTGTATCTAGGAAGGGCTCGCTTCGCACGATGTATCGTAAGCATGCTCCACTCGCTCGGCCCGTAAAAAGTATTCTCAGTTCTAACCTAAACTGTCTTACTGGGAAAGGTATAATAATGAGCTGTAATAAGCCCCCAGGCCCCAAGTGAGGTACTGTTGAAAAACCATCAATTAGCCAACTAATTGATGCTTGATGCTAGTTTTTCAACAGTACCTCACTCAGATCGAGCGTGCGTATTACAGTTCCAATCAAATCCTCACATATATAGAGGTGTCTTCTTACTAAGTCTTCTGCCGTTGAATCTTCCTAATGTTCTCGTAATCTTCACACATACTTGCACGATGACAGGCCGGGGCGCCGTTCATTAATAACATGGCGATTGGCGATGATTAGGTATTACCCTAGCTTTTGAATTCGCTTATAAGTAGATTTTGTAGGCTTATTGTGTTTGTTATGATTTAAAGCTTTCTTTGGTTGGCTTTTGATTAGGCTGATACTAGTCGGAGGTGCGGTGAATGTACAACTAGCTCCCGGGCCCCGGACATGGTACTAGAAGGAACAGTGGGGTTTTGGTCGGTAGGAGTCCGACATAACCCTCAGTTCTTCCCAGACGGAGGGCATCCATGAGGATTTCCCCACGAAAAAAAAAGGCTCATTGCATTTCGTATAAAGCAACCTTTCACCCAACGACCATACGGGCTGTATGGTCGTTGCTTTCACCGTATGTGATATTTTTCAGTTCTAAACAGATTTACAGTCGATATGAGACGACATCTTTAACTTTTATGCTACTTGCTGCAGATTTTCTTTTGTTTTCTGATACTGCCGTAGCTATTGTATTTGCTCGGTATTAGGCTTTTGAGGCTCATTGAATTCCTTATGATGCAAGCTTACTTTTATTGAGATTTTTTTTTCATTTTTGGCCAGACTTACGGCCGATATGAGACGACATTTGAAATTATTTTGCTATTGTCAACTTCAAATGCATTTTTAACTCGTCCAATATTTCTGTTGATTCTCTTTAGGCCCTAGTAATACTGTGTCAATTCTTGACAATGGCACCTAGTAGCTAAACATTTTTTGCGAATTAAAATTTCGACGCATAGTAAAAAGGAGAGTCGGACGCACTGCACCTGCGATGTGACGTCAAACACAAATTAGATCCTGCTTCAAAATTGGTACAGTTATTACCTATATATTTTATGCTCAATCATTACCCAAGCATTCTCGTAGTTATAAGCGGCTGAAATATTACATGTTATTGTCGGTCAGACATATTGAATTTACCACTGAGTGCAACGACTTTTTCACGTCAACAGGAGACCAGACACGTTTCATACAGAGTTGGACCCAAAACACAAAGTGACAGCGAAATAAAATTTATTATTACTTAGACTTACTACGAAAAAATCTAGTTTTAAAAATTTTAATAAAATATATTAACTAAGTACCGATTGGCGAAAATAAAGAAAGGTGACCTTAAACAAGTATTACCTACTATGACAACAAACCTCTGCGAGTGTTACTTACTATAACTATTTTTTGCATTTATGTATAGTTCTAAAATTAAAAGGTTTTTTTATGTATAAAACTTTATTTTTCAACTTAAAAAAACAGCTGAATGAATGGTTGTAGAGATTCGGCGCAATAGTAAAAAATGATAAGGAGGTCTTCCCCGACCAGGGTATTTCGTTGGCTGGCCATTTTGGGTTATGGGCCTAATATGGCTGATTTATTTATTTGTTTATATACTTTATTGTACTCCACAAATATACACAACATAAAAAAACTTTAAACACTTGATATACAATCTGATCTTCTTTATTCTGATAAAAACTGTTTCCGTGATTCGGATAGTTATCTTAATTTTTTAAGCTAAAATATATTACAATTTACCTACCTAGTCTGTTAACAGCTCAAAACCTTTAGTAATTTCTTGCGATTTGGTTTTATACCTACCTTTTAATTGTTAGACTTGCCACTCATATGAAAGACAATCACAATATGTTTTAATGTGTAATTATCTTGAACTCTATGTTCAAGGCCTGAAGGTTCATATTAGCATCAAAAATTGACGACTACTGGGTCGTTTTGATGAGTAATAGTACAAATCTGGCGAGTACTGGTACAAATCGCCCTTTTTTCACATTTGCTTAAATAAGTATTTA
The DNA here is from genome assembly GCA_945859645.1 of Amphipoea oculea. NCBI lineage: Eukaryota > Metazoa > Arthropoda > Insecta > Lepidoptera > Noctuidae > Amphipoea > Amphipoea oculea. Next base: position 17,090,834 of record OX243864.1, on the reverse strand, counting down.
TTATCACTAAATATTACAAAAATTAACAACTTATTTAGAATAATGGATAATTTTTCTATTTCGTCATGCAAAAAGTTTCATTCTAAATGAAATACTTCTCACGTAGCAGTTCTTCAAAGTCAGTGAATATCAAAACCCGACGAGTATTGGTACATTTACCTTAGTTTATAATAGTAAGTACTTATAAATATTATCATTACGAGCTACTCATTAAGGATATAGGAATCGTAGCAGGTGGCGGTCTGCAGCTCCTGCCTACCGTCATGGGAAAAAGGCGTGAAGATATGTCTGTATGTATGAGCTGCTCATTCTTCCGCATCACATGACTATTATTTTACCAAACGTTAAGTCACCAGGCGCTACTTTTGAATCACACAGTCAAATACAAAAAAAAAAAACAGGTTACCTATTTCATATCCTTCATCCGTTAGACAATTAATTTTAAAGATTTAAACCATGGACAAAGTAAGTACTTAGATGATAGATAACTGAATCTAGTAAATATGTGCATTAAACCTAAAACACTTCTAGCAAACAGACGTGTTGCGCAGGTTGTCCTTGGTTATTATAGGAAACGAGTTTTATATAAACTAAAATCATAACCGCAATGTGAGGACTGAAGACAAAAACATTCGAGTGTGATCAACACAGTTTTTTTAAGAATCAAGTGTTGATAAGTGAAGTGTTTCATAAATAATTGTGTGTCGTTTATTTTGCCATAAGTGTAACTTTTGCATTTGACACTTCAGTGTAAAAAATGGGCCAGAATAATAGGATGCAGTATTTGGCAGCGTTTGCCGGTAAGTTATTTATTTGTAGTTTTACCTACATTTTACTTCACGCCCGTTGTTTGTATTGGGGTAAGCAGAAAGATCAAAAATTGAAATGAAAAATTACTCAATGAATATCAAAAGAAATACACAACACATACGAGTATATTATCTCTGATAACATTGAGAAAACACTTGAGATAAAGCTATGACATGTCAAGATATTTTCTTTTTTTGAGAACTTGGCCTTAAAAAGTAATTTAGACAAAATGATAAATAAAATACATAATCAGCCTATAACGTTCCCACTGCTGGGACACAAGCCTCCTCTCTTCGATCTCGAAGAGAGGAGGCTTGTGTCCCAGCAATGGGCCTGCTTGGTAGATTACGTCCATCTGGACGTAATCTACCAAGCAGGCCCATTGCGGGTTTGTAGATGTCACGTCTTCGAATTTCTGGTTCCTCACGATGTTTTCCTTCACCGTTTTGAGAGCAGTGGTGATGAAGTAATTTACACAAAATAAAGCGCCTGTCTGGGTTCGAATCTACGATCTACAACTCGTAAGTCACCACTGGGCCACCACTGTGGTCTCAAATGTACAGGCTGTCCCTGGAAGTATGGATCAAATCGAATAGGGACGTGGGCAAGGTCATTTCCAAACGTTTTAGCAACAAAAAACTACTAAAAAAGAAATACTAAAAAAAAAAGAGAAGAAAGATCGAATTCGTGAAAACTATCAGGGCAATTTTTTTTTTTTAGATAAGTAGTCCTTATAGTATTTTTTTATGATTAATTTCTTTGAACACTAAGCGAAGTGATTGAAACAAATATTAAAATCGGTCATAACTTTTGAACCGTAAAAAAATTCACTGACATTCTCAGGGTTAAAAAGTTTGGAAATGACCTTGGCCACGCCCCTATTCGATTTGATCCATACTTCCAGGGACACCCTGTATAATGGAAATGTATAATGTCGGCTTTAGGTATACTTGTACAATGTGAGAATGAACAGTAACTTTCAGCGGAAAATACTACCTAAAATGTTCTACTTATTTATTTCCTTTATTTTGTTATACCTATACATATAAATTATATATTTAAATATTAGAACAAAATGTGGAGAACAGCTAGTTTTTTTTTTTTTATATCCGTCGAAATATTTCAACGCAAGGGTATTCAGAATCATATAGGTACTGTATCCATGGAAACAGGTTGCGCGTCGATGTCCCAGCCACCCTGTATATAAGATATTTTTGTCTTTTCATAACATGCCATAAAAGGATAGTCAGAAGCTAGAACTTTACAAGCAGGTATTTACTCTGTTACAGTATCCATAGCGACCATGACGACAAGCACCTCCTACTTCTGGACGGCTCCCATCTTGCCAAAGTTTCATAACAACGAGACAAACATCAATATTACAACTGTGAGTATCATTGAACGAGTGATATGAGGAAGATCACTTCCATTTGCTTTAGCTATTGGACACCCAAATGAAATAGGTAAAAGACTCCCGCAAAAAGGCGCGACGCGACATTAGTAGAACAATTTCTATGAAAACTTCATGGAAATTATTCTACAAAAGTCGCGTCGCGCTGTCGTGTCGCGCTGTCGCGTCGCGCTGTAGCGTCGCGTCTGTTTGCGGGAGCCTTAAGACTGCAGAGAGCAAACTATGTCCCACCTCATATCCTGCCCTCTGTGCCCCAAAAAATGCAGCCACAGCGACATGACATCTGCGCTGCCATCGACGATGCCGTGCAAGTGGCGAAGTTTTCGGCCAACAAAATTTAACAGACAGTTGTACGACCTACACGAAGAAGAAGAGACGTCGCTGCATAGTGACGCCTTTTATGAGTAGGTGTAGCAGTCGCCGGCACGTAACTTGGCAAGAGTCGTTAGATACGTTTTTCCTTTCTATAACTTTCTTCCAAACATATTTAACATCATATAGGCACTTCACTTTGCGTAATTTATTTCATCACCACTGCTCTCAAAACGATGAAGAAAAACATCGTGAAAAAACTGGCGTGTCCTAGAAGCAAATATTCTTAAACATGTGACTTCTATTATCCGCAATGGGCCCGCACCTTCTTACAGAGAGGAGGCAGATGTACCAGCAGTGGGAAGGTTATTATAATATGCTGATTATGCTATGCCTATGCATAAGCGTAAGTGTGGTGATGCACCGCTAAGGACTAGTGAAAACAAGCCTCTATTTATTTATTTATTCAACCAGACCGAAAAAAAGCCAATTACTCTGATGAGATGCATGATAATGACATATAACTGTCCGTGTGTGTTTGGCCCACAACTTATGTCTTTGTTTGTTTGCAGAGTGAAATCTCGTGGGTGGTGGCGATAATGTCACCAGGCATGGTCACTGGCAGCCTGGTCGCTAGCTTTGTCTCTGACAAGTTCGGCAGGCGAGTCACTCTCCTAACCAGTGCTGTTCCTTTCATTGTTGGTACGGTAAGTAGTAAACACTGGTCCCCAGAGCATGGTGTAAAATAGTGCATTTTTGAAGTGTAAACTTCTTTAGCGGCGTTGCATACTTTTAGTAATGGGTAAAAAAATGTTAAACTCGCATCAGGACATCGCGTCAGGACACGTGACCGTCAGGAGAGATTTCCCCCTCCCCCCTCTCTTTCTACGGCGTCGCCAACCGAAGTGAAGTGACACACGGACACAATGGATGGATGGATGGATGGATGGATGGATGGTGATGGAAGTGGAAGTGGAAGTGGAAGGTGAAGTGGAAGTGGAAGTGGAGGTGGAAGTCGAAGTCGAAGTCAAAGTCGAAGTGGAAGTCGAAGTGGAAGTCGAAGTGGAAGTGGAAGTGGAAGTCGAAGTGGAAGTCGAAGTCAAAGTCGAAGTGGAAGTCGAAGTGGAAGTCGAAGTGGAAGTGGAAGTCGAAGTCGAAGTGGAAGTCGAAGTGGAAGTCGAAGTGGAAGACGAAGTGGAAGTCGAAGTGGAAGTCGAAGTGGAAGTCGAAGTGGAAGTGGATGGATGGACAGCTGATGGCTCGACCGTCTGTGTCCGTTAGTAGCCACACTGCTGTGTATTCGTAAAATTCGTGTATATAAAGTGTTTAAAATATGGAAATTGAACAAAGTGCATCTATTAATGAAAAAAGTGACGCAGAAATAGTGAAAAAAAAATGAGTTATATTAATTAAATTAATAATTGATTTATTTCAACGTTAATATTCAAGTTTTCACTTCTGCCGGCACTCCCGGAGTGCACCCCGTCTTTTTTTTATACAAACCTATGTATTGGTATCAAAATGCACATTTTATACTTATTATAAGACCCTAGGCTACGTTTTATTATAAACTTATGGTAGTTGGGATCCATTTTTTTTTGTTGAAGTTTTGTTCAAGTATTATTTTGAGAGAACTTACTATTTTGAATAAAACTCCATAAGTACTGTTCTTCTGTTTAAACCAAGTACAAGTATGTTTCTATGGAAATTCAATATTCTGCTGAAGTCCTTGGGCAAGTAGCACTTAAAATAAAAGATCAGAAATAAATATGATTAGTGTAAGCCGGCGTCGACCTATCGTTAAACGATGATCCTCTCCCCATGAAGCTGCTAATCCTGAATTATGTTACTTTCAGATGTTCGTGCTTTTGGCAACAAAGGCGTGGGTGTTATACATAGGCAGGTTCTTGTGGGGTGTTGGCTCTGGCAAGATTACAACGGTCAGTATTTTACTATTCTATTATTTTACCGGCATGTACCATGTCCTAGAAGCAAAAATTCGAAGCCATGTCACATCTATCAACTCGCACAGGGCCCGCGTTGTGGATTACGGCCCGCTCCCTCTCACTGAGAGGACGCCTGTGTCCCAGCAGTGGGAACATTATAGGCTGATCATTATTTGTCTATAGTATTATTACTAGAAACGTGACAAGGGGGACAAGGGGGGCGTTTAAAATAACTAAATTTCTGCTTACGTAATACATGAATGGCCAGGCAGCTCTATCATTGCAAATTCTTTCGATCCTCTATCAATAATAAGTTACCTTATAGCGTTAATAAACATTTATTCTTTGTTATTTTCAGGTATCAAGCATTTATTTATCAGAGATAGCTGATAAAGATATAAGAGGAACCTTGACAGCTGGTACCAGATTCATGTTTAGCTTCGGGGCTTTACTAGTGCTGGCCATAGGTTCCTTCGTTACCTACCAAGTGTTGAGCTGTTTGTTGATAGCGCTGCCAATGTGCTACTTCATAGCCTGCTGGAGAATCCCCGAAACTCCTTACTATTTGCTCAAAGAAGGGAAAGTGGACGCTGCAAGGAAAGTGCTGTTGAGTCTTTTTGGAAGAAAGAATGAAAAGGTATGTTTTGCTTTATTAAGTCGAATGTACAGCATGATGCAAACTTTATAGCGGCTCGGAACATGAGGCGAGACGTTGCGCAGTAACACATTCACGTGTCAGCGGGTGTGAGGAGTGAGGTGCTGCGCAGCGAGTAGCGCACTTCAGAGCCGCCATAAACTATATCATAAAGAAGAAACTACGTAGAATTGTGGAAGACTTACATCATTATTGATGGACTGTGTTCAATATGAGTCTCGTAGAAGTGATCTGTTTGGGGTCTTAATGTTGAACCGACTTGATATGGGTACATATCATAAAAATCTGTCTCAGCCAAATGGTGATGATTCGAAGACTCTGCTCAGGTTCATGGTCCTTATGTCATCCCTAGCATTGTACCCTAAATACATACTGATGTATTTACCTAGGGTACGATGGGACTGACAATGCTTTACAGTCATAAAAGTGCCTAATTAAATTATTTTTGAAGTGAAACTTCTTTACGCACGCTTGACTTGGGGAGTAAGCTGGTGAACGCGTTACGAAAAGTGTGATCGGGCGAGGCGAACGGGAGTTGAGTGGGGGATATAAGCAAGAGAAAGCAGTGCGCGCGCACATTTTCTTTCTCTCTTCCTCTCATAGCCAAATACGTTTGAAGTTTCACTTCAGTCGTGTGGTCATAAGCACACTCGGTTTTTTATTTTTAAGTAGCGCACTTTAGAGCCGCCATAAATTTTGACGCTTACTGAAATAATGAGTATTTCACATCTTCATTTAACTTTCTGATTCATATCTTACAGATGATCGAAGACAAGTTATCATTGATGAGGTCAGACGTGAGGAAGGAAATGCTCCGATCTAGTTCAGCCAAAGAGCTGTTAACTAGCAAACAGTATAGGAAAGCAGTTATTATAACCACAGGTAGGTTTGATTTAGAAAATATTTAAAATTCACTAAAGTTAGAACAAAAGTATCACTGAACGCTTTTGCTTCGTCCGCTCAAAGGTCTGAAAAAAAAAGACGGGTTGCACTCCGGAAGTGCCGGCAGAAGTGAAAACTTGAATATTAACGTTGAAATAAATCAATTATTAATTTAATTAATACTAGCTGCTGCCCACGACTTTGTACGTGGATCCTGTTGCTTATGCCAGCGAAAACGGGGTCGTCAAAATCGAAGATCTGAAACGTCTGATGTCGAATTCTAAGAGCCCGGAGACTGTAAAACAACGGGATGCGCGAGACGATTCGAGACGTTCCAGATCTTTCATTTTTGTAAGTCAACAGGAAATGCCCATTAGACTAATCAACTTTTGCTAAGACGTCATTCCTATTATGTTATAGTGTCGCTGGGCTTTGGAGTTCCAAAGCAGGTGTTCCAGATCTTCAAATTTATTCTCACAGCAGAAAATGCTCTTCACGTGGAATAATTTTTGCTATGGCGCCATTTTTATATCTCTTATATTGCGGTTCTGCATCAGGTCCCATTTTCCAAAATAAATTATAGCTTTTATGTTGCCCAGACTTAATACCTATACAATAAAAAAACTTTTCTTCCCGTAATTCCGCAGCGGATCCCAAGGGTACACTGAATTAATTGCAAATAACTTTAAAAAAAAATCTTTATAAACTATATTTTCTTGATAATTGGACACGAAATATATTTGGAGAAACTTGGTGTCATTTACTGGCAATAATGAACCAATGAGGTGGTAAACTTGGCCTTGCACTTTGAATGTTGGCATAAATGGGCCTTCTGAAATCTGTTTCGCACCAAAAGATGTCATTTGAAAGGCATTAGGTATTGTACGAACGGATGTTGTCCAAGAAATGTTTTGACGGATTTTGTAATATTTCAATATGTACCTACTTTCCCACCTGAGCAACACATACCGTTTGTTTCCAGCTTCACAAATAGTACAATTTTGAACCATACCTCCGATGGCGGAATATGTGGCGTAGTCAATCATAAGAGTATACGTAAATGCACTCCGTTCCTTATTAATCCAAGGAAGGTCGCCATGCCCTACGGCTCTATCTTGAGACACATCCGATTCTTCAGATGATATCGACATTCTGTTTAAAGAATGTCGAAGTCGATCAGAATTCAAACGTTCGTTGCGCTCTTCTTCTGTCTCTTCATGCCGTACTCCAGCAATTCTTTCTCTCTCACTTTCTAACTGATTATGAATGTTTTGTTGTGTGCGTGTTCGGGACAGTGTATGATAATCTCGATCAGCAGTTAGTCGCGCATCACGTTCATCACTCGTTTCAAAAGACCTGTTAGTAGATGTGCGAATACGCTGAGAACTCAAGCGTGATTCTGTATCGGTAAACGTTTCCGATTCGCGAGACAATGGATGTCGCTTACGATCAGCGGACAGTCGCGCATCACGTTCCGCACTTGTCTCTAGAGACCTAGAAGCAGATGTGTAGATACGCTGAGAACTCAAGCGCAATTTTCTATCCGTGAACGTCTCCGACTCGAGAGACAATGCGTGACGTTCACGATCAGCGGTCAGTCGCGCATCGCGTTCCCCACTTGTCTCTAGAGACCTAGAAGTCGATGCGTAGATACGTTTGGAACTCAAGCGCAAGTCTCTATCCGTGAATGTCTCCGACTCGCGAGACAATGCATGACGTTTACGATCAGCGGTCAGTCGCGCATCATATTCTTCACTGGTCTCTAGAGACCTGGATGTAGATGCGTAAATACGCTGAGAACGCAGGCGTGCTTCGCGATCCGAAGAGGTTTCCACGGAGCGAGTTGCAGCCTGATGTTGAACAGTATCAAGGCTCACCTGACGCGCTTCGGTAGATTCTTGGGATCTTATGATCCTCAATCTTTTAGCTCTTTTGGAATATTAGGAAAGATTTGACCTCTTTCTAGGCATGGTTATAGTTTTATTGTGAAGATACCTGATCAATTAAAATCTAAGTGACTGCTCTTCTGCGTTACCGGGTAGGGTACCGTGTCACGAAGATAAATGGAAAAGGAAATTAAACACTCAAATAACATAAGCCCGAAGGCATATTTATTCGATAAAAAAAAAATGGGAGTTTTGGCCAGTAGAGTCAAATTTTCAATGATATACCATCGTCATCGAAAATCAGTCCTAAACTGTTACCGCCTTCACCGCGTGGAGGTACTCCAAGCTTATGTTATTTTATAATTATACAGTGAAATTAGTGATAGCTTTGATTTCCACATCAGATGTTTCTGATCTTCGATTTTTATAAGTCAACAGGAAATGCCCATCAGACCGAACAACTTTTGCTAAGACGTCATTCCTATATGTGTTATAGTGTAGCTGGGCTCGAGTTCCACATCAGGTGTTCCAGATCTTCAAATTTATTCTCTCAGCAAAAAATGCTCATCACGTGGAACAATTAATGCTATAGTAGGTACCATTTATATATCTCTTATAGTTTAGCTGGTCTGTTGCGGTTCTGCATCAGGTGTTCAAGTTTCCAAGAAAAATTATAGTCTATATGTTGCCCAGACATAATACCTATACAACATAAAAAAAATCATTGAAATCCGTCCAGTAGTTCCGAAGATTAGCGTGTACAAACAAACAGACACACAGACATTTTTTTTTTTTTAGATTCGTGCCCTATTACTGTTTCTAAACCCCCCTCAATAATTTTTTTTTTAATATATTGAATGTACAGACACAGTTTTTTTACTGTTTTATTATATGTATAGATAACTATAACTCATTTTTTTTCACTATTTCTGCGTCACTTTTTTCATTAATAGATCATGCACTTTGTTCAATTTCCATATTTTAAACACTTTATATACACGAATTTTACGAATACACAGCAGTGTGGCTACTACACAGACGGTCGAGCCATCAGCTGTCCATCCATCCATCCATCCACTTCCACTTCCACTTCGACTTCCACTTCGACTTCCACTTCAACTTCGACTTCCACTTCCACTTCCACTTCGACTTCCACTTCGACTTCCACTTCGACTTCCTCTTCGACTTCCACTTCGACTTCCACTTTGACTTCCACTTCGACTTCCACTTCGACTTACACTTCGACTTCCACTTCGACTTCCACTTCGACTTCCACTTCCACTTCCACTTCGACTTCCACTTCGACTTCAACTTCCACTTCGACTTCCACTTCCACTTCCACTTCCATCCATCCATCCATCCATCCATCCATCCATCCATCCATCCATCCATTGTGTCCGTGTGTCACTTCACTTCGCTTGGCGCCGCCGTAGAAAGAGAGGGGGGGAAATCTCTCCTGACGGTCACGTGTCCTGACGCGATATCCTGACGCGGGTTTAACATTTTTTTCCCATTACTAAAAGTGTGCAACGCCAAGTGTTATGGTGGTCGGTCATACGTTGTCGAAATCTAGTAATCTCAAATGGATATGTAGTTGCAAAAAGACCGTAAGCTACGTTACATCAAACTACATATTTACGAGTAACATTGAGCAAAATTTATTCCTGGGAAACGACTTTTATTTTCGGTGTGAAAAATCACCCTTTACGGTTACGCAAACTTTTGTGTTTATGTGTGTACGTAACTTATATTTAGGTATTTAAAGTTAAGTTATAACATTTAAAACTTGTGTCGACCAGGGTGGCGTACCTTATACTCAGAATATCCGCAAGGTATTCGCTGAAGGTCGTACAGGTTTACGCCCCGACCTCGTCACACCCCGACGATGAGGTGGAGACCATGTATGAGGATATTTCCAGAGCCATGCATGGCTCTAAAACTCACTTCACCGTTGTCATGGGGGACTTTAACGCGAAACTGGGTAAACGAAGCGATGATGAGCTGCGAATGGGGCAATTTGGAGTTGGACGACGGAATCACCGGGGCCACCTACTGGCTAGTTTTATGGAGAAGGAAGGCCTCTTTATGATGAATTCCTTCTTCAGAAAACGTGAGCACAGAAAGTGGACCTGGCAGAGCCCGGATGGTGCAACTAAAAATGAGATTGACTTCATTATGTCGACGAAGAAGCAAATATTCAATGATGTCTCTGTGATCAACGCGGTGAAAACCGGAAGTGATCACCGCATGGTAAGAGGCACATTGAACTTAAATATAAAGCTAGAAAGGTCTCGACTAATGAGGTCTACGCTCCGCCCAGCGCCGATCCAGGTTCAAAACCCCGAGAGCTTTCAGCTCGAACTTCAGAATCATTTCGAGTGCCTGGGGAGCTCCGTGGACGAATATAACGATGGGTTCGTGGAAGCTGTCCATACGGTCGGGTCTAAGATCTTCAAGACCCGTCGTACGAATACGAAAAAGAAGCTCTCTGATCCTACTTTGCGGCTCATGAAGGAGAGGCGCGAGATGATCCTGCAATCTTCAGATGATGTTCTAAAGTACCGGCGGCTCAACAGACAGATCTCTAAGTCCTTGAAAAGCGACCTTCGCCGCTTCAATACAGACCGTATTGAGGAAGCGATAGAGCAAAATAGAGGCTCGCAGGTTTTTGCTCGAGATCTGTCTATTGGGCAGAGCCAGCTTATGAAACTGAAGACTGATGATGGCAGGATCGTTTCCGCCAAACCTGAGCTGTTGAGAGAGATCGAGAGGTTCTATGGACAGTTATACACGTCAACAAGCAACCCCGTTACGAGTCTGGCAAACGACCCAAGAGCTAGATTGACCCGACACTATACCGAAGACAACCCGGACGTCAGCCTGTACGAGATTAGGATGGCTCTGAAGCAGCTTAAAAACAACAAGGCACCGGGTGATGACGGAATTACGGCCGAGGTCCTGAAGGCCGGCGGAAAACCCGTTCTTAAGGCCCTTCAGAGGCTGTTTGATTCCGTCATACTCGAGGGTAAAACACCACAGGCATGGAACAGAGGTGTGGTGATACTTTTCTTTAAGAAGGGTGACAATGCCCTTCTTAAGAATTATAGGCCCATCTCACTTCTGAGCCATGTCTACAAGCTGTTTTCGAGAGTCATCACGAACCGTCTCGCGCGCAGGTTTGACGACTTCCAGCCTCCCGAACAAGCCGGATTCCGTAAAGGCTTTAGCACCGTAGACCACATACATACGCTGCGACAGGTTACACAGAAGACCGAAGAGTATAACCTGCCTCTCTGCTTAGCGTTTGTGGACTACGAGAAAGCCTTTGATTCGATCGAGACATGGGCTGTACTGCAGTCTCTTCAACGGTGCCAGATCGACTATCGGTACATCGAGGTGCTGAAGTGTCTGTACGAAAACGCCACTATGTCAGTCCGACTCCAGGACCAGACCTCGAAACCTATCCTTCTGCAGCGAGGTGTGAGACAGGGAGACGTTATCTCTCCGAAACTGTTCACCGCTGCTCTGGAGGATGTCTTCAAGGTTCTGGACTGGAAAGAAGCTGGCATTAATATCAATGGCGAGTACATAACTCACCTTCGGTTTGCCGACGATATAGTAGTCATGGCTGAGACTATGGAGGACCTCAGTACAATGCTCGATGACCTCAGTAGAGCCTCTGAAAGAGTGGGTCTGAAAATGAACATGGACAAAACGAAGGTCATGTCAAATGCCCCTGTAACACCCACTCTCATGAAGATCGGAGACGCTACACTCGAAGTCGTGGACGAGTATATTTACCTAGGACAAACTGTCCAGTTAGGTAGGTCCAACTTCGAGAAAGAGGTCAATCGTCGAATCCGACTCGGCTGGGCAGCGTTCGGGAAGCTTCGCAATATCTTCTCGTCCCACATACCGCAGTGTCTCAAGACGAAAGTCTTTGACCAGTGTGTGTTGCCAGTGATGACATATGGCATATGGCACTGAAACGTGGTCGCTCACAATGGGCCTTATTAGAAGGCTGAAAGTCACCCAAAGGGCAATGGAGAGGGCTATGCTTGGAGTTTCCCTGCGGGATCGAATCAGAAATGAAGAGATCCGCAGGAGAACCAAGGTAACCGACATAGCCCGAAGAATTGCCAAACTTAAGTGGCAGTGGGCAGGGCACATTGCTCGCAGAACAGATGGCCAATGGGGCCGAAAGGTTCTGGAGTGGCGACCGCGTACCGGAAGGCGTAGCGTTGGAAGGCCTCCCACAAGGTGGACCGACGACCTTGTGAAGGCCGCAGGAACTCGTTGGATGCGAGAAGCACAAAACCGGTCGAAGTGGAGGTGCTTGGGGGAGGCCTATGTCCAGCAGTGGACGTCTTTCGGCTGAAATGATGATGATGATGATGATTTAATAAAGTTAAAATTTTGACCTTCAATGTCTCAAAAAATTATCAAAATTATGCAGAATATTCTCTCGGCATTTATCCATTTTGATTTTCACTTTCAGGACTACGAGTGACCCAGATATCTGCCGGCAGCATACCTATCCAGCAGTACTTAGGACGCATCATCCAACAGAGCAACTGCGGCTTGCGAGTTTCCACAGCTCTCATTATTTTTGGAGCAGTACGATTTGCAGTTGGTAAGTAGCGACAAACTTTCTAGTGATCAAGTAGACATTGTACTATAACTTACTGCAACTACGGCATTAGTGCTAACTCCTTCAGCTTTAGCTCCCATTTCAATGTTGAATGTAAGTTCATTCATGAATGCAGATAAGACTGAGAACATGGGCAATGGGCAACTAGCTTCATATTTTCTGACTGACCGACTTCTTGACAGTTCAAAAGTGCCTGTAAATGGTTTAATTGAAATAAATGCTTTGAGTTTGAGTTTGAACAATAGTTTTGGATTAGAGCGACAAAGTCTTTGGTAAATATACTTAGTATACCAAAGACTTCCTCGTGTGCCCAGTGGTCGCAAGCGCTACTGCTAAGCATGAGGTCCTAGATCGGTCGGTTTTCCCGTCAGGTATTTCTCAGTAATAGCCTGGATTCCTGATGTGTGCCCGGTTGACGGCAATGGGCTCGCCCCTTATTACATGGGACTTTAACATAGCTGGCGAAATGTGGCTGTTCTATAGGTACACCTCTGCCGAACCCTTCGGCGATTACAGCCGTGATGTTATGTTACACCAAAGGTAAATTAATTAATTCTGAATTTAATTCCAGGTTTGGTATCACCGGTGGTAGTCGACAGGGTGGGCCGCCGTCCACTGCTCATTTACTCCTACTTGGGCTCATGTGTGATGCTGTCCACTGTCGCAGCGTACTTCTTCCTCCAAAGGGTTGTTGGAATCGACGATGAATCCTCAAATCCCTTCCGTTTCGTTGTATTTATTGGAATTATTTGCTCTATAGTCATATCTAGCGTAGGCTTTGATACTTTAATCTTTATAATTCCTTCAGAAATATTCCCTTTGAATGTTAGATCTGTTGCTATGACTGTGCTAAATATTTTCACAGCATTTATAACTTTTACAGTAGTAAAGGGGTATCAGTTAATGGAGGATTGGACGGGACTGTACGGAATTTTCTGTTTTTATGCCAGTATGGCTTTTAGTGGAGCAGTATTTACATATTTTGTTGTGCCTGAAACTAAAGGGAAAAGCTTGAGGGAAATACAAATTGAATTGCAAGGTAATATTTACGATGAAGCTGATGATAATTTGAAAGAAGATGCAACTACTGATAATGTTAAGGAAAATACGGAATTAAAAGAACTTACGTGAGACGGGTGAGTTTTTTATCATCATTCAGTTAAACTGTACCTACGTAAACATAAGGTGCCTCGTCAGATTGATACAGTTAGATTACAATTAAAAGATCTCAATTTGATATGTAAATATTCCTTGTATAGCTGTAATTTTTGTTCCGATCCTTCAGCTTTTGCAAAGGAACTACTGATCCAAAAATTCTTAGTAGTTCCTTCAAAGGAACTACGCGAAGGAACTAGTGAGCATAAACGAAGTTTGTAAAGTCAGGGAAATTAATTGTTAAGCTAATTGACTACTAACTTCAATTTTCCGTAAGTATATTTAAATCACAACTGTAATTCTCTGTCAGTTGTATGAAATAGCTATAATAATAATTGGTTGGTGGTTTCTTTTTCTTTATATCACACTAATATTATAAAGGCGAAAGTTTGTGAATGTGTGTGTTTATATGTTTGTTACTTCTTCACGCTCAAACTGCTGGACCAATTTTGATAAAATTTTGTATGGGGGTAGCTGACACCGTGGATTAACATAAGGCTACTTTTTATCCCAATATTCCCACGGGATCGACATTTACGCGGGTAAAACCGCGGGGTGCAGCTAGTTTATACAATAATAATAAATTTATTTACTTAGTCCCTATAAAAAAACACAAATCGATGAAACTACTGATTTACATTAAAGTAACAGTATAAATTTGTGGTTTTGCATATTATTCTTTACCTGGGTGATAGTCTGTCATTTGCCATCATATTGTACGATGTGATAAATATGTTTTCAACACACTTGCTCGTAAAATGGCTCTTAATGCACAGCTTTTAGATCCATAATGCAGTGTATTACAAACGCGTGCTTTTTCTTTACGTTACGGTACTTGTGCTTTATTTCCACAGATAACTATTTAATTTACTAGTCGGAGGTCGGAGAAGTGCGTTTTTTTTAATATCTTCAAAGAGACTTCATGCCAAAAAGAATCCGCGAGCCATATTTTACTTTTTTTTTAAATAGTCTGAATTGTTCTTGGTCCCAAGATGAACTAAAATTTATTTACCTTAAGATGAATGCGCAGTTGTAGCCCACGAAAATAAATTTTTCTAACGTTTTTTGCAATTTTCAGGTCAGTGTCAGGATGTATCTTGATCAAAATAGGATTCGCGACTATAACAGATACGTATTTACAGAATTATAATCATTAGAATAATTAAATACATCTTTCTAAGTTAGATTCGTTCCATAAGAACAAATCTCTTATGGAAAAGTTCTTAGGGAACAAATCTAACTTAAATATATATATTGATTCTAATGACTATAATTCTTTAAATACATATCTATTATATAAATATACATTTTGATCAAGATACAACCTGATACTGACCTGCGAATTGTAAAAAACTTTAAAAAAAAAAAATTCGCAGAAGCACTTGCGGTGCATGGCTCGCTCTGTCTGGATGCACCTTATAATTTTCCGTCGTCCCTCCCGTAACCAAACGGAAAAGACCACTGGCGTTCTATTATTGCGGATTCTCACTGAATTAATGTATATTTCTCTATGCAAATAGTACTTTCTAATTCCATACTAACTAAACTACAATTTGACATACGACAACACTACGATCAGTCTTAACATTATTTTGTGTTTATTATATTTTTTCTATAGGCTGTATATCGGTTTTGTCTTTGCGCGCGCAGGTGTAGGAATGACCATTACTTACTCTATGGGTAAACCTGCGCGCGCACGTTAGCGCGGCGCGCGGAATGACAAACCCAGCCCGCCATTATCCATACAAGTTAATATTTAACAATACAAGTCTGTTTTTTTCCTCGCAAGTGTGTTGAAAAACGTCGTATGATACGCGTGTGCATTGATAATTAAACTCTCGGCTACCTTATCGCGCTCGCCTACGGCTCGCGCGAATAATACCGCCTCGAGTTTGATCAACATAGCACACATGTATCATAATGTACTATTATGTTATGTGATTCACGAGCACGACCATGTTCAAAAACATTGAATCAACTGTTTATATATTTACGCAGTTCCAGATTGGACATACATAGATAGTATTCCGTTAATTAAATATTTGTGCACAAGTGCTGTAATGCCGTAAGTCCGTAACCATACAAATTCAAAGGATGCACATCATGCTCCCGCCGACCAGCGAGTAATAATAATTACAAACGTTTGTTCGTCGAGTCGTTGTGCGGGTTGAGCTAAGCACGCGATTACTGACAAATGAGTGCATTGCCTGGACAGGTCCACTCAAATCTGTGTCTGGACTGGACTTTAAAAGAACTGACCCCTGACTTTGTTTCGCTATTTCTTCTCAGGGGTAGTCACTAGTCAGGTGGGAAATGTCGACTCCATCCGGCTTAATTTATTTGTTAAATATGACGTGTAATAGTACCTAAATTATGATACATGTGTGCTATGTTAATCATTATACCCGAGGCAGTATATATGACCGCGATTTATGCATGACATATAATTTGACATTGTCGAGCAGGTGGTGTGAAAAATTATTTAAAAACTGTGCACCATCAGAAGCGCATAAACTTCGGTGCATAAAGTTCATCGTTTATATGAATTGTAACGTATAAAAGCGATTTGATTGAACGTGCGAGTACAGCATATTCATATAAAGTTAAATGACTGCGACAGCGGCGGCGTACTCGATGCTTTCAGTTAAGACACGACCTAAAGTTCTAAGCCCTTAGCTGTCATTGAAACAGTGGGGTGATTGCGTAACACACTAACAATAGTAATGGCTTTCATTTTGACAGTTTAATCACATTCATTACGTTATTTACGTTGTTGAGCAGACAACTTTTTCTAACATATAAAGCAATGGATTAGCAACATCCTTCAAAATGATTCAGATTGTGTGTTACGCAATTAGGGTGATATTGTTATACACGTGGCTATATATTTACGGACCTTCGAGGTAATGGATGATGGTCTGTCACTACAATTTATCGGAGAAAAAGAAAAACGCAAAATCAGATCAATATTCTATATTGTTCTTCATTTCAAAGTTACAAAACAGTAAAAAAGCTAAAGGTGGTGATTCGAACAGTATTGACTTCTTAATGATTGTCCAGCAGAAGGCCAGAAGAAGCTAGAAATAATCAAACAATAAGAAATTACTTAAATTTTGATGCAAACCTTGCCCTGCACTGTTTTTATACCGAGGCTCACACACTATAGCACCAGGCGACGACGGGCGCAGATGACGCGCCTCGCGCGTGATTTTTTACATACAAATTCAATAAAAACGCGCTTCCGCGCTGGCAGTTTGGCTCCGTTTCCCACACCCCGTCGCGTAGCGCGTTATTGTGTGTGAACCCACCTTAATGTTTGAAAGAAAAATAAATAAAGAAAATACGTTTATTTGCGGTATAACATGACGCAAAAATTAAACAAAAAAAGAACATTAAAAACGAACGTTTGGTTTTCCCAGCTTCTTTGCACAACTTCATTTACAGACAACCAGCCTTTACGTATAAGCCCGATTAGATCTAAAGGCATACACACAGCCGCACTGCTTAGGCATAAGACACATTATTTAATCCTTATCAAATTCTTAAAATAAATGGATACCGCGAAATATGCCCATTTGGCAACGCTTACATCGAGAGCTAACACGATTGATTGTACATGATTTATCAAAAGTTTCTTAATTACTAATAAACATTTAAGTAAATAAGTTGTGAGAACAATAACATCAATTTAATAATAATGGTTTAACCATACACTTTTCAGATAGGTAGGTACTCTAACTACGCGTAACTTTGTTCAACTTATGTATTATTTCTGAGGGTTTAAAGAAACGATAATCTATAAAAAAAAATAGAAAAAGGTAGGTTTAAAAATAGAAATGAAAGCCTCTAGCATAAAATAACACTATACGTTACAACGCCATCTAGCGGTTGTAGTAGTAAACATCTTTGTATGCTTATAGCTATAATAAAATTATAATCTAGTTAAAAAATGTTCCTCATTAAAAACCTAATATAAATTTTTTGGAGATAAATGGCAGCAGAGAATGATAAATAGATATATTTTTTATAAATATTGAATATAATATTCCAGCACCATTAGCATATAATTATCACATTTTGTAATCAAACGTAAATTAATATCAACATGATGGAAAGTTTTCTTTTAAAATGCCTCGAATGTTTAATATAAAGGTCCCTTGGTCTTAGTGCTAATGCTAGCTGCAGGGGTTAGGCGCGTTAGACGCCATCTCTACGGGCGAGAGGATCGCGGCAACAGTCTCGCTGTGCCATCAAATTCTTGCCGCGACGATATCGCTGACTCGCTGTGGTATCTCCACATAGGTTCGCAATACGCTTCATACTGTTTCTATAGAATTTGATATCACTCGCCCGTGTAGATGGCGCCTTAATTTGATGTCGTAATTTTATACGCAGCAAAATTTTGTAAACAATTATAAAAGATCAAGTTTAACTTATACTTAAAACGCTTAAAACTAATAAAAACAAAGCTAACATACTTTTAAGTATTTATCGACGTTTGGTAAGTATAGGTACTTACCTACTATTGCAGTAAAAGGTACGAATATAATTAGTGAACCTGTGTAGGTAGGTAATAAACTTCAAAATGTTCAAAGTTATACACGACTATGAACTTTATATTCATTTGCTCTCAATGCATAATAGCAACAGAGGAGACGGACAGAAAAGGAATCACACTAATATTATAAAGGCGAAAGTTTGTGAGTGTGTGTGTGTGTGTGTGTTTATATGTTTGTTACTTCTTCACGCCTAAACCACTGAACCGATTTAGTTGAAATTTGGTATAGAGATAGTTTGAGTCCCGGAAAAGGACATAGGATAGTTTTTATCCCGATATTCCCACGGGATCGACATTTACGCGGGTGAAACCGCGGGACGCAGCTAGTAAAACATATTATGATCGATAGTACCTATACAAACAGTAAAAATCTTCGTTAATAGGTTTAAGGTGATCCAAACAGTCAATTGGGTACAAAATGTTCATACAATATTATTAAATGCATAAGTACCGAGATTTCTTGGTTTGTGATTGGTACTGTAACTAAATCTATGACAGTCTTAGTAATTAATATATTAATGAATTTCTAATTTGCAAAAAACAAACTTGAGAAACTCGAAATAAAAAGTGATGAACTTCAGGATAATATCGTAATGAGATGACATAAGAAGCAACTAACAGTTAGGTATCTTACGGAGATTTCAGATAATCTACTCATAGAGATTAATGATGTCTCTATAAGTATACAAGTTTACAAATAAAAATATTTTTTAATACAAGCTTTCCTATACATCATCTTTTTTTTTAAGTGCCTCCATTTCAGTGCCTTCCTTATTTTCATCATTACTTGTTAAAAATTTTTCTAACTTGTCAGCAACAGCATCATCGTCAAAACCGTCACCTTGTAATTCTGCCTGAATGTCTCTCAGATGTTTTCCTTTCGTTTCTGTGACCCAGAAGGCACAAAATACACTACCACCAAATGCGAAACCAGCAAAAATCCAAAATATAGCCGTCAAACCACATAAATCTTTGAGTCTTTGATACGCAAGAGAAATAATGAAGGCTAAAGCAGAGCCAAAGAGGCTTAGGCAGGTCATAGCAATCGCTTTCACGTTCATAGGAAATATTTCAGCGGGTATGATGAAAATGAGAGAACTGAAACCTAAAGTGGAGATGACGTTGGCGAGAATGATGCCGACCAATGGTATGAAGCTGAGGGTGGTTAAGGTTTCAGTGCCGACGTTGATGACCTCTTGGAGGAAGAAGTAGAAGCCGACGGCGCCGAGCGAGACGCCCGTGCCCATGTATGAGAACACGAGGAGGGGCCGGCGACCCACTCGGTCTACTAGCACCGATGACACCATACCTATAAATCAAAAATCAATCTTAAAAAATTTTATAGAAAACGTATAATTTTTTGGAGACATCAGATGGTGCAAATTCATGGATGAAAGCACAACACAAATGTGGAGAGGAACACAATCCCAAAACACACCGCTTACTCACAGCATACCTACTGCTTCAACCAAGATAAATCATTTATTTGAATTCCTTGATTAGGTACTTACTAACAACGAAGATAACTGCGCCATATATGAGGGGCACTAGGGATTTGTCCATTTGCAACTTGGTCTCGTCAATGATCCATCCCAGATACTGCTTAATCACCACTGCTCCAGTCATCAACTGCGTTAGTTTCAGTCCTGGAATCACGAAGGAATCAAGAACACTATCTTTCCACTTCATTATAGTTGTGTATGTATTTATTATTTTGATAATGTTATAATTATTAACATTCAAGTGATATTTATTTTAGAAGTATGCCTATGTATGTTTACTTGTATGTAAGTAAGTATATTCTCATATTTCTTTATTAAGTGAATTGTTTTTGGTTTTATGTATTTTATTTTCTCCTTTTCTCTTACACATGCTGTCTACATCTCTCTACCTACCTACTTTCCTATCACAGGTATGCTGGAAGAGATTTCTTTAGAAATAAGCATCACCTTTGTACCTATTTTTCTGTTCCCTTTTCTCGTTTGTTTAAATATGTGTGTATTCCTTACTATTCTGTTTCTTGAGTCGTAATTTAATCCGGATAATATGGTAGGCAATTTATTTCTAATCGACTCTGCAGTAATGCCACTCCAAGATATGTATCTACGTAATGCAAGATACAACGTGTGCGACGTTAAATATTTAGTAATTTGGTTATAAGAAGAAAATGTATGAATCGAGAAGCTTTTAATTTTTTA
This sequence comes from Amphipoea oculea, assembly GCA_945859645.1. Classification (NCBI taxonomy): domain Eukaryota; kingdom Metazoa; phylum Arthropoda; class Insecta; order Lepidoptera; family Noctuidae; genus Amphipoea; species Amphipoea oculea. The sequence continues at coordinate 17,070,370 of OX243864.1, read as the reverse complement.
AATCAATCATGCAGTAACGGACCTGCAAAAGAGGACTGCACCACATAACGACTATCATGGCTATTTGATACATCTGTTTTTGAAAGCCTATTTGTAACGTCTATAAAAGTAAACATCGACTTACCAGTAGATATTATAATAGCTTTCCTATACTGCACTCCAACGAATAATTCCTTCACTGAGCTGGAGTGTCTCATTTCATTTTTGACACTTGCCTGCAAAGCCAGCAGTTCATCCTCCAAAACCTGTAGCAGACATAGACATATTTTATTATCTCGGGAATCCTGGGATACTCTCCGGCCTGTTAATGTTTAGAGAAACATAGAACCTGATTTGAGGTAGTAAAATTGTTTATTTGAGCTAGCTCCAGTACAGGAGCTAGTTATTATGGGGCTTTGTGGTCAGTAATTTTAATTTATGGGTTATCTTAACTACCTCAACAAAAAAAACGTATTTTTTTCTTTTATTTATCAGTAAAGTAAATCTGTAGTAACATTTAGGTAGACCATGTTCCACCACAAGGACAAATTACCTTCTCATCCTTATATCCCCTCAATATCCGAAGTGATCTTCTAGCCCGTTCTACATTGCCATTTTTCAGGCAATAATATGGAGTCTCTGGTATCCAACAGCAGGTCAAGAAGAACAGCATAGGTAGGGCAAGCATGATAAAGTTCAGGGTCTTGTACGACAGGAAGGGCCCCGCGGACATGACCAGAAGGGAGCCCAATTTGAACATAAATCCAGTGATGAGTGACAGTGTACCCCTCACGTCTTTGTCTGCTATCTCTGACAAATAGTAGTTGATGACCTGAGAACAAACATAAATATCAAAAAATATGCATATGTTGAATTCTGAGAAATTGGGAACTATGTTCATGGTGTTCCTTATCCAAATATGAATCGAATCTCACAATTATATCTACAGGGAGGCTGGGACAGCGACGCGCAACCTGTTACCAAGGATTCAGTGCATAATTCTGAACCCCCGTGCATTGAAATTACAGCTGAAATCCAGTATTTTACATGGAGCGACTGCCTATCTGACCCTTGTAAGTGGGTAACATGATATCCCTTTGTAAGATGGGTTGTATTCAGAAACCCAATAGTCTGCTACTGGGTTTCTGAATACCCGTAATGACTATCAAAGCTCTATGATTGACAGCCGGGACCAACGGATTAACGTGCTTTCCGAGGCACGGAGGGGTCCTAATATCCTAATGGATGATCACCCATCTATACGAAATCTCCCAAAATCTGATTAAATGAAATAAGTTACTTCTGGTAAGATCAACTTCTTCTTCATTTTATAAGCAAATAAAATGAAGAACACGTACCGTGCTGACCATGCCTGTACCGCAACTCCAGGAAAATGACGTTATGCACACCTGCCACGCTTTTACAGCAAACGCTATAATTATCTGAAAAAGATACAAAGTAATTTATTTAGATATTATAAAGGAATAGATATTGCAAGCAGCGATCATTTACAAAGAGACTCAGGACTTCATTATTCATAGAACGAAGCACCATTAAACCAACGGAGTCACGTGTGATATTTATTTTTTTACTGTGCTCGCGACTGCGTTCGCATGCATGTCGGGAAACATATTTGATTTCATAAGTTTTAATTGTTTTTTCGCGGAACCCTAATTCTTTTTCAAGAACATCAGCTAACTGCCGGTGAAAGTCCCATCAAAATCGATTCAGCCGTTTCGGAAATTAGCCGGAACATACAGACAGACAGACAAAACATTTTTAATTTTTTGAAGTGAAAACTTCTTTAGCGGCGTTGCACACTTTTTGTAATGTGTAAAAAATGTTAAACTCGCGTCAGGACATCGCGTCAGGACACGTGACCGTCAGGAGAGATTCCCCCCCCCCCCTCTCTTTCTACGGCGGCGCCAACCGAAGTAAACCAAGTGACACACGACAATGGATGGATAGATGGTTTATTTCAACGTTTATATTCAAGTTTTCACTTCTGCCGGCACTCCCGGAGTGCAACCCGTCTTTTTTGTTATAAGTACCTACAAATGCATTTAGTAAAAAGCTATTATTTTGGCGTTACAAACAAACACTTCAATTTCATTTATTTATATAGATAGATTAGATACCGGCAGTGCTATAGTACCTACAACTGTAGAAGTACCTAATGTGTGATGCTGATACATAAATAATTTTGCTCGCGGACCAAATTATTAGTACCTAAGTAGGCCTGAGAATAGCCAAAGGTATGATCGGGTGCTCCCAAAGTCCTTTGCGCTTAATTTTTTTGAAAGTTATTTATAGGTGATTCCTAACCGAAGTTCGGCCAATTTCATTCTATCAAAATGTACTCTGTGCGGCCAACCATGGCGAGTCATTCCATATTTTATCGACCATTGTGTCAATTAGCAAATAAAGCAGACAATTGACTGTATCAATGACTCAGCAAGCCGATAATATATTTAAATCGATCCAAGAAGTAACCTTTATTGTAATAGGTGCGTAGTACCTACTAAGAATTTAAATATAACGAAGGTACTATTCAATTTCTAAATCCACCGATAGATGGCGTTCTACAACATTCCTAGGTATGGAATCTCAAGAGGAGCAAGAGGATGTAACAGCATCTTCTTTTGCGCTTCATCATCATCAGTTCAGCCGAAAGACGCCCACTGCTGGACATACGCCTCCCCAACGCATTTTCGCTTAAAAAATAGATAAAACAAGAGAGTTGGACTGGATTTACGAAGGCAACAAAGGGCTTATTCTAAGACTGATGACTTGAAACTTGAAACCTATAATTGGCTTCATGTTTCTTATTCCAGTGTATTTATTGTATTTATGTAAAGCTGTTGGTTTTCCATGAGATAAATAAATAAATTAAGTTTATTGTAACCTTCACTTTTTACATTAGGAAATGAAAAGAAGAAACAATGAATTCGGTAAAAATGTAGTAGATTAGATCGCTTTGTTGGTCTAATGGTCGCAAGTCCGACTGAAGAGCGGCAAGCCGTGGCGTGGGTTCGCCCGTCCGCTCGGCCAATGTTTTGGGACTGATAACACTAGGGGGCCCCAATTCTGTATTGTAATTATTATTCTCCGCGTAATCTTACTTCGTGTAAACCACGTACGGTTTTCAAGCATGGAATTTTGACAGTTCATCGCACGCCAACTTCGCGTGTTTCCGCGCGGTGTTGTTCGTAATTTCGTATCATAGAGAATACGTTATTATAGCAGATGTCGTGATTAGCTATGGAATTTACATGGTTTCGAAGTAAGGAGTCATTAAGTAGTTTAGTAATGTTGGTGTACTATACACTTCTGCCAACCCCACCACCACCCATATCCTCCGATGTCTCTTAGCTCTACTTACCGATCCAAGTGTGATAGGTAGTGCGCTCGCCAGTATGGTGGTTCGCCTCCCGAACCTGTCTGCAATGTAGCCGGTAGCGAGTGAGCCCACTGCAAACCCGACTGGGAGTAGAGCCAGCATTGTCGGTGTCTCATACTGTAAAACAAATGAAGAGAGTTTATAGTTACATGATAATAGTAGATTGTACAACTAAGGCATAAAAGAAGCTATTTTACCCCGAGACGTTTATATCCACCCGAGCCGCAGGCGAGGGTGGATAGTTAAGTCGAGAGGTAAAATGGCTCGTTCATGCCTGAGTTATACACTCTGCTTTTCACTTCGATTGCGAGAAAATGAAACAGGCATAAAGTATACAGTACATAAAAAATCAAAAATTCTGCGTCCATAGCTAATTCCCGCCACCACAGATAATACCGCCACGAAACTTTTTAAAAGTTTTTTTTTTTAATTTTCAACATTTGTCATTCGACTTGGGTACTTCATACTGCCAAAAAATGAAAACGTTTCTTTGCCTTTTTAAATAATAAATGACAACTATTTTACCTGATTTTATTAAATTAACGATAGAAAACACGGAAGTGGTATAAATTAAAGAAAATGAAATAAATCACGACTTTAATCTGCGAAGTTTTATTGTGCGTGTGGCTGTTGGGCCTGATTACTTTAGTCTTAGAAAAAAAATTTACTTTATGCACTAGAACATAAAAAGCGATTTTATGTCGCCTAAGCACAACATAAAGACTGACTTTTAGAGCATGAGAAGTGAAAATTATATTATTGTTTTTTCAAACACGACCATAATATATTTTTAATATAGATGAGGTCAATGTTTACCTATCTGACTAATCTAAGAAGAAACACCGAAACAAACTCAGAAGTCCGGTCTCTTTTAAAGTTCAGACATAATCTTGATCAGATCGTGTGAGGACCATGTATAGTGTCTGAAATGGTATGGTATGTCTGAATGGTAAAAACCACTCAGAGTTGACCTGTTCAATCAGTGAACTTCATGTGGATGAAGTGCTTGTTAGCAGTAGCATGCGCAAATCCACTTGGCTGACTTGAGTCTTCTTTTTAGGAAGAGAGGGGATATTTAGCACGTAGTTTAGTTAAATAGCACGTTAGCCTACAAGGATATCCGTGTAGATTAACGTGCGCCAGAAACAGAAGTATCACGACCTTTCTTCTTTCTAAGAAGGTTACTTTTTAGGAGGCTAACTTGGTGAACACGATTATACTTGTCTGAATTAAGTAACTTAGCCGTTTAGACGACGACTTTTTTAGCCAAGACGAATGAGCTAAAAGGTTCAGGCTGAAGAAAGGCTGTGTGCAGACCTGAGTACGTTTTCGTGGCATCGTTCGTACTCTTCCCTAGAACTTCACATAACATCGAACTCGTCCGGTCCGGTTCGTGGATTTTTGACAGTCGCTACGGGTAGTCAAAAGCCCGAAAGTCTGAACCAGTCTTTCCAAAGGGTATCGTATTACCCAGTAACTGGTTTGTGGACGTCAGATAGGCAGTCGTTCAATGGTTAATACTGGTATTTAGCTGCACCCGGTTAGACTGAAAACCGACCCCAACTTAGTTGGAAAAAGGCTAAACAGATAATGATGGCGCAAAAGTGCTGAAGATAAGAAAACTGCTAGTATGATTTTTATTTACTTTTATTCTCACGACCTCCACGTGCGTATACTGTATAGCGTTTGCACGCGGTAATATGGGAATAGGCGTGTTTTCCAGGATTTGGGATGAGTCATCGCTTACCCACAGATACTGACTAGTGATAATAGAAACAACGACGCTTCCTATTGTAATTCAATACATAATTATTATCTTTGCACCGCTGTCACGTAGTATCGTCATCCATTTACAAGCAAATCCTGCTTCTCGTCTTTACGAAATACTATGTTTTAAGTTTTAAAAATGTTTTGTAGCAAGTGAAATCTTTGTAATTTCTTATTGAGAAATAAAATTTCCATGATGTCCCACTGCTGGGATATAGGCCTCCACTCTGTGAGAGAGTGGGTTGTAAGCTGTAATCCACCACGCAGGCCCAGTGGAGATTGGAAAATGTCAAGTCGTCTTCGAATTTTTGGTTCTAAGTCGGATATCTATGGTTCTAAGACATGTTGGTTTCATCACGATGTTTTCCTTCACAAATTCTGAGAGCAGTGATGAAATAAATTACACAAAGTAAAGCGCTTGCCAGAGTTCGAACTGCTGTGGTTTTTTGATGATGAATATTTACTAAAACCGTCTAAAAAAATAATGTTCACGTATTTACTTAGATAACTAACTTGTCCATTTATCTATGCTAATTATATGAAACAGACGTGATGTTAGTAAGTACAATTAGTTGTTCTGTGGTGATGTTACAATTTTATCTGTAATATTTATTTGTGACGTCATTTAAATAATAAGTCAACATTTTCCTGCTCATTTGCTCATGCTCATAATCAAACTAAACATTTATTATGAAGTAGTTGGTGATAACAAAGCAAATTAGGTATATCTAAAGGAATCCTAACTAATATTATAAATGCGAAAGTAACTTTGTTTTTTGTTCCCTTTTCACGCCTAAACCACTAAACCGATCATCCTGAAATTTTGCATATACATTGTCAGGTGTACAGAAACGGACATAGGGTAAGTACCTTTCATCCCGAAAAAAGTGCTGTTCCCGAGAAAAACCACGTGTCTATTGAACTTTGTGACATTATTTAATTCTGATGCGGTACGAAGTTCGCCGGGTAAGCTAGAAACCTATAAATAAGTTTAAAGTAGCTCAACATTATACTTTCAACAAAGTAATCATTAGGAGGACGTATAAATCAGCCTATAATATTCCCACTGCTGGGACACAGTGAGAGGGAGTAGCCCGTAATCCACCACGCGGGCGCAGTGCGGGTTGGTAGATGTCACATTTCTTCGAATTTCTGGTTCTAGGACATGCCGGTTTCCTCACGATGTTTTCCTTCACCATTTTGGGAACAGTGGTGATGAAATAATTTACACAAAGTAAAGTGCCTGTCGAATTTGAACCTACGACCTACAACTCGTAAGTCGCGGCCTTTACCACTTGGTCACCATTGCTCTTTAATTAGGACAACCAGTCAGCAGGCAGTCGGCAGGTCTGACAACCAGTCTTACCAACTAAGGAGTACCTATCATATTACCTAGTAACTGAGTTATGGAGGTCAGATAAGCAGTCGTTCCATGTAAAATACTGGTATTCAGCTGCTTCCAGTATGACTGGAAGCCGACCCTGACAAAGTTGGGAAAACGCTATTTATTCAGATTGATTTTGACATTCAATTACAAGATAATGAATTTGATTTTGATGCTGTTTCGGTGATGGTCAACTGGCAGGACATTGGAATCCTCTTTAAAATAGAGCTACGAGTATTAATAAGTATTTTGTAGAGGAAAAACAATATTAATATTTTATTACTTTGATATTAAATAGTACAATAATATGCAAGCCGTATGATTCACATCCCGTACGCTTAGTGGTAAGTCCGGCCAACACAAGTACTATTAACAATAATAAAACCTGTAAAAAGTTATTTTAAAATCACTGTTGGGTGTTGACTTTTTTCAGGAGATATGGCTACAATGTTGTTTGTACATTTATTACTCGTACACATTGATATATAAAAACCCTTTTTTTATATATCAATGCTCGTACAATTAAAATAATTACAATCTCCCGAATGTCTCAGTACCTAAGTACTCGTAGCGGCCCTTAGTCTTGCCCGGTTGATAGCAAGGGTTTTTTTTTATAGGCTGTAATCATAGATATAAGAAAGGGCTGTAATGTACCACGCGGTCTCCCTCCCCGGAGGTCGGGCGCCTTTTGAAGGTTTGCAAAAAAAAAAAGATGTCACATCTCTTGAAATTTTTGGTTGAATGATGAAGATAATTAGGAAGTTCCTAGTAAGTAGCAAAGTAAGGAAAAATCTTGACTTTGACTAACCTCATCAATAGCGACATTGGTCTCCTTGTTCTTGAACTTGGGCAGCACCACTGTGACCCAGCCAGATAGCACGCCCAGCGTCACCATTGACATCGACACTGCAAGTAAGATTACCATGACATCAAAAACAACTCAAGACACCAGCACAGCTATTTACAACCACTCGATACGTTTCCGTACCGTCACTCAATCATCTCAATGTTATCGTAGAAGTCCTCTAAACGCTGTTCACAAGTCCAAAACCCGAAAATGTCGTTTTAAATCAAATAGACGATCGCTATTCTTCCGACAAGAGTCGCCGTCGCGTCGCGGGCAAGGCAAAATGTGTCATTTTCGATACGATAGCCAGTCGAATGGTTGCGAATGCCTATGCTGTTAAGCCTGCAACAGTTTTGCGAGGTAGGTTGGCCATGATGACCTTGAGAGTCGGTACGAGCTTTCCTCACAGTATAGGTGCAAAGCCACGTTATGGTGAAGATAACGTAGGGTAAACTCAGATGCCTGTCGGGGGAACGGTGAATGCTTATGCGAATCCCGCACACCCGACCATAGGTAGAGGTGGAACACCACGGTGGTTTTAGCCGGTAAGAGTCCGGCATGCCTTTCACCCCCACTATAGAGGAAGTCCATGAGGATTTCCACCGCGAGAAAAAAAAAAAGGGTAAACTCAGATAAGTGATTTTAACATAGCTTATAACATCAAGCCTGTAATCCCCAATGGTTACTATACCTTTTTTTTTATTGGTGCGCTTTTGAAATCCTCATGGACTTCCTCCATCCAGAGTGGCATATCGGAGTCTTACCGGCTAAAACCACCGCGGTGTTCCACCTCTACCTAAGCCGGGGGGTGTGGGATTCGCATAAGCATTCACCGCTCTAACGGTCTGGCCACGAACTCGACGCTATCAGCGGCAGCTTAACGCGGGGGGGGCAGCGAGCGGTAAAAACAAATATACCAAAATGTATGAACCATGCCACGACGCACCGCTCGCAGCGTCAACGCTAGACAAAAAAACCGCTCCGCTTGCCGCGCCGTTTGCCGCGCCGCGCCGCTTGCCGCACCGCCAAAACTCGTGGCCGGGCGGTAAAGCACACCCACATATCTCCAGTTATGTTTAATGTCACGTGTAGGTAATAGAGGGTGAGGTTATTGCCATCATTCGGGCACAAATTCAGTGGGCTGCTAAGTACTGAGAATTCCTGATGGAATAACCCAATCTGATCTGGGAATCAAGCCCAGCACCCTCGTTGCATAACACACTATCAATCGGAATCTGAATCATTTTGAAGCAAATTGCTAATCCATTGCTTCATAAGTTTGAAAAATTTGTCTGCTCAGCACGTAAATAACGCAATGAATGTTGGTTGAACTGTCAAAATTAAACCGATTCCGATTGATAATGTGTTACGCAATGGCCCCGCAGGAGAAGCTTAGCAGTGTAGCGCTTGCGACCACTACCGCTAACCCTTCGAGGAAAATAGGTGTGATGTTATGCTATGTAAAAACTATGGTTGTAAAGATCGTCTCATCTCATCATCTCGGCTTCCAGTCCAACCGGATGCAGCTGAATACCAGTATTTTACATGGAGCGACTGCCTATCTGACAATCACAACCCAGCTGGGTAATACGATATCCCTTGGTAAGACTGGTTGTCAGACTTTCGGGCTTCTGAGTTCTGACTACCCGTAACGACCGTCAAAGATCCACGAATGACAGCCAGTACCAACGGCTTAACGTGCTTTCCGAGGCACGGAGGGGTCTCGGTATGTAAAGATGGTCAGTATGGTCACCCATCAACAAACCAACCGCGGCAAGCGTAGCTTAACCTGATCGATCGACCTGTGCGGCTCGATTTAGCCACGGGCCATTCGTCGTCTTATCTATATATAATCCAATATTGCACTCTGCGTAGCGTATTTCCATTCTATACAAGGCCAGAATGCAAGGGTGTGAAACTAATCGCGCATGGATTGGAAATCACTTTTTTACTAAGGTCTTCCTATCTATACAAGAGTAGTAGTTCGTAGTGACGTAACTAACAACCTTATTCCATATTATACAGTGCCAGTACCTACGCATACGGACTAATCGTGTACCTATAAGCGCATCTACATATACGCGATAGTGTTGCCCAAATTCAGTCTTGGTCTTGCAGTCTTGGTCTTGTTCTTGCGTTTTTGCAAGACCAAGACCAAGAACAAGACCGCGTATTTTTAGCAAGACCAAGACCAAGACTGACCGTGCAAGACTTGAGCAAGAACAAGACATAGCCTGCAAGACTCTTGCGTCTGCAGCTAGGACTTAGCGCTATTTCACTGAGTAGTTAGGTGTAACAGTTCGGTGTATAGGTAGGTACCCTTAGGAATTCTATGAGACGCAAAAAACTGTATCAAAGAATATGAAAAACTGGACCTATGCGCATTACGACTAATACCATAAACATAGCGAATAAAAAAATATCTATTAAAATCAAACTGAGTGCATGCATAGTTATGTTTTAACCATCGGCACTTTGATAATGCGGCATCAAAGGTTTTGTACTTACTTCTCAAAGAAATTTGCCGCTTTTCGGAAGTACATGGTTATGATACACGCGCCGGCGGCTTCTTTTGAAATCTAAAACAATCGTTGCCGCCACGCCGAAATCATAACATTTGACACTATTTGATTGCCGCCATAGGGCGTAGGTATACTCATGCAAAATAATTTCCTAGTAGAGTACCTACAGGTGTTCCAAAGAATAAATGAGTTTCAGAGTGCTTAGAATTAAAATGAATACATTATACTGATCACGCAAGTAGTATTATGATTAGGATAAAATGGTAAGGATAGGTAGTAGATGTCATATTAATTCATTCTAGTAAGTATATATTATAATATTGATTACTTATATGGTTTTAAACTAATTACTTAGGTACTATTATTGTACATTTAGTCATTATATTTCTTAAGTTTTTACAAGAAAAAATAGCAAAAAAGTGTTCAAATATCACCCGTTTAATAAATATTGTAGCCACTTTTAAATATACTTGAAACGTGTAAAAAAATTCTACAAAACTAATAAAATAATATAAAAAGCGTAGGTACTTACCTACTAATAAAATAAAAAGCCTGCGATAAGAGTTTTGTATTACTTACCAGCCCGAATATCTCTGAGAGAGATGATGAGAGTAAGTATTTACTAGCTGTGCCCGCGACTTCGTCCACGAGGAATAGTAACTTTGGAGGTATAGTGACGTTCAGGACTTATTTATTTATTTTAAAACTTCTGTCATCAAACATACAAACGAACTCTTCAGCTTTATAATATTAGTATAGATGTACGCCAAAACATTCACTTATATGTAATAATAATTAATAATATATTAATTAATTTAATTAATTAATTAATTTAATTAATTAATTAAATTAATTAATTAATTAATTTTTAATTAATAATAATTAATTAATTTGTTTTTTTACATGTTTTAGCAAATGTAAGCTTATAAATCATAAATGTTTATTAAGAAACAGTTACTTCCATGGAAAACGACATATAGGTCAGTTGATTTTTCGAATTTCTTATCAAATCTTCAGTTATTTATTAATCTGCTTGATCTTTACTATGGCTATGTTAATTCAAGCTCACAATGTTCCAATTCTAATACGTTTTTCTAAGATTTAAAGTAAACTTTAATAAATAGTAATAGACTAATAGGTAATTGCAAGACTTGCAAGACTCTTGCTGCAAGACCAAGACCAAGACCAAGACTGGGAGCGCAAGACCAAGACCAAGACCAAGACCAGGTGTATTGGCGCAAGACCAAGACCAAGACTGGTTAAGTCTCGTCTTGTTCTTGCATTTGGGCAACACTAACGCGAGCAGTTGCATGCTCGCTATTTTGATTTGTTGACCTCCGTATATACGAGTATTATATTATAGGTATACTCCGTATAATATTATAACCTTCGTGAAAGATTAGGTCATATCAAACTTAGTCTAATTTCTTAGTATTTTTTGCGGTAAAAATAAACAGGATATTATTAATTACACATCAAATAAATAATCACCTATTAATTTATTTCCGTCACTTACTTTTTTACATCAAAAATACTGTCATCAATCATATTATAAATACTGACAGCACAGCAAATTAACCCCGAGCGCAAGCGAGGGGCCACCCAGGGTGTCAAGAACCTAGGTGACACAAAGGAGCGAGCGCAGGATAGCGCGAGCGGTGACATGGCTGACAGAAAACAAGAGAGCGAGCAGCCAGAACAAAATATTATTTTATTAAACTATATTATTATCTGAACTCTTGTCAGGCGTAAGTGATAGGTATAGTATAGTTTGGAACCAGGACGCGCGCATACACCTTACAAACTATACACAAGCAGTACGCAAAATTCGTGTATTTGTAATCGCAGATTTAAAAATAGTAATTCAAAGTATACGCGAGCAGTTTCCTATGGCTGCGTTCTGGGCCTGGCCTTGTATAGAATGGAAAGATGCTTAGTGCGTAAGAAAACTGATGTTTCGAATTGACTTGGTGCTAAGTGAGTTATGCCACTCGATAGTATGCTATATTTAATTATCAAAGTAGCACTTACCGGATAGTGTCACCAAATAGAGATTTCTTCTATTTCCGTTCTCCATTGTCTGAGAAAAACCAAAAATACTTATAATTACAATATGTAAAATCGTAGTTTCATCAAATCGGTAACTTATAGGTAGTTGACTAACCAATGATAACTAAAAATACGATTTTTAAAACATAAGTTAATATTGAAAAAGGAGCGAGTTTATGTGTAGATATACGTGTAATTATTTAAATACTACCTACACTTACACCTGTCCATAGTTAATTATCTAAGAGATCTTCTCTTATAACTCGGTCACATTATCTCTGCACCTCGCTCGATGACGCCGATGTTCGCTGATGATGATGATGATAGATAAGCATCTCTAGAAATATGTTTTTTTTTACTCGACTGCCGGATGTATATGTATGAGGCTTAGATTGAAGGATTTTGTGATTGAATATATATTTATTAATTAATAAAATATGAATAAGCAAGGTGCAGAGATATTGTGACCGCACTATACAAGCTGATTTTGAATCCTCGCGCTCTAACCGCATGTCGCTAGAAGTCTTGACTAGCTTATACTGGAATGCGCCGTTCTGTTATATAGACACTAAAAACATTCAGCTCACAAAATAACACATGAAACAAGTACACTATCACATAAATAAAAGAACTTTAATAATAAAGTTACAGCTCAGTTAGCAGATCATCGTAATTATTTTTGGTTTCATGTGAAAATGAGATCAATAAAAGGGATGGAACGCGAAAGGTATAAGTTGTATATTTTTGATGGCGTTTGAGGTTCAGTGCTGCCAATTTAACATTTTTTGGCTAAATTTAGCATATTCCCCAGTGATTTAGCATGAATAAATTTAGTTTAGCTTATAGCATATTATTTTTTAGCATTTTACCCTGATAGGTCTGCGTTTTTTTTTTAATTTTAGTATAAACTTATAACATTGCAGTTCTACAAAAAAATTCAATATTTTCAGCACAAGAAACGCTAAAATTTGTCAAACTACTAATCGTTGAAATAGCACAAGAATTTAATATAAATGCAACAGGAATTGATAAACTTATATCACAATGGGGAAATATTGTTTTTATATAATGGCAATGTACTTCCTCTACTGCTGAATTTTGGTGTGAAGTTCTGGACTACAAGGATACTGCCGGAAATAATCCCTTCAAGGAACTGACTGCATTTGCAAATGTTATTAACATAACACGACCACATTCAAACGCAGAAGTAGAGCGTGTATTTAGCCAAGTTAACTTGGTTAAAACTAAACTCAGGAACAGTTTATCAACTTCAACCATTTATACGTAAGATGCGGATTAAAAAAGGTTAACAAATGCTGTCACTCCTACGAGGTCCCTGACCCAATCTTGCGAAAAATGAGGATTATGCATCTATTCAAGAGGATATCGACGATGTTTTATTTGTGTCACAAAATTTGTTATTTAGGTATAACAAATGCTCTTTCTCTTTTTCTTTGTGTTGGCATTTTTTTTGTATTTTCCAAAAAATTTGGCAAATTTATGGCATTTTTTTAATGTAGATTTAGCAGAAAATATTTTTTAGAGTCGGCAGCACTGTTGAGGTTTAACCACAGAATATATACTCCTAACGGGGTCACTCACTGTGTTCAAGGATGATTCTGAATTCGTATGTGACAGAAGATTAATTTTATCTTTCTGTGACCATATTTATTTTATTCTAGATAGTGTTTTGTTTATTAATTCTTACATTCTGTTAACACACGGTATGTAGCGTAGGTACGCTTAGGAACATAGAATTCAAATGTTAGGTTATGTATGGAAATGATTTCTGTAAATATAAATTTCTATTTATAAGTATTTAATTTCTATTTATATTTAAGTACAGTAATCAACCCCCCAACTATAAACTATAAAACCCCTTTGTGTTGAATACATTTTTAGTTTGGCATAAATTGTGCCAATATTTTTTTTTTTGTTCATAGAATTGTTAGTATGGAATTTAGGATTTCCTGTTAGCTGATAAGGCTAAAGCTTTTATATTATCAGCCTATCATTATTGTTACTGAATAAGTAAGTCACCACTTACGTTCGCCTTATCAATTAATTCGTCAAAATAAGCTCATTATCACTGTTTACAATATAGTAGGTATTTTTTTAACAATTAGGTAAGTAGACTCACTATTTCACAGGCACTTAATTAACACCGCATTTTTTTAAATACCTACTGAAGTGTTTATTTTGGTATTAATAATGAATTATTAATTAACATTAAAGTTAAGTGTACTATAGGTAATTATAGTTATTCGTAAAATCATGTTGCTATTTCATTTTGCACGACCGCATGCACCAATCGTGCGTTTCCCACACTGCACTGACTTCACTGCACTCATGCACTGACTTCAATCGAGTTAATGACAGAATCTAGACTGATTATGGCATACGGCCCGGCTAGCAGACCCAGACCTCCGCTAGGGGTATATGTGTTCTGTGACCCAGATAAACTGTTCACGAAGATCTCGTACAGACTGGGCGGGTTAGTCGTCAATGAAGTGTTTATTTTATCCACTCATCTGTAGTACTACCTAATATTATAAAGACGTAAAAAATGTTAGTTTTGGTAAGGGGTAACCTCTGGAACGGTACCAGTCGGATTTGAAAAAATATTTTTGGTTTTAACTGCCCAATTCTTGAAGAAGATTATCAGCTATTTGACATCACGCTACGAGTGCTACGACCCTTAGGAGCCTAGAAAAATGAAAAATAGAAAGAACGCTAAGTGAAAACGAAGTAATAGCCCGGGCAGCTGCCCGCGCTATTACCACCTATCGCGCTATCATCACCTGATGATGGGATGAGATGAGATGAGAATGGATGAGAGTATGAGCCGCGGTGCGTCGCGCGTTGGGGACCGATATTTCACGCGGATGAAGTCGCGGGAAGAAGCTCATCATCATCAGCCTATAATGTTCCCACTGCTGGGACACAGGCCTCCTCTCTGTGAGAAGGAGTGGGCCTTAATCTACCACGCGGGCCCAGTGCGGGTTGGTAGATGTCACATGTCTTTGAATTTTTGGTTCTAGGACATGCCGGTTTCCTCACGATGTTTTCCTTCAACGTTTTGAGAGCAGTGGTGATGAAATAATTTACACAAATTAAAGCGCCTGTCTGGGTTCGAACCTACGACCTACAACTCGTAAGTCGCGGCCGATACCACTGGGCCACCACTGCTCTCAAGAAGAAAAAGCTCTGGGAAGAAGCTAATACATAAGTATTATTTTACTCATACATAAACCACTCGCTCGGCGAGCGTTTTAATTTTTATTTTCGTAATTCAAATCTCGGACTAATAAAAAATTCACAGATCTCGTGCTCTACACAACCTTCGGGTACATTGGAAATGCACTTAGGCAGGCTTTTCATTTTGTACGATACCTAATCTAATAGATTTAGACCTAGGTAATAGATTTTATTAAAAGGGTGTAGACCCATGCTATAAATCACACATTTAATATTATAAAGGCAGAAATAATGTTTGTTTTTCAGTTTTTTCTAGAAATATTTACCTAGTAGGTACCTACCTTGTTGAAAGTATGGACGCCTGCACTTAAAAAGTATGCAACCAGTCACGAAGCTGCTGTGTTGTGTCAAAATTTTTCTTCTATCTGTCATCGCGTGTGCTAACGTTATCCGTTATTTAAATTAAAATAGTCTTTCAAATAAATTTGTTTGAACTGCCCTTGTTAATATTCTTTCAGGTTATGGGCCCAGTGGAAGGCCGCCCCGTACCTGCGGTAGTGTTATTTTTGCGATCTGAACAGTATTTTGAAAGTTTGTGAAAAACCGCATGCATAACCTAATTTGGTTACCAGCATGATTTTAGCTTATTTCAGATAAATATTGTTGGAAATATGGCGAACAGTTCTTTAATATCAATTGAGAAACTCACTGGTAGAGATAATTGGGCAACTTGGAGCTTTGCAGTGAAAGCTTATTTACAACACGAAGATTTATATGACTGCATTTTAAAGGAACCCGTATCCACTGATCCCAACTCGATAAAAAAAGATATCAAAGCGAAATCAAAGTTAATATTATTAATTAACCCAATATTGTATGTACACATTCAAGACGCAGTTAATGCTAAACAGGTTTGGGAAAGTTTATCAAGGGCATTTGAAGATAGTGGACTTTGTCGAAAAGTTGGACTATTGAAAGAACTAATAAACACTAGTTTGGATAACAGTTTATCAGTGGAAGATTATGTAAATAAAATAATGTCCGCGGCACACAAATTAAGGAATATTAAATTCAATGTAGATGACGAATGGTTAGGTACTCTGATGCTGGCAGGCTTGCCTGATATGTACAAGCCAATGATTATGGGGTTGGAAAGTTCCGGTATGAAGATTAGTGCTGATTTAGTAAAGAATAAACTATTACAAGAGGTTAAAACATCAGACACTACCGCACTTTATACAAACACAAAAATTCAACCCAAAAATGATCAGCAAAAACCTAAAAAAGGACCAAGATGTTTCCATTGTAATAAGTATGGACATCTCAGCAAAAAATGTTGGTTCAAGAAGAAAGAAACTGACAATAAAACAGGATTTATAGCAGCGTTTTCCGCATTTACAATGAATGACTCTGTGAACTGGTATGTTGACTCTGGCGCCTCCATGCATATGACCATGCACCGGGATTGGCTCTGTGATGTCACGGCTCCACCTGTACAGAATATAAGAATTGCCGACAATAAGGTATTGAAAGTTGAATGCTGTGGTAATGTATCTATAAAAGTGAATACTAATAACAGCACCGAGGCAATACAGGTGAAAAAAGTTTTATATGTTCCAGAATTAAAAACGAATTTGCTATCAGTAAGCAAGATAATAGCAAATGGATGCAAAATCCAGTTTAATGAAGTTAGTTGTCAAATTTACAATCAAAATAATAAGTTAGTTGCAAAAGCAAATCTCATTAATGATACATATCAATTAAAATCTTGTAAGAATGAAGAAATGCAAGCAATGACGGCGAAGACTGAGTATGATACTTACCTATGGCATCAAAGGATGGGCCACTTAAATTTCACAGACATTAGTAAAATGGCTAAATGTACAGAGGGAGTAAAGTTGTCACCGGAAAAGGAAAATAGTATTTGTATAACTTGTCTCGAGGGCAAGCAGACCAGGCAACCATTTCCCAGCGAAGGCTCGCGTGCAACGGAGCTGCTAGGGCTCATTCACAGTGACGTATGTGGACCGATGAAAACTGTTTCTATTGGAGGTGCCAGATATTTTGTTACCTTTATTGACGATTATTCCCGTCGTGTACATGTATATTTTATTAAAAGTAAAGGCGAAGTCTTTGAAAAATTTGTGGAAATGTTTAAGAATAGAGTAGAAAATGAAACGAACAAGAAAATTAAAATTCTAAGAAGCGATAATGGTACCGAATACAAAAATAATAAGTTTGAAGCCTATCTTAAAAACTATTTAATATGGCACCAGACATCTAATCCTTACACTCCCGAGCAAAACGGTCTCAGCGAGAGAATGAATAGGACATTAATAGAGCGTGCTAAATGTATGATTTTTAATGCTAAATTGCAAGATACATTCTGGGCTGAAGCAGTAGCCACAGCCGCTTATATTATTAACCGCTCGCCAACTCGTGTTTTATCCGATGTGACCCCACATGAAGCATGGACTGGAGAGAAGCCTAATTTGAGTCATATGAGGATTTTCGGATGTCACGCGATGGTACATATCCCTAAAGAAAATAGGACAAAGCTTGAAGTCAAATCACGTAAGTTGATTTTTGTAGGGTACAGTGACTCTACTAAGGGCTATCGATTTATAGACCCTGAAACAAAGAAAGGAATTATAAGTAGAGATGTTGTTTTCTTAGAAGCTACTGTAAAGAGAAACAAAGTCGTTATCATCCAAGAAAAGGAAAAGGAAGAAAATAACAAAAGAAGGAAATTTGTACCGAGAAAAAGGAGAATAAACTGGAAAATAATAATTTAATAAAAGAAAAGAAAACAGTGGACTTACCTTTATTTGAAGATCACGAAGAATCTGGAAATGAAAACATAGATGAAACAAATGAAACACAACTTACCTCCCAAATTCTTGAAGTTTCTTCTGATGACTCCGCTCTATTTGAAGATGTTCTTGATGAAACATACTTACCTGATGAAACAGTGGAATCTCTGCCGCAACATAACATGGGACTGAGACCACTTCCGCATCGAATAGAAAGACGTCAGAATGATAATACCACATCATTTATGTGTTTGAATGGTGAGTCAACTATGATTCTATTAAATAGTGATCCGCAGAACCTTGAAGAAGCTATCAATAGTGATAAGGCTGATGAATGGAAAAGAGCTATGAAGGAAGAATATCAGTCCTTAATAAATAACAACACTTGGACACCTGTAAACTTACCAGAAGGAAAAGTAGCGCTTCCTTGTAAATGGGTTTTTAAAACAAAAATAGATGAAAACGGGTCCATATCACGTTACAAAGCTAGACGTGTGATTAAAGGTTATAAACAAGTAAAAGGTATTCATTATCAAGAAAAATATGCTCCGATAGTCCGTTATTGTTCAATAAGATACTTAATTGGCTTGGGTGCAAAATATGATCTCAAAATCCGCCAAATGGATGCAGTTTGTGCTTTTTGCAGGGAGATGAAGTCTGAAAGGATATGCCATATCACGAAATAATTGGGTGTCTACTGTACTTATCTCAAGGAACCAGGCCTGATATAACCTACATAGTAAATTCCTTGAGCAGATTTAATAACCACCCAACTGGTGAACATTGGGCAGCTGTGCTGCTAATCAAGTTGCTGTTCGATATTGATCAACTGCAGACATGGTCGCTGATGCTTTAACAAAAGGGCTCCATTGTCCGAAGCATGAAGTTTTTACCACATCAATGGGTTTGATTATAAAGCGTTTGCGTCCAGGAGAGGATGTTGAAAGTATGGACGCCTGCACTTAAAAAGTATGCAACCAGTCACGAAGCTGCTGTGTTGTGTCAAAATTTTTCTTCTATCTGTCACCGCGTGTGCCAACGTTATCCGTTATTTAAATTAAAATAGTCTTTCAAATAAATTTGTTTGAACTGCCCTTGTTAATATTCTTTCATACCTACTATGAAATACAAACTTGCGGCCGGTAAAATCAACACTGCATGCTGTAAATATTCGTACCGACTACCGAACCCTTCACTGTACAGTCACGTCTAAAAGTATGTATACACTTGGCTTTATTCAAAGGCGATTTTTTCCTTTATTTTTGAATGAAATTTTATGTTATTACGAAAATAGTATTTTCGAACCCATAGGTTTATGTTAAGTGTTGTATTTCAACGTTGCATTCGTTATTTCACGAAAAAATCGCAATAAAAAATTGCCAAGTGTATACATACTTTTAGACGTGACTGTACGTAGTCTCACAGGCAGGTAGCCGGTTTTGTGTAAGTACTTACCGACATAAGTAAGTGGTGTATTTTTAACAGACTTCAAAAAAGAAGGAGGTTCTCAGTTCGTCGGCTCGTTAGTTTTTTGCCACCGACTTCCGAAATTAAAGATATTTTTCACTTTGTAGTGTCATTCTTGGAATTTTTTTTTTTTGAGTTATTGTTTATTTTTCTTCATTTTTTGGTTATGGTACCTACCTACCCCTCACCAATTCTACCTATATCTACCACTACTTACACACCCAAAAAAAATACTCAAATCGCTATAGGTGTACCTACCTACTGGTTTTGTGCTCCGTGCTACCTATAATATTGAGTTACCTCGACCCCTAAGGATCCCATCATTAGTTCCAAACCTGATCACAATAAGACCACCTGGGAAGAATAACCTTCCAAACAAAAAAATTATTTTCCAAATCAGTCCAGCTGTCTTCGAGTAATTGGGGAACAAGAAAAAAGTAATAAAAAAAATCTGCAAGTCAATGTAAGCATGGCAAATAATGCCAGACGAAGCACTTGGTCGCCATGTGTTTCCTTCAATTGTTTTTGGCTCTTGTATAAACAAAAGCAGTAGGTAGGTAACTTCGACTAGAAGTTTAAATTTTTTTGCTTCATGATGGCGGCAAACGCGTCGAAAACGCGGGAGGACGCAGTGTCTGAACCACAGAATACTTAAAGTACTCGTGTACAGAAAGGCCACTCCCTTCCCCGCACTAACATCAGTTACCGCACCTCACCCCGCACTTCGAGGTTACCGTCGCAGTTCTTTAACAAAGAGCGCTCGCAAACACAAGTACCTCACGCACACATTCATACGTATACAAACGTCATTTTTTAATGTAGTAGTAGGTAATTATTTTGCGGGCGTTGTATGGAGTGTCCGGGGTGTGGTCTGAACACAATATTATTCAGTTCCCGTTTCCCGTAAAACGTCACATTCCATTGATCTACTAAAAAATTCATATTTGAACCTAGGTGTTATGTGTATGATGGACAATGATGTTTTCACAACTTGGTCTATATCACATTCCTTATAAGTAGGTAAGTATTTTGTATCTTTGATACTCTTTGTTGTAGACTGGAAAGTACATAGGTGTACTTGTTCTTCTTTCACCCTCTTAGGGGTGAAATTTCGAAACACCCTTTCTTAGTGGATAAGTAAGTACCTACTCTTCACAAAGAACACACCCTCCAAATTTCATGTCTCTAGGACAAGCGGTTTGGGCTGTACGTTGATATATCAGTCAGCCAGGACTTAGAATTTTATTATTGAATCACTAAGGGGATAAAGCAGTGTCTTAATTTCGCGGGCGCTATTTTAAATCCTGGACGCAACGACGGATTGCAGGGCTCCTGGCCGTAGGGCGTAGCGAGGGAACCAAAATTACCAAAAAAAAAAACCCAAAAAAACATCTGCACTATTTCTATAATTATGGGGTATCAAAATAAAGGGCTTGAGGAGACGATTCCAAAAATATAACACACTAAAAGGATTATAATATCAGCAATGGCTAATAGGTACATTCCACCAAATAGGTACCTACTATCTTAGCCGAGCTCTGAAGAAGCGAGAAAGTTGTTCGACTTTATGGCCCTGACAAATTAATCTCATTATATTAGTTTGATGTGTACTTGTTACGATGGGACTGACATACGCTGTGCGTTATAAAAGTCCCTAAAATTTACAGAATAAAAAAAAAAAAAGCAATCAATGGCTAATGAGCTACAGCAACCGATTTTTTTTTTTATTTGTCAGACAGACAGAATGACAAAATTAAAATGATTTTCCGACTTTCACTGGCAGATAGCTGATCTCATGTCTAACTGATGCTAGGTACCTACTTTTATTTAAAAAAAAGAATTAGTAAAGAATAACATTATAGGTTTCCGACAACCACGCGAACGTAGTCGCGGGCACAGCTGGGTAGTGTCTAATATAAACTTGGAAAATCAAACCTGCTACCCTTAACAAAAACATAGGATACCTACCGCATTCTCACCAAACGAACCTGCTACCCTTTACACAGAAATCGTACCCAACCATCACTACGCCACTTGACAGACGATAACAATGCCACCATACCCTGATAAGAAGTATTTTATCACTTAAAATTCCGCGCTCAAATCACACTAACAAAAAAAATATAAGTCTCTACCTACCTTGATTACGTCCTTCGATGTTACTAGTTCAAAGTGCTTCACTTTACTAATTCGAAATTCAATTTGGGTTCTGTTTTATACGAGCCCTAAAACAACATCGGCATGGATGGCGGGACTCCCTCGAAAATTCCCTAATTGCTTCGGTCGGATACGAAGTTACTGCAGTTGCGGGGATCACCACTTTCTTGTGCAATAATGCTCCGCTGTATCGTGTCTTGTGCAATAATGCACCCATCAATTATGCTGTTTTAAGTTAAATAATAAATACCTAATCATTTATTAAAGTAAAATTATCATTATTTATGTAAGTACCTACTGCGGTGGTAGGTGATGTTATGCGAATGGATAAATAGTTAACCTATACAAAATATTATTGTAAAACATTTTAAAACAGTAACGGTGAAGCCCATTCATTTCCATACGAAACTACCTTTTGGAAGGGGCAATTAGAATCAATGATTTTTTTTGTAAATTTTGACGTTCAAAATGATTTGACTTTGGCTTTGGATACAATAACAAATGAGAATTTGACTCTGAAAGTGGCACCGGTGACTGAAACTTGTGTGGAAGTCTGTTGTCCTGGTATGGGTATGTGATGCGGAGGAATGAGAAAAATTTAGGAGTTTTGGGTAAGAATGTAGATGGCTATAAAAGTAGAAGACAAAAGAAACGATGGATGGGCTGTGATGTTAGAAAGGATGTTAGACTTGACTACCGAGATGACGATGAATAGAGAAGGATAAATGAAAAAAATATATATGCACCGACCCCAAATAATAAATTGGAATAAGGGCAAGAGAATGATGAAGTTTGGGTACCAAATAAACTTAAGTACTAAACGTTATTCTCAAAAATATCTTTAAAAAAAAATTAAGTGTGCCTGTTTAGAGGGATCAAAAGTTCAAGGGTCTTTTTAACCGACTTAAAAAAAGGAGGTTCTGTAGGTATTCGACCCGTTTGTAAGTCCGCGATTTTTCATAAACTAATAAACCAATTTTGATAATTCTTACACTAATGTGATCTACATACTTTTAGGAAGGTTTTAGTATATAATACATTAGGTAATTATTCTTATGTACTAAGTTATATGCATTAATGTACTGCATCTCCGGCATTACTATGCGATTTTTTATGATTCTTCTAGTCGGTGTCTTCAATTCTTCAATGCACTAGTGTTAATTGAATTTGTGTGGGGTAGGTACAAAAAAGTGAAAAATAAAAACTTTTTTACAAAAAAAACAACCGACTTCAAAAAATAAAACTACAAAGTTATAAATAACTTTAATTTCGGAAGTCGGTGTCAAAAAACGAAAATGCGGAACTAACGACACCGACTTCCGAAATTAAAGTTATTTATCACTTTGTAGTTTTTTTTTTTTATATAAGCAAATCCGTGATATGTACGGCATATATAAGTATTACCTACTTACAAAGATATAGTCTTTGCCTACACTTACAATAACATAACATTCATACCAAGCCTAGGGTCAGTAGATCGTCTTAGGGGCGGAGTTAGTATTCCCGAAGGGTTAGTTAGGCAGAGGCACACCTGTGCCTAATCCATAATAATATTATAAATGCGAAAGTGTATCTGTCTGTCTGTTACCTCTTCACGCTTAAACCGCTGAACCGATTTAGGGTAAAGAGATAGTTTGACGATATTCCCACGGGATCGAGACTTACGCGTGTGAATATGCTTTTAGGTACGATCAGCATCAAAACTCGTTTGGCTTGTTTTTTATTTAATCTTAATTATTGGGCAACATATTCATAAAATTTTGGGCTGATATAAAACAGTCCCTTACATATTCACTAAGTACATGAAATGCTGAAAAGTACTGTGTCAAGTCATTTCGCAGGAATTTAGATTGTTTGTACTAATGTAGAACTCGCCTCGCCTCGTCGCAGGCGCTACTACTGAGCATGAGGTCCTGGGTTTAATTTCCGGGTCGGGCAAAGTGTTATTGGGTTTTTTTCAATTTCTCAGTAGAAGCCGGCGGCGTTTAAATTTGTGCCCGGTTGATGGCAATAGGCTTGCCCCCATTGTTATATATGTTACACTAGATTAGTAATTACTGCGCCAAGGCGTTGCCACTTGACATAAGGCCACTGCCTTATGCGTAGCTAATGTCACTTCAGTGCTCTGTGTGGCGCCAACCGAAGTGAACCAAGTGACACACGACAAAAAATATCGCCAAAATGGGTAAATTCGTAGTGAAAGAGTGCGATTCAAGATCACAAAAACATAATAAATTAACCGGAATTACTTTCCACACGTAAGTTTATTGTTTCTGTTTTTATATCAACGTAAAATAAATAAAATGCAAAATTTTGTAAATTAGGTTGTGTTACCTACCACTAAAAACTTAGTTTTAGTTTCCCACATTTATGGGAGTTTTTAATTTATGGAATAAGTGATTTTAAATATTTTTTTTAAATAAATACAACGTTGCAGGGTGCCTAAAGATGCAGCACGCCGTGATAAATGGGTGGAAATAATCAGATTGCTGAGAAAAGAGACTAACTGAATAAATAAAAAATATTCAAAAAGAAAATTTCTTAATTATTTTCATTAGTTATAAACATCTAATACACATCGAATAAGAAATACATAATTCAAATATTTTATAAATAATTTGGTCTAACGTTTTTTTTTGAACGTCATTTATGGCTTAAAATGTTGGGTAAAATTTTGCATGGGTAGGCAACCCCATCCCGCCATTGCATGTTTATATTGCGGTCTTTGTCTAATCTAAGTGACGGTATTATTTTTGCGACTTGTGTAAGTGAGACAGATATGTGTTTACTTTTTACCCGACTGCGCGACGCAAAGGAGTGGTAATGTGTTTATCAGCCTATGTATGTATGTATGTATGTATGTATGTTCCTTTGAAGCACTATACAGACCAAACGCCTGGGCCGATTTTTATGATTCACACGTCAATCGATTCCTCTTAGTCCAGCGAGTGTCACTAAAGACATGACGTTAATGAAAATTCAATATGGCGACTACTGGACGCCATATTGTGAAAATGAAAAAAATGAAAGTCAACAAACTATGTCAAGTGGGGTATCGTTGAATAGGTCTTTCAAAAATATTTGTGGTTTGGGAAGACCGTTTTTTGATTAAGTAAACCGTTAGTGACTTATCAAGCTTTAAAGTACCAAATTTCGTTAGAATCAAGTGTCCTCCCCGGGTGCGTCTCATATCGTATAAAGTTATTTGGTATATTTTCATTTCAATAACGTTCACAAGATATAATAAACGTGAGATATACCAACTGCTGATATAATTTCTTTACATATAATATTTATAAACTCTTAAACTTACTTCGTATAACGTTATTGAATATAACGTTTATTTAATCGAAAATCATTGGGTCTATCGTTTAAAATATATATTGATACCGTCATTCTGGTTAACACCCCGATTCAGAACAATCCGACTCGGACAGCTTAGGTTAGAAAGCCTTCGTGGCTTCCGAATTATTTCCGTTACCGTTACCGCACCCGAACTCAACGAACGCACTAGACGACGTAGGATGCAAGAGCGAGCAAAGGGCACCCCGAGGTTCGGTTTGGTTAGGTTACTTTAAACCCTTTACACAAAAATGGAGGCCCCGCGAAGCGGGGCTTCGTCGACATAGGATGCAAGAGCAAGCGAAGGGCACCCCGAGGTTCGGTTTGGTTAGGTTACTTTAAACCCTTTACACAGAAAT
Organism: Amphipoea oculea; assembly: GCA_945859645.1. Taxonomy (NCBI): domain Eukaryota; kingdom Metazoa; phylum Arthropoda; class Insecta; order Lepidoptera; family Noctuidae; genus Amphipoea; species Amphipoea oculea. The sequence continues at coordinate 17,045,086 of OX243864.1, read as the reverse complement.
AGGGGCCCCGCGAAGCGGGGCTCCATCGACATAGGATGCAAGGGCAAGCGAAGGGCACCCCGAGGTTCGGTTTGGTTAGGTTACTTTAAACCCTTTACACAGAAATAGGGGCCCCGCGAAGCGGGGCTCCGTCGACATAGGATGAAAAAAAAGTTTTTATTAATTTCTGGAACTACCAGTCGGATTTGAAAAATTCTTCTTGCATTTGATAGCCCAATTCTTGAGGAAGGCTATAGGTTATTTAACGTCACACTATGGCCCTTAGGAGCCGAGCAAAAGCGCTATGGGGAAACAAAGTGATAGAGCAGGAGACGCGGCAAGTGATGCAATACGACGAGATGGGTCGAAGGAATAAGAAATTTCACGCGAACGAAGTCGCGGGCAGAAGCTAGTATCAAATAAAATTATAGGTTCAGTTGTTATATCTTGTAAATATTAGAGGTTTTGTAATTATATCATATACTAGCTTCAGCCCGCGACTTCGTTCGCGTGAAACTTCTTGTTTCCCCCGACTCCCCCGAGCCACCCCGTCGTATCGCATCACCCGCCCGCGCTATCACTTAACGTTCTTTTTTACTTTTTTTCTTTTTGCTCGGCTCCTAAGGGTCATAGCGTGATGTTAAATAGCCTATAGCCTTCCTCAAGAATTGGGCTATCAAATGCAAGAAGAATTTTTCAAATCCGACTGGTAGTTCCAGAGATTACCCCCTACATACAAACTTACAAACATACAAACTTACAAATTCTACCTCTTTATAATATTATATTATATATTATAAGTAATAAGTATAGATATTATATCTTGTAAATATTAGAGGTTTTGTAATTATATCATACTAGCTGACCCGGCGAACTTTGTTCCGCCTTAAAGGCAATAAATAAGCAGTTTTTTTTTTTTTAATTGGAAAAAATACAAAAAAAATTAAATACCTACATTAATCATTCATAATTATTTATTAATTTTAGTACATAGGTTGCTCTTCATTTAAGTACCTTGTGATACACGACATTTTTTTATTTATTATCAGGCGCAAAAACAAACAATGCAGATGGTCTTCCGACCCGTGAACATGCCACGTATAATTGACCATGGGAAAAACATGAATGTTCTAGATTTAAACCAGAAACTTTTAAGGATTGGCCTTGTGATTTGTTGATGGTCATGGCAAATGCAAGACGTATCGGAAATTGAAGTCTTTTACATTCAAACGGCATATCGGTTGGGATCATCGGTATCCTCGGAATGAGAACTTCCTCACCTTTGAATTTTCCTATCATTATCGTAGCGTAAATTACATTGTTCATTAATTTTCTAACCACTAAACGCGTACCGTTGCACAGTTTTGGTTGGTTTATGTTTCGAAGCATGATTACTACGGAGCCAACCTTTAGGCGTAAATTGTGAGGTGGTAAGCCAGCCACGTCCAAAGAGTTTAAAAATTCGATTGGATAGTTGGTGGCTTCATCTTCATTTGTGACGCAGTCAATAGATTTGAATGAATGCATTGTTCCAATGATCTTATTTTGAATTATGTAGTTTAGGTCATCTACATCTTTATTCTTAGCCGCTAAAATTGCTCGCTCACTCAACCATTCATTATTTTTGTAGTTAGAAATAATTTCTGGAAATACATTGTTGATAAGTTTGTCTTTTGATGAGACAAAATTACAGAAATTATTTGGAAATGATATTAATCCGCTCGATTCATCGACAGGTACTTGACCATTACCGATAGTCAGCAATTGCTCCGAGAAATCTTGTCAGTTGCAGTTTCTTCACATAGCGCCATAGATTTGACGATTTGAGGCAAGCGTTTATTTCGTCGGCAGCCGTAGATCTTAGAATTACTGGCAGTATTTGGCGGAAATCGCCAGACAGTAAAATCATTGCTCCTCCAAAACATCTCGAGTCATTGCGTAAATCTTTTAATGTTCGGTTAAGTGCTTCTAATGCACGTTTATGCGCCATTGTGCACTCGTCCCAGATGATGATTTTCGATACCGATAAAAAAAAAATGTATCCTATGTCGTTCTCCTGGCTCTAAACTACCTCCCTGCCAATTTTCAGCTAAATCGGTTCAGCCGTTCTTGAGTTATAAGTGGAGTAACTAACACGACTTTCTTTTATATATATAGATATTACTTACCCGTCCCCCCCTCTACCAACTAAACGGTTGTAGTTAGAAATTTAAATGTTACGGCAGTAGAACCTATATATTACGAAGTTTAAAGGAAAACTATGACACTTAAGTGGGATTAACAACTCATAACTAAAAAGAATTAAATAAAAAAATTAAATTTAAAAAATCAAAAAACCCGACTGCGCTAAAAAACTTAAGTTAAAAAAAAAACTGAAAAGCTAAAAACAAGCCCATTTTAAATTAAATAAAAGTTGGAAGCAGGCGGGACCCATTTGAGTTTGAAAATATAAAAATGGTATGGGTCCCGCCTGCTTCCAACTTTTATTTAATTTAAAATGGGCTTGTTTTTAGCTTTTCAGTTTTTTTTTAACTTAAGTTTTTTAGCGCAGTCGGGTTTTTAAATGTTTAGTGGTTTCAAAGCTACGTCGTCGCGTTTAAATAGTGGTTACACTTTTTTGACACAGTTTATTATTTTTATTGAAGTTTGCTTCTAAATAACTATATTTAACTCAATGCTTGCCCCCTATTACTGGAACATAAACATAACTGGCGAAATGTGGGTGTAACAGTGTTAATCGACGTTTTTTGCTGACTGTACCTAAAATAAAATGCATTGGTAGGTACACATGACGACATATCAGGCTATAAGTGTTTTAGCTGACCTCTTATTATATAGGCTTTTCGTACAATGAGAATTCAGCTTATACGGAAATGTAAAGCTTGATTGTCGTCGTGCGTACAGTAATAAAAATGCATATGAAAGAATATATTGAAGTGTTGCCGTTCCTAGAACCGTATAGGGTTTATTACACAACGGATCAACACGGGGCCTTCATAAGATAGGCACTATTTACAAAGTAGGTAGGTACACACTTTGTAGATAGTAACTTATGAAGGTGCCTTGTTTAAAGTGATAGTATAATAAAGAGTATCTACCGTGTGTCCCAAATTCGTGCAAGGGAAAGCCCCCATAGTAAGTATGAATTTTATACAAATGAACAATGAGACTTTACAATATGTAATGTTTATAACTATATCAAAGAGTATTGATAAAATCTCGTCGTTTTCGTATAGGTTCGAATGGTTTCCACATTATTATTACATCTTATATTTTTTCAGGCAAAACTTTATCAAGAGATCAATACGGGGTGTTAAAAAGACACATCACATAGCCGTCAACTACGCATTCATCAAACTAAGTAGCATTGCACAAAAATAATTGCTGGGAAACGACTTTTACTTTTTTGGTTTGAAAATTTGCTATTTTGGGTAGTGCGCAATGTCACGCAAAACATTGTGCTTATGGGTGCATGCAACGATACAGGGGTCGTGGGGGTGTGGTGGGGGTTTTCAAAGTTGTGTTATAAATAACATTAAACTTGTTTTCATAAAAAAAACGTCAGTAAAAGTTCGAATATTGACGTTCAATATCTCCGAAACCAGAAGGTTTCCAGCCCCATTATTCACAAACACTCGATATGCTTCCGTATCGTATCGAACATTAATCGTTGTTATCGTAGGAGTCTTCTCAATGCTTTTCACAAGTCAAAAACCCGAAAATGTTGTCAGTTTAAATCAAATAGACGCCCGCTATTCTTCCAACAGCTATTTGCTGTTGAGGGGAAGTCAAATCAGGTTATCGAAATATCAGGTTTATGATACGATAGCCTGTCGTATGTTTGTGAATCAGGGCTCTGGTATGGTCCAGTACAAAAAAATTATTACAATGCCCACAGCATTGTAATCATTTTTTTAGTACAAGTGAGTCTCAGCTTTGTCAAGTGTCTTTTACACCCGTTAGGTTCGATTCCTCCTAGCCCTTTTTTTACCAAACTGTTTTTTAACCCCCGACGCAATAACGACGGGGTTTTATAAGTTTGACGTGTCTGTGTGTGTGTCTGTCTGTGGCATCGTAGCTCCCGAACGGATGAATCGATTTTGATTTTGTTTTTTTTTGTTTTCATTAATCATTCTTAAATTAAGAATTTTCAACATAGAAAGTACCGCGAAGCTGTGATATTTTTCACCCTTACGATGACTAATAATATGATTACGACCGAATTGCTATGATACATGGTTTTGATCGTTGACTTTGTATCTATAAATGGGCATTAGTCAATTTCTTATAGTCTTTATGGGTATAGGTAAAGTCTAACATGGGTCTATAACCATATAGGACAATACCTACGGCAGAAGTAGGTACAACACAAGGACATAATTATTCCAATCGCAATACCCATTCAACTAGAAACCTTGAAAACAAATTCAACATCAAGTATATTTTCCGAAATGGCAACATTACGAATTGAGAGAGCTAAAAGAGTTAAAAGACTCGTACCCATTTCGCGTCATTAATTGTCATTTAAATAAAAAAAGTCATTTCGAAAGTGTCGTGTGGCATTGGTGTATCTTCATGTTGAATTATCGCTAAAATAAAGAATTCTGTTGAATAGTAACAATGTCGGAGCATGTGCTACCGGCCGAGGAGCCGATACGATTTGTAGCTCCAATTATTCAAGATAATCCAACAGGATGGGGCCCAGCCGAAATGCCGGAGCAGTTTCGGGACATGCCTTACCAACCTTTCAGTAAAGGCGATCGCTTGGGGAAAATTAGTGATTGGACTGTCGTACAAGACAAGAAATATCAAAGTAAGTTGATACCTTTATCCTGTTTATTTATTAGTCACAAATTATTTCTACCAACATTACGTTTCTTTGAGGTTATGATGACGTTTTTTGCACCAGCTTATTTCCCAATGTTGCACTGTACCATAGTGCTTATAGGGGAACTGCGAGTTAACTTTAACAGATTTTTTATTTTATTGTGTTGTATAGACCCAAAACAAACGTTCTAATCACTGTTTCTGTTGATTTATCACTAGTGTTATTCATGTTTTTGCCGAAATATTTTGCTCAAACGCTTCTTAGATAATTTAATCCTTTTTCAGACAAGTATGCATCCCAGTTCGGCGCTGGTTCGTCGTACGCGTACTTCCATGACGAAGACGAGAGTACTTTCCACCTGGTGGACACTACGAGGGTTCAGAAACCCCCGTACCAGCGCGGTCGTGCTCGCGGGCAGAGGGGACGCGGTCAGAGGGGCGCTCGCACGCCAGGCGGCATGACTACCCTCAATAAGGGCAACTACATGAGAAATGTAACTTATTTACATATAGAAAGGCAGCTTACTTTGAAAAGAAACAATAGAATACCATAATATGCTCATTATCAATTTCTTCATACAATCTTTTAACTCATTCTATTTAAGCATTTTCAAATCTTTCCAAAATCTTAGATTACTTGTGATTTCCATATTATGAAAAACTTAATTTGATTCTTGCTAGACAGTAATCACGATATTTTTCATTTATTTTGACCATCTGTTACTTCTTTTCAGCAACGGGATCGTAAGCTTGGCAAGAGATGGGGCCAGAGAGGTGCTCCAATGAAAATCCGTGACGCATCTGTCACTGTGAGACCCACATGGGTCACTATCGAGGACATGGACTTCCCTCGTCTTGCTAAGTTGTCTCTGCCCGGTATTAAAGAAGGTATGTATGTGATACTGACTCCTTTCACAAATTCTAACAGAATATTATAAAATTGGCAGTATAGCAATCATTTCTGATGATTTTGTACCAAATTTAATTGTTGTAAGTTAACAAAGTACAGATAAGACGAATTAAAACTACTATTAACATGACTGCTTAAAAAAAAGGATTGTTATGTTACTCGGAAAGCATGTTAAACCGTTGGTCTCAGATGTCATTTCTTCTATCTTTGACAGTTGTTACGGGTAATCAGAAGCCCAAAAGTGTGACAACCAGTCTTACCAGGGCGTATCGTATTACCCAGTAACTGGGTTGTGGGGGTCAGATAGGTAGTCGCTCCATATAAAATACTGGTATTCAGTTACATCCGGTTTGACTGGAAGCCGACCCCAAACTAGTTGGGAAAAGGCTAGGCAGATGATGATGTTTTTATACACATCTATAATAACAACTGTTTGCTCAGCAGTACAACCCCAAGCCATTGTGATATTGATAGTCACTTATTATTTGTACATGTATATCCCAGAATGAATCCGAAATTAAGAGTATATTTTTACACAACTGCCGAAAACTAGGAGCGTAATGTTTTCAGAGTTCATGTATGTTTGTATTATGTGTTTCTTTTTCCTAAGTCTCATATTTGATACTTTGGCCTGTACTGTAAAACATTAAATTTCATTATCCACTGTGAGTGTCAAATATAAACCGGTTTTCTGTTACAACAGGTGAAGACATTGTGTGCTGTGGTACACTCGAGTACTATGACAAAGCCTATGACCGTGTCAATGTGAAACATGAGAAATCATTGCAGCGTATTGACCGTATCTTCCATACGGTAAGTTATTTTACTTTCATACATAAAATTCACACCTTTTTCTGATGCGGGTAGATCCCATGGGGCTAGGCAGAAACTACTACTGTACTACTTTCAATCTTTATCTTAAGGATGTAAGATGTCTGCAATATTATAAAAGTATGATTATTGTGTAATGTTTTCTACATACTATTACAATTAGTATCTTTACTAGGTATAAATAAATCCAGTTCAACCTTGAACTTGCTGATTTATATTTGTTGTTAAATACCATTCACATAAACTTTAATCTTGCAGCATATTAGTCTGCTTAGTGTGTATTTCCTAGGCTAAAATTACCTTTCGATCTGTCAAAATCATTGTATTTTGGCGTGGTTTTGACATATGTCAACATGCTCTCCACGGGTGCGAAGCGAGCTAGCCTCGCGACTTCGTCTCTGCATTGTCTCAATACTGTACACTCCCTTGTCTCGCTCTCTCTCTTGCACACTCACTCGTTGCGCACACGTCCGAGTTCGCTAGGCATACGCAGCGAGCGCGTTAAATAAAAGCTTTGTTGGAAACACGCTTGCAAATCGCCTGCGTGATAAGGCCTTAAGTTTCATCTCAGTATCTTGCACTTATTATTATTGTACTAACCGTTTAGGCAGTCATCACACTGCACCGGAGACTGCCCCGGTGTGCGGTGCTGCGGTTTTTAACTATGACTGTAGACTGCTCGGAGATGCAGACCCTGCGTTTTTTGTATCCAAATCAAGATTCTACAGTCGAAGTTAAAAACTGCAGTTCCGCACACTGGAGCGGTGTCTGGTGCAATATGATATCCACCTTAGCCATTTCAAAATGTATACATAGTACAATAATGTCCACGCTACTTCGAACTGCTAGGACAATATATTGCATGCTTAGGTGACACAGGATGTTATAATTGGGATAAACCACACCCTCGACATTATTTACGTGTCTGAATTCTAATGCAGTAATCTGCAGCCGTAGCGGCTTTTCTCAAGTTTTAATTTATGATCTGTTTTTGTACACCAGACGTAAGGGTTGTAACATCAGTACTCATTACAAAGACACTTCTCAGGTAACTACCACTGACGACCCGGTGATCCGACGGCTGAGTAAGACGGTGGGCACGGTATACGCCACCGACGCCATCTTGGCGACTATCATGTGCTGCACCCGCTCCAACTACTCTTGGGATATTGTTATTGAGAAGATTGGTATGTATATTTTATTTTTGCCTGTAAAGGATAACAACTATGGATAGAAATGTATAGCAAAGTGCCTTTACAGTATGCCACTACTAAATCACTGCGCGATTCCACACCTATAATTCTTTCTGATATGTCGTCTTTTCCACAATCTCATTTTATTTTATTTTAATGATAAACAGCACCTACATTTTAGTAATTATTACTCTCTAATGCAAAAAGTACCTATCCAAACCAAAAAATATCTTTACTTTCATACAGTTCCTATACCGTTGGCATAGGCAGGCCCTATTGTTGCTCCTAGAAGTGTCACCTCACAATCAGATATACATACTACCTACTGTAAAAAAATCTGAACATAAAATTGTAATTTTAAGGTGACAAGCTGTTCTTCGACAAGCGCGACAACACCGAGTTCGACTTGCTGACTGTGAACGAGACGTCTGTGGAGCCGCCCACAGATGACGGCAACTCCATCAACTCGCCGCGCAACCTCGCGCTCGAAGCCACCTTCATCAACCATAACTTCAGCCAGCAGGTTAGCTTACACATTATCAGTCTTATTTAGAAACGTCTCTTAAATTGTATTCACTTGATAAGCAACTGATTGACTGACGTTACTCAGCGTGATTAGGATACTAAGCAGTTGATTATGTTCTGTATGTTCCTAAAAAGAAACAGGCTAGGAAAATGTTAAAAACGAGTACGTTTTATATCATTACTCTGCAACACATTAGTAGCAATTGATTGCTAAATGTTGCTGCCAGTAGAAAGTAAGGCAACTGCTACTGTTTACTGCTCCAACTATCTTTGGTCATGGGATATAAGAATAATGGCATGAGCACTGAGCTGTCCATGGTTTAGGGTTACTTTACCTGTACCTCTTTGAACGAGTTTTGAAAGCAGCATGATTTTAGCAACTCAATTCTATTAAGCTTTTATTATTCGAGACACGCCCCAAGACGAGACTTAAAGACGTCATCGCTGTTACGACTTCTTGTCTCCAATTTTTTTTGACTGTGATTTTTGAGCAGAAAGATTTTACATCAAAGATTGCCTGCAACTTTCCACATAAAATGGGATATACTTTATAACAGTGAGTGTTAATCGAATGTAGCAGAGTACTTACAAAATATGAAATTCCGAATATTATTATTAATTACTAAAAATAATCCGATTCTACCAGAAAAAAAAACATTAACCCTATTTCTCTTAATAACCCAGGTATTGAAGAACGGCGCCAACGAAACCAAGTACAAGTTCCCTGAACCGAATCCATTTGTGTCTGAAGAGGAGGAGGGCGAGGTCGCCTCTGTGGGCTACCGCTACCGCAAGTGGAACCTCAACAATGGTGTGGTGAGTTAAACACTTTCTTCTTAAGTTAATCAAAACCTGACAATCATACTTGATAAAAATCATAAATATATTCATTCACTGACACACAAGGCAACGCACAGCCTAAACTGCTGGGTCTAGAAGAATAAAATTTTCCACAAATGTTTCTTGTGTAATGCAAGTGAGCAGTATGAATTTTTGAGAATTCATCCCCTAAAGAGGTTAAATGGGGATGAAGGTTTGTACTTTGTATGTAAGTTTTTGCTGATGAGAAATCCCAAGGGGCAAATGGTTTGTATTTATAATAGACATCCATTGTTATTAATTAATATTAGATTGAAAACCAGTACTTTATAAAAGCAAAAGTTACAAAAGACAACCTACAAGTTCATCTTTCACCACTTCCTAGTGTTTGAGCTAATAAGAAGACATGTATAGGGTTATCATCAGTCAACCAAGGCTTTTCAATTTATCCTAATCATTTAACAATCTGCTCAAACTCGGACCCAATAAGAAAGATCTATTCAAGTTATTTAAAAAACATTGAACAATGCACCAACATTACGGGCACCATGCATCTGCATACAAATTATAATGTGTATAATGTAATTAACAGCTCGCTTATGATTGATCGCTCTTTATTAGGACAACCCCTTATAGAGAGCGATCGTCGCGCGAATACGCGATCATCCCGAGAAGAATAGAGGATTATCGGCGACCCTGGACAAATGTTTCGGGGTCGCTGATTTACCCCTCCATTCTTCTCAAAAATCTTAACATAATCATAGGAAGGTTTATGATTTTTTTTTTTTTCCTGATTAAAAAGAATCCCTAGAACTCTTTAAGCGGACATCACTCGATTGAAGATTCATTTTAGTTCATTACATGTACACAACGACGCTGACAAAATTATATTTGATTGAAAGTTCATTTCTTTTTTCGTTCATTCGTTAGGCGAGAAAAGATGGCGAGTGCCGAAATCCAACATCGTTAAATCTGCTCACTGATTAATTATTTTTTTTGCTTTTTATTCATTTTGTGTTCGGACGTTTCACTTCGAGTGAAAGATGCCGAGTGAAAGACAAAAGTGAACAAAAAGTGGATTACACGTCGGATTTAGCTAAACTGCTACGAATTTCAAGTCTAAACTTATAACCTTTGTTTCCAGACGCTGGTCGCCCGATGCGAGCACGACGCCGTAATGCAAGGCCCTCAGAACGAGACCCAGTTCCTGAGCATCAAGGCGCTGAACGAGTGGGACTCGAAGCTGGCCAACGGTGTCGAGTGGCGTCAGAAACTGGACACGCAGCGCGGTGCAGTACTCGCCAATGAACTCAGGAACAACTCCTGCAAACTTGCTAAGTGGACCGTTCAGGTATGTTTTGCGGCCTCTATCTGTTATTTTTTATTGATTTAAACTCAATTTTCTTACGTTTTCTGCAATTTGCAGGTCAGAGTTAGATTGTATGTTGATAAAAATATGATTTGCGACCGTTTATAACTCTATTGAGTTTTTGATAGATCAGATGCTGTTTGTAAATTAGTAGACTTACTTAGGTCTCTGATTTAGTAATTTCGCAGCATTCGACAGATAGTAGTGAAAATTTATAGGGATCTGAATGATAACTGAATCAACCTAAAATTAAGTAAGCTGATTAGAGTTTACTGTTCACTGAGTAACCAGAGATTATCAACATTTTTAGGGACTTGAATTATAACTGTATCTACATGAAATAGTCTAGCACTAACGAGTGACGGAAACGCAACGTAAAATTGAACGATTTTTGAATCGAAAATACAACAATCCTATCGCATGCATTTCGGTAGAATTTTTTGCGACAAGCAGAGTTAGATAAAAATCACCCATAGATTTAGTAAATATTATGTGCGAAACAAGTAATTTCGATTTTAAAATCGTTCTAATTTACGAGTAACTCCACGCGTTTGTGATAAGCACTGATTCAAATCAATGATGTCCTGTGAAGCATCAGTATTTCAACCTTTTTAATTAATACCAATATCTGCCAAATATATCTACTAACACTATATTGTTCTAGTTGTTTATGTAATTACTAACAAACTAGATTGTTTTATCTGAGAAATACATGGTTATTTATTATTAAAAAAAGACATACATGATCTTGCAGGTACTATAACCACCATTTCAATCCGCAGGCCCTGCTAGCCGGCTCTGATCAAATCAAGTTCGGTTACGTATCTCGTACCCAAGTGCGCGACAACTCGCGCCACGTCATCCTAGGCACACAGCAGTTCAAGCCGCACGAGTTTGCCGCGCAAATCAACTTGTCTATGGACAACGCTTGGGGTATTCTACGGTGCATCATCGATATCTGCATGAAGCAGAAGGATGGTGAGTTTATGGACATAATAGTGTTTTTGTAGTGGTCGTGGTACAGCTTTTACTTGAGCGACCGAGTGGTTCCAAAATGTACGTACGTCTTGGTGTCCATTAGCGCCCTCTCGGAAAACCAGTTGCAAAAGCAACAAGATCGATTGCACGTGCGTCTTTTTCTGTACACGCAAAAGCTACCGCAAGTATACACTGAACAATTTTTCAGACCCTGCCGCTAAAGCTACGGTTTCCTAGAATAGTGGTGGCCGCCACATAACGACCGCTATGACGGCCGTTATGAATTTGATGGCATCAGGGTTTGACTTTCAAAAAACGCTCTGTAGGGAAATGCACCAATATACGTTCATAAACGTTTCAGTGACGTTATTAGATGGTAAATTGCGGACGCTATCGGCAAAGATACAAGGTGGCAAAGTTGAAATTCGGAAAGAGCACATGAAATCTAGTATAAAATTACCCATTTTCAAAACTCCCGGAAAACTTTGTAACCAAATGACTGTGTTATAGAGCATATCCAGACAAGGTGTTTTACACTAGTACGAATACGTGCGTAAAAGTGAACGCAACAACGCGCTAGAATACTCGCGCGTAAAACTTCTTATCTAGGCAGACTTAGTCTGCAAATTTGCGTTCAAACCAGTATCTCAACCAAAGTTTTCAATTTCCAGGTAAATATTTAATCATGAAGGACCCCAACAAGCCTCTGATCCGCCTCTACGACATCCCCGACAACACATTCGAATCGGACGCGTCAGAGGAAAGCGGCGACGAACAAGCCGACACTCCTTTTGCACCACTTTACTCCTACGGGAACACCAAGAGGATTTAGATAAAATACAACACATACGTTGTACTTTAAAGACATTATTTGTACTTCAAGGTAATTCCTTGTACTCGAAGGTCATCTCTTGTACTTTAAGGTCATCTCTTGTACTCCCAAGGTCATACTTATTATTGTATAGCTGGTATTCTGCAATAGCCTCTTACATCTTCCGATTGCGTGGCAATCTATATAAGGTTGCCATAATAATATAAGGTTTCAGGTAATCAGTATGTATTTCATATTTTTATTCAGCCGAATACAATTTTATAGTCACATTGTTGGTTTTTGTTTTGGACCCATTTTTTTATACAGGAATATTTTTTAAGGAGTGCGCAAAAAAATTTTGGTGGTTCAGTATCAGTAATAGAACACATTTCTATAATTTTTTCAAAACTTTTTTTCACGTTTTTATCCGACTCTAAATCAGCAAATTATGGACACTATCTTTTCGTAATAATAACAATGGGCGCGCGCGCCGGGCGGCGCTCGTCGAGTGGCGGAATTGCAGCGGGGAAATCCCGGGCGGCAGAGTGGTGCCCGGGCGGTCACCCCGGACTCCCGACCCCGACATGACAGTCTGCTCATCGCATGCGCTTCGTGACCTCGCGTCCAATCGCTTTCCCGTGCAACCCCCGCGCCGCACGTGTGTCGTACTCGTACCTACCGGTCACGATGTCGAACTTTAGTAACCGCGAGTTTTATGAGATGGTGCGAGTGTATTTATTAAGTGGTGAAAGTTTACGAGCAGCTCGCAGAATGTATGCGACGGAGAGCATACCTCGAATGCGAGCCCATGGTATCCTTAACCCCGTGGTCCCTAATGAAAGGACCAGTTTAGCAGCCAGTCAAAGGCTGCTTGATCACGGTCAGTTCAGGACCCGGAATCACGCACAAGGGTCTGCCAGGCAGACCTCGACGTGCGGTGGAAATCGAAGAAACCATTTTCGATTTCTTCGAGCGAGATCCAAGAGCGCACAGCTGATAGGTAGGTACACTCTACAGACGTCATTAGCCCATCAAGCAATACATTTTTAACTTTATCGCTAAAGCATAAGGTTCAAAGTTGTATGTGCTGACGTCTGCACATAGCACGTTTCGCTTCGCCACTCGCCGGCGAGTAGCCATAAAATCAATTTCAAAGTAGACATCTTTCGTTTACGATAACTTTATTTTTTTGTACTAAGACATGTCAAAATAAAAAATAGGTGTTTAATAAAATTCATCAAAGTTTCTTTTCGCAAAGTTTGCGCACTGAATAAAAAATATTCCTGTATAAAAATTCTTTTTGCATTAAAATAGTCTAAACTAACCTTACCCCGACCATAAGTTTGGAATACTTGTTATATTCATCTAGCTAAATACAAGATTTTTTTAAACCTATTTTTTCTACATCAAATGTCTCGTACCGTAAAAATAATTTTGGTCTATCGGCATAAACATAACTAATACCAACATCTTAAAACATTCAAAAATAATATGCTTAAAATGCTAACTTATAGTAAACCTACAAAAAATATTTACGAAATGCCACTTGGAGTGTAAACTTTTACGAAATACTAAAATTACTGGCAGCTTATAATTTTACTCTATGCTTTTTCCGCTTTCCCGGTGTTTAGCGCCTGTTCCTCAGGCCGTTGGTCTTGAATATTATTCTGCACCTCTTCTAAAGTTTTGCCTTTCGTTTCTGGGACAAAGAAGTATATAAAGAACAGTCCCGCGTAGCCAACTACCGCGAAAGACCAGAAGACTACGTAATGGCCGCAGGCGTCCTTCACTTGTTGGTAACATTTTGTTACTAAGAAACTTAAGATACAGGCGAGCATAGTGGCTGTACTTGAAGCTACACCTTTCACATTTACTGGGAACAATTCTGCTTGAAGTACAGAAGGTATGTTCCCTACACCAACGGCATCTAGCACATTAAAACTCAAGAGGCCAACTAGAGGCATCCATGAGATAGCTTGCGAAACTTCGGCGCTGACTTGGATAGCATCTTGTAGGAAGAAATACAAGCCAACTAGGGTCATGGCAAGAGATACTCCAAGACAAGATATGAACAGGAGAATTCTTCGACCGAACCATCTCGATAGGAATGTTGCACCAATTCCTGGAAATTACATTATTGTTTTTGTAAGTCAAGTCCAAAATGCTGAAAAATACTATGCATATAAGGCCAGTGCAGCCCTGACGTAGCGCAGCGTAAATGTCAGGCAGTCTTGTTTTTTTTATTTTCAACGTATGCAAAGTTGTTAATTGTTTGGCATTGAAAACTGCACTTCAGCAGGTTTGCCTCAACCTCAACACAAATAATACTTCTAGGGTTACCTGCTCCTAACTGTACGAATCCATACGCGATGCTAGCCATCGGGCCCGATACAAAGTTGCTATATCTGAAGATCGGCTCCAAGTATGACTGTATGACGAGAATACCAGTCAAGTACTGCAACAGTTTCAACCCTGGACACAAAATATTATGCTGGATTTAAAAAAAAAAAACATTTTTAATGCTACCACTGAAACTGTACATAATGGGTAGGTACAGTCCTTTTAGTTACCTATATTTCGCATCAAAATCAGTGATCTTTATTCTCGTTGGTATAAGGTCGCTGGAGGGTTGCAGCTTGGTTGCTGTCAGAAGTAAAATAACTGTAACTGTAGTTGAAGTTAAACTCCCTGGGAATGTGATAGGATAAAAAGTTGAATAACAGTTTCAAACTCCCTGTTAACAGTAGATCGTTTTTAGGGTTCCGTAGTCAACTAGGAACCCTTATAGTTTCGCCATGTCTGTCTGTCCGTCCGTCCGTCCGTCCGTCCGTCCGTCCGTCTGTCCGTCCTCGCTTAATCTCTGTGACCGTTAGCACTGGAAAGCTGAAATTTGGTACCAATATGTATATCAATCACGCCGACAAAGTGGTAAAATAAAAATTGGAAAAAAATGTTTTATTAGGGTAGCCCCCCTATATGTAAAGTGGGAAGTGATTTTTTTTTTAATTTCAACCCTAACGTGTGATATATTGTTGGAAAGGTATTTAAAAATGAATATGGGTTTACTAAAATCATTTTTTGATAATCTCAATAATTTCGGAAATAATCGCTCCAAAAGTAAAAAACAATGTGTCCTCCCCCCTCTAACTTTTGAACCATAAGTTTAGAAAATATGAAAAAAATCTGAAAAGTAGAACTTTATAAGGACTTTCTAGGAAAATTATTTTGAACTTGATAGAAACAACTGTTTTTGTACAAAAAAGACAAAAAGTTGTACAAAATCATTTCTGGACCAAGGTCGTAGTATAATCGTATATGCAAGCATTTTTTTTTAACTTCGTTTACATATTTTATTATCCTGAACGTATCTTTTTTCAAACAAAAAAGAATTATTAAAATCGGTTCTCGCAATCCAAAATTACCACCGAAAACTTCTGGCACGTATATGTATTAATTAGTAACCCAATTCCCCGAGAGATGGCGCTGTAGGTACTTATTACATTGGGTCGGGTATTATCGAATTGTACGTGGGAACACTAATTGTGACGGACGGTAACCCTACACTGAGCGTGGCCCGACACGCTCTTGGCCGGTTTTTGTGAGTACTGTTTGTCTTCATTATTCTATTTTCATTTGTATCCGAAACTGCATGAGTCATCAGTCATCCAGATAAGTTTGGTACAATGTTTGGTTTGGTTATGTACGGTCAGCATCAAAAGTTGATTAACACTTCAGTTTTTTTAATCTTAGTTCTTGAGCAAAATATTTGTTCTAAATTGCAGCAGAAGAATTTATTTTAGAATATATACTCTTGTCTATTATGTGAAAAGCTAAAAATCAGTTTATTGAAAAAGTTGTTGTCAATTTAATAACATGTAAAAATGATAGTGTTAATCGACTTTTGATGCTGACTGTACGAGTACAATCAAGGCTTGTACAGTCATATGCTAACAACAGTAACAACCTATCGAAACGACGCGAATGTACCAACTTAGAATAATATTACAAACCGATTCGTTATTGTTTATCTCGACGAAAAGTATGTTACTCAGCATTTGAAATAACGCTACAAACTTCAAAGGTTGAGCTTTTTTAACTTCAAATGTTGACGTTCAAAATGTGCCGATTTTCAGCCCAATTTAAAATAAGCCATTTGGAATTTTATGTTCCAAAAGTCCTTCTTCATAATAACTTAGGGGAAAATATTGGAGTCTAGGACCTATTTTTTTTTGGTCAATGTTTAATTATATTGATATCCTACCTAAGATCAGTATGTGCCCCATGCACTGACCTCTAATAAACACTTGTATAATACAGGTCAGTGGCCCCATGGAAGAAGTTTGACCCTCAACAACACGAGGAGGTCAAAGATAAAGAGTTGAGAGTAGTTGTATACTAATGGGTACATATTTACCTGTCACTATGAATACAGCTTTCCTATATCTCATGTTCGTTAGCAGTTCTTTGAGCGTCGTCTTGTTTTCCATACTTTCTCTTACATGAGCTCGCATTATCCTCAGCTGGTCTTCTATCACCTGAAATATACAATGATTACATTATGAAACTGCACCCTAATTGCGTAACACGATCAATCACAATCTGAAGGATATTGCTAATCCATTGCTTCATATGTTTGAAAAGTTTGTCTGCCCAACAACGTCAAATAATGCAATGAATGTTGTTGAACTGTCAAAATGAAAGCCACTTGTACCCTCTTACTAATAAACGTTGTACAGCCTCTGTATAGTTACACAACGCTTTGTCTTCTTCTTTCGAAAGTCAAATTACTGGCGTCTGAAAGAGAGAAATCGGTGTGTAACTATTCATCTGATATAATACGTTTATTAGTAAGGGGGTTAGTGTGTTCCGCAATTAGCCCGCTGATTATGAAAACGTAATTTTTGTCAGCATTGTGGGTAGTTAACGTCATGTTTCAACGGCTGTTGATTCCAGGTAATCTCACATACTGATAGCGCAAGATTATTAACAAAAACTGAATGAATGATCGTGCCATAATATTAAAACCGGTCAAATGCGAGTCGAACTCGCGCACCGAGGGTTCCGTACAAATTTGTAGGTATGTAACTAGTAATTTACGTTTTTCGATTTTTTTCCTTTACGTGCGCTACAGGACATTCCTTCTTGCCAAACATAATTCTAGGTCAACGGGAAGTACCCTATAGGTTTTGATTCCCTTGCGAGTGTCAAAATATGCGGCATAAACGCCCATAATACCTTTTGATTGCGTTGACTAAAAAATTTGATTTTTTTCACTACTTCAAGGGATTGTAGCCCTGAGTATTTGATATTAATTTCAACTTGATAACTCCACGCGTTCCTGAGAAAAAAGTTCTTGACAGAAGGACAACGAAGTTGTCTTTTATGGGTTCCGTTTTTCCTTTTGAGGTACGGAACCGTAAAAATGATTAGATACTCAAATGAATTGTTAAAACTTCCTAATCTGTTACTGTTTGTTTGTCCCAAATAAATAAATAAATAATCTGGTGATTAGCTGATGGCTTATACGGAGTAAGCACTGTTTGTACTGAGCGAGGGGATTTTGTACTTGTTGATCTTCTGTAAATGTATTAATGGTCATTGCTGAACTGCTGACTGACCGTCTTCCCGAAATAACCCTTTTCTTTCGCAGAAGGAGCTGATGCATCAGACCTACTAGTAGGTTCTCCGTGCTCACTCTTTCGTCCTTATTGCCCTGAAGCCTCATGAACTCTTTCTTTGCAGCCTCGACTCTCCCATCTTTCAGGTGATAATATGGAGACTCCGGGATCCACATACACAGCAACACATAACATATAGGTATGATCATTATTATGCAGTTCAGGGTTGTGTAGGAGACGAATGGCCCAATGCTGTAGACAGTCAGACCGCCCAAGTTGTTCATGACATGGACTGTCATTCCTAATGCGCCTCGGATCTCTTTGTCGGCTATTTCTGTTATGTATATCATTGTCACCTGAAAGAAAGAGATGGTAATGCAACTTGATGATTTGTACAAATAGGTAATACTCTTCTTTTGAAATGGTTTTGGCTTTACGTGTGTTGTTTTCTGATTACATAAGGTCAAATTAAGTTAGTTAGGGAAACTCCACAGATTTGAGGAGTCCCGATATAGTGACGATAAAACATAAAACCGGCCAAGTGCGTGTAAAGGTTCCGTAGTTGGAATGAATTTATACCAAGAACAAACTTAACATTGTAGTTGAAAATCATCTCCCATACATTTGCAACTACTTTAAGTTGGTCGACTATTACTCGTAAATTTGTAAAGCCCACTTAAGTGTGTTAGTTTTCCTTTCAACTTCGTTATATACAGGTTGTTACAGAAAGGGTATATCAATACAAACAGGTTGCAGAGTGTATCTGGTCTAGAATCTCTGTACAAAATTTCAGCTCAAAAGCAGTAACTTTGAAAATGCTTAATATTTTTTTATTTCGATAGTTTATTAAATTGAAATCATAAAAAACGTGTCACCGCACTACGAGGGTCATTATCCATTATCTGTAGTGTGTCTGTTCGCCTAGTACACGCACATCACGCCGCCGCACGCCAGTGCAGCGCCGTGATGTCGAAATAAAAAAATATTAAGCATTTTCAAAGTTAATGCTTTTGAGCTGAAATTTTATACAGAGTTTCTAGACCAGATACACTCTTCAACCCGTTTGTATTGATATACCCTTTCTGTAACATCCTGTATAGGTACTACTGCCGTGACATTTGAATTTCGAGCACCAATATGTCAACACTTGGCAATTTTCAATTACGATTTTTTCGTGAAATAACGAATGCAACGTTGAAATACGACACTTAACATAAACGTATGGGTTCGAAAATACTATGTTCGTAAGAACATAAAACATTCAAAAATAAAGGAGAAATTCGCCTTTGAATAAAGCCAAGTGTATATACATACTTATAGACGTGACTGTACCAATAGTTTTTGAGCTAAACCGCGGACAGACAGACAGACGGACATGGCGAAACTATAAGGGTTCCTTGTTGACTACGGAACCCTAAAAAACGATACTCATAAATTCAACGAACTACACTACCATCGGTCGTCGACCCCGTTTGTAGTTACTTGAAATTCAGATAGGTACCGATATCTAGTCGATACCCATCATTTCTGCGGACTTGCGGAGTGTCGCTAGCTAATTTAATTTGACCCTTTAAACAATTACCAATCTCATATTAAGACTGGTTGCAAACAAAACTACCTTTTTTTTCCTGAGAACAGAGCTAGTAAAGGAGACGTCTTGAACAAATAGTACACAACTATCTCACCACAGCTGTGATGCCAACCGCTACCCCCATCAGAAACCTGGCCACATACATCAGTTCAGGTAAGCTCGTATTCAGAAGGAGGACCTGGAAAATATGATCAAGAAAAGACAATGTTACTCTGAAATGTTCAACAGTTCAAGGTACTTAACCAATATTAGTAATTTCAGTACTATTAGAGGAACCATTACCTTATATTAGTGTTGCAAAGGACTCGAGTCCTCGAGTCGTAATTTTAGAGACTTGACTCAATTTGCAAGACTCTGTGCTAAAAAGGCTCGGAGTCTAGAGTCAAGCCAAACCCGAGTCATTTAACAACCATTTGAGTCTAACATCATTCGAAAAGACTCGGAATTGGTGATAAGTTTAAATTAGTGGTTATGATGTAACTCATAACCATTTAAAAAAATAAATGACTAGCTTCTGCCCGCGACTTCGTCCACGTGAAATTTCACCCTCCTCCCATTCACCCCCTTAGGGGTGGAATTTCGAAAAACCCTTTCTTAGTGGATACCTACTCTTCACAAAGAACACATTCTCCAAATTTCATGTCCCTAGGACCAGCGGTTTAGGCTGTGCGTTGATATATCAGTCAGTTAGTCAGGACTTTGAATTTTATATTTATAAATGATTAAAAATATCCTTATTAACCCCCGACGCAAAAACGACGGGGTGTTATAAGTTTGACGTGTCTGTGTGTGTGTGTGTGTGTGTCTGTCTGTGGCATCGTAGCTCCCGAACGGATGAACCGATTTTGATTTTGTTTTTTTTGTTTGAAAGGTGAATTAGTCGCGAGTGTTCTTAGCTATGTTTGAAGAAAATCGGTCCAAGATGGCCGCCGCCAGAAAATGGCGGATTACATATTTTTTCACAACTCCCTCAATATGGGTATCAAATGAAAGGGCTTGACAAGTAGAATACCAAACACTATGATAAATTTCAAAACCAAGATGGCCGCCACCACAAAATGGCGAATTATAGGTATATATTTTTTCATAATTCCCTCAATATGGGTATCAAATGAAAGGGCTTGACTAGTAGAATACTATACAGTATTACAAATTTCAAATCTAAGATGGCCGCCACCAGAAATGGCGAATTCACAGAGGAATACGTTAGTATGGAATGAACGCCAACGACCACGAGTACCTAACTAGCTTCGCTTCACTGTGGTAAAAAAATACGTACAGCTGCGCAGATTTCGGCTAATCACATGTGGATCGTATAGTATGTTTACTAGTAATATAATATTATAAAGTTTAAAAAGCAAGAAATAAAAATTAAATTAAAAATTTAAAAAACCCCCGACTCAAACAAAAACCTCTAAAAAGTAAAATAATAATATATATTTGCCCTTTAAATTTAATATAAGTTGCAGGAAATATTTTGATCCAAGCGTCCTCATGTCGGGGGACGGCTAATGAAAACGCCAAACAGATGAGGTTTAAACCCAGCAATAATGAATGTAGCTATTGTAGAAACATAACTGCTGTTACCTTCCAATTTTCATTAGCCGTCCCCCGACATGAGGACGCTTGGATCAAAATATTTCCTGCAACTTATATTAAATTTAAAGGGCAAATATATATTATTATTTTACTTTTTAGAGGTTTTTGTTTGAGTCGGGGGTTTTTTAAATTTTTAATTTAATTTTTCAATACTGTTGTTATTTTTTTATCTGAGCCTTTCTCCCGGTCCTGTAAATGTAACAATTTTATTGCTAGACTCATATACGAAGAGGACTTGAGTGCGAATCGCCGCATAAAAAGGACTCGAGCCCACAGAGACTCGAGCTCTCATGTAACATTCAAGAATTCGTAGAGAATTTAGTTCTCTAGTCTTGGAGTCCTATTTTTATGAGTCGAGTCTTGTAATTCTTCATCCGAGTCCGTTTATATAGGACTCGAAGACTCGAGTTCTTTGCAACACTACCTTATATACATTACAGCCATAGACAACAGGGCAAAAAAACTGCAGCCTAATTGCGGAACGCCAAATCGTCAAATGATTCTGATCAGTTGGCTTCATTTCTATCACAATTGGCTTCATTTTACGATTTTCGAATTGCGAAACTCTAGTTTCTGCGCAGGGCCTTAACGTTCATAATTGGTTTCATAATAAACTAGAGTTTCGCAATTCGAAAATCGTAAAATGAAGCCAACTGATCAGAATCATTTGACGATTTGGCGTTCCGCAATTAGGCTGCTGGATTAATTTTCTAAGGTTTTGCTCGTCCTTTGCATAAAGGGGCCCCAATCTCGGTAGTGAACAATTACCACCTACCCCCCTATGCATAGCATTGGAAACGTGGTCTTAAATATCTATAGGTCATGCATGATAGAACCTACCGCACCTAAGACCGCCGGCACGGCCGAAACCAAGAACGTGCGACGACGTCCAACCTTCTCGTTCAACACCTGCCCGAAGTAGCACCCGAGAAGCGCCCCTGCTGAGCCCAGGGACACCACCCACGATATCTGCGTCTTGTGCTATAGTTAGCGCCACGAAAGATGAGACTTGACCCCGCGTCCCGCGCTCTTTCCGCCGCCGCCCCTATGACGTCCGGTCCCGTCCCGCGCTCAGAGGGCCTACCACCATCTTTAACAAAACAATCTTATTTCAAGAGAGTTTTGTTTCAACCTTATAATAACAATGCTCATATTCGTACCATGACCCTAACCGTTCCATATTGTTTCATTCCTGCTTAGTGCTGGGAAAGAACGAACAATTTGTCTATTGATTACTTTAATAGAAAAGAAACATCGCTAGATATATGAACTGTATAGCGCTATCTCTTTCAAACGTTTGGTCCGATTCGTTTTTATGAGTTGATCTTGAAGCCAAATATAATATTAATTTTCAAAAGAAAACATAATTTGTATGCCCTCATACCGCTAAAGATACCTAAGGCGCCCGCGCCTCGTCGCCGCGCCCGCGCCGCGCCGCCCGCCTCGACTCTAGCTCGTGTGGGCGACGCGCCTAAAATCGTGTACTGCGCAAGTCAAACCACGTGGTGTGAACTGGTGTGTCAAGTCTAAATTATATTTTTGTTTTGATTCTAATGAATAGGCGGGGCTTTAGTTGCAAGTGTATAACACAGTCTATGCCAGGAGTTCCCAACCTGGGGTGCGGAAAATCTCCCAAGACTGCTTACTGTCACTTACTATACGAATAGGTAGGTACCTACCTGCAATGATTTCGCAAGAGATCCGTAACAATTATCTCTCGTTTCTCGTGTGTGATCCCTAAAAAGCGTTCACATTTTCTGTTAAAAAAAAATAATAGTTGTTCATAATGATAAGTACAATGGCCCCTCCGGACACCTGTATATATATATATGATAGGTATATCAATGTCGTGTATTATGTTATTGGGTACCTACATTAATCTTCACTATAAATATTTATTTTAATTGAGTGTTAAGGTTGAATTTAATGTTTATCGATGAGTGATATTTTATTTTAAAAAAATCTTTTCTTTGACCTGTTTTTGTAACAACTGACTGATTGATGTTCCAATACTGCTGAGGGATTTATTGTGGTTTCATTTCTACAAAGTCTTATTAATAACAAAGGAAAATTATTGATTGTCGTCCTACTTTCTAACCATTGATCATTTTATGACATAAAAAAACTAAGCTGCAATCAGTCGAATTGGAATTGTACCTACAGCCACCAAATTTTTACTCTATGACATATCAGCTGACTCGACGGTATGTTGCGAATTACGACATGAAATTCAGGATTTTACATCAACTTTCAGCATTCGAATTTATTAAGAAAAGAAATAAGTTCAAAACTTAAACCCGACTACTGAAAAGGAATAAAACAAGAGAGTACCTTCCCGTGGTCGCATGCCGCTGTACTAACCACAGAATACTTAAAGTACTGGTACTAACACAATTAGGGAGCACAATACGCACATAGTGATTTTTTCTTATCGTAGATTTTCTCTGTCTATACAGAGAAAATCTACGAATAATAAGCAAAAGTAGTAAAATCTCATTTTGGGTCAAAATGTCACTTAGTGTGTTTTACCTTTGAACCGACGATATTATAAGCTATGTTAGCATGCGACCACGGGAAAGTACTTTCTTGTGTCATCCTTTCCAGTAGTCGGGTTTTAGTTTTAAACTTATTTTTTATTTAATTATTTTGGGGCTTATTTCAGTAATATTTATATTTTTGAAATGTGCTAATTAAGCCCTTGCATTTGATAGTGATACCCAACACGGTATACTTTTTTTATCATGACTATATCCGCTAGAGGGCGCCACATTCAATTTAATGTGACGTCATATAGCCTATAACCAGCGGACGATCAAGACGCTTCCAAAGATACCTCATTTGTCCAATTATGTTAAGTAGTTTAGAAGTTATGAGGGAACACACGTACAACACACATAAAAACGCGCCTATGTTGTACAGTCACGTCTAAAAGTATGTATACACTTGGCAATTTTCAATTGCGATTTTTTCGTGAAATAACGAATGCAACGTTGAAATACGACACTTAACATAAACCTATGGGTTCGAAAATACTATTTTCGTAATAACATAAAATTTCATTCAAAAATAAATGAGAAAATCGCCTTTGAATAAAGCCAAGTGTATACATACTTTTAGACGTGACTGTACAGCTACTAACCAATGACTATAGGTAACAACCTTTTAATTCTTTTTGCTACTAACACTTTGGTGAGATCTTTCCATTGGTAAAACTACTTATTGGGTTTTAGGGCAGATTCGCCCAACCTCCTTTGCGCCCTAAATATGAAAGATTTACTGGCCTTAACATGAGATTTTTATCCAACTCTCTTCAATTAACTCACATTCATAAGATTTTATGGGTAGCATAATAAATACTTAGGTACCTACGTAATCATCAATTATGAGTGTCGACATACCTACGTCATTCTTGGGTCCGACATAGGTACCTACGTCATTCTTGGGTCCGATGGGACCCGTTACCGAGCCGTCGGAGGTTCGTGTGTTCGGGTCAAATCGGGAGAGCTTCCGAACTATACGGTTAATTCTATATCCGTTCGATTGCTAATAATTACTTACATGAGTGATAACAATATTCGCTTCACCATTTTTTAACTTTAGAATTGCCGGCGACGGCCATGCCACTGCTGCACCAGTGAATGTAAACGCGAACGCAGCTGAAGTTTAAAAAATAACTTTAGGACTATTTAGAACATATTTTATTTCAAAAATTCGCGCTATAAATATTGTTTACTCACCGCTTATACCCGCCAAATATTGCACTTTTCTGTCTGGTTTTTCGGTCATTTCGTATTTTTTTAGAAACTTGGAAATGCTTAACTAAAAATTAGTTATTTCTTTAAACTGCTATTGCGAAACAAGTAATACAATTTCATATCTGAATTAATACGAAGCACCACAACGGCCACTCTCAACAATCAATTGCCATGGTTGCGCCGACGACGCGACGGCCGGTACGGTAGTAATTAAGACATGAGTGAGCGAGTAGCCGAGACTGATAAATAGAATCACAAAGTAGAATATCTAGACGCGCTCGATCTAGCACTCTTGACAAAACTTTTTATAACCATAATATCACGAGAGGGAAAGCAGTAAACTACAGGGTGTCTAGTGACCAGTGGCAGAATTCAAAGTTTGAATAATTGTAAAATAAAATTACACCTCTAATACAAACAATGATTATTGTTTTTTGAAATCGAGCCTAGCACATGAACAATTTGTATTTTATACGGATGGAACTTGAGTTTTTTTTCGCATTAAGTCGATGAACGTGCACGAAGTTATACACATTTTCGTCCGTGGCTACCGCTGGTATAGGTCCTGGTCTGGGGCTGTTTAATGTTGATTCTGTAGGCCTGAACTTTGCTACCCAAGAATAAATAAGGTTGATCGTAATCGACAAATATCGTAACGAGTCGAGGACGTGTTTCAGTAAGCGAAAATGCACTGCAAATGTACGCCTCGATGGCAAAAGCGCGGTGCACTCCACTCCACCGCTCCATGGCAGCTAAAAAGTCCGCAGAGCTTACGCTTTCAACGATGCCCCCCGCGTCACTCTAACGTATTGCGTTCAGAAATTAACTGGACACCCTGTAGATCACAAAAAGACACATGATCTTTATTAACTATAACCACCATTTCAATCCTCAGGCCCTGCTAGCTGGCTGCGATCAGCATAGCTATTCACAACCGCTCGATACGCTTCCGTACCGAATCGAACATCAATCAATGTTATCATTGGAGTCCTCAAAACGCTGTTCACAAGTCCAAAACCCGAAATTATTCAGTTTAAATCAAATAGACGACCGCTTCTCCTTACGGCTGGTGGCAAGGCGAATCACATCGAAATGTGTCATTTTCGAGCCTGTCGGACGGTTGTGAATTGCTATGCAGATCAAGTTCGGCTACGTATCTCGTACTCAAGTGCGCGACAACTCGCACCACGTCATCCTAGAATCCTAGGCACACAGCAGTTTAAGCCGCACGAGTTTGCCGCGGAAATCAACTTGTCTATAAACAATGCGTGGGGTATTCTACGGTGCATCATCGATATCTGCATGAAGCAGAAGGATGGTAAGTACTCGAATCATATTAATAGGAAAGAAAAATTTATTAGTTTCGTAGTAGTAGTAGTAGTGTGGAGGATTTATTTGAGCGAACGAGTGGTTACAAAAAGGACTTTCCTGAAGTTTCTACGACCATTGACACATTTGACACCCTCTCGAAAAACCTGTCGATTTCACGTGCGTCTGTGTATATTCCTAACCAAAAGCTACCTACCGTAAGTAAAAAAGGCGGATGCAAAGTCCCGTTTGTATGCGGAGCCTACACAAAACTTAAATTGCTCGTGCGATAGCAGCCGATGTGCAGCCAACCTTAGACTACGCGTAACCGAGATATTAGTGGGATACAGTCCGTCCACATGCACGCATTTTACGCGCGTATTACGCGCATATTGTAGATACTCTTGGCGCCTTGTTGTGTTCTTATTACGCGAGTGCAACGCTTTATCTAGACATGATCTTACTCTACACTACACAGACTAAGATCCTGTCTAGATAAAGCGTCATTCATTCAAAAGTCGCATTCGAAACAGTGTCTCAATCAAACATCACACTTTCCAGGTAAATACCTAATCATGAAGGACCCCAACAAGCCTCTGATCCGCCTCTACGACATCCCCGACAACACGTTCGAATCGGACGCGTCAGAGGAAAGCGGCGACGAACAAGTCGACACTCCATTCTCACCACTTTACTCCTACGGGAACACCAAGAGGATTTAGATAAAAACTTCTTTACAAAAAAAAAAATTCGTTTTTTGACATCGACTTTCGAAATTAAAGTTAGGTATTTATCACTTTGGAGTTTTCTTTTTTAAGTCGGTTGTTTTTTTTGTAAAAAAGTATAGTAAGTATTTTTCACTTTTTAGTTGTACCTACCCCACACAAATTCAATTAACACTAGTGCATTGAAGAATTGAAGACACCGACTAGAAGAATCAAAGGGGTTTGAATATTTTTGTATGGAGGGTGGCCCTAAGGTCGGCCGCCATTTTGATTTTTTTTTCAGAATCGCGATGCACAACAAAAGTTATATATTTAGATAGAGGACACTTATACAAGCAAAAAATGTAATATAACATAATATCCTAAAGCGTCAGGTTTCGGAGTTATTCACCAAAATATAAGTCGAAAACAACAAGGATTTTTTTGTTTTTTTTTTCCCTCCAGGTAAGCATATTGAACTATTGAGGTAATAGAAACATTATGAAACCTTTTTGGAGAAGAAACAAATGAAGAATAGACATTTTTAAATAAATAATTAAACACGGCAATTTCTAGTTCGTTTTTTAATCCCAGAGACTAATCTGACATTTAAGTCTTTTGTGTTTTCGTTTTTTTTTGTATAGAATTTCGACAACACACTTGTCAGATTAGTCTCTGGGATTAAAAAACTAACTATAAATTGCGGTGTTTAATTATTTATTTAAAAAATGTCTATTCTTCTTTTTTTTCTTCTCCATAAAGGTTTCATAACGTATCTATTACCTCAATAGTTCAATATGCTTACCTAGAGGAAAAAAAAACAAAAAAATCCTTGTTGTTTTCGACTTATATTTTGGTGAATTACTCCGAAACCTGACGCTTTAGGATATTATGTTACATTACATTTTTTGTTTGTATAAGTGTCTTCTATCTAAATATATAACTTATGTTGCGCACCGCGATTCTGAAAAAAAATCAAAATGGCGGCTGATTTTAGGGCCAAAACCTTCAAACCCCTTTGCATAGAAATGCATATAACTTCGTACATAAGAATAACTACCTAATGTATTATATACTAAAACCTTCCTGAAAGTATGTAGGTCACATTAGTGAAAGAATGATCAAAATTGATTCATCAGTTTTTGAGAAAATCGCGGACATACGGATCGAATACAGAACCTCCTTTTTTGAAGTCGGTTAAAAATACAACACATACCCGTACGTTATACTTTAAAGACATTACTTGTACTTCAAGGTAATTCCTTGTACTCGAAGGTCATCTCTTGTACTGTAAGGTCATCTCTTGTACTCCCAAGGTCATGCTTATTATTGTATAGCTGGTATTCTGCAAGTCTCTTACATCTTCCGATTGCGTTGCAATCTATATAAGGTCGCCATAATAATAATATAAGGTTTCAGGTAATTAATCAGTATGTATTTCATATTTATATTCAGCCGAATACAATTTTGTAGTCACATTTTGGTTTTTGTTTTGGACCCATTTTTTTAATAAGTATAAAAATTCTTTTCGCATTAAAATAGTCTAAACTAACCTTACCCCGACCATAAGTTTGGAATACTTGTTATATTTATCTAGCTAAATACAAGTTTTTTTTAAACCTAGTTTTTCTACATCAAATATCTCGTACCGTAATAATAATTTTGTACCATCGGCTTATACATAACTAATACCAACATGTTAACAAAAATAATATGCTTAAAAATGCTAAAATTACTGGCAGCTTATAATTTTACTCTATGCTTTTTCCGCTTTCCCGGTGTTTAGCGCCTGTTCCTCAGGCCGTTGGTCTTGAATATTATTCTGCACCTCTTCTAAAGTTTTGCCTTTCGTTTCTGGGACAAAGAAGTATATAAAGAACAGTCCCGCGTAGCCAACGACCGCGAAAGACCAGAAGACTACGTAATGGCCGCAGGCGTCCTTCACTTGTTGGTAACATTTTGTTACTAAGAAACTTAAGATACAGGCGAGCATAGTGGCTGTACTTGAAGCTACACCTTTCACATTTACTGGGAACAATTCTGCTTGAAGTACAGAAGGTATGTTCCCTACACCAACGGCATCTAGCACATTAAAACTCAAGAGGCCAACTAGAGGCATCCATGAGATAGCTTGCGAAACTTCGGCGCTGACTTGGATAGCATCTTGTAGGAAGAAATACAAGCCAACTAGGGTCATGGCAAGAGATACTCCAAGACAAGATATGAACAGGAGAATTCTTCGACCAAACCATCTCGATAGGAATGTTGCACCAATTCCTGGAAATTACATTATTGTTTTTGTAAGTCAAGTCCAAAATGCTGAAAAATACTATGCATATAAGGCCAGTGCAGCCCTGACGTAGCGCAGCGTAAATGTCAGGCAGTCTTGTTTTTTTTATTTTCAACGTATGCAAAGTTGTTAATTGTTTGGCATTGAAAACTGCACTTCAGCAGGTTTGCCTCAACCTCAACACAAATAATACTTCTAGGGTTACCTGCTCCTAACTGTACGAATCCATACGCGATGCTAGCCATCGGGCCCGATACAAAGTTGCTATATCTGAAGATCGGCTCCAAGTATGACTGTATGACGAGAATACCAGTCAAGTACTGCAACAGTTTCAACCCTGGACACAAAATATTATGCTGGATTTAAAAAAAAAAAACAGTTTTAATGCTACCACTGAAACTGTACATAATGGGTAGGTACAGTCCTTTTAGTTACCTATATTTCGCATCAAAATCAGTGATCTTTATTCTCGTTGGTATAAGGTCGCTGGAGGGTTGCAGCTTGGTTGCTGTCAGAAGTAAAATAACTGTAACTGTAGTTGAAGTTAAACTCCCTGGGAATGTGATAGGATAAAAAGTTGAATAACAGTTTCAAACTCCCTGTTAACAGTAGATCGTTTTTGTGAGTACTGTTTGTCTTCATTATTCTATTTTCATTTGTATCCGAAACTGCATGAGTCATCAGTCATCCAGATAAGTTTGGTACAATGTTTTGGTTTGGTTATGTACGGTCAGCATCAAAAGTTGATTAACACTTCAGTTTTTTTAATCTTAGTTCTTGAGCAAAATATTTGTTCTAAATTGCAGCAGAAGAATTTATTTTAGAATATATACTCTTGTCTATTATGTGAAAAGCTAAAAATCAGTTTATTGAAAAAGTTGTTGTCAATTTAATAACATGTAAAAATGATAGTGTTAATCGACTTTTGATGCTGACTGTACGAGTACAATCAAGGCTTGTACAGTCATATGCTAACAACAGTAACAACCTATCGAAACGACGCGAATGTACCAACTTAGAATAATATTACAAACCGATTCGTTATTGTTTATCTCGACGAAAAGTATGTTACTCAGCATTTGAAATATCGCTACATACTTCAAAGGTTGAGCTTTTTAACCGACTTTAAAAAAGGAGGTTCTGTATTCGACCCGTATGTATGTATGTATGTATGTATGTATGTATGTATGTATGTATGTTTGTATGTCCGCGATTATCTCAAAAACTACTGAACCGATTTTGATAATTCTTTCATGAGTGTGATCTACATACTTTCAGGAAGGTTTTAGTATATAATACATTAGGTAATTATTCTTATGTACGAAGTTATATGCATAAATGTACTGCATCTCCGTCATTTTTATGTGACTTTTGATGATTCTTCGAGTCGTGTCTTCAATGCACTAGTGTTAATTGAATTTGTGTGGGGTAGGTACAACTAAAAAGTGAAAAATAAAAACTTTTTTACAAAAAAAACAACCGACTTCAAAAAAAACACTACAAAGTGAAAAATAACTTTAATTTCGGAAGTCGGTGTCAAAAAACGAAAACGCTGAAGCAACGACACCGACTTCCGAAATTAAAGTTATTTTTCACTTTGTAGTGTTTTTTTTGAAGTCGGTTGTTTTTTTTAACTTCAAATGTTGACGTTCAAAATGTGCCGATTTTCAGCCCAATTTAAAATAAGCCATTTGGAATTTTATGTTCCAAAAGTCCTTCTTCATAATAACTTAGGGGAAAATATTGGAGTCTAGGACCTATTTTTTTTTGGTCAATGTTTAATTATATTGATATCCTACCTAAGATCAGTATGTGCCCCATGCACTGACCTCTAATAAACACTTGTATAATACAGGTCAGTGGCCCCATGGAAGAAGTTTGACCCTCAACAACACGAGGAGGTCAAAGATAAAGAGTTGAGAGTAGTTGTATACTAATGGGTACATATTTACCTGTCACTATGAATACAGCTTTCCTATATCTCATGTTCGTTAGCAGTTCTTTGAGCGTCGTCTTGTTTTCCATACTTTCTCTTACATGAGCTCGCATTATCCTCAGCTGGTCTTCTATCACCTGAAATATAGAATGATTACATTATGAAACTGCACCCTAATTGCGTAACACGATCAATCACAATCTGAAGGATATTGCTAATCCATTGCTTCATATGTTTGAAAAGTTTGTCTGCCCAACAACGTTAAATAATGCAATGAATGTTGTTGAACTGTCAAAATGAAAGCCACTTGTACCCTCTTACTAATAAACGTTGTACAGCCTCTGTATAGTTACACAACGCTTTGTCTTCTTCTTTCGAAAGTCAAATTACTGGCGTCTGAGAGAGAGAAATCGGTGTGTAACTATTCATCTGATATAATACGTTTATTAGTAAGGGGGTTAGTGTGTTCCGCAATTAGCCCGCTGATTATGAAAACGTAATTTTTGTCAGCATTGTGGGTAGTTAACGTCATGTTTCAACGGCTGTTGATTCCAGGTAATCTCACATACTGATAGCGCAAGATTATTAACAAAAACTGAATGAATGATCGTGCCATAATATTAAAACCGGTCAAATGCGAGTCGAACTCGCGCACCGAGGGTTCCGTACAAATTTGTAGGTATGTAACTAGTAATTTACGTTTTTCGATTTTTTTCCTTTACGTGCGCTACAGGACATTCCTTCTTGCCAAACATAATTCTAGGTCAACGGGAAGTACCCTATAGGTTTTGATTCCCTTGCGAGTGTCAAAATATGCGGCATAAACGCCCATAATACCTTTTGATTGCGTTGACTAAAAAATTTGATTTTTTTCACTACTTCAAGGGATTGTAGCCCTGAGTATTTGATATTAATTTCAACTTGATAACTCCACGCGTTCCTGAGAAAAAAGTTCTTGACAGAAGGACAACGAAGTTGTCTTTTATGGGTTCCGTTTTTCCTTTTGAGGTACGGAACCGTAAAAATGATTATATACTCAAATGAATTGTTAAAACTTCCTTATCTGTTACTGTTTGTTTGTCCCAAATAAATAAATAATCTGGTGATTAGCTGATGGCTTATACGGAGTAAGCACTGTTTGTACTGAGCGAGGGGATTTTGTACTTGTTGATCTTCTGTACATGTATTAATGGTCAGTGCTGAACTGCTGACTGACCGTCTTCCCGAAATAACCCTTTTCTTTCGTAGAGGGAGCTGACGCATCAGACCTACTAGTACCTAGGTTCTCCATACTCACTCTTTCGTCCTTATTGCCCTGAAGTCTCATGAACTCTTTCTTTGCAGCCTCGACTCTCCCATCTTTCAGGTGATAATAAGGAGACTCCGGGATCCACATACACAGCAACACATAACATATAGGTATGATCATTATTATGCAGTTCAGGGTTGTGTAGGAGACGAATGGCCCAATGCTGTAGACAGTCAGACCGCCCAAGTTGTTCATGACATGGACTGTCATTCCTAATGCGCCTCGGATCTCTTTGTCGGCTATTTCTGTTATGTATATCATTGTCACCTGAAAGAAAGAGATGGTAATGCAACTTGATGATTTGTACAAATAGGTAATACTCTTCTTTTGAAATGGTTATGGCTTTACGTGTGTTGTTTTCTGATTACATAAGGTCAAATTAAATTAGCTAGGGATTCCACAGATTTGAGGAGTCCCGATATAGTGACGATAAAACATAAAACCGGCCAAGTGCGTGTAAAGGTTCCGTAGTTGGAATGAATTTATACCAAGAACAAACTTAACATTGTAGTTGAAAATCATCTCCCATACATTTGCAACTACTTTAAGTTGGTCGACTATTACTCGTAAATTTGTGAAGCCCACTTAAGTGTGTTAGTTTTCCTTTCAACTTCGTTATATACAGGTTGTTACAGAAAGGGTATGTCAATACAAACAGGTTGCAGAGTGTATCTGGTCTAGAATCTCTGTACAAAATTTCAGCTCAAAAGCAGTAACTTTGAAAATGCTTAATATTTTTTTATTTCGATAGTTTATTAAATTGAAATCATAAAAAACGTGTCACCGCACTACGAGGGTCATTATCCATTATCTGTAGTGTGTCTGTTCGCCTAGTACACGCACATCACGCCGCCGCACGCCAGTGCAGCGCCGTGATGTCGAAATAAAAAAATATTAAGCATTTTCAAAGTTAATGCTTTTGAGCTGAAATTTTGTACAGAGTTTCTAGACCAGATACACTCTTCAACCCGTTTGTATTGATATACCCTTTCTGTAACATCCTGTATAGGTACTACTGCCGTGACATTTGAATTTCGAGCACCAATATGTCAACACTTGGCAATTTTCAATTGCGATTTTTTCGTGAAATAACGAATGCAACGTTGAAATACGACACTTAACATAAACGTATGGGTTCGAAAATACTATGTTCGTAAGAACATAAAACATTCAAAAATAAAGGAGAAATTCGCCTTTGAATAAAGCCAAGTGTATATACATACTTATAGACGTGACTGTACCAATAGTTTTTGAGCTAAACCGCGGACAGACAGACAGACGGACATGGCGAAACTATAAGGGTTCCTTGTTGACTACGGAACCCTAAAAAACGAAACTCATAAATTCAACGAACTACACTACCATCGATCGTCGACCCCGTTTGTAGTTACTTGAAATTCAGATAGGTACCGATATCTAGTCGATACCCATCATTTCTGCGGACTTGCGGAGTGTCGCTAGCTAATTTAATTTGACCCTTTAAACAATTACCAATCTCATATTAAGACTGGTTGCAAACAAAACTACCTATTTTTTTCCTGAGAACAGAGCTAGTAAAGGAGACGTCTTAAACAAATAGTACACAACTATCTCACCACAGCTGTGATGCCAACCGCTACCCCCATCAGAAACCTGGCCACATACATCAGTTCAGGTAAGCTCGAATTCAGAAGGAGGACCTGGAAAATATGATCAAGAAAAGATAATGTTACTCTGAAATGTTCAACAGTTCAAGGTAACCAATATTAGTAATTTCAGTACTATTAGAGGAACCATTACCTTATATTAGTGTTGCAAAGGACTCGAGTCCTTGAGTCGTAATTTTAGAGACTCGACTCAATTATGCAAGACTCAGTGTGCTAAAAAGGCTCGGAGTCTAGAGTCAAGCCGAGCCTGAGTCATTTAACAACTATTGAGTCTAACAAAGGACTCGAGTCTTCAACAAAAACTCGGAGCATGAAGATGAGACTTGAAGCTCATCATTCGAAAAGACTTGGAATTGGTGATAAGTTTAAATTAGTGATTATGATGTAACTCATAACCATTTAAAAAAAAATATTATATTTATAAATGACTAGCTTCTGCCCGCGACTTCGTCCACGTGAAATTTCACCCTCCTCCCATTCACCCCCTTAGGGGTGGAATTTCGAAAAACCCTTTCTTAGTGGATACCTACTCTTCACAAAGAACACATTCTCCAAATTTCATGTCCCTAGGACCAGCGGTTTAGGCTGTGCGTTGATATATCAGTCAGTTAGTCAGGACTTTGAATTTTATACAGGGTGAAATTGAACACATGCGACAAATCGAAACGGGAGATTGTACTCGTCATTATGAACAACTTTTACTATGGGACCAAACCTGAAATCGCGAAAAAAAAAATCAGCTGTTCCCTACATTTATGTTCGCATAACTCGCCAAAATGTAGGGAACAGCAGATTTTTTTTTCGCGATTTCAGGTTTGGTCCCTGTAATGTTTGAGGGATATTCAATAAAAGTCGAGCGTTCCACACCAGAGCTATATTCCAACAGAACCAAGTCACACTTCCATCTACCGACATACTCACAAAACTAATTATTATAAATGTACCTACATTACACTCCTCCCTACTAAATTAATACTATAATTATGAACTAACAACTTAATAACTAACTTAACTACATTAACAATACTTAATCTAAACCTTATAATTATGAACCTTAAACCTACACTGTCTAACGGCACGTTGTGGAGTCTGTGGCACTTGAGGCAAGGCAACCTGAATCTCCGTTGAAGCCTGTACCTCTGCAGGTGCATCATTAATCGGCTGATCCGGGGACGCCATTCCCCGCGGCGGCACGACGCAAACCGGCGACCCCTCCGACTGAGCCCGCTCACCACTACCACTGCATTCATCCTCCTTATCAGTCGTCTGAGAATCTGTGACTGATCGCTCCGTAATACTGGGTCCACTAGATACTATGGATAATCTATTCCCTGTTCTCCTACTTAATTGATCGATATGCCTATGGACTATTTCCCCACTTTGACCCTGGACTCGGAAGTTGCTAGGACCCCGACTATCTACTACTCGACCGGGAATCCATCTCTCCCCTTTTAAGTATTGTCGGTACCATACCTCTTCTCCTTCACCCCCTATGCTCCTATTCGCCCCCTGTACGGATTCAGCCTGTCGTTGTTGTGCTCGATGTACCTTGTTTTCCCTATCCGGTTTTATAGTATCCAGTCGAGTACGTGTACGCTTACCTATTAAAATCATAGCGGGGCTTTCTCCGGTTGTCGAATGTTCTACGTTCCTATAATGCAGTAAAAATGTCCACAATGCCCTATCTATATTGTGTTTTTCTAAAATAGCCTTTTTTATGACTCGTTTTAGTAGTCTAACTGCATTTTCTGCTAATCCATTTGAAGCGGGGTGGTATGGGGCTGTAAAAATATGTTCTATACCGTTATATTTTGTAAATTCTTGAAATTCTTTAGATGCAAACTGTGTACCATTATCACTAACTATTTGCCTAGGCAACCCCCATCTACTAAATAACTCAGTTAATCTATCTATGAGACTGTTAGCTGAAGTGCTTGAAACATTGAAAACCTCTAACCATTTAGATGTGGCATCCACTACAACTAGGTATGTTCTACCGCCTATAGGTCCCATATAGTCAATATGTATCCGGCTCCACGGTCGGTGAGGCCACGGCCACATGCGCGGCGCCTGCCGAGGCGGCGCGTCCGCCTGGGCTGCACACACTTCGCACGCCCGACACATGTGTTCCACTGCTTCATCTACCCCGGGCCACCATACATAGCTACGTGCTAAAGCCTTTGATTTGACTATACCCATGTGAGGTTCATGCAACATTAATAGCACTTTATTTCTACACGCTTCCGGTACCACTAACCTGGGCCCCCACATAACACATCCTAATTCTTCATAAAGTTCATTCCTCCTATTGAAGTACGGTTTTAAGTTGCTCAAATCATTTTCATTTGGCCAGCCATCTCTCAGGTAACTCAATATTTTTGACAGTTCCGCATCTCGCAATGTTTGATATTTAATCTCATTATAATCTATTAACAATGACTGTTGCACAAAATGTAAATGAGTTTGCTCCGGCTGTGTAGCCGTAATTGTTTGTTTACTCGGAGCTAGCGGTAACCTTGAAAACCCGTCCGCTCCGTTTTGATCGGTGCGCACGTACTCAATATTAAATGAGTATGCTGATAAAATAATAGCCCATCTTTGCATTCGGCTCGCCCGCGCCACCATAGTTGGTATGCCTGTATTTGGACCAAATATTGACACTAACGGCTTATGATCCGTACGTAGGGTGAAATTACGCCCGTATAGATACTGGTGAAATTTATTAACACAAAAAATAATCGCTAGTGCCTCGCGATGTATTTGTGAGTAATTTCTTTCCGCTTCTGTTAGTGTGCGCGACGCGTAGGCTATCGGTCGCTCGCCCTGTTCGCCTGGCTGCGAGAGGGCCCCCCCAACCCCACGTGCGCTCGCGTCACATGTCAATAATAGTGGTTTCTTAGGATCGTAATGAGCCAATACATCGGCGCCCCCTAGTATTTTTTTTATTTCCACAAAGGATTTTTCGCACTCAGTCGACCAATGCCATTGTTTACCTTTCTTTAATAGTTCATAAAGAGGTGCTAACCTACTACTCATATGAGTGAATATCAAAAAAAATGTACATATGAAAAAAGCTCGGTGTCCTCATTACTAACACGGGCGTAAAAATCCTATTTAGTGAATAAATAAGCCGGGTTTTTTTTTTTTAGGCTCTTTATTGTTCATGTTTTCGTATTTAGAAACTCGATCAACAGAATCAGGCAAAACAAATAAAATAAAAACGAAACATAATGATGTCGAGTTTTTTTGGCATGCAAAAAAGAGTTGTCTCCACGCGCCAATTTTAAAAGAAAAAAATAATACTTTTTAATAATCGAACTAATACAGAATTATTTAAGTACAGTTTATTTGGAAAATGATCACTGTGTATGAGAAACCTTTGTATTTCTATATAAACGTTGTAATAAATGAGAAAAATTAAGTAAAAATGATGTCTCCGTATTTCGTTGCTTTGTGTGACGAACCTTGTGTGACGAAATAATGTGTCCTACATAGATAGTTTCTGAACGTATCCGCATTTTACTACATCTGGCAACATTCCATTTACTACCAACCCTACAAAAAAAACATCAGCCATCTTACTTTTGATGTATTGGTGACGAAACACGTGTTAACCGTTTTGTCGCTATATAAAATTTAAACTTGTGTGACGCAAAATTTCAGGTAAGTTTAATTATTTTATTACAGACATATTATCATTAGACATTATTTGTAATAAGTTAATCGTGAAATAGACAAGAATTGTGGAAATCTTTTAATTTTGTTTGATAGGCGTGGTTTCTTGTTTTGTTGGGTATATTTTGCTTCCGTGGTGTGACATTGGGTGACGTCACACAAAAAAATCAGGGTGCATACATATTGGTTATTTTTTTGTTCTAAAATTTACGAGTTGTTTAAGTTTCCAAATTATGTGTTCTGAAAAAAAAAAAATGGAAAGCTCCCAAAAATTTAGTTTTGGGAAAATTACGTTGATTTTTTTAGTATTGTGGTTTTTTGTGCGAGTTAATTTAAATTACCTATGTATTTTTTCATGACAAAAAAAATACGCAATAATATACAATGTGCCCAGTGATAAAGTAAACAAACAAAAGGACAAGAAACCAGACCAAAAATACGGATTTTACTAACTTAAAAAATGAGGTTACAGGGACGCTTCCTAAGCAGGGACGTTTTTCAAATAAAAATCTTTTTTCATTTTCTGCACTGCAATCTTTTGTGCACTGACTGACCAGGCAAATTGTACATTTGAATCGTGATTCATCTTGTGAAAAACAGGGATTATTAAAACTAATTCTAGAGAGCGCTACTTTGGCATTACGTACCTAAACAGTCTTTTTCACTTTAAATTAATAACTAGCTTTTACCCGTGGCTTCGCTCCCGTCATCTGACTACCGGGTACCAGGTTAGGGTAGGTAGGGTTAGGGTACTACCCTACCTACTATACTCTACCTACCCTACCCTACCCGTACAGCCTTTCACACGTGATGGGGTGACCAAGGGAAATAGGGATTCATTTATATATACAAGGTGTTTTTTTTATATCCCATAACTCTAGGGGGTCAATGTACTCATCATTATGAATAACTTTTACTATGGGACCAAATCTGAAATCGCGAAAAAAAAATCAGCTGTTCCCTACATTTTGACGAGTTATGCAAACATAAATGTAAGGAACAGCTGATTTTTTTTCGCGATTTCAGGTTTGACCCCACAGTAAAAGTTGTTCATAATGATGAGTACAATGACCCCCTAGAGTTATGGGATATAAAAAAAAAACACGTAATATAAATTAGTATGTATTTATTTGCGCCTAAAAATAATAGTCATTATTTTTAGGCGAAAAAATACATGATTATGTCGGTAGATATATTTACATAGTAGATCCAATGTTACAATTTGTGCTTTCAGATAATGGTACAAAATGCCTTTGACTGGAGCAGAAAGACAACGACGATATCGTCAAAAGTTGATTCAAGAAAATCCAGAAAAACTGCTACAGCAAAAAAAGGAAAATTTAGAAAGAACAAAAAAGAAATATAAAAAAGTTGGCGAACTAACCCAATTACAACTGAACGTACAGCGAGAAAAGTGGAGAAAAGAAAAACAAAAATGTAAAGATGATAAAATTCATAATGAAACGTCAGAAGACAAGGCAGAAAAAGCAAAACAACGCATGTATTCTCGTAAATTACAAAAAGAAAATTTAAATTTAAAATCGACTGTAGCTCTATTAGTGAAAAAAATAAAAACGCTGAATAGGAAAAATAACAGATATAAAAAAAAAATTGAACAGTTGACACAAAAAATAATAATTTTAAATACCAGTGAACATCAAGAACAGATAAGACATATTGAAGAGAACAAAGATACTCCATATTCTAAAACCGAAAAATTTATGAACGAGACGGTTCCCAAAATTTCAACCCCAGAGAAGAACATAGTAAAGAAGATATTGTTTGAAAATCTTATTCTAAAAGAATCATTACAAAACCAATACTCACAAGCAACGAATAATGCCGAACGACACGTACTGAAGAAAGTAGTGAACAATGATATGACAGCAAAATATAAAATGAAAACTAAGTTAAGTGAATGCGTGGGGCTAAAAGGAAGATTAAGAGTTCGACAAAAAATACATAAATATAAAATGAAACGTTTGCAGGAACTTACATCGTTTTATGAAAGAGACGATAATAGCCGCGCTACAGCTGGAAAAAGCGAGTATAGAACCTTACACAAAACAAGAAAACAAGTTAGGTATTTATTGGATACCTTAAAAAATTTACACAAAAAATATAAAACTGAAGGGGGCAAGCTATCTTATGCTACATTTAGTCGCTACAAGCCGTTTTATGTATTAAGCCCAAAAATAGTAGACAGAAATACTTGTGCCTGCGTAAAACATGCGAATATAAGCTTCCTGGTCAGCAAATTGAAGCAATTACGTTTATTAAAAACAGATAACTTAACTGAGCTGGTGTCAACAATAGTATGTAATATAAATGACAAGACTTGCATGTACAATGAATGTGACACTTGCTTTTCTAAAAGTTTTGTATTTAATTTGTCACAATTGGATCTAACAGATACAGTGTCATGGAATATGTGGGTTACAAAACAATTCAAATATTCAAAAAATACCGCCAATCAAGAAAGTGAAGAAAAAATTACAAAAAGGACAGTTAAGGAAGAAACTACAGGGTCATTACAAAAACTTCAGCAGATATTTTGTACTCAATTGCGGCTGTTTAAGAAGCATCATTTTAACATAATGCACCAATTTAAGATGTACACAAATTGTAAGAATAAACTCACTGAAAGCGACATTGTTCTGCATTGTGACTTCTCTGAGAATTATATCTGTAAGTTCACAGAAGAAGTACAGGCAATGCACTTTGGTGCTTCGAAAAGACAGATATCTTTGCACACCGGTGTTGTTTATGCCAATCGCGAAGATGGACCACAAATTGAATCTTTTTGTACGATATCGCAAAATACCAATCATACACCTGGCGGTATTTGGGCCCATCTTACCCCTGTGTTAAAATTCGTAAAAGAAAAATTTCCAACTGTTAAGACCATACACTTCTTTACAGATGGGCCAACAAGCCAATACCGCCAAAAAAAAAACTTTTATATGATGAATACAGCTATACCTCAGTTAGGTTTTGAAAGAGCGACTTGGTCGTTCTTTGAAGCTTCCCACGGGAAAGGAGCCGCTGACGGTGTTGGAGGAGCAACGAAAAGAAATTTAGACCGATATGTTGTACACGGCCATGATATTCCAGATGCTGAGGCAGCTTATAACGCACTAGTGATGAATAACACATCGAAGATCAACTATTTTCTAGTGCTCGATGAGGACATAGATAAATCAGTAAAAATGTTAGATTCGATATCAAAAAACCTGATTGCCGTTCCAGAAACCATGTCTATTCATCAAGTTGTTTCGACACCGAATACTGATATTATAAAATTTAGAAAACTAAGCTGCTTTTGTGGAGAAGATTTTGGCTTTTGTGATTGTTTTGATTTGACTGAACATAATTTAAATCAGAAAAGAAAAATGATTAACAGAGAAGGACATTTTATTAAAAGAAGACGTTTGAGTTCCTCAAAAAAGCAAGTACAATTTGCAGATAGTGATACCACCGACACGGATATTGACATAACGTATGCCGAATCAGACGATAGCATGTACGAAATTGAAAAGTTAGATAGTGATAATATTGAAGACGATGAAGAATCAGTAATGTTAGTGGGAGACAAAACAGTCGACAGTAAATGCAGAGATGATGACGCAAAAATAAAGGGAGCCAATAAAGTTACGCTATTATCGGACATAACATTTTCATTGGAAAATAAAGCCTTTCCAGATTTACAAGCGTACGGTCCATTCAAGAAAATCAACATAAATACTGATTTATTTAAAGAAAATGTAAAAAATATTTACGATGATCCTGTACCATCTACGTCGGGAAGGAAACGAAAGCAAACAAAAGATTTTGAAATTGAAGGGACAAAAACAGGAATAGACTATAATAACAAAGATTTAAGAAACATTCACCTGGAGACAATAAGAAAGCAAGAAACCAGCATACAAAAAAGAAGAAATGTTAGAGAAAAGAAAGAAACTAATGATATTGAACTTGAACAAAAGACAGTAGAAGAAGAAAATGAAACAAAAGAGGAAAAGATTGCAATAAGCGGGCAGGTAAAGAAAAACATGGAAGACACAATAACATACAATTACAACCTGGATTTAACTGACACCAAACTTGACCAAAAAACAGGAGAAATAGAGACTGAGAGAAGTAATGGGGTTGAAGAAGAGAAATGTAACGATGGTAATGCAGATTTACAGGAAAAAATTGAAGAAACAGAAACACACGGTCGTGATGATTCAGATTTATTTAATATAACTGTAAATGAGAGTGTCCTTGTAAGGTATTTTGAAAAAAATAAGTGGGTTTATTATGTTGGATTTGTAGAGAGCATTCAAACTAATTTTTATAATATAAAATTTTTAAAGATTATTAGAAAGCCCAAACTTAAATTTATTTTTCCTAAGAAAGATGACAAAGACACAGTGCCTAGTGATAATGTGGTAAAAAAAATTGAGTTAAAGTTAGAGTCAAAGGAATACGTGCTTTGCGAAGAAGGTGATTCAGTATTTTTTATTTAATGTACGGTTTACTGTGGGATTTGTTTTCTTTTTAGGATTACAACTTTGTTTTTTTATATTAAAA
Organism: Amphipoea oculea; assembly: GCA_945859645.1. NCBI lineage: Eukaryota > Metazoa > Arthropoda > Insecta > Lepidoptera > Noctuidae > Amphipoea > Amphipoea oculea. The sequence goes on along the minus strand of OX243864.1, from coordinate 17,002,838 downwards.
ATCTGTTTGAATTATTTTTCCAATCACTTTTTTTTACTGCATATGTTTATTCGTTTAAGTAATAAGTAGTGCCATAATTAGTTTTGTTATTTTTGTTTAATTTTATGATTAATTTTTTCTGATATTTTATTGAGGAGAGTTCACGACGCACGGCATTCCAAACAAATATTCTCATGTTTCGAAATGAATGAACCGATTTTAGAGAAACTTCATACGCAGGATACTTAGTAAAATGCTTGTTACTTGAGTAAAATATTTTGTTTGATAATAAATAAAGATTTTTTTTTCACTGTTTTTTTTTTCTAAAACACATACCTACCCTAAATAAATACTTATCTACCCTAAGTACTCTACATGTTAATTAAATTAAACTCCATATTTATGCGTCTCACGTGTTTGCATAAATGCACCCTTATGTTCTTTTGTGTGACACATATTCTTTTGTGTTACAGATATTGTAATATTCCATTGTGTTTCTTTTGTGTGATGTACATTTTTTTTGATATTCACTCATATTCCTAACAAATTTACCATAGAAGTTTATGATTCCTAAAAACGATCTTAACTCTGTTATGTTTGTCGGACGAGGAATATTAATTATTGCTTCCACCTTGGCCGGATCTGTTTTTATTCCCTCGTTATTAATAACATATCCCAAATATTTTACTTCTTTTACTAAGAACACACATTTGCTACTTTTTAACTTTAAACCGGAACGATGTAATCTACTAAATACTTGTTCTAATGCTTCTAAATGTTCTTTTTTGTTTTTCCCTCCTATTATCACGTCGTCAAGGAATATTTCTACGTTAGGAATCCCTTTCAACAAATTGCACATGATTCGCTGAAATATTCCTGGACTTGATGATAGACCGTATACCAATCGATTATACCTATAAAGACCCCTATGTGTATTTATTACTGTATACTCCTTAGAATCATCGAGTTCTATTTGATTATAGGCTTGGCTTAAGTCTATTTTTGAAAAATAATTTGCTCCACTAAGCTTGACTATTAAATCCTCGATTCTAGGCAATGGATAGCGATCAGTAAGTAAGACGGGGTTCACGGTTGCCTTATAATCGGCACAGATTCTCAGAGACCCGTCAGGTTTATTTACCGGTACAAGCGGCGAGGCCCAGTCGGAACAGTCAACGGGCCCGATGATGCCGTCGCGCAGCATGGCGTCCAGCTCGGCGTCGAGCCGCCCGAGCAGCGCGTATGGCACGGGCCGCGCGCGGTGGAACACCGGCGTCGCGCCGTCACGCACGCGCAGCGTTGCCTTGCCCCCAGTGTACAGCCCCAACCCGCCGCTGAATAACTCCTTATACCTGTTTAACAGTACATTAATCTCATTAGACATGTTTACTTCTTGCCAACTTACATTGTTACAGTTGCTAAAAACGGGTATTTTTATTTTTAATTCTGTTAACCACTGTCGGCCCAATAATGAAGTGGTACCTCCCCCAATTACAAATAATTCTAGTTGTTTACTACAATCCCCGTAAACTACCATTGGTTGGAACATTCCTAGGGGTTTAACTTTTGAGCCATCATAAAAGTTTAATCACAGAATACTTAAAGTACTACGTACAGAAAGGACACTCCCTTCCCCGCACTAACATCAGTTACCGCACCTCACCCCGCACTTCGATGTGTTCGTCGCCTGCTCTTTAACAATGGCGCTCGCATACACAAGAACCGCAGCGCTGTACCTACCTACTGCTGACACGAACACATTATTTTTTAAAGTTTTATATTTTGTGTTAATCACGATGGTTAAGTATATTGTGCATTATTTGGATGCTTATCTTCATCGAGGAACGATAAATACAGGAGTTTCTTTCGGTTCCCGAAACATGAAAGAAGGTAAGGAACAGCAACTCAAATGTCCTTTAAACCCATAAAAAATAAAAGCTAGTATATTACAGACAAACAAGCCAGTGTTGTGATAATTTATTTTCATAATTTTCTCTATTATTCATTTATTTTCCAAGTTTTCTTCGTTTTAGAACAATTAAAACTTCCGTAATATTAACATACCAACTATTGAATTATTGCTCTCTCTCTTTATTGTCTTAGTTATGTCTCTTTCTTTCACGTTCTATTCGTTCTTCGACTTGAAAAGTAATACAATAGAAATGTTATTAATTAGATTTCTGTGAGTACCTAGTGTCGCGGCGCGCGGCGCCCCATTGTTGCATACGTTCGGGCAGCGCCGCCGCTGGCCGAGTACAGTACTGCCAGCCAACCCTACTAGATTTCACGCACACATTTACACGTATACAAACGTCATTTGTCAATGTAGTGGTAGTAGGTAATTATTTTGCGAGCGTTGTATGGAGTGTCCGGGGTGTGGTTTAATACTAAATTACTAGGTTGTAATTTATTAGCACTGAAACACTTTTTATACATTGCTTCACTAATGCACGATACCGCGGTACCAGTATCGACCTCCATAGGAATAGTAACGTTATCAATACATATGGGCAACTTTACCGCTCTGTACTCGTTCAAGCACAGATGATGAAATTCCTCTTCTGGTTGATGTTCACACGCATCCGCGTGGTACGCTGCCGAATGCCTGGGACCTGTGCCTTTGCCTGCGTTCGTAGCCCTGTCCGGGCACACGCGTCGCAGATGTCCCTGGTGCCTGCAGCTGCTGCATACGTAGTTACGAAAACGACACTCAGAATATGAATGTTCCGTCGCTCCGCACCCCGTACAGCTCAACACCCGGTGGCCACTGCTTGCACCGCCGGCGCCGCGGCCGCCAGCTTGCGCCCGCAAGCTGGTCGCAGGGCTGTGCCGCGCCCCCGCCGCTGTCGCCGCACCGCGGCCGCCGCGCGCGCCCCGCGGCGCCCGCTGTCCCGCACCGCCGCCATCTCGGCTGCTGCCAAGCGCGTGCACCGCCTGCTCCGGCAGTGCCCCGCTTCCTGTTACGTCACCTCCGCCGCCCAGCGCCTTCGACTCCACCGCGGCCGCGTCCCGTTCCGCCGCTTCTAATGAACTCGCCAACCTTACCGCGTCGGTATACGATATTGTGTCGGCTTCCGCGAAAAGTCGTTGACGAATTATGTCACTCCTTAGGCCGCAGACGAACTGATCCCGCAAATTCTCGTTCAACCCATCTTTGAATTTGCAATGTCGTGACAGTTTCTTGAGCTCGGCTACGTACGCAGCTACGTTTTCCTCGCTAGCCTGTCTCCGTTGCCGAAACCGATAACGTTCTGCTAGTACCGATGGCGTTGGTTCCAGATGTTGACTTAATAGCTCGACCGCTCTGTTATACTTTAATTCCGCTGGCTTTTTGGGACTTGCAAGATTACACAACAATTCGTACGCCTCGTCACCCATGACGGCTATTAGTGTAGGTAATTTCGTCTCGTCATCGATTTTATTTACTTTAAAGTACCTACATGTCTAACCGGTCCACATACACTGACCACGTGCCGGACTTTACGTCGAATTCTTTTATTTTTCCTATCGACATCGTATTTTCTGTTCGTACACTCGCGACTGATCGGAAATATGCACTATACAATACGAATCACACGCGAAATTGTTCTAATTTTTCAATCCTCGTCGCCACTGTAATGTTTGAGGGATATTCAATAAAAGTCGAGCGTTCCACACCAGAGCTATATTCCAACAGAACCAAGTCACACTTCCATCTACCGACATACTCACAAAACTAATTATTATAAATGTACCTACATTACAGTCCCATAGTAAAAGTTGTTCATAATGATGAGTATAATCTCCCATTTCGATTTGTCGCATGTGTTCAATTTCATCCTGTATTTATAAATGATTAAAAATATCCTTATTCAATACTGTTGTTATTTTTTTATCTGAGCCTTTCTCCCGGTCCTGTAAATGTAACAATTTTATTGCTAGACTCATATACGAAGAGGACTTGAGTGCGAATCGCCGCATAAAAAGGACTCGAGCCCACAGAGACTCGAGCTCTCATGTAACATTCAAGAATTCGTAGAGAATTTAGTTCTCTAGTCTTGGAGTCCTATTTTTATGAGTCGAGTCTTGTAATTCTTCATCCGAGTCCGTTTATATAGGACTCGAAGACTCGAGTTCTTTGCAACACTACCTTATATACATTACAGCCATAGACAACAGGGCAAAAAAACTGGATTAATTTTCTAAGGTTTTGCTCGTCCTTTGCATAAAGGGGCCCCAATCTCGGTAGTGAACAATTACCACCTACCCCCCTATGCATAGCATTGGAAACGTGGTCTTAAATATCTATAGGTCATGCATGATAGAACCTACCGCACCTAAGACCGCCGGCACGGCCGAAACCAAGAACGTGCGACGACGTCCAACCTTCTCGTTCAACACCTGCCCGAAGTAGCACCCGAGAAGCGCCCCTGCTGAGCCCAGGGACACCACCCACGATATCTGCGTCTTGTGCTATAGTTAGCGCCACGAAAGATGAGACTTGACCCCGCGTCCCGCGCTCTTTCCGCCGCCGCCCCTATGACGTCCGGTCCCGTCCCGCGCTCAGGGGGCCTACCACCATCTTTAACAAAACAATCTTATTTCAAGAGAGTTTTGTTTCAACCTTATAATAACAATGCTCATATTCGTACCATGACCCTAACCGTTCCATATTGTTTCATTCCTGCTTAGTGCTGGGAAAGAACGAACAATTTGTCTATTGATTACTTTAATAGAAAAGAAACATCGCTATATGAACTGTATAGCGCTATCTCTTTCAAACGTTTGGTCCGATTCGTTTTTATGAGTTGATCTTGAAGCCAAATATAATATTAATTTTCAAAAGAAAACATAATTTGTATGCCCTCATACCGCTAAAGATACCTAAGGCGCCCGCGCCTCGTCGCCGCGCCGCCCGCCTCGACTCTAGCTCGTGTGGGCGACGCGCCTAAAATCGTGTACTGCGCAAGTCAAACCACGTGGTGTGAACTGGTGTGTCAAGTCTAAATTATATTTTTGTTTTGATTCTAATGAATAGGCGGAATTTATATTAAATAAAAAATAAGTTTAAAACTAAAACCCGACTACTGGAAAGGATGACACAAGAAAGTACTTTCCCGTGGTCGCATGCTAACATAGCTTATAATATCGTCGGTTCAAAGGTAAAACCCACTAAGTGACATTTTGACCCAAAATGAGATTTTACTACTTTTGCTTCTATACAGAGAAAATCTACGATAAGAAAAAATCACTATGTGCGTATTGTGCTCCCTAAATGTGTTAGTACCGCAGTACTTTAAGTATTCTGTGGTTAGTACCAGTGGCGTAGTGTGCCTTGGCGGGGCCCCGTATAAAAATTTGTTTGGGGGCCCTTAGGAAGGGAAGAAGAAGAAGAAGAAGGATTTCTCACAAAAGAAAAAAAAATGTTTGCATAAAATTAAAAGAAATATTTATTCATCATAATTATCTGTCACTTTTTCCAAAATTGTTTACAAACAATTCAAATTAAATGTACACTCTCCTTGCCTTTTTTCGGCAAACTGATTTATTAAATCATGTATAGCAAATTTTTTTTTTTTGACTTTTGCCATTTGTGAAATAAAAAAAAAAATTACGCACGTTGGGGGCCCCCGTGGCCCGGGGGCCCCGTATAATTGATACGGCAGATACGGCGGTAGCTACGCCCCTGGTTAGTACAGCGGCATGCGACCACGGGAAGGTACTCTCTTGTTTTATTCCTTTTCAGTAGTCGGGTTTAAGTTTTGAACTTATTTCTTTTCTTAATAAATTCGAATGCTGAAAGTTGATGTAAAATCCTGAATTTCATGTCGTAATTCGCAACATACCGTCGAGTCAGCTGATATGTCATAAAGTAAAAATTTTGTGGCTGTAGGTACAATTCCAATTCGACTGATTGCAGCTTAGGTTTTTTGTGTCATAAAATGATCAATGGTTAGAAAGTAGGACGACAATCAATAATTTTCCTTTGTTATTAATAAGACTTCGTAGAAATGAAACCACAATAAATCCCTCAGCAGTATTGGAACATCAATCAGTCAGTTGTTACAAAAACAGGTCAAAGAAAAGATTTTTTAAAATAAAATATCACTCATCGATAAACATTAAATTCAACCTTAACACTCAATTAAAATAAATATTTATAGTGAAGATTAATGTAGGTACCCAATAACATAATACACGACATTGATATACCTATCATATATATACAGGGTGTCCCAAAACTCAACGTCAAGCCGAAACGGGGTGACAGGATTGATCATAACCATCACGAGAAAAATCTGAAAAAAAATCTATCCCATGCAGTTTGAAAATTATGGGCATTTTAAGAAAAACCTAGAAATTTGATCAAACTGTACCATTTTTCGGTTATTGTGGTTATTATTTTTTATTTTTGTTCATTTGAACTTTAGAAACGTAATCCTAAATAACATTTCTAGAATCCCAATAAAAAATAATGACACAATTGCCTTAAGTTCCCGAGAATTGAGACTATTTGTTAAACTACGAATTTAAAATTTTCAAGATTCGTCGACTTTGACAGGCCCTCCTATAAAAAAAATGTACTAGAGTGCCTTGGCAAGTAGCATTAAAAGTTGGCGCATTTAATCAGAATTCTAAAATGGTACAATACTTGTTAGTTCCATACAATAGAAAAGAGTAAAAAAATTAAAACCTCAAGTAACCCGATTTTTGCTATCAGATTTTACTCAGTTAAAATGTTTTTAATTCGCACAAGCTCTAGGTAGGTTCTTAATTTTAAGACAAAATGATGAGAGAGATGGATAATGGGTATGTTTGCCATGAGTGAGCGAGACAGATAGTGACGCCACGCATTGAGACGGAGATGCGTCGTTTAAACGAGTGCGAATGAAACAGATAGATGCTATGGCATCTATCTGTTTCATTCGCACTAGTTTCAGCCAAGCAAATGGCTACGCTACCAGTCCGACACCAACCAGTTAGTACGTTTCGCTCATTCGTCTACTGCGCACGTTCGTATTCGCTTGTGTTGATTTAGTACTGACAACTTTGGCTTCTCTTTTTGGACTTGAATCTTTGTGAATTGGACTTGTTGATAACATACCGGCAACTTTGGCTTCTCTCTGGACTTTTGTGTTGGCATCCTTTTTATCTACCATGCCTACGCGCTACACTTCACAAGAATATGCGAACATGCACCTCATTTATGGGGAATGCAGATGCAACGCAAGTGCTGCCGCTAGACTTTATCGTGAAAGATATCCAAATTTAGAGCGCTACCCGGATCACCGCGTGTTTGTTAATGTGCACCGTTCACTCACAGAGGGCGGCCATTTCCCGAATCAAATACAGGCTGGAGGTAGACCTGTGTTTCCTTTCCAGGAAGAAGTATTGCAAGAGGTCGCACGTGACCGAAGTATTTCCGTACGTGGAATTGAAGAAAGAACGGGAATACCGAAAAGCACTGCTCATCGTATTTTACAAAGAGCCGAAATGCATCCGTTTCACGTACAACGAGTTCAAAGTCTTCTACCTCGAGATTATCAGGAAAGGATTTCTTTTTGTAGAACAATGCTACAGAGGCATAATGAGAATCCCCAATTCATCCAAAAAATTATCTGGTCAGATGAATCGACATTTAAAAAAGATGGTTACATGAACTTGCACAATTATCACGAGTGGCATGTGGAGAATCCACATTTAATGCGAGAAGATAGATCCCAGTATCGTTTTAAAGTAAACCTGTGGACCGGAATTTTAAACGGTAAAATTATTGGGCCTATTGAACTGCCTGAGAACTTGAATGGAACTAATTACCTACATTTTTTAAGAGAAGATTTACCAACCCTGTTAGAGGACGTACCACTAGCAGATCTTCGCGACATGTGGTTTCAACAAGATGGCTGCCCAGCGCATTTCGCAGTGCAAGTAACAGATTTCCTTGACCAGGAATATCCGGGAAGGTGGATTGGACGTTCGGGCACTATCTCGTGGCCCGCCCGTTCACCAGATTTAAATCCCCTGGATTTTTTCTATTGGGGAGTTCTCAAAGAAAAAGTTTACTCAAAGCCCATTGAGAACGTAGCCGACCTGCGTGAACGCATTTCTCAAGCAGCTGAGGCGATCAACTCTCGAAGATATGCCCGACTAATAAGTAGATCTTTTTTAAGAAGATGTAGGGCTTGTATTGAGGCTGATGGTAAACAATTTGAACATTTATTGTAATAAAAAACGTTATTTCTCTATCATCAGACTTTTATTCCAACAAACCTAATTATTTTACTAATTTTACTAACTTTTTTTCACTTTGGTAAAAGTGGCGTCACTATCTGTCTCGCTCACTCATGGCGAACATACCCATTATCCATCTCTCTCATCATTTTGTCTTAAAATTAAGAACCTACCTAGAGCTTGTGTGTATTAAAAACATTTTAACTGAGTAAAATGAGATAGCAAAAATCGGGTTACTTGAGGTTTTAATTTTTTTACTCTTTTCTATTGTATGGAACTAACAAGTATTGTACCATTTTAGAATTCTGATTAAATGCGCCAACTTTTAATGCCACTTGCCAAGGCACTCTAGTACATTTTTTTTATAGGAGGGCCTGTCAAAGTCGACGAATCTTGAAAATTTTAAATTCGTAGTTAACAAATAGTCTCAATTCTCGGAAACTTGAGGCAATTGTGTCATTATTTTTTATTGGGATTCTAGAAATGTTATTTAGGATTACGTTTCCAAAGTTCAAATGAACAAAAATAAAAAAGAATAACCACAATAACCGAAAAATGGTACAGTTTGATCAAATTTCTAGGTTTTTCTTAAAATGCCCATAATTTTTAAACTGCATGGGATAGATTTTTTTTCAGATTTTTCTCGTGATGGTTATGATCAATCCTGTCACCCCGTTTCGGCTTGACGTTGAGTTTTGGGACACCCTGTATATACAGGGTGTCCGGAGGGGCCATTGTACTTATCATTATGAACAACTATTATTTTTTTTGAACAGAAAATGTGAACGCTTTTTAGGGATCACACACGAGAAACGAGAGATAATTGTTACGGATCTCTTGCGAAAGCTTCTGCCCGCGACTTCGTCCGCGTGAAATTCGTACTTTCCTCTAAAAATTTCGAAAATGTATGTAGGTATGATCTTTATCATTTATTTAGACAACTAAGTATTCGGGCGAATTTTTAAGTGTATAGATCAAAGGAATCAGATTTTTCAAATAAACTGTATCCCCGCTTCTCACCCCCACAGGGGTGGAATTTTCAAAAATCGTTTGGGATGTGTTCATTACTTGACTCAAAGATTATTTACACCAATTTTTGAGTTAATCAAACCACGCAGTAAAATCCTCCCCTGTATAATTAACTATATACCTACCCCTTTTCACCCCGTTAAGGGTAGATTTTCGAAAAACCCTGATGCACGTTATTCTTTATTTTTTGTCTTAAGTATAAATACAGAGTTTCGAGTTATCGGACCGCGCGTTAAAATTCTTCCATAGAAATTCCGACGCCCCCAATCCCCCGTTAGGGGTAGTTTAGAAAAACAAAAAATGCCAAACTTCATAATTTACTTGTATAAGTATTTGTACCGTAAGATTTTTCATATACACTGTATTCCCGCTTTTCACCCTATAGGGGTAGAATTTCGAAAAATTGTTTGGGGTGTGTTCATTACTTGACTTAAAGATTATTTATACGAATTCTTAAGTTAATCAAGCCACGCATTAAAATCTTTCCCTCTATAATTAACTGCCCCTTTTCACCCCATAATGCGTAGATTTTCGGAAAACCCTGATACACGTTATTCTTTATTTGTGGTCTTAAGTATAAATACCGAGTTTCGAGGTAATCGGACCACGCGTTAAAATTTTGACACCCCCAACCCCAATCCTCCTTTAAGGGCTAGTTTATAAAAACAAAAAATGCCAGACTTTATAATTTATTTAGATAAATGTTCGTACCAAGTTTCAAGTTTATTAACCAAATGAATAAGATTTTTCATATAAACCGTATTCCCGCTTTTCACCCCTACATGGGTCGAATTATGAAAAATTTTCCAGCTAATCAAGCCACACAGTAAAATATGCCCTTGCAAAATTAACAACCCCTTTTCACACAGTTAGGGGTAGATTTTCGAAAAACCCTGATACAGGTTATTCTTTATTTTTAGTCCTTAGTATTAATACTGACTGAGTTTCGAGTTGATCGGACAGCGCGTTGAAATTCTTCCAAAGAAATTTTGACACCCCCCAATACCTCTTTAGGTTTGAAATGAGTTTAGAAAAACGAAAAATGCCAAACTTCATAATTTACTTAGATAAGTATTCGTGCCAAGGTTCAAGGTTTTTAACTCAAGGAATAAGATTTTTCATACAAACAAAATCCCCCCTTTTCACCCCCTTTAAGGTTGAATTTCCAAAAACCCCTTCTTATTCGATACTTATACTTTACAAAGAATACACCCTCCAAAATTCAAGTCCCTATCACCAGCGGTTTAGGCTGTGCGTTGATATCTCAGTCAGGTCGTTCATCCCCCGTTAAGGGTGAAATTATCAAAAACGCTGAAACACGTATAAATTATTTTTCAATCGTTAGCCTAAATACAAAATTTGAAGATCCTAACTTTTAAACTGACAGACTTTCATACACAACTTAATCCCCCTTTTTAACCCTTTGGGGGTAGAATTATCAAAAACGCTGAGACACATGTAAATTAATTTTCAATCGTCAGCCGAAACACAAAATTTGAAGATCCTAACTTTAAAACTGACGGACTTTCATACAAACTTTCATCCCCTATTTAACTCCCTTAGGGGTTGAATTTCAAAAAATCCTTCCTTATTCCTTGTCTACATCATAAAAGGAACCATCGTGTAAAACTTCAGCTTTCTAGGTCCAAGGGTTTGGGCTGGGCGTTGATGAGTCAGTCAGGTCGTTCATCCCCCGTTAGGGGTGAAATTGTCAAAAACGCTGAAACACGTGTAAATTAATTTTCAATCGTTAGCCTAAATACAAAATTTGAAGATCCTAACTTTTAAACTGACAGACTTTCATACACAACTTAATCCCCCTTTTTAACCCTTTGGGGGTAGAATTATCAAAAACGCTGAGACACGTATAAATTAATTTTCAATCGTCAGCCGAAACACAAAATTTGAAGATCCTAACTTTAAAACTGACGGACTTTCATACAAACTTTCATCCCCTATTTAACTCCCTTAGGGGTTGAATTTCAGAAAATCCTTCCTTATTCCTGGTCTACATCATAAAAGGAACCATCGTGTAAAATTTCAGCTTTCTAGGTTTAAGGGTTTGGGCTGGGCGTTGATGAGTCAGTCAGGTCGTTCATCCCCCGTTAGGGGTGACATTATCAAAAACGCTGAAATACGTATAAACTATTTTTCAATTGTTAGCCTAAATACAAAATTTGAAGATCCTAACTTTTAAACTGACAGACTTTCATACACAACTTAATCCCCCTTTTTAACCCTTTGGGGGTAGAATTATCAAAAACGCTGAGACACGTATAAATTATTTTCAATCGTCAGCCGAAACACAAAATTTGAAGATCCTAACTTTAAAACTGACGGACTTTCATACAAAGTTTCATCCCCTATTTAACTCCCTTAGGGGTTGAATTTCAAAAAATCCTTCCTTATTCCTGGTCTACATCATAAAAGGAACCATCGTGTAAAACTTCAGCTTTCTAGGTCTAAGGGTTTGGGCTGGGCGTTGATGAGTCAGTCATTTCGTTCATCCCCCGTTAGGGGTGAAATGATCAAAAACGCTGAAACACGTATAAATTAATTTTCAATCGTTAGCCTAAATACAAAATTTGAAGATCCTGACTTTTAAACTGACAGACTTTCATACACAACTTAATCCCCTTTTTTAACCCTTTGGGGGTAGAATTATCAAAAACGCTGAGACACGTATAAATTATTTTCAATCGTCAGCCGAAACACAAAATTTGAAGATCCTAACTTTAAAACTGACGGACTTTCATACAAACTTTCATCCCCTATTTAACTCCCTTAGGGGTTGAATTTCAGAAAATCCTTCCTTATTCCTGGTCTACATCATAAAAGGAACCATCGTGTAAAATTTCAGCTTTCTAGGTCCAAGGGTTGGGGCTGGGCGTTGATAAGTCAGTCAGGTCGTTCATCCCCCGTTAGGGGTGAAATTATCAAAAACGCTGAAACACGTATGAATTAATTTTCAATCGTTAGCCTAAATACAAAATTTGAAGATCCTAACTTTTAAACTGACAGATTTTCATACACAACTTAATCCCCCTTTTTAACCCTTTGGGGGTAGAAGTATCAAAAACGCTGAGACACGTATAAATTAATTTTCAATCGTCAGCCGAAACACAAAATTTGAAGATCCTAACTTTAAAACTGACGGACTTTCATACAAACTTTCATCCCCTATTTAACTCCCTTAGGGGTTGAATTTCAAAAATCCTTCCTTATTCCTGGTCTACATCATAAAAGGAACCATCGTGTAAAACTTCAGCTTTCTAGGTCTAAGGGTTTGGGCTGGGCGTTGATGAGTCAGTCAGTCAGTCAGTCAGTCAGGCCTTTTGTTTTTATTTATATAGATTTAATTATTTTGGGGCTTATTTCAGTAATACTTATATTTTTGAAATGTGCTAATTAAGCCCTTGCATTTGATACCCAACACGGTATACTTTTTTTATCATGACTATATCCGCTAGAGGGCGCCACATTCAATTTAATGTGACGTCATATAGCCTATAACCAGCGGACGATCAAGACGCTTCCAAAGATACCTCATTTGTCCAATTATGTTAAGTAGTTTAGAAGTTATGAGGGAACACACAACACACATAAAAACGCGCCTATGTTGTACAGTCACGTCTAAAAGTATGTATACACTTGGCAATTTTCAATTGCGATTTTTTCGTGAAATAACGAATGCAACGTTGAAATACGACACTTAACATAAACCTATGGGTTCGAAAATACTATTTTCGTAATAACATAAAATTTCATTCAAAAATAAAGGAGAAAATCGCCTTTGAATAAAGCCAAGTGTATACATAGTTTTAGACGTGACTGTACAGCTACTAACCAATGACTATAGGTAACAACCTTTTAATTCTTTTTGCTACTAACACTTTGGTGAGATCTTTCCATTGGTAAAACTACTTATTGGGTTTTAGGGCAGATTCGCCCAACCTCCTTTGCGCCCTAAATATGAAAGATTTACTGGCCTTAACATGAGATTTTTATCCAACTCTCTTCAATTAACTCACATTCATAAGATTTTATGGGTAGCATAATAAATACTTAGGTACGTAATCATCAATTATGAGTGTCGACATACCTACGTCATTCTTGGGTGCGACATAGGTACCTACGTCATTCTTGGGTCCGATGGGACCCGTTACCGAGCCGTCGGAGGTTCGTGTGTTCGGGTCAAATCGGGAGAGCTTCCGAACTATACGGTTAATTCTACAGGATGAAATTGAAAACATGCGACAAATCGAAATGGGAGATTGTACTCATCATTATGAACAACTTTTACTATGGGACCCAACCTGAAATCGCGAAAAAAAAATCAGCTGTTCCCTACATTTTGACGAGCTATGCGAACATAAATGTAGGGAACAGCTGATTTTTTTTTTTTCGGCCATGCCACTGCTGCACCAGTGAATGTAAACGCGAACGCAGCTGAAGTTTAAAAAATAACTTTAGGACTATTTAGAACATATTTTATTTCAAAAATTCGCGCTATAATAGTTATTTGTTATACAAGAGTGCAAAGTTGCTTTTTAACTGCGTGTTCAATTTTGATGACCGAGCAAGCGAAGGATTCAAAATTAGAATCCTGAGCGTTAGCGAGGGAATCAAAAGAGCACGAGGTGAAAAATCTTTGCACTCGAGTGCAACACGTAACTTTTCATTCCACCTCAGCGAGGAAATGACTAAATGCAAAAAAAAAACGTTTACAATCACAAGATAGGTACACTTTTATTTCAGTTTAGGTATTAATTACTACATTATGACAGGTAAGTACCTATTACAGAATAATCTTTAAATTATAACAAAATAATACTAAGGTATAATTAAGAAAATTTTAAAGTAACGTTGCTACAGTTATTTAAATTGAGTGTAATATTTTTGTTTGGTACTGTAATATTGGTGTTAGTCACTTGTGTACTGTTTTTCGGTAAACTATCTGTCATACTTAATAGTTGTACCCAGTGACGGATTAAGACTACTTGATGCCCTAAGCAATCCACGCCTGTGGGCCCCCCTATCCGTATGTCAAGTAGAATCGGTCTTTAAACCTTTGCCGCCTAAAAACATTAGTTTTTTGTAAAATAAGATGATGAATTGTACCGTTTATTTTCGTTGGATCCCACTTTTGAATCCCATTTTTTAGGTATTAACGATGGATCCCGTTTGCTATTTCCGTTGAATCCCATGTTATAACAACATGTGTACATTTCAAAAGAAAAGTGATTTACCTTTATCAAACACTAGCTTCTGCCCGCGACTTCGTTCGCGTGGAAGTCGTAAGACACTACAATATTGTAAAGTAACAGCCGCATTTTATAAAACATATATCCCTGTACACTTGTACGTTTGTAGTTTTGGTCTCAGCAGCCAAAATATAATAGAGAGTTAGGACTACTGGTGACGCGGTAGCAAGCGACATATAGGTACTTAAACTTATAAACTAAACTGATAAATTTTTGTTTAATAACGTGTTATTTAACAAGCAATTCATTTTATCTCATAAAACAACGTTTGGAATAAAAACGTTTTACATATTGACTTATCATTACGCAATTTCCTAAAAATGAAACTCATTCTTTCATCGACTTGCGCTAATAGAAAAAAAGAGATTATTTTTAGTGAATTACCCGGAACCGAACTAGTTAGATTAGGTTAATTATTAAAAAAAAAACAATGTTAGGTTAGGTTAAAACTGTGACCCCTACGCACGAGCCGAGCGAGCGAAGCGAGCGGTGCCGCGGTAGCGGCCGGCGAGTGCCAGAAACGACTAGATTATATAGAAAATGAGTTGTTTGTGAAATAAATAGTATACGAAACGTTGGTTGTAAACTAAAAATTTGTCAACGGAGTTTTGGTGAAACATTAGTGACCCCCTCATTTTATTATAAACAATTTTGTTGTTGAAAGTACCCGCATTCAGATTTTTTTAAGCATTCGGGATCCAACGGAAATACTTTACGGGATTCAACGACAATAAAACGTACCTAATTATCTTGCATTTTTTAAATTCGGGATCCAACGGAAATACATAATAATGTTTTGCGGGATCCAACGCCACAAATATTAAACTGGGATTCAAAAGCGGGATCCAACGAAAATAAATCGCCAGGCGGGGCGGGGGGCCCGCGGGAAGGGGTGGTTTGTGATTGGCTGATCGCAATTCCGGTACATTCGAATTGCCGAATACACTAGCGGGCAGCAAGTGGGCAAGCGGGAGCGGGGTTATGACTAGGTCGGACTCTATGTCAACTTAAAACGCGCGAATTTTCAAATTAGTCCTAGAAACTTTTTTTGGTGTGGTTTTTGGTGACGTGGAAGTGAGACGTGATGCCCTAGGGACGGATTTTTTTTGTGCTTCTTCTGGTGCCCCCCCAGACGTGATGCCCTAGGCAATTGCTTAATTTGATTAAGGGTTAATCCGTCACTGGTTGTACCGATTCATCGGATTCCCTTGGCGTGAATGTTGGAGAGAGAGGGAGATGGTTAGGTGTTTCATAACGGCTTATTTTTGATGTAGAAGGGCCAGTCCAAAGATCCGATTGAGGCTCTTTCAGTGTAATGGCTCCTACGATGCCTTCACATATTTTAGACTTATTTTGGATGGAATCCTCTATGTATCCCTCTACAACTGCATTGGACTTCCAGCCTCCGTGGCGCTTAAGGGACAGGAGATCAGCTCCGGAATCAGCCAAAAGTGTGGCTGAAGTTCGTCGGAAACAATGACCCGTGTACAACAGGGGTTCTGGAAGTTCAAGAAATGTTGCTATTTCTCGTGGGATACTGCCAATTTTATTAGTACCCATAGGCTGTCTAACACACTTTCCATTGCGATACTGTAGAAAAAATCGATTGATTGGAGTGTTAGGCGGGCGTAAGGCTTGATATTTCTCAACAATCGTTACGTATTCCTTGCGAATGACGAAGTTGCGGTCTCTTTTTGTCTTTGTATTAGGTAAATTAATTAATAGTAAGTCATCTGAATGTTTCTCAATGTTTTTGACATTAAGTTGTGTTAGTTCATTAGTTCGACATGCTCCGTTTATTCCAATAATAAGAACAACCTGTAACGTAAAGAGTATTGTAGTAGATAAATGAATAAAATTGATATGAACGCATAATTATGCCTATCAACATCTACTAAGTATACTATTTAATTGAGATTAATATACTTAAGTAGATACTGAATGTGCAACTGACTTACTTTTGCCGCCAAATATACGGAATCGGGTGCTTCGTTAAGAAACTTTTCAATATCAGATACTGTGAAAACCTTCGATTTTTTTGGTTGATGACCAGATGAGGCTCTTTTTAAAAATGCCACTAAGGTAGAGGAACCAATCATGGACGGTTTAAGAATGAAAACGGTGTTTATTAGCATTTATTGGTTCTATTCTTTTGGTATTGGAAGAAAAGGTTATATCCTTAAATAAAACATGCTTTTTATAATCGATATATTTGGCACAGTAAGTTCCTCCAAAGTTTACTTTTAAGATATTTTAAAAATGCAAGACCCCTTATCGAGGACCGATTATGAACAGTTAAATTCTTATAATGGACACCCATTCATAAACAGTACCTAGTCTTGGACACCTAGTGTTGAACACTATCTAGACTTGGACACCTAGAACATTTTAGTTATTTTCTTTTCTTGCTTTAGTTTTTCTCGTAATAACTGTTTTTCTGTTCTTTCTTTTGCACGTTTTTCTTATTCTTCTAACTTTTCTTTCTTTTTATTTTCTTTTTTTTTTTTACGTATTCTATGTAGGGGTCATTGGTGATAGCCGACGGCAGTCGTTCCTTGATACGGCGTTTTTTAGTCTCTGAGTCTCTGGTTCGGGCCGGTACAAGCCTCGTTTAAAAGGTGACGGAACGTCACCAATTGTCGTAGTTGTAGATGTGGATAAATTGGAAGGTAAATTGGTTTTAAGCGGTGTACTGGACGTGGTTGTGGCTGCAACTGCGTTGGAATCATCAGCAGTAGGCGGCACACTGGGGGTTTTTTGAGTTCTAAGCGGCGGTGTAGACATTGTTGATAAATCTGGTGAATAATCTCGTTTGGGTGCCATATTATCCGTGGTAATAAGAAAGTAGCGTTAAAGAGTGGAAGTTACTTTATAAATCACCAGTCATGAACACCCAATCTTGGACAGGGCTGTCCATCATTGGGTATGAATGTGATAATTACAAATTATTAAGATAAAAAGACTAGTCTCCCTTTACACAACCAGATAAAAACTAAACATATGAGAAACACAAAAATCCAATGTTGGACAGTGCTGTCCATGATTGGGTAAAGACACATTTAAGTTTCCAGTCATAAACACTTAAAAAAAAAAAAACTTATTTGAGAACTGGCGATGAGGTTTTTTGCAAACATGCTCTTCAGGTTAATGATGAATCATTAAATAAATAAAAAAACATTCACAATATAATGTAAAGTTTTGAAAATGTCAATATAGTAAGTGTACCTGCGTTACGATTCTTCTAATAAAACGATTTTTTTTTAAACCGGTTTCAGTTGCACTCACGTGACCGTAGATAATATAGAAACAATATGGCCATCAAATGTCAAAATAAAAAAATCTTGTCCGGATATATATAAAGTTCATAAAAAATGTGGCCATGGTAAAATAAAAGTTAGGGTTTGGTTAATTTTAGCATCTGGGTTTGAATATGTCCATTATTGGTACACTGTCCAAGACTGGTTCCATTACCTTAATTTAGGATAGGTATCGATATGTTTGTCTTTTTTCATCTTTATTGTTGCTTTTAGCATCGAATACGTACTCCATAGAGTGCTTGCTTTCTTGTTCTCGGATAATTCTATAAAATATGCCAGCAAAACGTTTTCTGAGAAAGTTTTGGCTCCTTTTGCTAGTCGCCACGTGTTGAACATATCGTACTGTTTTAAATACTTCTCGCGTGATTGTTGAGGGAGAAAGCTCATTTGCGCATTATTAACAGTTTCAGTCAATTCTGTTGGCGTCAAGCAAACTTCCTCGTCGCTAGAATCACTCATTTTAGTTTTTTCACTTGTTTTCAAGTTTCTTGTTTTTAATATAAGGTTTAACAATGACGTGAAAAAATGCCGCGTAAAGAACCGCGTACAAAGCAAATTGAAAAAAGAACACCAAGAAGGTTCCGAGTCTGAGTTTTTAACAAATTAAAAAAAAGTTGTATGATATATTCGGCACCATAGAGGTAGCAGTAAATAGGTTTAATGTTTTTTTTAATTCACAAACTTAGTGCACACGATGTTCTAAATTCAATTTACTTTATCCTCTAGAGAATAAAAACGGCTTTTCCACTCAGATATTGAAGATTAAAAATACTCTTTCCGAGATGGTGGGATGAAAATATTGTTTACTCACTGCTTATACCCGCCAAATATTGCACTTTTCTGTCTGGTTTTTCGGTCATTTCGTATTTTTTTAGAAACTTGGAAATGCTTAACTAAAAATTAGTTATTTCTTTAAACTGCTATTGCGAAACAAGTAATACAATTTCATATCTGAATTAATACGAAGCACCACAACGGCCACTCTCAACAATCAATTGCCATGGTTGCGCCGACGACGGCCGGTACGGTAGTAATTAAGACATGAGTGAGCGAGTAGCCGAGACTGATAAATAGAATCACAAAGTAGAATATCTAGACGCGCTCGATCTAGCACTCTTGACAAAACTTTTTATAACCATAATATCACGAGAGGGAAAGCAGTAAACTACAGGGTGTCTAGTGACCAGTGGCAGAATTCAAATTTGAATAATTGTAAAAAAAAATTACACCTCTAATACAAACAATGATTATTGTTTTTTGAAATCGAGCCTAGCACATGAACAATTTGTATTTTATACGGATGGAACTTGAGTTTTTTTTCGCATTAAGTCGATGAACGTGCACGAAGTTATACACATTTTCGTCCGTGGCTACCGCTGGTATAGGTCCTGGGCCCTAAGTCTGCTATTTTTTAAGAATTCATCATTCCAACACGATTCCATTGTCATTTTGCTAAAAGTTCGTAATCTGCAAATTCATAATGGTCGATCATTGGTCGGTCAGTGGTCTCGCAATGTAGTCGTAATAGAATCGTGGTAGAATGACATTGTCGTATTGCCATTATTATAAAACCCGTTAGTAGAAATGATTTTCGAAAAACTACTACTAAATTTAAACATTTATTCATGCCAGATTTCATTTATATATATTTTTACATATTATTTATTAGTGTTATATGCAATCTGAAGTAGATAGAAGTTCGTAAATAGCAAAAACATTAAATTTCTCAATAATATTTTATCTGTTTAGCTGTCAAAGTCAAATGTGACATTACTTCTGTTTTTAACCGACTTCTTATTTCTAACGGCCGGTGTTTTAGTTATTTATTTTCATTTGAGTGTTTCGACGCGGTCTAGCCATAAGGGGAATGAGTTCTTCGATTAAGCCCCTTACTGAGTCCTTTCCAAGGCAAAACTTTTTTAAAAACTCCGCCTCGGGAATCGGGCTCGACGACGTCTTCTGCATTCCACCCGTCTTCTTTCTCTAGCATCCACTGCGTTGGCTAGCTCGAGAATATGTGCTAGTAGTGAATACATTTCTCATTTCCACAAACACGAAATAATAAGCAAACACTTTGTTACCGAGCTTAAAAAGCAATGACTGCACAATGACGTTCCAATGCATGGTAGGTCACTGGTCAAATGAACTGTCAAAATTTTAGCAGATTACCGCTTAGGTCAGTCACTCATTTGTCATTATGTACGAGATTACCATTCAATGCCATTTCTTTCAATGGAGTGTCAGTGGTTGACCATTGGAAAGTCATAATGACGCCATTATATTAATAGATTACCAAACTTGTCAAAATCAACAATTATGAAACCAATGATAGACCATTCTGACACTATTGTAATAGCAGACTTGAGCTGGGGCTGTTTAATGTTGATTCTGTAGGCCTGAACTTTGCTACCCAAGAATAAATAAGGTTGATCGTAATCGACAAATATCGTAACGAGTCGAGGACGTGTTTCAGTAAGCGAAAATGCACTGCAAATGTACGCCTCGATGGCAAAAGCGCGGTGCACTCCACTCCACCGCTCCATGGCAGCTAAAAAGTCCGCAGAGCTTACGCTTTCAACGATGCCCCCCGCGTCACTCTAACGTATTGCGTTCAGAAATTAACTGGACACCCTGTAGATCACAAAAAGACACATGATCTTTATTAACTATAACCACCATTTCAATCCTCAGGCCCTGCTAGCTGGCTGCGATCAGCATAGCTATTCACAACCGCTCGATACGCTTCCGTACCGAATCGAACATCAATCAATGTTATCATTGGAGTCCTCAAAACGCTGTTCACAAGTCCAAAACCCGAAATTATTCAGTTTAAATCAAATAGACGACCGCTTCTCCTTACGGCTGGTGGCAAGGCGAATCACATCGAAATGTGTCATTTTCGAGCCTGTCGGACGGTTGTGAATTACTATGCAGATCAAGTTCGGCTACGTATCTCGTACTCAAGTGCGCGACAACTCGCACCACGTCATCCTAGAATCCTAGGCACACAGCAGTTTAAGCCGCACGAGTTTGCCGCGGAAATCAACTTGTCTATAAACAATGCGTGGGGTATTCTACGGTGCATCATCGATATCTGCATGAAGCAGAAGGATGGTAAGTACTCGAATCATATTAATAGGAAAGAAAAATTTATTAGTTTCGTAGTAGTAGTAGTAGTGTGGAGGATTTATTTGAGCGAACGAGTGGTTACAAAATGGACTTTCCTGAAGTTTCTACGACCATTGACACATTTGACACCCTCTCGAAAAACCTGTCGATTTCACGTGCGTCTGTGTATATTCCTACTAACCAAAAGCTACCTACCGTAAGTAAAAAAGGCGGATGCAAAGTCCCGTTTGTATGCGGAGCCTACACAAAACTTAAATTGCTCGTGCGATAGCAGCCGATGTGCAGCCAACCTTAGACTACGCGTAACCGAGATATTAGTGGGATACAGTCCGTCCACATGCACGCATTTTACGCGCGTATTACGCGCATATTGTAGATACTCTTGGCGCCTTGTTGTGTTCTTATTACGCGAGTGCAACGCTTTATCTAGACATGATCTTACTCTACACTACACAGACTAAGATCCTGTCTAGATAAAGCGTCATTCATTCAAAAGTCGCATTCGAAACAGTGTCTCAATCAAACATCACACTTTCCAGGTAAATACCTAATCATGAAGGACCCCAACAAGCCTCTGATCCGCCTCTACGACATCCCCGACAACACGTTCGAATCGGACGCGTCAGAGGAAAGCGGCGACGAACAAGTCGACACTCCATTCTCACCACTTTACTCCTACGGGAACACCAAGAGGATTTAGATAAAAACTTTTTTACAAAAAAAAAAAAATCGTTTTTTGACATCGACTTCCGAAATTAAAGTTAGGTATTTATCACTTTGGAGTTTTCTTTTTTAAGTCGGTTGTTTTTTTTGTAAAAAAGTATAGTAAGTATTTTTCACTTTTTAGTTGTACCTACCCCACACAAATTCAATTAACACTAGTGCATTGAAGAATTGAAGACACCGACTAGAAGAATCAAAGGGGTTTGAATATTTTTGTATGGAGGGTGGCCCTAAGGTCGGCCGCCATTTTGATTTTTTTTTTCAGAATCGCGGTGCACAACAAAAGTTATATATTTAGATAGAGGACACTTATACAAACAAAAAATGTAATATAACATAATATCCTAAAGCGTCAGGTTTCGGAGTTATTCACCAAAATATAAGTCGAAAACAACAAGGATTTTTTTGTTTTTTTTTTCCCTCCAGGTAAGCATATTGAACTATTGAGGTAATAGAAACATTATGAAACCTTTATGGAGAAGAAACAAATGAAGAATAGACATTTTTAAATAAATAATTAAACACGGCAATTTCTAGTTCGTTTTTTAATCCCAGAGACTAATCTGACATTTAAGTCTTTTGTGTTTTCGTTTTTTTTTGTATAGAATTTCGACAACACACTTGTCAGATTAGTCTCTGGGATTAAAAAACTAACTATAAATTGCGGTGTTTAATTATTTATTTAAAAAATGTCTATTCTTCTTTTTTTTCTTCTCCATAAAGGTTTCATAACGTATCTATTACCTCAATAGTTCAATATGCTTACCTAGAGGAAAAAAAAACAAAAAAATCCTTGTTGTTTTCGACTTATATTTTGGTGAATTACTCCGAAACCTGACGCTTTAGGATATTATGTTACATTACATTTTTTGTTTGTATAAGTGTCTTCTATCTAAATATATAACTTTTGTTGCGCACCGCGATTCTAAAAAAAAATCAAAATGGCGGCTGATTTTAGGGCCAAAACCTTCAAACCCCTTTGCATAGAAATGCATATAACTTCGTACATAAGAATAACTACCTAATGTATTATATACTAAAACCTTCCTGAAAGTATGTAGGTCACATTAGTGAAAGAATGATCAAAATTGATTCATCAGTTTTTGAGAAAATCGCGGACATACAAACATACATACATACGGATCGAATACAGAACCTCCTTTTTTGAAGTCGGTTAAAAATACAACACATACCCGTACGTTATACTTTAAAGACATTACTTGTACTTCAAGGTAATTCCTTGTACTCGAAGGTCATCTCTTGTACTGTAAGGTCATCTCTTGTACTCCCAAGGTCATGCTTATTATTGTATAGCTGGTATTCTGCAAGTCTCTTACATCTTCCGATTGCGTTGCAATCTATATAAGGTCGCCATAATAATAATATAAGGTTTCAGGTAATTAATCAGTATGTATTTCATATTTATATTCAGCCGAATACAATTTTGTAGTCACATTTTGGTTTTTGTTTTGGACCCATTTTTTTAATAAGTATAAAAATTATTTTCGCATTAAAATAGTCTAAACTAACCTTACCCCGACCATAAGTTTGGAATACTTGTTATATTCATCTAGCTAAATACAAGTTTTTTTTAAACCTAGTTTTTCTACATCAAATATCTCGTACCGTAATAATAATTTTGTACTATCGGCTTATACATAACTAATACCAACATGTTAACAAAAATAATATGCTTAAAAATGCTAACTTATAGTAAACCTACAAAAAATATTTACGAAATGCCACTTCGAGTGTAAACTATTTGAAATGCTAAAATTACTGGCAGCTTATAATTTTACTCTATGCTTTTTCCGCTTTCCCGGTGTTTAGCGCCTGTTCCTCAGGCCGTTGGTCTTGAATATTATTCTGCACCTCTTCTAAAGTTTTGCCTTTCGTTTCTGGGACAAAGAAGTATATAAAGAACAGTCCCGCGTAGCCAACGACCGCGAAAGACCAGAAGACTACGTAATGGCCGCAGGCGTCCTTCACTTGTTGGTAACATTTTGTTACTAAGAAACTTAAGATACAGGCGAGCATAGTGGCTGTACTTGAAGCTACACCTTTCACATTTACTGGGAACAATTCTGCTTGAAGTACATAAGGTAAGTTCCCTACACCAACGGCATATAGCACATTAAAACTCAAGATGCCAACTAGAGGCATCCATGAGATATCTTGCGAAACTTCGGCGCTGACTTGGATAGCATCTTGTAGGAAGAAATACAGGCCAACTAGGGTCATGGCAAGAGATACTCCAAGACAAGATATGAACAGGAGAATTCTTCGACCGAACCATCTCGATAGGAATGTTGCACCAATTCCTGTAAATTACATTATTGTTTTTATAAGTCTTAAGTCCAAAATGCTGAAAAATACTATGTATTTAAGACCAGTGCAACCCTGACGTAGCGCAGCGAAAAAGACAGTCAGGCTTGCTTTTCTTTTCAAATTTATTTCAACGCCCGCAAAGTTGATTTAAGTTTAGCATTGAAAACGGCACTGCAGCAGGTTTGCCTCAACCTCAACACAGATAATACTTCTAGGGTTACCTGCTCCTAACTGTACGAATCCGTACACGATGCTAGCGATCGGGCCCGATACAAAGTTGCTATGTCTGAAGATTGGCTCCAAGTACGACTGTATGACGAGTATACCAGTCAAGTACTGCAACAGTTTCAACCCTGAAACAAAATAAATAATTGGATAAAAGTAATTGCGTATGAATTCGCCGCTAGAGGCGCTTGTGTAGCGTGAGATCTAATGTCAAATGTCACTGTTAGTGGGTGGGCTATGCGGGTTTATTTCTAATTAGAATAATGTTGTGAATATTTGGCAATGGCTGAGATTAATTATGGAATGACCATGATTAGAGTTACGGGTTAATGAATATCAGTGCTTTAAAAGCGGAGCTAAGAAAAAGAGGTGCAAAATTAAGCGGGCTGAAAGAACACTGTTTACAAACAAATTTATTGTTTTTTTTTTTTTTTTTTTTGTTTAAATATGATTTAAATGTACACTTTGTTTTCACGCCCGTAATAACACACTTTGAGAGCTATACTTCAGGACCTTACTAGACTCGACAGTGGCGCCAACTGGTGAGCACAAAACGGTAGCCCTAATTATTTTACCTCTGATTTAGCATCACAGTCAAAGTCACAGTTCTCGTTGTTATAAGGTTACTGGTAGGTTGCAGCTAGGTTGCTATCAGGATTAAAATAACTGTTATATTTGAAGATAAAGTCCGTTTTACGTCTGATTTTTATCATAGTGCCCTTTATTCTCTTCACCATGAGGTTTATTTCAGAGGTAAAATAACTGTAAATGGACTATAGGTTTTGTCTACTGCTTTTAGGGTTCCGCACCCAAATGGTAAAAGGGCACCCTAATGGTGCGACTCAGTCTGTCTGTCTGTCCGTCTGTCACAGCTGGATATCTCAAGAACTACCAATGCTATCAACTTGAAATTTGGAATAGTATTAGATGACGTTTGCCCAACTATTTTGCAAATAAGACAGAAATAAATATATATAATATAATGTATTGCAACAGGGACTGAAAGGGGGTCTGAAAAATTCGAAGTGGTAGCCCCACTTCGAATTTTTCAGACCCCCTTTCAGTAGGGTTCCTAGGGCATGTGGGGTATCATTGAAATAGCGCAGTTTGCACCAGGGTTGTTGCGAACATCAGCATCAGCATCCGCATTGATCGATGCTGATTATTAATGCTGAAGTTCGAGTCGTAACATGACCGCAGAGGGGGCGGGGATTATAGCACGTCACGGAAATACCTAGACTATGTAGTGGTACTACATATTATGTGCTACCACTAGGTATTTAATTACTAACTAATTATTACTAAACTAGTTACTTAGTTTGATTCAATTTTTTATTAAGTCACAAAATTATTGAACCAACCTATTATTTCAATACCAAGAAAAACTGTGCAACTTTTAGGTATAAATTCATAATGTTCACTGCTTTTTTAAGAAAATAATGTAAATCAGCATCAGCATCCGCTGATGTCAATGATAAAACATCAGCATCAGCATCCGCTGATGTGAAAAAAATATGCATCAGCAACAACCCTGGTTTGCACATTCTCAAACATTTTATCTTTTTTTTTAGGCCGTATAGTTTTCGACTTTTGATGAAATATGTAAAAAAATACCGCCCCCTAATCTCCGAAGTTTGTAAAGAGGAAAATCTGAAATAATTGTCTATGATAGAAGTTTGTGTAAAGATTACAGAAAAAATAAAACGATGACTCTAAATAGCACACTTTTTCAGAAATCATCAACAAAAGTTACTTTCGTTCCAATATCGGTCAAGAGATGGCGCTGACCTAAAACTGTAATATTCTACACCGCAGCGCGCAGTTTTAAAGTTCTCTTACGAATATAGGCCTCGCCGATGAAAATTTAAAGATATATGATGGTACGGAACACTCGGTGCGCGAGTCCGACTCGCTTTTGACCGGTTTTTTAATTCTAACATTGTGCTGAATTGCTGATACTGGTCGCAAATTAACCCTTAACGTTTTATGAACAGTCTGAGAATCTGAAAGAAAACTTGAATAGCAGTTTCAAACTCCCTGGTAACAGTCATCATCATCATCATTTCAGCCGAAAGACGTCCACTGCTGGACATAGGCCTCCCCCAAGCACCTCCACTTCGACCGGTTCTGTGCTTCTCGCATCCAACGGGTTCCTGCGGCCTTCAAAAGGTCGTTGGTCCACCTTGTGGGAGGCCTTCCAACGCTACGTCTTTCGGTACGCAGTCGCCACTCCAGAACCTTTCGGCCCCATCGGCCATCTGTTCTGCAAGCAATGTGCCCTGCCCACAGCCACTTAAATTTGGCAATTCTTCGGGCTATGTCGGTTACCTTGGTTCTCCTGCGGATCTCCTCATTTCTGATTCGATCACACACGGAAACTCCAAGCATAGCCCTCTCCATTGCCCTTTGGGTGACTTTTAGCCTTCTAATAAGGCCCATTGTCGTTGTGTCATTACTGACAACACGCACTGGTCAAAGACTTTCGTCTTGAGACACTGCGGTATGTGGGACGAGAAGATATTGCGGAGCTTCCCGAACGCTGCCCAGCCGAGTCGGATTCGACGATTTATCTCTTTCTCGAAGTTGGACCTACCTAACTGGACAGTTTGTCCTAGATAAACATACTCGTCCACGACTTCGAGTGTAGCGTCTCCTATCTTTATGAGAGTGAAGTATAACAGTGTCTATCAGTTTTTGTGAGTACCTAAACTTTGTCTTCATTATTTACATAAAATTGATAAAATTCTATTGTCGTTTGTATCCGAAACTGTGCCGAGTCAACACAGATAAGTTAGGTAAGTACCTACATACAACGACAAGGTTGAGAGTTTGCATTAACAACGTATGCATTATTTAATAATTAGCAGTAACATAAATAGGTAATTAATTATACAACAACTTTATTTATTATAGGTACGTTTGCTTGACTTGTCTAAAGACTCCCGCAGACAGGCGCGGCGCGACGGTGCGACGCGATTCTGGTAAAACAATTTCCATGCAGTTTTCAAAGAAGTTGTTCTACTAGAGTCGCGTCGCGCCTATCTGAGAGAGCCTTAAGACGTGTAAAATATACCTACTGGTAAGTGATGCAAGCGGAATGCAATAAGTAATAATTCCCCTCCGGAAGAAACTGCACCTACCAATTATTGAATTTGGAACCTGCACCCTAATTCTGTAACACTATCAATCACAATCTGATTCATTTTGAAGGATATTGCTAATCCATGCTTCATAAATGTTCGAAAAATTTGTCTGCTCATCAACGTAAATAACGTAATGAATGTTGTTGAACTGTCAAAATGAAAGCCATCCCTACTGTTAGTGTGTTACGTAATTACCCCGCAGCTTTTTAAACCCAATAAATAAAATAATAATAGTACGAAACCGAGGAAAATCGAAAAGAAGGTCGTAAAGTGAAAGGTAAAATGGGTGGTATGACAAAACGCTTCAATATTATCACGGTATCGAGAAATTCATCATATTATGGCTTAGCCACTCCTTTATTGCTGCTGATCTCATCTGCATGTACCTACCTAGCGAACAGCTGATCGGGTTATCGATGCAAGACGCAGTGCGGGTCAGGAAAAAGGTTAATCATTTATTATGCCTTGGCTGACAACCTGTCCCACCTAACGTAATTTTGCCCTCATTTTCTTGATTAGATTGGTAGGTATTATTGCTATCATAAAATTGCAATGTATTTATTAACGTAATCGGAACAGCTGCATACTAATAAAATTACTAATTGACCATGCAGCTTACGTGATTGGCTGATATAAGTTCCTTTTTCAAAGAATACTATGACCTCCTGCGTTGGCTGAAAGGAGTTTGGGAATAAGTGTGTGCACCATAGAAATTTCATATTATATTTATGGTGTGCACACATTTTAGTTTACAGTAAAAAAGCTTTCAAAGCCGGAAGCCGGCGCAGTGACCTAGCGATTGCGTGTAGCGCATAGATCAACATACTAATAGTGTAGCGAGCGTCACCTTGTCGCAGCTTCGATTCCCCCACGAACTTTTTTTTTTCAATTTTTTTTTTTTTGGTGTCCTGGATTACAGGCCTTATGCCTCCCCACAGTATAATTTAAACTATTATGTATTGTTCTTGATCTCTTGATGGTACTTATATATTGTGGTGAGAAATAAATCGTTATCTTATCATGACCTACTGCTACTGGTGTTCTTTGTCTGACAATTTATACCTGTACCTGTGATATAACACA
Source organism: Amphipoea oculea (assembly GCA_945859645.1). Lineage (NCBI taxonomy): Eukaryota > Metazoa > Arthropoda > Insecta > Lepidoptera > Noctuidae > Amphipoea > Amphipoea oculea. Next base: position 16,974,407 of record OX243864.1, on the reverse strand, counting down.
GGTGTTTATTCAACATTGTAACGTTTATAAAAATACACCTTGTGAAATGAATTTCAGGCATCATACGATGTTTGTAACATGTACCGAGACAGTGACCTTGTATGCATTTGATAAAATTCTACGTACGCTACTACACTACCTACTTTCCTATTTATATCCTTTTTTTTTAAATCGAGGTATGTACAGTCACGTCTAAAAGTATGTATACACTTGGCAATTTTCAATTGCGATTTTTTCGTGAAATAACGAATGCAACGTTGAAATACAACACTTAACATAAACCTATGGGTTCGAAAACACTATTTTCGTAATAACATAAAATTTCATTCAAAAATAAAGGAGAAAATCGCCTTTGAATAAAGCCAAGTGTATACATACTTTTAAACGTGACTGTACAAAGTCATAATAATTACAACTTAGATGTGAATAATATACTTAGATGGGTAATAATATTACAAGCCAATTAGCTATTGTTCACCTCGACAAACAGTATGCCACTCAGCATTTGAAATACCTAACGATACTTACTTCAAAGGTTCAACCCTTGTAACTTTGACGTTAAATGTGTGCCGATGATTCTATCTTATTTAAAATGAAATCATTTATTGGTTTGCTAATATGGGTATAAAAAAGAAGTCATTTGGAATTGTATTGTCCAATGGTCTTAAAAGTCTATATTGTTGTCTAGGAACTCACTTGAATGTTTTGTCTATGGCTAATTAAATAGACAGCCTACCTAAGAACAGCATGTACCATGGCAAGAAGTTTGACCCCCAACATCACAAGGAGGTAAAAAATACAGAGTCAATGTAGTTGTGTACTTTATGGGTACTTACATATTTACCTGTCACTATGTATACAGCTTTCCTATATCTCATGTTCGTTAGCAGTTCTTTGAGCGTCGTCTTGTTTTCCATACTTTCTCTTACATGAGCTCGCATTATCCTCATCTGGTCTTCTATCACCTGAAATATATAATGATTACATTATGAAACTGATCATGAGAACATAATTTTTGTCAGCCTTGTTGGTAGTATAAACGACGTGTTCTACAGCTGTTGATTCCAGTTAATCTCTCATACTGATTACGCAAGGTTGTTAACAAAAACTGAATGATCATGCCATAATATTAAAAAGATTACTCAAAGAATTGTTAAATCTTTCTGATCTGGGTGATTACTCTAGCACAACACAGTAGAGTATTATATTATCTGTGACATAGGTTCTCAACTTGGGCGATAAAGCCCTCTCGTGCGCGTTTGAAACTTTCAAGGGGGCAGTAGAAGACCCAGAGAAAAATATACAGGGTGAATTTTCCAAGTAGGCGTGGATGGCCAAATCCGAAACCATTAGGAATAGCGAAAAGTACTCAAAGGAGTCACGGGCTCGATTTTAATGAAAACTAAAACTGCATCATTGGATTTTTGAAAATTCAATATTTCTAGCCAGGAATCGAAACCGTTAATTAAAAAAAAACACACTGTATTACTACACCATTCGATAGTGACGCTAGTAAGGATCGAATTCTGGGAAGTAATTCAAATCCTATTAAAAGCATAATACTAATGATTGAAATACTATCGTGAATTCATGCAAGACTAGTACTTTTTGCTAGAATACTGCTCAGAAAGTCGGGTCATATTTCAATTATGATTCGAAAGACACGTAGCGCCATCTAGCGTCCTAAAGCAATTGTGACCGTTGAAAGTTATTGTTCTTTTCCTCGGGAACAGTTTTTTTTTTCTGAACAAAAGTTGTCCTATGTCCTTTTATATAGAATAGAATACCTACTCTTTATTATGTACCTACACCATATAAATTACAGACATAAATATAGAAACCTTACAAAGGGTGACACAATAGGCGGTCTTTTCTATACCCCTGACAACGTATATGCAAAACACGATGATCAGTTCAGTGGATTAGGCGTGAAAAGGTAACAAACAAACTTAAACTATCGCATTTATAATATTATTTAAAATTACACGTTTTAATATAATCGTGGCAATAACTGTTTCAGATTCGCGACAGATGGTAAGTAAAAAATATTGGGGAGCCTCCAATATTTTTTCTAGAAAAAATATATTCTAAAAGTGGGCGGTGGGCAAATTAAGTTTGGGAACATGTGCTCTAGCTCTTGCTGATGACATATACAAAGTGAGCAGATTTTGTACTTGTTGATCTTGTCTAATGGTCAGTGCTGAACTGCTGACTGACCGTCTTCCCGAAATAACCCTTTCCTTTCGTAGAGGGAGCTGACGCATCAGACCTACTAGTAGGTTCTCCATACTCACTCTTTCGTCCTTATTGCCCTGAAGTCTCATGAACTCTTTCTTTGCAGCCTCGACTCTCCCATCTTTCAGGTGATAATATGGAGACTCCGGGATCCACATACACAGCAACACATAACATATAGGTATGATCATTATTATGCAGTTCAGGGTTGTGTAGGAGACGAATGGCCCAATGCTGTAGACCGTCAGACTGCCTAAATTGTTCATGACTTGGACTGTCATTCCTAATGCGCCTCGGATCTCTTTGTCTGCTATTTCTGTTACGTATATCATTGTTACCTGAAAGAAAGAGATGGTAATACAACTTGAAGATTTGGTACAAATAGGTAGGTATTTTTTTTAATGATTATGGTTTTACAAGTGTTATTTTCTGATTATACAAGATCAAATTAAATAAGCTAGCGAAACTCCTCAGATTTGATGGGTCCCGATATCTAATAACGATAAAACAAATAAGAAACTAAACTCATCACTTGAACTAACTAAACTAGCGGCCATTGACTCCGTAGTCAGCTGTAGTTACTTGAAATTAAGAGTTTAGAAAAAAAAACATTGTCATTAGATTTCGATAGTCGATACCCATCACTTCTGCGGAGTTTCGCTAGCTAATTTAATTTAGGACCCTTCAAACAATTACCAATCTGATATTCAGACTGCCCTAGAACAGGGCTAGCAAAAAAGGCGTCTTGAACAAATAGTACACAACTATCTCACCACAGCTATGATGCCAGTCGCTACCCCCATCAGAAACCTGGCCACATACATCAGTTCAGGTAAGCTCGTATTCAGAATGATGACCTGGAATATATGATCATGATAAAACAAGTAGCTACAGTTATTAACAAGAGGGCAAATAACTAAGTTTATCTATACCCATGCTATAAATCCTCTATAAAAGGTTCTGAAACAGTTTTTTGCAATACTAATATAGAATTAAAATGGCTGCCGGCGGGATACGACTTGAATTCGAATAACCTATAAAAACAAAGACAGAGGGCTGTCAACAGTAAACTGAAGCCGGTTTCATAAACAAGTTTAGTGTGCACTTATTGTTAGTGAGGTGTAGTTTGGTTGTAAATGTGTGCATGTGAGCGTGTATGCACAGAGCGGAGGTGCAGTTTTGGCATGCTTCACTGTATTGTTCGCAGCGCTATGTCTTGACTTTTCTATTTGGACTGAAAGTCTTGTATACAACTGTACATAATTAGGTACCTATTAAAACACTCATGTGATACTATTATCACATTCGTGTTTTAGTACTTCAACTATTCAACAGTTGCATAATAGAACATTAGAAAGTACTATTGGCATAAAGAAATATACATTAGTTCAGTGAGAATCCGCAATAATAGAACGCCAGTCAGTCTTTTCCGTTTGGTTCTGGGAGGGACCACTCCGACAATGCAAGGTAAATAAATTTTAGTTCATTTTGGAACAAGGACAACCCAGACTATTTAAAAAAAATCCTTTTGGCATGAAGTCTCTTTGATGAGATTAAAAAAAACCGAGTGTGCTTATGACCACACGACTGAAGTGAAACTTCAAACGTATTTGGCTATGAGAGGAAGAGAGAAAGAAAATGTGCGCGCGCACTGCTTTCTCTTGCTTATATCTCCCACTCAACTCCCGTTCGCCTCGCCCGTAGCCCGTAGACATGGGTCGTACTTGCAAAATCGAGTACCAGGGCTTCCAAGTACGTCCACCTTAAGAAACCAGGGACTAAAACCAGGGCTCGAGATACTTACAAGTATTTTCTACCTGCATCGAAACATACAAATAAGAAGTACAATCGCGTAATCAAGCAAAAGCCCTGTTGGAAGTAAAAAGTACTTGCATAGGAAATTGACCCGTGAATTCCTATAAATAAGGAGCACAATCGCGTTTACAAATAAATACTTTTACAAACCATTAAAGTAAAAATACTTGCATAGGAAATTGTTCCGTAGACTCTTACCACACCTCGGACCCTCCATACAACACTCGCAAAATAATTACCTATTACTACTTCATAAAAAATGACGTTTTGTATACGTGCAAATGTGTGCGTGAAATCTAGTAGCGTAAAAAAATTGGCGCGTAAAGCAATTTGTGTCGGGGAATCGAACGACGACGGCGGCGGCGCTGCCCGAACGTGTGCATTATTACGAAATGACCATGTACAAATTGTTTATTTATATAGTCGGGTTCGTAATAAAATAAAAACACTAAAATAGTTTAGTTTAAGTGACTTATCTGTAAATAATCGGTTATTAAATCGCATGTTATTATAAATGCGAAATCTTACAAACAGTTTATGTAAATACGAATTCGGAAAAGCATCACAATATCCAACCATCGCATTGATATATAAAAACTATATATCAATGAACCATCGTGATTAAAACTGAAATAAAACTTTTAAATCGCATAATTGTGTGTTCGTATCAGCAATACAGCGTTGCAGCTCGCGAGCGTCCTTGCTAAAGAGTCGACGACGAATACCTCGAAGTGCGGGGTGAGGTGCGGTATTTGATATGAGGTCGAGGAAGAGAGTGTCCTTTCTGTACGTAGTACTAATAAGTATTCTGTGCTCTACTGATAAGGAGCATGATCGCATTTGCGAAAACAAACGCGGTTGTTGAACTATTTGAGTACCTACGTACTCGAGCGTCGAGGCACGACGGAGCGAGATACTTTCAAGTATTTTCTATCTGCATAGAAAATTGATCCATAACATCATACAGATAAGAAGTACAATCGCGTATTCAAAAGCCCCGTTGGATGTAAAACTACTTGCATAGGAAATTGATCAATGTCTTCCTATAAATAAGGAGCAAAATCGCGATTACAAATAAATACTTGCAAACCATTAAAGTAAAAAATACTTGCATACGAATTTGTTCCGTAGACTCTTAGGGTCAAATCACACCGAGATGGCAGCGAAGCGGCGAGCAGTTTCAGTGTCATATAATTTTAGACTTTATCTTCATTACTATAATACATAGTATCGCTTGAGAAACTTGAGTCCTCGGAGTGCTCGCGGCGCCGCGGGCGGCCGCGCGACCTTTCAAGTTTCTCATGCGATACTATGTATTATAGTAATGAAGATAAAGTCTAAAATTATATGACACTGAAACTGCTCGCCGCTTCGCTGCCATCTCGGTGTGATTTGACCCTTACTGATAAGGAGCACGATCGCATTTGGGAAAACTAACGCGGTTGAGTACCTAAGTATTTGAGCGAGTAGCCGTATAAGATATTTCATAGTCTTTCAGGTATTTTGAGTCGGTACCTGGTGTGCGTACTTGGAAGCAAATACCTGGTGTGAAAACCTGGTCGCGTAAGTACCTTCCCTACTCGCCCGATCACACTTTTCGTAATGCTTACGTCACGCGTTCGCCAGCTTACTCTCCAAGTCAAGTGTGCATAAAGAAGTTTCACTTCAATAATTTTGACACAACAAAAATCGAATTTGACAATCGCGACTCGTCGACACGTGGTACTTATTTGCCCTACCCCGTGAATTATTTTTTAGAGCCGCAGGCGCGGAGGGGGCGGCCATGGCGTATTTTTTAAAGAATTTTTCACTTTTTGTATGGAAAATGTGAAAAATGATTACCCACATGTTGAGTTTTAGGAGTTTATGGGCTTCATAAAGGGGGTCGAAATTTTCATTATTTTTGCGATAGGACGCACCATTTTCGAGATATAAGCAAAAGAAAAAAAAAAGATACAGACGGTACTGTTTTTGCACCTGAAGTCGAGGTGTTGGTGTGAATTTCTATTCATGACAACTAATTTTATCCCGAACCTTTTTAATTGTGATTAAAAATAGACAAATTAAATTTAAAAAGAAAAAAAAAATACACGAAATTGTTCCGTAGACTCTTACTGATAAGGAGCATGATCGCATTTGCGAATACGCGGTTGAGTACCTACGTATTTGAGCGAGTAGCCGTTTAAGATATAGTCTTGCAAGTATTTTGAGTAGGTACCTGGTGTGCGTACTTGGAAGCAAATACCTGGTGTAAAAACCCGGTCGCATATTTATGCGACCGGGACCGGGTTTTTACACCAGGTATTTCCAGCTATTTTTTACGTACCTTCCCTACTCGCCCGATCACACGTTTTCGTAACGCATTCGCCAGTTTACTCCCCAACTCAAGCGCGCCTAAAGAAGTTTCACTTCAAAAAGCGCACATCTCCGATTAGTATAGCACTTATAGTTGCAAAACTTCTGAAAAATTCTGAATAATTCCGGAATACTTCTAGGAAAGTTTCTTTAAATCAGAATTATTCAAAATGAATTTAATTAAGATTTTTATTTTTTTTGCTGAAAAATCGTATTTTGCATCGATCGTCGATCGCCGCCGCGCTGTCCCTCTGTGCGCGCCCGACTGCACGAGTCGTGCGTGCCGCGCGCGCCCGGCTGCACGAGTCGTGCGTGCAGGCGGTGGCGGTGCGGGGTGCGGTAAGAGGGGAGATGTTCCCTGGAGAAGTTTTCCCCCCCGCGCCCCGCGAGAAACATTCGTACCCCGCAATCGAATGTTTCCGCCGAATATTTCGCCCGAATAATTCAATGGGAAATATTCCCAAAGTTTCGGAATATTTCGGAATACTTCCGAAGTATTCGACGGGAATGATTCGGAATTTTTCCCGCCAGCATCTATAATAGCACTAGTGCGGTAACATAAAGTAAAATTCACGCGTGTTTAATTCACTGCATTATGGACCTAAAAGCGGTTCATTAAGAGCCACTTTATGAGCAAGTGTGTTAAAAATATCTATTAGACAACTTACTAAATACTACCTACCAAGGAACGGTAGGTAGGGTATTGCTAGTCCTTTCATAAAAGGGACAAAATAAAATTGGTAGGTAGCAATTACTACCTATCACCCTATCAATAGCATTGGAAACGTGGTCTTAAATATCTAGGTCATGTATGATAGAACGTACCGCACCTAAGAGCGCCGGCACGGCCGAACCGAAGAACGTGCGACGACGTCCAGCCTTCTCGTTCAACACCTGCCCGAAGTAGCACCCGAGGAGCGCCCCTGCTGAGTGCAGGGACACCACCCACGATGTCTGCGTCTGTTCATATACAGCTAACTTAACCCCCATTTTTGTAATAAACAAAAGTTACGCAACAAATTCATGGGATACAAAATGTTGTGCTACTTTTGTTTTGTTTCTAACAAATAGGCGGAGCCGCGGGGCTTTAGTTGCAAGCGTACTAGGTACATAGGGTAGGTACGCGCGGAGCTTGACCTACCAAATCTTCGAAATAAATGGTTGTCATAGGTGATATACAGGGTTATTGGTAAAACACCAACAACCTCTTAAGAAGTCATTGTACTCATCATTATGAACAACTTTTACTATGGGACTAAACATGAAATCGCGAAAAAAAAATCAGATGTCGTATAACTCGTCAAAATGTAGGGAACAGCAGATTTTTTTGCGATTTCAGGGTTGTTTCCATAGTGAAAGTTGTTCATAATGATGAATAGAATGACCTCTTAAGAGGTTGTTGGTGTTTTTCCAATAACCCTGTATAATATATATATTTTTTAAATCATTCCCAAGATAACCTTCTGACTTTTTTTTATAACGACTGAATGATTGATGTTCCAATAGTATTAATTTCTACGAAGTCTGATTGAATTTAATTAATTTTATTTATTTGTACAGATATTTACAACATACTATAAACTATAATAATATGAACTTACAATTATATGAAAAAATAAACAAAATAATCATAGGGCATCAAAGATTCGTCCGCATCGCTTTCAACAGGAACAACAGAAATCTATTGATTGTCGTCCTACTTTCCTGCTAAAAAAAACTAAACTGCAATCAGACGAATTGGCATTGTAGTAAGTACAGAGCTACATTATTAACAAGCAACTGTTTATCTTTAATGCTATATCCGTTCGATTGCTAATAATTACTTACATCAGTGATAACAACATTTGCTTCACCATTTTTGAACTTTGGAATTGCCGGCGACGACCATGCCAGAGTTGCTCCAGTGAATGTAAACGCGAACGCAGCTGAAGTTTAAAAAATCATTTTAGAACACTTTGATTTATTTCAAAATTTCGCGCTATAAAGTATAAATGTTGTTTACTCACCGCTTACACCCGCAAAATATTGCACTTTTCTGTCTGGTTTTTCGGTCATTTCGTATTTTTTTTAGAAACTTGGATATTGCTTAACTAAAAATTAGTTATAATGCTGTTGTTGCGAAACAAGTAAAACAATTTCTTATCTGAATTAATACGAAGCAATACAACGGGCGCCTATCTCAACAATCAACTGTCAGGGTTGCGCCAACGTCGCGTCGGCCCGTACGGTAGTAAATTATATATGACATGAGTGTGCGAGTAGGCGGGAATGCTGTTTAGCCGAGACTGAAATACTGAGTCACAATATCTAAACGCGCTCGATCTAGCACTATGTTGATACAACTTTTTATCACCTTTACGTGAGAGGGAAAGCAGAAAACTACATCATCGTACATACCTATCTAACTCATTAAAATGAGGTTTATTTTGGCATTCGATTTTTTTAGAAAATACGTTCTATGACCTCTTTTTATTATTCTAGTATGGACTATGGTCTACATCTACTCCCATGGTCTTGTAACTTCAACAAAGAGTGTTTCTGCTTACGGCACTTTCGTGATTATCATAGAGTAAGTAATGTTCATTATTATGTAGTGAGTATACACGAAAGTGGCGTAAGCAGAAACACTCATTTACTAAGATTTTTTTATGAAATGTATTGTCTTACCACTTTGACCGGTCAGTGGGTCGTCTTAGGGGCGGGACTTTTTGACATTACCTATATCCCTGAAAATTGAAATTTATCAAAAAGTACTCTGTGTTTAATAAGGTTGAATTCGTCTTACTGTGACTTATAAAAATAGATTTGTAGTTTAATGAGTGCAAGTGACATTCAACCTTAGAATGATAAAGCAATAAAGAAGTTGGCTACACTTACCGTCTTTCTTTCTTTTAAATAAATGTATTGTATGTATAATACCTACTAATTTAAAGTACGGCAAATAGGTTTATTGGGTTTTTTAATGCAGAATGTCGCGCCAGTCAAACAAGACAACATAATCGGTAGAATGTCTGATTTTAATACCCACAGAATAGTATAATTTCTTGAGTGTTATGCTTTTAATTATTTATGGCAGATTGACTTTACTGCCATTATTAATTTGAATTTCAAGCTAACACACATCAAATAATAAAAAACCACAATAAAACAAAAACATAAAACTTATACACTATAATTACATCTATAAACAAACTGATACATATTCATTTTGGTTCAAAATCTTCTGGCATTTTTTCCATGACACTCTTTATCCGCATAGCAACTATGGGATTATCTGTACTTATATCTGAAATCTTGTATGGCTGCAATAGAGTAACATTCCCTATTACTATTCTATCATCCAATTCTATTACTGGCAGCAAATTTGTTTTAAACCATGATATAAGTTTTGTTTTTCTTTTGAATATGTCTTGTTTTGACTCTGTTGGAGTTTCTTTCTTTTGTGGTGGTATTAAATTCACAGGTCTTTCTTCAAATGAAATGTCGACTATTGTGTGACCAGGGATAATTACTGTTTTATAACCATCTCCATGAGGTACTGACAGGATAATACTGTAACAGATGAAATTAAATAAATAGGTAGCTATACTAACAGAATATAAAATGAAAACCAGGAAAAGAAATTGCAGCATGAAAATCTCTTTTCACAAAAGAGATTTTATGCAAGCTGGTAAGATTTATAAACGCTCATCCCTCCTACTATAGGTCTGAATCATTTTCAAAGCTAAAGTACAGAGGTGTTTATAATGTAATTTGGCAGTTTTGCCAGGTGGCTTTGTACTTACAGAAGGACATGTAGGTACTTAAATTTCACATTGAAAATCCATAATGTTAAGTTTGTAAGCTGGTGCACAGCATAATATCCTAGCAGGTAAACTTCAAGCTTAATAAATAATGTTAATTTACCTGATAGTAACTGGATCAACCGAGTGCATAAACCCAACATAGGAACAGTTCTTGACAAGGTCCACTTTTACATAATTATGAATAGTAACATTTTCTAATACGGTCAGCAAGCTATTTTTCATGTGCGCTATAGTAAATTTATTCTTTTCGGCTTCGCTCATTTTTAAATTGTTATTTCAAAGAAAATTAGAGAGCAAGGTAAAACTTGAAATTCAATGCAATGATGAATAATGCTTTTTACAGCTTCCACTACAAAAACAAACTTCTGTTGAACAAATTGTGGCCTTGACAAAATAGAAATTGAATTATTGAACTAAATAAAATGAATGAAGAATGTGGAGTGTCGGGAGCAGTCGGGAGTGTCGCACCTATACTCTATGTGTCGCACACGGCACAGAGTACAATGTTGTTGTGAACATGCAGGTGATTGAGGTGATTGATACTTTGATAGTGATAGTGGTAGACTGTCAGTGTCAAGTCAACAAGTGTCAGATAATCAATCAGATATACAAATCCGTCACTGATAACCACAGACTAATAATTTTATTAGTACTGATAACCATGCTGACAACTGTCACACTAATGCTACTGCTCCATCTGCGTTTGCGTTAAAGTTAATGTCAATGGCCAACTACACGTTAATTAGGGCATTAAAAATGCGCGTTGGCTACACTTAGGTTACAATGCTAAACTACGCACTAAAACCCTTTGATGTGTCCAAAAAACCGACACTCGAGTTATCGCTTAATGTTTAATGCCATTAATAATGCCATTTGTATAAAATGCCATTAAAACGTTGGCCACATCTACGTAACGCCTAAATTAACGTGTTAATTTGCGCGTTAAGACGCAGATGGAGCAGTAGCATAAAAAAAAAACAATAAAAAGAAAAAATGTGATCACATGCCAGCGGAAAGAATTTATCTTTTCAGATTTGATCAAGATTTTTTGCATTTTTCGGACAGAGCTTGTGGCTGTGGCAGATTTCGGTCAGTTGACAGTACAGACTAGTCTGTGGTACAGAGTAGCTATTCTCTGTCAACAGTACAGATCCACTGGTCTGTAAGCACTGCATGTAAGCAGTACAGACAGACTGATCAATCCAAGGACGTTATAACTTGGATCAATCTGATCATCTGATCACACCACAGTGCACATGGGCAACCCTCTAAGATGGCTACGAGAATGAAGGTCACTCTTATGCTAGATCCACACGCAGCGACTTGTGTTCGTCGGTTATTTCAAAATCTCACGTTCTCACACAGATTTTGACAAATTTGTCGCTAGCACGTGTCCCACTGCTGGGCATAGTCCTTCCCATTTTCCTTCCATCCGTCTCCATTTTGTGCGATCTCTGGCCATGTTAGCCCCGCGAACATGATTAGATCGGCACACCACCTTCGCCGCGTTTGCCTCGACTGAGACGTCCTCCCTCAAGCGTTCAGTCAGTGACGATCTTTGCCCATCTCTCCGAGTGTATTCGTGCGACGTGGCCAGCCCAATCCCAATACAGCCTGGCTGTTTTTTCTCGAACTTCCATCTCATTTATCTGTTTTTATTAAAAAATTGAAAACAACACTTACTAGCCGGGAGCAGGCAACTCTAGTTAAAACATTTATTATAAACTGCAAAAATAACCAAACGCCAGTCTAAAACATTCAGAGACACATCGATTCATGTCTTTGTCAATTTTCTAAATGTTTACCAAAAAAATTCTATTTATAGTCCAGTCAACGAATGGCCCAGAACAGGGTGTAGAGTGCGTGAGTGGGTGGGGACCTAAGCGAATTCTGCAGAAACTTGTTCAGGATGCTTAGGGAGCGAACATAATAAAATTTCCCGACGTCTAGGAGGTGAGCCGGAGTTGGGGGGATGAGGCACAGTTCCCACTTTTAGGTTTTCGGTTATATCTCAAACGCGGTGCGTCGTAGGGATTAGATCAGATCAGATGAAAGATTATAAAATTCTCTACATTTTTTATACATGTTCTCCAAATTTCAACCGTTTTCGAGATACACGCTCCGAAAAAGTGAATATTTTTTAAAATAGATTTGACAAAAAATCTTCTTGTTTCACTGATATCGATGTGTTCCATATCAAGTTGATTTCAGCCGACCTTCTCAGTCTGTTTTCTCACCTCTGTCCTTGTGACTGCGTACTGTTGGCTAAGTTTGCGTACCCATCAAATATTAAGCACCAACTGAGAGCGCAGCTAAGCAGCATTCCCGGCGCACTTACCATCAAGTGCAGCAGTGGCTTGGTAATGAGCTGCCCCCTCAAGAGTGGGTGTGGAAACATGTAGGAGGCACCCTGGGGCCAATAAGAACAAAAGTTTCAACTGCACCGAAAGTCCTACTGAAGCGATATTCGATATTTTTATATTATTTTGTAATAAGCTATTAATTATATGGAAAATAGTATAGATAGACGATTAGATTATACTTTAGAAATTTAGACTTCACTTCCTAAGCACCCTGAACAGGTTTCTGAAGGAATCGCTTAGGTCCCCACTCACGCACTCTACAAAGGAATCATCAATACAACTCACTAAGTTAGATTTATACTCAATAATTGTCATGCTCATGACTTCATTATACAGTCGTTCAATAAATTCAAATGAATAAAATTAATACTTGGTACATACTTAGATTTCAAAACCTAACATCTACACCCAAATTTTGACTGTAGATTTGTCGCTAGCGATTTCAAAATCTTGTGTGGACGTGAGATTTTGAAGTCGTGTCTTAAGTCGATGCGTGTGTATCTAGCATAATGAGTTTACCATAAACCAAATAGTCTATAGAATTTACTTCTATTCTACTGTGATTTTTTTACATGGTAACATATTAATTTTCAATTTTCAGGATTTCCCGACATTTGGTGCTTGCGTTAGTAAAAATCATCTTTATTTCTTCCATGGTAAGGTCTAGTCTCAAGAATTATGATTATGATAATATTCGCATACGAAATGTGACGCGTCGAGAGTGCATTTATAAACGGCGGTCGAATGTGGCAGACGCTTTATTGGGATCGGCCATTGCATCGAGCACAACTGCGCTTCGCTTCGGATTCCAGCTATTTTCTCACTCAAAATCCTTACAAGGTAAGACTTTAATCATATCTTTAAATAGATAATTACCTAGGTAGGTAATTATAAAGCAAAATTAGTCATCTTTGTTGTTGAAAGCGCTTGCTTATTTTGCCAAGATGGCGTGCCGGTATCGTCTAATAAAGTACGAGCACCTAATTGTTATTATCCTTCAAAAAGTAATTGTCAGTTACACATACGCTTGTACTGTCTACACGACATGCATCCGCTTTTATCAACTAAATGACGAAACAAAAACGCATTAGGTATCAGCTTAAATCAGTACTTTTGCTGCAATTTTATCCTGCATACGACGTAAAACTTTTTGTTGTGAATTAGGTAGGCACCTACGTCAGGTAGTCAGTTTTTTATATAATCTAATCATCATATATACCAAATCGAATAATCTTTCCATATATTTCTTATTCCAATCATTCCTTATCAGTTATTGGTCGTAACATGCTCGTAACGTACCTAACCAAACTTATTGTTGGTGAAAAGAGATAATACTTAAACAATGCAAAATGGCGATCATTTGCGATACGGGAGCGTCCCACTTGAATGTCAAAATACATAAGTACTTTGTAGTAAAATAAAATTATAAATTCGAAAATCACTGTCTGCAACCTTTTCACGCCTAGGGTGCTCGCTCACATAAAGAAGCGGGTTTTCTAGGGATCTCTGCAGGTTGATCTTCGAAAGGGAAGGGTTAGGTACATGTTTTACTTCTTTCTTTATACAGTGTGAGCGCATAAGTCAATGTGGGACTATTTCACCCGCCCCGATTGGTATCGAGCGAGACCGACCAGCAAAGCTATTCACAAACACTCGATACGCTTCCTTATCCTATCGAACATTAATCATTGTTATCGTAGGAGTCTTCTAAACACTGTTCACAAGTCCAAAACCCGAAAAATTTGTCAGTTATCAAATAGACGCCCGATATTCTCCCAAGAGCTATTTGCTGTTGAGGGCAAGTCAAATCAGGTTATCGAAATGTCAGGTTTCGATACGATATCCTGTCGTATGGTTGTGAATAGCTATGCCGCACAGACTCTCTTGCACCGGAAATTTGTTTCTTAATGTAAGCACCCGGATATTGATAAAATCTGGCAAGGAGATAGATGTCATCCTAGGGAAGGACATTGCCTACTTTTTGTTCCAGTAGCACGTTCCCGTGGAATAATTATCGCCATCCACGCGGGCAGAAGCTAGTGTAAAGAAATAAAGCCCAACGCTAACTTACACGTATTATGTATATGTACTTTGCATGTACCTACATGTACTAGATTTATTTAACACCTAAAAATATACCAAATACCTACCTGAGGTCCTGGGCTTAATAAAAATAGACGACTCACTAACCCTTTCTTGTAATATGGGAAGTTTAACCGACTATAACGACTTCATAGTAAGAGGAAAGTAAACCGCCAACGCCAAATAATAAGTAATAATAATAAAATTCTATAATATAATACTATTCAGTTCAGAAAAACATTGTATTCATAGAAATGTAAAAGACTTCTTTCATATCTATGGTAGGTAGGTACTTACTGTATAATTGTTTTTTTTTATAGCAAGTAACAGATTACATACTTTTGGTGCTAGATTTTTTACATGTCCTGGACCCCACACTTTGATTCCCTGCTGTGTCGTGTCGTGGAGTCCAGAACAGAAAAAGCTTGACACCTAAGTATAATAGTTACCTATACTATCCTCCACTACACAGTAGGGTACTATACCATATAAATTGTTCTGAGAAGCAGACTGAATGTTTACAAACCATAGATTTATAATAACGTCCAGATGAACTATATAATTACCTAAGTGAATATGAATAAGAAAACTACACGAATTTTCCCACATTTTGGGGTAATCATTTTGCGCTGGTATTAGAAAACGTCACGCACACAACTGCAGAAACGATAATAATAATACACTTGCAGTGGGCGGTACCAACGCACACGCGTATCACTAAATGCATTCAATAAGAACGGTGCGTTTTGTACGGAACACTCAATCTGGACGTTATTATAAATCTATGTTACAAACATTTAAAATAGGTAAGTATCCATTAATGCTGGGGCCACACTATCGATCGCGATAACGCGAAGATTTGCGTTGTCGCGACACGTCTGGCCAAAGAATTCGTACTATCGCGAATACGAATGCCCTTTACTATCTACCTTACCGTACACTCTGACTCTGTTATCGTTGTAGGTACCTCTGTAGCTCCTAACAAAGGAGTTAAGTAGGTAGCATGGAGAATAGAAGTAGTAGGTAGGTACAAATTTTGATTAGTCTCGCTTCCTTGAAAGGTACCTAAGTAAGTATTAATAACTTACTTAGGTACCTTTCAGAACTTTATTGAATAGATAATTTGTGTTTTACAATTTAATTGTAGGTAAAAGTAAGTAAATCTCAGATTAATTACGAGATGACGATAGTGGGGAAAAAATGGACGGGGATTTCTCGAGCTGCCATAATTATTACAGGTACACAAGACATAGAATAGATAAGTACTTATGTAAGTATAAATTATAATGTTAGGTGTAGCGCATCATGCCTGCTTATAATAAGTGCAGTCTGCATAACGACGGTTTTACGCATGCGCACCCTATAATTTGATACCTGTGACGGTACATAGCTATTATCTGCTAATATCAATGGCAATGGCCAATGGGCCATTATTTGAAGTAGATAACCAGAAGCAGAAGCACTATACTATACGTATGCGTACATATTTGTCGTCGGGTAGGATATATACTATATTTGTAGAAACAAAGACTCAGTTAGGTATGTACCAACCTACATGCTTACCGCATTATTCATTTTATCAAGCAAAGTTGTTGGGTACTTAGCAGAACAAAGGAACACAACAATTTGTTAATGATCAAAACTACTGACAGTAATTACTTGAAAGATAATTGACGATTTTCAACTGTTGTGAGTTTTTCGACTTTTGCCAGTACTTACTTCAATAGAAATAGAATTCAGAATTGAATACCTAGTCATTAGTGTAATAGTACTGGCTATTACACTAATGACACTAATATTATTATAAAGGCGAAAGTTTGTGAGTGTATGTTTATGTTTGTTACTTCTTCACGCACAAACGGCTGAACGGATTTGTATGAGGCACACAGATAGTTTATAACCAGGATTTAGGATACTTTTTTATCCCGATATTCCCACGGGATCGACACTTATTATGATGCAGGTGAAACCACGGGGCGCAGCCTAATAACTTCAAATTTTGCTATTTACTTATTCCCTAGCAGATTTGCGAGGACCTAGGTATTTGATGTGGAGGCATTGCCATCACAATCGAATTCAATTCTAAAAAATATCCCCAACATTTTATTAAATCGATAATTTACCGTACATACGTATACGTACTTCGTATAGGTATTGACTTCATATTTTGCTACTTATGTATTTATCCCCTTGCAGATTTTCAAAGACCTTTGTTACCTGATGTATATGTTACCGGCCAAACCCGATTTCAGGACAAACTAGTTTAGCCTAGGCTAAACTAGTTCCGTCGACATAGGATGCAAGGGCGAGCGAAGGGCACCCCGAGGTTCGGTTTGGTTAGGTTACTTTAAACCCTTTACACAGAAATAGGGGCCCCGCGAAGCGGGGCTCCGTCGACATAAGATCCAAGGGCGAGCGAAGGGCACCCCGAGGATCATAGGAAGAACTAGTTTAGCCTAGGCTAAACTAGTTTGTCCTGAAATCGGGTTTGGCCGGTAACATATACATTATAATAAACCGTTATTTACCGAACATACGTTCGAATAGGTATTGTAACTTTGCAACAGTGAACAAAGAGCAAAAAATACCTACATTAGAATCCACGTTATTATTACGACCACAACATTTAGTCACAGTATAAATATACAGTAAGTTATCTAAGGCCGCCCGCCGAGTTATTAGCCTACTCTTGCGTTGATCCCCAGGGTTGTCACTTTTACTTTTAGTTAATATTTTCGAACAAGCAGCACTTGATCTAAATTTATGAAATAAAAAAGCATATTATGATTGAATATTTTACCAATTTATAAATTTAGTAAAAATAAAAAGCCTTTATTCACATAACATTTATAATACTAAGTTACAAATTTGATACCGAGAAAATTTTTCTCCTGTTTCTGCACGTCCGGAACGCTTTATTATTATTTGTTAATGTAAAATAAATTCTCATTCTTATGTAAAGTTTTTGTAAAAAGCTTTTGGGAAAGCATGGACAGGGCATCTTAAATTCTATATCATTCAGTTGATCGTAAATTGACCGGCCAATTTTAATGTTGATGTCATGTTGATGTGGTCCTTTTCGAACGCTTTGCGAAACACCTGCTCCATCCTTTCTACATTATCGACAAAATCATCAGGTGGGATCATGAGTAAATTTCGATCTTTGCCGTAATTCCTGTAATGGGTGTATAAGACACCATATTTGGATTGAACAACACATCAGACAATAGAAAAAATAATAATTTCAATAGTAATTAATTTGCAATATTAATTATTGTGAAATTGCCCTTATTACATCTATACGCGACAAATACGTTTACCTAAACGATGTTTCGAACTCAATCCTCTGTTTTATAGTAAAACTAGACTTCTTAAAATAAACTTTAGCTCTAAACATAGTATTCAGAAAGTAAATTTGGGAATACATTTATATGGAAAAAATTAAATTTAAAAAATCAAAAAACCCGACTGCGGTAAAAACCTTAAGTTAAAAAAAACTGAAAAGCTAAAAACAAGCCCATTTTAAATTAAATAAAAGTTGGAAGCAGGCGGGACCCATTTGAGTTTGAAAATAGAAAAATGGTATGGGTCCCGCCTGCTTCCAACTTTTATTTAATTTAAAATGGGCTTGTTTTTAGCTTTTCAGTTTTTTTTAACTTAAGGTTTTTACCGCAGTCGGGTTTTTTGATTTTTTAAATTTAATTTTTTTTATTTTATTCTTTTTAGTTATGAGTTGTAAATCCCACTTAAGTGTGATAGTTTCCCTTTAAACTTCGTAATATATAGGTACTACTGCCGCGTTTAGTTGGTAGGGGGGGGACACTTGATTCTAACGAAAATTGGTACTTTAAAGCTTGATAAGTCACGAACGGTTTACTTAATCAAAAAACGGTCTTCCCAAACCACTGATATTTTTGAAAGACCTATCCAACGATACCCCACTTGATATAGTTTCTTGACTTTCATTTTTTTCATTTTCACAATATGGCGTCTAGTAGTCGCCATATTGAATTTTCATTAACGTCATGTCTTTAGTGACACTCGCCGGACTAATAGGAATCGATTGACGTGTGAATCATAAAAATCGGTCCAGGCGTTTGGTCTGTATAGTGCTTCAAAGGAACATACAAACATACATACATACATACATACATAGGCTGATAAACACATTACCACTCCTTTGCGTCGCGCAGTCGGGTAAAAATGCGACTCGGCTACGCTCTTAATAAAGCAAATAAACTGTGAAATAAACAATACAATACCACATTTTCTAATAATATTTAAGTATAAGTAGGTACTTACATTTCTGGTTGAGTAGGAACTATGAAGAATGATAAGTCCGGGTTTGCGAAATCATTATTGAGGCACCCGAAAACACTACAATATTTGTTTCCCCTTTTTGAAGTCATGATACTCGTAATTTAAGTGGCCGCCGCCGGCGAGAGTTGACGAACGCAAGCGGTCATGTAGCGTACGCGCGTGCTCACAGTCGCGCTGCACAGCCCGCACTGCCGCCACCTTATTCCCTCATATATTATGCTAGCGTGTGCGTGAAATCGCGTGCCGACATGGCGCGCGGTGCGCACGCACTCATTCAAACCGAGAGCGGCACGTTTGTATGAAGATGTTTTACTGTATATTTATACTGTGATTTAGTTCGGTGATTACGACCCAGTACCTACTGTAGTTACAATATACGTACCTATCAACGGCCAGTATTATGTAATTTACCTACCTACACATGTAAATAGGTAGGTACTTTATGCTATACATAATATAATAAAATTATGTTTATTTTGTTCACAGAATATACCGGTAACCAAAAATGGCAAAGGCGAATAAAAAGTGAGTTCCTATTTAGCTGTGAATTATGTGAATAGGTATACAAACTATAATATTTGTGTAAATTCTCGACAGATGCGCGGGAGAATCGATCTTATCGCCTCAAGCACACTTTTATCGCGGGGAATTCCATTTCTGTGTATCATCTTTTTTTATCTCCTATTCTTTTGTTTATTGGTTTCAACTAGAAAATGTTTGTTAACAGGGCCGGAGCAGTGGCGGTTGACCTGCCAGAATGTCCAGTCTGTATGGAGACTATGAGCGCACCGATATTTCAGTGCCAGTCAGGGCACAGCCTGTGCAACAACTGCACGCAGAACCTGCTGCCGCCGATATGTCCCATCTGCCGTCAGAACCTCACGCAAATGAGGAACTGGCAGTTGGAAGAAATTATTGCCAAGGTAATTTTAACTCTTTAAAACGATATGTGCAACCGTGCAGCTACAAAGCTACTGTTACAAAAAGATATTGTCTAGTGTCTACACCCTTTGCTCCAAAATATTGTATCAATATGTAGCCAAAACATTACACATTGGGTAGGTACTTACTTAAATTTAGCTATTATACTATGCCTACACTTGTGCGGTAAGCACACGCCTAGATAAGTGCAGCATGTGCTTATCTTTTAAAATACCGAAGAGCCTTTTTTAACTTACGGAATGGAATGTGCCTTTCCCTTGAGGACGGAAGCGTTTCATTTATCAAGTAGTTATTTATAGAAGCAAAATATTTCATGAAAAGCCATTGAAACTTGAATAATTAACTTGATAAAAATGAGTGATTATTGTACTCGTAACTACACACAGTTACAGTAGGTACATGAGTAATTATTGAGTATACTATATACTCTTAAACTTAACTATGTAGATAGCTACATAGTTAAGTTTAAGAGTATAGGTAGGTACTATATTAGTACGCGGTAGTGATTTACAACGTAGCTTAGGTACCTTTACTTTCATTGAAGACTACGACGACGTTATTCGTATTTTTCAGAGAAAACCAAAGTGGTACAAAAATAAACTGAGTATTTCGGCCATAGTTATGAAAATGTATCTAAGTCCTTTGATGCCAGCTGGTGGGACAAATAGCGAGTCAGTCAGAGATATAGTTAGCGCCACGAAAGATGAGATTTGACCCCGCCTCCCGAGCTCTTTCCGCCGCCCCTATGACGTCTGGTCCCGTCCCGAGAGACCTGGAATCGTGTACTGCGCAAGTCAATCAAACCACGTGGTGTGTCAAGTCTCATCTTCCGTGGCGCTACCGGTCTCTCGTCATTCTATTACCTCAAGTTCTGCTCCTCTATTTATTTGGTTTCTCCATGTTTTGCAGGCGAAAGTGCCGTGTCCCAATAAGTCTTCGGGATGTGTCTACACCATGGTGAATGTGGACTTGGAGGAACATCTCAAGGAATGCATTTTCCGAGAAATGGACTGCCCGCTCGGTGTTGTGTTTGGAAAATGTTCCTGGACAGGTAATTATAATATCATTTTGGAAAAATTACATCATGGGAATCATAAATGAGCAGTGGTGGCCCAGTGGTATCGGCCGCGACTTACGAGTTGTAGGTCGTAGGTTCGAACCCAGACAGGCGCTTTACTTTGTGTAAATTATTTCATCACCACTGCTCTCAAAACGGTGAAGGAAAACATCGTGAGGAAACCGGCATGTCTTAGAACCAAAAATTCAAAGACATGTGATATCTACCAACCCGCACTGGGCCCGCGTGGTGGATTACGGCCCACTCCCTCTCACAGAGAGGAGGCCTGTGTCCCAGCAGTGGGAACATTATAGGCTGATGATGATGATGATGAATCATAAATGAAATTATCATAGTCCATAATGGTAATGGACGAGTACATAATCAGCCTCTTAACATTCCCACTGCTGGGACACACAGGCCTCCTCTTGGTGAAAGGGAATGGGCTGCAATCAACCACACGGGCCCAGTGCGGGTTGGTGGATGTCACGTCTTCGAATTTTTGGTCCTAGAACATGCTGGTTTCCTCCTCACAATATTTTCCTTCACCGTTTTGAGAGCAGTAGTGATGCAATTAACTACAAAAGTAAAGTGCCTGTTTGGGTTCGAACTTCACGACCTACAACTCGTAAGTCGGAGCCGTTACCACTGGGCCACCACTGCTCTCAATCAAAATGATTCATACTGGTGCGCGCCACAATTGATGGCGACATTAGCTACCACTAGCGCCATCTAGTATCGAGTAGCAGAACTATTATTCGGGACCCTTCTAGAAAATTCGATGCTAGAACTATCGACATCTGGTCAGTCGGGACCGGTATGTACTCGAACATTCTAGATGTTTCTACAGTAGAAGGTTCTGGAACTATCTGAGGCTTATACAAGGCCGGTATGACCGCGTCGAAGCGATCTTCAAGTGCGACTAGAGTGATCTGTAGTGCGATTTGTGTTGTATAATTAGTGTGTTTAAAGTTGTAATTGGTGTTGTTAATTAAAGTGTCTATTTTTGGTTATTAAATCAGTTTTTATTATCACGAACCCCAAACTCATAACAATACTTCACTTACATTTTTTTATTTTGTTTACAGGAAAAATAAAGGACATGATGGAACACTTCAAGGATCGTCACGCGTCACACTGCAACGTCACGACTGATGAAGAAGTCGAACTTACCAACATTGACATCAAAAACGATGATCGTCACTTCTACTTGGTGGCCCAGAGCAAGTTCCTGTTCATCATCACTATGAAGATCGACACTCTTCAAAATATGGTGTACTGGACTATTCAACATATTGGCAGCAAGAAAGCAGCACATGACCATATTTATGAGATACATGTCATGAGCAAGCAGAATCCTAGAAGGAAAGTCGTGTTCACGGAACATTGCTTCAATGATGCTATTAAGCCTGAAGAGATCTTCCGTCAAGGGAAATGTGCCGTTCTGCCTTTGGAAGTGTTGGTGCACTACATCAAAGACAAGAAATTATCCTTCAGATTCTTCATCAAGAGGATTCCGCCAGCGCCGGCCAAGAACAAAAATGACAAGGGTGATAACAAGCCAAATCAGGGACCGGGCCCTAAAGGCCCCGGGCCTAAGGGACCTAAAAATGCAGAAGGTAAAAATAAGCAAAATGGAGCTGGGCCTGGTCCCAATCCTAAGCCAAAAAATAAAGCTCAGTCGTAATTTCAACTAACTGCGTACCTATTCCATTAATTCGCTTATATCGTCGAAAAATGGAATAACTTTTACTTTGTATTCTAGATTTTATGTAACTAGATTGACTTGTTATATTGAGGAGGTCAACATTGGAGTTCAATTCTCGTGATTACGTGCACCACATAAGGTTTCATATTATATGCTACATTATCGAGTAACGTAATGTGTAAGGCTGCCTTTAATATCCGTTCTACAAGAGATTGCGATACTGGAGTAGGTAGACGCGAGGGGTGGGTGCAACCACACACGGCGTCGCGTGCACCTTACTTTGCTGGGTTAGTTATTAAATATTCAGCGTTATAAAGCATTTAAGAGACAAGCAATACGTTCTGCAGTGATCAGTACCACCAGAAAAGTATAGTACCTAGTAGGTGTAATTACCTTGCATTGCCTAACACACTGGGAATTGCAACGTCTTTCATTTTGTCAATTCCACAACATTCATTGCATCATTGACATTGTCGAGCAGTGATTTTTTCAATCATATAAAGCAATGGATTAGGAATTTGTGTTACGCAATTAGGGTGCTGATCGCCAAGGTAACATTCAAAAGTTAGTAGAACATAATATATGTGGTAGAACGTCCGTTATATTGATCACTAAGACCAAGCTCACGATTAAGTTACCGACAGTTATGTATGCAACGTCTCATGTGACACGCTAAGGAACCTTGAATAGGCATTAAAAAAACCAGTCAATCGATTCAGAGAACGACGATAGGCAGCCGGGATCACGTCGGACATAAAATACAGGGAACCTTTTTTAATGTTTGAACGTGATGTCCGATTGAGTATGTCAGACAAATAAGATACTCATATACACACACGTATTTGACTAATGTAATAACTCGATTATGAAGCCCCCTTGTGGTGCGCGAAAAATTAGTTTTGAACTCTTATCAAGACTTTATCACTAACGATCATTGTAGTTACTCAAACATACTTGTTTTAATTGCATTAGTCTGTAGGCACCTTATATACGTAGCATTTTCATGTTCATTTCTTATTTAGTCGTAGTTATGGTATAAGATTAAGATTGTAGGTACCTAATTTGTAATAATGGTTCAAATCGTCTATGTTGCAAGGAGGCCCAAATATTGGATCCAATAGTGGACGCGATGCGATGTCCTGACTGATGACATCGTTCGCTTTTACGGAGCCCTAAAAAAATAGGAAGCTCTTAATCGGTTAGTGCTTCTGGACGCTCAAATTCGTGATCCTGAAGCCAAAATTCAACTTCAGCTCACCGCACAGTATAAGTTTGCTTCAGACCGTTTATTTATGTATACCTACGTCAATGTGCGGAAATCCTTAAACGGAAATCAATTAAAGTGATTATTGGGCTGTTCTAAATTAAAAATTAATGGAAAGTGATATGCTGATTAGTAGGACACAATTTTTTTGTATTATGAAGGGGATTTAGTTTTTAGGACATTTATTGTTTTATTTGAATTATTATATGTTTATATTATGATTTTTTGGAAACTATTTCAGTAAAGAAATAATAAAGAAATAAAAATTATAAATAAAAACCTGGTTTTCCTTCCTAGATTAATCTGTGAATAAATCCTATCTTAGTAAAGGAAGCTCTTTTAGCATAATTAGCCTATAATGTTTCCACTGCTGGGACACAGGCCTCCTCTGTGAGAGGGAGTGGGCCGTAATCCACCATGCGCGCCCGGTGCAGATTGGTGGATAGTTCTTTTCCTTAGCGGGTTGGTGGTAGCTTTTACTTGCAGATATACTGATAATTATTACTATCAGCTTAGCTTGAGAAAAAGAAAAACTTAGTCATTGAGAACCCACTTTAAATAACAATGGTATGGTGAGACCATAGAAAGGTAAGGCATTCATTGATTAAGGTGAATGGGTAGTTGTAGCCCGCGAAATTCAATTTTTCTTACGTTTTTTGCAATTTTTAGGTCAATGTCAGGTTGTATCTTGATCAAAATATGATTCGCGACTATAACCGGGACGATATTTACACAATTATAATAATTAGAATCATTAATACATCTTTCTAAGTTACATTTCTACCGTTAAGAACTAATCTCGTATGGAAAAGTGTTTGTGGTAGAAATCTAACTAATGATTCTAATGACTATAATTCTGTAAATACATATCTATTATAGTCGCGAATCATATTTTGATCAAGATACAACCTGACAGTGATCTGCAAATTGCAAAAAACCTAAGAAAATTTAAATTTCGCGGTCTACCACTTCACATTCACCTTAAGGTGCCACTATTCGATATTTTTTCCATACAAATTTCGGGAGAGTATTACTCCACTGTTTGACATTGTACATCCAAAGTTAAACATTGTATCGTTTTGTCTAATTATTAATTGTGTCTGTACGGAAGCAGAATTGTAAAATAACAAGCCATTAAAAAGTTATGAGCCAACAAAGATTCGTTTTTCTTGCTATTTTTAACGTAACTTTGGGTGTAAATAAGTAATAAAAGAACTGAAAAATATTAAAAATTAAATCCGTACCGACAAAGCTCAGTTATCGAAGAGTTCAAAAAACTTTATTTGTGATTGATTTATGTAGTGGATTTTTCATAGAACTCGATTTTCCAAAGCACTTTTCAAATATTTTTATGCGCCTATCAGTTCGGAACGGTGTTTCTGTGCGTGAGAACTAGATGTTGTGCGTGTAGATTAGCGTCTAACTGCTCATCACTGATACTAGCTCCGTCAGACACGAAGCCAAGTTAGACAGCGTGATTTTGGCCATGACCACCAGTGAGTTTGAGCTCGCGTTTAGTTTACTCTTAAAGTAGGTATGTGCCAAATTCATGTGCAAATCAACTTTCTTCAAGCTGAGAGCAAAATTATGATGGCGTGGCTGTGGATGACAGTGGTAAGTTTATCTGTAAAGTTAATTCATAAAAGGAATAAATAAATAGTAATGATTGTAATACAATTGAAACTGCAGGGGGCCGGCGGAGCATGTGTAGTTCATACAAACGTAATACCAAAATAATTTTTAAATGAAACATATTCTTAATATAGTACAGACGCCAGCACATCAACCTACTACAATCTGTCAAATTTCTTTAATAGATTTTCAACTTTATCACTGAAACATAAGGTTCAAAGTTGATTGGGAAAATGTGACAGTTAGGTGTAGGTTGATGTGCTGGCGTCTGTACATATTTATTCCGATTGGATTACAGAATGTCTAGGTTCCCAAATATATATTTTAAATGGACACTGATTTAAATAGACGAGCTATGTGAAAAATAAGTTTTCTATAGAAATTTGAAATTCCTGATATCTCGTCTTTATATCAGAGTCCTTTCAAAATATATATTTGGGAACCTAGATATTCTGTAACCCAATCGGAATAAATACACATATGTTTGTTTTACAAATTATTTTGGTATTACGTTTGTATGAACTATGCATTATCATGCGTAGTTCGCCGGCCCCTTCGGCACATATATTATACTGTGCCTTCAGCGACCCAGTGTTTTGCGCGGTTTCACTATAACGCGTATGTACAGACGCCAGCACATCAACCTACCCGAAACTGTCAGATTTTCCCAATCAACTTTGAACCTTATGCTTTAGTGATAAAGTTGAAAATCTATAAAAGAAATTTGACAGATTGTAGTAGGTTGATGTGCTGGCGTCTGTACATAGTCATTGACTTCTCTTTGGTCATGGGAATCCCCGCTTTTTCTGAACATTCTGATTGAAGAATTGGGGATTCCCCATCCTACGACTATGTTCTATCGGGATTCCATAGTTTGTTCCATATATGTTTATCTCGGCTGACAGTCGTGTTTTACTTCTTTTATCTGTTGTCATGTGTGTTTTAATGTTTGTTGGAGATACTCATAACATAATTTAACGCTACGTTAAAAATTCCGCCTATAAAGAAAAAAGAAAGCGTAAAAGCGTAACTTTGGAATTGAAGATGAATGTGTTAATCATAAACCCCGATCACGCGAATTTTTTCGGAACGTATCCCTTCTCTCGCGTTAGGCCGGCCACAAACGTCCGGTTTCCTGATTCGGAATTCAGATTTGGAGACCCCGAATGCACGCATTTCATACAAAATGTTCTCTTTAGCGCACACGTTCTTATATTTTCCGTCAGGGTTTCCGAACGGAAAATAATATAAGAACGTGTGCGCTGAAACATTTTTTTTTCGAAATATCACTGAAACATTTAGGACACGACTGGCGTGTTCGAGGCGTAGTTATAGAAATTCGCAAGAACACGCTACGCGTGTCGGCGGCCAGTGTTGGGTCAATCAACTAATTTTTTCAATCAATTGATTAGTCATGACTAATTTAGTCACAACTAATTTAGTCATGATTGATTTAATCATGACTAAAATAGTTAATCATAATCATAACTAAATAAATTAGTCATTGGTCATTCAATCATTATTTTTGATTGATGACTAAACTAAAAATGCTAAGCTGGCTAACTCCATTTTTTGTTTCATTAGAGACATCTATCGCGCTACCTATTTAAATTATTCATCACTCTCATAAGTTGATTGATAGCATTTTCCATTTTTGTATTTGTACATGATTATTTTTTTTTATTATAACTGCTACTACTGTAAAAAGTTAAAAGTAGATAAAAGGCAAAAAAGGGTAAAGGAGCTGATATTTTAATGACGAATTTCTTTTCGGAAGAAAGTCAAGATGTAGACCTTTTACACCGTTACCCATTAATAAAAAACGTATTTTTGGAGCACAATACACCAATGCCATCTTCTGGATCTGTAGAAAGGATGTTTTCATATGCAACAATGACCAGTCTACCAAAATCACAGAGATTGTCTGATGAACAATTTGAAAACCGCGTGGTTATGAAAACCAATTTAAATTATTTTAAACATAATTAACCCGTAGTTTGTTGTTGTAATTGTATGACGTGCTACTGCCTACATGTTAATTAAAAAATTAAACTGATTCTGTTGTAAAGATTGTGTTTTATTTTATTATGACAAAAGCTTTTATTAAAACTTGTGAATAACGAATCAACATTCTGTGAGTGTCAACTTGGCAACGGCGTAATTTTAGATATTAAATTAGTCATGAGAAATTTAGTCATGATTAAATAACTAACACTAATCAATCTTCAATCATCATACATGATTGAATTTTTTTAGTCATTACTCATTAGTCATGATTAAATAATTTAATCTTAGTTATCAATCATCAATCAAACTAAATTTTGCCCAACACTGTCGGCGGCATTGAACGTGTTAATCATTATTATGATTAGAGAATTTATGCGTAAGCTGTTATGCGAAAATATAATTAGGAGTAGTAAAGTATGCTTAGGCTAGGTTCCCACTACGCCGGACCGGCAGATCTGCAGCGCCGGTAAATCTGCCGGAAGGGCTAGTGGCTGTACAATTTATATGAAGCTATTCACATTATCCCGGGTCCGGCATTTTTGCCGAGCCTGGCATTTTTACCGAGCGTTTTGTCA
Organism: Amphipoea oculea; assembly: GCA_945859645.1. Taxonomy (NCBI): domain Eukaryota; kingdom Metazoa; phylum Arthropoda; class Insecta; order Lepidoptera; family Noctuidae; genus Amphipoea; species Amphipoea oculea. The sequence goes on along the minus strand of OX243864.1, from coordinate 16,946,246 downwards.
CTACGAATTGCCGGTAGAACGACCGGGCCCGGAGTAATGTGAACGAGTTTGTGCCGGTATCTGTACCCCGCTCGCCCCGCTCGTGCTCCCCTCGCCTTTCTTAATCTCTTTTAATCTTTGTTCTGGGCAAATACATTCTCTGAAACTTGTATCTCGTACTCTTATGTCTAGTCGTCCCAGTAAATCGTCAAAAGTGGTTGCTGTCATTCGAAAATAATTGAAGAACTTTGATTCGTCTCTTCTAAGTTCACCCATTAGGTAATGTTTCAAATGTTCCAAGTGAAAATCATTCCCGTAAAATAGGGTGTACCCAATGTTTTCTTTTATTTTGCCTTCTATTAAGATACCACCACAACACAACAATTTCGTCGTCCATTGTGCGCGCAGGTCCAAATTCAACTGAGGTAAGTACTTGACTGTCTGAATTTCTTCCGGGATCCGATGTAATGTGAACACTCTGTCCAGTGTCCGGTTTTCGGCAGATCTGCCGGTCCGGCGTAGTGGGAACCTAGCCTTAGGTCTTAAAATTTTATGCAAATGTATAGGGAACCCACAACCCACAAGGAAACCGACATCAACGCCTCTACCGGCGGATATTCTAATTATTTTACGATATGATCACTAATGTTTGGCCATTTTATGAAATTCTCAAGCATTTCATGAAGTGAGCAAATCTACAATATGGCCACGACGTATACATAGAGGTTTTGATTCAAATTCAAACTACTGAATAAGTTTTTTTAGTTTTTATTGTCCTTACAGCTAGATGTTCATTTCTTGGCCTTGGCCTCGCGTGTGGCTTTCCTTTCTGCAGCGCGGGCAAGCTGCTTTGCGGGTTTAAGGTTACCTTTTTTGCAGAACCTTTGGTTCCTCAGGAACTTGGGGTCCATCTGCAAAAGAAAGATTATTTTACAATATATTTATTTGGTTTTGCAAGTTTGCAGGCCAAGGAGTTGCGTAGTTTTGGGTATTACCACCATTGTTACAATTCTTTTCCTTTCCTCGAAAATTACTGGATTATATCAGATATCAAACTAAGGGGGTTATATCAGGTAGCTTCTCTATCCCAGAATATTAATGGAATGCCGGCAAACATTAATGTGGTTGAAAGATTAAGCATAGGTCAAATCAATAAATCACCTCAGAATAATCAGGATTTTGATTAATTCTGAGCTAAGTTAAAGAAGCACACATAAATCCTGAGTTCGAAGGACCACTTCCTTTTTTTATTATTTAGTCAATAAAGAAATTTAGATGTCATACAATAAATAAATAAATAACCAGTGCCACATCATTACAATATACATAACCACACACAGGTCTACGTAGCTTCTAACATTGGAATTGTGCTATGGGGGAATTCTGTTCTTATAAATAGGGTATTTATAGCCCAAAAACAATGTATCCATGCTCTTGCTCTTTGTGATGTGCCACCATTGACTTTCGATTTAAAACAGCGTTTTTCAAATGGCTTATAGAAAAATCATTCCATTCTGTGAAGGAGTATTTAGACTTTAATGATTCCCAATGACATGTTACTATTACAATTTGACAAATACTTGGCATTTAAAATTAAATATGATTTATGTACCAATTTTATTAGCTTCATTTATTTAATTCATGTAATCAATAATTTTGTATGCTAGTTTTAGCAAATTGTTATAGAAACTAAAAAAACCCGACCATCTGTAATGTACATACTACAATTCTGGTCAGTGGGTCATCTTAGGGGCGGTTCTTGCAAATAAATTTCATTTCATTTCATACACTTGAGCAAACTATTACTTTTATTCTGTACAGTAACTAAAATGTTAGAATAGGTACTGTGTTTATGTATTCCTGGAACGTTAACGTTTATTTTCGAATTCACTGAAATAATTTCACTTACGCCAAGGGTGGATTCGTGCCTCTGGTTCCTAGGCTTTTTGATGCCATTCCTGTGGGCTTTGCGGTCTGGAATAAAAGAAAGTATCGTTGTATTTACAACATGTAAACTTAACCACAAAATTAACACTTCATCAAAGATAGATCATGTTTTTTACGGTACGTACGGGAACATAATCAGAGTAATTCTCACAGTGTGTAATTCATCTAGGTCACAGGGTTTCTCATAAAAATATTATCTGTCGGTACTCACTTTGGTTATGATTTGTATGATTCTTTGACTTTGCCATTTTGTCGAATTATGTGTTCTGTGAAAGAAAATAAGTATTCAATTACAACAGTTAACACTTGGTTTCCTTATGTGACGATCAAAACTGATCAAATTCAGTAAGATTTCTCAGATATTTTACGAAATATTTCCAAAACTCAAAACACTAACCTAGAACAGCAAGAGAAAAAGACGAGAGGAAAACAATTTGATAGATTGAATGTTTCGTTATTATTTTCTACTGTCACTTAGCATTAGACTGTTGTATCTCTGTCACACATGTTAATAATTCGATTTGCTATCCTGCTGTCAGACTGTCTCGTTTCTTTGACACAGTTGAAAATCTTGAAATCCCTTAGCCTGAAATGTTCTAGTTCCGTTTCACTTAGAAAGCATACACACTTTCACAAAGCATTCGCACAGAAGTGAGTTGATTGTTGAATCATAATTCGAATTGTGAACAAGTGAACATGTGAACCTGCTTACTGTGTTTTACCAGGACAATAAATATTTTTCTATTTCTAATTGATTAAACTCATTTCACTTCTGTAATAATTTGAAGTTTTTAATTTTTTTAAAGATACACTCATAATTGGTATGATTGCATGACACCAATGTGGCGAGTAGTGGCGACGCATAAGTAGTAGTGGAATGGACTTAAATGGCCCACAAAAACATTTCATGTTAATTGTTGCCAAGACGAGACCATGATGTAGCCCGCACTGTCAAAATGTAATCAGATCTCATGTAGAGCCAAGCTTCTAACTCTACACGGCCTAACTCTACAAGGCCTAACTTCGCAAACTCTACACCTTAGTCAAAATATATGGCTTGGCCATTTCGCTACATTCACATGAGAGTAAGGTGAAAAACTCTCCCCCTGTATAAATTTTTAGACCTCTGGCATCAAAATTTACGGAAGTCTCATACAAACTTTCACCCCCTAGTTTAAGGTGTTGGGGGGAGGGGGGGTAAAAGTTTCAAGTTTTAAGATTTTTTTGTTGTTTGTGTACTATTACTAGCTTACATACCAAATTTCAGCTTTCTAGGACTTCAGGAAAAACCTTAAGAATATGGATGATCATCAGTGAGTCAGTGAATCAGTGACGAAATCGGGGTATTTTAGATATCAATCAAATCTAAAGTATAAGAGCTAGATATGAAATTGAAACTTTATAGGTTTAATAAATCAACCACTGACATCATATCCCGATTGTTTATCTGGTATAATCCAAACCCAAGGTTCAAAAATACGACGAAGTGCTTCGAGAAAAGGTATCTAGGTAGTGCCCTTGCGCTTCGCTTGGCTCATCTTGGCGGGGGCACTCCCGTGCCCCCAGATGATGGGGGACATTACATAATCAATTTGGCTCATAACTCATAAAAGTCATAGGCGTATTTTATAGGAATTGACTTGAAAAAAATGTATTGCTATTTCCTTCTTCTTCCCTTCTCAATGACTCATATATTGTCCTACGTAGCAACCTAGGCGTGTTGATTTGATTTTATGTCAATTTAAAACATTTTACACTCTGGTGTAAAATCTCCTCTAACAACTTGTATAATAGAGGCATAATAGAGGTCAGTGTTTTACACGATTAGGTAATAAGTCCATGCAATCAATCTCTCCAAGACGTCACCTTTGACGTCATACTCGTATTGATTTTGTGTCGATCAAGCATTACACGTGAATTCACACGATCAATTTGCACTTCATCAAACAAAATCTGTACAGGCACAGAATACAGTCCGGGCGTGGTCTTCCATGTGCCAGGACCCCCGTACCGTACTATATTCTGTGCCCTGTATTCTATATTCTGTGCCAGAAGTACAGATTCTTTTTATTATTCTTTTTAGCTTGCGTAGTACATACCTTAAAACCTTTGTTTCCAATCCCATATGTTTAAAAAAAACTCTACGTGATGTCAACTGTCAAGTGACGAAACACGAATATGATTCGTTCCAGTTTAGCAAACATTGAAACTTTAGCCTTTAAATCAATTGACTACTTCTTCTAGCACGAACATTGTTTCGCAATTGAGAGAGAAAACTCTACACTTCATGTTCATAATATAATTATATTTACCCGAACATTTAAAACATGTGTCGTGTTGTCTGAGAGCTGTCTTGTTCAATAAAATTAAATCCAAAGGAAATATTACAGTAATTTAACTGAAACTGACTAACTAAATTCCTAGCAAGTCACAATGGTGGTGTTGGAGGGCGATTCCGGAGATGCCAAACTTTTATCTTCTGAAGAAACTGAAAAAGAAGAAGTCAAATCTCCAAGACTTTTAACATTAGAAAGTATCCTTTGAATTTCAAATAAGAATTTATTTGTTGACTCTATAATTATTTAGAATATACATAGCCTGCTCTGAAATGATTATAATGAGGCACAGTATGTTATCAATATCGTAATCCTCTTATCTTTTATGTCAAAAATATGTAACTTCAACTTACTGTTTCAATATGTACCTACTCTTGCATTTTAATTTAATGTAAATAATATGAATATCATAAACAACATGTTTCAGTGGGCCACATAAGTTTGTCATTACACCTTGTTTAGTTTCCACCCCTATGAGTTATGCAGACTGGTCATGCAATATGTTACCGAACTACCTAAATAACTAGTGTAGCAGTTTCTATTACATACGTTCCAGTTTGTTCAAACTGCATTATTGCAACTAATTTTTCCAGCCAGAATACAAAGCTGTTATTATATTATATTGTTCTTATATATTAGTCTTCAATAAATATATGCAATGGAAGTGCTCATCATTCTTTTATTTCTATATGACATCTGTTTTTCTTTTCTACGACTGACAATATCATAGACTAAAAACTTATCTATAACACTCCCCCTCACGAAGATGACCCTTCGGTCTGAGTGACTCCTATGCCCATCTTTTTTAATAACTTTAACAACCTTGGTTGTGGCAGTGCCTTCGTTAATATATCTGCCTCCATATTTTCTGTGTCCTTATAACGAATTGTCACTAATTTCTTTTCGACACAATCTCTTATGAAATGTTCTTTTATGCTAATGTGTTTTGATCTTTTTCCGGTAATCATGTTGTTTGCTAATTTTTGTGCAGCCATATTATCATTGTAAATCAGGACTGTTTGTTGTGGCACTCCAATGTCTTCTAGCAGGTGTTTCAAATGCAAAGCTTCCTTCGTTGCTTCTGTCATTGCCATGTATTCGGCTTCAGCCGTTGACAATGCGACCACTCTCTGTTTCTTTGTCTCGTAACTAATTAGACCACCACCATACTTAAAAACATAACCGGTATATGATCGTCGATCGATAGTGCATGCTGCCCAGTCTGCGTCGGCCATACCCGTAAGAACCGCTGACATTCCTGTTTTCTTGTATCTTATACATACATTTTTCGTTCCTTTTAGGTAACGTATAACTCTTTTTGCTGCTTGCCAGTGACTTTGGTCATAACAATTGTTGTACTGGCTTAAATAGCTTACTGTAAACATTATATCTGGTCTTGTTGCGACAGCTAGGTACATTAATGAACCAATAAGTTCTTGGTATGGAAAGTTTTCCTTATTTCCATTCTCATTTTTCTCTAACTTCAGAGCTGGTTCCATTGGCGTAGACACGGGTTTACATTCTCCCATGTTAAATTTTTCTATTAAATTATCGACATATGTTTCTTGGGACAGCGTAATCTCTCCCCCTACATGGGTGAATCTTATACCCAAGCAGTGATGAAGAGAACCCATATCTCTCAATTCAAATGCTTTTTCCAACTTGGATTTGATTTCCTTGAATAAATTTTCTGATTTGTATGCCAGAATCAAATCGTCGACATATATGTTGACTAACAGTTTTTCGCCTCCTTTTTCAAATATGTACAAACAAGGATCCGCTGTAGCATTTCTAAAACCAATTTCCAATAATTTTCTATGTAATTTTAAATACCATTGCCTTCCTGCCTGTTTTAATCCGTATATAGCTTTATTTAGTTGACATATTCCATTATTTTTATATTTATTTATATCTATTAGCATTTCTCTTGCTTTTCTCAACAACTCTTTGTCTTTACCGTGTGATATAATCAATCTTAAATATTTATCAAGATTTTTTGGCTTCTTCATATAAATTTGTTCGTCTATATCACCGTTTAAAAATGCTGTACAGACATCCAGCTGACTTAGTTTCATATTATTTTCTATCGCATATGCAATCAATAGTCTTATTGTACTCATTTTTGCTACTGGTGCAAATGTTTCAGTGTAGTCAATTCCTTCTCTCTGGTTGAACCCACGAGCTACTAGTCGTGCCTTTCGTCTGTCTATTTCTCCAAGTGCATTGTATTTATATTTTAGAATCAGTTTACTATCTATCAAATTTTTACTTTCATTCTTGTGTACAACTTTCCAAGTATTATTTTTTAGGTGAGATTCAATTTCACTTGTTATTGCGTCTTCCCATTCATCACTATTCTCATCTATATCACAGAGGAATAATTGTTCAGCATCCATCTCATAATCTTTCTGCCAAACTGGTGGTTTTCTCTGTCGCTTTTCATTACTTGTACACATTTCTTGTCTGTCTTCATTGTCTATTTCGTCTGTTTCTGTAGTTGCATCAACAAATATATCATTAACGTCTAGTTCTTTGTCTGATTCGTTAATTTCATGTTCATTCGAGTCTTCATTTTCTTCTTCTGGAAAAAGGTTGACTTCTATATCATTTTTATCAACTACATTTTCTTTTTGACCTTCTTTTGTCTCATTTTCGTAGAACATTTTATCCAGTACTTTGACATCTCTACTTATTATCACTTTGTCTGATTTCGGATTAAAGATACGGTAGGCTTTGTGATTTTCCGAATACCCTACAAATATACCAGCAATCGATCTGGCTTCAAATTTTCCGTTTCGTTTTCCCTTTTTTAGAACGAACGCCTTAGTCCCGAAAATGTGGAAATGCCTTACAGATGGAACTCTATTCACCCATTTTTCAAATGGAGTCTCATTATTAATACTGCTGCAAGGACTACGGTTTGCCAAGTAGTTAGCTGTATTAATAGCTTCGGCCCAAAAAACTTCTTTCATGTTAGCGTCAATTAACATGCATCTAGCTTTATCAAGTAATGTTCTATTTTTTCTCTCTGCCAACCCATTTTGTTCTGGTGTATATGGTGCAGATAGCCTTCTTTTGATGCCATTGTCTTTTAGATATTTGTCGAATCCATGGTTTATGTATTCCGTCCCATTGTCACTTTGTAAACAAACTATCTTTTGTTTGGTAAACCTTTCTACCTCGTTTTTAAATTCTTTAAATTTTGATAGGGCTTCATCCTTAGTTTTCATTGTATATACTCTTGTATATCTTGAATAATCATCAGTAAATGTAATGAAATATTTGGAACCCGCTTTCGATGGTTCTCTCATGGGACCACATACATCCGTATGCACTATTTGTAATTTTTCATTTGTTCTTTCTTCATTTTTGGATGTAGTGAATGGTAATTTTGTTGCTTTGCCTTTAGCACACACTTCACAGTCTTTAACTGTGTCATTTTTATTGAATTCCAATCCTTCCATGTTCTTTTTATCTAGAGCTATTCGCATTTGCCCCTCATTGAGATGAGCTAATTTTCTATGCCATTGCTGCATTTTATTTACTTCACAGAGTCTGGCTTTTTCTTGTAAGTTTTCTTTAACATAGTATAAACCATCTTCATTTCTTTCTGCTCTTAACAGTATTTGACCATTACGCTTTACAGTTGCGTTTTTCTGTTTAAATAAAACTGTTGCACCTTTATCTGTAATTTTTCCTACTGACATTAGGTTTGTAGTTAGTGATGGTACATATAAGGCTTCGGTCAGTTGCAGATCAGGTCTTTCCTTGATGTTAAGTTTTACTGAACCACGGCCTTCAATTTGTGCTGTACAGTTCTCTGATGCTAACTTTAAGGATTTTCCCTCATCCTTATCAAGATTTCGGAATCTTTCTAATTCATATGTCATATGTGACGTGCTACCACTGTCAAGACACCACTTGTTTAGTTTTTCTTTAGTATCATTTGTATTTAGACATGTCTCTTTAGAACAACATAAATTTGAAGTGCTTTTATTGTATCTTTTTGGGGCTGACTGTACTACTTTTGACCAGCATTCATTTGCTTTATGTCCTTTCTTTTTGCATTTATAGCATTCAACGGTAACATTTGTGTTTCTTCTGCGCTGTCTACTATATAGCGCTTCTTGTTCAGAATTTTGTTCACTTGTACTAGCCATATGTCTTCTGGCTTCAGCTTCTTCGATAATTTTTATCTTTAAGTTTTCAGGATTTGGTAGATCATCCCTGGATTCTATGGCAATTCGAAAATTTTCAAAAGATTGAGACAAACTATAGAGCATCATAATGCTAAGTAGATCTTTATTAATTTCTATGTCCATATCTGCAAGCTTATCAACGATGTCCATAAACTTGTTCAAGTGATCCACTATGTTATCGTCTTCTTTCATTTTTCTTAAGATTAATTCTTTCAAAAGACTTGCCTTTCGTGCAGGACCTTTGCTGGAGTAAATACCCTCGAGTGTGTCCCAGACATCTTTGCTGGTTTGACAGTTCTTCACTTGTTTCAGTTCGCTCGGTGAAATGATCAGAAATAATTCTGCTAATGCCAAGACATCTTTTTCTAAATATTTATTTAGTTCGTCACCTTCACTAGTAGGTTTTTTTATTGTCTCAGAGACGTAATTCCATAGGCCCCTTTTTAATAGAAGGGCTTTTGCGTGTATTCGCCATGTGTCATAATTTTCCCTTTTTAACGGTTCAATATTTATGTGACTCATTATTACTCACATTTGTCCTGCGTTGTATTTTACTAGCGTACATTTGTACTGGGCCCATAACCTATTATATTATATTGTTCTTATATATTAGTCTTCAATAAATATATGCAATGGAAGTGCTCATCATTCTTTTATTTCTATATGACATCTGTTTTTCTTTTCTACGACTGACAATATCATAGACTAAAAACTTATCTATAACAGCTGTCTAGCTAAAACTTCAATTTGACTATTTTTTTGTATCTACATCTAGGTGGTCCTCAATAAATACATTATGTTCCTCCTGCCCTAAATCATTAACCTTCTAACCGCCTGACTTCATATAAGATGTTGTGCTCCAGAACTTGAAAAAAAAAGGAAAAGACTGTATAGAATACAGAGTAATTACATAAAAGAGCAGATTAAACTAACATTGGTTATTTGGTCGTAAATATACGACCTTGTCGAAATGGACATGAACATATTTGTGTTAATTTAGTAGTACTTACTATCATTCTCTTTTAATTTTAACATAATTATGTATTCCGCTATCATCATTATTCCCCTGCCCTTATCCCAATTTATTTGCGGTCGGCGCAACATGTCTTTTTCTTCTATACTTCTCTATTAGTCGTAATCTCGGTAGTGCCCCCTTTCTAGCCATATCATCATTCACACAGTCAATCCATCATTTCTTTGGCCTTCCCCTACTCTTATAGCCATAGAAATTCATACTCAAAACCTAAAATACATATTCTGTTATATGCCAAAATATTATTTCTTAACTAGAAATCAGTTTTCCGAATCACCAAGGATGCTCAACAACAACATGGTCTTCGCCATGGTGACTACCAGCGCTACCGAGGATATTGTTCAAGGCGCCTCAGGAGGCTGCGCAAAGTGCTCAAAATACCGCAGGTTTGTACCTTTTAATTTTTTGTTAATGTTAATGTTTTGTTGTTCACATTGTTTAAATATTGATCCACTGTCACTGGATTGAGTTAATCAGCCTTCTTCACAAGGGGCTGTTCAATTAGGGGTTTATTTATAAATGTTGCTTAAAGTTAAGTAATGATTAGAGAATGTTTAACCATAAATTTTTGATGTATAAACCTTTCTTAACTTTAAGCAACATTTATAAATGAACCTCTTATTATGTAAGACAATTAACCACTTTCTGACCCTCCCTCCCCCTTTCGAGCTTACATACGATTAGTATCTACCAAGAAAAAATTGTAAAAATATATAAACACATTGGTTTGTGTTATAAGAAAGTAATGTTTTAACGACTTGTGATCATACATTAGTAGAGCCCTTCCTCTCCCATGTAAGAAAAAACAGGACTTGACTCTCCCCTCAAATCGTCACATGTAATAAATGAACAACAACTACCAATATCACAATTCTCTTCCCCAGGGCGACAGACGCCACTACCGTCGTCGTGATGTCACGACCGTGCACCTGACGGCGACTTCTGCCGAGAGCCGATTGCTTTGCGTGCCGCTACTGCAGTCCGAGAGGGCTTGGGCGCACGCCATGCAGCTGCGGCAGGAAGCCAACACCGAGCCAAGGAAGAAGTTCCATCTGGTTGCGAGGCTGAAGAAGGCGTATGCTCATGCGCAGACGCTGTTGCAGTTGTGTGAGGTGATTATTAGGGTTCCGTAGCCAAATGGCAAAAAACGGAACCCTTATGGATTCGTCATGTCTGTCTGTCTGTCTGTCCGTCCGTCCGTATGTCACAGCCACTTTTTTCCGAAACTATAAGAACTATTCTGTTGAAACTTGGTAAGTAGATGTATTCTGTGAACCGCAGTAAGATTTTCATACAAAAATAGAAAAAAAAACAATAAATTTTGGGGTTCCCCATACTTACAACTGAAACTCCAAAAATTTTTTTTCATCAAACCTGCACGTGTGGGGTATCTATGGATAGGTCTTCAAAAATGATATTGAGGTTTCTAATATCATTTTTTTCTGAACTGAATAGTTTGCGCGAGAGACACTTCCAAAGTGGTAAAATGTGTGTCCCCCCCCTCTAACTTCTAAAATAAGAGAATGATAAAATTAAAAAAATATATATAATGTACTACCATGTAAACTTCCACCGAAAATTGGTTTGAACGAGATCTAGTAAGTAGTTTTTTTTTAATACGTCATAAATCGAAAACCGCAATTTACCTTTCACAAAGTTACAACGAACTACAAGAACTTTTATATTATGTTACTTGCTGCTACGGAACCCTTCATGGGCGAGTCCGACTCGCACTTGGCCGGTTTTAGATAGAATTTAATATTGTTTAATGGTGTTATAACAAGAGGGCCACAAAAAGTTGGCGATTTTATGAAAGCTTTAATATTAGGCCCCTCATCAACATCCTCATGCCCCAACCCCAAATAAAGCGGGATATCCAATTTATTTGGGGTTGGGGCAGACCAACATGCTGTTCTTCTACCTAGCATCTCTATTAGCCGTAATATTAGTCAGAATTGTGGTTATTTCGGTTATGAGCAATTTGGATTGTGAAAGTACTTACATGTGTATGGGATTGCAGAAAACGTTTCAAACAATTTCAAACTACATAAAGTTGGAGCAGGAAACGAATGTTTCGCCCCACTGCAAATTGTCACTAAACTGCTTTCTAAAATGAACCTTATAACGTTGCGCTTATTTATGCGCTTACGTGTCACGACTTATACTAACAAATCAACTTGCTCCTATAGGTACTATTGCTAGTGAAGCACATTTAAAAATGAACCTTCTTTGACAGCAAACCTGAGTTGCGCGGGTGCGTACGTGTCGCCGCTCATACTAACAGGGGGCCTACCACCGTCTTTAACAAAACTATCTTATTTCAAGAGAGTTTTGTTTCAACCTTATAATAACAATGCTCATATTTGTACCATGACCTGATCAAGTACTTCCTTTTATAATACCAGTAAAGCTCATTAAAAAATGAATCTTATTTATTTGTTAGCAAAGCGGAGTTTGCGATGCGCGTACGCAGCTGGAGGCAGGCGCGTACGCTGCGTGGCTGAGCGGCGCGTTGCTGGTGGAGCTGCAACAGTGGCGCCCCGCCGCGGAGGCGCTGCATCGAGCGCAGATTGTGCTGGAGAAGCTGTGTGCAGCGCTGCCTGAAGATGAGCGCATGGTTTATAAGCAGAAGGTACGGTATTCCTTATTTTATTTTCCTATAGTGCAATTTTGAACGAATCATGTAGTATTCTTTCAGTGTCTGTTTTATGGAGTTTTAAAGCTAACATTTTCCCATTGTAAAAACAAGGTAGTTTCTATTTGTTGTATTTGTTACTTCCATCTCTCTCTCTCTCTCACACACACACACTATGATGGTATTCTCACATATCATGGCTCAACACTGGTAGCATTAGTAAGCAGTGCTTAATTATTGATATAATCACTGCTAAATCTTTTATTTTTATAAAAGAGAATAGTATTACAATTTGTAAACTAAGGAATTTTAGAGTCTCGCCAGCAAAAATCATTATAGCTAATGTAAATAAAATCAATCTAGGACTATTTTATTTACCTATCTCTTTGTTCTTTCTCGTCTCTTTCTCTCATAAACAAGACGCGTATACCTTTATCTATATACAGGCAGAAGAATTGAAGCCCAGTCTCCGTTACTGCGCGTACAACATCGGCGACGAGTCGGCGGCGGGCGACCTTGTGGCCATGCGCGGACAAGGTCTCATCGAAAACTTGGACACGCTCATGGCGCAAGCTAAGTCAGTTTACTTTTATTCATCTTCACTATGGATGCTCTTTAGTAGGTAACCCGCGGAAAAAATGTTCCTGAATCACATTTTAACAAACGACCTAATAAAGAAACTGAAACTAAAGAAACTGTTAATTTCGCAGTCTACCTTAGAGCATCCACTTTAAAGGCGCCGTGAATTTCTGAGGGTCCCTGCATCCCTGGTCCTGCATCCCCGTTATCTAGTGCACCTTCGCAGTAATCAAATTGTGTCTGCATTTTATACGCACTTATTCATATGTGCACATATTTTTCAGAGAGTCCCGCTCTGGCGTGATGCATGAAGTGGAATGGCGCGGTCGTAAAGTATCTGTGCGGCCCGAGAAAGTGCGGTTGTTCCTCATCGCGTTGCAAGATCTAGAGAAGTCCGTCGCCAAAGCAGAGACCGTACAGGCCAAGATCGATATCCTCGAGAACATTCTCATGGATTGCAAGGACGCTATTTCAGCTATCAAAGATGAGATCAAAACTGATCCGAAGTTGAAGACAGCTTCTGAGACGCAGATGTCTGGCATCAACTACTTGCTGTCGTACTTGATGTATGTGCGTCTGATGCGTACGGTCGACAGGAACAACTTGCTAGTCCAACAAGCAGAGGAGGCTCGCAAGGACAACATACAAATCGACGGCAAGAAGGTCCGTCCTCAGGACTTGACTAGGCTCTACGAGATCATCTTGCAGAACTTCACTGAACTGCAGCAACTACCCGGATTCGAAACTGACGCCGCTTACCAGCAAGAAATAGAAACTCTGACGAAGGCATATCGCGCGTTCCGTTGCTACTATATCGCCCAAGTGTTGACTGGACTGCGTCGCTTTAGAGAAGCTCTCGCTATGTTAGAACGATGCAGCAACTACTCTGCCGAATCATTAGGCAAAAAGCTTGACGACAAAAATCTGGTGGCAAAGTTGCAATCGTTGAAAAAGGACATCGAAAGCTGCAAATTCGAAGTCCATGCCGACTCCGTTCTTGAAGACGATGAAGACCAAGACGAAGACACGAAGTATTCTTCTGGCAAGTATAAAGACAAGAAACCTCTGGTGGACCGCTTAGACGAGTACCGAGAGGACACTCAAGTCCTGACTAAGAACCCGAACATCTACAAAATGCCTCCGTCTATGGAAGCCATTCCTTGCAAACCGTTATTCTTCGATTTGGCTTGTAATTTCGTGGAGTTTCCGAACTTGGACGATAAGACCGGGGCAGCTGACAATAAGAAGCAAGGCGCAGGCCTTACCGGACTGGTCAAGGGTTTCTTGGGATGGGGCAAAAGCGACAAGTAAAACAGCATTCATATATATACACATTTTCATGGGTTTTATTAGTACCAGGATTTGTTTTTGAAGGTTCAAATTATATACATCTATAAACTAGTCAGTTTTTTATTTTTTAATAAGTCTCAGTGACCCTCATCTATAGTCATGACGTTGCTGTCTAGTTCGTATTCATGGTCGATCGTCCGCGTCTTAATAATTTGTTTATAGATGAAAGCGGATTTCCTCGGGGTTCGTGTGCGTTCGGGATCGTCGAAGTTAACTTCGTATAAGCCGAAACGTTCCCTGTAAAGATAAATTCGAATATAACATAGGTTTTATACACTATTCCGTGTGTATACCAACTTATTTGGGGTCGGTAGCTGTATTATATCATCTTTCAAACAATATAATGATTATTTTTTGGTCTGCTCTTATCTTTTAGCACATTTATATTTAATACATATCTTGCCACATGCATCCTGATAAAAAAAGGTCTATAGGAAAAAAAATGCACTTACGTGTATCCAGCCAACCACTCAAAAGTTGTCCATGCGAAGTATCCCTCGAGGTTGATCCCTTCGTCCATAGCATCTATGGCGCTTTCTAACGCAGCCCTATAGTAAGCTACCCGACCTTCATCTTCAATACCCTCATAGGTAGACCAACCGTTTTCAGTTATACAGGGTGTTACAGAAAGGGTATATCAATACAAACGGGTTGAAGAGTGTATCTGGTCTAGAATCTCTGTACAAAATTTCAGCTCAAAAGCAGTAACTTTGAAAATGCTTAATATTTTTTTATTTCGATAGTTTATTAAGGTGAATGGGTAGTTGTAGCCCGCGAAATTCAATGTTTCTTACGTTTTTTGCAATTTTCAGGTCAGTGTCAGGTTGTATCTTGATCAAAATATGATTTGCGACTATAACAAGTACGTATTTACAGAATAAGACCTTGTCCAGAAGGGGCGAATTCGCCGCGAAACGTTTCGCGCGATTTCCTTCGCGCGTTAACGAAATACTAGGCGCCAATACATCGCGTCCACAAGCATCGCGCGATTTCAAAATGCGCGCGTAAATCGCGTGCAGTTCGCCAGACTCTCGACTCGCGCTTGATTCGCGCGTATTGCGCGCGAGTCGAGATACTAGAGACTCCTTGTTGCGTCCAGTTGACGCGCGAACTCCAGAGCGTTTTTCTACTGACAAATGAAATTCGAACCCAAATGCTCGCGCGTTGGTACGCTCCTTCTGGACGCAACGGTCGCGCGTAATACGCACGAGAGAATCACGGCGATTTCGCCCTTTCTGGACAAGCTCTTAGAATCATCAATACTTCTTTCTAAGTTAGATTTCTACCGTTAGAGCTATTACGCACTGTCGACTGGTCGCCGGCGACACGGTCGACGGCGACTGTGACTTACTGTTGTTTAAATAGGTGTTTACGCACTTGGTCGCCGGATGATGCCTATGTTTTGGTCGCCGAGGGACCGAGTCGCCGGCGACTAGTCGACAGTGCGTAATAGCTCTTAAGAACAAATCTCGTATGGAAAAAATTTAAATTTTCTTAAGTTTTTTGCAATTTGCAGATCAGTGTCAGGTTGTATCTTGATCCAAATATGATTCGCGACTATAATAGACATGTACTTACAGAATCATAGTCATTAGAATCATTAATATATCTCTTTAAGTTAGATTTCTACCATAAACACTTTTCCATACGAGATTTGTTCTTAACGATAGAAATCTAACTTAGAAAGATGTATTGATGATTCTAATTATTATAATTATGTAAATACGTACCTGTTATAGTCGCGAATCATATTTTGATTAAGATACAACCTGAAACTGACCTGAAAATTGCAAAAAACGTAAGAAAAATTGAATTTCGCGGGCTACAACTACCCATTCACCTTAAAGAGATATATTAATGATTCTAATGACTATGATTCTTTAAGTACATGTCTATTATAGTCGCGAATCATATTTGGATCAAGATACAACCTGACACTGATCTGCAAATTGTAAAAACTTAAGAAAATTTAAATTTCGCGGTCTACCATGGCACGTTCACCTTAAATTGAAATCATAACAAACGTGTCACCGCACTACGAGGGTCATTATCCATTATCTGGAGTGTATCTGTGCGCCTAGTACACGCACATCACGCCGCCGCGCGCCAGTGCAGCGCCGTGATGTCGAAATAAAGAAATATTAAGCATTTTCAAAGTTACTGCTTTTGAGCTGAAATTTTGTACAGAGATTCTAGACCAGATACACTCTTCAACCCGTTTGTATTGATATACCCTTTCCGTAACACCCTGTATAGATCGGCACATCGCCATATCTTTCTTGTATGCTTTTCAGAGTGATGTAAACACTGTTTGGCATTTGCTAGGGACAAAAATAAGCCTTCGATTATAAAAATATTAATGCATTGTTGTTGACAACACCATTCGATAACATAACACCACGTCTGTAGACCCCGAAGGGTTAGGCAGAGCTGTACCTACAGTACACCCACATTTTTTGCCCAAAGCAAATTTATTACATAATTTTTATAATCACACTAATATTATAGAGGCGGAAAGTTTGCGAGTGTGTTTGTAAGTTTGTTACTTCTTCACGCACAGACGGATGAACGGATTTGGATGAAATTTTGCACACATGTAGTTTATAAACAGGATTAACACATAGGATACTTTTTATCCCGATATTCCTACGGGATCGACACTTATGCGGTTGAAACCGCGGAGCGCAGCTAGTGGGATAATAAATTAGGACTGCCTCAATTGCGGCGGCAGATTGCAGCGACAAATGACCGATTATTGTTTACGATCCAGTGCCTCGTTGCCTTCGTTGATGCGTAAGCGCAGCTTACAGTAATGCAAAATAATGGAACTTACTCCGAAATATATTGAGGCTACAGGATATAGACTCGCATACACTGAAAATCATTATGCTTGAAGCATAGATTATTATAAATCTATGGCTTGAAGTCAGTGTACTTACCACAAAAATAACAGAAGTAACTTCATAGTGTTGTGCTGTTCATATACCTATTAATAAGAGATCACCCGCGGGCAGTATTCAATTTATAGACACCTCTTTTAATAATATCTTTATTATCTAACATAGTATCTCCTCTGTTGTAACAACACTACTTGAAACTGTCGAGATTATTATATTTCGGTTTCGTCTTTTATCAAATTTGGTTATTAAGTGACCTTAAGCTTGCAAGCCATGGTATCTTGTTTCTGCTATTTATTTACCATAGTAATATCTTTCGTGAATTGGTATCCATGGGTTAGATACTTTTCGCTAGGATCCAATCAATATTTTAATGATCGTCAGAAAATAGCATCACTGTCAGTTTTTCCCAGGAAAAGTTTATGTTAGGAAAATAACAATGGTTATTTCAAACAACGTGTTACACTCGAATATATAATTACGTATAAGAGTATGTACATTTATCATTATAAAATTTGTATGCATTGTATCTATACAATGTACATAAATGTATTACATACACAAATGTATTTAAAGTTAAGAAGATGGACTGTTTAGTTATTAATTATAATTTAATTGTTTAGCACAAAGGGTCGCAACTCGCAATAAAACCACTAACAATATTCAACAAAAATATTTTACACAAAACTAATGAAATCGTTTTGCTTTAGAAGTACAAAAATATAAGTAATAAAACTTTGAAACAATATATTTTACATCATAACATTTACATTATACAAAATCACATTTTCAGAGAATTGCGCTACTGTGGGTTGAATATGATCACATAACATTGCACAGTCAAAGGAATATTCTGGCTAGCGAAATACGTGGTCATACAGTGAACACCGAAGTATCAATGTTTTTACAATTATCTACTACAATACGTGGAACAATATCAATGAAATAACTATGTATTTACAAAACATGGGTACAATAAAATCCAAATTAATGTCAATGTTGACTCCCTGGTAAAATTATGACTCTGTGCATATCTGTAGCTAAGTGATGTAAAACATTACCCAAAAATCTAGTCGCAAATCATAGGCACTGGCTGATAGTAAACAAGTCCGTATGGCATTAACGATAAAGTATTCACACTCACTGTCAGTTTGAACTGAAGGCTGTTCGTCAGCACAGTTAGTGGCGTCTATTTGAGAGGTATGAACACAAGGCATGCTGAGCGGCAGTGTGACGTGTCTAGCGAGGCGCGAGGGGCGGCCAGTGCTGCGTGTTGTGCGCGGCGCGGTCTTCAGGCGCCAGCAGCTGCCCACAAGTAGCGCACATGTGGAGCTCTTCACTTCTTCCCACCATCAGCTCCTGCTGCTTAGCAATGTCCGGCAACAACGCCACCAGCTCCGGGAACACAGCATCGAATTCCGCACCTAACGCCTTACGACAATGTTGATGGAACTGCTCCGCACTAATAGAACTGTCACGGAACGCTCGCGATGCAACTTTGAACTCTTCAACAGCCGCAGCACCTCCTAAAGCGACTGCAAACTGCTTGACCAAAGCACGGTTTCTATGCTCGAAGTTCGGCGGCGGCATGTAAGTGTGTAACGGCGCGGGGAACGTTTGTCCGGCCGAGTTCGTGAACATCATGCCGTCGCAAGCCGGACGAGGTTTGAACCCCGGCGGAACGCTACCATTCGCCATTTTCTTAGTCGGTAAAGTATTGTCACTCCGAGAGTTTAATGGCGGATAGTCTTTAGCAGCTAAACTGAAGTCTCCATTACCACCATTCCTATTCTTCTCAGCATCATTAACAGTAGAGTCCACAGTCTTAACCTTTTTGTCTTCCATGGTTTGGTTATTATTATTAGCATTGACGGAGGCGTACGACTCCTTCAGTAGCTTCTTATCGTTGGTCCCGTTCACGTTGTACGTGTCGAGTAAGTTTTCTTTTTTACTGTTTTGCTTTTTCTTTTCCTTTTTGCTAAGTTTTGTGTTTTCGATGTTTTGGGGCGGAGGGGGGGTAGCTTGAGCTTGCTTTTTGGACTTGGATTTGGTTAAGTTGATGGGTAGAGTGGGGAAGTCAGCTACCGCATTGAATGCGGGTTGCTTGGGTTTCTGAGGAGGTTCGGACTTGGTCGGTTTCTGCTTCTCTTTGGTCTTGGAAATGGTGATCCACTGCGGCGGGGCGACCGGCGCGGATGTAGATGACAGCGCAGGGAACGCTTCAGAACTTAGAGGAGCCTTCTTATGATGAGTCTGGACTTGGTTGCTCTTTAAAGCTTGCATCTCTTGGCTGTTGATTAGGCAGACCTGGAAACGGAAAAAAGAACATATTATTATATTAAAAGTTACATAATATAAACACCCTTACTAATAAACTTATTATATCAGATGAATACCGATTTCTCTCTTTCAGTCGTCAGTAAATTGACTTTTGAAAGAAGAAGACAAAGTGTTGTGTAACTATACAGACGCTATACAACGTTTATTAGTAAGGGCCTAAGGGGTAAGTGTATACTTATCAAGTTGTGATAACAAGACAAACAAACGGAACTTGTATAATTTTAGTCATCTGTTTATTTAAATTGATGATGCATCTCATACAAGTTACTAAACCATGCCTTCATTATGGCACATTGAGTAAGTAAAGCTTCAGATACTGTTTGTAGTAGAAAGTAACTCTCGTTTGTCTGTCCAATACCTTTTCGCGCCTAAACCACAGAACCGATCTTAATGGTTTTTACAGGTATTGAGATAGGTAGC
The DNA here is from genome assembly GCA_945859645.1 of Amphipoea oculea. NCBI lineage: Eukaryota > Metazoa > Arthropoda > Insecta > Lepidoptera > Noctuidae > Amphipoea > Amphipoea oculea. Next base: position 16,926,531 of record OX243864.1, on the reverse strand, counting down.
CTGTGACCTAGAGAAAGCCATAGGCTATCCTGAATATTTGTATTAAAAAGAAAATACATGCAGCCAAAGTCGCGGGCAGCAGTTAGTCTTTCATAAAAGCTACCTTAGGCGCCTGCACGGAGCCAGCTCCGATGCTCGGATGGTCATCTCTCGAGATGCCAAGCGAAGGGAAGTCATCATCGTCGTCCATATGCGGCGGTTTCCTGTGTTGTGGCGGCACTGAGATGCGATGCCCACTGGTCTGGGTGAGGCGGAAGTTACTGGCGCTGGCAGGCTGGCTGTGCAGTTGGATTGATACGCTGGGCTTGGCTGGAAGTACGAACAGTGATGTTATAGGCTATGGCTATGTTGAAGGCAAACTTGCGAACGTAAACGAACCAAAAGGAGTATGTATGAATCGTAGCAGGCGGCGTTCAGTAGTTTCTGCTTAGTCCCATAAAAAAAAAGCGTGGCTTTATATAATTATGTATGTACTATATATTTTGCGATTGCAATTTAGTTTATAATGATGTACAGATGTGTGCTTTTGGAAAAATAACTCGCAGAAAGTTCAGTTAGCAACAAGCAACATTTTTAATGAGTTTTTAAGAAACCAGGATATGAAGATACAAGTAAAATTAAATTAGCTAGCGAAACTCCGCAGACGTGACGCGTATCTATAAAAACACGATTTGATATCGATACTCATCACATCAGTGAAGTATTAAAAAAAAAACTGATTTTTGAACTGATATTCCTGATAACCTGTAACATGTAGGTACAGGTACATTTTTTTTTTGTTTTATAATGTTTAGATATCTATACTCATCACGTCTGCGGAGTTTTTTTCCGAACCTCATATTGAGCTAAGAACTGCTATGAGTCGATAAAGCCAAAGTCAAATCATTTTTTGGTTGGTTAGTTGTAAGTAACAGTAAAAGTAAAGTGGTATATTCTAAATAAATCTTGAAATTTTTCAAGTTAAATAAATCTTTCCTCACAGCAGACTGGTGTTATAAATAAAACTTAACTTACTGTTCCTGACGATAGTAGCGGCGACGGTAGTAGGAGTGGGAGCGGCGGGGCGAGGGCCGCGCGACGGGCCTGGCGCTCCGTCCAGTGCGGGGAAATTCTTGTCGTTGCGCAGGAGACCGCCTACACCTGGAGGAGACAGACAATGTATGTAAATACTGTTTAGTAGCGCACAACATTTTGTGAGTAGATCAGAAGGTCAATTTCCGTAATTGAAAACGTTCAAAATCTAGTCACAATTTCATATCGGCTACAATTTAATGTCAAAAATGTAGGGAAATTAGAGGTATTTTTGCCAGATTAAGACAGAGATTAGAACGAAAATGTGATGACAGAGCGACGGCTGACAAGAGATAACGGAAGAAAAAAAATGTGTTGCGACAAACCGTCGTGAAGATATAGTGACGGACAGTACCTTTGTACGCGCGATGCGGCGCAGACATCACCAGTCCGGGCGCGGCGGGCGTGGCGGACAGTCGCGGGAACTGCTCAACGCTGCCTGTGTCGATGTTAGCCTGCGTCATCGTAGGAGGCGGCAACGGGGCTGGCACCGGCTCTTCACGAGCTTGGTCCCGGTGGTTCCTGTCTCTGGAATAATGGATAACTTTCTGTTTAAATTTTATATTATGATAGTAGTGGTAAACCTGACTTAGGGAGTGACTACACTTTTTGACGCGGAATCGCCTTGACGCCGGTCAGAAAGAGCTTTATGTCCATGCAATTACGATAAAGACGATATGCCCCTCATTTCGGTTCGGGCATCGCGACTCTACACCACGTCGAACTGTGTGAAAAGTGTGGTGATACGTGATCGGCTCAAGCCGATTCCGAGTCGATAAGTGTGGTCACTCCGTAAAAATACCATCTCTTTCTTATTTATATTTTTTTTTGCTTCTAGGTATAGAAAATGCCGAGTTTTTATTTTTTTTCAAGTATCAAGAAGTATGCCTCACAATCCTCTTCAATAGATGACGAGGGCAGCTACGTCAGTGGTGCGAGGGAGTCGCGTGGTGGAGAAGCGGTCCTGCAGTCTTCAGCGCATTCGCCCAGCGATAGGATTTGTGTCGGCAATGTTTCCATTTTGGGAGAGATGTGTTCTGCGACTGTCGATGACAATTACGAAGATGACGTACCGCCGCTAAGTTCAGTCAAAGTGGCCTCATCTTTACAGGACGACTGATAATATTTTCATTATTTTTTACCTAAATTTAATCTTTTTGTAACTCATTTCATATAGAAGATTTTTTTCTTATTAACTTCGATATTGGTTACACGTCATTTCAATGGCCATTGCAACTGTGTAAACCTCCAAAAAGTTGTGTTTACAGACAATTTAATAACAAACATGATTTGCATTGTGCTATTATATTGTTTTTTGTGCACAGGGCACACTGGATAAATAGTCAGTCAGCCTCATTGCTTACTAGCTGCTACATCGTTAGCCACAATACCTGGGCGTCCTCTGCACGTTGGGATGCGGCGTGATGTTGAACTGCAACTCGAGCGTGCGCGCCTGGCGCGTGGCGCCGCGCGGCATGCCGCGCCCGTGCACCGTCGCCTTGTGCGCTGGCGGTGGCGAGTCAAATCATTAGTTATTGTTTGGCCCCGAAACCATTTTAATGACAACAAAATTAATTAGTAATTAAGTAAATGATTTGTTAAAACAAATATATTTTGTTTGTATGTCAAAGTTTTTATAATTCTATATTTTAAATTATAAAAATGTAAGTAAGTTGCGGCGTCGGGTAGTCGGTAGATTACATTTGTGATTGGAGTTTCAAAAATAGCCACCCAATCAGGAATTATGTTCTAGATTTGAATTCACCAGAGATGAGCGAAGAATGTGCTTGAAACTAACAACGCTAGCTTAGCTCACGCTATGAAAATGTAACCATGATCGACATCAAAAACAATATGAAAACCATCTGACCTTTAAGATCAATTTCGCTCCTAAACACGGCCGTCAAGTGTTGGCCCGCGCACTCGCCCTCCTCACAAAGATAGTGGTCGGTGCGGAAGTGATGCGCAAGCGCAGAATGCGTCGCATAGTACAGGTTGCGTCCATCGGCGTCGCACAGATGGCAGTACAGATGTTCTTTACGTAAGTGCCGGTAGAGCTCGTCTGCGTCCATGAAACGTTCTTCGCAGAATTCGCAGAGAGGATGGCCCCTGTTAAGAAATATAACATGTATAATACCAAACCAGTGCCCGAGGATGGCAAAAGAACACCCACATTTCGCCAATTATGATGTCCCGAGTAATAGTATTAACCAGAACACACCACGCGCAACGGACCGAATAAGAGTCTAAGTTCAGACAAAGGATTCCACTTAAATACATAGTGTAATACATTTACTTTCTTAATAAATTGAAAGACAGAAATGTGAAAGAAAAACTTTAGTGTATAATAAATAAAAAGCTCATTGCATTGACAATGTAAGCCTTTTATTTTACACATTACAAAAATGTGTACGTTACCCCAGCAAGAAAGTGTCTCCTAGAGTTATAGGAGTAGAACGTATAATTTGTGCCTTATCTGCTGTAAATGTGCCCCAACATAAAAAATGTGTGCCCCTGTCGTTTTGCAAAAAAACGGAAAAAACGATTCTTGCTGGGGTAACGTTTTTCTAGCAGGAAAATTCTAAACGAATGATCGGAGAGAGAAAAATTGTGCATGGCCAGAGAGCTTATACAGGGTGAAATTGAACACATGCGACAAATAGAAAAGGGAGATTATACTCATCATTATGAACAACTTTTACTATGGGACCAAACCTGAAATCGCGAAAAAAAAATTAGCTGCTCCCTACATTTTGGCGAGTTATGCGAACATAAATGTAGGGAACAGCTGATTTTTTTTTCGCGATTTCTGGTTTGGTCCCATAGTAAAAGTTGTTCATAATGACGAGTACAATCTCCCATTTCGATTTGTCGCATGTGTTCAATTTCACCCTGTATGTGTGCCAAAATGTGCCCCCAAAAATAAAATCTGTGACCCTTCAGGTTTTCGAGATATTGCATTTCCTGCTGGAGTAACGTTTTGATGAATCGTATATCTCTACAACCATTCCATGTGCCCCTGTAGAATAAACATACACGAGTAGCTCTTAATGTGTGCCCCTTAGTGCCCCAATTAGATTTAAGAAAATATTTATAGTTTTCAAGTTATCGCGGTTTTATGAAAACCCGAAAAAACATCACAGCGCCTAAATTAGACAAGGCACAAGTTCGCTGAAAACTGTATTCGGTCCTTCTTGACGCTAATAATAACCATACAAAGTTTCAAAACTGTTCATGCATGCGTTTTTGAATAATCTCGCTAAAAGTCAAAACGATGGTGTCATAACTTTGACGGCAAAATACAAGGAACCGGCTCAATCCCAGATGTGTAGGTGTAAACCAAAATCATGTGCCTTTAGTCAGAAATATATGGTGAAAATATTCAGCTTGGAATGTTTCGCATTAAGTAAATATAAACAAAAAACCAAAATATGTAAGCAACGGCTGGTTATCCGACCAAATTTGAATGACTACTAAAAAGCGACGGATTCATACATATCGATGACCTTCTTTATTGGACGTATTATACTTAAGCTGTTGTCCGTACAGTCGCGTTCAAAAGTTTTGGGGGCTAATTAAAAAATATATTAAATGCACCTTGTGACTATAATAAATGAAACAGCTTGTTGATGTGGAAATTATTATTTTTATTCCCTTAATTTTAATTCTTAAAGTAATTATTGCATCAAATCACAGATCAAAGTTCCTACCTATAAATATTAGAAATTATTTGCACATTGTGTAGTCATTGTTATTTAAATCACATATCAGTTTTTCATCTAAGTCTAACATAAAATTAGTAAATTCGCATCACAAAATATCACAGATCAGTATTAAGTATAAGTATAATATTGTGTAAAAAAAATATTAAATTATAATTGACCCAAAACTCGAAATTGAAATTTTGATATTATCTTTACGTTTTAAAGTTTCCTGAATCTATTAAATTTACACTATTTTTATAGGATGTAAGTTTGTGTATATCCGTGGATATAAAATTTTGTGCTCAATTTTTTCCAGAAGTACTCTAGCAATTAGTTGCCCGCAAAATTCAATGTTTTCCTGTTTTTTTTTATGTGCCTTTATGAACTTGTAGGGTTGTATTGGTGATTTTGATGATTATAATTCTGTAACTACATACGTCTTACAGCCGCGAATAATATTTTAATCAACATACAACCTAGCACTGGCCTGCAAATTGCAAAAAACGCAAGAAAATTTGAATTTTGCGGGCTGGTTGGAAATGGAGCATTCCCCTTAATGATGAAAAACTTACTGTTAATTTATCTAACCTACGGCTTATCAATAAATATATATATATATAAAGACAAGTACGGGCTTTTTATTTATATACAAAAAAGAGCTACCTCTTTTTAGTAGTAGGTATTCATCACACATTTCATGAACTATATTTTTTTTTAAACATTGGGACCAATCAAATTTTGGGTCAAAGACCTGGCAAATATCTGGATGTATTTCTTTCGTTCACACATAAATTACTGGATGTATTTAATGAAATTTTGAATCGAAAGATAGCTTACCTTGGAACAGCACTTAGGCTACTATTTATAATGTACTTAATCATGTGTAAGGTCATAGAAACAGCTAGTAGAATATAATCCAATAACAACTTTATTTTATTACTTATTACTTTTCTACGTCAGTGTACTCAGGCACAACACGTGTGAACCGGTTAGTGAGTAAAGTAAAGAAGGTCATCGATATGTATGAATCCGTCGCTTTTTAGTAGTCATTCAAATTTGGTCGGATAACCAGCCGTTGCTTACATATTTTGGTTTTTTGTTTATATTTACTTAATGCGAAACATTCCAAGCTGAATATTTTCACCATATATTTCTGACTAAAGGCACATGATTTTGGTTTACACCTACACATCTGGGATTGAGCCGGTTCCTTGTATTTTGCCGTCAAAGTTATGACACCATCGTTTTGACTTTTAGCGAGATTATTCAAAAACGCATGCATGAACAGTTTTGAAACTTTGTATGGTTATTATTAGCGTCAAGAAGGACCGAATACAGTTTTCAGCGAACTTGTGCCTTGTCTAATTTAGGCGCTGTGATGTTTTTTCGGGTTTTCATAAAACCGCGATAACTTGAAAACTATAAATATTTTCTTAAATCTAATTGGGGCACTAAGGGGCACACATTAAGAGCTACTCGTGTATGTTTATTCTACAGGGGCACATGGAATGGTTGTAGAGATATACGATTCATCAAAACGTTACTCCAGCAGGTAATGCAATATCTCGAAAACCTGAAGGGGCACAGATTTTATTTTTGGGGGCACATTTTGGCACACATATAAGCTCTCTGGCCATGCACAATTTTTCTCTCTCCGATCATTCGTTTAGAATTTTCCTGCTAGAAAAACGTTACCCCAGCAAGAATCGTTTTTTCCGTTTTTTTGCAAAACGACAGGGGGCACACATTTTTTATGTTGGGGCACATTTACAGCAGATAAGGCACAAATTATACGTTCTACTCCTATAACTCTAGGAGACACTTTCTTGCTGGGGTAACGTACACTACAAAAATAACATTATGTTGCTAGTATCAAATTATTGAACAATTAAATACTGTGGATTGGAATATATCATAAATTTAACATTGCAGATTCATGTTCCGTACTTCGTAAACAAAATATTGTAAAGTTAAACATGCAAATTAAATATTAGTACCCGATTCCGTCGTAACAGAATCTGTTCTGTGTTTTTGATCTTAAGTCCAAACACTGCATTCGCGTAAATTTCGATATCGCTAAGCGCTTATCAGTGCGAGTTTCGTAACTCGCGTATTACCGGCAAGCGATACGCCATGGCCAAGCCACTAGACGGTAATGTTCCAACAGACACTGAAAATGTTCAAATATTTTCGATAGTACTAATGTATCTACTTTAAGCATTAATCTAATAGAAATTTTGTATATTCAGATTATCGACATATAACCGGCATGCCACTGACCGAGCACAATTAATACTAAGCTGCTTTTGTGAAATTCTTGATCGATTCGAACCCAGGACCTCCTATACTCAGCAGTCGTGCTCGCGACCACTAAAACGATGAGGCAATTAATAACACTAAGGCGTAGGCCTTACTGTACTGGACCGTAGGGTCCAGTGACCGACAGGTGCAGCATATTGATGAAAGCTGCACCCTACTTGCGTAACACACTATTAATCTCAATCTGAATCATTTTGAAGGATATTGCTAATCTATTGCTTGCTATGTTTGAATATGTACTTACGGGTAGAATACAGAACCTCCTTTTTTGAAGTCGGTTAAAAATGTGTCTGCTGAACAACTTAAAGAACGCAATGAATGTTGTTAAACTATCAAAATGAAACCCATTGCTATTGACAGTATGTCACGCAATTACCCCACTGGTCCATATACGTTATAGTATTTGAATTAACAGTCATGCCAATCAGATATGCAAATTCAACTGATAGCTAAACATGTAGACACTGCACTTAATAAAGCTTTTATCCTTTATTGCTATGATAAGAAAAGCGTATCAAGTTATACGCTAAATACGTATTTATTTGATAGATAATAAAATACTCGCAAGGCGGTATTATACGGTAAAAAAAAAATGTTTCCGATCTCTGCAATGATTCGATTTCGAATTGAAACTACCCTTACGAAAAATCACAAGTAACCATAAAACAAGAAAACTTATATGGTACTTGCTACCTAAATAATAAATTGTATTCACTTTTATTTTGTTTTTATGGCGTCTCGCGCATTTCGATAGTAAATCAGTTTAATACACCTGAAAATTTGTAATGGATTTATTTTTTATGGTTGTGTTTTTACCTGTGTGACGTATCGTCCAGATCTCCTCTCCGTCGATGATGAGCCAGTTCTTGACGAGTATAGCACTTTCTCTCCATAGTGAATATCTACAAATTGCGTAACATGAATTTAATGACGCTGGCATTATCAATCTGCACTTTATTGCTCTCATTCAAGTAATTAACTATTGTTTACATTATACCTGATAACATAATTATTTACTATTTAGTAATTATAAACAATTTGTCGAGAGTACATTGTCTAGTCAATTAGGGTGATAATTTATTTTTATAGAGTGTACCCTCTATTTAATTATGTACTCACTCAAAAATGTAGGTATTAAGATAGCTTGCTTATTGCATTACGTAAGTTATGATGGCATAACCACAATTAAGGTTTTACATTAATTTCAGGCAAATATGTTTTCTAGGTAGTTACTATTTCTTGTAATGTTTGGAATGAACATTGTTATACCTACTGTATTACCACAATATATTATTCATAATTTAGATTAATAACACTATAGGCCGACCGCTTATATGAGACGTTGCCTGAGGTAGCTGCGCGGTGCGGGAGAAGTGACAGTTGTCACAAGTTGACGAATCACTGAGCTCTAGCATCACGTCACCGCACCCCTCCCGCATTGCGCTGCTACCTCAGGCAACGTCTAGGTTAATGGGTCGGCCTATAGACAAAAGATGACTAATTAATTGTGGTCAGTCCATTATTGTTTATTATGCAAGTTTTAATTTCTAATAATTGTCATTAAAGTAATATCTTAGTTTATAATTACGCAAATTAATATGTCAATTTCATTACTTGACGGTTTTCCTATGCTGTTCAATAGATAAGCATATTAAATAAATATTATTGTAAGGATATAATTACATCAGAAACACTAACTCCAAACTAACAAAAACTATAGCAGAAATGTATGCAGTTATAAACATTGTGGAATGCAAATAAATATCTGAAGAACCATTGTGTAATTTTTGCAGTTATTTACTATCCTCATTTCCAAAACTCTATCGCACTGAGGTTTGCTGCTAGGGAACCAAATTCTGGGTTAAATTACAAAAACGAATAATATTAGTTTCAATTAATTTTTTTTTTTAATTTATTTGTACAATAAAGAATAACACTTACCCTTAAATGCTTAACGCAGAGATCACAGAAGTATCTTTCATGGACTTTCCTCATGTGATCATTCAGCATGGTGAAAGTACGAAATGGTGGTATCTTGTCACAGATCTTACAGCGGTTCTCCAACAACAGCTCGTAAGCCTGCTTGATTTCCTCACTGCAGAACCCAATCTTGTATTGCCTCTCAAAGAGTCGGTCTGAGAACGCCCTGTTGCGAAGCTCCTTATAAGGTTGGACAGTGTCCGTGAAAACAACCTGTGAAATATTATTTAGATTAACGTTACAAAATGGAAAGGTTTTGAAGAGAAACTAGAATTAAATCTCACACAAAATACTTTCGTTTTTTTTTTTTCATAAATTGAGGTTTTCATGCATTTCGTAGTGGGCCACTTTGTTTAATTTTCAAATCAGCATCAAATAAATAAATACAGAGTTTAATTATTGAAATCTTTAATTTTTTCCCATCTTCCATACAAACTGTTAATTCAAGACTGATTTCATATTTTACAGATTATTTAGGAAAAGTTGTTCAGAATCTTAGGAAGAGTCACCCTTTAATTGGAACTTTCTGGTTATATCTATTCCACAGCATGTAAGGGCATTAAAATTTATGTTGTATGTGTTGTATTAATGTACGGATGCCAGCACATCAAGCTACTACAATCTGTCAAAATTATTTAATAGATATTCAACTTTATCGCTAAAGCATAAGGTTTATAGTTGATTGGGAAAATTTGACAGTTTCGGGTACCTTGATGTGCTGGCGTCTCACAGTGTGTTAGAAAGCCCGATTTTGTTGCATGCTCTTTTTATTACAGAAATCGATAGTATTTATCATTTTAAGCACTACAGTCAAAGTCCGGCATCGATACGACTTGTAGATGTTTTTTAAAAAAATCTCAAAGTTGCTGTATAACCGGGTCATGAAAATAATAAAAAAAATTATATAAAAAAAACCAGCCTACATATTTAAATTTCCATTATAATTACTAATCAAACTTATAATACCTAACTATCTGACAAGTTTTCGTGTCTGTATTGCAAATAGATCGCGAAATATTAATATTTTTATGTTTTTTACTTTTTATTTAATTTCTTGGCAATAATACGGTATTAGATGGAGATATTTGACCAGACGATTGTCAACATGTATGTCTATCGACATTATTAAAACCACAATCTAATTCAGCGTTATTTAGAAGTTATGAGAATTTTCAGTTATATCCGGATTTTTTTATACTAGGGTTGTCACTTTAACCAGAATTTTAAATTTAATATTTTTTATAATTTTGAGTTTAGCTGAAAGAAGTCGTATATATTATCGATTAATTATCTTTATATGTGCATTTACCAATAACTGAAACTATACCCATGGGCACTCTTATTCTTTGATTCTTTCGCTTAGTCCGCCTGGGTGGGTACCACCGACTCGTCTATTTCTGCCGCCAAGCAGTAGTGTTGGACTATTGTGTTTCGGTTTGAAGGACAGTTAGCCAGCAAAATTATAGGCACGTGAGACAGAACACACCTTAAAGTCTCAGGGTGGGTAACTGCCGTCTCATTTATACTTGCGCGACATGTCTAGAGGGACGATAGGTGGTATAGGCGACGATGACCGCTTATAACCAGGTGGCTCGTCTACTTGTTTATCCATATAATTAGTGTAAATAAAACTATGACCTTGCAATAAAAAACACATTCATGCTAAAAGGTAAAAGTTGGAGATGTGACGGTGATACTAATTAAAATCTTGTCAAGATTTGTTGAAAATGTTTACTAAACATCAAACGAACATTATTTAGGTGTTTTTTTCCATTAGTGGATGATCATTCGTCATTCACTGAACATGATGAAGATACTTTAATTATTCAAAATGAAAACCAAGATTTATAATTTTTCAGTTTTTTGTAAATATTTTTAGTTTTTACAACCCGGATAAAACTTGACATTTTCGACAACCCTGGCTAAAATAGAAAAATTCTCATAACTTCTAAATAACGCTGAATTAGATTGTGGTTTTAATAATGTCGATAGACATACATGTTGACAATCGTCTGGTCAAATATCTCCATCTAATACCGCATTATTGCCAAGAAATTAAATAAAAAGTAAAAAACATAAAAATATTCATATTTCGCGATCTATTTGTAATACAGACACGAAAACTTGTCAGATAGTTAGGTATTATAAGTTTGATTAGTAATTATAATGGAAATTTAAATATGTAGGCTGGTTTTTTTTATATAATTTTTTTTATTATTTTCATGACCCGGTTATACAGCAACTTTGAGATTTTTTTAAAAAACATCTACAAGTCGTATCGATGCCGGACTTTGACTGTAGTGCTTAAAATGATAAATACTATCGATTTCTGTAATAAAAAGGGCATGCAACAAAATCGGGCTTTCTAACACACTGTGCGTCTGTACAACACCTCAACCAAACAAAATAAATGAAAATATTATGGATGTTTTTATATTTTATTAAAAAATAAATGGTATCTATCAGAGTTTAAAATAAAAGGCAGTGTTTGTATTTATTATGCTCAACTTGAATAATACAGGGTGGCAGGGACATCAACAGGTTGTGCGTACCTGTTACCATGTATTCAGCACAGGATTCTGAACTCCCCTGCATTAAAACATTTAATTTTTTTTTAAAGCATTTGGACCGCGTAGTTATTCACTTTTCTATAAAACAGCAGATTTTTTTGGTAACTTGCCTTTGGTCAAATAGGTTAGGGTCGGTTTAACTTGTATATATATAAAAGGGGAAGAGTCATTGGGCCCATCCTAATTTACTGGTCTAATATTTGCTTAGGCATTTATCTATCAACAGAGTAATACTGTGGGGCATTGTTTTTAATCCCTCCCCTCCCCCATCCCATTTCCTTCACATAAATCTTTACTCAGTATTTATGCCAAAGTAATATCATGTCCAACTCAGCAGCACTAGGTAATGTGCAAATCAATTCCAGGCCTTGAAAGTTTTGAGAGCACATTATTAAGATGACAAGCCTAGACACAATTTAAAAAGTATGGTGCAATAATTATGACTTTGATTTGAGATTAGATGTGTCAGCATTAAGTAATTGTAGTTGGATTACTTCACATAGTTACTATCCACGTAAATATACATAGAAAAGTATGTACCTATGTATATTAAATATCCACAGAAAATGGTCCACTTGAAGGATTAAGTGCGGAAAGCAAACCATAACATAGAACATAGTAAATTAAATATATAAATTCAACTAAATCATTGAAACTGATCAGAGAAAAAAACCTATACTTTAAAAATGTTACACACATAATCTCATCCTGTCATGTATGAAAAGTTTATCAACATAGAAATATGCTATTGTAGGAATAAACATAGTAGGGGAAACATTCGCCTATTGTGAAATAATGCAGAAGATTCGCTGAATGTGTTTATAATACACAATGTTGCACAATGATAGCCTGTGCACTGAGGATGTGAGAAACATAACAATCATAATTTTATACATAACTCTAGCTTACCCTTGAAAGGTCTTGCCTGCATATAGGACACTCATTCTGCAGGCAGAGCACCCGCATTCGGGTGGAACACTCGAAACATACGGGATGGTCACATTCGCCAACCGAATAGTATAAAACGTTCTTGAAACACACTACGCAAGTATTCTCGTTTGAATTATTGTCAGCCATTGTTCCGAGCTGGTTCCTGGAAAATTATACACGGAGCTAATATGGGGATAAGATTTGTGGCGATTATTGGTAAAATTTGAGGGATAAATACTGTATATACCTACGTAAGATTGAGAAAAGGAAGGACGAAAATTTCGTAGTGCTGAAATGACAACTAGATGAAATAGTTGCCATACACATATTATATATATTAGTCTATGGCCATACACAAATAATTCTGACAAATAAAAACCTCTGTCCATGACACGTTTTATATTTATTTATAAGTCAACAAGGCGATGGTGTATTACTCTAATGAGGTGTCTCAAGGATAGCCCAGTAAAAGAATCGACTGTCTTTGTGATCTTGCCGTGCGACTAACCAACAAAGTTGGATACACAGAGTATGTTCATTTACATAGAGGAGGTTGGATAGTCCGCGAGCTTGCATAGGGTAAGGCTAACGAGCAATTGGCCGATAGTTGGACAACTTTTTAATTCTGCGTAATCGGAAGGGAATCTCGATTCTTAGGCTGGCCGCATACGTCCGGTTTCCTGATTTGGAATTCAGTTTCGGAATTCAAATTCGGAGATCCAAATGCACCCATTTCACACAAAATGTTCTCTTTAGGCTGGCCGTATACGTCCGGTTTCCGAATCAGGAATTTAGATTCTGAATTCCAAGAGACTAGCGCAGACGTTCGTTTTTTTTTGTATTCAGAATTTATACTGCCAGTACGTAGAGTTACGCGTTCGTGAAAACACGGTTGGGTAGTGTGCAGTGGTAGACCGCAAAATTCAAATTTTCTTACGTTTTTTGCAATTTGCAGGTCAGTGTCAGGTTGTATCTTGATCAAAGTACGACACGCGACTATAATAGATATGTATTTACAGAATTATAGTCATTAAAATCTTTAATATATCTCTTTAATCTGTCAAGCTCCGCTAATGAGACACAATTGATTTTCTATTGTTTCGTCGCCGATTGGCGAACCGCGCCGCTTGACCGGTTAGTTTTTCTAGCATAATAACTTTTCCATACGAGATTTGTTCTTATGGTAGAAATCTAACTTAGAAAGATGCATTAATCCAATGTATTATACTACCTTACATCCACGCGGCACAGCGGTCTGGCGAGGAGTGCGAAGACTGACTGAAAATTTCCGTGCGTGTGCGGCGGATAGTACAAAATGTATGCGAGCGCGGCGTTCCGTCCGAATACAAAAAAACGAACGTCTGCGCTAGTCTCTTGGAAATAAGAATCTGAATTCCTGATTCGAAAACCGAATCAGAAAACCGGACGTATGCGGCCAGCCTTAGTTGCACAAGATGTGCGGGGTAGCATAAAGTCACTATGCCTATTGGTATACTCTGCGATTTAGTCGGCCAACTTCTCAGACTAGGTACCTTACGGCCTGACTACGAACTCGCCGCTATCAGCGGCAGCTTAGCGCGGGGCGGCGAGCGGTAAAAACAAATAGTGTGGCTCGCAGCGTCAACGCTAGACAAAAGAAACCGCGCCGCTTGCCGCTAAGCCAAAAGTCGTGGCCGGGCAGTTAGTCTGAGGCCAACCTCAGACTAATAATAAATTGTAAATCTGCGGTCTCTCTAATTTTGTCTATGGGTAATATGGATTCCTTGGTGGTCGTTCTCTATTCTCAAGTTTAAAATAGTGTAGTCTATGTTCTCTATTGTCGAAACGGTGAACGGGTGAAGAACGGTTTGAAGTTTGAAATTGTTTGAATTTCAATTCAATCAAAACCAAAGTTCGTTTGTTATCCGTGTTCAACAGTTTTTACAATAAAATGTGATAAAATATAGTAGTAAAAGCGGTGATTTACACAGTGAAGAGTGATACAGACTTTCCAATAATGTATTTCCAAGTGTGTATCAGTTTATTGTGCTAAGTATTATTATAATAATAAATGTTTCTATTGCCTGCTGTATTAATATGGATTTTGTCGCAATCCCAGCTGATTTTATTTTAATATTTTAGATTGAAAATACTCCTGAGCACATACGAAGGGCTCGTCGTACGGAATCTGTTGTGAAAGAGTCTCCCAAAGAAGAATGTCCTCGTCTTGTATTGGCTCCGTTTTCTAGGCCTCCACAAGTGGTGTTCGACAATGTCCTTATTGGTGCATCTTGCGAGAGGAACCTAGAGGTGTTCAACCCATCAAAACAAGTACAGCAGGTAACAGCCACAAAATATAATATGTTTTAATATGGTATTAATGAATTTAAGTAAATTACTTGTGACCCAGTCATTTACAAAAAGTGGTGTACTGGTGTTTAGCTTAGTCTAAAAAAAAAATAGGTAAAGAGAATTCAAAATTGCTGGAGGCTTGAAAGGATAAGACCAAGTTTAACCGGTCAAGCACCGCGCGTCGCCTATCGGCGACGAAATAATAGAAAATCAATTGTGTCTCATTAGCAGAGCTCGACAAATTAAACCTAAGACGACCCACTGAACAAAATTTTAAATAGGTCAACCGTTATCAATATTTATTCTGGAATAACAACAATGTCTTGCTTGCTCATAACTCATACATGATTTTTTCTACTATCTCCAGTGTTCTGTTACTTCTCTGCTAAACCACCTTCTACCTAAAGCAGTCTGTGTCTTGCAGTTTTAATTTTGATTAACATTTCTAATACTTACACATTATATTTTTATATCATAATAAAATTATAAGAAAGGGGCTTGTGGCTAAGAAATAATAGCCGCACGGGTTGATCAATCAGGTTAAGCAACGCTTGCCGCGGTTGGTCCGTGGATGGGTGACCATCTTTACATACCAAGATCCCTCCGTGCCTCGGAAAACATGTTAAGCTGTTGGTCCTGGCTGTCATTTGTGGATATTTGACAGTTGTTACAGGTCATCAGAAGCCCGAAAGTCAGACAACCAGTCTGTCAACCAATTACAACCAAGTCAGACAGCCAATAACTGGGTTTTGGAGGCTTGGAGGTCAGATAGACAGTCGCTCCATGTAATATACTGGTACTCAGCTGCATCTGGTTAGACTGGAAGCCGACTCCATCATAGTTGGCAAAAAGCTAGACAGATGATGAATAAAATTATAAGTCATCAGCAAAATCTTCAACAAAACAGAATTAAACTAGATTTTATGCCTTGATGTCGGAAAATATCTCATGGGATAATACTACCAGGATCAAACATACTGTATGTGTTAATCCAGGTTTTAAACAATGTGTGTGTCAAATTTCATCCAAATCCGTTCAGCAGTTTTTTCACCAATATGGAACAAACATCCAGACAAATATTCTGAAAACTACATTTTCGGTATCAAACTCATTCCTAAACTCATCTTTACTTTTCTTCAGATTACCCTTGGAAAATCTCTGCCTCCTGGCTTAGTGATACATTTGCCGGGAGAATGGCTGGTGGTAGAACCGGAGACATGCTACTGCTTGACTATGATGTGGACACCCACACAGCCAACTGGCATCAGGGAGACTATACGCTTTACAAACGAGAACAGAGGCCGATATGATGTCATTGTTGTCCTCAAATCTGTTATGGTAATTTTATTGTTTTTTTTTATTGTTGAGTCAGCCAAGTAGATGTAAGAATGACCACTTAGCATAAATTACTGGCTAGATTCCTAGATTGGTCAGACAATAATTGAATTTAATATTTAAAGTAGCAGCTTGGATTTTAAAATAAAAGGCAGGGGCAATATATTTTATTTATCACCATTATCATATAAGCTAAGCTCATGAACGCAGGCTTCTCAATGAAAATGAATAATTATGATTATTCAAATTTTCAAATGTTCACCAAGTTTAGCAGGCTTATTGGTGATTGCAGTATATTTTTATTGGCAGCATAAGAAGATGCTACTCAACATTCTGTGATGATATAATGCCTTAGTCCTCTTTATCACTATCATAGGTGGAGAAGGGATGGGGCTACTCGCCAGAAACCATATTATTATTTCCTAGCATGTAATAGTATAACTTTGAAGATAAACAGGTGTGATATAGTAAGCAGAATATATTTTTCAAGTCAATGAACCTTTATGGACATAATTCAAACTTGTTTCAGAACATAAAAGGAAAAGGTAGCCAGGCTAAGGGCTTCAAAATATCACCAGGTAAAATAAAGAAAAAACCAACAAAAAAATCTCCTGTATCTCTTTACAAGAAGAAATCTGAGACCATTTACAACACAACACAAATTAGAAAGACATACAATGTTATCCATTCCCAGCAGAAGTTGACTCAAGCATACAACAAAGAAAATATGTCCATGAATAATTATTCCATGGACTCTCGTCCAGATAGGTGTCCGTTTGACTCACCAGGTAGTGTTGATTTCAACTTTGATACTTCTGAAGTTTTCTCTAACATGCGCAAGACTGACTTTTTACTACAACAAACATATGACAAGTCTTTCGCAAGCAATACCAGATCAAATAACGTACCCAACAATGTACTAAAACCTTCCAATAAGCAGCAAATTTATGACGTATCAGGCACTGAATTGTTTGATAATCTCACGTTTACTCCATTAAAAACATCTAAACTTGACAAGGGACCTAAAATTATCCTTAGTATGAACTCCGAAAGTGACGACTTAGATGATAGTTTAGAGAATAGAAACTACAATAAGGAAAACCAGGTGCATTCCATAGTCAGCGTAACATCTTCCCAACCACCTAATAAGTGGTTGACAGTCAATCACCACACACAAGTCGACAGCTACGTGGAAACACCCACCGTTCCAAATAAGAAACAACCTAATACATCGTCACCTAAAGAATTAAACAGTCCTAACTTCTCTATAAACACAGAATTTTCACGCATTAGTGATCTATCGTTCTTCCCACAAAGATTTTCGACTGAAAGGAAACCCTTTCCGAAATTAAACAACGACACGCATGAAATATTTGACGATAATCTTAAGTTGAGCTCTGATACTTACACCAAGGATTCCCCAAACACGCCAGTGGAGCCTAATTTCAATCAATTGAATGAAATGAAACCACCGCTATTCTTTCTGAAGGACCAACCGAAGATGTGTAGGCAGTCTCTTTTCAGAGAGTACCAACATCAAAAAGAAGCATATGATCAAAGAAATTTCGTTAATACCTATGAACATAACGCGTGGCAAAACGACTTAAGACTGGACACGCGGTCTCCTCCTCCGAGATCTATAACGCCTCCTCTTCAGTCTATTCCTGAAGAGAGTGTACAGTTCTCTGATACTCAAGTTTTCGATAGAACTGATAAGCAAATGTCTACGTTCACCATAGATCGGACTTTTGACAAAGTTAATGATAGGTTTTCCTCTGTATCTTCAACTAGTCAAATGCAAACATGGTCTAAAAAAGCTGTAAGGGCGGAACCGGATCTTTGGAAAATACCTGTTTCTCATGTAAAAAAAACTGTGAAGAATAGAGCATCAATGAAGGGTAAAGATTCGATTTGTAGTAAAGTATCGAACGCGACGTTTGAGACTAACAAAAGTATAATTCAGAACATGTCGGTTAACCAGATCGGAAATGTGTATTCTCAATCTGCTACAGTTGATCCATTCCTGTCGACTACATATTTTTACGATGAAGAAGCTGTGGAAAGGTTTGAAACAGAATTCAAAAGATGGCTGAATTGTATTCTGACTCCGCCTGCTGATCTTGACAGTAACGTCGAACAGAAAATAGATGTCGGCAAAGTGTGGATTGATAACAGAAATAAAGAAGTTCCCCTTGCGCCTACAAAGGAGCAAGTTTCGAGTGCTTACCACAACAGTCATAGACTGGAAAGTCTCCGTAGATCCGCACGAACCTTACTAATGAGTCCTGAAATCGCCATAGTTTTTCAGAAGTTGACCGCCCAGATTGATAAAAAACTGATTGCTGTCAGGGTCGACCGGAATCTTCATTTGGACGTGGGGCTGCAAAAGATTATCATGGAAATATTGTTGTCGTACAATCCATTGTGGCTCAGAATCGGACTTGAAGCCATATATGGCGTTGTTTTGCCACTCCATTCAAATAGTGACATCGAGGGACTTACTACTTTCATTATTCAAAGGATGTTCAAAAACCCTTTCCTCAAGAACAAACACTCTAAGTCAAATGCGCCGAACATGTTACTACCAGCTTACATGGAGGCAATCAAGAAATTCACCTTAAAGAAGTTTTTCATGCTTGTTTTCTTTTTGGATCAAGCGAAGCAGAGAAAACTGATATCGCACGATCCATGTCTTTTCTGCAGGAATGCAGTCTGTAAAGAAAGCAGGGAAGTTATCATAAGATTCACGAGAGAACTTATCGCAGGCATTGGTGACATTACGAAACATCTTAGACCGCTTGGGTATGTCGTGTGCCATAAACAGTCGTATTTAGATGAATATAAGTATGCAGTACACAACATAGCCTTAGACATCAGGGATGGTGTAAGACTGACCAAGGTCATGGAAATCATTTTGATGAAGGATGGCCTATTAAATCAACTTCGAACGCCCGCTATTTCTCGCTTACAAAAGATCCATAACGTGCAAGTCGCATTAAACGCTCTGAAGGAGGCTAATTTCACTATCGTTGGCGAAATCACGCCCAACGACATAGCTGATGGTCACAGAGAGAAGACACTGTCTCTACTATGGCAGATCATTCACGTATTCCGCGCTCCATTGTTCGAAACAGCCGCTAATGTTATACAAACTTGGTGGAGAAAGAAGTACGAAGTTATTGTGGAGAAGAGGAGGGAAGAAGAGAAGAAACTTCAGAAACGAATTGACGCGGCGAGTGTGATCCAATGTTGGTGGCGCCGTATTCAGTACAACCGCCTAGTCGAATGGAAGATGCAACAAATAACAACGGCGACTATCATAGTACAAAAGTATTGTAGAATGTGGATACAGAGAAGTCGCCTTATAAGATGGAAAAGAAGTGTTCTGAAGATAGAAACCTGGTACAGATCTGTTAGGATGATGAGGGAAGCTAAAGCAACTCTCGAGAAATTGAAATCAGAAAGGGAAGAGTTGAGACGTAAGGCAGCTATTCATATACAATGCCAAATCAGACGGTGGCTGTGTATCAGGCAATACACGATACAAATCAAGAGGATTGTTACTGTACAAAGTTTAGTCCGCAGATATCTCGCAAGGAAACAGTACATTCGATACAAGCAAGCTGTCATATGCATCCAGCAGAGATATAAAAACAAATTGTTGATGAAAAAGGAAATGCAGGATTTCGCTTCGAAGCGCAGAAGCGCTGTTCTTATACAAAGCTATTATCGTATGATACAACAGAGAAGATACTTCTTGAAACTCCAGGACTCTGTTAGAACAATTGAAGAACGTTACAAAGCGCTGCTTCAAATGAGAACCGTTCGTAAGGACCATCTAGCCCTCAAAGAGAGCGTTATTAAAATACAAGCTTTGTATAGATGTAAGAAATGCCAGCAGGAATACATGAGACAGAGAGAACTAATTATGTCACTCCAAAGAAGGATCAGAGCTCACCAAATAATGAAGACGGAAAAAGAAAGCTTCTTACGACTCAAAAATGCGACTATTGTACTCCAAACGTATATCAAGTCGTATTTAATCATGAAGAAGTTGAGACAAGATTATGTGAAGTTACGTCAATCTACGATGCTAATCCAACAATACTTCCGTTCCTATTTACTAGCAAAGTCTCAAAGAAACGACTACATGCGGTTACGAAATGCCGCAGTAGTCTTACAAAAGTCTTACAGAAACTTTTTACTAATGTGCAAAGAAAGATCTGAATATCTAGAACTTAGGAAGTCTATCATAGTCATCCAAAGAAGATATAAAGCTCAAATACTAATGAGGAAACATCGAGAAGAATATACGAAGCTTCGTCAAGCTACTGTGGTCATCCAACACAGATTTGTGGCCCTGATTAAAATGCGTTTACAAAGAGCTAATTATCTAAAATTCAAATCGTCTTGTACCACTATTCAGAATGCCTATAGAGCTTTCGTTTTAGGCCGAAAACAAAGAAAGGAATACCTTCAACAAAAACAGGCTGCTATTCAAATCCAGAACTGGTTTAGAAGTTGTAAGAAAGGAAAAGAAGTGCAACAGCAATATCAGCAGTCGAAACAAGCATGTGTGACTATTCAGAAAATCTATAGAGCGTACATTATTGGTAGGAAACAAAGACAAGAGTATGTTCAAATTAGGACAGCAACTATCTGCATTCAGAAATATTACAGATCGTATATCGAAATGAAAATAGTAAGACAGCAGTACATTACAATTAGGACATCCACTATAACTATCCAAAGATACTACAAATCGCATTTGGAAACCAAGAAACAAAGGGCGACGTATTTACAAATGAAAAACGCAGCAGTGCTCATTGGGGATCATTATAAACGTTATAAAGAAACTCAGAAGGTCAGACAGGACTATTTCCGGCTTCGGGAAGCTACATTATGTTTACAGAGAAGATACAGAAGTATAATTGCTATGAGAGCTGAAAGAGCAAATTATTTAAGGATTAGACAATTGATTATACTGTTGCAACAAAAGTACAAAGCCTTACTCGCGATGCGAAGGGACAAACAAACATATTTACAGGTGCAAACAGCCACATTGACCATTCAAAATAGATACAGAGCACAAAAACTAATGATATTGGAAAGAACAAGATATGTTACAATATTAAAACAATGCATTTCAATTCAGAGGTTCTATAGAGCGTATGTCGAAGGCAAAAAGCGAAGGGCTGACTATCTTGAATTAAAACGGTCAGCCATAGTTTTACAAAGAAGGTACAGAGCTTTGCTGGCAATGAGAAAGGATAGAAAATCGTATTTAAGAAAGAAGTCTGCGGCTATCACTGTCCAAAGGAAATACAGAGCACAATGCCTCATGTTGAAAGAGCGGCAAGCATACACAAATATGCTGAAGTCTTGCATGACCATACAAAGGACATTTAGGGCGTACTCATGCGGTAAACGCCAAAGAATCGAATACAATAGAATTAAATCAGCAGCAATCCTAATTCAAAGACGCTTCAGACTGATTAAAGAGACCATTAGAATTCAAAACGAATATCAGACTCTAAGAAAGGCAGTTCTGCTAGTACAAAGTAGGTTCCGATCGAATAAAATTGCTCGGATTATAAGAGAAAATGAAGCAGCACAGAAAATACAGAACTGGTTTATCGCTACGAAAAAACGCGATCTATGCCGCCAAGAATTTGAGACACTTAAAAAGAGTGCTATCCTGACGCAGTCTGTGGTCAGAATGCTGATTGCTCGCAAAAGATTTATAGCTATCAGAGATGCTACATTGTGTATACAGCGGTTCTATCGCTCGTACAAACTAACTGTAACAGAAAGGCAAAAATATATTCAGACTAGAATTTCTATAATTAAAATTCAGAGTCATGTTAGAACATTTATTGAAAGAAGGCGTTTCTTTAGATTGCGATCGGCTGTAGTTACAATTCAAACTGCATATAGGCTCAAAAAGAAGAGGGATGTTTTGAGAGCTCAAAGAATAGAAGCAGCAATATGTCTGCAGAAATATGTAAGGCGATACCTTGTACGTTCGTGGTACATCCAATATATGGAGCAAGTGAGATTTATACAAAAAATATGGAGAGGAAAATTACTTACAAGACTGATTCATTGCGAGTTTGTACAAAAAAGAAGGATTATTGTCAAAGTCCAGGCTATCATTAGAGGACATTTGGTGAGAAAACAAATACAGATAAAGAGGAAACAGATCTTAAAGACTAGGGAAGAGCAAAGAGTCTACTGGGCTGCTTCCAAAATTCAGGTAAATATTTTCTTCCCTCTTTAACTTAAGGCAAGATTCACAAAACACACTGTGACTTAACTTAGCTCAGCTACATTAGCGTTTCATACCAATATGAACCTTTTTCAAGTGTATAATGTTTATATTCGTATGAAGCAGTAACTTAGTAAAGTCAAAGCGCTGTCTACGAATCTCGCCCTTAAATTAGTTCATTAGTACAATTTTCCTGTGACAGATAATCAAAAACAAAAAAACTCATATTTAAATTTTCAGGCGCTATTCCGCGGCCACATAGCCCGAGTGAACATTGCCTACGACAAGCGCGTGGAAGCAATCAGGCGAAGATGGCGAGATGGTGGTCTCAAGTCGAGCCAAGAGTCAATGAAGGAACGTAATGAGGAAGCTATGGAGGTCCTCCGCAATATCAGCGGTATCGAGACTGTTATCAAGGCTTTTAGATCCCTTGGTAAGTGTTTATTTACTTATTAAAACCTTATGCAATGATAAAAATACCGTACAAAGGTGGACCTAATGCCTTAGGCTACGGACACGATGCGCCTGCCGACGCGGAGCGGCGGTGGCGGAGGCGCGGGGAGCGGAGAGTTTCAATGCACAGATTTATATGGAACTGGCCTCGAAGGCAGCGGTGCGGGGAGCGGCGTACGAGCGATGCGCACTGGTCTAGAGGTGCCCGCGCGTCTGCATTGACGTAGTGTTGTGCATTTTATTTTTTGCTTTTTAATGACCGACGTTTCAAAATTTTTTATCAAAAAGATGTTGTTGTCCCTGTTTACACATTTCGTTCGCGAACAAAGACACTAATTTCTCATAACACAACACTACGCCCCTCTAGGGTCGCGCGATCTGCGAGCGCTCGCTGGCTCCTCGCCGCCGCCGCCTCCGCCCCGCAATCGCTGACTTCGAGACCGAAGCCTTAGGCATTTAGTCTACCATAAAGTGTTATATTTTGTGTGTAATTCTGTTAAAGAAAATAGTACAAATAAGTAAATGTTAAAAAATGTGCAATGCTATTGTATTTCCCAGTTTTTTTCAATAGTCAGATAACTTATATCTGAAGAATCAATATGACAGTTTGACATAATTTCTTTATAAAAGCTGTCCAACCGCAATATTCATTACTCAGATAAAAATTATCTGACTTTTAAAAATCAGGTCTTTAACTCTGGATAAGTTACGGCTTACTTATCTGGTGGATATTTTTTTTTTAAATTCAGTTCCATTTTGATCTATCTAATAGTAACTACATTGAAACTGAAACAGTTTTCATTCACATTCAAAACTAATCACTGAACTCTTATAAATTGTACAGGTCCTTGTCTTCTTCGAATTAGTATAGTAATACAAAGATTAACATGTGCCCTTAATTCCAGAATTACTAACGGAAGTATTCCCGATGTTGTACAATGACAATGCGTCGGCCATTGTCCACCGTGTGTACACCTACATGTCAGTTACGAACAGATCCATTTCTAGCATAGAAGTGCTCAAGTCTGCCGCCGCCGTGCT
Organism: Amphipoea oculea; assembly: GCA_945859645.1. Classification (NCBI taxonomy): domain Eukaryota; kingdom Metazoa; phylum Arthropoda; class Insecta; order Lepidoptera; family Noctuidae; genus Amphipoea; species Amphipoea oculea. The sequence continues at coordinate 16,902,529 of OX243864.1, read as the reverse complement.
CGTCAACCTGACTAGGTATAGGATCACAGGACCGAAGATATACTTGGTAAGTATAAATAAAAAGATACGAGATGGCTAGATAGGTCTATATTTAGGCTTGGGCCTTTACAGACTAGGCGCATTTTTTGTAAATTATCCAAATCTTGTATGTACGTACGGCATCTGATTGTGTGTGTGTGAGCTCCCTCGTATACGCTTAAAGGTAGGCTTAGAGACCAAACAAACCAACTAAAAAATGCGCTATCCCTGTACACTAAAAGTGACTGGTAGAATGTGCTTGTTTGGTCTAAACTGACCTTTAAATGTATGCGCGTGCAAAAAACACCGAAAGTATGCTCAATCATTATGACTGCTGTCAGAAAAGGCACATCTAAAAAAACTAAGAGCCTTTGCGATGTATGGGTAGATTTTGCAGCTCGCTCATATAGTCATGTCTACTGCTTTCAATTTCGTACCGTTATCATGTGTAATCATTTTTTATTTTATTTTCTTTGCAGAGGGATCGTATACCGCCAATCCTGAAATTCATGTGGAGGTTTAGCAACAGCGAAACTCAATTGTTCTGTATTATGGCAACATATCTATGGCTGTTTTCCAAATATGAACCTGTGAAGAAGGTAAGACTATCAATGTCGTAGCGTTCGTAATGTTTGTTTCCATCCTGAGCCGGATTTTGTCGTTATCGTCATACTCTTGATGTGGTTTACGTAGCTCATATTCAGTCTGTTTTTACCCAACTACGGCGAAGTAAAAAGGGGGAGAGGATTTTGACTGGAATGTATGTATGTTCATCTGTTCCCACATAACTTCTAAACTACTTGTCATAGTTTGACATATGACAATGGTATCGTTGGAAGCGTCTTGATGGTCCACTGGTTATAGGCTATGTGACGTCACATTAAATTGAATCCGGCGCCCTCTAGCGGAAATAATTTTTTTTTTTTTTATCATACCGTTTTGGGTATCAAATGAAAGGGCTTAATTAGCACATTTCAAAACTATAAATATTACTGAAATATGCCCCAAAACATTTAAATAAAAAATAAGTTTAAAAACTAAAACCCGACTTTTGAAAAGGATGAAACAAGAAAGTACCTTCCCGTGGTCGCATACTACCATAGCTTATAAGTAGATATGTTAGTACAGCAGCATGCGACCACGGGAAGGTACTTTCTTGTTTCATCCTTTTCAGTAGTCGGGATTTCGTTTTTAAACTTATTTTTTTAGAGAGCTAAATTCAAAAAGCGTTTTGTTGTATTTTTCATAAATCGATAATGTTTCTCGGAGATTTAAAAGCCGGGTCAGCTTATCTATTCCTATATTATAAACTACATGTCTGGATAACTATATGTCTGTTACCTTTTCACAGCACGATACTTTTTTTTCCCGGTAGTATGTTCCCGCGTTATAATTTCCGACGTCGCCGGGCAGTTTTATAATAATTTAAAAAGTGTCTCCTACTTAGCTTTTTTTATTTACAGGACTTAACTGAATTGCTAAACCAGCCCGAAAACCACAGGATGCTAGTTACAATGAAAGGAAACGTCGAAAGAACAAAGCGAATGACGACTAACATTATGAGAAGCAAGTTCCATACACCACAGCCATCCAAATTTATCTCCCATACAAACAACCAATCATTGAACATGAGCTTGTGTAGTTCAGGACTCAATATTGTGTTGCCAGCTTTAGAACCAGATTACGGAATTGCCAGGGTTGATAAACCGCGGTACTTCGAAGACGCTCAACAAGCCATTAGTTGCCTATTCCTTACTTATAAGTTGTGATTATTACTCGTTTTTTTTAGTGTGTATTGAGTTTTAAATTAGTTAAGATCATTTCATATATTCTAGCACTGATATTATTATGTTATTGAATTTAGTTATTACTGCCATTAAACACAACTCAAATTTTTGATATTTCGCTTTATCTATTATAATATTTTTATCTCACGAAGCGACGCGCTTTACTTGTGGTAACCATGTGTACAAACACGCTGTGAATATGCACGTAAAGATGAGTAGCGTCAGCACATAACACACACGCACACAGATACTTCCAACTTCGCCATTGTCACGGACGGTACCGACAGCTCCTGCGCTTACATACACATTCACAGCGTGTTTGTAGACTTAGTAACCACAAGTAAAGGACGCGTGGCTTCGTGAGTAAAATATTGTTTATATACAAATTAGTCTATGAAATTTTTTCTACTAAAATTTTGTTTTTAAACGACTTGTGACGACGAAGTGGAGGAGATTATTGATATACACGCTTAGGTTTATATAATTCTGTTCGTGTTAGTATTTTTATTACTAATTTAACTAGAGTTTTATCTTATGAGTGTTTGACTAATTAATTTAATGACAATCATGCTTCCAGTTCATATTGCATGCTTACAAAATATGAAAATATGACGATGTTAATTAAACTAATTATGACATTGTTTTGCTGTTTTGTATTTGGTTATGAACTGTTAAAATATTAATTTTAATCTACTTCAATGTTTAATTACTAATATTTAACGTACCTAATGTTATGCATTATTCCTAAAAATAAAGGACTTAATGTCAATACTTGTTTCTTTTAGCACACAAACTCATCCACAAACTACTTCGTGTACTAAACCCATCCCAAGGCCCTCCCTACAGTTATCTTGATCTATCTTTATCAAGCAGGTGGTGTTCTGTAGTTTCGGCCTATCCCACTGACCTGTATTATCTAGTTTAATAGAGGTAAGTGGCCTATCCCCATGGCAAGAATGTGTGAGTTTATGTATGCATTTTGATTTTTCTCAAGACCGACAGCGGGTAGGTTTCAAGAAAAGTATTTACGGAATAAAATGTCTATGGTTGCATACTCAACGACAACTCTTTCTGCTATATTATTAATCGTCTGTCGTCTTGTTGTCAAACTTTATAGGTTATGTTGTCAAATGTCAATCTTACATTAAAAAAGTCCTCTGTGCCTATAAAGCTAAAGCTTAGATAACCAACCAATTTTATTCAATAAAATTAAATAATACAAATATACAAGCGCTATAAAAGGGAACTACTATGGATGAGTTCGTCAATTATTTACTGATAATCTTGGTTATATTGCCAGTGCTTCTGTTCTTCAACTTGTGGTCTGGTATCGGCTGGGAATTGTTTGAAAACAACTAGCGTTTGCTAACATGAGAATAAAATGTTATTCGCATATTATTATGGTTACACCGTCATCGCCTTGAATAAAAACTTTCTATATAGTTTAAAAAATAAAACTAGTTAAGCTGGTATTTAATGTTAATTACCTATGCTAAGGGACATAATATATATGTTAAATTAAATAAACGTTTTTCCTTATAATTTTTTTATTGATAACACATTTATAGAATCTTAGCGCTAGAATTATCACAATAGTGTCCTATTTAATAAATCATAACAATTTTCAAAATTATTGTAAGTAGCATATTTTTTTTGCATTCCAAGTACAGGTCTATAATGTCCTATATCTTTAAAAAATATCACATCGTTTAGTAAAAAATATATACATTTTTTTCCTAATTTTTTCCACATTCCCCAATCATAAGAATAGCATCTTGATAATCTTTATTCAGCCCATAACAGACCAGGCATTCCATTTAACATAAGTTTCTTCATAATCAATATTCATTTTATTCCACTATCTAATACTTACACTACTATCTATCTATCGAGAATACAACAATTTAATAGGTACTGACTAAGTGATAACATAATAAATTATTATGCTGCAAATCAGACATCCAGCAACCCGCACTGGGCCCATGTGATGGATTATGGCCCACTCCCTCTCACAGGGAGGAGGCCTGTGCCCCAAAAATGGAACATTATAGGCTGGTTATGTAAATGAGACGTACAACTACACATTACGCGACTTTAAATTACTTTGATTGGACACTAAAAACCCATCTCATCATCATCTGCCTAGCCTTTTCCCAACTATGTTGTGGTCAGCTTCCAGTCTAACCGGATGCAGCTAAAAACCTATCTGTAATCAATTTTGTATTATCCTGAAATATATTTGGCTTTTAATACACATAAGACAGTAAAATTACACCTAGGCTCGAAGTCAAAAATAATAAAAATTATAAAAAAATAAAACATTTGTCATTTCGATTGATTGCTAAAATTATTTCTAATTGAAAGTACGAATATCCGACCAAGGGTACATTTGGACCATTGGGCCACAGGCAGACATTTATTATGTTGAAAGAGATCTAGAAAAAAAGATGAGATCTTAATAACCCCGAATGTGGATGCACGCGAGACACAATGGCTTTTAATTGTTTCTTTAATTACGACATTCAATCGGTTAATGAAACTACAGTACCCGGCGATAAATATTGCACATCGATCTTAGGAAAGAGACAATCGGCTAATTTCGGCTTCGTAGAGCGTTATCTCTGTCGCACGAAATACAAACAGTCCGGTATCTATTAGGAGCTGTTAAAACAATTATGATTTGCTTCTTTTGATAATTCTTTTTATTCTTTGTATAAAATACACCAATTTTTCTATAAATTATTGCTTTAGGTTGGGGTAAAATAAAAAGGTTCCCCTATTTTTCCTAAAGATGCCATAGTATAACTTTAAATTATTTAAATTTGGGGGTGTTAACAACTCTAGATATATATTTTGAACTGGACGCGACCGCACTCTATCGCACTTGAACAACGACTGACAAAACGTCAGTTAACATCACATAGGTAGTGTGCGACAGAGATAACGCACTACGAAGCCGAAATTAGCCGATTGTTTCTTTCCAAAGGTCGATGTGCAATATTTATCTCCGGGTACTGTAAAAACACCCCAACCCTGAAAAAAACATTTTCGAAACTACTAAACGCTCATTTAATGTCAGAGTAACAATAGGACTTTGCCTGTTTATAGCCAACTTATCCCAATCTGCTCCCCACATTGATTGTCTTTGGTTCATACGGTTTTTCCCTGCCTTATATGTATTTGCAAGCAGATATTGGCCGAGAGGTGCATCGCCAAAACTATTTCTTTGGTCGGACACAGTACTAATTTGCTAAATTTCACTAGAAAGTATTAATTCCTCCATTCCCATGTGTCCTCGGTGTCGCCATACTCGGTATCTCGCAATATCTTTTCGGGTTACCATGCCAACCACCTGCAAAAAAGTAAAAAAAAATACCATGTAAAGAGTTTGAAGGGCCCAGTTTAACAGTTTTCGTTATAGCTAGCATAAAGTGAATTTACCGCTTGGCAAAACGGTATTTAGGCTATAATTTCGCTTTTAGGAGCCTTGGGACAGTGCACAGTATCAAGAGTGTATACAACTCCTTTTTTAAATTATAGCGGAGGCTTCGATTAGGTAAAGTTTACTTACATAATTATACATCATAGTTACCTCATTAACATCATTCACTATAGGCAGGTGTCGTAATCCTAGCGCTCGGAACAATCTGAACAAGCGCGGCAGTGACGCTCGATGCGGCAGAGTATAAGGCGAGGGATTCATGAACGGACGCAGGTCTATAGTGCAAGTCTTCTCCCACTCTGCTACGTCTAACTACGAAAAGAAAAACATAGAATTTATAAGTACCTACATTGCTTTATTAGGGTTCCGTACCAAAATGGTAAAAAGGAACCCTTATGGTGCGACTCAGTCTCTGTCTGTCCGTTTGTCACAGCTGAATATCTCAAGAACTACTAATACTATCAACTTGAAATTTGGAATAGTTTTAGATGACGTTTGCTCAACTATTTTGCAAATACGAAAGAAATAAAAAGATTTTTTTTTTGCAATAGGGGCTGAAAGGGGTTCTGAAAAATTCCAAGTGGGGCTACTAGGGCATGTGGGGTATCATACGAAAAAGCGCAGTTTGCACATTCTCAAACATTTTTTCTTTTTTTTTTAGGCCGCATAGTTTTCGACTTTTGGTGAAAAATGTAAAAAAATACCGTTGCCCCCCTTATCTGCAAAGTTTGCAAAAAGAAAAATCTGAAATAATTCTATGTGATAGAAGTTTATGTAAAGATTACAGGAAAAATAAAACGATGTCTCTAAATAGCAGAGTTTTTCAGAAATCATCAACAAAAGTTACATTCGTTCCACTATCGGTCAAGAGATAGCGCTGACCTAAAACTGCAATATTCTACACCGCAGCGCGCAGTGTTAAAATTCTCTGACACATATAGGTCTCGCCGATGAAAATTTATTATCATGGTACGGAACCCTCGGTGCGCGAGTCCGACTCGCTCTTGACCGGTTTTTGTTTTTTTATAAGGAGAAAAGCACTCATAATATATCTTACATTGTTTATGGTTTTACTAAAGCGGCGTTTCAGTATTACCCCACTAGTAGACTAGACTACTTAACTAGTTGGGCAGTCCAGAATGAAACATTTGAAGTAAAACCGTTAACATTCATGAGGAATAAATGCAAATGCTTTATCTCATGGAGGATACAAAACATCACGCATGTAGTTCCCGAAGGTATAATAGCCAGAGGTTTAAGTTCTATGTAATTGGGGCGAGTCTATTGCCACTATCCGAGATTGAATATAGACTTTGGGCTGCTATGTAGAAATTCCTAACAACAATTTGCCCGCCCTGGGCATCTATCCCAGGATCCACGCTCAGTAGTAGTGCTTGCAACTACTAGACGAACGAGTAATTATTGAAGGATACAAGATTGTAAAATAATTCCTTACCTCATCAATAGAAGGATACCGTGGATACTCCTTTCTGAACATATTCATATCCACGTTGAAGTTAGACCACGTAGTGTTGGCATTCTCATTGTATATCTTGTTCTGTATTAATACTATTAATTGCGACCGTAGGATCAATCCGCGTAAGCGCTTGTAAGTTGTCACTTCCACCTAAAACAAAGAACATTACTGAGCAAATATTTTTTACTCGGATTTTTTTAGTAGTATGATTTCAATGAAGTGAAATGATTGCAGTCAAGGGAAGTCTCCCTACACGACGACGATTCATCTACTTGTAATAATATTGTTAAATCAAACAGAAAGGTCACATTTATGGTTTTTGTTTGTTTCTACATCCAAGCATTTATTTATAAGTAGAAATGCAGAGAGATATAGATATTCAGGGTGACAGGGACATCGACGCACAACCTGTTACCATGGATTCAGTACATGATTTTGAAACCCACTACGTTTTCGTTGGTTAAAAAAAATCTGTTTCATACATTTTGACCGCGTAGGTATTGCACTTTTCTATGAAACCGCAGTTTTTTTTTAAATAATCGGCCGTCTAGAATCGTTTGCTGAATTTATGGTTACAGTTTGCGCGTCCCTGTCAATGTGTATACCACAGATATAGATACACCTAGATAACGCAAGAGCAACTACTTCGCATGCCAAAAATCGCACCAGCTTACGTACAAAAATCGTAAGCCGCCACTTTCGCGCTCAGTCCTGTGTATTGCTGGCTGGGTGAGCGTGAGCGCTAGCGCTAGGCCCCGGTGGTGGGACAATACGGGTGCCGCACGCGGCGGCTTCTTTGAATCGATTTGATTTTCCCATCACTAAATAGTGCTTGTGACGTCATAGTAAGTAATAAAAGAAAAGGCACGCTTGGTTTTCATACATATCGTGATACTTGCGTTATCTAGGTCTATCTATATCTGTAGTGTATACCTATTTAATTATTGTTTGTTAATCAGCTTAATGTGCGTTAATTATTTACAAATTGGTCTTTATCTTCTCTAAAAAGCACATGGGTCAGACGCTACGAAAATAATTATCTGGATGATAGGATAGTATAATCACAGCAGACGTTGAAGTCTTATACGTTGGACTTATGTCGATTGATGTAGCTTTATCACTTGTATAGTTCATGTCAAGCTTTATGGCGTCTATGAAGTACGCTACTCGCAGCGCAGTACCTCAACCCCGCTGACACGTGAATTTGTTGCTGAGCAGAGACTCGCCTCATGTTCTGAGACGCCATAAACCGGGCTGTACTAGGTACTACTAATCTTCATTCATAAAACAAAATACTTACATCATCAGCCAAAGGCGGATCAACAACAGGGAATCCATTATACGACACAAGTTTGAGCAGCTCCACAATATGGCCGACATTCTCAACGGTGCGCAGAGTGAAGACTGGATGCGACATCACCTCTGACGCGTAGATGTTGTGTGCTAGTGGTGGAGGCTCCCAAGGTAAGAGGGGCACTGCTGCTAACTGGATGTGAATGTCGTAGATACCCTGGAAAGGTGAAGAAATGGTATAAAAACACAAAATATAATTACGAAAACCTCCGAATTCTTGAGAAGTCTGTAAAGTAATTCTGTGGATGTCGCAAGGCCCGTATCGTGGGACTCTGCTTATAGACACATACGTAGACATGTTGATGGCCAGCGATGTTGCAGGTGCCACCAATTTCGAGATATTACGTCGCCTGGTGAATGGCAGGTTTTATTACAAAAGATGTATCATAGCAATTTTTATTGCGTAAATCGCAATAGCCAATAATATTATTTACATTTAATCTATCGATAATATGAATGACATCTGAATCCCTCTTTCCACAGCATTATGATACTGATCACTTTAATATTACTTCCTGAAACTTTCCAAAATTATAATTCCCTTACCTCATTGAAGAAGTCTCCGGTCCATTTAGCGACGACCAGAGTGATGATGATAGGCAACGCATTGGAGATCTGTCCTGTAGTCTCTATGATGATGACTGTCAGTGATATGGTCATGCGCACCACACCACCAAGTTGAGCAGCCGCCCCGACTAGCGCGTATTTCGCTGGGTTGATTGTCTGCGGAAAAGGATAAGCGATATTAAAATAACTGCTGTATGGCTTAGATCCCTACATCAACAAGTACTACATGCCAATTAAACTACTTTGCCCCCAAATAAATAAAAAAATGCACTGAAAACGGTCTTATCGTTTTGGGTGCAAAACTTTCGTCCTGTTATGGTTTTCTTAAGAATTTTGCCTAGGTGTTTCCTTGGATTACAAAAGATACCTTTTACGACATTATTTTTCAAAACATGACACGCTATTTTTGGGTGTACCTATGTGACAAATAAATCTAAACACATTTACAATATGATCAAAAAGACATTAGGTACTATTCCCTAATTGTTAGGAGTCAATAAGCATAGAAACTAAAACATAATACAAAAGAAAAACTCACATTAGAAGGCAGCATATACTGTATAGCAATTGCCAGTAGTCTTCCCCAAGCGGCGCCCGTCAAAAGATTCGGTATGAACAGTCCACTGGATACAGAAAGGCCAAACGTCCACGTGGACAGTAGGAAATAGCACACGACGAACGTGAAGATCGACCACGGCTTGTAGGAACCGATGGGGTCATGAAGGAACGAACGCACTGACGCTTCGGGAGTTTGGAACCAAATCGCTGCAAGAGCGTTGTATTCGCCGTCTGCGCAGAATAGCTGGAGGAGGAAAGAAAAATGGTTTAGGTAGGTTTACGCAAACCTTTAAAGTATTCAAAAAACTAGATGGATCACAAATCTAGATGAATATTCAGCACTGAAGGACCGATTATAAAGAAGAATAAAATATTTATTGTTAGGGCATAAGAAAAGTTTTAAATTTAAATCGTCAGCACAATTTGGGACATTTCATAATTTATGAGTTTCTGTCCAGTATTCCACAAAATTAAATTTATTTGTTTCACAGAATCTTGATAATCAAACCGAGAAAATAAAGTAACAGCTCTTACCTTCATTTCGCCAATTTATTTTAGTTCAAAGCTAAAGTAACTTACCTGTAAAGGTACTTTAGTGGGGTCTTCACCGAGTGGCCGACAGTCATTCAGTAAGAACATCATAAGGAACCCGCAGGTTGCGCTCGCGGCTGCCACGAGACAAGCTTCCACTACGCGCAGCCAAGGAGTTCCTATGTACCTGGTGGATAAATAATACTGACTTAGGGCCCGTTTCACCTTCCAGTAAGTTGATAATTTCATACACATACTAATCGATTATTCGGTGTGCCTGCTTGTGACGTGGTCATGATGACCTGAATTTCTAACGTGGGATGAATTGCTGGGAGGTTAGAAAGTGGTGGGATGGTATAAACTAGTTAATTAAAATTTGCAAATTCAACCTTTGCCAGCATTATCGACTGTTTCATCGGCACCTCTAAACATTTTCTTAACTTAGGTACCTCGTTAGATAGCTGATTAGATGTCTTCCCCGTAATTTGTATGCTTAATGTCATACTAGAATTTATTATGAGACAACTGATGATTTTTGTAATTGGTTAATAAACTACTTCCTTTAACTTGCACTGTATGATGTTATAGGAAATTTGGTTACATCGGAAGGTTTGTTAAAGTATTCGGTACCCAATGGAATAGCAATGGAGGCCATTTTATTTGAGAGTTTAATTGAGAAAAGTGATATTTAGTGACGAATTCTGGGAAATTTTCAAAAATATATAAAAATTAGGTTTTCTCGAATCCCATGAATTTTCGCTTATGCTTTATAAAGTGCTTAATTGTTGCAAATAGGTCAGTACCACGTCCTGGAAGGAATACGTCAAATTATAAGTCAACCTGTATATTACATACCGACATGGAGAAACAGGCCGTTACTCGATTTTTCAAATTATGTCTGATGAGAGACATTTGACAATTATATGGAAGAATCAGAGATATCATTGTTTCGTTGCAAAAAGGGGATGACGATATTTGCCTTGCTTGCTCTTTTTCTCACGTAATTTAACACTTGCTTAAACGGCCCCAGCCTATATCGAATAGCTTTTCAGAAGCAGGGTTTTCAGTGATCAATTTCCTTTCTCAAGACAATGAAACCTACCAAAGTACAAAGGATAGTTTTATTGACCTAACTAGGTTGTGTAGCTGTCTATCTATACAGGACTATCTTTACACAATCGTATTTAGCTACACTAATAATGGTAAAATTTGTTTGTAAGTTTGTATGTAGGGGGTAATCTCTGAAACTACCAGTCGGATTTGAAAAATTCTTCTTGCATTTGATAGCCCAATTCATGAGGAAGGCTATAGCCTATTTAACATCACGCTATGACCCTTAGGAGCCGAGCAAAAAGAAAAAAGTCAAAAAGAACGTTAAGTGATAGCGCGGGCGGGTGATGCGATACGACGGGGTGGCTCGGGGGAAACAAGAAGTTTCACGCGAACGAAGTCGCGGGCTGAAGCTAGTATAATATAAATGTGAAAGTGAGCCTGAACATAGTTACATAGTAAAACATTATTTATATTCATCGTCATCTCATCTCAGCCAAAAGATTTCAACTGCGAGACATTTGTCATCCAGTGAAATTAACAGAACCTCCTTTTTGAAGTCGGTTAATAAAATACAAGGCGAAAACGCGAACACAGATGATTGCTAAGGCATTTTCAAGGCCCACATCACAAAATAATTAAAACACCACTGCTCTCAAAATGGCGAAGGAAAACACCGTGAGGAAACCGGCATATCCTCGAACCAAACATTCGATGACATGTGACATCTACCAACCTGCATTGGGCTCACGTGGCAGATTACAGCCCACTCGCTCTCGAAGAGAGGAGGCCTGAGTCCCAGCAGTGGGAATATTATAGGCTGATATGCTTATGCTGCGCTCAAACCTTACAAAATTAAATAGAAACATGTAAATCTTACGTTATCCTAAACACAGCTAGTCTATAGTTGATATAGTTCCAGAGAGCGCCAAGTAATCCGCCGACTACACCGAAGAACATGAACACAGGCAGCTCATAGAATTGAAATGGGAACGGTTCCATCTTGCCCAAGTTCAGGAGACCTAGAATAAAAGAGGCTTATTTACTTAACTTCCTTTAACTCCATTACTTCCAAGAATCGACTTGGCCTTCAAAATAAAAAAGGAGATAAGACATATTCTTATTACTATAATTTTTTTGATGTAAAGCTAGACTATTACGACCCTATTACAAAACAAGGTTTATCTTTAGATCTAGGCACAGAATACTTAATAGTACTACGTACAGAAAGGACACTCCCTTCCCCGCGCTCATATCAGATACCGCACCTCACCCCGCACTTCGAGGTATTCGTCGCAGACTTTTTAGCAAGGGCGCTCGCGAACCGCAGCGATGTACTGCTGACACGAACACACAATTTTGCGATTTAAAAGTTTTATTTGAGTTTTAATCACGATGGTTGGATATTGTGATGCTTTTCCGAATTCGTATTTACATAAACTGTTTGTAAGACTTCGCATTTTTAATACCATGTGATTTAATAACCGATTATTTACAGATAAGTCATTTAAACTAAACTATTTTAGTGTTTTTATTTAATTACGAACCCGACTATATAAATAAACAATTGAACTATTGAACTACAAGTCACTTCATAATAATGCACACGTTCGGGCAGCGCCGTCGTCGTTCGGTTCCCCGACACAAATCGCTTTCCGCGCCATTTTTAACAGACTTCAAAAAAGGAGGTTCTGTATTTTTACGCTACGCACGACAGCCAACCCTACTAGATTTGATTTATTACCGTTGGATCCCGTTTTTGAATCCCATTTTAATATTTTTGGCGTTGGATCCCGCAAAACATTATTATGTATTTCCGTTGGATCCCGAATTTAAAAAATGCAAGATAATTACGTTTTATTGTCGTTGAATCCCGAAAAGTATTTCCGTTGGATCCCGAATGCTTAAAAAAATATGAATGCGGGTACTTTCAACAACAAAATTGTTTATAATAAAATGAGGGGTTCACTAATGTTTCACCAAAACTCCATTGACAAATTTTTAGTTTACAACAAACGTTTCGTATATACTATTTATTTCACAAACAACTCATTTTCAATATAATCTAGTCGTTTCTGGCACTCGCCGGCCGCTGCCGCGGCACCGCTCGCTTCGCTCGCTCGGCTCGTGCGTAGGGGTCACAGTTTTAACCTAACCTAACCTAACATTGTTTTTTTTTTTTAATAATTAACCTAATCTAACTAGTTCGGTTCCGGGTAACCCACTAAAAATAATCTCTTTTTAGTGTTTGATAAAGGTAAATCACTTTTCTTCTGAAATGTACACATGTTGTTATAATATGGGATTCAACGGAAATAGCAAACGGGATCCATCGGTAATACCTAAAAAACGGGATCAAAAAACGGGATCCAATGGTAATAAACGCTAGATTTCACGCACACATTTGCACGTATACAAACGTCATTTGTTTATGTAGTAGTAATAGGTAATTATTTTGCGAGCGTTGTATGGAGTGTCCGGGGATCGGGGTGTGATCTAGGTTTAAACCATAGAGCCATTTTTAAAAGAACTATAATCCGACAAAGTTAAAGTTCCTATTACAAAAACTGACGTTAAACCCGAGTCAAAGTTGTCAATTTTGCATCAAGAACTTTACGTTTGCCGGAATAAAGTTCAACAAAATTCAGTAACTGGCTCGACGTTTCGGCTAGGTCTGAAGTTAGAACTCGTTTTGCAATAAGACCGTTAGTGTGCGATAGAAGTTTCTCAGAAACTAAAAGCACCTATAAGATTTCGGCTGAAAATCATGTTTCGTATGACGCTGCGTACAATAATTATTTACCGTTTTCATACCTGGAAAGCTCAATTCTCCCGCGCGCCCGTGATATGCAGATAGAGCGCAGTTTAAAGTGAACGTTGACACCACAGTACCGAAGAACGTTCGCCATGTTAGCGCCTGATTCCAGAAACTGGTGCCTTCTTCTAGGGAGAACAGTACTCCACCTGAAAGAATAAGAAAGGCTAGGAAACGGCAAGAGCAAGGACCAGGAATCTTACAAAATAATAATGCAACTAAATCAGCTGTACCTACTAGTTCAAAGACAGAAAATGGCAATCGTAATTTCACAATTTGTAATTAGTGTCCAATCGAAAGGAGTTTCAGCAGCAAAACAGCAGAATCTAAATGCATTTTAGATTTAGCTATTGCCGCTGAAACTCGAATCACCGACCGGCTGCAGCAAAATGCAGAATTTGTTGCCAACTTTAGTGGCAACCACGGGCATAAAACGGAGGAGCGAGATGACACGAAACTTCGTATTAATTCTTTACCGTCTCATTTGCACGTTTTAAGACCTAGGCCTTTAACAGTTGGTGACTTGTAACAAAGAGAGTAACACGTTCGTTTTTTTATCCTCACCTATAGGAGCACCGAAAGCTGCAGACACACCAGCGGCCGCGCCGGCCGACACAAAGTCACGTTTCTCATGATCTTCGCGGAAGTACTGGAATATCTTGAAGTCTTTGTTGAACGTTGTGCTCTTGCCCTGCGATATGCCCGCTGCGACCACTGCACCACTGTGGATCATAGGTCCTTCCTAAACAGGAAGTATTATGTTTCTCATTGATTTTTTTTTTGTTTTCTTCTGAGTAATAAATAACACATGACACACATGTGGTAGTTACATAAAGCATGCCATTCAAATATCACACTTTAATATAATATAAGACACTGTAAAAGACCAACGAGGATGTCAAATAAAACATAATTTAAAAAAATATAACTATAATGGACCTTCTGCAGTAATAAAATTATTTAGCAGTGAAATTATACCTCCAGAAATAATCTAGTTTTAAGCACAGCATATGTAGCTTATAATGTTCCCATTGCTAGCACAGGCCTCATCTCGTCGAGAGGGAGTGGCCCGTAATGCACCACGTGGGCCCAGTGCGGGTTGGTAGATGTCACACGTATTTGAATTTTTAGTTCTAGGACATGCCGTGTCGGTGTCACCGTTTTGAGAGCAGTGGTGATGAAATTATTTACACAAAGTAAAGCGCCTGCTTGGGATCGAACCCACGACCTACAAACTCGTAAGTCGGGGCCGTTACCACTGAGCCACCACTACTCTCACCCCTCTCACCACTGTTTAGTTATAAGCATTAACCAACTTAGTTACAATAAATGTATGAAACAATGTATAATTGGAGGGAGAGGCCTTTATTGTTTCTATAATTTTTTTATTTACCAGTTGTAATTGTACATTATGGAATGCAATAAACGATTTGAGGCACCAAAACACATACAAAAAAACAAAACTAGACCGTCAAAAATTTCCAATTAACCTGAATACCAGTCTACAAAGTCATTTGACTAGCTCACCTTGCCTCCTGCGAGCCCGCCAACCACCGCGGTGATAACACCAACAGCCTTCACTACTAAAGTCTTGATCCTCACCACCCGCGGCACTTTTACACCGTTCAGGTAACATTTCACTTGGGGAATACCGCTGCCGGCTGCTACAGGCTGAAATGTGTTTTGGAATTAGAGACCTTAACATCTTTGAAATAAAGTTGAGTTTCTGTAAGGGCTGAAATTGTCTTATAGCGCTTTAATTAATTGCGTCATTCTGGGATGCTCTATTTGTTTTCTTGTTTTTAAAAGAAGGATGGTGCCGTTTCCCTTGTTCACAAACTAAACTAAATTTAGAAAAAGATGCATTTAACTTAAAAGATTAGTTTGTGAACAACAGAATCGGCACCATTGTTTTATTTAGGAAATACCACTTCTGGTTGCTACAGCCTGAAATCCCACTAGTGTTTTGGGATAAACAACCTTAACTACATTACGGAAGGTTCAGGTTCCATTAAAATCGGATGATGAACCAAGATAACAAAAAAATTTCATGCCCGCGATGCCGCGAAACTGAAGTCGGCCATTGAACTTTGAACTTATATTTTGTACTATAAATGAACAGACACAATGTGGTTAAATAATAATAATAAATCTATACATATAACAAAATAGTAACAAAGAATTTTTGTCTGTTTGTCTGGATGTATCTTCCGGATTGGCGCAAAAACGGCTGAACGGATTTGGATGAAATTCGAGACATAGTTTATAACCTACATCACCAAATGATGATGATGATGATGCGATCCGACCGATTTCGGCCAAGGCGACTGCTTCAGCTCCGTTGTAGTTGCCGTTCGTGTGCTCGCATGTGTGTGTGTGTGGTGTGTGTGTGTGTGTGTGTGTGTGTGTGTGTGTGTGTGTGTGTGTGTGTGTGTGTGGTGTGTGTGTGTGGTGTGTGGTTTTTTTTACATCACCAAATAGGGTACTTTTAATCCCGGTAGTACGTTTCTGTGGGATATTTTCCGTCATCCACGTGGGCGAAGCTGCGGGCAGAAGCTAATAGGTAGTTAATACTTTACTACCTGCTTACCTCAACATATGCAACCAGCATGGAGCCAATAAACACGATACAAATATTTGATAACACCCACAACAAGTAAGGAATGTATAATTTGTCTTGTACCACATATTTGTCCACAGCTGTTAATGAATTAGTCATGGAAATCATAATTTGTACCTAATTGAATTGAATCAGGCATAATTAAATGTTAATTTATTGTAATGTTTCAGTTCAGTTTCATTTATTCCGCAAATAATATAGGCTTACAAGGAAGTGTGTCTGTTTTTGGAATTACCAAAGGAAAAATGGGTACTGTTTCATAAATCCCAAAATTTTATAAATGAGTTGATTGATGGAGAGCAAAACCAAGTCTATATGTTCATACATGTCTGCTTGCTCACAGATGAACTAATTTTATTTTTTATTCTGTAACAGTTACAGAACAGCAACCTTATTGCACAACACACTTTCAATTACAATTTGAATCATTTTAATTTTATTTTCTAAAATCCATTGCTTCACAAGTTCGAAAAATTTGTATTTTTTAGGGTTCCGTACCCAAAGGGTAAAAACGGGACCCTATTGCTAAGACACCACTGTCCGTCTGTCTGTCGGTCACCAGGCTGTATCTCATGAACCGTGACAGCTAGAAAGTTGAAATTTTCACAATTGACGTATTTCTGTTGCCGCTATAACAAAAAAACTAAAAACAGAATAAAATAAATATTTAGGGGGGGTTCCCATACGAGGTATTTAGACTGGCTATAGTCCAAGTAGGAATTGATGACTTTCACCCGTGTTAAACACTACTTTTCATTTCGAATATATGGAAAGTAAAATGCGGAACCAACGACACCAACATCCAAAATTAAAGTTATTTATCACTTTGTAGTGTTTATTTTTAAGTTGGTTGTTTTTTTTTGTAAAATTTTTTTTTTTAATCAATTACAATTATTCTTTGAAAAGGATACATTTCTTTAGCTCCCTGTATTTGATTTTAGAGAATTCTTCAATACATATGTCTATGAAAAAAGCTATGAGAGCTGTTACTATTCCAATCAGCAGTATTATGAACCACCTTGCAATGTCTTTCCAGACAATGAAGGCATATCCTCGTTTCCTTTCCTCGTCAAGGAGTAGATAGTTCTCACATGTGTCATAGTCTAAACTCTGAAATAGAGAAGGAGTTTAATTTGGCTGCTTAACAAAGAAACATTAATTAACTATAGAAGATTTTTATACTAGAATTTAAATAATATATTCGAAAACAAAGTCAAAATGTTTATTCCATACTAAACTTACTTCATATTTAGCTGAGAGAACATTCATGGAGCCTGGTTCGATTTTTTGTTGTGGCTGCCTTCTTCGAATTCCATGGCTACCATGAAATTCATCATCATCTGAGTCCTGCAAACAAACAAAAAAATAAAAATTTAGTTCCATATGCCCAAATGAAAAGACAGAACACTTATAGGACCAATTAAGTTGAATTTTGATACACGCATGAGTTTCTGTGACCCAAACACGGATGTGTAACGTAAATAAATGAATTTTGAATTTCGGGGGGCAAATTGGAAAGTAAAAAAGGTTTGCAAACTGAAGTTATTTAAGAAAATAGAAGAAATTGACTATTCTTGGGATAAAAACATGATAGACAAGATATTCATCATACGGAACCCTCACTCAGCAAGTTTAACTCGGACTTGTCCAGTTTTTTCTACTACCTACTATATTTTACCAAGACAGGGTCTACTCTAAAGTAGTACATTTCTAAGACTAATCACCTAAATTCACATTGTATAAATATACATGGAATATTGAGTCACGTGACTTTGTTAGTTATTCTAAACCAATTGTTGATTACACAAAGAGGTCATAAGCCAATGAGTAATATCAACAATTGAGTGACATCTAATACTCATAATAATATTACTTACACTGCCTGCAGAGATAAAGAAACAATATAAATATTAGACATAGCGTAGAGGTGGATCTACGTAACTTTAAATGCTCTACATACCTCGAAATTCACAGATTTATTCAGTTGAGTGTAATTAGAAGTGCTGGCATCTTCAGTGCTTATTAATTGAGCTGTGTCCGATGTAGTTTCTATATTATTTATAGAACTAACAGTTCCATCAGCATTCGAAGTTGACGAGTGGCTCATTTTTTCATGATCATGCATAAAGCAAATAAAGGAAATAGGTTTTTTGTTCCTCTTAAATAGTACGCTACGATGACCGATTTACACCATAGCCGTATCAAATTTATGTTTCCAACAGCTAAAATGTTTACACTTTATTTTAAATCACTTCATACGTGCTACTGATTTTTTATAAATAATATTATTATCTTATCACCACTACAGGCGACACACATCTGTGCATGAATGAATGAAATTTAAGAATTCTTACTGTCAGTGTCAGTCAGTAACTGACACCTGACTGACTGGAGATTGACGTTGACGTTTAGTTGCACAGACTTTTTCATTCATTCAGTACCAAGTGGAGTGATATTCTCGATGAAAGTACATAAGACACTAATGTTTTCATGAAAAAATTGCTAGAATCAGACCACATTATACTGAGTACCATTATTTTAACCAAATATTAATTTATTTAAGATCATTATATCAGTGATTTCAACGTATTTATTACACATAATATGTATTCCGGTAGTTTACAACAGTTTTATGAACGTGGAAAATGTCCACAAAAACTTATAGCGAAGCCTATTTTTGAAATTATTTTATGTTTTTTAATATTTCTACGGTCGTTTATGACATTAGAACTGTTCATTCATAAATTTTAATCAATAACAGTATCTTTTTCAACAATATTGATAATACAAATCATTTTGATAATGTTATCATTTTATCAGTGCGTAAACTAGAACAAACTTTCGTGGCTCACACACACGACGCGTTCGATGCTTCGTAAACAATAGCGATTTTCAATGTGTGTGTAGCTTGTTCGTTCGTTTGGTTGACAATCGCGATGTGATGTATTCTACATCATCGCATGCTGAGTTATATTTTCAACAAAACCTTTTAATTTTTAATTAAGTTACTTGATTAATTTCTAAATGTTTTCTTTCGTTGTGAATACCTTTCTCTGTTTTAATTTCTAAATATGTGTAATTTGCCGCCGAAGTTCCATTCAGTGTGTCGCCTTTGTTTATCATTCTGTGGCGATAATTGCAGTGATGTTAAACTTCCAATTTTCGACCGTGATAAGGATAAATCACGTCTTTCCGAGATGATAATGGCAAATTTGTCAATAATGGTAATAATTTTGGACTATTTTTCGCAATGATTACTAAGAAGGAGGAGTTTTCTCGTGTGAAAGTTTAGCGTAAGCGTATGAGATTGTGGATGCTGATAAGCGCCATTAACTTTCTCGCGGGTGTTGGGTATTTTCGCATTGTGATATCATATTACGGCCCACGCGTCGATTGCTCGGCCGTATGACTAATGTCATTCGTGGAAGTGATATGCGAGCGTGTGGCAGGCGCGCTGTATCAGCGGCCGCGTCGCTGATAACAAAGGAGCGCGGACGGCGGAGACCACCTCGCGCTCGCCTCACACCCGCCCCGCTCCTGCGCTGGCCCTCGCGCCCTCGCCTCGACTCCTCCACAAATACACTACTCAAACCAATGCTCTCTTTACAGTGCTTATCCACATTATTCTATGCCCTGCTATTTTGAGATTTCAATATTATCTAAATTTAGATTTGTATTTTAAGGCAATCAATCTGCAGGGGGACTGCATCTTCCCATTTTTGTCAGTGTACATCCTCCTTGGAATAGGAAACATCTTGTGGGTTTCTTTAATTTGTTTGTTATCAGATTGCCACCAATGACTCATCATCTATGATTACACTTGCAAAAGGTCACTGGCCACATCAACTCTCTTAATGACTGGTCTTGTGAAACTAACACAGGTACTTGTCTAATGTTGTGAATAATATTTTTAGGTGTCCCCTGAAGACTTGCTGCCACAAGTTGTGTGTGGGGGCTGTGCACACAAACTTGATGAATTTCACACCTTCAGAGAACTATCACACAAGTCTGAACGACTTTTGGAACAGTTTGTGCAATATGCAAATTCATTATCTGGTCCAAAAGAGGTGAGTTTTATATCAGTACTTATATCTTTTTCTATTTACTAAAGAAAAATCGTAAAAATAAGGTTTTAAAAATGTATTAATAATTTTCCAAAAAATATTTCATACAATTTCTATTTACATGTTTTTGTTACTATCTAAATGTATGCTGACAGTTTAATTCTATTAAAATATAATACAAATGTGGGCATAGTAAGTACTAAGTAGTCTTCATGCATAACTGGTATCTGAGTTTATAATGTTGATGTAGCGAATTGGCTGACTCCTGATCTTGTTTTTGTAGCAGGACTTCAAAGCATTGACAAGTAGGCCTAGCAGAAGGCCTACACAAGTTGCCAAGGCTACTCCTAGGATGCTATAAAGGACATGTTTTGGCTTTAGATAAGCTAGGGTGAAACCCCTGGAGCGGTTGGGGGCAGATGCACTGTCCAAAGTGGGACAGTAGGATAGTGTGATGTTTGTTATGTATGCTCCACTGAGCCTCATGGGTGCTGCACAGCTAAAAATTAAAAAAAAAAAAAAAACATTAAAACACTACAAATGCTATACTCAGAAGTAGTTAGAAGTCAGAATGTTCTTGATGTAATAAAACTTAAAATAGTTTGTTTATGTCATCAAGATTATTAGATATTGACTTATGAGGCAATAATTATTAATCAATACCTAGTGTTATTATTAATCTGTTGATCTTATGATTGTAGTTGTTTTGATTCTTGCTTATCCCAAATTGATAAGGAAGGTTTAAAATATCCATTATTATTTAATTTATATAAAATTATAATTTTTGGAATTACTAAAAAAAGTTGCAAATCAGTGTGTCCCAAAATTACATTACCTAATATAATTTAATGAGTTGACACTACACCATTGAATTAGCCACCCGTCAAAGCAATAAAATCCACTGATTGGACATGGGACATCTCATTGAGCACTCCAATGAATGGAGGATGATCCAGTTATGGCACATACTTGCTTCTAACCTGAGTAGGATTATCTAGACATTCCTGGAAGGATTTAACTTTTTACAAAAATAATTGTCTCCTAAGCCTTTTTGAAAATAAGAAATGGGAAAAGAGTTCCTGAAAAGACTTGGGAGAGGCCTTTGCCCAGCAGTGGGACAGTGTAGGCAAAAAAAAAAAACTTTTTTTGTATACTTACAAAGGAATCTCTCCTATCTGGAACTTAGTGCCTGCTTTCTGATTAGTAACAATGTTGGCTAGATCACAGTTGCACAGCCAGTTGTTGCCAGTCATTCCTAATATTTCTAATTTATTCCATGGCATCAGGTCAGTGGATAGTTCACTGAGGTAGTTATTATCTAGGTACACCTGTTTAACAAAGGAAAATATTGAAGAACATAATGTAGCATGGGGAGCAACTTTTTAATGATAAAGGAAATACTTTTCAATATAGAATATGCAATCTATCTCTCTGGCAATCAGCCCTGAATTTGAATAAAATTACACACCTGTAATAATATTGTAAGACATAACATAGCACGAATAATAACTTTTTAATGATAAGGGAATTACTTTTGGATGTTCAGTATCACATCTATTTCTCTGGCAATTTGCCCTGAATTTACATAATGGAACATTATTTCTATGGAAGCTTTTAAAATTTTATCTCTACTAAAGTAGGAAAACCACTTAAATGTTATTGATAAAGTGTGTTAAATGTAGAGAGTAAAAATATATAAAAATACTTGAATACAAGAGCTGATTAATGTCAGTCTTATCAGTGTTACAAAACATAACTCATGTTAGCTCATGTTTTGGGAATTCCCATAGTAGGTTTATATCTTTCCACCTTCTTGAAAAGTTGGTACTTATGTTATACATATACCTACCTATCTACATCTCAATTGTCAATCTAATTAGTGTAATTGTTATTGCAATAGTGTCAATCAATTCCGCCCCAGTTTTAGGATAAATGTGGCAATGTACTGATTGATTGTGTATCAAAACATAACACTAATATGATTAGTAAGCTGACCCCGATCCGCGACTGTCATGTAAGCACTCAAAAACTGGGGCAAATTGGATTGCATGCAGTCTATAATTTGATGATTATATGCTTACCAAAATGTGTACAATAAGTACATTTATTTCTGATAAACTGTTACCAAGAGTTTATAATAGAATATCAGTCACAAATAGACGGGTGTCGTCATCCTAAGTAACATTAATCATTGTGAGAAAATACTTAGAGACATGACCAAACAAGATTTTGTTATTTCCGCTTTGATAATTAAATAGCTTAAACGCGCCGAATTCGTATTACGCATACTAAAACTATTGAAGGGTTTTCCGCGTTGATGCTACTATCTAAAGTTGGTTGAGACATGCGTTACTCACTTCTTTCAAGGTCCATTTGTCTTTCAATCCGCGGAACGCATTATGGCTGATGTATCTAAGATTTCGGTTGTGACAAAGGTGAAGTACCCTCAAGTTCTTGAGTGGGGAGAACGTGCTGCGTTTCACTTCGTCCAAATAATCGTTTTCGCCGACTTCCAATTCGATCAAGTTAGTTAAGCCTGCAAAAAAACTGATTCTATTATAATTATGTACTTCCGTATTTACGAGTACGTATATACTATTTCACATATAGATAAACACCTAAGGCGATTTATGCCGCGGATTGTTTACATAAGTACAAGAGTATCTGGAATTTTTAATAGAGTAGTGTGTACCTACTTTTCTATAATGGAGTACATTACATAGTTATTCTGAAAATAGATACTTTGATAGATAAACTTCATAATATGCTCCAGATTATCATCGTTGCCAAACATCGGATCCAATTCGTGCTAGATTAATAGGCTAGTGTTATAAAAGCACTCGAGTGCTAGATTGAAGTAAAATCATGGCGATTGATTTGGTAGTAGTAAAGATAAACAGCGTCGTAAAAATCTTCTTTGATTTTGGTATTCCCCTTGAGATGATAACAACAGGTTCTATGAGTCAACCATCTTCATTATGTCCCATATAAGTACTATTTATATCTAGTTTCTACACATAAATTAGGTACCTACTTACTTAGATAAAATATTTTTTGTTGTCTTGCAACGCTAGAACTAAACGTATTCTACATATTGGTTCCGCACCAATTATTGATACAATACAAATATATACCTTTTAAAGTCACGAGCACTAATATGTCAACCATTGGCAACTTTCAATTGCGATTTTTTCGTGAAATAATAAATGCAACGTTGAAATACGACACTTTACATAAACCTATGGATTCGAAAATACTATGTTCGTAATAACATAAAATTTCATTCAAAAATAAAGGAGAAAATCACCTTTGAAGAAAGCCAAGTGTATACATACTTATGCTCGTGACTGTACCTACTAACTAATCTATAAGTATGTTTATCAGTTGTCTAGTACCCATAACACAAGCTCTGCTTAGCTCGGGACTAGATGGCGTTGTGTGATAGTTGTGGAATATTATTATTATTATGGTTTTTAAATTTAAATTTCTCAGGTTAGTACCTGGTATTTTTAGAATCTCACGGGTGTGAACCAAGGTGAGATTCTAGTTATTATTTTCAGAAGGTAAAGTGCTCTGTACTGCAGTGAAATTATTATCCAAGTCTAGTTGTAAAAATTTTCTTACTATGCGGCAAGTGTTTAATATGGCAGCTTTTTGTAGTGTTATGTATGTGTATTTAGATAGATTAAGTACATTAAAACTATTGAATATTTGTTTCGGGATAACACCTGTTGTTGATATTACTATTGGGACTATAGTGACTCTATTCATCTTCCAAACTCTGGTAATTTCCTCTTGTAATTCTGTATACTTCCTGATTTTTTCTGTGATAGTTTTTTGAATGTTATTGGTATTTGGGACTGCTACATCTATTATAAATGTGTGTTTGTTTACTTTATCAATAAGTGTTATATCAGGTCTATTGTTATATATGGTGTGGTCTGTAATTATAGTGCGGTCATAGTATATTTTGTAGAATTGGTTTTCTAATACAGCTCTAGGCGTGTACTTGTAATATGGTGTGTAGGGATCCTGCATGAGTTTAAGTTTGGTTGCGAGTTTTTGGTGTATGATATTAACAAGTTGATTATGTCTATGCGTATAGTCGTTTTGGGTTAGTGTGATACACGCTCCTGTGATATGTTGTATTGTTTCAGGTTTGCTGTGACATTTTCTGCATAAATCATTTCTTACTGTACTATCTTTTATTATGTATTTTCTATAATTTTTCGTATTAATGACTTGATCTTGAATGGCTAACATAAACCCTTCTGTTTCAGGGAACAGCTCACTTAACTCTAGCCATTTGTTAGAAGCCTCTTTATCTATGTATGTTTGGTATAAATCGTTGGGATGTCTTCCATGTAGTTCCTTTTGCCTCCACTTCCTGTGTATCTCTTCTATATGTCTCGCTTTATCTACTGTTTCAATATTGCTATCATCGCTAAGGTTCAATGGTGTATATTGTTTGTCTATCTCTATAATTGTTTTGTGTAATTGACTGTTGTTTTTCTTCCGCCAGAAAAATTGTTTTAGATTTATGACTTGTCTTTTGTGAAGATGTGATATTTCGACTAGTCCCCTGCCACCTTCTTTTCTGGACATTATAACTCTTTCTATTGCTGATTTGGGATGGTGGTATCTATGTTGTGTCAGTGTAGTTCTTGTTTTAACTTCAAGAGCATGTAATTCTGTGTTAGACCATTTTATTACACCGAAAGAATAAGTAAGTATAGGGATTGCGTATGTATTTATAGATTTAAATAGGTTTTTACTAGATAGGTGCATTTTGCATAACGAATGTATTCTGCTATTGTATTCTTTTTTGAGTTTATCCTTAATAATCTTATGTTCTAACAATCGTGCTTGATTGTAACCTAAATATTTATATAGTTCTTCGTCTTTCATCGCTTCTATTACTTCTTCGGTGTCTGTTGAGTAGTTTCCTTCTATAATCTTACCTTTCTCTATATTTAGTTTCCGGCATTTATCTAGTCCAAAATCCATTCTTATGTCTTTCGAAAATGTTGTTGTTATATTTAATAAATCGTGTAAATCTGTATTTTTATTAGCATATAGTTTTAAGTCATCCATATATAGTAAATGTGTAATTTGGTGTAATATTGACCTACCGTTCTTAATATCAAAGCCTAATTTCGATTCGATTAATGCTCGGGAGAGTGGATTCAGGGCTAGACAAAACCATAGAGGGCTTAAGGAGTCCCCTTGGAAAATACCCTTTTTAATCGCTATTTCGTCTACGGATAAGTTTGTTGTTTTAGTGTGTAATTTTAGTGTAGTTCTCCAGGATCCCATTGTATTCTTAAGAAAATTTATAATTAATGGATTGATTTTATAAATGTTTAGTACTTCGATCAACCATGAGTGAGGAACGCTGTCGAATGCCTTCTTGTAATCTATGTATGCTATGTATAGGTTCTTTCTAGATCTCTGAACGTATTTTAAAATAGTGGAATCGATAATTAATTGCTCTTTACATCCCATATGACCACGCCTACATCCTTTCTGTTCTTCAGTCAAGATATTGTATTGTTCAGTGTGTTTAATAATTTTATTACTTATGCATGACGTTATGATTTTATATAAGGTTGGCAGGCAAGTGATTGGTCTGTACTGTGAAGGATCCTGGGTTCTACTTGATTTTGGGATCATATATGTGATTCCTTTAGTCAAAAATTCTGGAATATTTTGATTACCTTTTAAAATATCATTTATTTGTTCTGCTAACGTGCTATGAAGTGAATTAAGCCTTTTTATCCAAAAATTGTGTATACCATCTATTCCTGCTGCTTTCCAGTTATGTGTTTTATTTATAATTGTATTTATTTCAAGAGCATCTATATCTTCAAACGGCATTTCGTCTATTGTTTCTGATCGGACTATTTCTTCTTGTATCCATCCAGCTTCTTTGTTATGTTCAGTGCTGTCTGACCAGATTCCTTGCCAGAATTCTTTTAAAGACTCTTGAGATGGAGGATTAAGGATTGTCGTATTGTTGCCTTTAAGCTGTCTATAAAATTGTTTCTCACTTGTTTTAAATAATCTATTGTTATCCTTTCTTTCTTTAGCTTTTTTGTATCGTGCTAGTCTATGACTCTTCACTAGAAGTTTTTGTTTTAATGTATCTAAGTGATCTTCTATTCTCTTATTAAAGTTTTCATGTGAACTATGTTGTTTAGTATTTTTAATGATCAGTATGACTTTTTTTTCAAGTTTTCTTGATGTGTTGCCGTTTTTATATTGTGTTAGTCTGTTAATGTCTTTTCTTAGCTGATCTATGTCCGTTTGTAATCTTTTTTGCCATGGTGGGTCGTTTATTACTCTGTTATTATTACTAGTTCTATCTACATTTATTTTTAGTTTAAAGTGAATTGCAACTGTAATAGCTACAGAATAGATTAAGGAATGCGTGTCACTTAAATATTCTAGGGTTGATAGTTTGGGAGGAATAATTTTTTGATTAAACATACTAATAATATCCGTCAATTGGCGAGATGGTCTAATTTTTGGTAATAAAGGTCTACACGCAGGATCCATTCCGTTGTATTTTGTCATATTTGCTTCTAATTCGTTACTTAATGATTCTACTATGGAAGGGTCAAACTCAATATTATTCTGTGTTTGTGTTAATGTGACATTATCTGTAGTAGCTTGATTGCTGTGCTGTGTGCTTGCGGTTAGTTCTGTAGCGAAATATTCAGTCCTTGATCTAGTGTCGTCTTCTAAGGAAGGATTATATGTTGTAAGCGATTGGGTTATCTGTAAGGTGTTTGTTGGTTGTGTGAGATTTATACTTTCTTCTTCAATTTTTAGTTGTTCTCCTACTTCAAATCTAATTCTATTTAAAGTTTCGTCTGATAACAGCTTGTTTCTGATAATAACCCGTCTTTGGTCAGCTATTCTTTGTTCTGTTACGTTAATTTCTGGGTATTGTAATTTAAATTTATCGAATAATTGTGTGCAGTACATGGTTCTGTCCTCTTCAAGTTTCGTAATGTGATAATAAGTGCGCATGATGAATATGTTCATATCTTCAGTCCATTTCATGCGCACTCGGGGTTTTCCCGCTTTGGTGGTCGCAGGCTGAGTAGCTGACGCCGCCTGCGAAACATCCAAGGCGGATGTAACTGCTCTACTGTCGTCACTATTGTCTAGTCTGTCTGTCGGTTCGGCTGTAGTATTTTTATCGGGGAGAACCCGCCTGCTCAGTCCCCCACCGCCGATGGGTCGCATGCTGAGACACCCAGCATCGGCCCCAGGTGCGCCCCGACGATTGCCCTCGGGTAGCGGTCCTATACGTATTTTCTTTGACCTAGTCTCCATGTTAAATGGGTTTCCAGAGCCACGTTAGCCACGCCAGTAATTTTTATATCGTGTGTCCGCCCCCCACGTGATTAGTTGGTCAATCAGGACGTGTGGTTGTTTAGGGGGCTTATTATTATTATTATTAATCATTCCAACGAAAATTATGATACATTTATATTTTACCTACGAAACTGTCATCATTGAGTTCGACGATGGGATTGTTGTTGAACGTAAGGTACTTCAGGGACTCTCCGACGAGGCTCAGACTTTCCGGCACGGTCACGAACTTGTTGTTCGACAAATCGATCTGTTGTAACTTCGCCAACCCTTTGAACGCATCTAGCGGTATGCTGTCGATATCGGTCTTGGCCAAGTCCAAAACCTGAAAAAAAAAAGTCGTGTATTTATAGGTGAAGGATAACGCAGCGGGAGTCCCCGGCTAACAATAGAAGATGCTCTTCTCAAGGGTCTATATGAAGTTAGGAATAGATATCTGAGATTCAATTCCTTTGGTTTAATATTGGAATCAAAGCTTAATATTGGAAATGATCGTTGTATGTAATCTCGGTAATTAATCTTTCATATACATATTTTAATTGATCATGATGGCGAGAGTATCTTGTATTTACGTGACTAATACTCATTGTTCTTGACTTTGCAAAGTCCCTTCTAGTAATAGACTTTTTAATATTCTCGTGACGTCTTAGCTGAGGTTGACACAATACTTGAAGAACTTGTCCCATCGTAAGTCAGAATTTTATTGCTTCGATAAAACGGCAGAGTTTGATAACCTCGTTTTTTATCAGGTAACTTGCGAATTTATCAACAGACACATAATTATCTAAAGTTGATTTAGGTTTTCAATCTCCTAATGAGTATTCTACAGGTATCGGTTACAAAGCCAAAGTCGTTTTTTAGTTAAGACCACTACTTACCGACGATACATTCGTGAACTTTGTTTTATAAATTGTAGCGATCGATGTTAGTGATAGTGATCCCTAAATAAATGTAGGTCACCCCATTTTTTGGGTTTCGTAAGTGGCGATTAAAGAATTATGTCAGTTAGATGAATAGCAGCGCATACATCACTTTGCGCAACCTTGGCTTCCCTTGAAATTGTAAAGTTTAAAGAAGCTGCGATAAGATCTCTATGTTATGCCACGAACGTTTTAAATTATCCGATTAGGAATGAACTTTTCAGCCTAAACCCACAATAAGAAATCCGCCAAAATAGAAATCCATAATCTGAATTTTCTCTTACCTGCAAATTAGTAGCACTAGCCAAGGCAAGGATAGTCACATGGTCGAGGATCTCAATAGGGTTGTTGTTGAGGTACAGTCTTGTCAAGTTCGGCGTGTACTGGAACAGATACCGGTCCAGCGAGTGGATGTCATTGTGGCCCAGGTTCAGCGTCTCCAGGGCGATTTTGCCGTATGTTCCGTCAATATAGCGCCCTTGGAATATCTCGCTCCTCAACACTTCGCCTGGAAACATACATTATGTTTACTTTAGTAAGGAACAAGGACCTATTTCTGTTTATGTTTTAGAGAAGTGTTGTCTAAATGCAATGCACTTGTAGTTTTTGCGTCAATGTAACTTCCTGCTTTGTATTCATTCTGAAGTTGCATACGGCTTATTCCGTCCGCCCACTTTCCTAGTGATTCATAGTTTTCACTGTGCCAGAACGGTGGTTGCATTTTATTCACTATTTATTAGTTTAGATAAATACTTCACCTCTGTATTATAAAATGAGTGATGGAGAAATCTGCCCAACAACCCACCCTTGATCAAAGTCAAGAACTTACAAGAATGACAATGTTAAGCTGAAAATAATAATGATCACCATACAATTTGCGCAATCTAAATATTTGTTCTGTTGAATGTTGTATTACTTTCATCTCGAGAGACAGACTCTGTGGCCTTTGTTTGATTAATTATTGACTAATGAGCATTAATTGCGATACGTACTTCTGATATTAATAGTTTATCATGCGCTCGTAATTGTTTGAGACTTTCTAACGAGCAACCAAATCGACAGAATATTTTCAGAGATTACCTCCGTATGCACACACTTTCTTCATGTTTATGTATTCATGTTGATTAGATAGATGTATTTTGCGTAAAGTGTATTTGCGACTTCTTATTGTACACATGAATGTTGAGATAAGAGATGAAATACTTTATCACACGTATAATAATATTTCCTATACATCTATGGTTTGATAGTGCCACTATCAGAAACTTGTTTGTGTGATCCTCAAGGCGTGTCCTAATTTAAAATTCCATTTGTCGGTTCAATACAAGGAAATCTTAAATTAGAAAATTGTCTCACAAAACTATAATTACGGATCATTGAACCGGGCCTTTGATTGAACTGTCGCTTGCTCGAGGATTAGTTCTGTTGTTCTTGTATCTCTAATGATTTTTTTGTCGGCCATGTTTGCACGTTAGGTAGGTATGTTCCGTTTAGACTATGTTGTTAATTACTTGTGGATCTGAATGCGATAGGTGCGTAGTATTAACTAGATTCTTAACAATAGATGAGAATTTGCTTTGTTCTCTTAGTAATCTAGTAGGTATTGCTTCATTTAATTAAGATCCTATCTGAGTTAGTCATCACATTACAATTGTAATTATTATCTATAAACCAAGTGTAAAAGCAATAAGGATCCTGCAATGAAGGGTAGGTAGTAGTCGCAGCTGGTGTCATTTTAATTGGACGACCCACCTCCTTGTTTCCTATTATAGGTACCTAATTATGTCCGAAACGACGGCTTGCCAAAATCTGATGCTCTTGTTGTCCAGTTGTGTATCTTCCGG
Organism: Amphipoea oculea; assembly: GCA_945859645.1. Taxonomy (NCBI): domain Eukaryota; kingdom Metazoa; phylum Arthropoda; class Insecta; order Lepidoptera; family Noctuidae; genus Amphipoea; species Amphipoea oculea. Next base: position 16,872,100 of record OX243864.1, on the reverse strand, counting down.
AACTGAATACTTAATATGCACTTAGACATACAGAGAACAAAACTCCTCTGTACATGCATGTCTTAGTCAAGGCTATTGTTAGATGGTATTTACGACATTTTTGTGAATCAAAGTGTTGCAACGCCGTAGCGTTCTTCGGCGAAGCCATATAAATAAATGTACCGCTGACGGTGACTAATATTATGAAAGATGTTGAGTGAACGCTCGTATCTGTGTAGAACGTGAAAGATAATAAATTGTTTACTACATTAGCAAAATTATTGCGCTAACTGATTTCATACATATGCTATTATTATATTCATTGCACTGTAGATATGCAAGTACCTATGCCAAGCCATTTCAATTACGAATGGATCAAAAACGCAAAAAATAATTTCTGGAATGGGTTTCCAATCTAGATGTATTATGTATATCACGCCACGATTGAAGGTACATTTAGTAGAATTCATTCACCTTTAGAATGGAAAGTTTGAAATCATAGACGTAATGGAAACTTCTACACTTCACTAATATTGTTTATGGATTTGTTAGAATTATGTGTTAGGGGATTTAGATATTAAGCCAGCTAATGTTTTTCGAAAAAAAAAACGAATCACTTCTTAAATTATTTGCGGATATTTATCGTCATTCAAATTGGACTTAATAAGATAAACGTGTAAATACTTAAATTAAGTAAATATGTTTGTGCTATTTAGAAAAAATAAGGCCATTATAATTATGAATGAACAAAAGTGAAGCAAGCGTATATGTATACGCTAAGCGCTTGTCTTCAACAGGATCTATATTCTAATGTCACCTGGCTGATTGCAGTAATCATTGTTACTAAGCATTTAACTTGAACAGTGTATGTAGAACATCACGTCTGTTTTGTGATACATGTTTGCTTTTCTTGTGAACATAAATATCTGACCCAGATAAGTCTTTTCTGATCAATAATCACGTATTACGTCTCTCACATCCATACATACGTTGGCGCTGATAGCTTAACGGTTGGGGTGGTCAACTGGTCAATCTTTACGTCCAGTTATTATTTATTTTATTTGCAGAACACAGATAGGTTCAAAGGTAGGGTCAGGTACTTTCAAAAGTAGTTAGATTACTTTAAAAAATTGGTACTTAACTAGACAAGGAAATCATTATGGCGTATAAGTAGAAAAAGTGATTTATTATTTTAACAAAATTAGAAATATAATAAAGTACTTCCATTGTCAAACTATGTTGTCTCCGTTTAGTCAACAATCAGGTTGCCCTCAACTTGTTTGTTGACCAAACAGGGCACTTATCTCGCATCTGGCTTGAATATTGTGTTTGCCTACCTGTGCCTGCTACCTGTGTAAAGTCAAATGTTATCAACATCATACATACCTGAAATGTAATTGTTGCTCAAATCCAAGTACACCAATCCCTCGATGTTACTGAAAGCATCATCCTCGATGTCCACGATCTCGTTGGACTTGAAGCTGATCGCGACCCTCTTGCCCGGCACCTTAGGCAGTGTCGACACGTTCGAAATCGTATTGTTGAAAAACGTTATCAACACATGCCCATCTGGAATGTCCAAAAATACCATTAAGTACCACCTACCTTTGACTCTCCGCTACTACAAACAAAGGTTACTCCAAAATCTAGTAGAAATACTTTGCTTAAATCACGTTAATAACGGTTTATATTCCTGTTAACACTTCATCAATATTCATAAAACTAAGTATTATCATAAAACCTAATCCATTCCACCCACGGTAAACTTCACTGCATCCATAAGCGTACGTACGTAACGTATGCACGACTCTCCGAATTTATAATGAATAATTTATTATCACACTAAAACTTGATCAAATGTAACTGTAAGTATATGTTGATCATCAACCTATACTTATTTTAAGGTAACTTAATTGAATGTAAAACTTAATAGAATTGCAGTTATTTGTTTTCTTTGCGTCATTCTTTTGTGATAGTGTACGATGACAAATTATCCTTCTCGACTCTCTCTTGTGTCGGTGATGTTACCTTTATCTACGCTGTTTATCCTCTCGGGCCATTTTTCGGGAATTTCATCTATGTTACGGCGCGAGCAGTTTAATGTTAAATTGGAAGAATCTTGTATGGTAATATCACATGGAACGTTTTCCGCGTCGGCCTCTTGTGCGCTGCTCGACGAAACTAGGACGCATAATATCATTAACACCTACAACAAAGAAACACCATTACTTATATAATTTTTTCGGTACACAAACAACGATCGTCTCTGTTTTTTTATCTCGGTCACTACGGTCACTCACTTTGCATATAGTTGGGAAATACATTTTCATCAAAATTAGAAATGGTACTGGAGAACACCTTCGGATCACAATACGTTTTATCTTATCAGTTAGGAGCCGCCTGATATCACGAGTGACATGAAATGAGCGAGCGTCTCATTGGTCGACGTTTGTTTGTGCTATCGTCCTGCTAATAAGTATGGAGCGCCGCTTGATGATCAAACATTGTCTTTTATTTTTAGGAAATCCTGAACATAACGGCGGCAAAATTGGAAGAAATTATCAAACCACTGAGCGATAGCGAGTACGAGCACGAGTTGAAAAACAAATATGCCGAGATCGGCTCGCCGGACTCGACTGAGGAGATGAAGAACTTGGAGAGCCGGCAGGCGGCGGTCACACTACTACAGATAAAAAATTACGACCCAAGTAAATATGCGGTCAAACAGGAAGAAGAGCCTCATATAATGTTCAACAGTGTGCAGAGTTTACCGCCCTCGGACAGAGCGAGAGAGGTGATGCACTGCAATACCGTCATCGATATTATAAGCAAGGCTGTGGCGGTCGCCCAGCGGGAAAACGAAGAATCTCAGAAGTATCCACCGAATTACGCGGGTGTCATAGACAGGACGCATGCGACAAGCGCGGGCGACAGCTACCCGCACGAGTACGCCGACGAGCAGTACGCTGCGTACGCGCCGGCGCAACACGCAGACAGCCCGACAGGCAACGAAGACCATGACAACAAGGAGATGGACCTCTCTCTATACAGTTCCGTCAAAAACGAGCCAAACGAACAAAGCGAGCAGCAGGATCACACGAACACATACTTCCACGGTGCACTCACACACAAGACGAACTTTGTTGATGAGTACAAGCAACACGTTTTCGGACGGACTAAAATGAAAACGTCGAAAGAAAATTCATCGGTGTATGAAGATTGTAGTAGGAGCAGTAGTGGGTCGGACCCCGACAGGCTACAGATGGATATATCTCAGATGTCGCAGGTGAGGTCCTTACACAATTTAATGAGTATTAATTTCAGTAGCATGTTTAGCAGAGGAAGGTCAACTAGGTATTCTGCCGTCCACAATAGAAAACGAGAGATAACGAACAAGGTTGGGATGACGTCATTGCATCCAGCGACATTGAGTGATATTTTTGCAACCTGTGTGACCTCCAAACATTGTACTGATATCATCAACCTGTTTGTTATTTTATGGGTTCAGTCCCTGGGTACGATCTGATATCGGATTTTGACTGTCTCATTGGTCTCAAGCGCAAATGCTGACCGTAGGATTACTGGGTTCGATTCCCAGGTCAGGCTGTTTATGAGTTTTTCCCGCCAGTATTTCTTAGTAGCAGTAGCGGGATAGAATAACTGCTCACCCTTTCGGGGCAAACAGTCCTAATTTAAAGCATAATAAATCTTTTGTATATTACAGGACGACCCTGAAGAGACACAGTCAGCTCGATCGACCCAGTCTTCGCCGCAGCCGCCGATGGAGCACGAACAAGACAAAGAGTCGCTGTGGCAGGCTCTACACAGACAAAACGGTGAGCATACAGATACAGATACATGTAGATGAGATAGCGATGATTGACAGGTTGCAGGATTTGCGATAGCGAGTTTCTGTTTAAAGCGTTATCTACAAGTGGCGATTCATTAAAAACAATCAAGGAACAAAAACTGTCATTTGTTTTAAATGATAAATGATCACTTATCATTTGAAATGCTAAACAACAGTTCTTATAAATGTCAATTAATTAGCAGCCATTCGGGCAAAATATATCGGGTTAGATTCACGGCTAAAGCGCCTGCGCTTATTAAACAACTACCTAATTTTCCTTATAGTTAAGGATTTTGCTCAGAAATTTTATCTCAACAATTCACACTATATACAGGATGGCCGGGACATCGTAGCGCAACCTGTTACCATGGATTCAGTTCATACTACTACTACTAAAAATAGCTATTTAGTAAATTTTAAGAGGTCTAGACTCATGTGCTGAATTCATGGTTAGAGGTTTCGCGTCGATGTCCCTGCCACCCTGTATGAACCGTATCGATTTCTCGAGTACCAGTATAACATGTGATTGGTCATCATCACTGTTTTCCACTTTTGTATTTGACATTGAACTTTCGAACTTTTACTTTATCCACATTTATATCAATATTATGTAGAATAATAATTTAAGTAATGCTACTTGTGTATGTGCCGGGAATAAACCGTAGAACTGAGTAATGCAAACTTGAACTCTGCCGTAGCAACAATAAGGTTCAATTTCGTTTGTATTAAGTTTTTCGCTGCTAGGGAACAACCTGTGAATTACATGATTTCATCAAACAATTGCACACGCAATAAATTGGATTATATGCATTATTTTATTGCTTTTAGTCAAACAACAATGGGCTCTCGTAAAATTTCTTATAAGTAGTACCTAATTACCTATTTTGTGTGGATCTTTGAAAGTAGCCTCTGCACCCAAAAAGTACCGGTTTTGGGAAAGGGGATCTGGGGTCCCCGTTAATAAAGCCTTAAAATTCGGAGCGTATGAATTTTAATAAAGTTGTTACTTGCAGTTAAAATGCAGGCCATTTGTATGCAGATCAATTTATTATGATTTTGAATTAAAAGATACTGATATTTTTGCTCTCAATGTGGGTACACACAACCGACCCAGTATAATTTACGCCACTCATATTGAGTTGCCGAGTTTACGCTGCATTCGGTTTTATAAAATATTGATGGAATTTGCGGCATATTTACAAAATGAGTCGACGCGTACTGATCAAATTAAGTCAAACACAAAATTAGCATTTCTCGACTGACCATATATCCTTTAATAAGAGTGTTTTAACAACACACCCTAACCATATTTAATATTATAAAACAGAGTACCTGTCTGCCTGTTATCTTTTCACGCCTTGACCGCTGAACGGATTTGGATGAAATTCGGCATAAGTACTGATAGACCGCAACCTCGGTTAGGACATATTTATTTATTTTATTTTAAAGAAGGCTTACGGACTAACAAACCAATGACATAAAAAATGTAATATTAAAAAATTGCTAATAACATATGATGCTTTTTCCCTCGGTAATACGTTCCCGTGAAACAATTTCCGACATCCAAGCGGACGAAGCCGTGGGCAAAAAGTAAAATTCTCAACTATTTCTTTTTTGATTTGTCCAGGTCGTAGCGGCGAAGCAACACAGTTACTACGGCGTCTGATCAACAGCAAGCAGCTCGGCATGACAGTGTCACCGCTCAGGACGCCCGCCTCCCCGCTCTCTAGCACTATGCAGCAACCGAACAATGGAGCTGTATCACCGGTCAGTAGTTATCTCATTCAAAGCGAATCTTTAGCTTAATTAAAGCTACGGCAGAACCTATTTCAAGGTGGGGTGCTAACATTTTCAGGCTCGCTTCGCTTGCTCACATTCTGTTGATTCTTGAGTTTTTGTTCATAAGTCGACAAAGCAAGTAAGTCCTTTTGGAATGATCAAAAGAAAATCTTCAGTGTGCAAAACTTTCGAGCTCGCTTCGCTCGCTCTTGCATTCTACGTTCTCGTAGTTGCTTGGGCTGGCCTGCATAAGTCGACAATGTAACTTCTATTTCTGCTTGAAAATATAAAACAAAACCTAAACAAACCGAGGCGGGTTGTTAAAATTTTCGAGCTCGCTTCGCTCGCGCTTTTCACCCTACGTAATCTGATCCCCGAAGAGTTAGGAAGCGATGTACCTTCATATAGTACTTACACCCCCATTTCGCCAGTTATGCTTAAGTCCCATGTCATAGGGGGTGAGCCTCCTGCCACCCACCGGGCACAAATCCAGACTCCAGGCTAAACCTAATAACACTACCCAACCTATAAATTGAACCCAGGATCTCATGCTAGTAACGCTTGTTAATTACACGGCACCCATGGTGACACCCCCCCCCCCCATCTTGGCCTGCGACCGCGCCTGCAGTAATGTGCCGGCAGCTTTAAATTGTAAAGCTACCGGCACATTACTATACTATTAACATTTAATGTTGATAGTATGAGTGAGTATCCCATCAGATCGGTGTGTCATAATATCAAGTAAGTGCTGCACTATTAACACTTACATTTGAAGAATTACTTCCGTTGAAGTTACACTAATAAGCTACTTACATATCAAAGTAGGTAACGGAACGACCAATAGATAGCTGCTTATTAAATTATCAGATTAATTTCTACGAAACGTTGGTATGAAAGTATAAATAAACCGTAGAAAGATAATTATTATCCTGCGCATTTCGTATGAAAAAGACTAGATAATATTTGATGGATACTCGTAAATAAACGATACCGCGCTGGGCTGATTGACAACCATCACTTTGTAATCTATTAATATATATTTTTGCCCAATAGGCACTACCTACATAATAACATCGTGCATATTCCTCATGCCAGTACTACATAGGAACTGCCCTGTAGTTTCTACTTGATAATACCGTGTTGCTTTACTCGCTTTTTCTTCGTTCCCCGTTATTTTCTTAAACGCGCTTCTGTTCTATCTGATTAGTCCACTTTTTTTTTCTAAAGTTTCAATGTCTGAGGGGCAATTCTCGTAATTTTAAGAACGTTCACAGTCTGATCTCAGTCTCAATCTGTCAAAAATACCTTTGATTTCCCTATATTTTGTCAAGTTTTTGACAATTGTTTGTCGCCGAGATGATACCGACTAGATTTTGAACGTTTTGCATTACGAGAATTGGCCTTCTGGTATCGGTCTTCCTTTCCTTGATCTTTTTTATCAACTAAACTCGTTATATGACCAAATCGAGAAGGTAACCAAACAGATTTTAAAAAGAAGGTCCTAATTTAGGGTTTCCCTTCACTACATATCGCACGCCCAGATCAACACTGCACTAAGTCAAAATAGCTCATTTTTCAGAATGGACGGAAAAACCATTATTTCATGTTATGTCAAAGTTATTGTGAATGTCCTGAATATTGTTATTATTTATTTCAAAAATCAGATAACAGAGATCCGTAGTGTTAGTAAAGTACCTTATACCTAGTGTGAAGAATCCAATGCGTATCAGTATTATATAAATACGCCTGTCTTCGTGGTTAGCGCGGAAAATTTTTGGCTATTCTATTAAATAAAAAACTCGATTTTAAGATTTTTCGATATAATACAGTGTTGTTCTGGGTGTGCGATATAGTTAAAGTCTAGTTAGTTGCACGCTCTTGTGTCAGCCTCATCCAGGTTTTGCCCGCGATGGCAACAATGTCGTCTGCCCATCTCGCCGCCGGATGACCGACATCTCGTCTTCCAGTTACGTTACAAATATGACAAATATGATTGTGTAATCGAGACAATTCGTAGAACACAGTTTGTTATGTAGGTATTCGTTATGATAATTTACTACCTTTTACTTTCAACAGGTTTATGGCTGAAGACTTACTATAAAACTCTATTGTGTTAAACGAATAAGGAAATATGCTCGCAATACGTGTTCCGCATTTGAGTGTAATTTTATTATATTTAGTCATGCACGGGACGTAATGAAACAATATCCATTTCGTATCAGTGCTGTCTTCGAATTTGTATCGTGATTTGAAATATAATAAATGAACGATTCTTTAGATGGCAAAGATCATATGCCAGTTTTTACCCCTGTGATTGATGACCAATGCAAAGAATTAGTCAATATCGCCACACTTGACAGGTGTATTAGTGAATCTTATGTACGAAGTTATATGCATAAATGTACTGAATCTCCCGCATTTCTATGCGAATTTTGGTGATTTTCTAGTCAGTGTCTTCAATTCTTCAATGCCCTAGTGTTAATTGAATTCGTGTGGGGTAGGTACAACTAAAAAGTGAAAAATAAAAACTTTTTAACAAAAAAAAAAACAACAACCGACATAAAAAAAACGTTTTTTTTTTAATGTAGTTACAAATTTATGGTTTTCGGACTTTTTCCTTTACTTGTGGTACATGACCTTGCTTCTTGCCTTTCATGATTCTAGGTCAATGGGAAGTACCCTATAAATTTTGATTCCCTTGAGAGAATCGAAATATACGTTTTTTGCGGCATAAGCGGCCGTATCTTTTTTTTACGTTAACTTAGAAGTTTGATTTTTTCACAGCTTCAAGGGAATGTAGACCTGAGTATATGGTTTTTAATTTTAACTCGATACCTCCACGCGTTCCAGAGAAAAAGGGTCTAAACAGACAGACAGACGGACAACAAAGTGATCCTATAAAAAACGGAACTGTTATAGTATAAGGGTTCCGTTTTTTCCTTATGAGGTACGAAACCCAAAAAAAAAACAGGAGTAGTACAAAAAATATTGGTAATGTAAAGTTCACTCCAATATTTGCGTTGTCTTATCTGTCCTAGCGCTTTCTTGGCCTTTTGCCAAGGTCCGCAGCGCTTGAAGGAGCTATCTGCTCATGCGCATGTTATCTACAACCATATGATCCGCTTCGTCGTCCACTCTATGACTAATTTCTAGTTTTAGACAGGACGACTTTTTGAATCTGACATACACCATCCTTGAGGCGTTTCGGCATTATCGGCCCGATTGAACATTCATTGTTTTGTAGATTTACGCGTAGATTGTCGGGACACCCGTCGGGTAACTAGTTTAATTATTGCCGCTTAACATTGGAGAGGTCTCACAGACTATCTGATAAGCACATCTTTAAAGACTGAACAAAAACCGCCAAAATTCGAGCTCAGCCTGGCAACAAAAAACATCTGCATAATGCAGCGGTATACTGCAGATAGTAGAGACGACTCAGAATTCAAATTAAATGATTACATCGGTATTATTTAACTACTCCTAATACACTGATAGATAACAGTACAATGTGTGATAACCACATTTTAGAACCATGATGTATGTTTATGATAAAAGCTTACCTTACACTAACTATGATGTGATGCGGCAATAAAATATTATTAATGAGTCAATCAAATAATGGGCTATCAAAATGTTATAGGAGCAATCAGTACACAACAATATACTATTATTTTAAATAGGTGATGCGAATGTAGGTAAATGTTAATAATACAGTCCTTGGCATAGAAAAAGTTACCTTATTTTCTAGTGTGTGACCTCCACAACCCAGTTACTGGGTAATACGATACCCCTTGGTAAGACTGGTTGTCAGACTTTCGGGCTTCTGACGACCCGTACCTAATGACTCTCAAAGATCCACGAATGACAGCCGGGACCAACGGCTTAACTTGCTTTCCGAGGCACGGAGGGGTTTCAGTATGTAAAGATGATCACCCATCCACAGACCAACCGCGGCAAGCGTAGCGTAACCTGATCGATCGACCTGTGCGGCTGTTATTATTTAGCCATGGGTCCCTCGTGTGTCATACATGCTCTAGTCATACATAATGGAGCTTATATTATGTGAATCTATTGTGTAAAGGTTTGGCAATGGAAGATTTGGTATCTTTATCCTTAAGCGAGGTATCGACGATGTTCATGTTAACCGTCATAATTATCATATCGAACGCTTCATTTGAAATGAATCATCATTTATAAAAACTAGTATCTGCCCACGACTTCTTCCGCGTACAATTTCTTGCTTCCCCGCCCCACCCCGTCGCATCGCATCGCCTGCCCGCGCTATTATTTCGTTTTCACTTAGCGTTCTTTCTGACTTTATTTCATCTTGCTCGGCTCCTAAGGGCCCTAGTGATGTTAAATAGCCTTCCTCAAGAATTAGGTTATCAAATGTAAAAATATTTTTTTCAAATCCGACTGATAGTTCCAGAGGAGCGCGTTCAAACAAACAATAAAAACTCTTCAGCTTTATTATTAGTATATAGATATATCTATGAAATGGTAACACTATAACTAGTACAGCAAATTGCCATTGCAATACAATGTTAGGATAAAGTGAACTGTATGAAACAATAATACTGTCACTAACCTTCATGCTATCCTCTTGTGGTTGGGCAGAATTCCAACTAGTTACTGTATAAATTCCAGCAGTTAAATGCTCTATGTCAAGACCTCAAATGTGTTTAACCGGTCAAGCTCCGTGCGTAACCTATGTAGAACTATACAATAGAAAATCAATTGTGTCTCATTAGCGGAGGTCAGTGAGTAAATTACTATAATAATAACAACTGCGTCTGATGAACATGAGTGTCGTTCTTACAATTGCTAACAGTCATTAATATAACTTGTTTATACGGTGTTTTTTTGGGTTTAGTTTAAATGCCAAAACTCAGTTCCTGTAAAACCAGTTCCTCAATAGTAAAATCAAACAGTGTCGCTTAAAATTTTACGTATTATTGTATTACAAAATCCAACGCAAACAACGGCCGGTATGGACGGTAAATAACTTATCTTTCGGTGGTTCTTCAAGGCAGTAGACCTAATTCCCATCTATCAAAAAGTACTCTGTGCTAATTCCAAATCAAAATAAACTAATTTACATTTATAATTACGTTTGCTAAACACCATAGAGATTTGATGACGGCTTTTTTTTTTAAGTTAAAAGTAGGTCCAGTTACGACCGATAGTCATCGGAAAAACATTAAACCTGTTTACAAATAAACAGCACAAACTCAAAACTTTCTAATCATAGTCCATCTAATCACACTATTTATAAAGATTACACTACTTTACAAATTTAAATACAACTTATCGTGTTACAGTGTTCACTTCCATACTGAGAATATTCTACGCAAATAATACAAGTTCAAAGCAGGACCACATGACAGAATGAATTAACTTCTTTATTGTTAACTTTAATGTTATGTTAATGTTCATTTTCAATACATTTTCCTTGTCTCGTTAAAGATATGTGCTCATTGTTATCACTGCTCACATACCTATGTACTATCGATGCTAGATCTTCGAAACTGAGATAAAATGTTCGGTTACGAGAAATGCACTTATCTGTCATGTGCTTGGCTAGAACAATTTATGTATCTAATACATGATATATTATTGTCAAAATTTGTTCATTTTAATGCGTAACAAAAAATAAATTTGTCTGTACTCTCATTTACGCTAATTTCGACAAATAATATGCATGGTCATTTAATACCAAGCATGTGGTATAAGCTATTGTATCCTTCGCCATCGAACGTCCAATGGCAGACTTTTATTTACTTCACGCACCTCCCAAACTGCGTGATTACTCTTCGAGATTCTCATAGCCTTTAATCCACTGTATATGATTGTGACCGACGCGTGACGGTGGAACGTGCTCGCCTAATTCCTAAGGCGTGATTGCATTAAAAGTTCGCCAAAAATGTAATGACATAAGCTATTACTTATTTCCCACGTCATCGAACGACCAATGGCCTATGGCAGACGTTTATTTACGTTGAACGTGCTCTCCTAATTCTGAAGGCATGATTACAATAACGTCACGCTTAAAATGTTAACTAACAAAAGGAAACTGGCAGTACCTATAATCTCATGGCATTATAATCTCGAAAAAAAAACCGGCCAAGTGCGTGTCGGACCACGCACAATGAAGGGTTCCGTAGTTGGAACGAATTTATCCCAAACACACTTAACGTTGTAGTTTTGAAAATTATGTTCTCCCATACATTGCAACTGCAAATTTAATTTGGTCGACTATTACTCATAAAGTCTACTTAGCTGTGATAGTTTTCCTTTTAATTTCGTTATATATACTACTGCCGTGAATTTTTTCACATATCCAAAAGCAACCATTTAGCTAGCGGGGGGGGGGGGGCACTTGAAGGATTTATGTTTCACAAACGGATCCCTGAATCGAAAAATGGCTTTCAGAAACCCGCAATATTTTGAAAGACCTATCCAACGATACTACACACCATGGGGTAGACGAGAAAACAAAACCACCCCCACTTTACGTGTACAGGAGGTACCTTAAAAAAAATTTTCATGATTTTATTTTACCACTTTGTCGGCGTGATTAATATGTATGTATATCCATGCCAAATTATAGCTTTCTAGTACTAAGAGTCTCTGAACTTAGCTGCGGACGGACAGACGGACACAGCGAAACTATAAGGGTTCCTTGTAGACTACGGAACCCTAAAAAATACGGTTAATCAACATCAATTTATGTTTTCTTTAACAGAACGGTGAATGGCACAGTTCAGGCCGCGGTTCGAGTGTGGCGGGCACGGCGCGAAGAAAACAAAGCTTCCCTGCTCGAGCACAGCCCCTCATGGCCGTAGACCCGCCTGCCACCAACACACAATGGCCACAAACAGCGTCTGAAAATGTAAGTTATTGCATTTTTTGTTGATCATAACGCGAACGGGAAGACGTTAGTCTGTGTCATCGTCTTGTTAGGTCTAAATAGCAGCGGCCCACAAAAGTGTCAGAAAAAGACACGTCTTATCTTCTACTTAATAAAAATCTTAACTTACTGACAGACAACGCACAGCCTAAGCCGCTGAATCTAGAAGCATGAAATTTTGCACATAAGTTCTTATTACAACGAAGGTGAGCACCAAGGAAAGATTTTCAAATTGCACCTACTAAAGGGGTTACATTAAAAATGACGAAATTTCGTCATTTTTGCCGATGAGAAATTCCATCGGGCTCACGCTTGTCACACTAATATTATAAATGCGAAAGTTTGTGAGTGTGTGTGTGTGTGTTTATATGTTTGTTACTTCTTCACGCTCAAACCACTGAACCGATTTAGATGAAATTTGGTATAGAGATAGTTTGAGTCCCGGAAAAGGACATAGGATAGGTTTTATCCCGATATTTCCACGGGATCGACATTTACGCGGGTGAAACCGCGGGGCGCAGCTAGTCACTCATAAATCTACTAATATGAAAGTACTGGACCTGGCTCTAAAGTAAATTATGTAACAGATCAGTTAAATCTGAAGCTAATAGATATTTTACTTAATAAAGCTTGCTAACTTATCCTAACATCTTATCATTCCTGTATGCAGCAGGAACCACCAGAAGCATCATCAACGCCAGGCGGCGCGGGCTCCGCTCGCTCGGGACCTCGGGTCGAGCTATCTTGTAGTAACTGTGGCACACACACCACGACAATATGGCGGCGCGACGCGCGCGGCGAGATGGTCTGCAACGCTTGCGGACTGTACTTCAAGCTGCACGGAGTTCCGCGACCTACGGCCATGCGACGTGATACTATACATACGCGTCGTCGCAGACCGAGACATGACGGCAAGCACACTAAGAGCAGTGAGTAGACAACTGATCCAAAACCTTGTTTCCAATTGACAAATATCAACTTTATGCCAGTCTAAATTCGGTTGATTTTAGATTGTTTCGATCTATCTCAACGAATTATCGCATGCAAAACATTGTGCTTATGGGTGCATGCAACGGTACAGGAGTTGTGGGGGTATTTAAAGTTAAGTTATTGTGCGGAACCGTATACCGTACATTACTCTACCGACTTACGCGCCGTGTTCTTAGCACACACAGAATTTATTCCTATTATTGCAAATAATATGTAACAATATTATATTTCAATAAATCAGTGTTTGACTAACATTCAAGGCGGTCAGTTTTATTTCATCCCAACCTAATAGAATTACCCTGTTATCATATCAGTAATTATATCCCCCCTACAATTACTGATATGATAACAGGGCAATTCTTACGCACTAAATTCATTAAATAGGATTATATGAACTTAAGAAGGTTATATTGATGATTTTAATGATTATAATTCTGTAAAATCATATTTGTTACGGTCGCGAATCATATTTTTATGAATATACAATCTGACATTGACTGAAAACGTAAGAAAATTTGAATTTCGCAGGCTACCCTAGCGCCTCCCCCTATCAACGTTAATAACGCAATCAATGTTGTTGAACTTTCAAAATGAAAGGCATTGCTACTGATATGTTACGCAATTACCCCGCAAGTATCCAGTACAAAAAATTATCACAAGGACAAGGTGTGTAAGCGCCTCTCGCCTTCGTTAAGCATCTTTATACACCGACCTACATATTCTAAATAGAGACGTGATTTCTAAATATTTCTTTTTTTATCGTCTCCTTCACACGTGTTCCTTAACGTCATCAGCCACAAATGGAGAGCACTATAAGTGGGTGGTGGGGGCGTATCGTTCAATTTTCAGTATTATTATATTATAAGCCTGTATTGTCCCACTGCAGGGCAAAGGCCTCCCTTCCCTCTTTCCACGTTTCCCGGTCTACCGCGATTGTGGGCCAATTTTCAGTAGTATAGCATAATTATGATTGCAGAATCTCGTCGCGCCGTTTGCGGCGGCGGCGGCGGCGACACGTGCTCGCCGGGCGAGGGCGCGGGCAGCGGCGGCGAAGGCTCGGAGGAGGCCGTGCTGGCCGCGCTGCGCCGCCAGCTGCAGCCGCACCTGCTGGCGGCGCTGCACGCACACAACACGCGCACGGTGCGCCCGCTAAGCGAACAAGTACGTTATAATTCAATCACAGCCTATTATTTTTACTAGTGAATAAGTCATCATAATGTCTGAAGTTCTAGCGCAAACTGAACTTATACAGGGTGTTACGGAAAGGGTATATCAATACAAACGGGTTGAAGTGTGTATCTGGTCTAGAATCTCTGTACAAAATTTCAGCTCAAAAGCATTAACTTTGAAAATGCTTAATATTTTTTTATTTCGACATCACGGCGCTGCACTGGCGCGCGGCGGCGTGATGTGCGTGTACTAGGCGCACAGACACACTACAGATAATGGATATGACCCTTGTAGTGCGGTGACACGTTGGTTATGATTTCAATATAATAAACTATCGAAATAAAAAAATATTAAGCATTTTCAAAGTTACTGCTTTTGAGCTGAAATTTTGTACAGAGATTCTAGACCAGTTACACTCTTCAACCCGTTTGTATTGATATACCCTTTCCGTATAATAATAATAATATATTTATTCAAAAATTATTAGGCATGAAAATTTGTACAGTTTTGCTTAAATAAAAATTACATTGCTAAGACTTACGTGCCTGAACTAGGTAATCCTGTGTTTCAGGCGAGAAGTGCTAAAGTAGTCTTTTAAAATTAATAAATAATCAAAAGTTAACAATAGACAAATAATTATATAATAACTCTTAGTTTCTAAATTTGATAATTATTTAACTTAAGTGAAGTTTGTATACCTACATTTACTTTAACACAGTTAGTAAATTTTCTGTTTCTTCATAAGACATACTTTGGAGAGCATCCTTGAGTAATTTCTTACAAATTGTATAGTTCACAGAATAAATATTTAAACGTAACACCCTGTATGTGGGTATTCAAGTTGTTATTCTAAAACCAATCTAGTTTTTTACATGTTTGTTAAGTAGCGAATGAAGTTATACAAGTATACACCTGAAAGTAGCGCAGTATCGTGATCAATGGAAATAATGAAGAAAACATTTTTCAGCAGTTTACCCACTGATGGCAACACGGACTAGAAGTAGACAGTTTTACCCAGAAATGGGGAAATTGCTGTAAGCAACTCGCCTTCTATTGTTTCCATGTTCGCGATTAAGCTATACTTTTATGTTCGTTATACTTATACAAACAAACTGAATACTGACCATGAGCACCGCACATAGTCACATACAGCTATGTTAAGATTTTTTCAACATGTTACAACAATATGTGCTGCAAATAAAAGATACAGGTTTGGCGTTACTCCTACAATTTTCTTGTAGCAAAGGATCTCTAAGTCTAGCCCAGAATGTTTACTGTTGAAAACTAATCTATTATAATGGCATCTTTCAAATTTCTGGAGTTCCTTCTTATATCGACACTGACAAAAATAATGAGAATAGATCACGCGACGGACCACTTATGTAACAGCCCTTACAATTGCAGGTCGGTCTGAACGCTCCCGAGTACGACGAGGCGCCGCTGAACCTAGTAGCGAGTCACGTAGCCGCCGCCGAAGAATCGCACTGACTGCCTCTGTGATAGCCACGCAACTCTCGCCACCACCCACGACGCAGACACCGCGTATGTCACCCCAACACATTACATTATTTCCTTACAGAGCATTGCGTGTATCTTGTATCGATAGCTTCTCTTCCAACCTAGATATACAGAGTGCTCCAGCGAATGTTTCACAAAAGTAGAACAAGTACAACACTTTTGAAAAACAGTCGCCGCAACACTCAGTCGAAAAGCAATATAAAATTTATATAGTTAAGTATACATGCAATAACATTCTTGGTATTATATAGTACTAAATATCTATTTAGTGATAGTTCAGGCCAGTTTGATGACAATAGAGGGAAATATATATTTAAAATTGTTCATTCCTTTCGTCCGGTCGTCATAGTATAATGAAATGTGAATTATTTTTATAGGAGATCATACATTTTCATAAACGATTCTCATTTAGCACTTTGTTGATGGGTTTGGCTTTCCAAATAAGTTATCAAACGACCGGTTGAATTTCGGAATGACAGTGCGATAAGGGGTTTTAAAATTGGGCATAAGATTTTCAACGTTGTTTATAAATTTTGGCATAGTTTATACTAGAAACTGAAACTGAAAAAAAAAGCATGTCTCTAGTTTAAATCATGTCAGTAATTTTCGTAGTCGACAGTCTTATGTCCGATGTTCAAAGCGGATCGTCTACTAAGACGGTTAACAATATACAAAAACCAGGGCATTATAACTTCGTTATTTGGTCGCGGGAAACAATACACATTCATTGTATTAGTGCCTATTTAATGTATAGGAAAGAAAATGGTACCACAGTGAATGTTATGCGAAAGAATACTTTCCGTGTGTACATATTTTCTTACCATGTGATATGTATGATTGTTGGTCATGCATGTGAAAGCATCGTGCAATTTGTGATATGGCAGCTCGAAATAATCCAAACATGAGATTAGTTCTTGCAGCCGTATGGAAACTATTCGGGTTTTGTCGTTAAAACTACGCACAGGCGCCGATTTCGATCTGTAATTATAAATCTCAAAAAGGTAATGATAATGACACTATTATATCGGGTTTAATTATAGTAAGCCTTGCCTTAGAATGCTCTCTTTGATATTATTGAAATTATATTTACGGTTACCTATTGCAGGACGCAAGTATTCTTTTAGCTATAGGTCATATTGTAAATTTTATTGTTTACTTAGTAGTTATAATGCTTAAATTCAGTAAATTATAAGTTTCTAATTTATTTCCCATTTCGGTCAGTATTTACAATGTAAGTATTTTTTTTATTTCTGTCGAGTATTTTTCTTAGTTAAGGTAACGAAATGAGAAGAAGCAATAATGACAAGCAAATGTGGTTCTGGAAATATTGGAAGTCCAGAAATCATTGATACCGTAGGGTTATTAAATTATAAGTAATACAAAGTTACTTTTGGGATTATAAGAAATACATAAGTATTTGGTTTACTATGCTTTTTGCATTATCTTAAATTTAAAAAATCCTAAACTAAAAAAAAACTTTCGAACATAACTTGTTCACAAATCTGTGACAAATAGTATACTTATCTCATTAACGTTATATTTATATGATGTTGCCTTTATACATTACTAATAAAAACCTGTAACTTTGGCATTATTAAAATAGATATATGTACATCATAGGTAAAAGATTTATTTTAAGAATTAATTTTTCAATCCATTTATAATATTGGGCATTTTTGGTCGTGAAGAGTTAGAACAAACCATTTAACAGAAACGTTGTGGCATTATATTGAGTTAAAATCTACCGGATTCACCTCATGATGGTCAGTGTTATGTTTATATTTATAGCAGAAAGCATTTACGTTATCTGTACCTTGAACTGGGCTGTTTTGTTATTGCTTCCATTCGACTTATTTAGCTGTGAACTCTGTCACCGTCCTTTACTTGACGTCTCTACTTAATTTAGTGTTAGTTCGTTTAATTATTATCGAAACCCCACGGGCCAGTAAAATACAGCAGTCTATGAGACATTGTGATAATACTTAGCTAGACAAACTCAGCTGTAACGAAGCTGAGGCATCTGAGCGTGTGATTCTGTTGCAGCTAACCTTCAACGTTACGTCAAGCTTATCGTATTTAAAAAGCTTTAAAAATTGAGATTATTTATTCATTCTTATTGGGATCACTGTATAGTTTGTCGGTGTAATGTGTACCGTTTAGTATTGCTTACGTTTATTTCGGAGTAGCAGTCTACCTTGACAATAATGTTTCATTCGCTTCTATGATGAAACTGTAATGTACGTAAATTCTAAAACTGTTTCGCTCTCTAATTAACTTTAGCTCTCTTTATGATGATATTAAATTGGAACTCAAAAGATTTATCCATGATAATTTTTGAACTTGATAATATAGTAATTAGGGCGTGTTTATTTTTCTAAGAGTGTATCTTTGATCGAATTTTATCTCGAAATATTTTTTATGTAAATTGGAGCCAGAAGTAATGGTGAAGATTCAATAGTTTGATATTTTTTTCGAATTTGATTGTAATTGTGAGTATACCATTTTGATTCGTTCTTATATAGGAAAATATACACAGAATCCTATCGACGCTATTCAATAAGGAGTAAGTGGTTGTTGCTTCAACGCAAGCCAGTTGTTTATGGAATATGTACGTCGCAGTGTAGGGGATTCGTGTTATTATAATTAGCGTACGTAGGAATATTGAAGTAATCCGCGTACATGGATCGTTATGACAATTTTAAATCTCCACTAATATTGCTGATTGCAGTAGTGATACAGTATTATTTTATTCAACTCTGTACATTTGTCTTAGGTTTATTATTTTTGTATTTTTTTATAGGTTTTATCTAGATTGACTTCCGAATTTAAATTGTTAATTGTAGTTGTCGGTGGTAGTGGAATGTTTGGTTAGATATTCTCACTGGAACATCGTCGTCTCCTTGCTGCAAGACCAACTCGTTTCGTATTTCTCTGTGTCTCACTCGATACATACAGCAGAATACAGCTATGATAGATCTTCCAATTTGGTTATTTATTATGTTAGGTTAATTTATGGATATATCGGTATTAAGAGTTGATGAACAATGTATATCGTCATTAAGTTACTAACAAACCGGTTGTGTTGTGTGTGCTTACGCTCTAACAAGCATGTGTTTGTGATTTTGTTTTTATTATCACGTCTGACAGAGATGCAGACAGTACCAATACTGTTGTGTATTATTATAATTTATGCTGGAATATGGGCTTCGTATTCATATCCTAGGAATTCCATTCGACATTGTATGTAACATCATTTTTCGAAGATTAAAGACTGACAAGAACTCTCATAATGTCTTATGTTTTTTTATTCTCTCATGTACTATTTCACTCGAGTTATTCGAAAAATGATAATGTAAAAGTATTTTTATTCATTGTGATATATTTTGTTGGAGAATGTAGATGTGTGTATCCGAAAAGCAATAACATTGTGATAAGTGGTGATGAACATTGTATGTTAAACTGATCAGTAAATTCTGAATAATATAGAATGAATATTGTCAATTATATATTGTGCGCTGGACGAGTGAGCTCTCAGTCTATTGTGATATAGTTCGAACTAATTCGAGTAATGTTACGATAGCAATCAATTTGACGAAAGCAATAGACCAGGATGGTCCCGTAGCCTTATAATATAATCCAAATTAAATATAATAACCGTAGTTATAATTAAGATAACATGTTGTATTTGTATTTACATAGGAACTGCGGACTCACTCGCCCAGTAGCAAACCTTTGAAACGATAAGCTCGTCTTTAATGTCAAATTTCAACTCGTCTAACTATAAGCAGATATAAAGTAAGTCTGCAAATAATTTTCTTCGTAAAGACGTATTTATATATAATAATGTAAAGCAATAAATTCCAATATAGAAAGCTTGAAGGACCATTTGTTATTGTTGTTGTCAAATTACATAACTGTATTTATAGTAAGTTTCAGCATAAATTATCCGTTTGAGATTGTTTAGTATGAACACGTGGCCGGAATACTCATTGTGAAACATTAGTTATTGTTGTATAGATGATAAATAATGTGACTTACGCAGGGATGGATACTTAAATTATTAAAGTTTTAACTGATATATTGGCTATGTAGTGAGTAGAATATTTTTTTACAAATAAATTATAGCAGCTATTATTTTGTTTTACTATTCGTCTTACCCACTAGCTGTCCCGCCTAAGAGGCTACACACAATACATAAAAACCTTTTCCCAGAGACTGACTCTTTTGTTCGAAAGTACCAACACTTTTACACGACAAGTGAAAATATACATTACGTTATAAAAGCTACCAAGCTCTAAGCTAAAAAAAAAGTAATTAAAAAAACTAAAAAACCCGACTGCGGTAAAAAACTTAAGTTTAAAAAAACTGAAAGCTAAAAACAAGCCCATTTTAAATTAAATAAAAGTTGGAAGCAGGCGGAACCCATTTGAGTTTGAAAAAATATAATAAAAATCCGCCTGCTTCCAACTTTTGTTTAATTTAAAATGGGCTTGTTTTTAGCTTTTCAGTTTTTTTTAACTTAAGTTTTTACCGCAGTCGGGTTTTTTATTTTTTGTTTTCAGCTTTTTAGTTTACAAATGTGAAAGATTTCGCAGATGATTTAGTTCATGATTTGTCACTTCGAATTACTTTTAACCGTATAAGTTGTATATATTTTTGTAATCGCCTTTTAAAACCCTTTATTTTGATACCCCCATCAATATGTTACAAAAAAAAAAAGTTTTGATGACATAATATGGCGCCAAAAATCGGCCATTTAATTTTTTTCAATTTTCATATACCTATTGTCACTCTCACAATTAAGACGAATCTAACGGCACCTCTCAAGCTGTAATCGATCAAGCCGTTTAGGCTACAGAGCGTGCCAAAGAAATATACATACATACACTCGAAAAACATAACCCTCCTTCTGGCGCAGTCGGGTAGAAATGCAATTAACCAGTACCCTATAATCATGTCAATTAAAATATAAATATAAGTACTAAATTACCAGAAATAATTAAAAAACTGGCCAAGTGCGAGTCGGACTCGCCCATGAAGGGTTCCGTAGCAGCAAGTAACATAATATAAAAGTTCTTGTAGTTCGTTGTAACTTTGTGAAAGGTAAATTGCGGTTTTCGATTTATGACGTATTAAAAAAAAAACTACTTACTAGATCTCGTTCAAACCAATTTTCGGTGGAAGTTTACATGGTAATGTACATTATATATATTTTTTTTAATTTTATCATTCTCTTATTTTAGAAGTTAGAGGGGGGGGACACACATTTTACCACTTTGGAAGTGTCTCTCGCGCAAACTATTCAGTTCAGAAAAAAATGATATTAGAAACCTCAATATCATTTTTGAAGACCTATCCATAGATACCCCACACGTACAGGTTTGATGAAAAAAAATTTTTGTAGTTTCAGTTGTAAGTATGGGGAACCCCAAAATTTATTGTTTTTTTTTCTATTTTTGTGTGAAAATCTTACTGCGGTTCACAGAATACATCTACTTACCAAGTTTCAACAGTATAGTTCTTATAGGTTCGGAAAAAAGTGGCTGTGACATACGGACGGACGGACAGACAGACATGACGAATCCATAGGGGTTCCGTTTTTTGCCATTTGGCTACGGAACCCTAAAAAGGACAACGCTCATTTCACATTCATAAACAGACAAAAAAAAACTACTATCTAAATGTTATCACAGTATCAATGAATATCTAATAACAAATTTTTAAATTACATAAGATAATTACGTCTTAAATAATATACTAGTAAAACAAGTAATTAGTTCCTGTCCTACTTTGCTGTGCCCGACAAGGTCAACAATGATCGTATTTTTGTAAAACCTACCATCTAAGTTCACTGTGGAATGCAATAAATATATCGAGTGTTGAGACTGTCGTATCTGTAAAAGTTTAATAAAAACCGTTCAGCACTTTTTGAGATAACTGCTTTCAAACTAACAAACATTTTACTATGTAGTGATACATTTTCGGTGTAATGCACATTCTTCACACACATTCAAAGGAAAGCTAATGACAAATGAAATAATACAAAGACATAGCTAAATTACATTTATTCTTAATTTCTAAAACCCTAAATCCTAAGTAACGGTGACAATAGGTCGTTTCACCGCTTGTCTGGCGCGTCTCCGCTTGTCTTTCTTGCGGTTCTCAGTGAACGCTTCCCTGAACAACTGCTCGCTGTCGGCCTCCTCGGCGTCGCGACGTAACCATTGCAGGGCGTGCACGTTGTAGCCTACCATGTCCTGGTAAGTAAACAAAACAATTATTAAAGGTATGTAGGTAGGTGTTGTTACAATGAGGCAGTGTTGCAGAAGTTGTCTAAAAATGCGGATAATGTTATCAGCTCTGTCTTTCTAAGTATGAACTTCCCATGGTGGAAAACAGGTCGTAGATCAGGTAAGAACAACATGGCAAATCCAATCTAAAGGGCCTGCAAAAACACGATCACCATCAAATCTTAGCTTCTAGATAAGTATGCCACCGAAATCGGTCGACTTTGTTTGTTATCTCAACGCTTAACAAGTTTCTGACTTTATATAGGCTAACGTATACGTATATTCAAATTCCTGTTTCCGATTGTTTTAATTTCCACTTGAACGAATATCAACTTTATGACAGTTTAAATTAAGTTTATTTCAGAACGACTAGTACTGATGAAAATGCCATAAAAATGTTTGAAGTTTTAGCGCAAAATCAACTTCATGTCTACACATGAAGTTGATACCTACGTATCAAAGATACTTTCCCAAAAACACATATTTGTTTACATGTTTGGAAACAAACGCGAACGCAGAGTACATCACAAATTGTTTCAAAATCGCAGGCACGTACGAAAAAAATTATAATTTCAAAACTCACTCGTAACTCATTGAGCCGCATACTCGCTTTAGCCTGTATCTGTATCATGTGCTTCAACAGCGCTTGATTCGCTACAAGCGGCGCGTGGTGTATCTTCAGTAGGAATATGGCGAGTCGACAGAACAGCTCCGTGTTGTCGCCGCGGTCTAACAGCTTGGGCAACATCTTAACTATGTCGCATGCAACGCTGAATGGGATGAGCAGGAGAGCTTCTTCTAAGTCACTGGAATTAGAGAGTGATATTTGTTATGGCTGAAGTGAACTACGGCTACTAGTACATTCACGTCTGATGGCGAAAATGTGTCGAACTTCAAGCAGGTCGTGCTGTTTGATATATGTAGAGTCGGGTAAATTCGGCATAAAGAAACGATACCGCTAAAAAAAATAAGGTACATTTCGAATTCTATTATTACCAATCTTGGCCAGTCAGCCCAGGATTATCGATTCACGATCAGCAATAAAACAGCTGAAGATCTAGGTACCAAATACGGAACCCAACCAAAGCCTATCCTGTGTTATTGCGCTAACGATATCTATACATACCTGGATCGTATCCTCTTGACAGTTTCTACAAGGAAGTTCTCGGGTGTGGTGCAGTTGTAGGCAGCCATTAGTAGTGGCGGCTGAACGAACTGTCCGCGCGCCTCAGTCAGTTCACGTTTGTACTCCGCGCCCACGGATAAACATTCCATTATGGAATCCGCCTGGAAAAGTTAAGTAAGATGAACAATGACATAAGATTTAAATTACAAAAATGCATAATTTTGCTACACAATAGGTTTCTTCTCTGAACATTTCATAAAGCATAGAACACTTATACTCACAGCTTTTTCTGCTCCGATCGTTTTCTTTGTCGGCATAGTTAGACCGGGCAATCCTGGGACTGGAGCCTGTAATTAAATTCAAAGGTCATGAACTCCGCTGATATTAGACAGTTTATGCATTTTAGGGCTCTTTTCAAAAGTCGGTATCCTCACAAGTAACTAACTGATAGTGTGAATACAGCCTTATTTGCGCGGGTAACGGCGCGGTGCCAACACACGCTTGATACTTACATGTTGTTCTCCTGTAGCGAGCCCCTCTTCTTGCTCGTCGGTATCGCCGAGTACCAGCGGCTCGTCGGTGCGCGAGTACAGGCGCAACGCACGGTCACCGCCACACGACACCGCGTGTAGACCGCCTGCGCCCACGGCGATGTTCCAACACTCGCCTGCGTGGCCCTGGTTACATGGACATATTTTTAGTGTTATATCAAAAAAATAATAATAATAAGATTAGCGCGCCGCACAATGATTGTCGATGTTACCATTCCACATGACGGGAACCTCGTGAAAGCTGAGAAAGAGAAACAAATTAAATATATTGACTTAGCACACGAGGTTGTTGACATGTGGAATGTGAGCTCGGCTATCATTGTGCCGATTGTCGTATCGGCCAATGGGCTTATGGCTCAAAGCCTCGATCAACATCTGTCGAGGCTCTCGTTAGGCGGTTGGATCAAGGGCCTGATTCAGAAGGCAGTACTCCTTGATACGGCTCGTATTGTGAGGAGGTTCCTGTCTCTGGAGCCCTAACCACCGGTAGCTTTGACCCTGCTCCCGACACCGGCAGAATACTATTTTTTATATTTTTAAATATTTTTTATACGTATTTTTTATATTTTAAGAAATATTTAAAAATGTAAATTAATATGTACATAAATAAATAAACGAAATAATAATAATATTCCACAACTATCACACAACGCCATCTAGTCCCAAGCTAAGCAGAGCTTGTGTTATGGGTACTAGACAACTGATAAACATACTTATATATTTCTAAATACATACATATTATAGATAAATTACACCCAGACACAGAACGAAATGATCGTGCTCTTCACACAAACATTTGTCCTGGGTGGGAATCGAACCCACGACCTCCGGCATAGCAGTCAGGGTCACTAACCACTAGACCATCAGGCCTGTCAAAATGTGATCCTATTGTCGCCTAAATGGGGGTGAGAGAACACTGAACAAATTTGGAGATCAGTGGCGCAATAAGTTGTCAACTTTGAAACTTTTAAGAAGTTAGAATGGTGCCGACCATTCCGTTTGAGTCCGCAACAGAATATTTAAAAAAACGTGACATTGCAGGACCTACCTAACCACCTATTAGTAGAGAGGTAAAATTTAATCCGCAAATTATAGCAAATTCAGGTATAAATTACTTTTATTCATACATGAAATTTTATAAAGCTGCGGAAAACACAAATAAAACCTTTAACACGGTCAATTAAGGTCCCGTCAGGAAAATTAAAGGAAAAGACAACAAAGTTTAAGTAAAATAACCACTCACATGTAAAGTAATAATATTATCGTAACTATCTGCATCCCACTGCTTCACCTTCCCATCTTTCGACGCCGTAAAGAAGTAATGCGTTGAGGGCACAAACTGCAGTGACGTCACTGAATCGTTGTGTGCGAATATGGACTTGTGACAATCTCCGAAGTCCATGCCCCATATCTTGACGTTGCGGTCTGCGGAGCCCGTGGCTATGATGTTGGAGTCGTAGCTGATGTCCAGGCAGAGGACAGGGAGTTTGTGTCCATAGAGGGATAGATAGAACTGTAGGGGGAATGGTAAGGTTAAGTTTATAAGGAAGGCCATTTTACTTAAAATTGTTTAGAAGATCTATGTGCAGCAGACGCCAGCACATCAAGCTACCCGAAAATGACAAATTTTCCCAATCAACTTTGAACCTTATGCTTTAGCGGTAAAGTTGAAAATCTATTAAAGAAATTTGACAGATTGTAGTAGCTTGATGTGCGCCACGTCTGTACGATCGAACTGGTGCAATGAGGGCAAAAATAACAAAACACGGTATGAAGTTACGTTGAAAGTAACGTTATTTTAACTATTTGTGAGCTTTTTCAACGCAACATATTGGCGATATCCTTTACCAGAGAGATGTCGCTGATAAACAGACATTGCAGGAGCTACTGTAATAGTAGTACCTTCATAATTGAAAACCACTTATCATAAGCCTTATTAGTACAATATTAAAGTTCACAATCATTTTTAACACAAAACAGTTTTGCCAACCTTAAAAGTATCAAGGAAGAATATCTTGACAGTAGAATCTAGCAGGGCTACTGCAATAAACTTGTTGTTTGGACTTATTTTAACTGCGCACACCGACTCTTCTAGTTCCAACGTCCTTGTATGCAAGAGCGAGAGGACCTGAAATAATAACACATCAATTATTATCATGTATCAAACATACAAGTTTTAATACATTGCAGGGGACGTATAAAGATGTCTCAAAGCCATTATTGTTCTGGTACAAAAAGAGATGGAGCTATACAAGACGTATAGCGCCATCCTTTTTAGCACATCCGACACTTCCCTATACCAGAAGAATTTTTTTTCTTTGTTACCTTTGCTTTGGATTCTCCCGTCTGGTCTTCTATAAGTTCAAACTGCCACAGTTTGACGGTCTTATCACCGCCACCGGAATAGCAACCTCGCTGCAAGAAAACAAAGATTGTATAGATAGGTCTTGCTAGAACTAGTCACATTTGTTTCAATCATAATTTCTCCAGAGTTTGCGATATTAAACTTGCAGGAGACGAAGTGGAGCGGTATAGATACAGTTTTATAAATCTGATAGTAAACACTTGCAGTTTACTATCCTCTCCCGGCTTCTACACAACAAGTATTCTACGGCTAGTCCTCCAAAACTATGAACTTACCATGTCAGGAGTAAGTCCGACAGTAGAACACTCGGCGGTATGTGCAGGCACTTGCTCCAGTACTCGCCCAGCGCCTACATCTATCAGTAGAAGGGAACCATCGGCACACCCCACTAGCGCATGTCTGTCACCCGGCGCGAAACAAATGCTGCATGGACGACCGGACGGCACCGGGATGGTACGGAGGCAGGTTTGTGTTGATCTGTATAGAAAACAGATTGTTAAATGGATGTCTTTACTAAACTTTCCTCAAGAAATAAAACGCATTAAAATCTATGAACTGCGAGTCATTTCAATTAAGACTTTATGCTGCTCTTATAAAACTCAATATTACACAAGTAAATAAAATTGTCATTTTGTTACAGCGACTTACCTGCTCCAAAGTTTGACAGATTCAGCCGAGGCAGAAATTACAGCTAGATTGTCTGAACTGATAGCCACACATCGCGGCTCCTTTTGGTGGCCTGGTTGTGTGATCTGTTTAAGACATTGTACTGCAAAACAAAATAGAAATGTTATACCCTTAGAAAAACTTTTGAGAATACAGTAATCATCAAGTTATAAACAGACTGCAGGCTTGCAGGTCCTAGTTTAGGATAACATAACAGCGTTTTACTTCATAATATCTAACCTGATAAGTAATTACTCTAAAGAAGACCAAATCGAAGGACAAAAAAGTGTAGCGTTTGAGTTTATTCAAGCAATATTCCTCAGAAAAAAATATAAGGCACGCGAAGTGCATACAGGCACACAATTTTAACACATTGAAGGACACTGAACGAGACACAATAGAAGTTTTATTGTTATTATGTCGAGGGGCGTTAAATGTCCCGCAGTGTTAACTACCTTACCTACCCTCATTCCCTTCAGCAATTCTCAAACTATGCAGTTCAACAGTGTTATTGGCTAACGTCACGCCAACACGCAACTCTCCCGTGGTACCCAGCAGCAGGGTGGTAGACTTCAACTTGGCCTCCAACTTGATTGACGACAGGCGCTTCACTTCATCAGTCAAGGTCAGTAGCTCGGGCACTTCCGTTGTTTCGGCGTCTGCTTCGCCGGTTTCTTTTAATTTCCTGTAAAAGGAACAAGTGACTGTGATTGCAGCCTACATAATAATATAGGGGTTTGCTTATAAACGTTGCTTGAAATTAAAAGTAATAATATATATTCTTAGGGCTGATTTGAACAGTCAAATATCTTTATTCGTGGAATAAAATTGGCGTCTGATAGTTCTAGTAAGGAAAAACTGTCAAAAATTCAAAATTTATTCTCAGGATAAGGGACGATTTATATTAGACCGGGGCGTGCCGTGTACGTGGCGCGGATTTGAAAAGTTACATACATTTTGTATGAAGCAGTTTATCTTACACCGTGTATGATCCGTGTCCCGTCCGGGCCGCCCCGGTCACGGCCCGGTCTAATATAAATCATCCCTAAGACTTATTCTAGGTATAAAAGTTTGGTGGAATGCGCCCTTAACCGTATTTTCTTTAGGTTTAAATTAAACGTGTCTTAACTTTAAGCAACATTTATAAATATACTAGCTGCGCTCCGCGGTTTCTCCCGCGTAAATGTCGATCGCGTGGGAATATCGGGATAAAAGTAGCCTACCTATATGTTAATCCAGGGTGTCAGCTACCTCCATACAATTTATTTTCAAAATTGTTCCAGCCGTTTGAGCGTGAATAAGTAACAAACATATAAACACACACAAACACAATCACAAAATTTCGCCTTTGTAATATTAGTGTGATGCCACAGTGTTTCATCTTATAACAGACAGTTTTTTTTTCTATAATCTGCACTGCACTTATTGCTATTGAATTTGTCATATCAATCAGTGAAGACCAGACAAATATATCAAATGTGAAATGTACTCTTCAAAACTGTGTGGCCGACTCTGTTCAGAATTTGAGAGTACACTTCTCTGCTACATGTTACTTCTCCTAAATTTTCTTTCTCAGTTGGTTAAAGTAAAAAAAAAAATACTCACGCCAATTTCTTCCTTTGTTTCCTGATACGTTTGTCCATCCTCATCTTGGCTTCATCATCTGAGCAGAACGAGAACAGTTCCAATAATGCATCAGTTCCGTGACACGCCAACACACTCTGTCCCGGGTCTGTGGAGAGGCCCACCACGCGGCCTCGACCTCCTCTAACTAGGGTGCCTACTTGGTGACATTGCAATACCTACAAATATTTTAAGATGTCAAAGTAGTTTTCGTACACTTTGTATCTGACTGAACATTCCTTTTGTCTATACTATAGACTCTATAATACTTTGCACAGTAGTGTGTATGGATCGTGGGATCCAGCACCACCTCGGTAACTGCCAGTTCCGAGTTGGTTCTAGGCCAGTTAAAGTCCCCTTTTTGAAATTATAAGATTTTGTAATAAGGGGTAAGTAAATGTCCTTAGCACACACAGGACATGATTATGTTCTGTGTATTCTATGGTGTGGGTTGGGTGGGCAAATCAATAGACTTAACACAGTCTGATTCTTTTTCATTCACCATAGCATTACACCAGTCTTATTGTAACTTGTCTATAAAGCAACTTACAGAAGAGTCCTCCAGATAGTCAGTTTCTTCAAGCTTAACTATTTCAAGTTGCCTGGATAGTTTCTCTTCGTCTTTAACATCAGCTGTCCAATTCAGTTTCCATACTCTCAACTCCTGGTCCATACTACCTGTCACTAGGTATCTCTCCTCTTTTAGAAGTACTGCTGACCATACCTTAAAAATATTTTATTGTTATTATTTATGATCTTCATGATAATTGGTAAACTATAAATTGTTAATGCTACGGCTACATTGTCGCGATAACGCAAGGTCTCTCTCGCTCGACGTCTCGCTGTACAACAGAGAGCGCGCGAGATGTAGTTCGCATTATCGGGACATTGTAGCCATAGCATTAGAGTAAATGATGGATTGGTTGCAAGAGTCTACACATAGAAAGGTGTGGAAGACTATTGTGGATAACGTTTGCCCATAATTGAGATAGAGATACTGAAAGAGTGGTAAATAATTTGCATATCTCAATAAAATATTTATCCACACCTGTGCCAGTGTGCCCCCAGAGGAAAGGTATCAATATGTCAATAATTAATACAATAACAAGACAATAGTCAAGACTTAACAGGTTAAAATAAATTGGATTTTTTATGTACATACTTCCATTTGATGTCCTCCTAAAGTCTTGAAGCAGTGCTTTGTCTCAATATCCCAGAACTTAACAAATGTGTCTTTGGAGGAGCTGATGACACAGTTCTTGCCATTAACAAACAGGACACTGGTTATAGCCCCCTTGTGGCCACTGAAGCGAGCCTTACCAGTTTCTGAGACCACATCCCATAGGATTACCTCTGTATCCTGTGAAATAATTAATCAAATTATACTGTTATAGTACTAAGAAGAAGTTTTCTAAAAAAATTATATTATCTACTAAACAAGAGTGTGTCAGATAACAACCACAACAAACAGTATGTGAGTACAAACACATACATATTTATTAGTGACATTTACAGTTAGTTAAATATGTATCTCACCTTAGCACCTGACACCAAGCGGTGTCCCTGTTCATCGTACTGCAAGCATGTGACAGCAGATTTGTGTCCAGCAAACACACAAACTATTTCATTGTTCACCAGTTCAAATACATTGATGTTTCCATCTACATAGCCAACTGCTACGTGGTTACCGCTAGGGCTGGCTGCTATCTGTGATACTACTACGTTTTCTCCCGGAAGAACTTGAGCCTACGAAGAAAATAACAGTGTGCACAGTGTTTCTTCAACATCAAATTGGGAAGCTCAACAGCTGTTATAATAAAATATTGTCCAAATACAATTGAAGAGTGTAAGCATATATGTTTGCACGATTGTTTATATAGTTTTTCAGTCTTACCTTCTCCCCCAGCCTCATATCCCAGATCACAACATGTTCGCATGCTCCAACAGCCATGTATCGGCCGCTTACGCCATTTAAAGACACATGAGCGCTATTACAGTCGGCACTAGCTATCACATTAAAGGTCCCGCTTGGTGCGTAACGTAAATATTGCTTCGTAAGACCCATTTTTTGGTAATATTTCTGTTTAAGCTATCATAACCTCAAATCGAAAACACTGCACACTCGTTTGTTATGACATTTAATTAAAGGTGTTGCCAACCACACAGCCAATGTGCCGTGATGATTGACATAAAAAAATCCACTCCGTTCCGTCTCCACTCGACTGTCTGAGTGTCTGTGTCACCACGTGCAAATAAAAAAATGTTAAATCAAGTGTTTTACGAAACATACGTAAAGATTTGACGTATATTTTACGAAT
This sequence comes from Amphipoea oculea, assembly GCA_945859645.1. Taxonomy (NCBI): domain Eukaryota; kingdom Metazoa; phylum Arthropoda; class Insecta; order Lepidoptera; family Noctuidae; genus Amphipoea; species Amphipoea oculea. The sequence goes on along the minus strand of OX243864.1, from coordinate 16,840,962 downwards.
TGAAAGCCAAACGAAGTGTGCAGAGTGTTATCCAGTGTTATCAAAAAAGAGGAGTGGTAAACAAAGGATAATAAAAGAACAAAACGAGTGATATGAAAAAAACGTAAACAATCAATTTTCATTCTAATATTTTGACACACACTTGAATACATTCATTCAAATCATTCTATCGTACCATTTTATCTGTGGCGGCTCCTAATCGGTGATTCCGTAATTATAATTATTTTTACTCGTAGTAGCACATTTAAATATCCCCCACATATGTTTAAAAAAGTGTAATTAGCGGAGGGAAGTTCTTGGTTTATTTAGTTAAAGTTTTATTTTTCGTTCTGCGGTAATACACAAAATATCTGCCTTCAGGTTATTATGTTACTCAACAAAACCAGGTTTATTGTTTTTCTTGTTGATCCAACGTGCCGTCCCATTCCTTAATTTAATATTAACATGTGGCGGTCGGTTGGCCGACGAATAAGAAAACGTGCATGACTTTTTTGCAGGCTGGTGGGTTTCACTAATAGATCTCGCAAGAGCAATATGGAGGGTACTAACACGTCAGACATAGTGATCATTAGCGGCAACTCACACCCTGAACTAGCCGAATTAATCGCTCAGTAAGTTTCTCCTCCTCACCCATCACATGAGTACTATTTCAAGGTTTCAAATATTGACCTAGTGTTTGACACTTGCAGAGGTTAAGTAGTTTGACCTCATTCAAAATTTATTATAGATGGATATAAATTGAATTAGTGCTAGTTTACTATCATGTCTTTGCTGCTGTAATAAGAATAATCTTTTCTTGCAGTCGTCTGGGTGTGAGAAAGGGAGGATGCTCAGTTTACCACAAAACCAACAGGGAGACTATTGTTGAAATTGCCGATTCTATTCGTGGAAAGAATATTTACATAGTTCAGACTGGAACTAAGTGAGTATTGCTAATAAAACCATGATCTACCAATGGTACACCATACAACACTAATTGAAAATAAACATATTCTAAATATTGTTTAAAAGAATCATGAGTTTACCATATCAAAACCTCAACAAATGTTGATGAACACGAGACAAATCCACAAATTTGAATGTTCAAGCATTAAAATTACTTGTAAATATGCACATATTCCAATGCTAATAAGAGTGTGGTTCTGTATCTGGTTCTCAGTAATCAGCCTGATGGAATCTCATAATGTACATTGTCAACTGTCCATTATGGTAGCATTGTTTTAGTTTCATACAATGTTATTACTGAATGAAGGAGAGTATTGTGCATTGAGTGTTATAATAACAATGATTGTGTTTATTAAATGTTTTATTGTTATAATAACAATGATTGTGTTTATTAAAATATGTTTTATACAAACCAAGACCATATGCAAAATACCGCACATTGACTGGAGTTTGACGTGGAGTTGCGGACACCGTATTACCTTTTACCTACAAACCAACAAATGGTGCAGAAATATCTAACACATTGCATTAAAAATGTTTTGATAAGATTTAGGTCCCCTAGCTTTTTGCAAACTTACAATGCTTAAAATTATAAAAAGGAAATAATAACAATTTAAGTTGCAAGTTTGGGGTTCTCAATAACATTAGTTTTTGTTGTCTGTTTTTAAAACATTCTATTTTGAAGACTCCAGTATAAATTATTGTTAGAGCCTTGAACCCTCACTTACACAATTACAAAATAATTAATCATAATATTTTTACAGAGATGTAAACAACAACATAATGGAGCTACTTATAATGGCTTACGCTTGTAAGACTTCCTCTGCAAGGTCTATTGTGGGAGTGATTCCGTATTTACCATACAGCAAGCAATGCAAAATGAGGAAGCGTGGCTGCATCGTAACAAAACTCCTTGCTAAAATGATGTGCAAGTCTGGCTTGACACATATCATCACAATGGACTTACATCAGAAGGAAATTCAGGGTTTCTACGAGTGTCCTGTCGATAATTTAAGGGCATCTCCTTTCTTATTGCAGTATATTCAAGAAAGTGTAAGTTTATTTTTAGTTTTATAATTTTAATTCTGAAGCTCTACAAGTAGAATAATTTTAGTTCTGAAGACATTTAACCCATTGAATGTCGTAATTACAGACACAATTAAAAAGCCATTGTGTCTCGCGTAGATCTACGTTCCGGCATACGAAGGGTTAAATTGAAAGCATATTAGAGACATTATGATGTAAATTTTTATTGCCTTGTAGAATCAGTCACATTTTTGGCAAAGCAAACACACTATTTAAAATAAATTACGATCATGAAATTCAAATTTTCCACCAAACCTCTTTTTAATGTATCTCTTGGCATATGTCCAAAACATCACCTACAAATCAAGAAGGTGTTATTTTCCATTAAAGTCCAACAAACCTGAAATGGAACCATCCCACCTGCTTCCTTCATATGTAATTAAATAATGTCAATTTAGATTCCAGATTATCGTAATTCGGTGATAGTGGCTCGCAACCCAGGGTCTGCTAAGAAAGCCACCTCATATGCTGAGCGTTTACGGTTGGCTATTGCTGTAATCCACGGAGAGCAGAAGGAAGCTGAAAGTGATGAGGTTGATGGACGCTACTCGCCGCCATGCTTACCAAAGTAGGTATCTTTATTACAATTGATCCATATAAATCATTCCTTATAGGAATTGACAGTAAGTATGACACTGATATGTTGTACTCATATAAAAATTATCAAATTTTTTATTAGTGTTTGCATATGTCGATTTAGCTCTGATAACACTATTTGAAGTTGCTTATCTTCTAAGTGTTGATCTAATTGTGACAGTATACAGGGTGCCAGGGAAACGCTTCCGAAAACGAAGACAGGTGATAGGGCTAGTGATTCTCGATACAATACCATCAAAAAATCAGGAAAAAAAATGAACAATTTTACCAATTTTTTTTAGCATTTTTCGTACACTATGCTGTGAAAACAGTTAAATACAACCATTATTTGCGATTAAACACATTTTTTTTCTTTACAACTCTAACAAGCAATGTATTCGTAAATAAATATCAGCTGACGCTCGCGCATGACCTCGGGTTCAAAGTGCGCGCGCGCTCGCCGACGGCAGCGCGGCCGACGACCCCAAGTCCACGTGACGCGCTACACGACGGCTGACGGCTAAGTTGTGCAGCGCGGGCGGTGCTGTGTTCCTATCCTCATGAACTCCTAACTTTTACTCGATCGCTTGAAGCAAATGTCTTTTCAGTTCACTTCTACCACACCCCGGACACTCCATACAACGCTCGCAAAATAATTACCTACTACTACATTAAAAAATGACGTTTGTATACGTATGAATGTGTGCGTGAGGTACTTGTGATTGCGAGCGCTCTTTGTTAAAGAACTGCGACGGTAACCTCGAAGTGCGGGGTGAGGTGCGGTAACTGATGTTAGTGCGGGGGGAAGGGAGTGGCCTTTCTGTACGTTGTACTTTAAGTATTCTGTGCTTCTACCTAGTTGTGCGATATGTGCTTTCGGATTCCATTCATGCAAGGATCGTAATGATTTTCCCCTTGAACAGGGTTACAATTTTATTTTGATCGGAATGTTCGCAAATTTTGCTTACAAATCAGAAAAATCCAGTTTACTTTGCTTAACCTTGAGACCCCATATCGAAGGTAATTAGATACCTACTGTGATTGAGAAAGAAAAGTATAAAAAGTTGATTATGTACAAAGACATTGACTTTACAAGCAACTTTGTTAATTCGTCCATTAAAATTTTGCACAGCAACAAAATTGAAATTACAGTTTACAGAATGAGTAGAAACAAGCACTAGGAAGATACAGTATCAAGAATTAGAAGAGAAAACTGAGATTTAGGTACACTAGATTGCGAAACGTAATTATTAATTTAGAAAATTTGCGCGTGCATTCGCCGTCGATGTAGGCAATCGACTGCCGGTGGATGACCGAGCGTTGGCGGTCCCGATCCCGGCGCCGGCGGCGGCGCGGGGTGCGCGGGGCGAAACGGTGCGTACTGGCGGCGCGGCGGTATCGTTTGTCGGCCGGCAACACACGCAGGCGGCATTGGGCGGCATGTTTGATCTTCTTAGTACTTCTTTAGTAATCTAGAGTTCTAGACTGTAGGTTAGTTCCTTTCCGACTCGGCTCGTGAGCGGACGTGCGCTACTTTTAATCGATCCATCGCTATTGAATCGTATTTAATACTGTTTTGTTTTAGTTACGTTTTTAGTGCTGTTTTATTGTTTTTTAGTTATTATTTTTGTTACGTTATTAGTGCTGTTTTATTGTTTTTAATTTTATAAATGGACATTTAGAAGATATGCTAGATAATGTATCGCTGGCTGAATTTCGTCGAGCATGGTTCCAGCACGATGGCGCTCCATCGCATGTTACGCGCCCTGTCCGCGAGCGTCTAGCGTTTTTGATAACCGCTGGATCGGAAGGCTGGGGCCGCACGCCTGGCCGGCTCGTTCACCCGACTTAACACCTCTGGACTTCTTTTTGTGGGGGTATGTGAAAGAAAGAGTGTTTGATCGGGAATGTGACAGTGCTGACGAAATGCGGGGCAGAATAGTGAGCGTTTTTAATAAACTACGCGAAGAATGTGTTGAGGACCCTACACTAATGCCTCGTGTTCACCGGTCCATACAGCGACGGGCCCAGCTGTGTATTGAAATGAATGGAGCGCAGTTCGAGCCAAACCTCATAAGGTCGCAAAGGATTTAGACAGGTACGTAAAATGCCTCTGTCAGCTTTAATGTTTAACAGTGGGCTACGAATGCGATTAAAATTCATAATTTTGTGAAGTGTCGTAGGGGTGGGCATTTTGAAAGTGATATTTGTAAATTCCGTATAAATCCCGTGACTCGGCCGTACGGAGCGCTCGGCGCCCGCGACGTGCGGGCGCTTGGTCACGTGGTGGCGCGTCGTCGCTTTGCGTGTCAGTGACCTCACGTTTTGTACGGTTTCCATTGCGCGTTTACAAAATATGAAGTCTTGAAAATAATCAATTTAAAGCGAAAGGTTATTGGTATTCGTTTGCATATAGGTTGTATATAATGTACGTCCAGGCTTCGGAAGCGTTCTCCTTACACCCTGTATAATAGGATGATGACTTGATGACACAACAAGCAATATACCAACTTCAGATGCTAGCAAATTGTCTATGAATGATATAATGATACAGCGGTCTTTTTCTTTCTAGTCGATCACGCACCATGGATGTATCTGTCGGAGTTCCCGTTCACCCGGCAAAGGAAAAGCCGCCAATCAACGTGGTTGGTGATGTTGGTGGCAGAATAGCTATTATGGTGGTAGGTACCCCTGATACAGTGTGGCAGGGAGATCGACGCGCAAACTGTAACCATGAATTCGGCACAGGATTCTAGACTAGAGTCAGTAGTGTAAAAAAATTTAGTTGGTTACGAAAAAAAATTTGCTTTTTTTAACGGACTTCAAAAAAGCAGGTTCTCTATTCGACCCGTATGTATGTCCGCGATTTTCTCAAAAATTAATGAAGATGTTTTGATAATTCTCTTGTACGCAAAATACGCGCATTGACGTGGAGTTGCGGACACCAGCCCGTATCACCTATTGATAATTCTTTCATTAATGTGATCTACATACTTTCAGGAAGGTTTTAGTATATTATACATTAGTTAATTATTCTTTTGTACGAAGTTATATACATAAATGTACTGCATCTCCGGCATTTCTATGCGAATATTGATGATTCTTCTAGTTGGTGTCCTCAATTCTTCAATGCACTAGTTTTAATTGAATTTGTGAGGGGTAGGTACAACTAAAAAGTGCAAAATAAAAACTTCTTTACAAAAAAATCAACTGACTTAAAAAAAACACTGCAAAGTGATAAATAACTTGATTTCGGAAGTTGGTGTCAAAAAACGGAAATGCGGAACCAACGAAGTTAAACTTATCTACTTATCACTTTGTAGTGTTTTTTTTTTAAGTCGGTTGTTTTTTTTTTCTTAGAAAAGTGCAATACCTGCGCGGTCAAAATTCCATACATTATGACCGCGCAGGTATTGCACTTCAATTTTTTTTTTTTAATAACTGAAATATTTCAACACAGGGGGGTTCCAAAGCATGTAGGGGCGACGATGGACACCTTGTATAGAAATTAAGATCTAGTTTTTGCAACGCTGATTATTGAGAACTTCAGCTATAATCTTTTATTCATCAATTGCAATGGAACCAAATAAGTTACTACTTTTTTCCCAGTTCAAAATCTTGGACGGGTCACACTATAATGCCGGGGACACACCAACGGGAAACGCCGATATATATCGCGATAAGTTGTGGCTGCACCTACGATTAACGCCCGTCATCGCGACAATTATCGACGTTTCCCGTTGGTGTGGCTCCAGCATAATCAATCAATCAACGTGGCCCAAATCTCCGTTCATGGCCAGTAATAAACCACTTATCCTATTACAGGACGACATGATAGACGACGTCCAATCATTCGTCGCCGCAGCAGAAGTTCTAAAGGAATGCGGAGCGTACAAAATATACGTACTAGCAACCCACGGACTGCTGTCATCTGATGCACCGCGGCTTATTGAAGACTCTCCGATCGACGAGGTTGTGGTAACCAACACGGTGCCTCACGAACTACAGAAGATGCAATGCAACAAAATCAAGACCATAGACATATCTGTCCTCCTCAGTGAGGCAATCAGACGCATTCACAACAAAGAGTCCATGTCGTATCTTTTCAAAAACGTCACCCTCGAAGATTAGTCATACCTGATGTTGCTTTCCATGTTTTAATGTTAAGTATTAATTAAGTATTATGTTCCTGTTTGACTTTTATAGTCACTGATTGTTATTGTTTTTCCAGTGTACCTACAAAATTGCCATAAACAAAATTAAGTTGACTATAAATCAATAGAAGTATTCTGCAAAGTATTACCTCTGTCAGTGATTATAAAACTCCTATATGGAATGGTTATATAATTCCCTGTTTTGTGTAGTTTATTTCTTTAAGTTGCTTGTATTATTATTATGTTTAATTTTTAATCAAAATCAAATGTGTACTTGAAAACTGAACAATAGATATGTATTTATCCATATCTATTACTGCAAGTTCTGAGATGTTATGAGGCCAGTCCAAAGGGGTTTGAAGATTTTTGTATGGAGGGTGGCCCTAAGGTCGGCCGCCATTTTGATTTTTTTTTCAGAATCGCGGTGCACAACAAAAGTTATATATTTAGGTAGAGGACACTTATACAAATAAATAATGTTATGTAACATAATATCTTAAAGCGTCAGGTTTCTGAGTTATTCACCGAAATATAAGTCGAAAACAACAAGGATTTTATGTTTTTTTGTCCCTACAGGTAAGCATATTGAACTATTGAGGTAATAGAAACGTTATAAAACCTTTATGGAGAAGAAACAAATGAAATATAGACATTTTTGAAATAAATAATTAAACACGGCAATTTATAGTTCGTTTTTTTAATCCCAGAGACTAATCTGACAAGTGTAATGTCAAACTTCTATACTAAAAAAAACGAAAACACAAAAGACTTAAATGTCAGATTAGTCTCTGGGATTAAAAAGCGAACTATAAATTGCCGTGTTTAATTATTTATTTAAAAAATGTCTATTCTTCATTTGTTTCTTCTCCATAAAGGTTTCATAACGTTTCTATTACCTCAATAGTTCAATATGCTTACCTGGAAGGAAAAAAAAAACAAAAAAATCTTAGTTGACTTCGACTTATATTTCGGTGAGTAACTCCGAAACCTGACGCTTTAGGATATTATGTTACATAACATTTTTTGTTTGTATAAGTGTCCTCTATCTAAATATATAACTTTTGTTGTGCACCGCGATTCTGAAAAAAAAAATCAAAATGGCGGCTGATTTTAGGGCCAAAACCTTCAAACCCCTTTTCTTGACTTATTTCCTTACACTGCATTTTGTTTCTATTATGTTGCATTTTAATTCGTTATTTTGTGAACTATTAACACGGTGATCCGTACCAAAAATAAAAGGACACACACACAAGGGCACATAATATAAAAAAGAAAAGTTATAAACTGTATCATAGTTTTAGAAGGTTAGGAAGTTTTTTGTTGTACAGACGCCAGCACATCAACCTACTACAATCAGTCAAATTTCTTTCATAGATTTTCAACTTTATCACTAAAACATAAGGTTCAAAGTTGATTGGGAAAATGTGACGGTTTCGGGTAGGTTGATGTGCTGGCGTCTGTACTATGTGGAGGTAATTATTTTTAGGCGTATTAAGTATTAAATGTATAAGTATTCATTAATGATGACTCGAAGCGTAAACATTTTTTTAACGTAATCTTCCATCTTAACCAGTAATCGACGTCCTTCCTCACAATCTGACTAATACCGTTTATAAAACAAACTATGAAACTCGGTATGAACGGACATTTTCAGTATTGAATATCAGTTCTAATTACCTCAATATTTTTTGTTTAAAACTTATTTAAGAATATTTTTGTAATTTAATATTGTATCAAAATCATAATTTGTGATACGGAGACTGTCTAGGGTGATGCTACACCAGCGTTTATCCAACGTCCGAAACATAGTTTAAATGGATATAGAATGCGTAGAGAAATTAGTGATACGGCTATATTAGGGCCTTATCACACTGGCGATTTTCAAGCGGGGCGAGTGCGCAGCGAGCTCACCGCGAGTTTGCAGCGAGTGCGCGGCGAATTCGCCGCGAAGACGCCGCTGGCGAGCTTACTGCGCGCTCGCCTCGCTTTTAACTCGCGTGCAAATCGCCAATGTGATAAGGCCCTAGATGCTTCACTCATTTTACACTTGTTCGGGCCAACGCGTGACGAATCCGGATAATGATAATTATGTCCTTTCCAAGTTTTAAATTAGAAAAAATATTAAGTACCAAACAAACGGTTAAAAATATGCCTTGCCGTCTGAGATAGACTGAAGAGATGACCTATATTCCAAATAAAATACGAAATGTCGACCTTTTTATAAAAAAATATAAGTATATGAAATGTCAGTAAGTTGCCCAGTGCTTGTTGGTTCTACAATGTTTATTATATTAGAAGACACTTCCTTCTGATTTTTATATTTTATAGAGTGTTATATATTATGAGTCCATATTTTTTCTTAACATGTTTGTTGATAGGTAATTATAGCTTTTGTGGATGGTTTTTAGATGCGTGTATGTAGCAATTTATGCAACTCGATAGTGGAGCTATAAACTGGGAGATAAAAAATTAACGTTACGTCCACGCCAGGCGATTGTCAGCAGAAATGAGCGGGCTGTCTGGGAGACAAAACGAGGACGCGTCAGTTAGATAGGTGTTAGGTCCAATCTCAACTGTTGTCAAAAAGCTTATTGCTACCTGTTGTTGGTTCATTAAGAGTATCAGCAGTGCAAAGTATATTTATTTTGCAACTTGCTGAAACATGAATTGAAATAACATAAATCAATGGGAAATACACTATATCATGGCAGTCAATGGATACGTATGCTCTGTGACTGTCGCTTGGCTGAGTGCTGACACCTGATGTGGATGCGTCCGGATAAATTGTTTTATACAAGATTTAATGTGAGAATTGAAGTAATAAATTAATTGTATAGATAAGAAAACATCCTAAAATGTGTACTACTAAATATAGACTCTATTATAAAAATAAATAAAACTGGGGCATATTTTAATTAGTTTTTCTTTGCATGAGTACCTATCCCTTTCTCCTCCTTTACCATTATTACTTTTCCTGTGGTGATTCAGTGTGCCGGTTATTCCGTTTATCCACCACTCTAAGGTGGATATATATATAAAAGTACTCTGTGGGTGGATACGCGGAAACGCATGCCCGAGAATCCACTTGATTTTACTTCTCTAACTGCCTGGGATGCACTCGAAGAACGCTTAACACTCTCCCTGCCGAAAATAAGTGATCAGGAGGCCATGTAGGCCGCCGGCGCGGGTCCAAAATTTTCTGCTTGTGAATGCCGTGTGTCAAAAGATACGATGGCGGGTGAAAAAAAAATCTTTCAGGCAGGACGCCGTGGAGTCCGCCCTGACTTCCCAAATTCAAATAGTTTTTACAACTACTGGCTTGGTGTTATGGAAAATGTGATAAAAGTATAAAATAATGTGCTATTTTTTGGGGGTCGCCGGCTGTTCCTATAAATGTAGTAGTCGCTGTATTGAGGTTGTGGCATGTATTAGTATAGGTATTTAATCTATGGTGGCATGGGTGGGTCGTGGACTCATGGTTAGTAAAATAAAATTATAGAATTCAAGTTTCGGTTTAATTTATATAATCACAGCGTTCCTAAACGAAATCTGTCATGTCATAACTATTGATAATCGAATATGAGCTTTACCCTGCTGTTCATAAGGTTTATTTTCCCCACACCCTCAATCCTTTTCAAATACAGGAATATACTGTGAATCCGCGACAGTGAACTTACAAGATTTTGCTACAAAAATGAAATAAACATTGTTATGTAATGTTTGTAAGAAAAACTGTATTATTAAAGTCATAACTCATAATTTACAGTTTTAGAAAAACATTAGCAGTTGTTGTAGATATAATAAGATTGAGGTTATATTCCTCAAACAAATAGTTTTTATCCAGGAACTTATAATTATTATTGCCATGAAGTTACTGAAACAAATAATGTGTGTGTCCAAGACAACTTGGCTACAGTCGTACAAACGGAGTTATGCCAGTGCCAGTAGAAATATTTTAAAACTTAGTGAAAGAGGGATGTATCAGGATATGTTTCCCAATACCGCCGGGTAAGTGTCATAAGTCGTAACCAATAAAGTACTTTACTTGGTACTCATTTTATGAAGTAAAGAGGCCCTGGGCGCTCCTGTGAAAACTAGCTCATTCTCCCATACCTACCTTGTAAATCTTCTCCGATTGTGACCAAATATGCCTCTTTAGGACTTCCATAGCCCACTGTCTATTTATCACAAAATTAAAACATACGAATTCCAATTTATTTTGGTAATATTGATATAAGTCAATTCAGGATACACATTTTAGTCCTATACAATTTACAATGTCTACACATTTTGTTCCAGAACTGAAATATTGGACTTATTGAATAAGGCCCCACAGTGTGTGTATGCTGGCTTCGACCCTACAGCTAACAGTCTTCATGTTGGGAACCTGCTTGTTATAATAAACCTCTTACATTGGCAGAGAGGTGGCCACTATGTTGTTGCTTTGGTAAGGTATTATTTTATTAAAATGGCTCATTAGAATTCTAAAATAAAAAGTAAAATCTTTTAACCTTTAGTCCACATAGAGGAGATAGCCAGAGTGGCTAGCGTTGCATTGGAAGGCTCTCCTCTTATAATAATTGTCTGTGTAGCAGTAAAAGCACAGTACTGGCTCATTCTTTAGACTAGCTTAACACACAATTTTAAGCTGAACAAATTCTAAAAGTTATATAATATTTATTTTTCATGTTATTTTTGCCATCAACATGCTAAAAAGAAGAACACACAACTCTATGTTAGAGGCACTTAGTGGGTTTGGTTTCCGCGATTAGTCCTTTGGGTGGACCATTGTGGGCCATGGCAACTGTCGGTGGTTATGGTAGAACAAACCATTACTATACACAAACATGTGCGCGTGGACTGAGAGATCTTTTCGAAAAACTCTTCCAATCCCAACCAAATTATAAGAGGATTTAGGAAATAATTGTGAAAACTTCATGGTAAGGTATAAAATTTGTGAAACCTAAACATAGAAAGTTAGAACTCATTAACTGGATCTCTCAATCTGGACAACTGAAGAAAAAGCCTATGTGTTTATAATTTGCATTTTAATTAATTGTGAAGGATTTGTGAAAGCTGCTAAACAAAATTTCGATTCGTTTCAAAGCCACATTTAAGATTTATAACTGTTTATATGGATCACTTAGAGTGGACAATTTTCAACTGACACATCTTGTAAAACACGACCTAATACTGAAAAAGTATGAATAATTATCATGTTTATTGCAAATTATGCTTCTTGGAAAATTTGTGAAACAAAAATCGTGATTGAAATCTTACTGGTTCAAGAGAAAATGAAAATCTTGTTTTTTGTTGATCGTCCCAACTGAGAGATCCTTATTTTGAACTATATTTAATAAACAAAAAAACATATAGGTAGAAGGTAGATACATCAGAAATTGTGAAAAATGTTGTACTAAAATTTGACGAATCAGTCGTCCCTGTAAGTGTTATACTTAAAAAGATAAATCATTTTTTACAATCCTTAAGGAAAACGTTGAGTAGGATGACCATATCGCCGGTCGGAATCATTACCGGTACAATTCAAATTATGATGCACTTTAAACATTTTAATTTGCGTCTGGTTTCACTTAATTTAAATAATACAGGATGTTACGGAAAGGGTATATCAATACAAACGGGTTGAAGAGTGTATCTGGTCTAGAATCTCTGTACAAAATTTCAGCTCAAAAGCAGTAACTTTGAGAATGCTTAATATTTTTTTATTTTGATAGTTTATTAAATTGAAATCATAACAAACGTGTCACCGCACTACGAGGGTCATTATCCATTATCTGTAGTGTGTCTGTGCGCCTAGTACACGCACATCACGCCGCCGCGCGCCAGTGCAGCGCCGTGATGTCGAAATAAAAAAAATATTAAGCATTTTCAAAATGAATGCTTTTGAGCTGAAATTTTGTACAGAGATTCTAGACCAGATACACTCTTCAACCCAGTTATATTGATATACCCTTTCCGTAACACCCTGTATAAAATTACTTTTTTAAATTACAAGTTTCTGTAAAGTTAGGTACCTAATGTAGGTATGTGTAGTGCTCTTACTAAGGAATTCTATGTTCGTAATTTTAAGTAATTCTTACACACAAAAAGTTCAGAAATTTTAAGGTAACCAAAAAAAAATAACTTTTTTTAATTTAAACTTTTTTTTAATTTCACTCATAATTACATAATAGGATGTAACCTAATCAATAAGTCCGTAGGACAAAGTATGTAAAAAAATCGGACAAAATAAAAAAGTGTGTTTACCCTACTCAACGTTTTCCTCAAGGATTGTAAAAAATTATTTATCTTTTTAAGTATAACACTTACAGGGACGACTGATTCGTCAAATTTTAGTACAACATTTTTCACAATTTCTGATGTATCTACCTTCTACCTATAAGTTTTGGTTTATTAAATATAGTTTAAAATAAGGATCTCTCAGTTGGGACGATCAACAAAAAAACAAGATTTTCATTTCCTCTTGAACCAGTAAGATTTCAATCACAATTTTTGTTTACAAATTTTCCCAGAAGTATAATTTGTAGTGATGCAACGAATACGAATACGAATATTCGTATTCGCCGAATAGAAGACATTTACCGAATATTCGTATTCGGCGAATACTAATACGAATATTTAAAAACTAATATTTTTGTACCTACGCAACTCTATTTACTGCAGATTTGAAAAACGCGCGTAAAAATATGACGTGTGCAGAGGCCCTTAACCGCAACGACGACGCGACGGGGGACTCCCCGGCCATAGATAGGTTTATACAGTTTCCGCGGCTCCGGGAGTTTAAAGCTCCCAAATTTATCGCCGACTGCTGATTCACTGGCCTTTTGGCGAGAAGATGTCCATTTTCCAAGTCTGAAAAAGCTCGCCCAAAAATATTTTTCACTGAAGCCATGTACAGTCGCCTCGGAAAGACTTTTATCTACGGCTGGGAACATCCAGACTGAAAAAAGAAATCGCCTAAAACCAGAAAATTACAAATTTTATGTTTTTTAAATAAAAATTTGCCTGTTGTAAATTTTAATTATTAGAAGAGTAAACATTATTCAAATAAATAAGTCTTTGATTACCATGGCGAGATATTCGTATTCGTATTCGCCGAATAGTAGGTTTGATATTCGTATTCGTATTCGTAAAAGTAGTATTCGTTGCATCACTAATAATTTGCAATAGACATGATAATTATTCATACTTTTTCAGTATTAGGTCGTGTTTTACAAGATCTCTCAGTTGAAACTTGTCCATTCTGAGAGATCCATATAAACCGTTATAAATCTTAAACGTGGCTTTGAAACGAATCGAAATTTTGTTTAGCAGCTTTCACAAATTCTTCACAATTAATTAAAATGCAAATTCTAAACACACAGGCAGTATATTCTTGGATACGCGTTATGGCTTTTTCTTCAGATGTCCAGATTGAGAGATCCAGTTAATGAGTTCTAACTTTCTTTGTTTAGGTTTCACAAATTTTATACCTTGCCATGAAGTTTTCACAATTATTTCCTAAATCCTCTTATAATTTGGTTGGGATTGGAAGAGTTTTTCGAAAAGATCTCTCAGTCCACACGCACATACACAAACGCACATGCAATATAAATTGTTAACTAATTCTATTCCCACAAACATTTCTTTCAGTTAGGTGGAGCCACAGGGTACATTGGCGACCCAAGTGGAAGAAGCACAGATCGCATTGCTCTACAAAGTGATATCATACAAGAGAATATTAAGTGCATTCAAAGCAACCTAGAGACAGTATTTGAAAACCATAAGAAGTATATCTGGACGAAAGATGAAAGTAAACTTAAACCTATCAAGTAATTATAGTCTCCTACCTAAGAAAACATTTCACTGGAATACTTACATAATTATTATGTTAATCATTGTAATTTGAACATTATGTTAATGGTCATAAGTCACCTACTGTACGCTTATGACAATGATAGAACCTATAACTAAAAAGATAATATTATTCACTTTCAGGGTAGTCAATAATGAGACATGGTACAGAAATATAGACTCTATACAATTTGTGAGTGAGATTGGAAGAAACTTCCGAATGGGCACTATGTTACTGAAACAAAGTGTGCAAGCTAGAATAAACTCAGAAATAGGAATGAGTTTTACTGAATTTGCCTACCAGATATTCCAGTCATATGACTGGCAGCATTTACTGAAGGAATATAATTGTAGATTTCAGGTAAACCCCTCTTCATATTGACGCTTGAAAATTTGACTTAGTAACATAAGGTTAACTTTACAGGAGAACAGTTTAAAGTCTGACTTTTAAGAAAATAAATCATACATAAATTCTGATTCAGATGATAAAAGATTTCCAAAACAGTAAGAATTACGCCTGTAGGGTAATTACAAGAATTTATATGATTTTTTGTTCTGAAAAGTTATGCTTTAACTGTTCTGCAAGGTTAGCCCTATGTCGCTTAGTCAATTTTGCCTTTCAAGCGTCAAATTATGCTTTACATATTATTGTTTGTAAATAGAGTTGAAATGGTTGTTACAATTATAATTTAACTGTTTTAGATAGGTGGCAGTGATCAGATGGGCAATATAAGTGCAGGACATGAATTAATCAGCAGAACTGCAAAAGAAAGTGTTTATGGTAAGTCTTGAAATACAATTGAAGTCGTCATCTTAATAACTAAAACTATGTGTAAGTACATTTGTACACAAACCACCCATTTTTGCAATATTATGGAACTAAACTAAAACAGTTTAATTATCTGAAAGGAGGGTTTTAACATTTCGATACCTTAATCCGCAAACCAGCCAACTCCATTTTTGTCAAAAAAAATATTATGATGTCGTTTTTTAGTCAAAATAAAAACTAGAAAGTTTTAAGTGTCTCCTGTAAACTATAGCAAAATGGAGTTGGCTGGTTTGCGGATTAAGGTATCGATTTAGTAAAATAAAACGCGCAGAATGTTGCGCCCATTAACCTCCTCCGTTTTTTAAGTGTGTTAAAAAGTTACACAAATAATGTAGTTTGTTTAGTTTACTCCAAAAATACTATAGAAATTCTATGTTGTATATTTTCAGGCTTGACACTACCTCTAGTCACGACAGAAGAAGGGGACAAATTCGGCAAATCAGCAGGCAACGCCATATGGCTAGATCCAAAGAAAACTAGTCCTTATGGCCTATACCAGTTCTTTATTAGGACAAAAGACTCAGAAGTAGAGAAACTACTGAAGTTGTTCACATTCTACAGCTTAGGAGAAATACAGGACATCATGTTCAAACATAAAGAGCATCCAGAACAAAGATATCCACAGACCTGTTTAGCTGACCAGCTTACAACATTGGTACATGGAAGTAAGTAATAATAACTCTGGGCTGGGTATAGTTGTTCTAAAACGCGAGCGCACATTATTTGACTTTTTGTATTGTGACATTAAGAATTAAATTGTTGCGCACTCGCCTAAGACTCGCAGACTTTTTCGTCTCTCAAAGTCGCCTCGAGTATACGCGCCGTTAGTCATGTTGTATTTTTAAAAACCAATATTTCAATTTCCAGAGGAGGGATTAGAGCGAGCAATGAAAGCAACAGAGGCGATATACAGCAAAGACGTGAAGTCTCTAGTCGCACTTAGCAGTACAGAGTTGGAGCAAATATTCGAGAATGCGACTGTGATAAACCTGCTGCTTTCGCCTGGTATCACCGTATTGGAACTTGGCTTGAAGGCCAAATGTTTCCCCACTGAGAGTAAGTTGATTGGATTTGATATTTTAGAGCTTAAAACAATGACATTGGACAACACACTTTATTGTCAGTAGCATTAAGTTTAAACTTGTACGAACATCGATAGATCAAACGGTTTCTCAGGCTGTCTCGCTTGCATTTTGACACTAAAAATAAAGTCTAATAATAAGTAAAATTTATGGTCACGAAAATTCCCTGCCTAAAGCGACAATCCTGATATGCTACTGTCTCCTGGCGCCCCCGTTCTTATAGGACTCAATATTTTAATGTTGTGCTGATTGTCCCCTTTACAACTTCATGTGAAGTATGGTTTTAGTTATTTTGTATCAAACTTTTGTAACGACGTCGTTTTGTCATAGTAATTGGAAGTTTGGCAGGGTGGAATTGGTGCAATACATTTGCATATCCCCACCCTTAATTACAAACCATCATCTTTACTCACCAGATGATGCAATGAGGATCATACAAGCCGGCGGATTCTACATCAACCACCAGAAAATAAAGAAGATAGACGAAGTTATCACACAGTCTGCGCACATTCTACCGAACTTACTCTCGTTACTTAGGGTTGGCAAACGTAACTACTACATTGTGAAATGGCAGACGTAATTATATAGATATTTATTGAAACTTTTGTTTTATTTCGGTTTTCGGAGCGAAAACGTATCTGCGATCCTTGAAAATATTGGGTTAGTAGCTTTGTAATAAAGTAAAAAAACACATGTAATGTTTGGGCTATTTTATTAATACTTACAACAGAAGCTGGTATACTTGAAGTATATAATTAATAAAATGCATATCACATAAGATTGTAAACACTACATAACATACTTACAGCTAAAATAATAGTCATTGAAACAGCATTGCTTTGAGTACTAACTCTAATGCATTGACAAGTCACGACGACGGTACACTGCCATTAGACACATTCAGTTGGCCAACGCCGGATCTTTATAAATACAATTAATTTACTCTGAATACAAAAAATAAAGTCTATGTTTAGCAGCCAATTAGTCGAAAAATGCGTCTCAATGGCTAGCAAATAAAATGACTGCCGGCGCTGGCCAAATGTCTGCACGTCAATGGAAACACACCATCTCAAATATCGTAAAATATGGCTGTTTGTTACAATAACATTTGTGCATGCTCCCGCTTGCGGTCACCGACCGGGAGTAGTGATTATATTTTTCTAATATCACAAGTATTAATTGCAACATTCACTCATTGTACAAACTAGTTTACAATGTTCCATTATTTTAATAAAATTAGATTGCATATAAAAGCTACATAGACAATCTAACCGATATGTCTTTTTGGAATACCATTCCAGGGGTCAATCATTACTCGCCAGACCTACGTATTACGCAAAAGCTGTAACTTCTATTTTGGTAATAGATAATATTATTCAAATTATCACGTGTTATCTTATTAATAATGCTACACTTTTACAAAAATAAATACATAATACTCATTTGATGCAAAGAAAAACGATTCTCAATACCTTTTTCTACGCGACCGAGACACGGCTTAGCAGAAAATAAGAGCGAATATCAGTCTCGTTGCGACTTCCTAATTCACGACAGTGGGAACTAGAATAAGTGTGATAGAGTACGACCGCGACGCACTGCTGTCGTGCCCCGGCGAGGTCGACACGGTGAGCTAGCGTCGGCGCTTCAACCTCGGCATGGGCACGGGGCTGTACGGCGGCGGCTAAAGATCAGTACTCTCTCTTTGTGGTTGCGCCACCTGGGCAGACTGGGGAGCGGGCGGGGCCGGCTGGGCAGCGGGCGCAGGCGGGGCCACAGGGGCCACTGGAGCAGGCGCGGCCGGCTGGACTACCGGCCCCACCGCGGCAGCAGCAGTCGGAGCCGACACCGGGGGCGGCGGCGCGGGGACTAGAGGGCGCGGCGGTCGCCCCGTCTGCGGCCGCGGCGACGGGCACTCCGTGATGTCTCCCTCCGACTGCGACAGCTGCCGGCTCGCCACGCACAGGCTGCGCGGCTCCTCCAGGTCCCCATCTCGACCTCCAGAACTGTGCGTGCGCTGCACGGTCGCGCGCGGCACTTCCTCTCCCTCTTTTTCCACCACTGCCGCACTCGCTCCCACTTGGATAACCATGGGGTGTTGTTTGTCGACGGTGTATATGTGAGTGCGTTCCAAAACTGTTGGAGAGCCGTCCGGTGCATCGGTTAGGGAAGAGCGCGGGGCCCTGAAGCTCTGCGGACGTAGCGTTGCGGGGCGCTCGGGCACGGCAGGCTTGTGGCGCAGCGTGACGTCGGCGGCGTCGTCCGGAGGCGCGGGCACGATGGTGCGCGGCGCGGCGACCGGCCGGGGCGGCGGCTGGCCGGCCGGCTTGGGGGCCGGCGCCAGGCGCACCGGCGTCGCCTTATCTACTGCGAATGTCCGCTCGGCTCCTAGTGACGCAGGACCGCTGTACGCGTCACCGACCACCTTCATCCTGCTCACTACACCCGTCTGTGCGGTCACGTTTTTCACGATTAATGTGGTCTCTTTTCCGTCGGGCCCCTTCAGTATGTCGAGCTTGTCCTTGTCTAGCTCGAGGCTCTGCCGCCGCGTGTCGGCGAGGTTCTCGCGACTGCCGCAGCGCGCCGCCTCCTCCTTCATGGCCCGGCTCTGTCGGTATGTGGAGCGGTTGATAGTCTGTACGCCGCTGATCACTTTGCCGGTGTCTGCTGATATGACAGGTCTGGGAGGCTTGGCAGGCTTGTCGATGTCAGCCTGAGCCTTCCCTGCACTCGCCTGCTCTCTCACCACTTCAGGAGCCGCCTGGGGCTGGGGTTGTGGCTGTGGCTCTACTTTCTTATTTTTATCTGGGGTAAAGTTAGGCGGGACTGGAGCTAAAGGTTTGTTTTTTCGCCTCATTATAGGCTTTGGACTTCCGTGTGGGGGACTAGATTGATCAGACAATGAGCTGTTGGACTGAGCCTTTTTGATTTCGTTCTCAAGCAATATTAAACTAGTGTCGTGACTGTTGCTCCTCGAGTGCCGGCCGCCGTCCGTTACTTTGCTCAGACTTTGGTGATTGTAGTCGAACATAGACTTGCTCATGCTGCTATAGTCTCCGTTCGCTGGTTCCTGACTCAGTGCGGCGGTTTGGTTGTAACCGTGGACGAAGTTGGGAGAGAAACCATACTCGCATTGATCTGGAAGTAGATCCTCTTTGGTGAATGAAATGAAGAAATTGACGTCGTCTTTATAGAACCAGTCGGCATGCTTGATGAGCAACTCCACGATGCAGTTTACGGCGGTGGTGATGTTCATGTCGAAGGTGCTGTCGTCGGCCGCCCACAGCAGGTTGGGCGCGACCACGATGGCGAGGTTCGAGGGCGTCATTTTGTTTGTACTTTGGTTCTGTGTCAAAGTAGACAAAAATTTGATAAGATACCTAAGATTTTGGAAGTTAGCTTCGGGCAGTAAGTGTATGGCTTCCCAGAGAGCGTTCAGTCGAGTTTGTTCCGAGGGCTGTCGGGACGCGTTCACGAAGTTTTCGTAGAGGCGGTACGTTAGAATGGGTTCGGGCAACTCTCTGAGGTAGCACTTGAGGACCGAGGCCACTACATGCATGTCCCGGTAGTCTCTGGGTAGCGGTACAGTGAACAGGCCCGCGTTCAGAGATAGTTTCATTCTGCGCACTTTTGACGTTCCTGGAAGAGACAGACTTTACTTATTACCGCCATTGTTATGATAAACACAATTGAATCAATCCGAGTTCTAATAATACAAATCTGTTATGAGAGCGTGACAGTTACTTCGCAACTAATATTACAGAATCAATGAACAACATTGATCACGCTTACGCGCTTGGATGGTGGTAATATGGAATGTAAGATACTGATGTTTTGCATACGGCAATGAGCTTTTCCTTTGATCGAACAGTTGAGTATGATATTCGTGTTCTGCTATTTCCTGGGTATATCAAATTAAATTAGTGTTACTTATTAAATTGATTATCCTAATCAATTTGGCCACAAAACACACAGTAGTGTGTTATGTCAACTCATATGATTGGTACTTGTTAAGGTAAGGTAAGTCATCATAAATTGTATGAGTCATCAAATAATTCGTCAAACAGATAAGTGTACAGTCACGTACATATAACATGTCCATGCTAATATGCATTAGACATAAGGTTCTATGTATTGAAATTTTATGTTTTTTACAGTCACTACAGGTGAAAATTTAATTATTCTAATGATAATGTTACAGCACCCTAATTGCGTAAAACACTATCAATCTCAATCGGAATCATTTTGAAGGATATTGCTAATCGTTTACTTCATTTATGTTAAAAATGTGTCTGGTCAACAACGTAAATAACGCAATGAATGTTGATGAACTGTCAAAATGAAACTCATTGCTACTGATAGTGTGTTACGCAATTACCCCTCAGGAAAATATCCGAGAGTACCTCCACCATTTATTATTACAGTCGCAGTGACCTGATCGACGTTCACCACGATAGCATAGGAAAAATTCGTAAATTAATTATTGAATACTATTCGCACAACTAAGACATCACACCAATATTATAAAGGCGAATGTTTGTGCGTGTGTGTGTTTATGCTTGTTACTTCTTCATGCTCAAACGGCTGGACCAATTATGATAAAATTTTGTATGGAGGTAGCTGACACCCTGGATTAACATATAGGCTACTTTTTATCCCGTTATTCCCACGGGATCGACATTTACGCGGGTGAAACCGCGGGGCGCAGCTAGTAATTTATGAATGGCCAATTTGTTAATTAATAAGTATACTTATTAAACGTTAATTATTTTTTTATAATTATCTAAGTAATCTAAACCAATTATTTAATCTTAGTTGAAATTAATTTATTTATCTGTTATTTTATTACCATTTAATTTAATATATTTAATTTAATTTGATCATGTTGATTTGTTTGTTACATTGCAAGATTTATGCTTTGTTTTATTTTCATTCAAAATTTTTAATTAATTGCATAAATAAAAATGTATAAGTAATATAAATAAAATAGTGTATGTGGTGTTAGCCTGTAAGTGATTGTTGCACTTATAAATGTATATTGTGTACTTTTAAATGAAATGTAACGTGTAAAGTAGGCTAAATTAAATAAATAAATTATTTTTGATCATCACAGTACCATCATCAACGAAAGTCCCATACAATTTGTTGGAAATGACATGGATCTAAATATTAAAAATTACAGCATTTTATTGAAAGTTTATGTGTGTTAAGGGGCTTACAGGACCTAATCGCAAAAAAAAACGCAAGTTTTAGAAACAATGAAAATATATGATCGACTACAGTAATCAAAATCAGAAAAATATATGATATTCTTCAGGATATATGCTAGGTAGATAGTGTGTTGAAAACATAATACAACTAATTTGACACGATAGAAAAAAATCATGCAGATACCTCTAAAAACTTTCTTTTTACAATAAAAACCATACTAATCTACATACAATCATTATGATTTTTTTTTCAGATTATTCTACAAGCATTATACTAAAGCACTAGTGTTTTTATTTTGTAGTCAAAACAATAGATTTTTTGTAAATAGATAATTGCTTCATATTTTGCAATAAATTATCAGCGTTGTGTCATCGCGCTTCTCTTTCTTTTCTATGCAGTTCGACACTGACCGCGCTTTAGGTCATGTAGTCCCCTTAATGTTTACCGACCATATGTTGCTAACTGTACCTACAAGGCAATGGCATGGCAGGGTATTTATTATAGTATTTTCCTTTTACTCACCACCAGCGATCCGGAATAGTCCCTCCTCATTTAGCGCTAGTTCGTGCAACGTACAGACACACAGCTCTATCGGGAACGCTATAGTGCGTCCCGTTACCCTCAGGTGCTCTTCTAGGGGATAACCGAACACCGGCTTCACGGCACTGTCGTCTGAAACAAAAGGGTTTGTTACTATTACTATTTTTTTTTCTTTATTAGTGCGATGTGATAAGCGAGTCCAGAGTCGTCATCACGCAGCAGTGAGTGTCGGAAAAAAGGCTCGTTGCCTGGGAGGCGCTGGGGTGATGACTTGAGCGATCATGATAGATTTGCATGACAAGGCAATACATAGAGGAGAATAATCAGCCTAATAATGTCCCCACTGCTGTGACACAGGCCTCATCTCTGTGAGAGCCGAGAGGGAGTGGGCCGTATTACACCACGCGGGCCCGGTGCGGGTTACTGGATAACACATATCGTCGAATTTTTGGTTCTAGGACATGCCGGTTTCCTCTCGATGTTTGTCCTTCACCTTTTTGAGAGCAATGGTGATGAAATAATCACAGAGGAGCGTGGAAGGTTATTGGGGAGACCTTTGCCTAGAAGTAAGACAATACAGGTTGGAAATAAAAATAAAGTGGTTCTTTTTTTTAAGATGTACAGTGTAACGCATAAGTGACTCTTGTCCTTTAGGAATTTTAATAGGTAATTATGGGGTGTATAGGGGGAGGGGGGGAGGGGGGATTGTGCTGAGCTAAATTTTGCGTTGTGATAGCAATAGAAAGTTATAACAATGAAATTGGCGACTCGATGGACCTTCCCAAGTTGACTTATTGCATTTTATAGAATTTTTATCAATATTTTAATGAAATCCAAGATCAGCTCCAAAAGCCATTCTACAGGCTTCGTCCATACGGAAAGATGTTTCTTTTATTATGGGAAAGGGGAAAAAGCAGCTAACAGAAAATATTTTAAACTGCTTGCAGTGTTATGGTATAAAACAGATTTAAATGGTCATTCTCAATATGTTTTTCAGCGTTTTTGATGGAGGAAGGACAATTGCGTTATCACCAGTGATCGGAATAGGTAGAGCTATTTAGGTTCATTGACCGCAAACATTGATGTTAATATGGATATTCCACGGATTCCGACTGATACTACGGGATTTTTCATATAAATTCGCTTCACTAACATCAACAGATGTTGAACGCTCGTTTTCCACATATAAATGGGTGTTAGATATAAAAAGAAATAGATTAAAATTAGATAATTTAGAAAAAATGATGGTGATTTATTTTAACTCTGGTCATACTCAGTACTTCTAGTGAAGCTGAAGACGAACCAGATCAATGACATTTTTTGTTTAAATAAGTGAATTATTGTTGAAGCGCATTGATTATTTTAATTAAGATTTTATTGTAAATACAATTTTTTTTATTTGATAATGTTTTGATTTTACTGAGGAACAAATAATTTGTATGGTAATATGTTTTTGTACAACTTCAGAATAAAAATGTTTAAATGATTGTTGATTCTTGAATAAGAAATTGGTGCCGATTCTCTTGTACACAGAACTAAACTAACTAAACTATCACTAAAATTCCTTACTTTTTGCTATGGGAATCTTACAGCTATTCTGCATAAAAAAATCTCTAAAAAAATAATTTTGACACAACAAAAATCGAATTTGACAATCGCGACTCGTTGACACGTGGTACTCATTTTCCCTACCCCGTGAATGGTTTTTTAGAGCCGCAGGCGCGGAGGGGGCAGCCTTGACGTGTTTTTTAAGGAATTTTTCACTTGTTGTATGGAAAATATGAAAAATTTATACCTACATGTTGAGTTTTAGGAGTTTATGGATTTCATAAAGGGGGTCGAAATTTTCATTATTTTTGCGATAGGACACACCATTTTCGAGATATAAGCAAAAGAAAAAAAAAATACAGACAGTACTGTTTTTGCACCTGAAGTCGAGGTGTTGGTGTGAATTTCTATTCATGACAACTAATTTTATTCCACACCTTTTTAATCGCGGTTAAAAATAGTCAGATTTAGTTCGATTTAGTTAGACAATCAAAATTTTAGGTGAAAAACGTGAAATTCAGAATAGCAAAATTGCCATCTTCAATAGATTAATAACTCAGTGCCATCTTAGTGCTGTCAAACTAAAATATAGTTAAGTTGCGTCACTTTAGTCAATTTCAGAATGGGAAATCGTCGCTTGACAGGAATAAATTAAATTTTAGTGATTTTTAGTCTAGTTTAGAGGCACTTGTGACAAGAAAATCGGCACCATTGTTACGTAAAAAAAATATATGTGGTTTAATGAATCAAGTTTATCTATTTATTATACTATCCTTAATCCCGTCCTTCTTATATTTACCCGTCAGAATGGAAGTGTAATCTTTCATTAGTCCCGAAGGCGTGAATAGTTTTTATGATTTTACTACTCAAAAACCAAATCCCGGGGCTCGGGAAATATCCATATTATTCTAACCAACCAATTATTCTAAGCAAGTACGTAAAACAGCTCTACCTATTCCGATCTATGGTTATCACCGAGCCGGGTGCAGTTTTTAAACATGTTATTTTGTTAGTTTAGTTGATTTTGTTTTAGGCACTTAATAATTAAATAATAATGAGAAAAACTATTTATGGCGTAAGCACTGCCCGACGTCTGATTGAAATTTTAATGTCCTAATTATCCATTTTAATAAATACCAATTTTTTTACATTTTTTTTTTTTTGTCTTTTATTTCTTGTTCTGTTCTTTAATCATAAACTAAACATCCAATGACAATATTCTTACCTACAATAAATTGTTTTCAAATTTTGATCAAATTGACTTGTAAAAAAGTGTCTCACAGAAATAAACATTACATTTCATTTCATCTGAAGAGTTATACGTATACCTATTGTCTTAACAATGATAATTAAAACAGCAATCTCTGTTCTTTACAAAAGAAACAAACATTGGTGCCGATTCTGTTGTTCAAAAAGTAAACTAATTTTAAGTTTGGTGCATCTTTTTCTTTCTACTTCATTAAGAAAAGGACAGAAAATAAATTTTAGTTAAACTAAATAATAGTTTGAAAGGACTAAGTTTAGTTTAGTTTGTGAACAACAGAATCGGCACCATTATCTTACAACTCTTTAAATATTTTTTTTTTTTTTTATTTGAAATGGGCTTGCTCTTGACTCTAGCCTAGGTCAAAGGTGACAGAGACAAAGTCGACGATGGAGCGAGCTTACCCAGAAGAAGCCTGTTCACTCTCACTTTAAAGAGATTCGGGTTGTATGCGCTCGGAAAAACAGACGCAGGTAGAGAGTTCCACTCTTTTGCTGTGCGCATTATAAACGACATTTGCATACGCTTAGTGCGAATTGGTGGAACAGCAACCAGGTAGGGATGGTAACTTGCAGTGCGCCTGGATGTCCGAAGGTAGAAGGGGGCCGGTGGAATGAGGTCGTGGAGTTCTTGGGCACACTCACCGAAGTACAGTCTGTAGAAGACCGACAGGCAGGCAACCTTGCGGCGATGAGCCAAGCTGTGAAGCTTGGCATCCACCAGTTTTACGTCGCCAATGAGCCTCTTAGCTCTGCGTTCCACCGAGTCAAGCGCGGCAAGTTGGTATTTCGCTGAGCCATCCCAAAGGTGGCTGCAATACTCCATGCAGGATCGGACTTGTGCTTTGTATAGGGTTAAAAGCTGTCCAGGCGTGAAGTATCGTTTCACCCTATTTAGGATGCCCAGCTTCTTGGCCGCAGTTTGGGCTTTGTACTCGATGGTGGCGCCGAAGTTGAGACTAGATGTCAACTCCATGCCTAGAAGCTCGAGCCGATCAGTTACAGGAACAGATGTACCTCGAAAAGTAGGA
The DNA here is from genome assembly GCA_945859645.1 of Amphipoea oculea. Taxonomy (NCBI): domain Eukaryota; kingdom Metazoa; phylum Arthropoda; class Insecta; order Lepidoptera; family Noctuidae; genus Amphipoea; species Amphipoea oculea. The sequence goes on along the minus strand of OX243864.1, from coordinate 16,814,846 downwards.
GTCTGGTCAAAACGACTCCTTTTGGCGGTAAAAAGACACGCCTGTGTTTTGGTGGCGTTAAAAGAGACCAGATTGTCATCACCCCACTGGGAGACAAGGCTTAAGGTCAAATCTGTCCGCTCTACCATGGCCTCTCTCAAGGATCGAACTTCGGACCCGCTGGCCCCTGCATTGGACAAGTATCTCTCTGAAACTGTACTGTCATCCGCGTACCCAACAATACCAGGCTGAAGTAGGTACAAAAACTAAACTAAACTAGATACAAAAGTACAGCTACACCTGCCGAATACATCTAAATTGTTATAGTCCAGTCCATCGGCGGCGGAAGTATTATGTTGATGTATGTACCTACGTGTCGACGACGGATGTCGACATTGGACTGATGCAAAGGAAGCATACATAATTTATTGAATGGAGATTTGGAGACATTCAAATGCATGGCTTATTTTGAATGTTAAATTTGATATCATGGGCCATGGCTTATATTTTATTTATAGGACTTGGCAAAATATTTGGCACCTTCGTCGTCGAGGTAGACCGCGGCGAAGGTAGTGTGACAATCAAATCATGTTTGCGGGGCCAACATGGCCAGAGAACTCACAAAAAGAGGTATGGAAGGAAAAAAGGGGTGGCCTTTGCCCAGCAGTAGGACACAAAATAGGCTAGAAAAAAACTTGACAAATTTTTGAATCTGGTAGAACCTTGTGTAAATGTGTCAAAGTCAAAGAAAATGTGTATGTGAGTACCTATTATAGAGATTGGTTGGAGAGGCCTATGTCCAGCACTGATGTTCTATCGGCTGATCATAGTGATCAAGCAAAGATGCATCATCGTCACCAACACATATCTATTTATATAATTTTTTTTTAAATATAGTTGTTTTTATAAATAAAAAAATCGAAAGTAAGTACCTATGTCTGTATGTTATATTTTTACGCCTAAGCCAATGAACGGATTTTGATAAAATCTGGCAAGAAGATTGATGGCATCCTGGGGAAGCACATAGGCTACGTTTTGTCCCGGTAGCGCGTTCCCGTGGGACAATAAGCCGCGGGCAGAATAAGCAATATTTTTATTTAAACCATATATTACTCTACATGGGTACTTCAGTTTAACAGCAAAACATCCTGTTACTGCATATAAATAAAATTACTATCAAATGGCTATCAGCTAACCACCAGTGCTTAATATTAGGAATGCCAGGATAATTTTTCCTTTAGGTTATACCTAACAGAGCGCCAATGTCCGTGTCATTGTATGGAAATCATTATTGAATAATAAGAGGATGTTGATAAAACAATTTGCACATACATCTAAATATAGAACTAACAAAGACTAACTACTGTTAAATTAAGTAAAAAATTGGTAATCATAATCACTTTCTTAATTATTACATAAATAAATAAACAATTTTTATATTGAAAGAAACTATTTAAGTTTTTTAAGGAATTGTATTTTAAATGCACATTATTTTTTGATACAATGAAGACAAAATAAATTATTTACGAGTTGAGTAGTGTTTACAAATAATCAAATGCAAGATAATATCATCATAATAGGTACTTGGTAATGAAGTTTACTGAGTATAAAAACACACCATACTTTATAAATAACTAAGCTTTATAATGGAGACTGAGCTCAAAACACAAATTAAGATTGATAGTTGTGCTAACCACAACTAAACAGAACTGCGTCTATTTACCAATTCAAAATACTTACTAATGAATCGCTCTAGCTCTGGGACCGTATCTTGTAAGGAATGTAGTGCAGACTCATGGTACGCTCTCTGCAGTTTGACATACTGGAGCAGTGTGTGCGCAAGCTGGGCTTCTTTTGCAACAAGTGCAAACATGTCTGCAGCCAGGGCATCCCTTGCCGCCTCCACCCGTATCCCGACATCCTCCAATTCCTCTCGTGCAGCATTTAGTTTGGTTGGGTTCTCTTCTTTTTGGCGCTCTAAATGCTATAGAAAAATTTATAAGTTTAAAGTATTGTGTGCAACCTTATCTTGTGAATCCACATTGATATCAGAATGTTATATCTAATCAAAACAAATGACAGTAAATCTAAGTTTAAACCAATTAGGCATGCACAGAGTGAATTAAGGAAAATGAATTTACAAAATCATTAAATTCTAATTAGGCTGAGCATTAGCATTATTTGAATGTCACAACAACAGGCAGCCACCAAAACAACTCTTTAACACTTCCTAGTGTTGTGAGCTAGAAAGAATAGAAGGGAAGAAGAAAGTTTTTACTTTTCAATATTTTAAGCCTAATTTTACAGACTGTTAGAAATGTGACAAAGTTGAGCCCCAACTGCATTTTTGTACTTTATATTGCAAAATGCATAATCAGCCTATAATGTTCCCATTGCTGGGACACAGGCTTCCTCTTTCTGTGAGAGTCAGTGGGCTATAATTTTCCATGCAGGCTCAGCGCGGGGTGGTGGATGGCACATGTCTTCTAAATTTTTGGTTCTAGGACATGTCTGTTTCCTCACCATGTTTTCCTTGTGATGAAATCAATTACACAAAGTAAAGAGCTTGCTTGGGTTGAAACCCACAACTAACAACTCGTAAGTCACAGCCGTTAACACTGGTCCACCACTGCACTTGTGGTATATGGTTTGAAAATAATAATTTAAACATCAGTATGCATAAGTGTTATTTTAGTTATTTGTAACTGTTTATTTGTGTCTGTTTATTGAGTTAGCCATACAGAATCAATACTATTTTTAATGGCAAAATGCATATCAAATATGAGTTATCATAAATAATCAGATTGGTTTGACACTGAAAAGCACTCAAATATCATAACATGGTTTAAAGGTTTTGTTTATACGATGCACATATCTGTTAGGACCAGATAAGGCAAACATTTAGCAAGAATTGATCTTAAAATTCAATGTTTAGATAACTTTGATAAGTGAGATCACTATGAGATTATAACTCACATGATATCTGCTGGCGGCACTGTCCTTCTCGCTCATAAGCCTGTTGAGCAGTTTCTTAGCTTTCATTATAGCTGGAAGGTCTTGATCACTGATTGTTGTTAATGGAGCACATACTAACTGTTCCACCTTCAGTTCATGCTCCGCTATCTCATTTGCAAGAAATTTTTCAGTTTTACCTAAATAAAAAAGACATAATTAAAATGATTTTTAAACACAATACATGTATCAAACACAGATTTTTCCTGTAAGTAATGGTAGATAAGGTAAATTGAACGCTTACCACATTCAAATAAAATATATTTTAAAATGCTATCGTCATCATCAAAGTTGCTGGCTTCACACATAGACAATCCAAGGAGGTATTCAGGCAGTTTCTTTAGTCTTTTCTCTCTAGCTGCAGGGTCCTGGCCCTGTGTACTGCCTGCTCCTGTTGACAGCCGCTTGCTAACCAACTGTAGGGCATTTCTGAGGTGCTCTACTTTCCTGTCTGCTGTTTGTAATTCATCTGTTAATCCTTCCGGTTTTCCTGACCTGCGAATATCAATATTAATCACCAAATGTTGTTATAACTAAAACCTTTAAAAAACAACAAATAACAAGATGAAAATGTATATTATTACTTTTTTCTCATGATACTAGCTGCTACATAGGTTCTAATGTTACTGATACTGGTAAAAAGATTACAATAACAACGAACCAAATCCACAAAGTGAATCTTATCTGATAGCTAAGATAATGTAAAGTACTTGGTATACCTTGAAAACGTTTGGTCGGCGAGTTGCTTAACCCTATAGAACTGTTTCTTCATTGTCACTAATCAATTTCGATGAAATTATTTTTAAGTTACAAGGTCATTGGACCCAATAGCAAAATAATAAAACGATCAAGATTTCGCTAAAACGAGCGTAATGTCAGAAAGTCAATGAGATCATCCTCATCAAAGAATATTGCAGTCGAGATATCCGAAAATTAACTTCACGAAACTTCCATTAAGGCACTACATTTCCATTATTCACTTAAAACACTAAAATTAGCTTATTTATTTGTAATTTTACGTATAAAGATTCAGCACTTAAAAAACACTCGATGAATCAGAAAAATAAAATAAGCACAGATAATTTAATAAAATGTTACTTTATTTATATATTCTGTACTTGGTAACAAAACGTGATGATGTCACTAATATCGAACAAAACGTTTCATGGCGTCGGGTCGGTCGAATTTATTGGAGCTTTGTTGTTCAGACAGAGGCCGTTGCAGGGGCACTGGTGGCCCAGTGGGCCCGGTAGGCAGTTTAAAACAGTATTATACATACATACTATATAACATCGCGCCTGAACAACGAATTATGCTCGGAAATTAACACAACTTATGAAAATGTCATCCATTCGATGGGTTAAGCCCGACGGCCTGGCCCTCTCCCTCTTGAGTATTATGTTCTGTGCCCCCTCCCTAGACTAAATATGTTCCTTGGCTTGGCCACGACCTCACCGCACCGCTATCAGCGGCAGCTTCGCGCGGGGTCGCGGGGTGGCAAGCGGTAAAAACAAATATGTATACCAAAATGTACATTGTATGAACCATGCCACGACGCAACGCTCGCAGCGTCAACACTAGACAAAAGAAACCGCTCCGCTTGCCGCTACTAAGCCAAAAGTCGTGGCCGGGCGGTGACCCTGAACCTGAATTCCTCAGCACTGGCCTCATATTCATTAGCAAATACTGGATGAGTGGATGGTAATTCGGGAGCATAATTATAACGTTCTAAAGCCATCTTTGTTAGTTGTAGTGTAATGCTGCTAATTTCATGCATAATAATATTATGCTCAAATTAGAAATTGATTACCAATACATTTTGATTGACAGGATTGAAGTGATACCAGATTGATTGTCCAAGGTTGCCCTTTGATCCAATAAGATTTTTACTGTTTTGTGATGGGTAAAAACTAGCGCGATCTAATCTCAGCGACAATTAATGTCAATTTTTTTGCGTATCTCCATAGCTCGCCAGGCAGGTACAATATTTCCCATACCCAACACCTACTTCTAGAACCGCCCCTTTACAGTCCACTTCAAAGACTTTTTAAATCCAGGCTATAAGCCACCGCATCATATTTTTTTTTTCAAAAATATAAGGAAATTATAGGTATTTTTGACAGATTGAGACATCTCCCTCAGATCTGTCTCAAACTCTCAAAAATACCTCTAATTTCTCTACATTTTGACAAGTCTTTGTCGCCGAGATGAGACTGTGACTACATTTTGAACGTTTTAAATTACGAGAATTGGCCTTCAGACTCACGAAGTAATATTTACTCCGTGCTTCAGACTGCACTGAAGTCTATCATAATAGAGGTCAGTGTCAGTTTTTTTTTTTTTTTTTTTTATAGTAATGGCTCCATCGTTTTAACGATGATTCTGCCAATGTCAAGGTTAAGGGAAACAAAGTGTATTCGTTGAGGTTGACCAGTTATACTGTCTTTAGTATGATTTAGTTACAACTGAAACTGTTTGAGTAGCCTTTGAGTTGCCATGTTATAGTTTGATGTTATTTAATAATATAAATTTTTTAAGTGAATTAATTAATGGGGACTCAACGAGTGTTAAGAGGAATGGGATATTAATAGGTCTGGGAAAATTAGGAGGGAGAATATCATATAGCGGGACTAAAAGATTACGACAAGAGAAAAATATGTGTTCAAGATTACCCTCTTCTAGACCACACTCACAAAGGGAATGATTCCGAATGCGTAGTTTAGCCAAAAACACTGGAGAGCAAACATGACCTAGTCTGAGACGTATAATGATAGATGTGGTTAATTTATTCAAATTCTTATTTTTGACAAACCAGGGTTTAACTGGAATGTTGGGTTGAATATTGCCATAATATTTGCCCTTAATTACCCTAGAACTTTGCCACAGTTCATCCCAAGACTTCATGAGACGTGGTTTAGCCAGGCAACGGACGTCCCGAGCCGGAATGTTAGAGAAAGACGTACAACCTGTCTGAATAGATTGCTTAGCAAAGAAATCAGCTTCTTCATTGCCCAATATGCCTATATGTCCCGGAATCCATGCCAAGGCAATTTCCAGGCCAGACTGGTTTAACTTATAGAGAATTTCCTTAATTCTGAGGATAATTACAGAGTTATCTTTGCTGCGAAATGGAATTTTCAATAAGTCTTGGAGAGAGCTAAGAGAGTCTGTGAGTATCAAGGATTTATCAAAATGTTGTTGATTAGCATCAATGTACTTTACTGCCTCTAATATTGCTAGGGATTCTCCTGTGAAAATAGAACACTCAGGTGGACTCTTAAAACTTAAGACAACATTATACTCAGGTATAAACACAGATGAACCTAAATGAGATCCATCTATTTTTGACGCATCTGTGAATAATAAAATCCAATTTGGCCATTTTTTCTTTAAAATTTTATTAAAAAGAATGTTGGGATCGGAACTATGTTTATATATACCAAAATCTAGTATCACTCTGGGTTGATAGATCACTGAGTCATAAGGAACTAGAAAAATGGGATGATTATCCAATGGCATGACTGTAGATGAAAGAGTCTTATTATTATTGAAGCTGTTCACTAATAGAGGAGGGGATTTATTTCTCCAATAAGTTGAAGTTTCGATAGCACAAGAAAGGGGACGAAGAATACTAATAAGAGGGTGTGAGGGAAATTGAGATGCTACCGAAAAATACCTATCTGCTAGAAATTGTCTACGGAGATGAAGTGGAGGTTCGACACATTCCACTTGGAGTGCATTAATTGGGGATGATTTCATTGCACCAGTAATAATGCGTAAGCATTTAGATTGGAGCTTATCCAGTTTACACAGGGCTAATTTACTGCAAGGTTCTAGAATAAAACATCCATAGTCAAAATGGCTGCGAACGATGGCGTTATAAAGCAGTTTTTGAGAGGCCGGATGAGAACCCCAACGAACTCCAGATAAAGATCTCAGAACATTGATGGACTTCTCACTTTTATTAAATACATATTGTAAATGAAATAAACCCGTCATTTTGGAGTCAAGAACAACGCCTAAAAATTTAACTTTATCTTGGATTACAATCGATTCTCCAGCGACAGAGATGTTAACTGGAGGAATATTTCTTCTACGGGAAAATATTACGGCTTGACACTTAGGAATAGAAAGCTCCAGTCCATGTTCTGAGAGCCAATCATTCAAGTAACCAAGAGCAGAGTTCAATTTAACAGCACCATTGGACAAAGAAGAGCAACTTATGTATAAGGCAATATCATCTGCATACTGCAGGATATTGCAAAACGAATAAACGGTTAAGTCAAGGCTGGCGGTGTATAGGTTATATAAGATTGGACTTAAGACAGAACCTTGCGGAAGACCCCTCCAGACAAGACGGAAAGGCAGAAGACCACCTTGAGAACGTACACGAATAGAACGACACATAAAAAGGTTAAAGATAAAATTTACCAGTCTCACGGGAATACTCAGCTCAAGCATTTTCTGCCTGAGTAGCGGAAGCTGAACATTATCATAAGCTGACGAGATGTCAAGGAAGACCCCAATAACATGTTCATTGCGAGAGAATGCAAGCCTAATTTGGGAGGTAAGAATGCTTAGACTGTCGATCGTACCCATACTACGTCTAAATCCAAATTGAGTGTTGGAGAGTAAACCACGACTTTCAAGGATCCATTCCAGTCTGTTTTTTATAAGATGCTCTGCGATCTTTGCCAAAACCGACGACAAGGCAATAGGTCTGTATGATGTCGAGAGATTTGGATCTTTCCCAGGCTTTAAGATGGGAATTATAATTTGGGTCTTCCATGACTCTGGTATATTTGAAGTTAAGAAAATTGAATTAATAATATTTAAAAGATATAATTTTGAGGTTTGACTAGCTTTACAGATAAAGGAATACGTGATACCATCTATGCCTGGCGAGGAATCTTTAAGGTGATCTAAAGCACAAGTAAATTCTGCAAGCGAGAATTGATCGTTCATTCTGTCAGATGTAGGAGAGGGAATTAGAGCAGAAGGAAAGCAATCTAAATGAGGTACGGAAGGGGGGGCTAATCTATTAACAAAATCATCAAGCCAGATAGTGGAATCATTTGAGGAACTATTATGATCCTTGAATATTCTTCGGAAGTTATTAATTTTGCGCCATACAACAGTTAAAGGTGTACGAGGAGATAAAGATTCACAGAATTTTTGCCAACCTACAGCCTTCTTCTTGGCTAAAAGTCTCGCGGCTTTAGCCCCAGTTTTCTTAAAACTAATATAATTTTCCATAGTTAAATCCGCTGCATATGTATTTTCCGACTCGTTGCGTAGACGCACCATGTTGGTACATTCTGAATCCCACCAAGGGGGAGAAGGGATGCGACCACGAAACGAATTCTTGAGCGGTATAGATTGATCGGCAGCGGCAATTATACAGGAAACGAAATCTTCATAGGCCACCAAAAAATTTGAAGGATCTACATGGGAAAGACCAGATAACTTGGAGTCTAAGGCAACAGCATACTTGTCCCAGTCTGCATCTGATAGTCTATATCGCTGTAAAGGAGGAAGAGCAGGAGGGGGAGTAAATGATTGGAGAAAGTTGATTAAAATTGGAAAGTGATCGCTGCTGTGGGAATTAGGTAACACGGACCAGGAGAGAGAATTTACTAGGGAGGGAGAGGACAATGAAAGGTCGATTACACTATTATTTTGACCAGGAGGTACCCTGCGAGTCGGAGATCCATCATTTAATAGGCAAAGGTTAATGTCATCCATTAGATCAATTAGAAAGGGAGAGGATGTATCTATGTAATGAGACCCCCACATAGTGTGGTGACAGTTAAAGTCTCCTAGCACCATGAGAGGGCCCTGTATGGAAGAAAGAATATTATTGAGTTCTAATATAACTCTACTATTTGGATGGGGAATGTAGCATGAAACAAAGGAGATGTTAAAGGCTTTCACTGCTACTACATGGATTTCGTCGCTGTGAGCAGGAATATTAATTTGAGAGAAAGGGATAGATCTTGAGACTAGCAGGGCACATCCTGCCCATCCATCCGCCCTGTCGTCCCGAAGACAGGAAAATCCCGGAAACCTAAACACGGAACCCGGTACCAACCAAGTCTCCGAGACAGCAAGGAGGACGGGTTTATAGCGATTTGTCAAATAAATAAGCTCATGCTTTTTCCTACGGATGCTTCTACAATTCCATTGGAGGAGAGTTGAGGGGAGCATTTTTAGTTATAAGGGTTTGGATAAATTGTTGTAGTAGGGAAACGACGTTGTTCGGTAAACTGTCACTAAACTTACTGATAATGTTGATGAGGGAACAGGTAAGGAGTTCTATCAAGTTATCATTAGGAGTGAGCGAAGGAGTGGAGTCTTCAGTGGGAGACAGCAAGGCACAACCATTCGGTTGAGAGAAGGAAGGAGTATTGATAATATCTCTATGAGCTTGCACGTCATAGGACTTACCTAACGGGGTTCTTGGACGGGGAGTACGGTAGACAGTCTTTGTGTAGGATTGAGAGTGAGGATGAGCAGAGGTGTGTGGGGGAGATTGCAAAGAGTAAGTGGTTTGTTGGGAGAATTGCATTTGTTGTGACGGGGAGAATGGAGAGGAGGTGATGTCAGAATAAAGACGCTTAGGGTAGGGGAATCTCAGAGCGGCCTCAGAATAACTTATATTGTCCTGAGACATAACAATTTTAATGGATTTTTGGCGAGCATGTTCCGGGCATTTACCATCAGTCGCCTTGTGGATTCCTCGGCACAAGATGCAAGTCGAGAGATCGTCAGTAACCAAGCAACTATCACCGGAGTGTTCTTGACCACATTTATAGCATCGAGGCTTCGAACGGCATTGAGTACGAATGTGTCCAAAGCGGCAGCAATTTCTGCATTGAATTGTTGGCAATTGGTATGTACTTACAGGGAGTGAAGTTTCATAACAAAAAACTCTTTCGGGCATGGATTGGCCAGTAATGGTTAAAACTACTGTAGTGGAAGGGATCCAAGTAACAGAATCTTCTTTTTTAGATTTTACATTTAAACGACGGGCCCTGATTACTTCTCCGCAGTTGGGGGGAGTTCGGATTCCTTCTACCAATTCTTCTAAAGTCCAATCTGTTGGAATATCACGAACCACTCCCATCCGAGACACATGAAATTTAGGGATGTCTGCAGCAAATTTGTAATTAACCAAAAAATCATGATTTATAAAAGCATTGGCAGCAGCCGCTGAAGTGAACTCTAAACAGGCCCTGTTTCTTCCCAGTGCTTTTATACTACCATCTACTATATGCGGAATTTTGTTTTGGTGGATGAGTTGCGCAAACTTTAATATCCTTATTGAATGCCCGGCAGACAAATCCGGTTCTGACCGCGTAACGTGCACAATAAAAGGACCCTTGTCACTTGTATTATAAGGGATTTTAGAGTCAGATTCGAAACCAGGTTTACAGTATACTGACTGATAAGAATCCGATGGAGGGGTACTTTTTTTAAGATCCGATTTAAGCGGTTCAGTACGCTGTCGTTTTCGAGATTGTAAGGACTCATTCAAGGGATTAGCACCTCCCCCATCAGGAGGATCATCGTCTCCCACTTCCCTCATTTTAAATGAGGGAAATGGGAAGATAACCACTTACGATACTACACGCAGCAGGCAGCAAGGCACACACACAAAAACCAAGCAAATTTAGGCACTCAAAACAGTAAAATTCATAAAATCAAAAATATTTCACTCAACCACGTGTTTCAAATAACCCGCCAAAAACGACAGTCTCATACTCTGTACCAGTGTCAGTTGTCAGACTGTGAACGTTTTTAAAATTATGAGAATTGCTACTCTGCTGTCAAAACCAAAGTGTGGACGTGGGATTTTAAAATCGCCAGGGAACCGCCGCCGCCGCGCCGCGCTGGTGACTAAAGTCGCAGCGTGCAATATACTGAGACAACTACACATTAGTGGTAATGGTAACACTTGTACAGACGCCAGCACATCAACCTAGGTACCCGAAACTGTCAAATTTTCCCAATCAACTTTGAACCTTATGCTTTAGTAATGAAGTTGAAAATCTTTGTAGTAGGTTGATGTGCTGGCGTCTGTACTATGAAAATCACCCCTTTTGCTATGATACAAATGCACTGTCAAATTGTGATCACTTACTACTGATATTCGGTTGACAGTACTACAGAAAAATATATCTTCGCCTAAGTACCCTTCATAATACACATACATGGGAAGAAGGCGTGACTATAAAGTCACGTGTCAGTGTGTTTATGTTACATTATAATTATAAAATATGTAACATAAACACACGCCTTCCTATGGGCTACCACCTGCCAAGCACTATCCTTATACCCTCCTTTTGCCTCGTTAGCCTTCATACATCTGGCCATACACACACGCCGCCGCGCCGGTTGCGAGTACTACGCACTATTAGGAGTTTGATAAAAACATACAGTTATCTACAGTAAATAGTATATTTGATAAATAGTAGTTATAACAAAACACAGCTTTTCAGCCTCTGCTGACACGACAGAAGAATGTTTTTCTTTGACAGAGAAAAACCAGCAGTCACTCTAAAATTCAAACATACGTCATGATTCATACCAGCCAGTCAATAAACAATTGTACTTCTTTGCTCTAACACGCACAGCCCCCAGACTTTTGTGAAGAATGTCACCAATAAGGTGACTATATTATTGTCCTTTTATGGCGTCTCCTCTCGGGCGTTTCAGTATTGTTGTAGGGATATGGGATCTAGTGTTTCAAAGCCTCAGCCTCAGACTGGCTCCAGCTCCAGGTGATATTCACACAACAGGATGAAAAAATATGTTGGCTATAAAGGCTAAGTCCAAAAACCAATGAAATAAACTGACTATCGTTATCAAATGTCACTTGATTGAATTTTGACATTGACACTTGTTAGATAAAACAGGTTTCATGTCGTGTATTTATTTACATGTAAGAAAACAATTTCTTTGCTTTTATTGCTCGCGTGTGCTGGTGGAGGGAGTTCGGAGTTGCGTGTAATATTATTGAAAAACTACGTCAACAACTCAGTTCTCTTTTACATGTTGGTCCGTTGAGTCCCGTGTTGTCTCGTATACGTATCGCTTTTAGTTAGTAAATAATATATTTTTTAGTTTCGTTTAGTAGTTATAAACATCAGCAAAATGAATCGAAAATTTGTAAACGTTATAATCCTTGGATTTGGATTTATGTTTGTCTTCACTGCATTTCAAACTATGGGAAATATAGAGGTAAGTTTTACATTTTATATAGGTACCTAATTATTTGCAGTCAGACGTGCTTATGATCAATTTGTAATTATTTTATTGAATTTATCTCTTTTTCGTCACATCTGTTTTATTATATGACTAGCACTTACATGACATAAAACCTTAGAAAAAAAATGTGTAAAACAATATTTTTATTCTAAATAAATATACCTCAGACATTAACACCACCAATAATAAGCATCACCTTTATATATGTGTGTACATAAATGGTAAAATAAATAAATAACATTTATTATATTTTTTTCAAATAAATACATACTACATACTTTGCATACAAAGTACAGCTGTTTTAACACACATTTTAAATAAACATAACAACAATTATTACCATTAACATGAAAATAGTTATTAATATACATAGTTACTTTGTTGAAATAGCAAATAGTTTTATCATAATATATCTGCTGTGAAAATAGTTGAGCATTGACCATTATTTCCTGGGCTATGCAAAACTATGTTGTCCTAGAAAGGATCACATTCCGCAGGTGTCAGCATCAACACAAATGTCAATCAGTGGCCTTGAAATTACTATCAGTAGGCTCTGCATGACCTGTTTAAAGCAAATCAAATATGATATCACTTATCATGAATATTTAAGAAGAAAGAAAAACAAAAGCAAGTTGTTTTGTAATTTTTTTTCTCACATTGCTATTTGTCTTATCCAACAATTCAGTAATTGTTGACAATAGTTTGATTGTTTTTAAAATGAGCTCTAAAATTGATAACACAGAATAAATTGTACAATTATCATCATACTGTCACATAAAATGAGTCTATTATGTAGAAAATTGTACACATCCTACCATTAATTGTTCCGTGTTTGATAAGAATTAAATTTAATGTATTACATAGGAAACCCTGAAGTGCTCATAATTTATTATACTATTACTCTGTCAGAGGTTTTTCTTATATTTTTGCCCTTTTCTATTTATTTAATCACTTTTATCATGCATGTTCATTATGCTATAAACATCTGTGGGTAAATTAAACTTTCACCTAGATAATAGATTTATTATTTTACAACCAAGTTGTTGAAATTGCAGTTTTTATGCTATCATTAGCCATAAAAGCTAATTGATGGAAGAACCTGTTTTCAAACTTTAAGTTCAACAGGTATGTTGAGTACAAAGTCAGTGAGAATATTAAATTCTCTTATTGGTTTCATAATACTAATGATAATAGTTCTCCAGACTTAATTTCGGCTATGGCGTCCATGTATGCACAGGTGCACTCACTCTTCCATCACTCTCATAGTCTGATGGGACGGCAATCCGGCATGACTGGTGAGAGGTCAGGTGTAGGACCAACAGGTTAACATGCTTTCCAAGGCACAGGGGTATCACACCATTAACTTCCAAAACTCCCGGCTATTACTGAGAAATTTCTAATGGAAAATCGAACCCACAATGCTCAGCAGTCGTGCTTGCGACCACTAGACCAATGTGGCAGTTCAGTTCACAATATTTTGTAGATAGTGACTACTTATCCAGTTTTAAGATGGGTGATTATGGGTTTGATTTCTGAAACCTTTTAGCAGTCAAAATAAGGAGTCCTTTTTAAATGAGGGCTGATGATGGTGAGATGATGAGACTGATAGAGATAGACATACTGGCATTAATTGCCAATATGCATGATACATAATGCTTAAGCTTAACAGTCAATTGGTATCTAAATTCGCAATATTATAAAAAGTTCCATAACAGCAGGGTATGATTTAAACCTGTAATTTACCTAGGCCTAATTATTACGAGAGAAATACATAGATTACATGAAAGTATCATTTCATGTAGATATCTATTAAGAGATGCGCTCCAGTGAACGAAAGTAATTTTAAAAGTGTGAAGACACATTAAAACGAGTAGGTGTTGCGGCACATTGTCGCATTTGTATACAGGGTGAACTTCCAAGTGTACGTGGATTGCCAAAAGTATAGAAATAGCGAAAAATAGTCGAAAGAATTACCTGTGCGGATTTTAATCTGTACTAATAATAAAGCTGAAGTGTTTGTTTGTTTTTTCGTTTGTTTGTTTGAACGCACTAATCTCTAGAACAAAAGTAAGGATCTGGAGTTTCTGGAGGTTTGATAGTCCAATTCTTCAGGAAGGTAATTTTACATCAGTAAAATTACCTTCCTGAAGAATTGGACTAGCCTGATGGCTACGAACCTTAGGAGCTGAGCAAAAAGTAAAATAGTCAGAAAAAAAGAACGCTTTGCCAAAACGAAGTAATAGCGCGGGCGGGCGATGATGGGATGCGACGCGCTGATTCGGGGACGGAAATTTTATGCAGAAAAAGTCGCACGTAGAAGCTAGTAAAAACTAAAACGTTGTGATCGAAATGATATCCAAATATCCTCTTCGCTATTTCTTGTAGTTTGGCCATCTACGCACTGCGCACACTGAAAAACTCGCCATGATGTGCAATATCATTAACAGGGATTTTTCCGGGTAAAAGCGATTTATTAGCGCGGCAGAAATATTTGAAACGTTTACGGGACCAATATCATAGCGCAATATTATCTATGTAGGTAGGTATGTAGGAATTTTCTATGTAAGAAATTAAATCCTACAAGCAGTTGTGTTAATCATCAAGCTATGAATAAGAGTGTGGACGAACTACACGATAAAAAAAAAATAACGATGTATGCAATCTGACGACCAACGGAGTGTCAAAACAATACCACGATGAATACCAATGTCAATGTGCTTGGTGAATTTGACGTAGGAGGCGAAGGCGTGGCGGTCGGATCGATCACCGCTTTGTGTTGCTTTTGTAGCTCAATAATGTCATGACTACAAAGGTTTTATATCGCCGCGGCACTAAACGTTTGTTTGGAAACCGTTATGCGGGCTCTGCCATAGGTATCTCCTCTACCTACTCCTACGAAAAAAGTTCTGAGTTGGCACAGTTTGATCCTTTGATTAACATAGATGAAAAAAGTGCGAATCAAAAGAATTGCATTCAGGAATAATCATAATCATCTTTATTTATCTCAACATCATAATTACAGGCACTAATCTTAATAGAGAAAGGTGTCTGAGATAGGAGGGTCCTGAGTTACAGATCACTCAGCTCTCTTATCATAGATTAGACATGTTAATTCTTATCAAAAAGGATTGACTAGACCTAGTAGCGTCTTATCAATACACATGCACTTGACCCCATTTATCCAGAAAAGCGTCCGTGAAGATAGCCATAATAGCACAATCTCAATCTGCAATGAACGACGCAAGTCGAAAATCAATAAAATCCCTACATTGTAAACGACAATATAATATGCAAACGGATGCCTCTTTGACACTACCATACATAGCTGTTATTTCATAACACATTGAGTAACAGATAAAAGCACATTATTTAATTTTATTTATGGCTCGTAGGGGCATAACATTGATGATATTTGACGTTAATAAGGAACGCCGTGACATTAACCACTTTATAAGCATGTTCGTAAGATACCTTTTAAGTTTGGCTTACGCAACATTGTAAATTGAGATCATCGTTCGAGATTCGCAATGGTATTGTGTAAGTACCTACCTACCTCTAGTGCAGACCTCCCCAATCTCCAAATGTCATAGAGGTGTTTACTAATTAGCACGTGCTTAGTGTGAGAGCAGTGGTTGTCAAGTGGTAACAGCCGCGACTTACGAGTTGTAGGTCGTAGGTTCGAATCCAGGCAGGCGCTTTAGTAAATTATTTCATCACCACTTCTCTCAAAACGGTGAAGGAAAACATCGTGAGGAAACCGGCATGTCCTAGAACCAAAAATTCTACGACATGTGACATCTGTCAACCCGCACTGGGCCCGCGTGGTGGATTACGGCCCACTCCCTTTCACCGAGAGGAGGCCTGTGTCCCAGCAGTGGGAACATTATAGGCTGATTATGTAGCGTGAATGTACGGCAATACAGGAAATACGATCTACGTTACAATGTATTTTGTTTTACATCCTGCGACTATACACATACATACATAACATCACGCCTTGTTTCCCCGAAGGGTTGGGCAGAATTGTACCTATAGTACACCCACATTTCGCCAGTTATGTTTAAGTCCCACGTAATAGGGGGCGAGCCTATTGCCATCAAACGGGCATAAATCCAGACTCCAGGCTGCTACTGAAAAATTCCAGATGGAAAACCCAATAACTCTTTGCCCGACTCAGGAATCGAACCCAGGACCTCAGCAGTAGCGCTTGCGACCAGTAAACCAACGAGGCAGTCCTGCGAATATGTTTTCATTAATAAAACACATAACATCCTGGTAGAAATTACATTGCAGAACAGCTACCTATGTCAAACGGAAATTATAATTACGAGTAAGTGCCTAATCGTAAAATAGTGAAAAAACATCCTGTTGAATGTTACTGTCCAAGCGACCACCCAATACCCTCTGCTTCTCTAATACTTATTATTGAAGGATACCTTAACACTTGCCATCACCTAACCTAGTTCCGCTGTAAAATGGTAGAGGGTCTACCGTCGAGAGATATAAATTGATGTTCCGAATCTTGTCATTATCAATAGACTTAGTATTTTGTGGCATTGAGAGTGCAAGTAAACCCTAGGGTTTTCAAGAGATCACCGATATCTGATATCGATCAGAAAAACAACTTTGTTGTTTCAATAGTGCCGCGCAAGCGATTAGAAAAGATTTAAGTATAAAATTGGCAATATAATTCATGGTATGTCGTGATGGCCCAGAGGATATGGCTTCGCCTCGCTTGAGGTTTTGGGTTCAAATCCGCGCAAGTACCAATGTGACGTTTTCATTCATATGTACTTTCCGAGTTTATCTTGGACATTACAACAAGTCAAGTCAAGTCAAAGCATTTATTTCAAATAGGCACATAAAAGGCACTTTTGAACGTCAAAAATTATCTTAAAATAGAATTGATTCTAGTCGCCCATTCCAAAGGGTAGTTTTCGTATGGAGAAGAATGGGCAAGAAACTCCACCGTTACTCTTTTATCATGTTTGGCGATACCGTTTTGATGATTGGTGCGCTTATGTTATTGATAATTTGTCGTGTATAGCTAGCCGTGAAAACCTATAATTGGCTTCATGTTTCTTAGTCCAGTGTATTTATTGTATTTATGTAAAGCTGTTGGTTTTCCATGTGATAAATAAATAAATTACTGACATCGGTGACGGAAAACATCTTGAGGAAACTTGCAATGAACTTATAGTTAACTAGCTTCCGCCCGCGGCTCCGCCCGCGTGGTATGTTGATAAAGCTTATGTCCTTCCCCAGGGTTCAAAGTATCCCCATACAAAATTCCATTAAAATCGGTTCAGCCGTTTAGCCGTGAAAGCGCTCACATCCGCATTTATAATACATATTTAAGTTTGAAATTGCCAAACCGTCTTGAGTAAGCGTGGTGATCAATATGAGAAGACTGCCCTGCAATGGGACAATAATAGACTGGTACATATTATTATCAAAGGTAGATAAATGATTGTCATTTACACAACCTGCACTCACAGCTATCGTCATCCTCCTGGCCATTATTCCAATAAGTATTAAGTCTGCGGCGCAGCATACGATCTTCTTGTTCTAAACATCTATCAACTCAGTAGGTAGGTATTCATTCATCATTCACACCTATACTCAAAACTCTATTCACGCCCTAATTTCGATCACCTCATTCATTCAAATGAAGCCAATACTCAGCATAATATCGTAGAAAGTATGCAGTCTGCAAATAATTACGTAAATACTGGTTACGGATATTGCACCGTTGCACAGAGCCAATTATTTTCATAGCAACGCTTCAGTGGAACTAACCAGTGAGCTGATTAATTCGACTCAACAGCACTTACAATCAGTATGCTGAAGAGCTTGTAAAGTGGGATATTGACCTGCGTTACTCATTGTTATGTCACTTATATTTTTATCAATCAATCATGAAACTAGGTTGATGGACGATCGCCGCTTGCGCATTGCGCAGTTCAGACGGGAGAAAGGCAGATTTGAATGCATTTGAATAGCTTATATTACATTGCTGTGCTCTATATCTATACTTTCCCTTCTTATCGCCATCAATTTGCATTTGATGGCATCTATTTATTACGTATGAAAGCTCACTTTCAATGAAACGGGTTAAGCTAATCTCTCAGAACTATTATATGGCTACGATGAAATAAGACATAAAGACATCGATATATTATTTTAGATGGGTGTTGAAGAAACACCGTAAAAGTATTTGGGGCTATCCCAAATTCCCAACTATTTTGAGGATGACGCAGATGAGGCTAACTCGACTGGCTCCTCTTTTCGCTGAGTGCTTGGGCACCTAGATCGGTTGTGAAACTGTCATGCCCAAAACGTGGAGTCATACATTTTGGCATGGTTTTCCGGTGGAAAATTAAACCAAAAAGAGTAATGCCCCGGGCGGGGTGATCTCATTAGTTCAGGCAGAGTGCAAAGGCGCTTGTTAAAACGACGGCAATAGTTTTTATTTATTATTGTTCCATTAGCTGATTGAGTACCATAATCTCCTTAGGCTTTTAAGGTTTTCCTTCACCATGGCGACCCTGTATCTGTATACGAAGTACCTAGATGACTCTGACTGCATAGTGTTAATTAATATACATTAATAAGTCTCTTTTGACTTACGAGCGGTTAATACAAGTGGATATTTATCATTGTTTTGTTTGTCTACACTCGATAAATTCAAGGATTTGTTAGTACTCGATTTAGGTCAGATAGATTTACTGGTAAGATATTTATTTTCAAGGGTCTTTTCAATGATGTGTCGATTTCAGATAATTGGGAGGTCGAAAGTGACGCGCAGTGAGATTGTGATAGTCAGATAAGCTGGGTCGTTCCGGAAAATGTCAGATTTTCAGTTTTCATCACAGTACTTTTACCTTTTGTTGTTTACAATCGTTTTTGATTTAAAGAATTTTGCTCGTAGCAAAGTGCTGCAAAACAACCACCTACAAGAAAATTGAAATCGTGGCGAGTGAAATGAGATAGCGCATACCTATTGTGGTAATCTACGCAGAAATAAGAAATTCTCTTAATTTAACTTAGTGATTGCGTGTGTTGTATTTAACGCGCAATTCTTTGTGTACTTGCTGTACATGGGTGGCGTTCAACGACCTCCTCCTTACATAAAGATAACAAGTTTTAGCGACGATGCTGTACCTAGTATCAAAAATCTGTTTCCCCAATAGGGAGACCTTTATATTCTGCCTGGGGCTTTTACCCGTTATACCGTTTAAAAGTTCACGACGAGGTGGTGAGATTATTTATAGTGATATTGAATACTTACTTTTCGGACCTTACATATTTTTACTTTGTTGCTCAGGTTTCCATTAAACTAAGTGCATACTTTCGTTATGGTAATAAAAGTAATTTGCGTTAAAATTTTAATCATCATGTTGGACCTACTATAACTTAGTAGCGTTCTATATTGAACTTGCCATTTTGCAATCTAACATAACATCGCACCTGCAGTACTCGAAGGGTAAGGCCAATTACTATCTTTGGGTTAGGCAGAGGTATATCTTGCAAACCCACATTTCGCTAGTTATGTTTGTCCCATGTTATAGGAAGAGAGCCTATTGCCACCAACCAGGCACAAATCCAGACTCCGGACTGTTACTGAGAATTTCCTCATAGAAAAACCGCCCGACCTGGGTATCGAACCCAGGACCCCATGCTCAGCAGTAGCGCTTGCGAACACTAGATCAACGATGATAATTTTGCAATCTACATGTACAGACGCCAGCACATCAAGCTACTACAATCTGTCAAATTTCTTTAATAGATTTTCAACTTTATCGTTAAATTATAAGGTTCAAAATTGATTGGGAAAATTTGACAGTTTCGGGTAGCTTGATGTGCTGGCGTCTGTACATAAATATCACAAAAATGTTCAATGGACTTTTTCACTCTTTAAAAACTACAAGGATATGCTCGCGTCTTCACAAGCAGTGAAATGTTTATTATTGTTTTCGAAACTGTTAACAAAATCGCAGTCACTCCTTATAAAGACACGTTTTGGTAACATTTTATCGACATCCTTGTATATCCAAATGCAGATGAATATTGGAGTTGGTTTATTGATACTAAAATTGAAAATTTCGAAATCGATAGTATTGTCGCCTCGATGCGTTAAGACACTTACGACATTTTAGTGCTTTATCGCATTGATATGCGCTTATAAATAAATTAATGGACTGGTGTTAAAGATATTTTTAAAGCGAGATCGATAATTCGATACTGTTTTAGCGAACATCCCACGCTTTCTGGTTTCGAAAGCAGATCCTACTTAGGAGGCTGTAAATTTTTGGGAGTAGCAAGGTTGTAAACATAAACTTCCAAAATTGAGTACATTGCATTGCAAGATTGAAATAAGAGAAAGCGCTGGGTGACTTCAAGTCAATGATATTATAAAATTTTAAATGGTTATCTTTCTCATGAAAATAAAAATGAAGTAAAGAATTTATTTTAACAACAATATGATGTCTTTTATCAGCATGTTGAATAAGCGCCTGACATCTCACAATGTCAAGTACTGCGGTTATTCTTGATCTTTTGACTATGCGAAACTGTTTCAAGGTCCAATCTAAGATAAATCTTCGTAATGAGCATTTCGTATAGATACTAATTAATTTGAGAACTGTCAATAATAAATTAATTTTGATAATAAGATGTACTGAATTTAAATAATAATGGACTTGGAATAGCGATCTGATGTAAGATGCTGGTCATAAAATTGGTATAGAGCGCCATCATCATCATTCCTCACCTTGTGGGAGGCCTTCCAACGCTACGTTTTCCGGTACGCGGTCGCCACTCCAGAACCTTTTGGCCCCATCGTTTTTACTAACATTGGGTTAAGACTAACAACATATGGATCTCGTAATTTGATCTGAAATAAATATTTATTATTATTTATTATAGCCCTCTCCATTGCCCTTTGGGTGACTTTTAGCCTTCTAATAAGGCCCATTGTGAGCGACCATGTTTCAGTGCCATAGGTCATCACTGGCAACACCATAGATGGGCAACACGTACTGGTCAAAGACTTTCGTCTGGAGACACTGAGGTATGTGGGACGAAAATATATTGCGTAGCCTCCCGTACGCTGCCCAACCGAGTCGGATTCGACGATTGACCTCTTTCTCGAAGTTGGACCTACCCAACTGGACAGTTGGTCCTAGGCAAACATATTCGTCCACGACTTCGAGTGTAGCGTCTCCGATCTTTATGAGAGTGGGTGTTACATGCGCATTTGACATGACCTGCGTTTTGTCCATATTCACTTTAAGACCCACTCTTTCGGAGGCTCTACTGAGGTCATCGAGCATTGTACTTAGGTCCTCCACAGTGTCAGCCATGACTACGATATCGTCGGCAAACCGAAGGTGAGTTATGTACTCGCCATTAGTGTTAATGCCAGCCCCTTTCCAGTCCAGAACCTTGAAGACATCCTCCAGTGCAGCGGTGAACAGTTTCGGAGAGATAACGTCTCCCTGTCTCACACCTCGCTGCAGAAGGGTTTCGAGGTCGGATCCTGGAGTCGGACTGACATAGTGGCGTTTTCGTACAGACACTTCAGCACCTTGATCTACCGATAGTCGATCTGGCACCGTTGAAGAGACTGCAGTACAGCCCATGTCTCGATCGAATCAAAGGCTTTCTCGTAGTCCACAAACGATAAGAAGAGAGGCAGGTCATACTCCTTGGTCTTATGTATAACCTGTCGCAGCGTTTATGTCATTGTGGTCTACGCTACGGTGCTAAAGCCTTTACGGAATCCGGCTTGTTCGGGAGGCTGGAAGTCGTCAAACCTACGCGCGAGACGGTTCGTGATGACTCTTGAAAACAGCTTGTAGACATGGCTCAGAAGTGAGATGGGTCTATAAATTCTTAAGAAGGGCATTGTCGCCCGTCTTAAAACCACACCTCTGTTCCATGCCTGTGGTATTTTACCTTCGAGTATAAGCATAGAGCGTAGCCTAGAGAAATTTTGTAAAAGTGTATTTGGTTGTTTAAATAATTTTCTTTTTAGAAATAATTTCTTTATTCAGTGAGCAACTAGAGTTTTAGGCAATTGATCGGTGTCTTAGAATAACTTTTTCCTGTTTCTTGTTGATTTTCGTGTATCTATCCACAGGAATTTAATATTTTATCTAGTTGGTTTTCTCAAATTCAGGATTACTCAACTGGTAAAATTTGGGATTACCATAGACTGCTTCAAGAACGCCGATGTTGAAGCAGTTTTGTACTAATGTCAGGATACCTCTAGACATCCTCTTGAAATGCCTACCTTTGTCTAAATCACATTTTTTGTTCACAGAAAACTGTGTTGGACAGCATATCACACGATGATCCGGAATTCACAGGCGATGGCTACACGTCGCTGGCCATCATCTACGCCACGCTTGCCATTTGCAACTGGATGGCCCCATCTATCATCACCATCACTGGCCCAAGGGGAGCCATGTTTATTGGAGGACTTACTTACTTGTGAGTACAGAGTATTTTCTTCGATCGGATGCCATCGAACTACGCAATACTGTCAGCAAGATAGTAGCAGGGCTGACTGCGTATAATGGAATGTGTATATAATAGTTCTAGTGAATAAAACGGGGCATCTAAAAGTTAGTGTAGGTACCTATCCAATACTAACCACATTCTATCGTATCTTTAACTGTTTGGCTGTTAACTGCAGGAAGTGCACCTAATTTATTACTTAGTTAATAACTACTAAACTAATAATTGCCCGCTGTAAAACGTTTACAAATAAAAGAGCAGTACAAAAACAACTTTGTAAAATAGAGATTTTTGTGCATATAAATAATGTCGAATCATCATATGGGTTTCAACGAGAAAGTTAAACTACAGCAGAAAACTTTCTCTGATTTAATACCTGAGTTTCCAGCCTCCTGGAAAAGTTTGTAACAAGTACTATTGAGTAGATCAAAAGGTAAGGTATATAGCTCCTCGTAGAACCTACGCTGCTTAGATATCTGAAGTATTATGTAACGGACGTTGTGTTGTGCGCGTGTAACATTATACAACCTTTTTGTACTAAGTGCGAAATGCTAATGGTCTTATGTCCATCATCTATCAATTTGTAGACAGTAGACCAACTATTGAGGTTTGTGAATCATCCAACATTATGATTATGATGTAGAAACAACTTGTTGTTGAACAGATAGAAAAACAGACAAATTCCATTTTCTCAAATGAAACTCGTTCGTAGGAGTGTCATTTGCGAAAATGGAATTGTTTGTTTGTCTATCTGTTCAACAACAAGTTGTTTTCGAATTGGACGCGTAGGCATGACAATTTTGGAAATTAAAAATATTTTTTGAGTTTGAATCTTGGACTGGTTTCCATGATACTTATATTATTTAGCTTTCCAATTTTGATATTTTAGACATTGATTTTGCTTTCCAAATTACCATTTTCGTATAAGACCATCATGATTTTCAGCAGTATAAAAGTATACCTAGTTTACTACTGCCAAGAGTTAATTCGCGATAATTTTACAGTTTTGTTGATAATTTTGCATCTGCTAAAGCGGTTTTTACAGGGAGATTAGATTATTTTCCCATTTATTAGTATTTTGAGTTTTTCTATCTGGAATTTCTCAGTAGCAGCCCGGAGCCTGGAATTGTGCCCGGTTGATGGCTGTAGGCTCGCCCCCTATTACATGGGACTTAAACATAACTAGAGCAGTGGTGGCCCAGTGGTATCAGCCGCGACTTACAAGTTGTAGGTCGTAGGTTCGAACCCCGACAGGCGCTTTACTTTGTGTAAATTATTTCCTTACCACTGCTCTCAAAACGGTGAAGGAAAACATCGTGAGGAAACCGGCATGTCCTAGAACCAAAAATTCGAAGACATGTGACATCCACCAACCCGCACTGGGCCCGCGTGGTGGATTACGGCCCACTCCCTCTCACAGAGAGGAGGCCTGTGTCCCAGCAGTGGGAACGTTATAGGCTGATTATGTAAACATAACTAGCGAAATGTGGGTGTACTATAATAGGTATACTCTGCCCAATTATTCGGCGAAACAAGGCGTGATGTTATGTTATTAGCAATTTCAGTAAATAATATAATCTAATAAAAATTGAATATTATTTAAGTACTTATACACCAACTCGCACTAGGCCCGCGTAGTGGATTATGGCCCACTCCCTTTCATAGATAGAAGACGCCTGTGTCCCAGTAGTAGGAACATTATAGGCTGATTATGCATATCTTATACCTGAAATATTTTCACATTTAAAAGTTAAAATTCGCATAAAATCCAAGTGAACTTTCACCGTTAGTTTGTTGGTTGGCATCGAGTAACATCCATTATTATCACACTTGTGTGAACATATTGCGCGCGCGCAGCTAACACTTCATTTGCATTAAAATTTTACTGAGGAATTGCGTGATTTTTTGTAGTTAGTGATTTAAGATGTATGGGTAATATAAGTTAATAAATCTAATGGATATCATGTTAACAAAACTTTGGATTTTTAACGAATCTAGATTCTGGATGCATTATCTCTTGCAGAAAATTCTTGGTAAATACCAAAGACATTAAAATTATACCAAACTTGGGAATTAGGTCTTCGTTGTTTTAGATAGAAATCAAACTCCATTTGAGATCAATTAACTTAGCTTGACGCAGTCTGCTGCTGGACAAAGGATTCTGATTCTCTGCCTTCGGCATCCAGTCTGGGACTGTCCCGAACTCCCAGCCGCCTTTCCATCTGGGGGCTACGTTTGCCGATTCATGGTCTTCTCGCGGGGACTTGTCTGCTCCAAAGGCTCGGTCCTTTAACGGACAAGCTTTGTCGGTTCCTGTAGTTGTTTATATGGACAGAAGAACTGAGAATAGCAACGTATCTACATCTTTATGCGGCTTCGAATACATCAAAAGCAGCTTTATCCCAAGAGAAAATGGCATTTCAAATAAATAAAAGATGTTTGCTTTTCAATGGTAAAAGTAGCGTCTATTGCGTCGTAGTCTCGCACCGTGGAACTAACATAACTGCTCGTAGAGTGTGCCAGTACAATCCGTTACGTCCAAGCAGTGTTGTGCATATTAAGTAATAACTTTTTGTTTTGCTTTGGTGCTCGCGATCTAATTACCAAACCATTTTTGACACTGGCACTGGAACCTTTGATCGTTTGTTGGTGAATGTACTTCCAAGTTGTTTATATCATAGCCTATTACAATTTCAAGGCTTTTACTGATGAAGTGGGTTGTTTGAGCGTCAAATAACCACTATTACTTACTTCTTCTCTATTTCTTTCTTTTACTTTATGCTTGTAAACATAGAGCTATTTCAGCATAATAGTTCATCCGGTTTTAACTAGCTCTTTAAACTTCTTATCTTCTATCATGCAGTAGGTAATGCATAACACTACCAAATCCCTGGATACAGAATATTCTGTATTGGCGTCAAGCTTTATATTTCGTAAAATAACGTGAAAGCTCGCAACTTGGGTCCCTAAAGTGTCGAACATTCTTGCACGTTTAAAATTTATTATGAGATTCAAATAGTAAAGGAGACATTCATGAGGGAATCACGCTTCAATAATACATTCCAAAGGTGTATGTACTGTAATGTCTTGAGGACGAGGCAGTATAATAATAATATCTATCACGGGGACAAAAAACTATCGAGTAAAAAAGAATACTTTGTTTATTTGTGTACACATGTTAAACATTTCTCTATCGCATTGTATGGAGTTCGATAAACTATGAGTCCTACAAGTACATCAACAATTACGCATTGTGTGGTACTGCAGTGGGCGTATAAACAATGATTTCACGTGGTAGCGAGTGTGTACGGTACCTACTTTCGTTTCTGAAGATGGTACGGCCTTGTTTGAACGATGACCCCGTGCAAAAGAAATTATCTTTAAGTATACCGATTGACAAGGTGTTACCCTATTGTCATTCCGATTCGTGCGTTGACTACTATCGAGACTACGTTTTATCTTGGAGATCAAGGCAATCCAATACTTCAAGACGTCAAACTTCAAAGCGACGTTAAAGAAGAAGAAGAAGAAGCTTTCTCTTGGAGCAATTCAAAGAATGCATTGTTGTAATTGGATTAGAACGTCCACTTGGTAAGTTAACTCCGGAATCAAGACGGCTGCCTGAAACTTTTGATCAGGTACATTAGTGCCCATAGGTATAGGTATCAATAAGGTGTTTTCTATCAAGTGAACAGGTGGTTTCCAATCATTTACCGCACTAGCACATACATTCCTTAGTTGTATATCGAAATATTTTCGCTCACAAACCTTCACTAGACTAGATCACGCCCCCTCAAGGTTGCCCGCTGGCTTTGTTGCATAGTTCCTTTCATTTATTTTAACAATATATTATTTATAGTGTAATGCACCGCTAGAGGATAATAATATATTTTTTTAAACTATTGTTAGTCACGTCACGACTATGCGTTCTTCCTGTGTTTTTTTTTTCAAAGCGTGGTACGTTTTGTTTCTACAATTTCTATTTTTTAAGGCTTGCCGGCCTTGTTAAACATAATGATTTAAAATGTTAGTTAATTTAACATTTTTCGCTAAAAACCTGAACGTTTTAACAAGCACTTAAACTGGAAACTAGATCAAAATGTTTTGTTGCGGAGCTGTCAACGAAAGTAGGCGTGTAATTATATTATTTAACAACATGTTAGAAAATACTGTAGTGGCTATCTAATTGCGTCACCATACCGTACCAGAAAGTGACCTTGTCTTGATTTGAAGGCACATTGAACTAAATTCAAACTAGTTCTGTCTAAAATGAAATTAGCTGTTAGCTTAGTTTTGCAAACTTAGGAAATCCTAGATGTCATTTTCCTGTTGTCCAATTTTCACTACCACCTTTATTAAGGAGTCCTCATTAGGACTTTGCAGGTGTTGATCGGAATAGGCCTGAAGTGAGCCAAGACTCCAGAGCCAGAATGCACCGATGTTTGCTAACCAAAGATGTTTTTTATTTTCCTCGAGAAAAGTACTTAATTCTGAACCGTTGCTTTGGAATACATAAATACAAGGCCCACTGAACTTATTTTAAACTAGTTCTGTCTATAGTGAAACTAGCTGGTAGCTTAGTTTTGCAAACTTACGAAATCCTAGATGCCATTTTCCTGTTAGTCTTAAGTAGAACTTAAGTGTTGATGTGAAGGCTCGAAGTGGGCCCAGAGCCAGAACTATATTTGCCATATTTGCTTGCCAGAGATAGTTTTTATTTCCCGTGAGAAAAGTACTTATTTCTGTACCGTTACTATGGTTAGTATTGAAGCTACTAGAAATAGGGTTATTAGTTAATTACCCGCATAACATGTTTCTCTACATATTTGTGTTAATTTACTACGGTGGAAACTTTGTGGAAAATGCGGCATTGTCGGCCATAGTGATCAAGTTTTATGGGCTGTAGTGCCTATAGTACTTTACGTATACCTATGTAAGAGACGTGTAACAATAGTCTCCTATGTAAAATGTGTTGTTATACCGTTATTTACGCACGTCAATACCTATCAGTCAATGAGCAAATGTTTTGTGTTTGTGTGTAGTTCACATGAACGTTTTATCAACTACATAGATAAACTAGAGTAATTTTATCCTTCATAGAGTCGGAACGAGTCATTTTAGTAACAAAATTACTAGCGGCCTACAGTTTAGCTACACTGCTATATTTCTCAACATAAAAAAAATGCGTCTAACTTGTAAGAGTTGTAACGCGGTGTAAATTGTCATAAGCACCATTTATGTCGTAATGTCCTTTCTATTTTCCTTACCGTTTTGCGACACGCGCATGATTAGAAGATAATGATCTTTATTTTTCTTCCGGTCTTAGATTATATTGCGAGGAACAAAAACAATTCAATAGTATAGAAAATGGCTTTGCTTTAAAACAACTGTAGCTTGTTTTTTTTTCCTATATTATGAATTCGTTCTTTAATAAAATCTCTTTTGCAAGGTGACGCCTTTGTTATTCTAGGTAGGTAAGTAGGTATGCGAATCGTGTATGACTGTAACCTTGACCACCCATCCCACCGATATTAGGTATGCGAAAGTTTGGAGGTGTGTCTCAATCAGACCGTAACGGCTGAACGGATTGAATGAAATTTTGTACCGAGGTGGTATGTATATCCTAGACTACCAGCGTTAATAGGTATCATTAACACTTTTCTAAGTTATTTGATTTTAATTCGGGGAAATAAGGAGTTTTCACGAAAACAAAACTGCAAATAGACACAATTATTGCACAGCTACAGCAAAAGTCCATTATTTTGTCTGTATTACACGTAAACAATTTCTCGATCTTTATTTTGACTGTTTTATCTGGACTGTAATGTCTTCTTCATCCACCAGCTACCAGGTACAGGTTGTTATAGCTTACTGTTGAGACGCTGCCATAATTTGCATTTGGTGCACGCCTCTGAACAGCCAATGGCATTCCCAGGTGGTCCTCTTTTTTTCCCATTTCAATCATTATCAATTTCTTTACGCTGGGTTTCGAAATTCTCGTCAATAGTCGAGCGTTCTGCACTAATGTTACCTACCAAGGCACGTTGTCACCGATTCCCTGCATTATTTTTGACCGTGATTACCAGTCTTCACAGCTAAATGGTTTTCCTTAATATTTGTTAGTTTTATCAAAGGTAAACACCAGCCATTACTATTCAAACATTAACAATTTATATTAGCTCGCCTAGGTCCGAGGCGAGCTTGTTAGCGGTCATCCGAACTAAGTAATTCAGCGGGTTGCATAACCGATACTCGTTTTATGTTATAGTGGACAGTTGGACAAAATGAACCTACAGTGTTGTAACTCGTAAACACTGCTATTGCGCAACAAACAACATTGCATTTACTTGACAGTGTGTTAGTGGCCCACTGGACATCCGATTTAAAGTTCACAGTCGTAGTTGGATGGCATCGTGCCAGAGATCAACTTCCCTACCAAAATTAAAAGCCTTCGTCTCGTTTCTCTTTTTTGTTCCATTATTTCGTAATACTCGTGAAATTGGATTAGCAAAGCTTACGTCTACGGTGAACAATGAAATGGAGCTATTCTTAGAATTTGTTTTCAATTTGAAATGTTTTGAACTTAGATTTTAGTTATTACGTCATTTGAAAAGGAGCTCTATACTATAGTAGGTACACTTCTCACGATCAAATCTTGGGGCTATTGTATTTGAGGATTCTGTATTGAAGCTCACACACACAGCATACAGCAGAACTTTGCTGTTCTTCTGCATGTATTATACAAATACTTATTATAGTCTTCCAGTCTTTCCATTCCACAAACCTTGTACCACATGAAAGTCTGGAAACTTAAGGCTAGCTGGCAGATTTT
Organism: Amphipoea oculea; assembly: GCA_945859645.1. Taxonomy (NCBI): domain Eukaryota; kingdom Metazoa; phylum Arthropoda; class Insecta; order Lepidoptera; family Noctuidae; genus Amphipoea; species Amphipoea oculea. Next base: position 16,785,229 of record OX243864.1, on the reverse strand, counting down.
TGTTAGCTGTTTTGTATCAATAGGTATATAGATCGATTTTTTTTATTTATCAATGCAGTCTGGCCATTTACCACCTTGCTGACTGACTAATATAATTTGACCACTACCGAAACAGGATTCTAATCGTTCCATCTATCCAGTACCTACCTACCATTGCAATCACATAACCATAGAAAGCAAGAGAAACAGACACATCATTAACTAGATAATAATAATAATAATAATATTCCACAACTATCACACAACGCCATCTAGTCCCAAGCTAAGCAGAGCTTGTGTTATGGGTACTAGACAACTGATAAACATACTTATATATTTCTAAATACATACATATTATAGATAAATTACACCCAGACACAGAACAAATGATCGTGCTCATCACACAAACATTTGTCCTGGGTGGGAATCGAACCCACGACCTCCTCCTCATGAGATGTACCATTGCAGGTTCTTCATCGTGACTTTCTTGTTCCCCCGCACGTGGCTGCTGTACGTGGCGAGCGTGCTGATCGGCGCAGGCGCAGCTGCGATATGGACCGGCCAGGGCAACTACCTGACGCTCAACAGCGATGCAGATACCATATCCAGGAATTCTGGTGTCTTTTGGGCTATGTTGCAGTGCAGGTATGTAACTACTATTTGGTTGGAATGCATTGACTTGAAGTTTATATCTTGGTGGTTGGAGTGTAGTCATTATGCAAATGGATCTTGAAGCATCCGAATTAAAAGTTTACGTTAGAATTTCAAAGATTATATCTTTCCAATTATTTTTGCTATAATATTCTAATGCGGATTAGAAAATCTATTATAAAATATGGATAAAAATCTTGTTAGCGTATAAATTGGTCATTAACGTATGGATATTATTTAAAGTCAATGACTGCTGTTTCAGAACGTTTCAGCATGCCAATCTTAATCGATTGCTTTCTCTTTGCAGCATGTTTTTCGGCAATCTTTTCGTGTTCATAAAATTCCAAGGAAAGACCCAAATTGATGTGGAGACCAGAAATGTGGTGTTCGGTGCGTTAACAGGAGTCTGCGTCGTCGGCTTAGTTTTCCTCATGCTCCTACGACCGGCTAAGCGTATGCCCAATATCGAAGATGCCAAGGTAAATCCCATTGACGTAATGTATGTTTTAAGTAAAACTAAACCACGGTCGACTAGGTCTTAAATAAGATTTTATTGATCCACCTTGGTGATGTTTTTGGTATTATCCGATAATACAAATACAAATTATTATTAACGCAAGGAGAAATCGAGAACAGCAAGCTTCAATTCCCTTGATCGCGTTTACTTTACTTTAGCGTAAGATTTTTATGAGGCAGCATTTTTATTGAGGGCTAACGAGAAGTTAAATGGCAAGTAGGGCCGATGGTCATTGCGGAGCCCCATACATCGACATTATCGAGCCAAGGTAAAGCCCTGATTTTGGTAGAGCATTGCCCCCCAAACGTGAAAGGGTGGCAATGCGGAAGGATATGAAATAAAGTGCTTACGACTCTTGTCTTTAGGTACTGTTTATTGACTGCCTCATTGGTATAATGGTTGAAAGTGCTACTACTGAGCATGAGGTCCTGGGTGCGGTTCCCAGGTCGGGGAAAGTGTTATTGGGGTTTTTCTATCAGGATTTTCTCAGTAGTATCCTGGAGTCTGGATTTGTGGCCGGTTGATGGCAATAGGCTCGCCTCCGATTGCATGGGACTTAACATAACTGACGAAGTGTGGGTACCTGTAGTACACCTTTGCCTGATCCTTCGAGGATTACAGGCGTGATGTTATGTTGTGTACTGTTTATTACCTATAAGTTGGCTGAACACTGTTGATGTTTTCAGGGAGAAATGGTTCCGCACGAGGTTCAAGAAAGCCCTATGGATGCGTTCAAAGGTGCCTTGAAGTTGTTTTGCACCCGGGACATGCTGTTACTGAGCGTTACTTTCATTTATACTGGTAAGTTAGAAACACAAAGGGGATTCAAATAGTTCCATATTTGTGCGCAAGTCCCAGAACTATGGGTCTATAAAACCTATCAAAAAGGTTTTGTAGATTTCTTTTAAAAACTTAGGCTTATAGTGAAATGGTTTCTTGGGTGATTATTCCAAGAATCTGGGATCATTGACTGCCACTCTGCCAGTTTTATGGTTCCACCTCAATACTGATGAAATTGACGAAGCCAGATATTTATTGTGTAGGTACGTTATAAACTTAAAAATTTAATTATTATTATTTGTACACCACCAAAGGGTAGGACATAGAGATCATAATATACTTGACTGTAACACCTATTGTAACCTATGTTTACCTACAAATAAATTAATTGAATTGAATAGAAAAATAGTACTTATAGAAAAAGAATTCAAGGTCCACACTAGTTACGACTAATAGGATTCTAATTTTAACGTGTCTCATTTTATAGGCCGACCGCTTAACTGAGACGTTGCCTGAGGTAGCTGCACGTTGCGGGAGGGGTGATAATTGTCACAAGTTGACGAATCACTGAGCTCTCGCATGATCGCATCACGCCATCATACCCCTCCCGCACCGCGCTGCTACCTCAGGCATCGTCTCGGTTAAGTGGTCGGCCTATAGATTCGGTAAATGTATTATTCGACCCCTAGAAGTGTAGGTCTTCAGTTTTGTTTTTTTGGCGCGGTCGGGTAGGTAATGGTAGACAGATCAGACCGATGTAAATTAACCGGTTTAGCAATGAATCTGCACGTGTAAATGTCATTGGCATTGCAGTAGGTATGGGAATGACACTGTTATTTACATACTAAAAAAAAAAAACAACCGACTTAAAAAAAAACACTACAAAGTGATAAATAACTTTAATTTCGGAAGTCGGTGTCGTTGGTTCCGCATTTTCGTTTTTTTTGACACCGACTTCCGAAATTAAAGTTATTTATCACTTTGTAGTGTTTTTTTTTAAGTCGGTTGTTTTTTTTTGTAAAAAAGTTTTTATTTTTCGCTTTTTAGTTGTACCTACCCCACAAAAAAGTAAACGAAAAGATCGTTAATGTAGAAAATGTAGGTAAATTTTTAGATTTTTGTTGATTTTTCAAAAACTGTTTGTCCGATTTCGATAAAATTTTCATGTAACCATTTGGAAAGTATACCCTTTCCAACAAAAAAAATTTTTTTCAAATCGGTCCAGGCGTCTTCGAGAAATTGGGGAACATACATAAAAAAAAAAAAAAAAAGATTCCGACGAATTGAGAACCTCCTCCTTTTTTTGAAGTCGGTTAAAAAGTGCCCTGAGAATTCGTATTATTAATATGCCTAGTAATAAATCAACCAACTAACATAGTAAGTTCCGACACCACTAGTACTTTAATCAAAAAGTACCTAACAGGAAAATAATATTACCATTGTCAAGGCCACAATATTGACACAGCGTCAAGTTAGCACTACAAGAATTGTAGCAGATTATGTTCTTTAGTTTCTGCCTAGCCCTATGGGAAGAAGGCATGAGTTAATGTATGTACGTTCCTACTGCCGGGCAGTTCTGGATTAGGTAATAAGCATGTTATGCAATTGCTTAGGGCATCACGTCTCGGGGGGCACCATAAACAGCACCGAAAAAATATTTGCTAGCACATGAAAGGCAAGGCTGTTTGAAAACCCGCGCCTTTTGTCGGCGGGAGATGCCGTTGCGTTGACGTTGGAAAGGCTCGATGCATTATCAATATTATTATAAAGGCGAATATGCTATAAACGATGTACTTAAAATTATTGTCCGTGAATTTAATGGCCGCAAAAGTCGCAACTCGCATTTCAATAAATAAAAATACTATGTTTCGGTTTTTATTGTAATACCTACTCGTACATATTCTAAGGTACGTAATGATCTACCTCATTGTAATAAATACGTTAATAAAAAATTAAAGATCGATATTAAGTAGTTTACTAGTGGACAGGGGGGCCCGCAGGCATGGATTGCTTAGGGCTTCAAGTAGTTGCTGCTGGGACACAGGCTTTTTCTCTGTGAGAGGGAGAGGGCAATAAGTAATCCGTAGATAGATAGACTGTGTGACAGATGATATGGCTAGAAACCCCCCGTGAATACTGAGATGACGAGTAGGTACTAGAGAGTTTGAGATAAGAACATGCTGCGCCTATCCATACTAATATTATAAATGCGAAAGTGTGTCTGTCTGTTACCTCTTCACGCTTAAACCGCTGAACCGATTTAGATGAAATTTGGTATAGAGATATTATGAGTCCCGGGATAGGACATAGGATAGTTTTTGTTCCGATATTCCCACGGGATTGACACTTATGCGGGTGAAACTGCGGGGCGCTGCTAGTCTGTAATAAGTATGGATAAAGGCAAGAGTATGATGATGTATTTGGCCATAATCCGGTATGCGCCGGCCCAATGTGGGTTGAAGATAATCGCCCGGCTACCATGTCAATTCTTTCAAACGATTTTTTTTTTCATACTTTTCAGGCGTTGAGCTATCGTTCTTCAGCGGAGTCTACAGCCCTAGCATCGGTTTCACACTGTCCATGGGCGAGAATGCTAAACAGCTGGTGGGCTTGTCCGGAGTCTTCATTGGTTTGGGAGAAGTGCTCGGTAAGTTGTGAACATTGCCATAAGGTTTAAATTACAATGATTGACCGGTCATGAAGTTATACGACTAGATTGGAGGCATTGTTTTGGATTAGAGTCGTAAATATTTATGCTTATCTGGTACCTATATGTGAATTTGATACAGAATATTTTTAAGGCCTAATTTTTATTTACCGAAGTTAAAACATGTGTAGGTATGCTACTTACGAAAAGATATGAATATCAGCATCACTAAATTAATTACAATTATAATTCCTGATGTTGCTCATACCGCCAAAATACCAACTCATTGTAAATCTTGTAACTAATGTCTATTGCTTCACAGTTGAGTAATTTGTAATTACACAACGCTAAGCCGGGTTGGTAATTATAAACAGTTTATTTAGCATTGTATCGATTTGTTATATTATCTGATCAATGCAATACATGATATTGTTATAGAAAACCTTTTAAAATTAATCTTGAGATAAAACTATAAGTAATTGTCGTTGATGACTTGGTTTACAAATATTTGGATTGGGCAATCAAAGCCGCTAAAAATCAAATAATAGGATATCTTGACTATGTCTGTCTGTTCATTAGTTCTAGAATTACGTAATTAACTTTTAAATCATGTATGAGCCAACAACACAGATAAATATTTACTCGACACCAATATGCAATAAGTATTATTTAAATGTTATGTCAAACGTCATAAGATTTGTTACTTATACCTAATTAATTACTTACACAATGTTTGCAATTTTGCATAGATATTTATATAATTTTATGGCTGCGGTAAGTATTGAATTAATTGTCCCGGGCACATGACAGTTTAAATAATTATTGGCTTTAAACATTTAAAAAAAGTGTTACCTACATAAGATTATTTAGATAGTACTTCTCAGTTGTTATTCCCCAGTGTCATGCCAAAATTCATACTTAACCAATAATAAGCCCACGTTCGCACGGATGTAAAATTAATATCGCGGTGGAATTTTATCGCGCACTGGATTTTCAACTCTCGGTGTTGAGCCGGGCATTGAGAATCCAACAGAGCGCATCCCAGCGCGTCAAAAATCCAGTTGAAAAAAGATCGCCGCGGGCAAAACATGCCCGTGCGAACTTGGGCTAATGCCTTTAAGCACAAGACCTTTATTTAAACCACCCTCATATTTTTCCAGGAGGCGCATTATTCGGTATCCTTGGCTCAAAGACGACTCGTTGGGGCCGCGACCCGATCGTTATCATGGGTTACTTCATCCACCTAGCCAGTTTCTTCCTCATATTCATCAACCTGCCGACCGTAGCCCCATTCGGGGACACCAACGAAGTCTCCTACATCACCCCGTCTCCTGAACTGGCGATGTTCTGTAGCTTCCTGCTAGGATTCGGAGATGCTTGCTTTAACACTCAGATTTATTCGATACTGGGAGGCAACTACTCGGATAACAGTACTTCGGCGTTCGCGTTGTTTAAGTTTACTCAGGTGAGCACTTGGAAGTTTTTAAATCATAAGTAAGAACGTAGGTACTTAAACCGCAGTGTGAACAGCAGTGTTTGCAAAGCAGTCGCCTCCTCTTTATGTAGGTATGATCAAATATTTATAGGTGGTGGTGGCCCAGTGGCAACGGCCCCGACTTACGAGTCGGTCGTGGGTTCGAACCCAGGTAGTCGTTATACTTTTTGTACTTAAATAATTTCATCACCTCTGCTCTCACAACGGTGAAGAAAAAAATCGTGAGGAAACCGGCATGTCCTAGAACAAAAAATTCGAAGACACGTGACATCTACCAGCACTCACTGGGCCCGCGTGGTGGATTGCGGCCGACTTCCTCTTACAGAGAGGAGGCCTGTGTCCCAGGATTGAGAACATTATAGGCTGATTTATACCTATGTAAAATAAATGCAAACTTTAATCATGATCAAAACAGTCGATGCAATCAGAGAAAACTACAGTGCAATTATGTTCTATCTGTCGTGTCTTCTCGGAATAAATCTTGATATACGATTGACGATACAAAAGGTCATTTATCTGAATGAATTATAGAGGAAAAAAATAACTTGCTTTGTTGTCGACACATAGAGATAACCTTTTTTGTAAGGAAGTGGGTTATAAATGAGGATATTCAATACTGCACTACGCGACAAAGGTATACATTATTCTAAATAGGTATAACGAAACTGTTGTTATTCGAATCGCATAAACTGTAAGACCTTATCGAGACAATTGTTTGTTTTCTTTCCTTGATATTGATCGTTAGTAGGTAGGTACTTTATTAGTAAAAACATGTGATTAGCGCAAAATGGGTAGGTACGCGGTATTGAACATTCAATTGTTTCTCACAAACTCACAACAGTGTGTGACGAATTTATTAATGAAACGCATTTACCGTAACACAGCTATTCTTGCGGTATCATTAAAACCATTGTTATATTTATACAATAGGACTTTTTATCTACTGTTGTTGTTGATGACACTCAAGTCGTCGACATATTCGTCATATCAGCTATGACGAATACGTCTGTCGCATTTAAAAACATTTACATTACCTGAATAACATAACCACCTTTAGTATAGCTACGGCCGTCCCTACAGGCTGACTGCGTATAACCTTGCATCTCGTTATCCCCATCCTTCATGAATTACGGACAATCCTTAGTGTCCCGTGGCAAGTTTAACAAGTAATTTCTTCTCATCCCCTGGCTGAAAAAATCGCTAAAATCTCAGCTTGTAAATGTAAAGCATTGTGAATTTCAAAATTAAATAGTCTCTAAAGAACTGACAATGATGATCGTATGCATGTGCTCTACAGAGACAAAGGTGAAAGATCCACAGTCCAAATGAGGCCTTACCATAGGCATACTTAACTATAATTTGTTTGAAATATTTTCTAAAAACACATACCTACACTACTACTTAAACATAACTGGCGAAATGTGGGTGTAGAAACTAACTACACCTCTGCCTATCATTAGGAGGGATTACAGACGTAATGACATGTTATGTTATTTTCTAAAAACACGTTGTATTTCTCTTTACAGTCACTAGCAGCAGCGGCCTGCTTCTTCTACTCATCGAAGGCCTTCCTATCAGTACAACTAACGATCCTCGGCATCCTGGCGACATTGGGCACGGCGTGCTTCGTGCGCGTGGAGTGGGGCGCACGGGCGCGCGCACGCGAGCTCGCGCTCGACGCCGATGACAAGAGCTCGCCCACCACGCATGCGCTCGCGGATAATGCGTTGCACTATGACTGAGAGCTGGTACTGGCTGAGTTTTAAGTGGTTTTAGGAAGAGGGGTTACTCTAAGTTCTGTAACGGTCAACAGTATGTCTATAGTAACTGTCAAAATAAAATTGTTACCATGGACGCGCGGGTCTCATAGGCATTTTTGGCTTTTCGTCATTGGATTGGGATAGGAAAGCGGTTATTTTGAAGACCAATTCTTATACTTAAATAACGTTCAAATTCAAGTCGCAATCTCATCTCAGCGTCAATCAATTTCTAAAACTTGAAAGAAATGTAAGTAGGTAAATTAGAGGCTCCTTTGACAGATTGAAACTGAAATTAGAATGCGAACATTCTTAAAAATACGAGAACTAGTCCTCTGATCTTTGAAGTATTTTTGAGTGCAACTCGAGTAAAAATTATTAACATAAACTGCACGGTATGAAAAGAAAATCTTAAAAAAATAATAGGGAAATTAATGATTTGAAGAATATAGTAACTCCTTCTCGTTTTTAAAATCACTAATACTTCAGCGTGTGTAATATGAAATTCGGGCAGCCCTAGGCAGCCTTAGTAAAGAAGTGTAAATAAGAGTAAAGCTTATTAAATTATAAGGAAAAATATTTTAAAAATCAAACTAACAGCTCTGAATTATGATAACGCGTAGTTGTTTGTTGTCAGAAATAAAATTGTTGTCGATGCGCCTGCATGTTTTAAACTCTCTTGGAAAATCCGTTGTTTTGAATATAGAATTGTGCAAGCGCAGTGAAGATTTAAATGTCGTACATACGTATTTGTTATGTTAAAAACGAATTTTAAATTAATTGGTGTGTATTGTTATTAGCTTCTCTTGAAAAATATTAGAATCACATTCCTTATAAAAAAATCTGTGCAGTATGGAAGTATTATTACTATATTTCATTTTAGGAAACTAAATCATTCAGGAATTGAAGACGATGTATAGATTGCTTTAGGTGTTATTTTCTTTGTAAAAACTATGTTAGTAAAAAAAAAAGGAGAACGATGGTGGACTCCCAATGTTGGCTGTGTCATAAAAAAAAATCTCCAGATTGATGTTTAGTTACTCGCACAATAAGCCCCTGAACACACTAGAGAGATTTACGTCGGGCAATAGTTCATACTGCCAGTCCAGGCAATTAGTGTGAAACTTTATATCGCAGTGCGCGAATTTACCGATTTTAAATCGGGCTAATATTCCCGACAAATGATCCCGACCAAGTTATCGGTCGATTAAATCTCTAGTCTGTGTTGGCCCTATTATTTTAATAAAATAATTTTTCATCACTCGTGGAGTAATGGCCTGCGGCGCATCAGTAGTATAGTTTGTAAGCAAAATACAGCAAGCTTTAAACGGAAAAATAATAATGATTTATCTATTATTGATAAAAGTTACACATTGAATGAAACAGGGAATAATTTATTGTTTTGTATCCACACTTTTATACTTCAAAAAACCATTAAAATCATTGAATTTCATCAATTACTATGTCATTTGAGAATATATGTTTACATAATTATATTGATGTATGGACGGCAAAGTGTGGTGCTCTACTCATAATACTGTGAGTGTAAAAAGTGTATAAATATTTTTGTATAGAAAGAAATATATATCTAGAAGAAAGGTAAAATATTGTATAAGGACTTCTAGTCACAAAACTCGAGGTTTTCTAAATAAAATCATGAAATTTTTAAACCAACTATTGTACATCTAACATGAAACATTCCTTGTATATTTTCTCTTATTTTAATTTAGTTTGTAGATATTAGTACGTACTTTTATATCTGTTATTTTATTTTCATGCTTTTAACATTCCTGTATGTCTGAACGCCTTTTTGAAATTAATAGTATTTCACTGCTGATGTTACTATCTAGTCTTATTTTCATATTCTAAAATTACAGTTGACTGTACTTGTAAGCAATTTATGGAATACTATTGAAAATAAAATATTTTAATAACATATGTTGGTTTCTTCATATATTTATTTTATACTAGCTAGCAGACGTTGTCCTGTCCAAATTTTATTCATTCATACAAAATTCCCCCGAATTTTCCTGGCAATTTTTCCGATTTTTCTTTTTGTAAAAACCTGATTCGGACTATATATGTATACTTCTATACAAATAAAGAAACTTGGAGTGTTTGTAATATTAAAATAACCGGTTTTTACTAAATGCATATGGATACACGGTACATATACCAAAATAACATTTTTACAATTTTTGTCTGTCCATCTGTCTGTCTGATTGTTCCGGCTAATCTCTGAAACGGCTGGACCAATTTTGACGGGACTTTTACTGGCAGATAGCTGATGTAATAAGGAGTAACATAAGCTTTATATCATTACTTTCCAGAATTCGATCCTTCGTACTTTGGAGATAACAAATTGACACGCTGTTGAAACAAAAATCTACCGAAACGAAAATCTGTCTAAACGGAAACACTCTTTAGCGACACAATCGAATGGTGTAATAATACAGTTTTTTTTTTCAAAATCAACGTTTTCGATAGCTAGAAATATTGATTTTTAAAAAATCCAATGATGCAGTTTTAGTTTTCATCAAAGTCGAGCCCGTGACTCCTTTGAGTACTTTTCGCTATTCCTCATAGTTTTGGAGTTGGCCATCCACGCCCACTTGAAAAATTCACCTGTATATGTATAGGTACTTATATTTTTTTTATGTATGTTCGGGCATAACTCTCACATACACCTGCAAAATTCTCTCATTTTTTAATGGATAACGTTTGCTTTCAGGACTGGTCCCATATAAATTTTGTGAACTTTGCCTGGGTAGTTTTTGAGTTAGCTTCAATAATACGAATTTTTTCCACTTAGTTTATATTGATGATGTTTTAATAGCTTCCTTTCACTGATATTCACATAGAAAGTAGTGTTATATGAATTTGTGTGGGCTATGCACAACTAAAAACTAAAAACTTTCTTACAAACAACAAAACAACTTCAAAATAAAACACAAAAAAGTGAAAAATAACTTTAATTTCGGAAGTTGGTGTCGTTAGTTCCGCATTTTCGTTTTTTGACACCAACTTCTGAAATCAAAGTTATTTTTCACTTAGTTGTTTTTTTTTGAAGTTGGTTGTTTTTTTTTTTTTGTAAATTGTTTATAATACATAGTTAGCAAGGGATATTTTACATTGTTACTGTTTAACTAATCTAAATTCTTCTCAAGTGGCCTAAATGCAACGGGAACTTCAATTATTTCAAAATAAATTGTCTCCTCACTTTCACATTTTGGATAGAATAGGTATAAGAACAAAATTCTGAGGTTGCTCTTTTAAAATTAACCCTTTGTATCCACTGGAACGTGGATCCACACAAGACACAATGGCTTTTTAATGGTTTCTGTAATTATGGCATTCAAAAGGTTAGATCAAATCCCTGAACCAATTAGGATAGACAAACAAAACAAATTGGTAAACTTGCTTACTGTTTACTTAATAGCAACTAATATAACAAATATTAATGTTTATCATTATTTACTGGTACGGTCACTGTCTTCCCCACCAAGTTTAAAGTCCATAGGTTTATCATAGCCCATGATTTTGGCATAATACAGAGGGTCCGTGAAATGCCTTGCTTCCACAAAGAGAGGTGTTCCTTTTGCTTTCATTGTGGTGAATGCACCAGGAATATCGGGCACCTCTACATCTTCCACTTTGAAGTCAAGCTGAAAATAAAATAAGTTTCCTACAATGATGTCTATGTCTAACAGTGGACATCTGTTGGCTGAATTTATTTATTTATTTATTTAATACTTCAAGCACATAAATGTACAGAGGCGGACTTAATGCCATAGGCATTTTCTACCAGTCAACCTTTGGGTGATGCAGAGACAAACAGCGGTAGGTGCAATCATGAAAATTAAGGAATAAATATTTTAAATATAAAGATACGCATAAACCTATTAAAACTATGAATATAATATAAAACTAATTATATATAAATATAAGCACAAATAAAAATACATAAATACATGACTATACTTACTAACTAAAAAAAAAAAAAAAAAATAATAAGACAAGCAATGAGAAAATATTACCGTTGTGATGATACTGCCAGCTTCTTGCGAATGTACTCGCGAACCTTAACTTTGAAGGATAATCGGTTGGTTGCCATCCTGATCTCCTGGGGGAGCGCATTCCACAGAGAGATAGACTGAACGAAGAAGGAAGAGTGAATGAAGTCTGTGCGGTGAGTGGGACATTGAAGAAGACGATTGTGTGATGAACGAAGATTTCTATTGTGGTTGGCGCAAATGTACTGAAAATGGGGGGCTAGATAACCAGGGGAAGACGGAGAATCAAGAAATGAGAACAAGGTGGTCAGCGCCCTTAGTTCTCTACGTTGGCGTATAGGCAACCACTTTAGAAGCGACCGATGCGCAGAAACATGATCATATTTACGCAGATTGAAAACGAATCGAATGCAGTTATTGAGAAGACGGTCAAGTTTGTTGAGGAGATCTGCATTCAGGTCATAGTAGCACACATCACCATAATCGATGATAGGGAAAATAAGGGACTGCACAAGCATTGTCTTCGTACTTGATGGCAATACATTTTTCAAACGGTACAGAGCCCGCAGCGTTCCAGTAACCTTCTGGCTCACCCTAGCAACTTGAGTCCGCCAGTTCAGGGTGCAATCAATGTGTAAGCCTAGGTCCTTCACGTCAGTACCAAAAGGAACGATCGTACCATTGAAGAGAACTGGTGGCAAGGTTCTGAATGTTGATTATGATGTTTCCAAACAGGAGTTTTATATAACATTGCTTGAGGAACCTACACAAAACTAATATAAATCTTCATAACATCAAGATTAGTTTAATACTAACTACTAATAAGTGAAAACAATGTTCTATCAATTTATTATTCATTACAATGCTTGTTTTTTCTTTCCTAAATTGTCCATAAGTTAAAAGCGTAAGTACTGCATCAGTTATGAAGTCTCTTGAGTTTTGTGGAAAGGAGCTTTCCCTTTGAACTTGAATTCATAATCATGTGTCGAGCCATTTTCCAACTATGTTAACGACTGCTTATTAGTTTCTCACAGAAAACAATGACAATACTTCCACAAAGGACCTCACATTCGGCAATGGATACTTATTGACAATACCAGAGTAAACTAATAAAGCATTTGTTCAATCAATAAACTATACTCACCTTTTTTTTCGCTAGGAAGAAATTTATTGTGGTAGCAGTATATGTTGATGTTGCAGGGTCATAGTGTATTTCTGTCACATATTTCTTAGTTATGATATGAAGTAATAAAGGCGTAATGAATGTGAAGAAGCCCACTACGGAGCAAAGTGCGACGATTAGTGAAGTACTGCCTATAGTTGCCGCCTCTCTGATTATTATAGGTTGTGCTAGCAACCCGGCCGCACTAGAACTCAGTGAAAACACTTTCACACCCTTTATCTGCGGCGTCAGCGGACCGTAATATATACACTCCAATTTGTTATCGTCATCTTTCAATTTTACTGAATAGTTCCTGCTTATTACACTGGAACAGCTGCTGATTGATTTTAATTTCGAGGTTATTTGTATGTGAGTGAGAGGTTGGATTAAAACTCTACTATGATTGAACGAACTTTGAGCACAGAAACGCAACATATTGCCTTATATTTTACTTTATTAGTTAATAAATGAAACGGGAAATCCAAAAACCAAATCCATTGATTGAGATTTTGCAGTCGACGAGATCTTTTCCTTTTCAGTAATTTTGTGGCAATGACAGTGACAGTGACAACTCAAGATTCCAGATTTCAGTCAGATGGAAGTTTAGTTTTAAGTTCAGAAACCAAGAGTTTTAGTTGAAAAAACATAAATTATATTAGGTTCCAAGTAGGTTCCATTTTTATTATTTTCACATTGTTAAGTCTCATTCATGCTGTGCTGTTTTACATCAAAGCATGTCTTGTCGGGCAGTTGTCAACATCGTAGCAAATGCCGATCTCCGTGTCCAACACCATAGAATCAGGACAATCACACCTCGAGAATCCACAGACAGTTCCAACTAACATCTGCTCAGGATGTTCGCAAGTTCTTTGAGCTGGCCAGTATGATTGGGAGCAGTTGCTTGTTTTTTTAATCATCCACTCTGGACAATTCTCCACACCTAGAAATCAACATACTTAAATAATATAATCATACGATATTTAACAAACTAAATAGTATTTTAAATATTTTATTATACTGAATGCTATTATAACCTTTTGACGCCACGGTCGTGTATAGCCGACAAATGAAAACGTGCCCAACACGCCACCCTCGTCTATAGACGACAAGAAAACGACATTTTTTTAAAACAAAATAAATATACTAAATTAAGTTTTCTGTGTTTCTTTTTCCTATTATTTAAAACTACATTAAAGTTGCCTGGCGTCAGGGGTACGGCGGGCGATACGTTTATACTCTGGCGTTATTACACACTCCCACGTAAGTTACCTAAAGGTACAGACGCCAGCACATCAAGCTACCCGAAACCTGTGCCGAAACTGTCTTTTCCCAATCTACTTTGAACCTTATGTTTCAGCGATAAAGTTAAAAAATAATCTATTAAAGAAATTTTACAGACTGTAGTAGCTTGATGTGCTGGCGTCTGTACCTTCATAATATGTTCCATTTAAGGGCCTCTTTTATTGCACATTAGGTACAGACGCCAGCACATCAACCTACACCTAACTGTCACATTTTCCCAATCAACTTTGAACCTTATGCTTCAGTGATAAAGTTGAAAATCTATTAAAGAAATTTGACAGATTGTAGTAGGTTGATGTGCTGGCGTCTGTACCTACAGTTATGACACATATGACGATGAAAGAAAGAAACCGATGGTCACGAAGTAAAAATGTTTCATTTCAACGCTAGAGCATTCTAATGATCGTCTTACGCTAATCGTTCGTCGAAGCATTTATCTTACGGAGTTGGACAAATACGGTGCTTAATGAAAGTACTGTTTAGATTGTTGTGTTTTAATGCTAGAACATAGGTAGGTGAATAGGGATAAGATAACTTGATTTAAAGAGAAAATATGGAATTTATTGTCCCTTCGTCTTCATAAGAATAGAACACTTTAGAGCGAGCAACCAACTTTAAAGTTTTGGCTAGTTACCTACTTAGTTCCTTGGCAATTCTATTGAAAATCCAGTTTTGAGTAAGTTTGAATATACTATAGAGGAGTGGTGGCCTAATGGTATCAGCCCCGACTTACGAGTTGTATGTTGTAAGTTCGAACCCAGTCATGCAGGCACTTTAATCTGTGTATCATCTTCACTACTCTCAAAACGGCGAAAGAAAACATCGTGAGAGAGAAAATACGGCTAGGGCCAAAAATTCGATGTCATGTGACATCCACCAACCCGCACTGGGGCCGCGTGGTGGATTATAGCCTACTCCCTCTCACAGAGAGGAGGCCTGCGTTCAATAATATAGGCTGATTATGATGATGATAATATGATAATTGAATGGATAAAAATTATTATACTCACATGAATTATTGTGCCATAGGCAATTTGCCGTCGATGTCCGAACATAGGCCGAAACGACACTTACGCCAAACATGAATAAAGTCCAATTGATCATTATGACTAGATCTATCAACTAGACTAGATACACCGCTGTACTAATTGCTTTTATATATCAGAAGCCTTAACATTACCACTGACACTGACTGTGTTTATGACCCTGACTGTGTTTATAACACTGACAAATCGAACAATGCTATTCTAGGATTCTACAATAGCCTTTTGTCCATTTATCGTCTTTGAACAATGAATGAGTTCAATCGGATAATAAAAATAAAGATCAGTGGTGGACTAAGCCCGTCGGGCGCCTCGGGTGGCAAAACTAAATGGGGCCCCCACAGATATACCTAGATACACCTAGATAACGCAAGAGCACCTACTTCGCGTGCCAAAAATCGCACCAGTTTACGATCGAAAATCATAAGCCGCCACTTTTGCGCTCAGTCCTACGTACTGCTAGCTGGGTGAGCGTGAGCGAGAGAGCGCGAGTTTGTGACGTCATAGTAGGTAGCCAAAAAGTGGCACGCTTAGTTTTCATACAGTTCGTGATACTTGCATTATCTAGGTATATCTATATATGTGGGAGCCCCCGTCTCAGTTTGCAGAAAATTTTGAGGAGCAAGGGTAAGGTAGGTTGCAAGAACGAGCAAGCGATCTCGAAAATTATAGCAACCCGCCTTGGAAACGTTAGTTTGTCTCAGTAAGCTCAGGAACTTGAGGCACCCCGACACGGACAGGTAGGTTAGGTTCGTATGAGGTTCCTTTATCATTCATACAAAAATAGGGGATATTTTGTTGCCTTATGCAGACGAGTCTTAGACTTAGGAGAATGTAGAATCCAAGAGCGAGTGAAGCGAGCTCGAAAATTTTAGCACCCCGCCTTTGAAAAGTTAGGTTTTCTTTTGACCATTCATACAGAAACAGGATAAGTATAATACATATACTTTGTCTACTTATGTAGAAAAGCAAGTATGCGGATGCAAGAACGACCGTAGCGAATTCGTTTTTTTTTTGCACCCCGTCTCGGATAGTTTGTATTGCTTTTTGAACATTTATGCCGGGGCCACACTAACGGGAAACTGAGAAACGGGAAATTATCGCGATGACGGTCATTAATCGTAGGTGCAGCCACAACACAACTTATCGCGATAATTATCGGCGTTTCCCGTTGGTGTGGCCCCGGCATTATACACAAATAGAAGTTACTTTGTCGCCTAGCCTTGTTTATAGGATATTATTAGTAAGTACTTGTCGAGATTAGGGACCCTCCCTCCCAGGACCGGACCGGGACCCGGGGCGGAGCGCCCCAGTCTCCCCCTTTAGTCCGCCAGTGATATTTATTAGTGCTATGAATAAATCGAAACGTAGTTACCTATGTGTGTATTATCTTATTTTAGTGAATGTTTGCTAGCATATACAGGTGAATTTTTCAAGTGGGTGTGGATGGCCAAATTCTAAACTATGAGGAATAGCGAAAAGTAAAACTAAAACTGCATCATTGAATTTTTGAAAAAAACAGTATTTCTAGCCAGGAATCGAACCTTTGATTTTGAAAAAAAAAACACACGCTGTATTATTACACCATTCGATAGTGTCCCTAATAAAGATCAAATTCTGGGAAGTAATGACATAGGGCAAACTAAAGGAAAGACCTCATTTTTAACAAAATAGTTTTTTATTTTTCTTATGTTACCTACCTTATCATCATCTGCCTAGCCTTTTCCCAACTACGTTGGGGTCGGCTTCCATTCTAACCGGATGCAGCTGAATACCAGTATTTTACAAGGAGCGACTGCCTATCTGACCTCCACAACCCAGTTACTGGGTAATACGATACCCCTTGGTAAGAGTACTGGTTGTCAGACTTTCGAGCTTCTGACTACCCGTAACGACTGTCAAAGATCCTGGAATGACAGCCAGGACCAACGGCTTAACGTGCTTTCCGAGGCACGGAGAGGTCTCGGTATGTAAAGATGGTCACCCATCCACAGACCAACCGGCAAGCGTAGCTTAACCTGATGGATTGACCTGTGCGGCTGTTATTATTTAGTCGGGCCCGGGTTATGTTACCTATACCTACCTATTAAACCTTAACTGATTAATTGTTCATTACGATGACCATTGTTTTCAATACATAGCTGGATTCGACGTCTCAAGGATTGTACTGCATTCAGGCATTACAATATTATTGATTCGAACATAATGTTGTGAAGGTGACTGCGATGCGGGTGTTAATAAAAATATTGAAGTATCATTTCGAATATGGTCCGTAATGTAGGTATGAATACCTACTTCAAAATAAGAAGCAGTTTATTAAGATTCAACATTTTCCTTAAGTTTGCCGTATGTCATTACTTCCCAGAATTTGATCCTTAGGTACTAGGGACACTATCGAATGGTGTAATAATACAATATGTTTTTTTTTTTCAAAATCAACAGGTTCGATTCCTGGCTAGAAATATTGATTTTTCAAAAATCCAATGATGCAATTTTAGTTTTAATCAAAATCGAGCCCACGACTTCTTTGAGTACTTTTCGCTATTCCTTATAGTTTAGAATTTGGCCATCCACGCCCACTTAGAAAATTCACCCTGATAATTATCTATGTTTGCTAGTCTATTTTCCACGCCTCATCGTTGGTTTATACCATAGGTTTAAACTCATTTTTGCGTCAAAGTAAGATAAGGGGTCGATTCATCGGCCTAAACAAGCACAAGTGAATGGCGACAATGCGGCTATCTACCAGCCGAACAAACACCGCCTATTGATTTAGTTTATCTGTTCGCAAACAACGCACGCGCGCCCTCAAGCACGGACGACGACGTGTGACGACGTGCCGTGAACAATATGACCATAAAGAGGCTGTATAACCAAACCCCAAGATAAATCTTTTACTTTCTTGAAAGTCATATTCCACACTTATCTTCCGCTAAACACCCGCAAAAAGCGTGATTCTGGGTACCGATAAGGATCTGCGTATAATTAATAACTCATTTTATTTGTGTTCATCGAAAAAATTAAACGCAGCTAAAAAAAAGTAGACCATAAGCATTAGCTAATAGCAAAAACTGCAATTATCTAAACATTAATTGCTAGTATTTTGCAGAAATTACACCAAAAGCTTAGGTCCGTTTAAAAAAATTTGAGGATTTGCCAACTCATGGAGTCGTGGCCATAAAAGGGCAGGTAATTATAACTCTCAAAATGATCTTTAACTTTTAATGTATTTTAACTTAAAGGAAAATTAATATATGTTATGTATTTGTACCTATAGTTACCTAACTTCTACAATAATTTTGGAACTACCTACCTGTGATGATAAGGTAGAATATTGAACTTTGCAGTTTATGATTAATACCCCATAATTAGGCACTACCTACGACTGATCCATTTTTTCGTATCCAAAATCTATCAGTGGTAAACATGATGTGCTAAAGTAGGAGAGGCAAGTTTCAGGGATACAGCGACTTCCATACTTTTAGTTGAACCACAGGTGGAACACAATTATAAAATCCTGTCTTTGTATTCTCATTTCCACGATACTTATAATAAATATGGAAATAATATGATGGCGACTTTTAAAATTTTATTTAAAGTTACTCAGTTACTCCAAAGTTAACCTCGGAGGCAGATAATACGGTAAACCTTTCCCGCCAATTCACAAAGCCCTGTAAAAGCTTTTAGTCGTATTCGAAACAGATTTCTAACTTAAAACCTTCTACATAAAGTTCAAATTCGAATAATGTTTGATATAATATCAGAGAAGGAGATAACAATATTTTTGTGTCTCTCTCCTAAGTGTTATTATATCCTTCTCTTTTACTCGCTGCAGTAAATGAGCGTCACAGAAGTTTTGTCTCTGTCGGCATTTTAGTTGAGTTTCTGAGTTGGTGTAGTACTGTTGCTTGTTGCAATCGCGGCGCGAGTTTGTTTACTTTTGTAAAATAACCGACTTAATATGGAACTGACTTAAAAGGATTGTTTTAAAGTGATGTGATTGAAACAGTGATACTTCTTGCTGTTATTGTAATATAATTTTCGTTAAAATGGAGACGAGGCGATTATTTTGGACTGTATTTTTGGGAGTTTTATGCAGAGCGGAGGCGGGGATGATGGGCGATCAGTGCGACTGGACTGGCAGGTATGTTGATGTAGAAAGCTCTATTGTTTGGCATACATTTTATTCACCAATTTGATTACAGAATCAATGTACAATAACCTAATTAGACATATAGCTAGGTATTAGTCTTAGTTGAATTTTGCTTGAAGGTAAGTAATTTGTTTTAAAACATTTTCATTGCTTTCTCGATTGTTTTTGAAATTGTTTAGGTAACTAAACTGTGTAAATATCTCTTGGTAAGTACCTACTTATTTTGGTTAATTATAATAGTATAAGTACTGCAGCTATCCGAGCTTGACTAGGTACTTATACGTACCTATTTAATGGTTGCTAGTTATAAAATACAATCATGTCAGTTACTACCTACTAAGTGACCCAATTAATAAGTAGGTACCTATCTACTTGTTCACACAATCTCACAACTATTTACAAGTTTATTGCAGGTTTGCATACCTAATTATAATTTATAATTCTTTTTCTACATCGAACAATATAGGTATCAGTAAATACCTACTAAGTAACTATTTGATACACTCATTGTGTCAGCCTACCGCAGTGCACTGGTCAAACAACAAACCTTACCTAGGTATCTAATACTATCAAGCTATTTCTCACCTCTTTTTTTAAAAGTAGTTGACTGCCTGTAACTTTATAAACAAATTACATAAGTACCTCGTATATCTTAGCATTACATCCAGAAAAAAAGAAGAATGTAAGAATCCAATAAAGTTTGGCGAATTCGCGCGGAATCCATCCCAATCAGTAATAATCCTGACCCGGGGCGAAATATCTGTCTGGGGGCAATTTGCTTAATAAAGGCAAACTTATTTCCATATAATTTGCGATTGCGTGTCCTATGTTATTAACAGCCTCTTGATGTTATTCAAATGAATCATTCAACGAATACCGCGAGAGCACGACATTTTTATCATAACTACCCACATTATTGGTGCCGCCTGGAGGTAGTGCTTCTTATAATTTGACCGTATATTTTGATGTTATCTCGAAAGACAATATTTTATGGAGCTGCTGTAGGGAACAATTAGCTTATCAAGTAGAGAACCTCGAATATTAATTTATTATTCCTAGGTTCATTTACCGTTCCAACTTGCAGAAAAAAAAAAATCTTTTGAAAAACTTCATTTGCATTAGCTCAAATCCGTCCATAGATACGGCTATTGTATTTTGATAAGACACTCGTACTGGTACCTTGTAACACAGTATATTATACTGTGCTTGTAATAACCATAATTACAGAACACTGTAAGTACAGTCTAACAAAGATAAAAGTTCGTCTTAAGTCTTCAAGCAATGATTGATCACGGTACAATCCAGTGAGCAGCACGAGCTCATTAAGTCTCCCCACTCAAAGTACACTCATAATAATCGATGTTCCGATGTCAACACGTTACAACATTAAAATAAAATAATTGTTATTGTTAATGGGGCCCGGAAACGATGTCAAATGGGGGCTCGATTACGGAACAAAAATCAACAAGTGGGGTTTCCCTGCAGGGGCGGGCGGCGTGGGAAACCGAAGTGGAAACTGTTCTCGTCAACCCTAACTTGTATTATTGTACATGACCCTTCCGGCTAGAAGGGTGGCTCGCCCTTGACGTATCATGTACTTTATTGATTTAGAGAGAAATATAGAATTTCCGATAGATGTAATTGCTACAAAGTTGTGCAATTGGATGAATTTAACAAATTGAAATATTAAAGTTAATAGACTGAAAGCCCAATATACTAGCTAGACCATAGATTAATGAAATATTTGTATATACGCACAATGATGTAATTGTGTACGCATGGCTAAACATCAAGCTATACATAACAAGTATAACCTGACTTCTGACTGTACGAAAAACCTCAATGCAAGGGCAGCTAAAACTGGAAATGTATAACTTGATGTGTCGCCGTATGTACTAGACCGCGGATAAGCACAAAATAGGACGGTGATACTGATAAATATCACACAATGTGTTACATTGGTGCTTAGTAGAGAAAACGCGTACGTAACTCGAATGTGAAGTTCCCATCAGATAGTGTTTATTTTTCTAATAAACAAACGATCAGCTAACGATACTTCATCCCAGATGAATGAATTTATCCATCGTTTTAGGAACAACATGTCGCCATAAACATTTACATTATCTATTAAAACTGTACTTTTACGACCCGACGAAGCGTTAACATAGGTATCAATACAAATAATAAAAAGAGAAAATACGGGATAATATCTACGTGCGAGAAATTAAGCACAAAGATTTGCCGCGAAGAAGCTATCAATGCAGAGACTGCAAAAAGCAAATTGAGTGTCAATGTACCAGCATCACTGTGAACATTGAGGAGCATTCAAGTTCATACATTAATATTTATTAGGGAGGGAGGAGTGAACGGAGGGGCCCGGGATCTGTTTATTATAATATCCTCCTATTATAACGCGTTCGCACGATATGCTCCAATCCAGCTGATTGGTAAATGATCAACGCCGATTGTTGGAACCCTCCGGATCAATCTGTATAGAGTATTTAAATATCTATGGAAATTAAAGTTTGACAATGGGGATGAATATTGAATTTCCTGTTGCTAACCCTATCCGGTTTTGTACGTTTCTAATTGAAAGAATGCCAAAGTTAATCGTAGCCGCATTTAAGTAATCAGTACAAACCTTTGAATGGTTAGGTATCAGAACCTTAACTGGATGTAAACGGATTGACCCTCGTACTGACGTCAAAATGTGCACTGAATTATAGTTGGCTAATTAAATTGCCCCATGCAAGTGCATCTTGACAACGGATGTGCGTAATGACTGCGACAACTGAATGTCACGAAAAACAAAACTTGGTATGAAGTAACATGCGCAAAATGTACACTCCAACACCTCATGTTACACCATTAGTCAAAGTCATGCCTAATGAGAAATTCAAAACTTAAGCCGCTGCCGGGTGTACTCTTTAACAAATTCCAGGGCTACCCAAAATGTTTCAAACATATTTACCAAACACTTTTATCAGGTCTTCTAAGGAAAAAAACTTCAACAATGAGACGAAGATAAGGCTTAAATGGCCGTAAGAAGGTTTTTATCTGACTGGCGCCTTAACACATTATCTGACTTGACTTCCAACAATAGTCATTGCCACTAAATAGTTAAGTGCCCACATCACAAAAAATTTGCTTTAAAATTCCTATTATGTATTTGTTAATATCCGTACAGCCACTCAGCCATTGCTCGTCAATAACTTTAATGCGTCATTAAACATAAGATTTAGTACCTATTTATTAAATGGCGCGTTTAAGAATGAAGCTTAAATAATAGATATAATTTGGCGATGAATACTAATAAAAATATTTTTAGATACCCCTAAATTTTAGAGCTAGAGACCTAGCCAGCAAACGTGCGATGGAGTGTGAGAACGTTTAATTAATGACACACGAAAAAACCATACCTATACTTATTAATAATAAGCTGTTTGAAGATTTTTTTGGGGATACAATTACGAGTTCATTAATGGGACATTGAATCTTGTAAAGAGTTTGGTACGAATTTTTGAACCGGTACAGCACAATAAGGAATCAACACATTGTGCTTTACCGGGAGCAGAGGAAATTTATATTTAAAATATCATGATGTACAGTACTTACATCATACATAATAAGAATGTCAAAATACCATTACAGTTATACGCAATTACACTCTTTGCGGTATCTATCAGTAACAAAAATATACATTGTTATTTATGGGAAAATGATGTTTGCGGTTTTACTTCCTGAATTTGACCCATTTATTGAACGTAGCTAACCGCTACGGATGTCACTATCTCAATATTTGCGTAATGGTCAGCCACGATAAGAACATCAGATGGTGTATGGTGGATTGCGAAGCCGTGGGCTCTCACGCTCTCCATATGGTGGTGCGCGTACGCGTTACGCTGTTTTACGATTCCGCCTGTTCCTGGAAGAAGTTCCCGTTCCATATTCCACAGAGGTTCATTATCATTAGTGATTCACAGCTCGGTGCCACGGCTGGGAGCTGGGACCGCCCAACCAGGACATTTCATATGGCACGGCCATGGGAACTTGTGGGAATATGTTCGTTACACCGAAAGAAAACAAGCATCACATGTTGCTGGATGAAATCACGGTTATTTTTAAGCGACGATTGTTTTTATTCGCTCGCCAATTGAGGGCAATCAGCGACACGTGTTCCGTTCGAGACGCTCGCCTTAGGCATCCATTGAGCTCGTTGATACTGCGTCTAGTCAAATAAATGATCGTAAAACTAGCTAAGAGTATCTACTCTTATTGGGAGCACCAAATTATTCTTAATCAGAATGTATGTACCTAAACAATATATATCCAGGAGTTGACTGGCCTTCAAGTGGACTAGTACCTAAGGATCTCGATAGGTACTCGATATTCTTATTCGTTCCCAAGATACTTGAACGATTCCCATTACTACTATCATCTTTAGCCTCATAACATATCTGCATGTAACTCTACTTACAGAGAATTTTTATTACGCTCTCAAGCTCCAATCACAGAGATAATGGGTGCACGTTAGCTGGTCGCTGAAGGGTAATCCAATGCTTGTGCCATGTGCCCACTTATCTTTTTGTCGTAAAGTTCGAGAACATTCGGAGAATTGAATAATATCTGACGTTCACAAGTTTTTTGGCGTTGATTGTTGTAATGATTGTGACCTACTTCGATTGGTATTAGTCACGCAAAAGTAGGTAGATACTCGACTACTTTGAAAGTGTAAACTTGGTATTCTGAATTTTCGTCCTACGAGAAGCATCTCTATCGAATAAAAATGTTCGGTGTATCTAATAAGATGGTAATTCCCCAGTATGAAGCTAATTGTTTCGTTCCCATCCAACACGGCTTCTTTGAAACAGAACCACAGGCAGAACTAATTAACGGCGAATTGTAGGTCGGCATTGTGTCGATGGGTCAATGAAGCCTCTCTTTGTGTCGCTACTGTTTATTCTTTCAATTCGTTCTCGGAGTAGTTCTGTTTCCACGATATTAATTATACAGGTGATAACTGTAATGTAAGCGGAGATAGGTATCGCGGTAGCTTTGATCAATATTTATTTTATGACCATAAGGCCTCTATTATTAGGTAGGTACCTACCTACACCTACGTACCGCTTAACTCATGAATACAATTTGCACAATAGTAAACGTTGCGTTATCTCAATATAATATGATTTATTAGAAAATACAGACAGTTTCCAATCAATAAACAGAAAGTTTACAAGAAATAATGTCGTCAATTAAACAAGAAGTCAAAGCAATATTTCAGGTCCAAATGGCACCTTCGAAGAACTATCAACCCAAAAACACGTTAGATTTGCTAAAAATATTCGAATTCGGGATCAACAGGACCTTTTGAATAATGCATTAGACGCGTCTGGTCCATTATTAGTGACGGTGCGCGGGCGCAGTATCTTGCCGCACGAGCTGCATATTAATGCGCTACAATTTCGTCGGCCGCTGTCAAATTACAATATTTCATTTGAATGTATTTCCGAAAGATATTCCTATGATATATGCCTTGTCACATAAAAATCACGCTAAGAATAAATTATGTATGTACCTATGATGTACCTCTATCTTCCATTTTTCATGATTATGATACTTAAGTAAATACCTACGTATCGTATATTTTAGAGGACAATGTTGAAATCTGATGGTTTTGGTAAAGCAAAATGCAAAATAATTAACCTTAATGCCTCGTTTGACGGCACGGGCCGGTTTTAACGTAATTTGAGTCTGATCTTGCGAGACGATGTGTCCAGCCAAGCAAGCTCTAGACGAGACTTGAGAGTCCTGTCATCTGTCACTTCATAATACATGTGTCGCGCACGGACAAAGTAGGACATACCACCCACAGGAAGGAAGTTAACACCAATGATGCTTTACGAAAATTTTCCTTGAACGGAAAAAAATGCACTTTTTGTCTCAGACAACATACCGGCAGATTTTGGCGTCGAATAATATCATGTTTGCATCCACGGCCATTTAGGTCCATCATCGGTTCTGGGCAAAAAACAAGTGAGCGGGGACCAACCGATTATAATGTAAAAAGAGGTTCGCGGTCGTTCCATAACCGATTGCAAATGGCAACTGCCGCAGGGCCTGCTGCGCCATTTATAGCTCTTCGCAATCTCGACTCCTAAAAAACATGCAACAATTTTCTTCGGTGGATCGCTCCCTATCTATCGACCGTTCCGAGCTTATAATTAAATGAGATAAGTTGCCGAAAGACAATGAAAATTCGGTGTCACAAAAACTGCCAAACGCCGCGGTCCCTCTTCAAAATGCCTCTGCGTATCATGCGATTGTGTCTCCAGGTTTTTACATTATCTTTTGTACGCTGAAAAGGCCTTTTATATGGATCGGTCGGGTATTCGAAATGTATGCAGACGCTTTACTATCACTGCTGTAGTTTTATTATAGTTAGGACACAACGAAGAGCATTGAAGAGTTAAGAGCTGACATACGAAGCCGAGTTTTAAATTGAGGCTGGAATGCCATAAAGTGAGGCTCAGCTCTCATATAATAACTCGTTTTGTTTACACAACGACTTGAAACCCATAGCCGAGCCGAGGCGACACAACAATGGCCGACCACTGAGCTTATGCCGACGTCCGTTAAGATTTCGTCCGATAGTGGACTAAATTGGCTTTAGTTCGCTTAATAAGGTGTATTAACTTTGTATCGGTGACAATCGTGTTTCGCGTTTGCGGCGTCATGAAAAGATTTTCTCGCTATATTCTTACATTCAAGTCGGCATTGTATGGGCTATTCGAACCGTTTTATTAGCTCTCTTGTATCCGCAGGGATTCCTTCACTTCCTTTTATGATTTCATGTTAACTCACTTAATTCCAGCCGAATGCGCTTAGGCCACGCTTGAAAAGTAGGTGTAACTTAATACCAGAACACGCGAAGCGACACACGATACTATGACGGAGCGATGCGACGGATTTTGACACGTTCTTTTATATACATAAAAGTGTTATGCAAGATGAAGTTCATAAACTTAAGAGAAATAACGTATAACGCATACGTCGTTGTCTGCGCATTTTATGACTAGCGTTTACAATGCGCATATCATAACTATTTGCATTGAAATGCGCTTAGTCAGATATTACTATAATATGAATGCAACGACATTGGCTTACGCGCTTATCAAATCGAGCACTACAGCGGCGAGTACACGGGTACCTTAGTACCTTCCAGTAAGATTGTATAGTCAGGGACAAGCGCTTGGATTTATGGGACTGGTCCCGTAAGCGGCTTAGCTGCTACCACAATAAGAACGCAACGAGCACCGGGGCTTTTCACACCTCCTTGTTTGGGCCGCGCGTTAGCGTTCACGCCTTGTGTGTATCTACCCCTAAAGTTCGCGCCTTACCTTTACATATCATGTATTCATTATGTAAAAGCATTTTTTACTTTTATTTGAGGTGGTCATCGCTGCGCTTTTACACCTTTTGAAACCTGCGGCGGCATAATTTTGTAGGGACTGTAAAACATTCGGTGGACTTCTTGGAATATATATTTTGACTTGAGTGAGGATAACTCGCTTATGTTACATCAGAGTCGTTCGTACGTAGCAATTGCAGCGAAAGTAGACCTTGACCTTAAATAGGAGCCAATTAATTAACTTTTACTGAGCTTGGTTGCATTAATCGAGATTCTTAGGCAGTAGGTATGTATGTAGTAGATCTAGTAGACTGGCCAAATCGGGTAACAGCACGCCCAGGTAAAAGAATACCCTAAGTAATTTGTGAATGTTCAACAAACAGTTCTACTAAATGACTACGAACCGATATAAGAAAGATGCATTTTTTAAATTGTGACGACGCAGCACAACTCATCATGCAAATGTGGGTTAAATAGAGAGATCGACGATAAGACTGACCTTTCATAAACCATCAATCAGACGCTGATACGAAGTATCTGCGATTATGGACCTCTAACCATTGAGAGTTCAGAATGTTTTTGTTTTTCAAATGTAATAACGACGCAGAACACACACATGATCTTCTCCACTTAACAGTATGTGAATGCCAGCTAATTAGAGAGATCGATGTGCAGGAAAGTGACCTTTCAACGAGTCATCAATCAGATGCTGGTATCACAAAGAGTGTCGATGCTGCGTCCTGCGTGACTCCGGGTCGTGATAATCGTGAGCGGCCGCTATTGTTCAAGTGAAAGTTTATGTTGTGCTTGCGACGACGGCGATGTTACGAGCCTTTTGCGTGTTACCAAAACATCATTATACTAGATGACAATAATGTGTACATTTCGATTCAAATTAACGGCTAACAAATCAGATACAACTGTGTATATCTAAAATATGAGGGGTCATTCTTTATAAGTAATCAAACTACTGCAGCTGAATATTGGTTAGCGTCTCCCAGCATTTTGGAAGACCAAGAATTTCAGAAGGACACTTTAAAATTGACAACAGATGGAAAATAATTGCACCTCGTTAGCGAGGGTTTTTGATTTTGACAAAAATAAACGACACCAAGATCATGTACAGATACAGAGTCTACTTGACGACACAGTTATTATCGTAATGGCCCTTTATAATATCAGCGACAAGTAATGTCTCCATCATCATGGATGTAATTGCCAGAGGTTTTGTTGTCAAGTTAATCAAAATTGCATTACGTGTCGTTTCGTCACGGGCCCTCGCCGACAATCGGGGACAAAAAAGTCGCATTCATTTGACATACCCGAGTATCGCTATTGCAATTCTTGATGATTGATGGGACAATTTATCGAGACTGAAGCGGTGATGAGGTGCACATATACGCTTTCTTGTCGCATGTCTGTACAAGCGTGCAGTTTACAGTTGTCTACTTCTAAATAAAAGACTGACAAAAGTGGTTAAGGGGCTTACAGGACTTAAACGCAAAAAACGCAAGTTTTATAAACAATAAAAGTATATAATCGACTACAGTAAACCAAATCAGAAAAAATATATGATATTCTTCGGGATATATGCTAGGTTGATAGTGTGTTGAAAACATAATACAAAAAAGTAATTAAAAAAATTAAAAAAAACCCGACTACAACCTTATACTAAAACTAACTGAAAAGCTAAAAACAAGCCCATTTTATAAATTAAATAAAAGTTGGAAGCAGGCGGGGCCCATACCATTATTATAGTTTCAAACTCAAATGGGTCCCCCGCCTGCTTCCAACTTTCATTTAATTTAAAATGGGCTTGTTTTTAGCTTTTCAGTTAGTTTTAGTATAAGGTTGCAGTCGGGTTTTTTATTTTTTTTAATTACTTTTTTATTTCCAGCTTTTTAGTTTACAAATGTGATAGATTTCGCAGACGATTTAGTTCTTGATACGTGTTTTTTACGATTTGTCACTTTGAATTAGTTTTAACCATATAAGTTGTATATATTTTTGTAATCACCTTTTAAAACCCTTTATTTTGATACCCCACTCGATAGGTTTTGAGAAAAAGAAATAATTATTGAAGGCATAATATGGCGCTAAAAATTCGCCATTTTGTTTTTTTTTTTTTTTTTTTGATATACCCAGTGTCACTCTCACTGTCAATACGAATCTAACGACACCTCTCAAGCTAAAATCCATCAAGCCGTTCAGGCCACAGAGCGTACCAAACAATTATACAAACATACATACATACATACTCTCGAAAAACATAACCCTCCTTCTGGCGCAGTAGGGTAACTAATTTGATACGATAGAAAAATTCATGAAGATACCTGTAAAAACTTTCTTTTTACAATAAAAACCATACTAATATATGTACCTACATACAATCATTATGATTTTTTGTCAGATTATTCTACAACCAACATACTAAAGCACTAGTGTTTTAATTTTTTAGTTTAAACAATAGATTTTTTGTAAATAGATAATTGCTTCATATTTTGCAATCATTTACCAGTGTTGTGTCATAGCCCTTCTCTTTCTTTTCTATGCAGTCCGACAATGACCGCGCTTTAGGTCATGTTCGAAATCTGCCTAAGCGAAAACGAACTACTTTTGTGCACCTAAACGTGTTTCAGTCAGGACCAGGACAATTTACTCACGGAATAGAAACTTGTCGCCCAGCTGCTTCACTGATAATTTTCTTATAGAACAATAAAATTAAGACCTTGCAAGCTGGTGCAAGTAAGACGTTCAAGCTCTGCTATCATTATTATAATGATGGTAGCGCGATAGTGCACCTGCGTGACATCACAATAGAACATTATCGAGTGTTTACTGTTAATATTTAGATATATCCAATAGCTGGTCGGGCGTGGGCGGTTCGGCCTGGCGTCTAACGAGTTATGTAAACATGCCGCGAGAGGTGACCACTGAGCCACATAGCTCATGTGGCTATATGATCAGTGAGCACGCGCACACGCCGACAACACGACTCCAAGTAGCCATGTACTGCTGTCAAGGGTGAGGTGTCACTTCTAAGATGTTTAGAAAGCGAACACATTGTGTGTCGATATGTACTGGACATTGTTGGAATTATCGGGTGAACATCCTGTTCAATATTGGAAATATCCATGAGACGCGAGAAGATGCAGTGGAAAAATTTACTGATATCACATATCGTAGAGAGTGTTTTATATTAAACATGGCAAATAAGTTGAAAAAAGGCACATTATTTGCACAAAAATAGCAGTATTTTGGACAATAGATAAGAAAATAAAGCAGTCCAAGGAATGTTTGCGTAGGATGTGGACGGGCGAGGACCGAGGTGGCGCGCGGTCAAAATATTTTATTTGCTCGAGCACCCCGTACAAAGGCACAAAGCCCTGTTTGTGGTTCACCATTGTGTTGGGGTTTAGTGGCTTGTGGCTTCTAAACAACTCCACGTACGTGCCAACGCACAGAACATTATGTCCCACCACGCAAGAAATATGCGGCCTATACCATTCGTTTTGTTACGAGTGACTATCTCTTCATAATTATTATAGAAAACTTCTAAATTATAAATATTAAATTCTCGATTTCTACAGTTATTAAATAAGTAACTAGTAAAACCCGCTAGCAATTTAGATATAATCTAAGTTCGAGATAAAATCATTATTTCTGATCGAATCATCGGAGGTTTCTAATTTGATTCGCGGTGCAATATTCAATTTTTATCTTCTTTCTTTAAATAGTAATCTAGTAAAACGTTTTATTATTGGAGTTCATTACACTTCGCTCGAGGCATTGTTGAATCAAGACTATATGAAATAAGATATTGTTTGCTGAACACTCTGAGGCCACCGCTACTACTCGGTACTCCGGCGTTATGTCTAAATCATAATATTTTCTTTTCCGACCCGATTTCAATAAAATAACCATCGGAAATGTACCATCGGAGGAGTACGGACAAGTTACCGTATTTTATGACAAGTAAGGATATCGAGCCGTAAGCGCGAGCTTCGACGATGTTATAAAAATAAATTCGTTTGAATTTCAAAAGGGATCAAAGAAATGTAAGCTCTTATTCAGATGCCGATAAAATCAATGAGGATGATACGGATTCGGCTGACTGTGTATAAATAAGGTCTTATTATATTGAAAATATTTAAACCAATAAGAATGCAGGCATAATTATCTGGCATAGTTTGTATCATCAAATCAGAACCGCCTAGGGACATAAATCACAATTAATAAGACATTGTGTAGTTGCAAGAAAAGGATGCGAATATCTGTGTTGGCAGCGGAGCGGCCGAGCCGTCATTTTGCTTAATTTACGAAGTCGGCCTTTGGTACCGCACTAATTGGGTCCTAGTTCTAAGCGGACACTGTGTTTCAATGTAAATAATTTGCATACCGACAGCTATACCTACAAATAGACCTAGAACACTCCTTATATAATTCATATTTATATTATTCAAAAGCTTTAAATTCTACAGACGAACATTTTTCGACTAATCAACCTTTTATAGCTTTATAAAACCGTTTAGTGTTACCTGCGCTTTGGGTTTATTGGACGTGAACTTTTAGGTTCGTTTCCAAGCATTTGTTAAACAAATTAAGAAAATGAAAATGTTCGGCAAGATATATTCGGATGGATGTCCAAATTATCTCCTTACTTATAGCTATGAATTAATTCTGAGTGAGGCAGCGGCGATCGGGTCATTAGTGGTAATTACATAGGCAAATAACAGAAATATGACACCAAACGAACCACTACATCTTACTAAGTACTTTTTAGATTGTGCGCAAGTAAGTAATTTATGTTCTCGGATTCTAGACATTGTAAAACTTTGTAGTGTAGCCGTTGCGACAATACCGTGAATTTAAATAAACGGTCCAATCTATACAGGTTACGCTTACGACATTGTCCCTTTCCCTTCTCCTTGTTCCGACTGGCTGTCGATATAATCTCAGCTCTGATTTTGTAGATATTGGATACCCTATAAAGTTGTGTGGGTAGTTGGAATAGTTAGAAATGGAGACGTATTTTAATGAGATCGGTAAATCAATAATGGAATAATACGAGTGGCGAAGCGGCGCGTGCCACAAGGCCGGTCAACTGAAGGAGTCAGATATCCTGGCGGTCTCGCTCGCGCACGCGCAGCCACGACGCGCGCTCTATAAGGCCTGCCAAGTATTATGATTACTCTTTAATGGAGATTTGACCTGTTTGGCAAGCCGTACGCGTTCGTCACTGCTGTCGTTACACCATATCCAAGCACGTGGCTCTGTAAGGCATTGCATACGATACCGGACACCGCTATGACTTTATTCAAATCACCGCCAGATAAAAAATATCCGTGCCGTATAAAGAGAGATGGCGGCGCAATTTGAATGACGTATTTGGTGAGAAGTCAGAATTTGGTGTTCATTTACATACATATAAAGTACACACATCTTGGTGTTATTTGGGGCAATTAAAATGTAGCAATCTGTATGCAGGAGCCCGTAATTGCAGACGTCCTTTTTAATTGGAATTTGTTGAAATACGTGGGTGCATAAAGCAGTTCTTGGCGGTTACCTGTACAAAAGTGTGCCGGCGCGGCGCATTCGTATTCTTAGTCATAAAATAATACTTACAAGTTTAGCAGGATCGCATTGGCAATAGCCGGGGGCGTTCTGTCTTGGCTCGGGTCCACCGTTAAATAATAACAAGCATGTACGTAGTTCCACTGGCTATAAATTGCTTGCTGCCGCCGGGCACGGGGCACGCAATACCAATGCGGAAAATATTATGGTATTCTGTATAGCTAGAACGGCTGTATACGGGTTTGCCAGCGGCTATGTAAAGCCTACTATTGTTGGTGCTCTGTAGTTGTCAAGCCAGTCGCTTGGACGGTTACGTAGTTGAATACTTAGCTTGAGCCGAGCTATTGTGCCTTTGTTTATGTGCTGGACTTATTCTACGCAATTGTAAAGATAAGAATGACCTCACCGGAGGAGCGGCATGCGTGCGCTGCTGTATCCCGAGTATTCCCGAGCTGCCGGACGTAAACATCGATAAGATAGGGTCAAAATTCAGCATAGGAACCTAAACAAGAGTAGCGTTGCATTGTTATATTATTGGGCTCTTTACCGAAGACCTTTGTTAGAGGCAGTCGGTTCATGTTTTAAATATCCTTTGTTTTTAATAAATTTAATATTGTACGCAAATATTATATTGTTAAGTTTCAGTTATTAGATGGCATATTAAGTTAAAAATCAGCATTATAGGATAGGATTTGCTTATATCTTTAAATTACTTTCATCTTTTCATCTTATACGCTTTTATCATTCGTCTTGATTTTTTCACCCGTACTGAAATCCCGCCCTTTACTCATTCGAGGGGTGATACCAAAAAAGGTAGTCTTAGAAAAAAAAGCTTATATTAATGAAGCCAAAGCGTGCGGCTTCCTTCCAGGCGGTCGAACATTCTGTCTCGGCACATTCCGCCGCATTGTGCCTGACCACGAAACGCGCGACCACACCGCACACCGCATTACATAGCACTTATTGAAAACGAAACACTTTGGACACGGGACAACGTTTTTGTTGACCACAACTTGGAACTTGGTGATCTATGAAACAAGTTCAATCGTTAATCAACTAACTGGGAAGTGTCCACTTTTCTTTTTATTACTTGTAATGTAAGTCTCGCTTCTTGCGTCTCTTCTCCGAGGCTACTTTTTGTGTCGATCTAAGTTTAGATTCGAAACTTTCTTTACGCACGTGATCTCTAGTTTTTTTTCTATCATCAATTATTAAGTTAGATAGAACTGATTACATACACGACATACGAGGTTATATGTAATTTCCCGCATTTCATATTGCGTTGAAAGTGTGGTAACCATACGACTCGTTGATGTCTTTTGTAGGGACTGCCGAATGACATTTTTACTACGTTCACGAACTTTCTTCCGAAAATATATTTTGCTCATTGCAATTAATTCATAGTTTGCTAGTAGAAAATAAATAAATTAACAGGTTTTCCGTTTCTTAGCTACAAAATAATAAGCTTGCGGTAATTAAACACAATGCGCATGAGCAATTTACGCTTGTGAAAGCTTAAAAGAAAGTTGAATGACGCAACTAATCCTTAAATCCTTCAGTCTAACGTCTAATTGAATATTAAAACGTTAGAAAGTGCAACAAACAAAATAAATAGGGCAATGAAATTGTAAGTAAGTGAGTTTGTTAGTATTTTAGTATTCAGTTCGCAAACCGCACGAGTGTTTCACACGCCTCCTTGCGTATTCGACGGGCGTCCGCGCGTGAGAATCCTGCCCCAAAACATGCGGGTTTGTGAATTCCCTAATCTATTAAAATTTTATCGCGAGTACGCGCTTTGATATCACTTGAAAGATGATATCTCTGATGGGAAAGCAATTCGTCTCAGATTGAGGTAGATTGTCATTTGTTTTTTTTTTTTGGTTTTTTAGGTGTTCCTGAAAATGCAACTGCCTCTCAAAGACTCTTTAATGTAGAAGCTATTTAAAACTCGGAAAGTAATTTGTTAAAGAGATCGTTCCCCGAATCGAGATTTATCTCGACCGTTACTTGTGCTTTTTAGTGTTTTCGCGCTCTCTATTTTCAGTTTATTACTTTACTCGGTTTATGAATATATCCCCCAATTGTTCCAGTTACCATTTCTCCGCTTCATAGCGATTAGTGCTAATACCGTGGCTAGATTTCCTAGAAACGTAAATTCAACGTTAATTATAACATTTACATTTAAACTTATTAAGTGAACGTCTCATAAGACCGTCAAGCCGCTGTTAGGGGTACCTACACACACATACATAAAACCACTTACTTTATAGGTCCACAATCGGAACCGTTAGCAGTTTCTAGATTTGCAACGATATGCAATAACTGGACTAGTTTAAGTGTTCGCCCATAAATATGGAGCTTTCCAACATTTACATAAGAACGAGTCTACAATCAATTCAAATTATTTCGTAACTAGAGTTCCGTTTACTCGATACATGTTTTATTACTCGATAACATTCGACATGTTAACACCAATCGATACATTGGTAAATCGAAAGTTGTTTTTAAAAACTGTACAAGTTATCTCCATTGTAATTATACTGTGATGTAAGTAATTACGGGTAATATATTTATCTAATAGAAGTTTTACTGTCTTGTATATGAATTGGTATATTTAAATATAATTGGTCAAGGGCGCGAGAACAGGCTTGAGAACTTATTAGAACAACTTTTAGTTTTGTGTTATTTAAATAACTAAGAATTGATTGATTGATTATTCTAATTCTCATGTTGTATATAGCTATTAATACATGAGTGCATTTTTTTGTTTCAATAAAAATAAAAACGGTTATAAAGATTGGTCCTTGGCACCTCTGGACAGAGAGAGGTTGGTACCTCTGGACAGAGAGAGGTTGGCACCTCTGGTCAGAGAGAGGTTGGCACCTCTGGACAGAGAGAGGTTGGCACCTCTGGTCAGAGAGAGGTTGGCACCTCTGGACAGAGAGAGGTTGGCACCTCTGGTCAGAGAGAGGTTGGGACCTCTGGACAGAGAGAGGTTGGCACCTCTGGACAGAGAGAGGTTGGCACCTCTGGTCAGAGAGGTTGGCACCTCTGGACAGAGAGAGGTTGGCACCTCTGGACAGAGAGAGGTTGGCACCTCTGGACAGAGAGAGGTTGGCACCTCTGGACAGAGAGAGGTTGGCACCTCTGGACAGAGAGAGGTTGGCACCTCTGGACAGAGAGAGGTTGGCACCTCTGGACAGAGAGAGGTTGGCACCTCTGGACAGAGAGAGGTTGGCACCTCTGGACAGAGAGAGGTTGGCACCTCTGGATAGAGAGAGGTTGGCATGGCACCCCTGGACAGAGAGAAGTGGAATGAAAGCAGGGAGGCCTTTGCCCAGCAGTCGGACATAAAAAAAGTACAAAAATGTCGTATGAACTAAGTTTAATAAACTAAGTAAAATAAAATAAAGACAATAAACTTTCATGTTTAGATACTATGAGATCTACAATCAAAAGGATACATAAAACGATAAGCACATTACTAAAAGCAAGAGGTATTAAAATTAAAAGTATGATGTTTATTTATAGGCGTGTAAAAAAAACATAATCCTGAGCGTAACGTAACACGTAACTCTATGAGTTATGACCGCTTAAGTTAAAGTAATCGGATGAGACAAACATGTGGACAACACACACGAAAGCTTTGTTGTACCCTCTCTTTGAACTCGCTATAAATCTCTGACTAAATTTTAAATTCGTGTAATAAACAACCACAAGATTTATGTAAGTTTGGCAATGCCACATTTGTACACCCATACATTAAAGTTTTGTCGCCAAGGCTGTAATCCTCGAAGTTATATATTTTTGTTGCTACTGGCAATCATCACTATAATCAGTCTTTTTCGAATAGTATTAGGTGAAGCGGCAGAATATCGGCAGATTTACATGCAGGGACTGAAATCCGGTCTCCGCATCCGAACATCCGAC
The DNA here is from genome assembly GCA_945859645.1 of Amphipoea oculea. NCBI lineage: Eukaryota > Metazoa > Arthropoda > Insecta > Lepidoptera > Noctuidae > Amphipoea > Amphipoea oculea. The sequence goes on along the minus strand of OX243864.1, from coordinate 16,748,818 downwards.
GGTTTCTAAAGCCCTACCAATTGGTTCCAAAGGACTTAATCATAATTTTTGTAGTCGCTAATTAGCGTATTGACCATAGATATCCGAGTATTGACTAAATAGAAAAATCCATAACGAATGTTTTTTGTTATAATATTGGGAGGCTTATTTTTTGTTTCGACTAGGTATATTTTTTTATCAATGATGAGAATTTTGACCCGATTTTAATGTGAAAAAATATTTATAGGATGCTTTCTCCGTTCTCGTGATATATGTCGTCGCATAATTGACATACTGACAGCCAGACGTGTTGACTGACCGTCCGAAACGTCATAGTGACAACTGTCACAGCTGTCAGTCGTCAGATAAAGTCGTGTGAACTGCGCTTATCTGTGCAAGCGCCTGATCACGCGCGAGATAGAAATTGATAGAATACCCACCTTGTGGGAACTATTTGATGTCAGGTGGTTTTATACAACGATACCCCATTTTGAATAATGTACCTATAGTACCTGTAAGTACGTGTAGGTAGGTATTAAAACCTATAAGAGATAGAATTTTACATTGGGCTAATAATGGTACTTTGGTGATGAGCCTTTACTCTACCAAAAGCTATTCTAAGAGCCTTAAACTTCATTATTATCAGATAGTAAAACACGAAATCTTATAAAAAGCTTTCCACTTTGAATATGGTTCGATTTTATTGTAAGTCCAAAAGCACATTAATTCAGCTATCAACGATACGTGTGTGATCCCAGCACTATTTACAATTCACAGGTAATCAATCCTTATCAGAACTTTTATGACGAGCTAGTCACAATGTCGGGATAGTTTATTTTATATAGATCATCGCTAATCAATTCCCACGATTCGCACGCTGTGAAAGTGTTCGGTTCGGGTATCGGGTCGAAAATCCCTATCTTTTATCGATATGTTTTCCCATGCCAACTATTCATGCAACACCTTTTTGACGTTTATTTGCATACAATGTTATCAGTAGGTATATCGATTTAATCTTGTGTTATATTTATGTTAGTATGATATTTGTAACAGTTTGAAGATCTTAGATAAGTACTGTAGATATTTAACAGGTGTATTTTCTGGCTAAACAAGTCAAAAGATTGTAAGTAATTAATCAAACTTTGCAATTTATGTGGTGAATATTTAAATTGGCCATATAATGTTTTGTTGGCTGCATAATTCTATATTCAATAAGTAATGTCTCAATCAAGTTTAAAGCCCCTATCAATTTCAGACTTCCATTAAAACGTCAAAACAGCGATAGACGTTGCTACACGATCTTTATTTCAAATCAATTCCTAATGCTAAAAAATATTCATGAAGCAGTAAACGCAGATAAAATCGTGCCTAATCAAATATGATAAAGTGTCCCGTCGGCGTCGTCACGAAACACTGAATATTTAATATAATATTATTTAAATGAGCGCTAGGACTGTATCTAGAGACACGCACAAAGAATGAGAAATGTCGCCCCTCAGGGTCCGCATAATTGCATGCTTTCCAAATTACATGTAATTGGAGCTGTGTTTTACTGAGCTCGCGTGTTTTTGTCTTTTAAATTACATTTTTGTTCCTTTTATTTGCCTAGTTATAAAATTATACAGCATTTTTATAATAATTAATGTCGAGTAAGGACATTAAACACGGAGGAATTTGCGATTTTATTTTATGTTTAGAAGCAGATATTATGTCGAGTAGGTAGGTACTCCACATATCTGATGAACGTAGGTACGTTCATGAATGGTATTTATGGCAAGTATTTATGTTGAGCAGAGCAGAGGTCAGCATGTTTTGAATAAAACAGATTATTTACAACGTTTGTCAGCATGTGTTCACATGTGCTGCGCGGGCGCCAGTGATGGCGACGGTAACGTCGGTGGCGCCGCCCGCACATGCGCACTCTGCCTAATTCATGGCCAAACCTCAACTAACACTCAAGTATTATAGACAAAAAATGATTTTAATACCACCCTACACACACACGACACGATTTATTAGCGACACTTGTCCTAATAAAACTAATTTGGAACGGACACGCCATATTAATAATTGCAAAGTTTCTTGCAAATGTTCCTAAATCGGAGTGTGATATAAAAATTTAAATTAATTATTCTTCCATAGATGATAGGCAATTTACACATGAGCTGTTTTTGTGGCCGTGGTTTGTAACATGCAAGCCTTTTTTCCTGCATTAGATTTACCTACTTAGGTCTAGTCACAGAATAACTAATGGTCTAGTCTAGTAAAGTAATTCGAAAGGATCTTTAATGTCTATGCGTCTATAGGTACTAGTGCTAGGATCTTTGATGTCTATGCGTATGCGTCTATAGGTACTCTAGGTGCTCCGTGCACGAAAGTAGCAGTCACCAAGACAATATTGCTGGCTGAATGCTGATAAATATTAGTTTATCAACTACCGTTCAGTAACAAAATATTAACATCATCAAAAATGCATGACTTCTAAATATTTTACGATGATGCTAACTGCGCATAATTTATGCATGCTTGTGCTTATATGTATCACAAATAACGCGGTATATAACACCAGTTGCTAGTACAAGTATTAGTACTATTCGTTATTCTGTGGTACAAGTCATATACATGCAGTAATAAGTGGTCACGCTTCAATGTAACATCATGTACCTACTATTTACTCTGTATGGAACACGCTGTATGTCGTGTCGTGCTGTTTATAAAGCCAGTTAGAGCCACTGATTGGACGAGATGACTTTACACCAAGTATGGCGGTAGAATGTTTGCTAATCGTATGTAATGACGTGCAGGTAAATGAGGTAGGTAGTTAGCGGTAGTCAACTGGCATAATTTGGTGGTCCGGTTGTAATGAAGTCTTTTTTTCTGGGGTTTCCTTTACAAGTCCTGAGTTTCTAACAAGAAAAATGGTTATTCTTAAGAAACAACATACTTACTTGAACTCAGACAGGCACATTTCCGCCACGGATACCGTCAACAAAATGTTCATTGTTATGCAAAGTCGCGACAAAGTACTTCAATTTTGTTTATCGCCGTCAATTGATTTACAAGGTGCAGAATAGCAATTACCTCCGTATTTCTTAGCAGCTGACAGAGGGGGCGCCCACGCGCCCCGCACGAGATCTGCTCTATTATACAATCAGGACGAATCAGCACATGGGACACACGACCACTCACCACGCACGCCGGCCACGGAGGTCAACTCGCTGAGCAATCCAAGGCTAGCTCAATACCAACCTAATGATTCTATTATAATACTCAACCAACAATCTAAAGAGTACAAATCTTTTTGATCAACGTATTATAATGCTAGCAGATTCGACATTGCGCATCAGACAATTTCCTAGGCCTGCCCACGTCAATTACACTATTTTACACTAGATCGTGTCTGGCACGTCATTATTGTGATTGTTTCCTGGCAATTCTCGTTGTAAGAGTCTATAGATGCAAGTAGTAATTTAGTGAATTGCAATTGAAAAGAATTGCTGCGCAAAAGTTTCACGTAGCGAAATAACGACAGCTTATAATAAAATTTCAAGATTGATTCGTTGAGATTGTAAGCGATTGTCGCGGACCGTACAAAAATGTTGCGTTCTCATTTTAATCGTGCGTAGCCGAAGGCGAGGCGAGTTTCTCTCGATGATCAATAGAGCTGGTCCCTGGGCATTGTATCGAATGTATCGTTGGTATCGTATATGAATACAATAGCACGCACGTGCTGCGCCGTCGCCCGCGGCGTCCGCCCTGCCATTGTCCAGCCAGCCATTGTTTCACGGAAATCCTCCGTACATGTCTTGACACTCGCAGTAATATCCTATTTTGGACACATAACACTACTATGTGTGATTACTGATTAGTCATCGACTTATCGTAGGTAATAAACTCAGAATACAGATAAAATACGGTGGCACAGGATAACATGTTGAAGGGGAAATGACAATGAAATGTATTGTTTGAACAGGTGGACATTGTGACAAAGATAGAAAAGCGTTATAATAATTGAGATTCCGATCATAAACACATTCTTGTCGATGATCAATATTATAATGATAATTTATAATCACAGAGTAACTTGTAATATTTTATAAAGCAATGGCTTTTTTTCTTCACGTCATACGTTGACATTTTTGTAGGATAGTCATCCTATTTATGCTTGATAAAAGTTCTATATTTTGTTACTCGGCATCAGCATCGTTAACTTATCTCTTCTTCTTTATTAGCTGAGCAATCTGAAGCCTTTTAGAACGCTAGACCACAATAATATGATTGCTTAGTTTCAATTTTATTTGGTTTGTTCGATCCAAGTTGTCTTGGAGACAATAACAAGTTTAGTTAGAATCATTGATGTATAAAATATACATTTTTATACATCAATGGTTAGAATATAATAACGAGCTAACACACTCGTTATCTATTATTAAATGCACAATGCGGTTAGACAACTAGATCACGGAACTGCTTTGCTTATTTAGCTGTTCCTACAATCGCCGTACGTTCGACTATGACCTACAAACCAAAAAACCTTCCGACTCCTGCCTTTGTGCGCGAGAGCATTCAATTCTTATAAGATCTCGAACAGCGCATGTACGGGTGAGCTTAAAAGCTTATAAATCTTTGTCGCTGCGCATGTGTGAGGGCGGACTTGACAAGAGCAACTCGATAGCGACACAATGCCTGGCATATTACCATATTGTAAGAGCCGGCAGTAAAACTTGTTTGATGTTAGTGCAACGAATATAGAGCTTTAGATATAGCTTTTATAATGTCCGTGTAATTTGGTGCAAATTATTTTTATTGCTGGAGCTAAAAAATAAATCAAAGCTATCAACTATTGGAGCTTTTCAATTTTCTACTTCATTTGAATTGCGGTGGACCGCAGTAGTTTTATAATGAAACATTTAAGTATGAATAGTACAATAACGGAATTTACGTTGGTTTCGTATACAATTTGTATCTATAAGGCTAACAATAGTCGGCGCGTGGGCAGCAGGCTGCGCGGGCGCGGTCCACGGTGCAGGGCTGCTAGAACTAACTGTAACACTTTCATAGCAATTATTGATTGTAAGTAGATACTAACAATAAATAATTGCTATGATTTGCTGTTAGAATACTAGCTCTACAAATATTCTAGTCAGATTGTAAATGGAGGCCTTGTTTTTGTTTTGTAGTCTGTACAGCGTTAAATTATTTTGGAAGGACCCACCAACTATAAATTGGCACTTTTTAAATCGAATGATTATGCAGAGACACTGTTTACACCTTCCCTATTCGAAACGTGAACTTCAAAATAGGAAAAGCTAAAAGCCGTGTTAGTACAGCCAGCCCTATAAGAAACGGAGGTTGAACGCACGCGACATTGTTATCTTGCGCCAGGTTTGGGCGAGAATAAATAAAACTCTTCGTAGAAAACACACATATTTTATTTTATTATTCTGTCGAGGCTCTTGTAATGTCGCGATAACGCTTTATGGGACCTGTTATCGTGCACTAACGAACTTTCACAACACAGGTCGTACGACCAAAGTTAGAGGATCATAAAAATTGTATAGAAAACTTAAATTGGACCTCGTGCCGTTACAAAAATTAACTGCCAATTTTTTATGATATTTGGAAAAAGACAATATGGGTAGATATTTTATATACCTAGTCATAAACTTTGGATTTACATAACCCGTCCGATTGTTAGGTTTTTATACCTAATAGTGAATCCTAATGGAATGGTAATTTTTAACGTATTTCTACTTGATTTGGCATATTAACACGAATGCGTTAAAATTTGAAATTTATTACTTGGTAGGTAATAATCTTTTATGTAGAGTGATAAAAACGCTTTGAACATAACTTTTATTAAAAGTTGTAAAACATTGCTAATATAGCAACGATAGAAATTATATTCATATGCCGAAAATAGGACATAAACTATGGGATACCGGTTCTCCGTCGATCAAATTACTATGTTTCTACAACTACAGACATAAATATCAATAATTTTAATTGATATACAAATCGAAACTTAATTGATCGAATCATTTCAACTGTTTCTAAATTTGATTAAAAGTTTCATAATTGCAATGCCTTCATATCACTCTTGTGCCAGAGAATAAAAATAATATAAATACTAAAAGACAGCGCGCGTGACTCCATTTTAGCCGTAATTCTTTAGATTTTTTGAATGAGATAGATAGATATAAAACTATATTGTGAGACAGAGAGGGGTGTAGTGTGGTAGGGTGACGTTAAGGTACATTAGCGGCTTTTAGGCTGGTATCGGCGGCGCCCGCGTCATTTGCGTGGTAATGGGCCGGGATTGCCTCAATTTGAATCTGCCGACCGTCATCTTTTTGTACACTTCGCTGGTTAATGGATCACGGTTACTGTACCCTCTTTGTTGTTGTTTTGTGCACTCGTAACAAAATATTGCACTCATTTATAAATATGAATCGTGTTTGAATATTGATCTGCAATATTCAAACACTGGCATATATTGCTGCATAGCACACATATTTATCTTGCCTTTTTATATTTTTTATGTTCACTGCGTTCCAAATAAATGTACTCGTAGGTTTGTTTATTTATTTCAAATATTCGTGTCTTAATAAACATTTGATTATGTTCCAATAGTTTCAAAAGTATAAACTGCCGCAGTCCGCTCGTTGCAGTTAACACCCCTCGCACAGATTTTTTGTGTTTCTCTTTGGAAATAAGAAAAAATCTATGCGGTTTTTATAAGGTTTGTTTTTGTGTGTTTGTCTTAGCGCGCGCCGATAACGTAGGCGACAGGGCTCCAACACTCGGTAGTTTTTAGTTTTACTTTATTTTACAAGCTTTTAGGTTGAGCAATTCCACTTGAGCAATTAACGTTGCCCGCCCGGTAGACTTTAGTTTAGAACCGTTCAGTTTCGTGGGTAAACAAGGCAACCTAGTAATAAAACACCCAAATGTCTGCATAAATCACTGCCAGGCCGACGTTAATTGTAATTTCTAAGTAAACTAACGTTCAATTTAAATACTGATATAAAATACACCTACACAGTTTAATGATTCGGTTTTTAATTACAGGTGGCCATTTAAATCTATTTACACAAATTGCTTGGCAGATCAAATAATATGAATCAAGCAAGACGAAGTAATTACAATATCAAAGCTTGATTTTTAAAGTTCAGGTAGTAAACCCTTTTTGTGTTAAAAGGTTGTTAACCCCCGTAGACAGGGGTGCACTACCTTCCACGTGTTTGTCGCGACGGGTAGGGGTGGCCACATGAGCCCCACAGATCCACTTGTTGCTATTAGTTAGTCATTTACAACACATATTTTTCAACATTAGCCCATTAGCGGGGATTAGGGAAGTCTCCCGATGACGTGAAAGTAGGATATGACGCGACAGAATTCTTCATTGCCGTCACTCCGTCAGTAATAAAAGAAAATCGATGCGTTGTCGACGAGATCGAGCACCGCCTGATTAATGTACGCGTTGGGACACACGGGATACATTTATATTGTGCGTAGGAGTGAGATGTATACTGAGCAATGACCCTTATACATGGCAGTTTTAGCGTTCAAAAGGTTGATAGGTTGTTTGTTGTTTGAAAGGGCTATTCAATAACATCTAGACTGTTGACAAACATTTAGAGGCAAATTCGAACGTGCATTTGGAAGCAAAAGCTATTTCTGGGCCATTCAAGTTGTCAAATGAGAGAGTCTAATAAGTAACTAACTAGAAGAGTACCAACTGGACTTTCCATGATCACCTCATAAGAGAACTGATTGCAAATGAAAGCCCATTGAAACAAGATGAGACAAGTCACAAGCCTCGAAAGTGCCGACAAGCAGACAGACGAACAACACAGTGCGGGCCACACAGACAATGCACTCTAACATAAAAGCGACGCCTTGCTTTTATTGGTCGGCCATGTAAAATCTTTACGTGGCATCTTTTATAGTGTGGTGTGTCGTATAACTCTTATATTTTAGCTTTATGGCGTGTGGCTGAGTCGCCGTGGGCCGGCGGCGTGGGCGCTACTCCAGAATCGAGCCCACGTGCCTGATCGCAGATACCATTGTCCGCTTCGGGCTTGTTTATGGGAGCACTCCGAGATACCGACGAGAAATGACACCTTGATCGCGTGCCTTAATCTACCACTCCCTGCTAAGAACTTTCATCTAGATTTCGCGTTGATCTAATTTAATAGAGCTTTGGACCGGTTCACGGCGTTGCAGTTTAAAAGAACAAGTTCGAGAGCTTTCGCATTACTTTGCCAGCTTAAAACGCAAACCACATATTTATTTACACATTCCATTATCGCATAAAAATTGAGTGAACACAAGTAATAACCGAGATAAGATGAAGATTTGGCCGATGACACTATAAATGACTGTTATAAGTTGCATGTAGCGTATAATCTTGGAACAATAAGAACCAACCGTTGAGACAGAATTGGCTCGTAAAAGCGTAGTGGCTTGAAGCGGTAGCAATTTGAGTGTGTTTTTAATAATTTTTATTGGTTGGGGTATATGGAGGCGGTCGGCAGTGTCGCGTTGGACACGGAATACGTAATGAGCTCTCTGGTAAATTAATGACTACGGTAGCCGCGTTCCAATCAAATTGCCCAAATATGATTAAGACAACTTTCTGACTGTGCTATAAATAAATGTACTAGACTGTTATTTATGCAGCTACTGTATGCGCCGATAGGTCGAATTTGACTTCACGATTTTTAATATTTAACGAGTAGTACTAGGTTCAGGCATTCCCGAATTAAAGAGGACAAAGAACGACTAGGTACTGATGGTCCTCAACTCTCCCGTAACTCTTTCATCATAGCCAATCTTAAACAGACTATAAACTAAATTCACCTTTTTTGTTTCCAGTGGCCTGACCTCAACCACGGAGCGAGGCGTGACTCCGGTCTACCTTCGCTGTCGAGAGGGCACCATCTCCTGGGTATACCCTCGTGGTGCACTGCGGCTTCTGTTCCGACCGTCCTTGCCTGCTGATGAGAGGGATTTCAAGGTCTGCGTGAGGGTCATACGGCGACCAGATCCGCCTGATCTATTCCACACCTTGCGACTTAATGATACAGGTAATTTTTTGGTGCTTCCTGGTAATTATATAGATTTTTATCAGGGTGATCTGCAAACAGAATTCCATCAAAATTATACATACAAGATTTACTTTAAATAATATGCCGTTTCTTCAAGGAACAAACAAAGATACAACAAAGTTAATAAATGAACAAAATTTAAAAAAAATGCACACATAATAAATGGAGTTAGGGATGATCACAGATGGCAAGCGCTCTGCGTAAATTGTTGGTTGTATGGACCCTTTTTGAATACCAGAGTAAAACTTCTTCAACATAATGATTTAATTGTGGTCGCCTACTAAGTAATGCATTTTTTTGCAGTCGCGGAGCGGTTTCCAGCGCGTCTCTTTGTGGAGGGCGCTCGTCGCTTAGTTCCTCTGTATGCGCCCAACGACGGCGACCCAAGGGAACTACGATGTTTCCGAAGCCGGCGCGGTCGTGCTGCGCTCTACGTTGAAGCGGAACCAGAAGATGGTCCTCAAAAACGAAAAGCTACCTTCAAATACGAAGCAAGACCCCTGGTTCAGAGACACTACGACCCTTCTACCGCAGACTGCAGACCTTGCACCGAGTCGGAACTAGAGCTGGCCTTCTGCACCAGCGACCTCGGTAAGACCTCACACGATAATCTCATTACTCGTCTAGCTGTTCCTTCACCGCAATAATGAGTAATCACAAAACCAGGAGCCTTCGCCCCGCTGAATGTTAATAAACCCGCGCCGACGACCGCACAGTAATTTGTCGCCATCATCGGGATTCCTCGCGCCTCAAATTATATTAAACGTTGTTATACTTTAAAATAATTTTATCATTTTTCCTCGCTTAACTACCACGAAGTATTTACACAGCGAGACCATTTATTTAAAGGGATCGTTATTTTTTAATTTTAAACAATGTTGAATTTTTACGCAAATGGATGCAACCGAAAAAGGTTTGCGCATTGACCGCATTGTCTGTAGAGCCTTTTGTATCGCCGCTATAAGTGCTAGTTGGATCTCTGTTACGATTAGATTGCATTTCATACCGGTCATGACTCACGGAAGCTTTTGCATGTAGCGAGCCGGGATGAGCTGCTTAGAATCAATTTACGTCCGTAACGACGGTGCTTGACAAGTGTATACCGGATAGACTAGTATGGGTGTACGGCACGCGACGCGGCGGGGAGTTCATGTTAATAGTTTTTTCTGGTTTGATAAATTATAATAGTTGAGGAGTTATGTCACTGCAGCGCATGCGTCCCGCCGCGTCGCCCGCGCACCCACGTCATTAGCCGTCTCCAACACGTATCATTGATTTTTTGTTTGTCATTCCACACAAAAAAGGTAGATATTTTTGGATCAAGGCAACATACGTGTTAAGGTTCTTTGTCAAATAAAAATGACAAGCTATTGTTAAATTGTCAAGAAATGGGAAATTATTATCCGAATGTGTCTGTTTGTATTTGAATAAATAAATAATGAATCATTCGTTATCGGAGAACGGAGGATTGTTATTAGAAACAAGAAATTAATTGTCCCACCACACGAAGAGCAGAACATAGCTAACGTCCGTACTTCGGGCGCATATTTCGGATATTAAACACTAGCTTACAATTAAATTAACAGTTGTCTTGATAACATACCGCGGTGCTCAGATAGTCTTGATGGCTCGTTAGTGAACCTTCTATGTAATTATCGACTGTCGGGCTCGGGTTGATGACCGTTTACCAACGACTTGGACTATTCACTTATCTTGCTCAAACAAAAGCTGGACGTAGAAAAAATCCGGCTACATTTTGCGCTTACTCACGGAGCAGACAAAAAACACGGACAATGGGGACACAGTGATTAATATCTGGACAATAAATCTGGTGTCGCGACTGGTACCTACTCGTTGAGCGAGCTACATTGTGCTACAGTTTGAACACTGTTCTTACTTTACCGAGATAAGTGGGGGACATCTACCGGCTTTTGTTTCCAACCAATTTACAAGCCTGATAAAAGCTTGCGTAAAATTTGACGAGAATTTTTAACAGATTATTATTTCCTTGAAGCGAAATTTTACATTAGGTATTGTACCTACCTATTACTACGCTAGGACAAAAACAGTAAAAGGATGAAATGCTTGAATAAACTTGAGCTCATATTAAAATTATATGGTATTCGAAACGTGATAGAATGGCGGCGTGACAACAGTTGAACATTTCAAGCCGCGCTGTAGTTAAAAGGAAAACTCGTCGCTGACTCAATTGTGTTCTCGAAAAACGCTTAGATAGCTCAGTCATTAAACTTTATAACTTCTAATTTGTTTGTGCCGTAGCAATTACTATAATTAACAAAAACTCCGCTTCCAAACAAAACAATCTTTGTTAATGCAATGCTGGATAATAATTTGGTTTTAGATAAAAGGAATGCACATTTACATATTTTACTAATATGTATTGACGCAAAATATTATTATTGTGAGATATTTTCCTTGAATAGCTTTATTTTGGACGTTTATTATGGCGAAACCTTTATTTCTTTTGAATAAAATATATTCTATTCTAGGCTAACGAATTTTAGCATAGGTAGGTACTTAACTTCTGATGAGCGGTCTTTATTTATAACATCTACTGCAAAATAGTGAAATACAATTGACAAGCAATAAATTAATGATGAGTTCGTAATATCGTTTAAGCTTTAAAAACTCCAATTATAAAGATACCTGCATAAACCTTTTTCGAAACCAGAAATAAAATTTAAAAGTGCCATTGTTATAATTATGACGTATCATCTCTATTTCAGTATCCCGAGGCGTGATCGTGATGAGTGAGGCTCGCGAAGACCTGGACACGACGCAATTGACTCTCCGACTGACCAAGCTGATACGTGCCACGTCGGGAGAGGAATCCAGGGACAAGCCTGATGATCTGACTGAAGATGACGATTACTACAGGTAAGGACTGACTGTTAATATTCATATATATATATATATATTCAAATATTTGCGTCCCAGCAGCAGGTAATTCGAATGCCAGGTATATAGCTAGACTATCAGACACCAGAAAATTCTGAGTACGCTAAACCCTAAGAAGCTTTTCACTATAGGGATATTGACAAAAATATCCCCATACGTTTGGTCCTAAGTTCAATTAGAATGTCAAAAGCTCCTAGTAAAATCGTCAGATCCGGTCAGTTATCATTTGTATATCTAATCAATTTGACAAATCTGCCGACCCCAGAATATGCAAACCATTTAGACAATGTTCGTACACGCCACATCGTTATGAGTGAAGCATTTAAAAAGTAGATACCAAGTAATTGCAGTCCCCTGCGTAGATAATTGCGAATGACCGCTTACACAATCCATTAGCTAGTGATTACGAAACCTTGTATGTATGAACAACGATTTAGAAGTTAGAACAGTCAAGGCATTGTGTATAAATATGTTTGAAAGACAAAGGAATTGTTGTTTAAAAAGATACTTGGAACCAAGTCTTTTACATACTAACTACCTAGGTCGACACACCGGACACACCCAAATTGATCAGATAGTAAAAAAATAGGTACACACTTCGAAGGAAACTAAGTAGGTACCTAAAACGTTGTTGTGTGATACTATCTAGAACCTGTTGTCCACCTACAGGCTACATGCACGCTCATAAACCTCTGACTGCAGTAAAAAGTTATTATAAGGTTTATCTTTGTTACATCTCTTGGAGATGTAAATTGAGGACTGAGCAGGTCTCCTACAAACTGTAGCCAGAAATACACGTAACACACAATTATGTTTTGTTTTAAAATATTGGTACTCCATATTTTAAAACAAAACATAAGTGTGTGATTTCACTGAAGCCCAAACTAGAGAAGTTACCATTGTTTCTGAAATCCTGACCTAGATCCTAATCCAACCAAAACACTTACTATGTGTTTTGCCAATAGATATAGATTTAGATAACGCAAGAGCAACTACTTCGCGTGCCAAAAATCGCACCAGCTTACGTTCGAAAATCATAAGCCGCCACTTTCGCGCTCAGTCCTGCGTAGGTACTGCTGGCTGGGTGAACGTGAGCGAGAGAGCGCGAGCGACGTCATAGTAGGTAGTCAAAAAGTGGCACGCTTAGTTTTCATACAGTTCGTGATACTTGCGTTATCTAGGTCTATCTATATCTGTGGTTTTGCCAAATAATAAACATAATTATAGGACAAGCTTTTAGAATTCGGTAGGTCTGTAAATCTTGGTTGGACGGCTTGATACTTCTTCTTCATGTTCACCACTCTAATGAACCTTCATCTTTCCAGGTATGACGTCGACAACACACTAGAGCACACTACACACCGCAACCACAAGCGGCGGAAAGCGCGCAGCCTTCACGCGCACGTGCACGTTTCTTCGGTGTGCGGGGCGGCCGCGGGGGCGGGCGAGTTCCTTGTCATGGCGAGGAGACGCCTCGGAAGGTACTCCTTAGTCTGCGCCCCCAGGATAGACGACTGGGCCGAACTGGTCAAGAGACGGAACGCTGATGGCACGGCACATTGCCAGCTGCAGCATTGAAATGAACTGTGTTACCCTAAAGATAGGCTGTTGAGCTAGCGTTGGCTAATGCTGTGATTGGTTAAAATCAGTGATGATAATGACACTAGTGAGTTGGATAATGATGGACGCTGAGTGTAAAGAAAACCGTCTGCGAATAAGTGTTATATGCAGTTGGTTATTTTGAAGAAATATCTTGAATATAACAGTGAAACATTGTTGCTTCAGGTCTTATTTCAAGAGTTATATCTAAGTATAAGTTATGTTACTGCTTGCCATAAAATCAGCTTGCGTATTAATGCAATATTGTACAAAAGTTCTAATTTTTATTTATGTATCAAATGTTTATATTTACTGTAAATGATATGTAGATTTAAAAAAAAAATGTGGTCCAGAGTGCCAAAATATGTAAGATCTTCATTTAGATGTAAGGTTGATCTCAACTCTGTACATATTTATGATTAAGTGGGATAAAGAAAGCCATATTAGTTAAGCACCATAATTAGATATAACGTAATATATTGCAGTTTAAGTGTGATTTAGAACAGATTATTTTTATTTTATATGATGCCTATTTGGTGCCACTGTTATAGGAAACCTTATATTTTTCTTTACTGCAGAAATGACACATCAGAAATGAAATAATTGGCTCTTGGATACACATTTAATTAAACCAAGATTCTCCTATATCCATTTTTGATATTGAATCTCAAGATTTGAACTATCTAATATTCTCCAGAATCAAAGTAAGGTGACCGATGTAGATATTATGGTGCTGCCATAACAATGTCTTCTTTAGTGCTTCCATAGACAGATCCTTTATTTTTTTAATATAATTTCTATATTATCGCCTGAATGAACCATTCAACCTTTGTGAATACTTTAGTAATATATTTTGTACAAAATTCTAAGTATAGTTGTCGATATGTGATATAGTTTACAACGAGTATGTTATGAAGTGCCTAATGTATATACGAGAATATAGCTATTGAAAATACATAGTGTTTATAAATATACACATATCATGTAAAAGGAAAAACTGTTGAATAAAATAGCTTAAAATATTTATTTTGTTTTCATTTTGTTATTTTTCCCAGTTTTGTAAAGAGGTTTATACATATTTTAAAACTCATACGTAAGCGTATAACTTGTCTCCAGACTTATTTAATATTCTCCACTGCAGATGTTGTAATTGATGATGCGTTTACGAAAGTCTATGATGATTCATTAATAATTTGGTACTTCAACGCTGACTGCTTCATACGTGTAATGTAATTCAAGCCGTGGGAGGTAAGGGGTCATACGATTACACATGAAGGGCACAGGGGAAAAACATGCGATGTCACATATTTATGTTTTATGAACTAGTAATGCCATTGTATAGTTCAAATGCGGTAGAATGAAACGCCGAAACACACTTTGCAGTAACATGCATAGTCCCGGAGTAATCTTCATTCAAAAATATCGATACAGTGCAATAACAAGAAAAGTCCACGTCGTACAGGAAAATAAGCATTGTCCATGTCCTCGTGTCCATGTACCTTTTTTCAAAAATCAAAATATTAATTTAGCAATTTCTCAGTTCTTTATCTTTGTAACATTGCATATTATCCCCTGTTTTTCATGGACATTGCATATTTTTTGCCTGTATTTCCTGACTTTGTTCAGTTTTTTTCCGCTAACTCAATAAGTATAAGAAAGAAAAAGTTTTTTTTACTACACACCCAAAACAAATATATTTTCTTTATACATTAATATATTTTTCTTTTATTTCTAGCTTTAATGTACTTTTTTTATGATCTAGTTTAATTTGCGATTTTCTCAGTTCATTGTCTTTGTGACATTGCATGCTTTCCCCCTGTACCCTTCACATACGACTAGGGTTGTCAACCCTACTATATAATATATATAGTATCCTGCTAAATTAGAGGACGAAATACTATATTAAAAAAAATAGTAGGCGACACTATTATATTTTTATTTCAATCTACAAAATGGCGAGATTTGTAATAATTTTTAGTTAGGAGGCATTAAATTTTACAAAAAATAAAAACCCGTTAATAAAAGCTATAAAAGTAGCTTATGTATTAAGCAGAACATATGTATTAAAAAAATAAAATATTATGGAAACATACCTACTGCTTATTTTTTTTATTTTTTCGCCGTTTCCTATGTTTTTACAAGCATTGGCTTTGAAAATACTATATTTGATATAAAAAAGTTGGCAACCCTACACACGACTCTGCAAGTATGAGGAAAATAGAAAATGTTGTCATGGGTAGGTATTAAGAAAAATAAACATGAAATATAGCAATTCGTTTATTGAAAAAATCACAACTGATACCACATAGAAAAACTACTCGGCACGGTTTAACTCTTAACTATATATAATATCACATAAACACTTTATAATTTGATAGACTATATACATAGACATTTATTTTTATTTGGTACACATTGTGAAATTACCAACCACTAGGTGATTGCAGCTCAAAACAAAACAAAATAATTCCTTTACATTTGAGTATTAAATAAAAAATGTTAACTAGAAAAGAAACAACGAAATAATATACATATTAAAACAAATAAAAATAAAATATGGATCGGATCGACAATATGTGTAACAAATTAATTGTAATAAATACTATTTTACAGTCGAGTCCAACCGGTTAAGCCTTTGCATACGAGTCACTCGTATTTAGTAAACAATGAACACATTGGTTTATTACAAACCGTCTTACTGACGATGTTCTTGACGTCTCAATACCGCACCGGACCAACACCTCGGAAACTCCAACGACCAAAAAAGAAGAAATTAATTAAGCTGATTTTGTTTTCACTACAACCCGTTTGCCGTAACTACTGAATAATATCTCCATGTGAATCTAATTGTAGGTTATTATCAACTGCTTATAAAACGGAAATAACAACAGGTAGTTACGTAGTTTACAAATGTGATAACTGATATGTATTCTATGTCTTTTCAAAATATACGACTTTCGTGTACTAAATACGTCGGAGAAATTGAGTATCAACAAGTTGTGGTACAGTAACTTAAACATACACCAACAAGTAAGATAACTATGTGTTAGAACCTCAATATATGTAGTATAAGTTTAAAATTTACACTACTAAAACAGTCCAACAGTGGATGTAGGCAACAATATTGATCCAAACATTCATATTAAGATTTTTACATTTACGTAAGTAATACATTATGTATGCAAAATAAGTTGTAGAAAACAACAAGTGTCTATATTACAACGGCTTTTTTGGCATTTAAGTGAATATATTCATAATATTAGCAATATAAAACTGAATTAATGCTAAGCAGTACTACATGCTATGGATTAAATTACGGAGTAACAGTCATGATAGTAGGCTATGTATATTTTTAGTACAGCCAATTCAAACTTTATGGCGGCTCGGAACATGAGGCGAGTCGCTGCGCAGTAAAGGTATGATTCCGATCTCGGCAGCACGCAGCAGTGCTGCCGCGGCAATGCGGTCGCAGCACTACTGGTCCTCATACATTTTGTATGGGTTCATATGATTACATTCCGAGCACGGCAGCAATGCTGCGCGACATTCCTATAGAGAATATATGGGGACCAGCAGTGCTGCGGCAGCACTGCTGCGTGCTGCCGAGATCGGAATCATACCTTAACCCATTCACGTGTCAGCGGGGGTGAGGGGTGAGGTACTGCGCAGCGAGTAGCGCACTTCAGAACCGCAATAAAGTTTGAACGCGAACTTTAATAGGTATTACATTATTTCATCATATACTCAGTAATTTTATCCAAAAGCTCACTCGTTAGTACGCATCTTTATTGAATTCGTACAAGTTAGCACATACACCACCGTTACCGACAATCGCCACGACAATGAGCAAAGTACTATCAGCCTTCATAGTTCGGAACCATCTCTGTAAGTAATTGCGCACTCCTCTATAGTATTCACATTCATATAAATACGAGTTATTAAATATGTATGTCTGCCCACCAAACATATGAAGAGGAGTAACAGGGAAAATAAGAGTTAAAAGATATTATGTCTCCTTTGTTCAATTTGAATGGACAGATATCCCATGCAGGAACTACAAACTTTCAAAGAAGTGAAAATGCAATTTATTCGCTTATAAAAAGAAGTAAAAGAAAGATCATGCGATATGCAAGCTAAGTAACTATTTAGTTGTGAGACCAATTCAGAATAAATGTTGACAGAATGTCAATGAGATATATTAGGTCCTTACATATGAAATTGGCGTTTTGTATGGAAGGAACAAAAAGTCGAATATTTTTTAATATAATATATTTAATTAATCAAAGTATGAACCATTGTTTTCAATGCACTTTTGCCATCTTATAGGTAGTTCATTGATCCCTTTACTAAAAAAACCAGTCGGACGGGAATCAATAAAATCTTTGAAGGCGATTTGGACTGCCCCATCGGAGTTGAATTTTTTCCCTTGCAAAAAGTTATCCAAATTGCGAAAAAAATGGTAATCTGTTGGAGCAAGGTCCGGGGAGTACGGAGGATGTCTAAGACATTCCAATTCAAGCTCTTCTAATTTGGTAGCCGTCTGTTGCGCAGTGTGTGGTCTGGCGTTGTCGTGCTTTCAAGCTTTTTAATCTTCCCAATTTGCTTCAAGTGAATTAAAACAGTTTTATCACTAACATCGAAGCCTGCAGCTAACTCGGACGTGGTTTGCGATGGGTCCGCTTCCACAATAGCCTTCAATTCTCCATTATCAACTTGGGTCTCAGGCCGTCCACGGGGCTTGTTCTGCAGGTCGAAATTTCCAGAACGAAAACGTTGGAACCAAAAACGAACTGTGTTTTCTTTTGCAACATGACCGCCATACACATCATTCACCCTTCGAGTCGTTTCCGCAGCACTAGTGCCACGGCGGAACTCGTACTCGTAAATAATGCGATATTTTAAATTTTCCATTTTGTAAAATGAGTGACGCAAACAGAAAAAACAGAAGAAAAAAAACAAATGAATGACGGTCATCGAAGCACAAATACATGAGTAAATAGCTGTACAAATTTGAATTTGGAATTCCTTACCAAAGAGGAGAAATTCGTGATTAAAGTGGCCAGTACGAAAAACGCCAATTTCATATGTAAGGACCTAATAATATGTATATTACGGTTACGTTTCAAGAAAAAAGCTGATAGAAAACACATTCTCATTCTTTTGACTACTAGAAAAATATTAACGATCGTTAACAACTACATATACCGTTCAGGTCAATATTCTTCAAAATATTAATTTTCATAGATTTACATTTCTTTATATTTTTTCATAGTCTTGTTATTTATAAAATTTGATATTGCGATTACGAATAACAGGTTAAGACGGAATTATTGTCGAAAACATTTATTTGTAACGCGAGGAAGCTCTTTCTAGTGATATTGGGTGATTGAAATATCATATCTTTCTCAAATTATTTGAATATTCGTGAAATAAACAAATACATATGTAGTTCAAATAGCGTGCGATAAAAAGTAATTGAGGATATAAAAATAAAAAAAAACTTAAAAGTATATGACAAGCTACGGTCTAAATAAGCGTTACATCACAGTTATTAAATAAATAATACAATTCAATACAAATGTGATGAACATAAACATTTAAATCAACATAATATACATAAATATTCTTATACATAAAGTATAATCCTTGAATTCGATGTGACACTAGTAGCATGAAACATTGTGCCAATATGAATCGGTTAACATTAATTCAATAAGTAAATGATTTATCTGGTAACCCAAGTAACTATAATATATTATGCTAATATCCGTGGCGCGGTCATACAACGCTGGCGCAAAATTACACGAGACTCAGTATAGAGTTTTGAGTAATCCGGTAGGAGCTAAATATTCTCGTCCTACTCGCTCGTTTTATGACCGCGTCTGATATTTTAGCGTTTATTATTATAATAGTAATCGCGATTAATATTAGCACAATGTTATGTTCCAAAATTTTTATTCGTTACTAACAGTACCTGTATGCCTAATTACTATTGTTAAAGGAAGAGCAAAAATCTTGCACAAAAGAATCCAACTTTAGGCAAATTTCGATAATATTTTCAAAACGTTTAACGTGTATTATTACAAAAGGATTTTTTTTTAACATTTGAAGAAAAAATAGTTTACACAGTAAATCTATCTTTTAAAATGCTAACTCTAATTTAGTGTTTATTTTTTATAACTTACCTACACCATATTTAAAGTACGTACGTAGTGTTTTTTTTTATATAACATTATAATCATTGCACAGACGTAATTGCTATGAGTTTGAAACATTACGTACGTTTTTGCCTTAATAATGTTGTTTGATTTGACTTCGTCAATCATTTCAATTCGGTCAATTTATTAGTTTTTTTTTTTATTTCGTATCCTTTCCTTTTTTTGTGTTCCTGAGGCAAGATTTTTTGTCATTTAAGTTTTTAGTGACTTCCATAGGTTCTGTTGGCGATAAACAGTTTTTCGCACATCTGGAGAGCCCAACAGTAAATTATTTGCGGTTTAATCAAATAAAAGAAACATTCTACAGTAAATTATAAAATTGAATTTGAATGTTCAAAGTGCTTTTTTATTTTTCTATCAAATACTAAAGATATACACAAAAAATGCTATTTGACCATAGAATTCTAGATTTTACAAAAAAAAAAACGGATTATTAACACACATTCAACTAACTCAAGGAGTTTTTATAAATGTGTATTTTTATGGAGTGGAATTAAAATGACGATTTAAATTAATGTTTTCTGTAAGTTAACGTAATACTTTGCATTTTAAACCGTAACAACTATTATAATACAGGTAGTCTTCATAGCATATACTGGTGTAAAAATATAAACTCTCAATAAATAAATAAATAGGTAATACGCATAAGAACTGTATTTGGGGCGACATGACGGTTAACCGTGTTTTAATTTGCCTTTACCCTAAACATTCTCGGCAAAACTTTCAAACAATTTATTCACATCAATATTTATCAAAACAATTCAATATTCATAGCTTTTCTAACAAACCACGAATACCTACATAGACACATCAAAATTATATTTGAACAGTTTACTGTAATTACTGAATGTAATTTTTAATCACATTCAACAGCTACATTAACGCAACCGACGTGCAAAATGCAAACTCACACTGTGTCATCTCAAATCACACTTTAAAATCTCAGACATAAGACTCAAATTTGTACGTACAATTTCACTCGAAACGTACCGGTGTAGGTGACATGATGTCTATGATAAAGTCCTCCATGTTGGGTAGAACTAGAAACTTTTCAAACTCTCTGCTGAGCTTCTGTTCGATCCAGTTGGTGATGTGCGCGAACCGCAGCGTGCGCGCACCCACCGCCGGCCGGGCTTTTAGTATTAGTTGTGGGTTCGTGCGGAATCTGACGAGAAAAGGGGGAAATAAGATAAGCTCGCGTGGACTATTTTGCACTTTATGGCACTTAAAATTAAGTTTATTGTTCAATGTTATCGTTTGTGCTCGTTTGATGGCAATAAGCTCGCTTCGTATTACATGATACTTAAAGAAAACTAGCGAAATGTAGTGTACTTTAGTACTGCTAGTGTACCTCTGTCTCTGATTATGTAAATGTTATCATCGTATAATTGCCTTGCTTTGTGCTCCTTTCGGTCTTTGCTGAGACATGTCTAAAAATAGAATAGATTGGTGTCTTACCCGAACCATAGCCTATCGTGCGGTGGTGGCGGCAAATTGAACGCTAGTCGCCCCTCTAGAGCGTGCACTTCTAGATGCAGCTTTATATCCGTGTTCGATAGACCTTCCATTGCACGTTTCACGTACTTGTAGTCTGTCACCTGAGAGAAACAAAACGAAGAAGAATAGAACCCAAAGAAGAATATAATAAAATATGATTATGAATTACCATAACTAATATCGTAGCACTGAATATTATATTTTAATAAAAAAATTGTAAGTGTGCAGTGTACTATAGAGCGAGATTTCATTAAGTAATATTTATAAATTATTTAAAAGTGGCAACTATTTGACAGTTATTTTCGACGTTGCCAAGTTTCTGATTGCACCCTCTTAAACGTATAATTGGCCATTGTTTTATTTGAGTTAATGTTATCGGGAGATTTTCACGACCAAAATAATTTGTAAGGGGCTTAAATATCAGCGGGATTGTCCGAAAGGGTTACCGCTGCATCGGAACATAAAGGGCTAAGGAAGGAACACGGGTGGGTTTTAGTCAGTAAGAGTCTGACACTCCCTTCCGCTCCACCCAGAGCGGGAGGAGTCATTTGATGATTTCCCATCCACAAAAAAAGGGGCTTAAATATTGTAGATATTAAAAAAAAGTAAACTCACTTGTTGGAAGTATTTGTTAGTGGCTATCTTGTCGACCATACGTAAGAACTTTTTCTTAGAAGAAGTAGTTTCGGTAGCAAGTGGAATGTAAGTTCTGGAATGAATAGTTAATTTTAACGTGTTATACTTTCAAACTAGGAACGATACCCGGCTGTAAATATGACACGAACATCTTTTTTAGTAAAAAGTTCGGCTTTGTAGAGCGCCGTGACATCTCTGTCACTCATAGCTGTGTGAAAATCTCTTTCTAAAGCTGAATGTTATCATATTTACGCCGGCGGATACATGGTCAAATTAAATTAACCGGCGAAACTTCAGAAACACGATGGCTACCGATATTTAAACACAATAAGAATAGAAAAAAAATAGAATAGAATTTAGTTTAGATTAGTATAATATACTTTATGTATGTATTTATTGTATTGTGTAAATGGTACACCACAGACTACCTACAGTATTTGTCTGTCCTTCCCCTTTTTAATCCATCCAAAGGTTGTTTTTAAAAGATCGCTCTTAGCGATAAGACCGCCCACTGTGTCACCCATTGTCAAGTTTCTTTATTTATGTCTGTAATTTATATGGTGTACATAATAAAGAGTATTCTATTCTATAAAACTCAAAAATATGATTTTCTAAACTTGGAGTGCGAGTAACTATAAGTAGGTGATTGCAGGGACAACGGTTTTGTTTTATCGTGTTAAGATATTGCATAATCAGCCTATAATGTTCCCACACCTGGAGGAGGCCTCCTCTCGGTGAGAGGGAGTGAGCCGTAATTTACCACGCGGGCCCAGAACGGGTTGGTAGATGGCATATATCTTCGAATTTTTGGTTCTAGAACATTGCCACCACAGCAGTGGTGATGAGGTAATTTACACATGGTAAAGCGCCTGCCTGGGTTCGAACTCACGATCTACAACTCGGTAAGTCGGGGCCGTTACCAGTGGGCCACCACTGGTCTATGATTTCATCACCGCGTGTTCGTTTTTTTTCGAAGATAGACGATGATCTCCGAAGCGCATACTTTTCTATAATATTACCGGTTAATAGGAACGTTCTTCGTTCATTTATATACTGTATAATTATGAAACTTCTTACCCATGTTCAGAGCTAATAGTCTCGTTGCTATCTACAGGCTGCACGGGCGGACTCTCGTCGTCGTCACTTGACTCCGCAGAATCTTCCATATCCGAGTCGTATATCGCTGGGTTTCTCAACTAAAATACGGATTATTATTTTATTAAAAGGACATTGGGTAAAATGTATGGGGCTTGGTGCAAACGTCCATCACTAACAAGACAAACCTTAATGATACCTCAATTCTTTAAATCAATCGGGTAGTTTATACTAAAATTATTGAACAAATAATAATTTTCATTTATCTATAACGTTTTCCTGACAGATATTTTGTTATGGGTGTCTGAGTAAAAAATACTGCTTATTTAATAGAATATTCAGTTACACAGGCTTCGTTAATTCCGATCCAGCCTGTCCCTTGCTGCTTTCACCCAGTGCCGTGGTCTGTATCCCACAGGAGTGCCCTTAGCATGTAGTCACGTAGTTTCTAAGTTTTTTTAAGCCATGGCTTTGGAGGCCTTGATTTATTGAGGCATCCACAGGCAAGGCCGGTTAAGCAGACGACAACCTCATAGGTTGAACGACGAGATGCCATTAATATTAAAAAAAACATGTTTCGTAAGTACATTGGAACCACTTTTGCCCATTGTCTTTTACGAACAGTTAACTAAGTTCCAGAGGCTCTATTGATGTACTGATGATCAATATTACAGCTTGGCAAAAAAGTCGTGAAAATAATGGTGGCGCCACTATCGTGCATGTTGTAACCCTATATAGTACGACGAAAACGGTTTTGATACTTAGATTTTTTTTTACATTTAATGTGAATATTGGCGGGTTTTATGAAAAAAAGAAAAGCTCTGAATCGCTTGTTCAGTCACTGCCTATAACGATAACATTTGCGGTTATTTATTTTAATGAATTAAAAAAAAGTTATTAGGTATTTCAAAATGCCTTGATGTCAACTAATCCCACATTATGTGAGACAATTTTATGTTTTAAAAGACCCCAGATCAATTCAATAGAAAATGGTAGTCTAAACAAAAACTAAAAAAATTATTAGAATAAAAATTTTAATCAGAATCAAAAATGTTTTCCTCTAAATATTCCACTCCCGAAAAGTCATCATCCATGTCTTGGTGTGAGCTTTCACCAAAAAACTCTGCTGGCTGTCTTCAGATGTGTCACTACTGCTGCTTTCATCTTTTAGGTTTATGATAACTTTTTCAACGTCACTATACAGAGTTTGCCCCCTTCGAAAATAACCTTTCTCTATTTTCTTGACATGTTGACGTGAATTTTTGCAGTCGGTAACTGAAATGCTCTGAAGCGCTTGTTCAGCCACTGCCTAGAACAATAAAGTAAAAATAACTGAACATTTGCAATTACTTACTATAATGAATTAAAAATGAAATAATTATCAAACCAAAAGTATCAAAATTATACGAACGCGCTGCATTCCGAATGTGTTTTGTAAACATAACCTCAACTTTGTGGATGTACATTTTAGTAATTGTATGAAAGGTTTATGATAGATATTGCACCTTGAAATACACACATTGCATCTGATTACATGTATAAAATATAATTTTACCTCTCATTTCAGCGGTTCTTTTAAACACATCGTTGAGATCGGATAAAATTTGTCCGGCCTCGAGTTCCGCCAAACATTTCACGTACTTTTTATAAATTATCGCTCTCGCGGAGCTGCGAATAACAGCTCTGTTCATTATGAACACAATGGGTCACCAGTATCACCACAATAACGCAAATAAATAAAAATAAACACGAGAAACAGTCACCGATTACAAGAAATGACAGATTATGTACCTTACTCGACGAGGCAGAGCGAGTATTGCCAATGATTAAATATTTTAGTTCCGTTTCAGGACTTTCTTGCCAAACTGTATAAAGTCGTCCTTTTTGGAAATTTCTCGCCGGCTGGTCGATACTTCACGTGACCAGAGGGCTGGGTCGTTCTTTGGCCAAAGAATTAGCATTGCCATTCAACGTGGCAATGCTGCCAGTCTTCTGGGCAGGTTTCCGGATGACAGCGATGCGGATGAATACTTCGACGCCTAAGTGTCCTTTGTTTTTTATTTTTACCCGACTGCGCGACGCAAAGGAGTGGTAATGTGTTTATCAGCCTATGTATGTATGTTTGTATGTTCCTTTGAAGCACTATACAGACCAAACGCCTGGGCCGATTTTTATGATTCACACGTCAATCGATTCCTCTTAGTCCGGCGAGTGTCACTAAAGACATGACGTTAATGAAAATTCAATATGGCGACTACTAGACGCCATATTGTGAAAATGAAAAAAATGAAAGTCGAGAAACTATGTCAAGTGGGGTATCGTTGGATAGGTCTTTCAAAAATATCATGTGGTTTGTGAAGACCGTTTCTTGATTAAGTAAACCGTTCGTGACTTATCAAGCTTTAAAGTACCAATTTTCGTTAGAATCAAGTGTCCCCCCCCCCTCTACCAAACTAAACTACTAAACGCGGCAGTAGTACCTATATATTACGAAGTTTAAAGGGAAACTATCTCACTTAAGTGGGATTTACAACTCATAACTAAAAAGAATAAAATAAAAAAATTAAATTTAAAAAATTAAAAAACCCGACTGCGGTAAAAAACTTAAGTTAAAAAAAAAACTGAAAAGCTAAAAACAAGCCCATTTTAAATTAAATAAAAGTTGGAAGCAGGCGGGACCCGGAGGCTTTACGCGGGGGTCGTGCGGTCCATGGCCCTATACGGGGCCCCGGTGTGGGCGCGTTCTCTGCGGCGGCGAGCCGCCCACTATCTGAACGCGCCCCAAAAGGTGGTAGCCGTAAGGCTGATCCGGGGGTACCGCACGATCTCGGGCGAGGCGGCAAGCCTCCTTGCCGGACTGCCGCCATGGGATCTGGAGGCGATAGTCCTAGCGCGCCTGTATGAGTGGCGCGCGGAGGCACTGAGCCGGGGGGAAACTCCGCTTCCGCGGCAAATCGCGGCGGAGCGGACAGACCTCCGGCGCGATCTCATGGTGGCATGGAAGGAGCGACTTTCGCAACCCAGCGCAGGGCACGCCACGATAGTGGCGATAAGACCCCTCTTTGAGGAGTGGCTAGAGAGGCGTCACGGCGTCCTCACCTATCGCCTGACGCAGGTCCTCACCGGACACGGATGTTTTGGGAGGTTCCTGCACATCATCAGGCGGGAGGAGACGCCCGGGTGTCACCACTGCGAGGATCGCCCAGAGGACACGGTGGAGCATACGGTGGAGGTCTGCCCCGCATGGGCGGAGCACCGCCGTGCCCTCGTAGAGGCGATCGACAGCGGCGGCGACCTCTCGCGTCCGGCCCTGGTTCAAGCCATGGTCCGGGGCGAGAGGGAGTGGGGGGCGGTCGCCTCCTTCTGCGAAGCAGTCATGCTAGCGAAGGAGGTGGCGGAACGGCTGAGGGAGAGAGCCTCACACCCCAGCCGCCGCGGGAGACGCTCCGGGCGTCGGGAGCCGCGTGACGACTCCCGGCCACCGTAGGCGCGGGCCTGCAGACGGAGAGTAATGGGTAGCTCACCGTCCGATCAGGACCACGCCCGTGCCGGACGGCGCGTACGTGTTCCACGCGCGCCTCAAAGAGATGTCAGCATAAAGGAAGGGGCCTGCCAGGGCCGAAGCCTGCCGGGGGTGCGGGATTGTCCGAAAGGGTTACCGCTACCCCGGAACATAAAGGGCTAAGGAAGGAACACGGATGGGTTTTAGTCAGTAAGAGTCTGACACTCCCTTCGCTCCACCCAGAGCGGGAGGGGTCATTTGATGATTTCCCATCCATAAAAAAAAAAAAAAAAAAAAGGCGGGACCCATACCATTTTTCTATTTTCAAACTCAAATGGGTCCCGCCTGCTTCCAACTTTTATTTAATTTAAAATGGGCTTGTTTTTAGCTTTTCAGTTTTTTTTAAATTAAGTTTTTTACCGCAGTCGGGTTTTTTAATTTTTTTTTTATATATTTGTATTGTAAGTTAGTTAGTCATTTCTTTTAGTATCTAGTGTATATAGTTAGTTACTTATTATGAAGCAATAAAAGTGTAATATTAATATTAAACGAATTATAAAGTCGTCCAATATTGTAAACCTTACAAAAAAGACACTCATTCACTGTCACGTTCACTTTGGTCTAACATAAGTGACCACATTCGCTATTATTTTATTAGTCACTAGCAGCGCCCCGCGGTTTCACCCGCATAAGTTTCGATCCCGTGCGAATATCGGGATAAAAACTATCCTTTGTCCTTTCCCGGGACTCAAATTATCTCTATACCAAATTTCATCTCAATCGGTTTAGCGGTTTAAGCGTGAAGAGGTAACAGACAGACAGACACACTTTCGCATTTATACTCGTAAATATTAGTATGGATAATTTCATCTCTTAAAATTCAGATAATATGATGGAGGTAGCTGAACAAACTTTGACTCGTGGAATGTCGTATTTTAGATTAAGCATACAGGTTGAATTTTCCAAGTGTGCGTGGATGGCCAATTCCAAAATTATAAGATATAAATGTACCTAGCAAAAAATACTCAAAGGAGTCTCGG
The DNA here is from genome assembly GCA_945859645.1 of Amphipoea oculea. Taxonomy (NCBI): domain Eukaryota; kingdom Metazoa; phylum Arthropoda; class Insecta; order Lepidoptera; family Noctuidae; genus Amphipoea; species Amphipoea oculea. The sequence goes on along the minus strand of OX243864.1, from coordinate 16,721,220 downwards.
GGCCAATTTTGATTAAAAAAACAATGCAGTTTTAATTTTATTAATCATTTTTTTTTAAATAATAATCATTCGATTATTAAAAACAAAATTATTTTTCCTAGCCGGGAATAGAAAATGTTGTTTTTGAGAAAAGAACACAGCCTGTATTTTTACACCATTCAATAGCGTCACTTCTATGAATAATTTTCCATAATGCCAAACGGCAAATCAAAAGGGGGCGCTGTTGGTGGACTTTTGCATAATTGTTTTGTGAAATTGTATTGAAAAAACAGTTCTCAATTTCAATTCTCATTTTGTGGTTTTTGTGTTTTTTACTAACATTAGGTTAAGACTTTTACTAACAACATAAGTATGGATTTTTAATCTGAAATAAATGTGTTATTATTATTTAGTTCCAATTTTAGCCACGCGCCAAAAAATGATCCTTGTACAACTATATCGTGGTAGAATGTTATTGAAAAGCAAGTGTTACCCGTCGCGCATGATCCTCATCCTGGGCTGTAGCCGACCCACTCTGGTTACCGCTGTTTAACTTATTAACGCTCTCCAGTAAATGTTCCTCTAGCGTCATGTCTGAAAAATATTATTTTTATATTACTTTCGTCAAACAAAATTAAGAGGTGAATATTATGATTGGTGGGAAAGTTGGGTGCTGGCTTATTTACTAAATAAATAAATACATTTAATAGGAAGTGAAGAGATTATGTAGAGTCGTGCAATATCAAAAGATACATTTTATTATGAGTAGGTAACGCCAACGTAATTTAGATTATACTTATGTTTTGCACTTCAGTGAGATATCTGAGGTACAGGTTTATTCCTAGTTCATGTAGAAGCCAATTATTATATACCTTTAGTTTAAGGCCCTATTTTGTGAATATTTATGTAAATCAATTATTTCAATAAACAATTTCTATTTCAATTCTTACAGTAGCTATTTATGTTACGATTCATCATTTCAGCCGAAAGACGTCCACTGCTGGACATAGGCCTATGTTACGATTATCACCAACATATTGCAATAAATATCTTTTATTATATACACGTGTATCCATGATAGTAAAACGTTTCTCTTTCTTTTTTCATTGCGTCTGTGAAGTTTCGCTAGTTACAATTACACGTGAAAATAATACTAACTCTTTTCCTTAAGCTTCATGAGGTTGATTTGCGTCAGTATGGCGATGTAGGCGCCTCCTTCGTATCGTATGTCTGCGTCGAGCCACAGGCCGCGCGAGTCCCACGTCGGCACCTGCACTCGCTCCACCAGCGGACACGCGCCCGCCACGGACAGCTCCGTCACCATGAGAGGGGACATAAAGGATGGTAGCTGGGGGAGAGGAAATACTTTAAACATAACATCACGTCTGTATTCATCGTATGCTATTTAGGTGAGGGCAGAGATGTATCAGTAAGAAATTAATAAAAAGAATCCCAGTACAATCACAATAAGATTCGCTTTACCTTGAGCGTGTTGAGTTTCCTCTGTATCCTGTTCTGCAGACGGGTGATCATGACAGGGTTCCTCATCAGGTCGAACATGATTCGCGCTAGCACTGTGTTCACCCACGTCACTTCCGACGGAAGCAATCGGCAAGTACAGTCCGATGGTGAATTTTTGTTCTGCAGTAAACGTTAAATTAATTAAATATAAATTATCATTAATTTATCATAAATATCTTTGGAACAAACGATAGGTATAGTTCGCGTCAAACTTTGTGGCTGCGCAGTACCTCACCCCTCACCCACGCTCACACGTGAATTTGTTACTGCGCAGCTACTCGCCTCATGTTCCGAGCCGCCATAAATTTTAGATCGAGCTGTAACGACTTGTAAGAATATATTGGTATCGATTCTCTGATAATATGTAAAGAACCAGAAGTAATTAAAGAGAAGCGTTTTCTTAGCCAGTAATATTATAGCGCCCGGAAACGCAAAAAAAAAATTCGCGACTATTGAGAACAAACGACACGACAAAGATTCATAGTAAAAAAAAAAACGGCCAAGTGCGAGTCGGGCTCGCGCATCGAGGGTTCCGTACAAATTTGTAGGCAATGTAAATAGTTTATCACGGGATTTTTTTAGGGTTCCGTACCAAAATAGTAAAAAGGAACCCTTATGGTGCGACTCAGTCTGCCTGTCTGTCACAGCTGGATATCTCAATAACTACTAATGCTATCAACTTGAAATTTGGAATAGTTTTAGATGACATTTGCCCAACTATTTTGCAAATAACAAAGAAATAAATAAAAAAATGTTTTTTTTTGCAACAGGTACTGAAAGGGTGTCGGAAAAAGCGAAGTGGGACTATTAGGGCATGTGGGGTATCATATGAAAGTGCGCAGTTTGCACATTTTCAAACCTTTTTTTCTCTTTTTTTAGGCCGCACAGTTTACGACTTTTGATGAAAAATGTAAAAAAAAAAATACCCTCCCCTTATCTCCGAAGTTTGCAAAGAGTAAAATCTGAAATAATTCTATGTGATAGAAGTTTATGTAACGATTACAGGAAAACTAAAACGATGTCTCTAAATAGCACTTTTTTAGAAATTATCAACAAGTTACATTAGTTCCACTATCGGTCAAGAGATGGCGCTGACGTAAAACTGCAATATTCTACACCGCAGCGCGCAGTGTTAAATTTCTCTGACGATTGTAGGCCTCGCCGATGAAAATTTAATAACATATTGTTATGATGGTACGGAACCCTCGCGGCTTCGGTGCTCTCTCTCGCTCTTGACCGGTTTTTTTTGTAATGGGTTTTGATTCCAGAACACAAGCGAGCGTATCTTTTGATTGCGTTGACTTAGAAGTTTATTTTTTTTCAATTCTTCAAGGGATGGTAGCCCTGAGTATTTGATATTAATATCAACTTGATAACTCCATGCGTTCCTGACAAAAAGGGTCTTGACCGACAGACAGACAGATGGACAACGAAGTGATCTTACAAGGGTTCCGTTTTTCCTTTTGAGGTGCGGCACCCTAAAAAAGGGTTTTATATGTATTCGATTAAAGAAATAGATTAAATAAAAATAATAAAAACACTAAATACTCATAAAAAGACTAACTTTTCTGATGGATCATACTATGATGCGCGTACACAATTCTATCTGCAGACTTCTGTAACTAATAGAACTGTACTTTGAACGTTCTCTGTATGTTCATAGCCGCAAGACCATCTATGATAACTTTTATAGCGGCTTTATTTCAAAGCAATAAGGGTCGCTTTTGTACTTCAAGTGGTACTACTAACAGTACTAACTATACTAACAATGTCTAAACATAAAGGTTGATCATACCAACGTCAGATTTCTTTTATACGTGAAATAAAATTGACGTCTGACAATGTTTTCTCCGATAACCGTACCTGGCCTTGGTGAAATCAGCCCTAAATAAAACAAATAAAAATAAAACGAACTTCTTTATCTTTTCTCTTCTTTTTGTTCTTGCATCGGTCGCGCGGCGACGGCTCTATTTGACACAACACCGCCTTTTCCGAAGTCGTGTTTAACTTCATATCGTGGCACTGTTTCACGTCGCATTACAATTAGCCTAATGCGAATGTCTATGGCCTCGTCCAGGGTGAGGAGCTTGCGCGGGTGCTAGGGCGAGCCCGAAACATCAAAAATATTAAGTCTCCAGCTTTTGACCGCAGCTTCGCTTGCGTGTAGGTCGGGATTTGTCCCATGGGAACGTACTATCGAGATAAACAGCGTAATATGTCTCAACTACGGTCATGGTTTACCTTTGTGCCAAATGTCATCGAAATCCGTTCAGCCGTTAAGGCGTGAAATGGTAACAGACAGACAGACATAGTCATTTTTGCATTTACAGTGCCCTCCAATAGTTGACATTTTTCCACTTCAGCTGTGATGCCACATTATGATTTAAAATTCTAGTTTCAAATGTTCGAACCGTACACTATAACGTTTTATTGACTAATTAAACTACCTACGACTTATCATTAAAAAAAATCAGGTAATGCCTTAGGATCACCTGATTTTTTATTTTTATTTTAAATCATAATGTGGCATCACACTGAAGAGGAATAATGTCAACTAACTTTTGGAGAACACTGTATAATATTAACAGGTTCACTATACACCAAGTAGACACAATAGATAAAACAATCAACATAAATTATTTATGTGATTTATGGGACAGCGAATGGGTTAAGTATGGATACTGAAATAACTATGGCGACCGTCAATTGTTTTACCGAGTGGAAGCACGTCTAGCCTCTACTGCCCGCTACAACTCGCGAAGCACTATGACCACATAATCCCGCCCTCCACCGCGACCGTTAATGCCCTAATCACCGCATGTTCACCCTGGACGAGGCCTAACTGCCAGTCTACACGTAACTTCAGTCCTTTCACAGTTATTTTAACTCTGATTTTGCGTCACTGTCAAAGTCTTTATTCTTGTTACAATAAGGTTTAGGTATATAAGTAAAATTGTAACTGTAAAACGACTGTACAAACCGAAAGAGTTAACTTGAGACTTCCCTCGGATGACTAAGCGCGCGATACTGGCGCGTCGATGGCGAAAGCGCCGTAATGGCGAAGTCGCAGGCGTCGGGAGGGGTCTTGCTCGGGTCTCAAGTTAACTCTTGCGAGTTGTACTCATGTGATCGTTATAAGTAAAGCATAATATAGGTAGGGTGTTTGTTTTCGGTTGACACTCCACAGAGGCGAAGCGAAGGATATTTATATTAAGGTGAATGTGCCATGGTAGACCGCGAAATTTAAATTTTCTTACGTTTTTTGCAATTTGCAGATCAGTGTCAGGTTGTATCTTGATCCAAATATGATTCGCGACTATAATAGACATGTATTTACAGAATCATAGTCATTAGAATCATTAATATATCTCTTTAAGTTAGATTTCTACCATAAACACTTTTCCATACGAGATTGGTTCTTAAAGGGTAGAAATCTAACTTAGAAAGATGTATTAATGATTCTAATTATTATAATTTCTGTAAATACGTACCGGTTATAGTCGCGAATCATATTTTGATCAAGATGCAACCTGACACTGACCTGAAAATTGCAAAAAACGTAAGAAAAATTGAATTTCGCGGGCTACAACTACCCATTCACCTTAATAGGTTCCGGCGCGGTAAGAGAGACACAATAGAAGTTTTATTGTTATGAAGGCTATAGCCGTATATTGGTCTTAAAGTGTTAAACGACTCTTTTCTGCTCAACACTCATATTACGATTTATTTTTCTCTTCTTCGCCTCGGTGAACTGCCATCTTTACACTTTGACAGAGGACTTATGTTTAATTAAACTGGAGGAAATCTGTAACTGAGCATTTCCAATGTAAAAAAAATATCTCCACTGAGGCGGTTGACAGTTTATTTTTAGCACAATTCAAGGCCTCGATGATTACCCGACAAATAATGCTCCCTAACCTAACCGTGTCAAATTAAATTAAACCTTACGTTACACAAATAAAGTACAGTAATCACCTGTAATATTTTGAGGAGGTATGGCCAGAAAGTCTTTTCGTAGTCCGTTTCTAGCGGGATGGGATGCGATATCGATGAAATCGTGACACCGCCATCAGATGAGTCTACTGCTTTACCCTGTAAGAAAAAAGCAGTTTGTTCATTTTATTTATTTTTAATAAGTAGACTATTATTTACAAGCCGTGTGCTCGATGGGACATCCCATCGTTAAAAGTGACGAACTAGTCAGTTTTGTTGCAAAAAAAAAGGTTTACTTTTTAAATGTGTTTTATATTTCCATTATTAGAATGGGAATATTTGGTTTTATTATTTGAAATCTCTTTTTATTTGTTTTACCTATTTTATTATTATAAATTTTGTTACTTTTGTTTAATTTGTAGTTATATTCAAATTAAAATGTAACTATTTTATGCATTAGCTGTTTAATTTCATGGATTCAGTCAAAATTCCTCCTCTTTCCGGGCGAGCGGCTTTTGTTTTTTGTAGTAGCTACCGCGTCCCCCGCCAAAGTGATAGCCTTTTTTGTTCAGAATATTGCGTTTATGCTTTTTCCAGTGTTATATTTTCTAAGTTTTTGCCAAACAAAAACCTTTGTTTATTTTTTTTTAAGTATTTAAACAAAATAAAAAAGACTGCCGAAAAAAAATCATGACATATTTCTTTTTCGATCGGTCTTTAGTTTTTATACTCACAGAGGACTTATTGAAAGCGACAGTATCTTTTTCAATGATCTTATAAACAGACATTTCAGCGTTGTCTTTGTTCTCAGCTGTGGACTCGCTGCCCGTCTTGTCTTCCGCCGCTGAATTCTCCGCCGAAGCTGCATTGGCTTCTTTTATCGCTATTACTAGGCGACGGTACCTATGTAGAAGAAACATGTTCTAGTTTAAAATATTTATTTTTGTATTCAAGGAACTCAGAGGGGCAATTTTCGTAATTTTATGAACGTTCACAGTCTGATCTCAGTCTCATAGTAAAATTTTAAGATAACTGGTGTTAAAGTTCATGTATGTTGCTGATTTTTGGAAATGGTTAATAAACTTCTTCCTCAAACTTTTAACTGTTTGATGTTTTAGAACATTTGGTTACATCGAACGATTTGTTAAAGTATAAGGTATCCAATGGAATAGCAATGAAGGCCATTAAATTCGAGACATTAGAGAAAAGTGATATTTAGTGACGAATTCTGGGAAATTAATCAAAAACATATAAAAATAACACAGAACCGGTCGAAGTGGAGGTGCTTGGGGGAGGCCATGTCCAGCAGTGGACGTCTTTCGGCTGAAATGATGACGATGATGATGACATATAAATTGAGTTTTCTCGAGTCCTATGAACTTTCGTCTAGGCTTTATGGGGTGCTTATTTGTTGAAAATAGGTCACGCTATCGCGTCCTAGAAGGAATGCGTCAAATTACAAGTCACCCTGTATGGACAATTTATGTTTGTAGTCAATTTGCCTAACAAATAACTTCCCTGACTGTATTATAATACAACTCATTTATGGGAACTATTGCGTCGAAGCGAAGCATGTGTTGTAATCGATCGCAGTTTTCTTCTTCATATAGCGTGTAGATTTTTTGGTACATCTAGGTGGTAGTGTACCTTTCCATTGGTATAGAATAATTTCATGATAAAGACCATTACGTAAAGAATGCTGCACTGACCAATAAATCCAACTACAGTAGAAAAAGAAAATTGAACAATACTTTGTTATGCTTAACAATCCGCACATAATTATTAGAATTTCCTGTGACGTCATAAAGCCATAATCTTAATCAACAAATCCAAATATTTTCTAAACATTACTTTTCGCATGCCATAGTCGAGTAATGAGTACAGAACAGGGTAAAATGGTGCAATAAATAATTATATGATGAATCAACTACATTATGAACAAGTAATCGAATTAATTATATCAAATTATAATTGTAAACAGCATTGTTTATACAATAATACAAAATATATTCCTTCTGCAACAGTCGTTACCTGATTAAGTGATAAGTGGTACTTATCTCTAGCCTAATCGGTACTTGATACTGATAAAGTGATAACTTTTCAGGAACAATAAGAAAAACTTTAAATGATTTAGGGCTGATTTTTCAATCGACAGAAAATATTTTTTCGTGGAATAAAATTGACGTCTGATAGTTTTTGTATGGAAGAATTGTCAAAAATTCAAAATTATTCCTCGGATAAAATTATCTGGTTTTGGAAAAATCAGCCCTTAGAAAGTCTATCAAAAGAGGAAAACAAACGAACGGCGTACGACGAAATAGGTAAATACGGAACATAATTATGGCTTAAATATACTAACAATAGCCACTTAAGAGTGAGCCTTTATGGAGGAGGAGCGGAGGAAAATTAACCTTCAACAACATTCATAAGAGGTGCCTTGTTTATATACGAGGAGCAATCATTCAATTAGTGTTTTGTCCATAAATTAACGAAATACAACTGAGTATGGAGAAATCATAATTACTGTAATTATGATATTTCTCCATAATCAGTTGTATTTCGTTAATTTATGGACAAAACACTAATTGAATGATTGCTCCTCATACATACAAACATAAACTGACGCCTTCTTCCCATGAGGATACGCAGAAACTACAGAACGCCACCCGATCCTTGCATACTCCTTTTGCCTCGTTTACGTTCATACATCTGGTCATACACGCACGCCGGTTGCGAGTACTACGCACCTAACCATTCTGATGAACGCCACCAATAAGTTCACATGTCCTCTTAGGGCGTCCCCTCCTGGCGTTTCCAGCCTCATCTGCCTTGTAATTATTTTAGTTAGTCGCCTTTCATTCGTCTTCTCACCATGACCAAACCACCTAAGCATACTCTTATCAATCTTTGTCACTACTTCTTCTTTTAAACCGAACCGTTGCCTTATGACATCATACCTCAGCCTATCTAGTCCCTCATTTATTTACAAGGTAACAATCGTAGTATATCACAACGTTCACATAATAGGTTTCGAACTGATTATGAACCAAAGCGTATAATCGCACAACATGATAAGCAACAACAGTAATAATGATGATAACTACAGTAACCAGTTTAGTTCACTTATGAATATTGAGCGGAGAAGAACCGTTTATTTGGTAATGCTCCTCCGCTCCGTCTCAATGGAGTGCCAGCCTCACTGTCCTACTTTAAGCCGAACGGGCATTCTCGCAGATAGAAAACGGACATTGATCATTAGGGAATTTTCTACAGGAGTAAAAGCTGAAGAGTTTGTTTATTTTTTTGTTCGACACGCTAATCTCTGGAACCACAAGTCGGATTTAAAAACATATTTTTGTACTTAATACCCCAATTATTTTAGATTATTTAACATTACGCTACGGCTCTTAAGAGCCGAGTAAAAAGAAAAAAAAATCAGACCAAAGGTTACTAAAAAACGGAGTAATAGCGCGGACAGGCGATGTGATACGACGGGGTGGGTCGGGGGAACAAGAAATTTCACGCAGACGAAGTCGCGGGCAGAAGCTAGTGTATTATAAGATAAGATTCAAAAGTATTTATCTTTGGGGTCAGTTAGACTATGTTACTGAGCGCTAGCTTTTCAGGGTATGCCATACGTATCACATTCACTAGTTCCTAATCGTCGTCGTCGTATCGATGATTCCATTTATTTGTTTTAAATAAGCTTCGACCAGAATTCGGCCACTTTGACAGCTTTATAATTAGCCCCGCCTAGGTCTTCCATAATGCAGGTGTCAGTGCACAGAGAGCACGACAAGAGGTGGGGCATAGTTTGCGATGTGGCTCCACAGTCGCACTGCAGCTCATCGGCGTACCCTGACAAAGGTGTGCAGGCAGCCGCTTACCTGGCTTCTTAGTCGCTTAAGAGATTTCCAAAGGGGTAATTCTCGTAATTTTAAGAACGCTCACAGTCTAATCTACGTCTCAATCTGTCAAAAATACCTCCAATTTTCCTACATTTTTGACATTGATTGTCGCTGAGATGAGATTGCGACTAGATCTTGAACGTTTTTAATTCCTGGCTATGTGCCATGGCAGTTGGTGGTCCGAAAATGAACATATCTTACCATTCGTGCTTGTCTCTGCTAGTTCGCGTGAAAAAGTACAGATGCGAGTGCTTGTCTTTGGAAAGCTTCACGTGCACGCTCCATTCGCCTTCGCTCGTACCGTCCGCAGCTATCTCCCTCTCCTAAAACACATGACAGTTCAGCATTTGGTGGTGTACGGAGAACGGTGAAATTGCTGTGACTTGAAATTAAATGGAAACCAAAATTGACTTAAAAATTACTTAGAAAGAAGAAAGAAAATATTTTTTATTTTTATTTGCGACATGACGTAGAGAAAGACCATAAAAAATACAAATTCGGGGAAACTATGCGTCACATCCACGCAAAACAACCATCGCTCAGCATAATGCTACGACGTCTCTGCGCTCAGCGCTGGTTTTTAAGCGACAGCCGGCGTTTACGTAATTCTTCTCTGGGACAATGAATACCGTTTATTACTTTTCAATGCTTCTGCAACTATGAATGTTTAAATTAGACCGAGAATTATCGGGTATCGGATCCGGGCCGGTGAGAATCACATTTGGTTTAATATAGATCTTCAAGATATACATATTATAAATTAAAGTAGCTTGTTCTGCTAAACTACGCAACATATTTTGATGCGGTTTTCACAATCATTAAAATAATTTATTCCGAAAATGTTTAACTATTCTCGATGTTTTGTCAAGTGATAAAAACCGTGCGGAGCGGAGAGGAGGGGGGGGGGGGCGGTAGTAGACAATAAGAGGGAATCGAAAAGTCCATCTTGAAGGCTTGGGAAGTCCCTACAAAAAATTACTTAGTGAGGATAACACGATAATATTCTGTTTAAAAATACCTACAGTCGGATTTTTAATTAGCTGCAGTAAAATGACAGCTTATGTGTTACCACTTTTTAACGAAATTTAAAAAGTGATGTGACTAAAGAATCGATTCATTCATTATCATTCAGTTCAAAATCGATCAATGTTGAATTGATTTTATAAAAAGGAATTTAATAAGGTTCTTACATATGATATTGGCGTTTTATATGGAAAAAGCAGAACGATTTTTTAAAATGAAGTGATATTTAATCAATCAAAGTATCTATGTACCATTGTTACGAGTATCTATGCACTTTCGCCATTTTATAGGTAGTTCCTTGATTCCTTTGCTGAAAAAATTGTGGGAGCGTGAAACAATAAAATCTTTGAAGGCGGTTTTGACTGCTTCATCGGATTTGAATATTTTTCCTTGCAAGAAACTGTCCAAATTCCGGAAAAATGGTAGTCTGTTGGAGCAAGTTCCGGGGAGTATTGTGGGTGAGACATTCCAATCGCAGGTTTTTATAGTAAAATGTGAAACGAAAATATATTTTCTTGTTTCCATCTTATCTGGAGTGGTAAGGCGCATTGTCCTTATCTACTACTTTTTTTTTATGGATGGGAAATCATCAAGTCACCCCTCTCGCTCTGGGTGGAGCGGAAGGGAGTGTCAGACTCTTACTGACTAAAACCCATCCGTGTTCCTTCCTTAGCCCTTTATGTTCCGGGGTAGCGGTAACCCTTTCGGACAATCCCGCACCCCCGGCAGGCTTCGGCCCTGGCAGGCCCCTTTCTTTATGCTGACATCTCTTTGAGGCGCACGTGGAACACGTACGCGCCGTCCAACACGGGCCTGGTCCTGATCGGAAGGTGAGCTACCCATTACTCTCCGTCCGCAGGCCCGCGCCTACAGTGGCCGGGAGTCGTCACGCGGCTCCCGACGCCCGGAGCGTCTTACGTGGCGGCTGGAACGTGAGGTTCTCTCCCTCAGCCGTCCCGCCACCTCCTTCGCTAGCATGACTGCTTCGCAGAAGGAGGTGACTGCCTCCCACTCCCTCTCGCCCCGGACCATGGCTTGAACCAAGGCCGGACGCGAGAGGTCGCCGCCGCTGCCGATCGCCTCTATGAGGGCACGGCGGTGCTCCGCTTATCTACTACTGCGTTCGGCTTGAGTTTAGATGGAATTCCTGCGACCACTCTGCCTATATTTCGACATAATTTTTGGGAGAAAAAGTTTGATTAAGTTTTAGTACACTAGAAAAACAATCAAAATCAGCCTGTCTTCGTATTTTTTTATGATCGAGTAAAGTTTAAATATTACGTTTTGAACAATAATTAATATAATCAAGACTGTGAATGAAACACATGTTTTTATCCGATCAATACAAAGATTTTTACAGTTAAATCAAAATGGATAAATTTCGAATATTCTGGCCTAAAACGATGATTCATTGCATTTTAATTACATCACTAGTAGAGATAGTGTGGTATCATTTTTTTACCAAAATACAGTAAGAAATTTCATTTTACTGCAGCTAATTAAAATTCCCACCATATTATATAATTATAATCTCCTGATTAGCTTTACCTATTGTTTATTATTGAGTTCGTTATAATATAAAGTATTACCGTTCTGATAGGACTCAAGGTTACGCGATGTTGGCGCGTCAAAGGAAAATATATGAGGAAGTTCTGAATAAAAGATACTATTACATTCGAAGTGTGTTTTTTGCACTAAGTTGGTGTAAAAACCAAAGGCATAGAAGCGAGTTTTTTCAGTAGTAACAAAAATGTTAACGAACAGACGTAGTACGAAGTTCTCAGAATTTTGCTTGTACAGACGCACATCAAGTTACCCGAAACTGTCAAATTTTCGCAATCAACTTTGAACCTTTATGCTATAGCGATAAAGTTGAAATGTATTGAAGAAATTTGACATATTGTAGTAGCTTGATGAGCTGGCGTCTGTACAAATATACGGCTACTTTACTAAACTTGTTTTCATTTACGTTAATTGATTTTTGATTAATTGATTCCCTAAAAGTTGGTGGGTTTGCTCGTCGAGGTAATAGGGCCTTATCACACTAGCGGTTTGCGTGCGGCTGCGGGGCGGGGCGGGCGCGCAGCGAATGCGTCGCAAACACGCCGCAGCTGCACAGCGAAGACGTCACGGACGCGTGACATATTCGAAACGTTTTCGTCGTGTGTTTGTAGCAAGTTAACGACGTACAATACACTCAGTAACAATGGCCTCCACACACACACGCACAGTAACATTCGCGGCGATCTCGTTCCGCATCCGCAACGAATTCGCTGCGCATGCGACGCGTGTTCGTTGCGCGCCCGCTCCGCTTTGAGGACGCTCGCAATCCGCTAGTATGATAAGGCCCATAGGCGTTATCTGACGCCTTAAAAAGGTTTGTGCAAAAAATGCAATAAGGAGGGATTTTATGAACATTTGCGCATAATATGTCAGGCCTAAACAACATAATATGTTTTTGTAAGTTGTGGTAAGTTTTTGTAACTTAATAAGAATCATAAATTCATATTCAAGATTTTTGTTAGGTAGATAAACTTACCACATAACATCTACCATATGATATCACGCCAGTTTACCCCGAAGGGTTAGGCAGAGATGACCTATGTACACACACATTTCGCCAGTTATGTTTAAGTCCTATCTCATAGGGGGCGAGCTTATAGCCACCAATCGGGCGCAAATCCAGACTGCTACTAAGAAATATTATAGGAAAACCCAATACCACTTTGCCTGACCTAGAAATCGAACCCAGGACTTCATACTTAGCAGTAGAGCTTACGACCAAAAAGGCACCTAATACTAATAAACCTAATATATAGTAGTTAATTTCTGGTTTAATGGTACAAACCAAACATATAAATAATAAAATCAAAAGTATTAAACTTGCCGTTTCCTCCAAAAGGTCCTTAATCTTGGACAGTTCGTTATCATCGAAGTCGTCGTCATTATCATCCTTAGTGCTGGTGACAGACGTGGAGGCCAGGTCGTTGTCGTGGTCATGAAAGGAGTCGTCAAGTAACACCGGCTTCTCAGGCCTCACTGCGCTCTGGCTTTGAGTCTCCACTGGTTCTGTTGCTGTGGATACGTTGTCTGTTTTCTTGTCTGAAGGGAGATAGAGATTTTATTTTCTCAAACATGTTTGGAAATTTGAGCAATATTTTGACAACCTTCTTCGAGATAGATCGAAATTGCTGTACTGGCCAAATACATGCGAGCAGTGGCCGGCAAAAGTTGTATGAAAATCCATATCTGTCGTGGTTTAGCGGCCAAATCTTATATCTGTCGTGTAATTTAAAAATGGATCGATCTTTCACTCCGAAAGATGGCAACCAAGGAGGTAACTTATCAAAGGTTTTATTTAAATTTCGAACTGGCTTGCAAATAGAAAGATGTTTATTGAAAAAAAAAAGCAAATGAACACTACTATAACGCGGGAAAAATTATTGTTGTTCGCCATTGATTTTGAAAAGTAATTTGACAAAAAAGTTCCGCCTAGGTAGGTACTACTTAGTTTTAATTTCCGCGCATTATTTGAGAAAAGTACTATACAAGGCTTGGCCACAACTAGGCATTGATGGACTTACGTATTTGTGCCTCGGCTTCGCCTCGGCTCACTTTTACACGTTCGTCCATCAATACCTCTTTTGCTGGCCGCTGCAGTAATGTTCTATAAATGAAAGTGTCGGGGTAGCCCGCGAAGTTCAAATTTTCGTACGTTTTTTGCCATTTTCATGTCAGTATCAGGTTACATGTTGACCTAAATATGATTCGCGACCGTAGCAAATATTTATTTATAGAATTATAATCATAGAAATCATCAATACAACTCTCTTAAGTTCATATTACCCTATTGAATGACTATTTCATGAAATGATGACATTTGTGGCCAATTCTAACTCAAGGAGTTGTATTACTGATTCTTATAATTGTAATTGTGTAAAGTCATACTTGTTACGGTCGCGAATCATATTTTAATAATTATACAACCTGATACTTAGCGCGTCCTCCCTTAAAGGAGATTTTACGGTCAGACAGCATAGTCTATTAACATAAATTGACGCAAAATTATTCGTTAAGTAAAATGCTTTTTCTCATTTTATGTAGATTACCTACATGAAATGTCAAAAAATCAGCTGTTCCCTACATTTTGACGAGTTATACGAACATAAATGTAGGGAACAGCTGATTTCTTTTTCGCGATTTCAGGTTTGGTCCCATAGTAAAAGTTGTTCATAATGATGAGTACATTGACCTCTTAAGAGGTTGTTGGTGTTTTTCAATAACTCTGTATAGATTTAGTATTAGACGAGCTCCTTCGTCTGGGGACTTTCAATTGCCAAGCAGCGGTACTGTGTTTCAGTTTGAAGGGTACGGCTGCCGGTGTTATTACAGGCACACGAGACATTTTATCTTCGCCTCTGGCTTGGTAACACGATTCCTCTAGTATGACTAATGCATAAGTGACCACTTACCATCAGCTGGTTGGCAAGCATGAACATAAAAACATACAAATTACAATTATAGTTAACTGGTTCCGGTGCACTGAACGCTTATAGACGTGGTACACATAAAACTTCTATTGTGTCTCATCGTATTTCTCACCAAATGTTTCATCATCATCTGCCTAGCCTTTTCCCAACTATATTGGGGTCGGCTTCCAGTCTAACCGGATGCAGCTGAATACCAGTATTTTACATGGAGCGACTGCCTATCTGACCTCCACAACCCAGTTACTGGGTAATACGATACCCCTTGGTAAGACTGGTTATCAGACTTTCGGGCTTCTGACTACCCGTAACGACTGTCAAAGATCCACGAATGACAGCCGGGACCAACGGCTTAACGTGCTTTCCGAGGCACGGAGGGGTCTCGGTATGTAAAGATGGTCACCCATCCACAGACCAACCGCGGCAAGCGTAGCTTAACCTGATCGATCGACCTGTGCGGCTGTTATTATTTAGCCACGGGCCCCAAATGTTTATGTATATTAATATTTCTCCTTCCTAGGGTAATATAACCTAGGGTACCTGTATAAATGTACGGTCGTTAATGAATGTACGTTTATGCCCAGATGTTTAAACATGGAAGCAAACGTCGTTTGTACGAAGTATGACTCACAGTTCAAATATTACCTCGATTGCACAAGATAAAGCAAACAGTTGACGTAATTGTGTGAAAATATTAAAATAACCACTCACCTCTGTGCATTTTCCTAACGAGTCTATGCCTAAGACCTTCCTTTCCTGTTTCCCCGTCAGAATGTGAACTGCTGTAACAAACAATAATGAAATACGGCATTTTTATTTATGTAGCGCAAAAAAATCAAGATTAAATATTTATAAAAAAAAAAACAAATACCATCCACACTTTACTCTTTCGCGAGGTAGAAGATCCAAAGAATGTCTACAAATGAATAAGATTTTCATCAATAATAAATTGGAATTTTAGTACTTATTATAAGAAGTCAAGAACAAGATTTAAAGAATAAAGAGTTACTTATTATCTTTGTGAGCCAACCTCTTTTCCCGTCTTCTCCACACAAACTTCCGTTTCTTCTCAGGACTGGTATTGGTCTCGGTCTCCATCTCATGTTGTTGTTGTTCCTTCTTCCTTTCAAGGGGAATCTCGGCCGCCTTCTTCTCTACCGCAGAAGTTTCTTTCTCCAGCACTTGAATCTTTTCATTGTCGTTCAGTATTATGCATATCGGATATTTCTTGCTCCATTGTCTACAGGAAGAAATAAGATAGCATGTAGATATAATTATTGTAACTGGTTTTAGTGACCATAATACGTTAAATTGCGTTTTCTCTATCCATAACCAACGTAACCGTATCGTAATACCTTAGTTACATACAAAAAATCAGCTCTTTAAATGGTCCCAAAGAAAACGTACCAAGCCTAGGTACATTTTAATACCCACTTTTTTTCTAAACTAGCTTCCGCCCGCGACTTCGTCCGCGTGAAATTTGATCCTCCCCCCGTTCACCCTCTTAGGGGTGGAACTTCGAAAAACCCTTTCTTAGTGCACCCCTAGACCTCAGAAGGAACCTTTTTTTTTTATTTATTTTTTTTCTTTTTTTTTTTTTTTTTTTTTATGGATGGGAAATCATCAAATGACCCCTCCCGCTCTGGGTGGAGCGAAGGGAGTGTCAGACTCTTACTGACTAAAACCCATCCGTGTTCCTTCCTTAGCCCTTTATGTTCCGGGGTAGCGGTAACCCTTTCGGACAATCCCGCACCCCCGGCAGGCTTCGGCCCTGGCAGGCCCCTTCCACGATAGTGGCGGTAAGACCCCTCTTTGAGGAATGGCTAGAGAGGCGTCACGGCGTCCTCACCTATCGCCTGACGCAGGTCCTCACCGGACACGGATGTTTTGGGAGGTTCCTGCACATCATCAGGCGGGAGGAGACGCCCGGGTGTCACCACTGCGAGGATCGCCCAGAGGACACGGTGGAGCATACGGTGGAGGTATGCCCCGCACGGGCGGAGCACCGCCGTGCCCTCGTAGAGGCGATCGACAGCGGCGGCGACCTCTCGCGTCCGGCCCTGGTTCAAGCCATGGTCCGGGGCGAGAGGGAGTGGGAGGCGGTCACCTCCTTCTGCGAAGCAGTCATGCTAGCGAAGGAGGTGGCGGAACGGCTGAGGGAGAGAGCCTCACACCCCAGCCGCCGCGGGAGACGCTCCGGGCGTCGGGAGCCGCGTGACGACTCCCGGCCACCGTAGGCGCGGGCGAGTAATGGGTAGCTCATCGTCCGATCAGGACCAGGCCCGTGCCGGACGGCGCGTACGTGTTCCACGCGCGCCTCAAAGAGATGTCAGCATAAAGGAAGGGGCCTGCCAGGGCCGAAGCCTGCCGGGGGTGCGGGATTGTCCGAAAGGGTTACCGCTACCCCGGAACATAAAGGGCTAAGGAAGGAACACGGATGGGTTTTAGTCAGTAAGAGTCTGACACTCCCTTCGCGCCACCCAGAGCGGGAGGGGTCATATGTCCTAATGCAAAACCCAATAAAAATGCCTGTTCCGGGAATCAAACCCAAGACCCAACGCTCATTTGTCACGCTTGCGACCACTACATTGCTGCTGATATACTTTCAAGCTCGTTTTAAAGTCATATTTTATGTTGATAATTGACTAGGTATCTCGAAATGCTCATGAAATCTTTAGATATCTACAAGCATCGGAGCATGAAAATGAATACGTAGTAAATATAATATAATAACATAATCCAACACGTGGAATGCATACTCAATGCAATATGTAGTTAGTAATGAACGCACTGCATTCAAAACCTTGATCGTAGTTGTACAGTACGCCACACGTCAGTGGCATCAAAGGGCGCTTGCATAAAGAAGCGGGTTCCCGGTAAAGACAAGTCGGTACCTACCGATCGGTGCGGGTGAAATAGTCCCACATTAACTTCTGCGCTCACACATAAAGAAACAGGTAAAACATGTAACCGTTTCGTATTTCATGAGCATTTCGAGATACCTAGTCAATTATCAACATAAAATATGACTTTAAAACGAGCTTGAAAGTATATCAGATTCAGATCAACCTGCAGAGATCTGTACCGGGAGTCGGGTCCGAAAACCCACTTCTAGGATGCGCTCTGTTGGATTCTCAACGCTCGGCTCAACACTAAGAGTTGAAAATCCAGTACGCGATAAAATCCCGCCGCGATATTCTCGCGTCTGTGCGAACATGCGTTTATTGCATTGAAACTCAGTACTACGCTTTTGGGATGCATGAAGAAGCCTCCTCGTATAGCGCAGTTTGTTCCGCGAGTTTACTCAACTGAACCGAGCGCTCGGCGCATCCTGGACAGTCACACCCAACATCTTATTTGACTGGCCAATTTTTCCATTGCAGTGGTAGGGCTAACGACCGCCTGGTTTGCGACCACTCTCCCACCGGAGTCCGGCGTCAAGCAGCCTGCTGTGTTTCGTCGATGCGTGGGAGTTCCAGCGCCTTAGGCATATTCCGGGCACGCTCGTTCCATCATAGACCTCATCCATCGCTTTTCGCGATCTGGCGTGATCGAGGTAAAGAGCTAAACTACGCTAGGCCAGTTCAAGGTCAAAGTGTTACTAATAACGTACGGCCTACTGTATTGAACCAAGGTTGGTAGTAATTTCGAAACAGATACAATCCTATATCCATTATCGAATTTCCATACTGGTTTAGTTACGTAGTAAGTAGCTATAATACTGAGCTTATCAGATGGCCATAATCAATATAGGGTACTACGATTCATAACATTATGTTATAAGCATTCCGAAATCTGTATAGTTTGTATAAGTTTTAGAATGATGGCATGCTTCCCATAGAACGAGAATGTTTCTTTTTTGGTAAAGGCATGTAAGAACTAGAATTAATTTGCTTAATAATTACGGATTCGTGCCCGGTTGATGGCAACAGGATTGCCCCCTATTGTATGGGACTTAAACACAACTAGCGAAATGTTGGTGTACAATCCGATTCAAACTTTATGGCGGCTCGGAAGTGCGCTACTCGCTGCGCGGTACCTCAACCTCACCCCTCACCCCCGCTGACACGTGAATGTGTTATGCTGGGGCCAGACTATCGCGATAACGCGAAGATTTGCGCGATAAGTTGATGCTCATTGGCTGGACGTACGATGTCAGCCAATAAGAAACAACTTATCGCGATTTTCCCGTATAGTGTGGCCCCGGCATTACTGCGCAGCGAATAGCCTCATGTTACAACCGCCATAAAGTTTGAATCGGACTGTACTATAGGTGCACCTCTCCCTAACCCCTCGGACAATACAGACCTGACGTTATGTTTTGTATTAATTACGAAGAGTTGAAGCAAGGGGCAACATTACTGCAAGTCAGACTGACTCACGTCGTCACATTGGAAGATACGTCAACCTCATCATCGCTTATGGTCAGGTGAGATACTTAGTGTTCAAACGTGGGCCTAATAGTAACAGATAAAAAAAGTCGGTAATGCAAATGTGTGGTCGACTGTAGAGGAGGCAGAAAGTCTAATATGCTTGTCAGTTCGCACCATTCAATCCCGAATACTGCAATATTGGCTTTGTGGCCTAAATGGCCATGGAATGAAAACGGAATTCTTTTACAACGATTTTGACACAAGCTTCGATTCATCTATAAACTGGAATTTATTAAGTACTATTGTATTATTGTGAATTTATATACTAGTCACACACATTTATGGTGTGAAACGCATGTCTATTGTTTCACTTCATAATTACAAAGGTGATCTTTGATAATTATGCACTCTGACTCAGTATTAAACAGTCTGTTCCATTCGGGGATTTTTTTATGATACACCTCAGTACAATGCTCGATGACCTCAGTAGAGCCTCTGAAAGAGTGGGTCTGAAAATGAACATGGACAAAACGAAGGTCATGTCAAATGCCCATGTAACACCCACTCTCATAAAGATCGGAGACGCTACACTCGAAGTCGTGGACGAGTATATTTACCTAGGACAAACTGTCCAGTTAGGTAGGTCCAACTTCGAGAAAGAGGTCAATCGTCGAATCCGACTCGGCTGGGCAGCGTTCGGGAAGCTTCGCAATATCTTCTCGTCCCACATACCGCAGTGTCTCAAGACGAAAGTCTTTGACCAGTGTGTGTTGCCAGTGATGACATATGGCACTGAAACGTGGTCGCTCACAATGGGCCTTATTAGAAGGCTGAAAGTCACCCAAAGGGCAATGGAGAGGGCTATGCTTGGAGTTTCCCTGCGGGATCGAATCAGAAATGAAGAGATCCGCAGGAGAACCAAGGTAACCGACATAGCCCGAAGAATTGCCAAACTTAAGTGGCAGTGGGCAGGGCACATTGCTCGCAGAACAGATGGCCGATGGGGCCGAAAGGTTCTGGAGTGGCGACCGCGTACCGGAAGGCGTAGCGTTGGAAGGCCTCCCACAAGGTGGACCGACGACCTTGTGAAGGCCGCAGGAACTCGTTGGATGCGAGAAGCACAAAACCGGTCGAAGTGGAGGTGCTTGGGGGAGGCCTATGTCCAGCAGTGGACGTCTTTCGGCTGAAATGATGATGATGATGATGACATCACAAGCCAGATGTCAACTCTTGGCTCACTGGAACGTTATTTCGAAGAAAACTTGATTTTTATAGGCGCAATATATTAAAATGTCCGAATGATAATATGCGATAAGGATTTTTGATCGCATGTTCCAAGAAATTTAGTCAAGTGAAGTCCTTAAAGATACTAGATAGAATATTTGTATATATCAAACATCTACGAATGTGTAACGGCCAGTATTTTTATGTACCAGGCCACTCAGAAAGTATTGCGAAAAAAAGTTTTTATTTATGAGAGACTGGCCAGTTTTAATTAAATATTAATATTTTTACTTACAAATCATTATATTATGATGATTTGTAAGGAAAAATAGGTACGTTCCAATTTCAAAACGTCCCTCCATATTGTTTGCGAGCTATTTAAATTATCGTGTCTCCGGTGTCTCAATAAAAAATGGATCTGCGCCGGGAACATTTTCGCGCTATGATTTTTTACGATTTCAAGTGTCGCCTGAAACCGGACGAATCGTACGATACACTTCAAATGGCATTCATGGATGAAGGCCCTTCTAAGGCAACCGTGTATCGTTGGTATAACGATTCCAAGCGCGGTCGACTAACTTTAGGGGATGAAGAAAGAAGTGGTCGCCCTTTGACGGCTGTTACGGAAGAAAACGTGCTAGCAGTGAAAAATTTAATCCAAGACAATAGGCGAGTTACGTATCAAGAGATTCAGCACATACTGCGGGTTGGATCGAGAAGCCTTCACGAAATTCTACACGTGCATCTTCGCGTGAGGAGGATAGTTCACGCTGGGTGCCGCACAACCTCACCGATGCTCAGAAGCAGGCCCGGGTAGAATGGTGCCGTGATATGATAAACAAATTTGTAGCAGGCTTGTCTCGGTGTGTTTACGACGTCATTACAGGTGATGAGTCTTGGATTTATCAATACCATCTAGAAACGAAGCGCTAGTCGACGGTTTGGGTGTTTCAAAACGTATCAACGCCTACCAAAGTGAAGCGATCTAGAAACGGGGGGAAGACTGGCTACTTGGTGCCAATTCCGTTACGGAACCAAAGAAGCATCAACGCTGAATGGTATACTATCAAATGCATGGCAGAAGTTTTCTCTGGTGTGAGCAACAAGAGACCAAACACAGGGCTCCGTGGGCTACTGCTCCAACACGACAACGCGCCTTCGCATACCGCGCTCAAAACAAGGGGCTTCCTGGACAGCACGCCGGTCAAACTCCTGGGTCACCCTCCTTACAGCCTCAGGGCTGTATCAGCCCATCCCGATCAGCTGATTTTTTATTCCCGAAAATAAAAAATCAGCTCAAAGGGATACAATTTTCGTCGCCGGAAGATGCGTTGTCAGCGTTCGAGCTGGCTGTAAACGAGGTGTCTGCGGCGGACAGGAAAAAGTGTTTCGAAAACTGGTGCAGACGCATGAAACTTTGTATAGATACTCAGTTCGCGCGCGCACGCATAACGGATGGACGTGCTAATTGCGAGTTTAGAGACAAAGTACGATGGCGCAGTCGCGAGTGCTAAAGTGTTCAAACTGCAACATTGTTATAAACGAAGTACTTTCCTTTGTGTGTAATAAGATTGATGTCATGGACGAAGAGAGTATAAGTCGCATCTGTGTAACTGCGTTTACTGAGGAAGACATAGGCAAGGCAAAGAGTCTTTTGTTTGATTCGGTTCCTACAACAAAACGTAGGATCCAAAGGAAACGGGATGGAAAAATGAAGCGTGATATAGATGATATAATATGCTTGCTAAAAGAAACAGATCCTGAACTGATACCCATATTTGTTGCACGGGAACTTCAAAAACTTCCTGCGGTCCTGTTTGATCATCTGGATTGTACTAGGCTTTTAAAAGACTTGCTTCGAATGCAGAATGAGATTAAGGAAGTCAAGGAGCAGTATGTTACATTACAACAATTTGATTATGTTAAAAAGGAAATTGAAAATCTAAAAAGTTCAACGATGGATGTTCATCAAGTGAACACAAAACGAGGCGGTTGTGTGCTAGACAATGCAAATATTGAGAGGTCAGATAGTTATACTACAATTGTATCTGCGCCCGGTAGCCCGTTATTACATTCATCGCGGGTGGAGGGTAGACAAGAAAAAGATGTCTACGGTAGAAGTCTCGGTGAGATCGGTGGCGGCGGCGGCGACATACCGGTTGTAAACATTGCGAGGAGCGGCGAGAACGCGATGACGCATCGCGTAGCACCGGCGGTGACGCTTGCACCTGACCGAGTAGATAAGTTTGGACACACTGCTGTGGCAAATGGCGAGCATGTTGGGAAGCAATTGACTTTTGCAAGTGTCGTGAGAAAGGATGGGAATGCTTCCTCACAAGATAAGGATGGTTGGACATTAGTTCAAAGAAGTAACCGAAATAAGAGGTTTGCTGGGAACTTGGGGAAAGCTGTTATACAACCTGATGCAAAGTTTAAGGCGGCTGACACAATGGTACCTTTATATATTTCCAAGGTATTAAAAGGACTTTCTAATGAAGATATAGTTACGTATATAAAGGAGAAATGTAATTTACAAGTGAAGGTGGAAAAGATGAGCATGAAAATAGAAAAAGAGTATGACAGTTACAAAGTTTTCATTCCGAAACGTAAGGAAGAAGTTTTTATGAATGACGAATTCTGGCCGGATGGGGTATCATACCGCAGATTCATACATTTTAGAGGAAACATCAGAGGCACAGTTCAGACACAGAAAATGAATACTAAGACCAATAATAATGGATAAAGTAGTAAAAATTGTCAGTTTCAATTGCAAATGTGTTAAATCGTCGATTGACTGTATTAGGCGGCTGTGTGTATCAGCTGACGTTATAGCATTACAAGAAACATGGTTACTGCCCCACGACTTGACGTTTCTAGGCACTGTGCATGATGAATTTGCTTACACTGGGACCTCTGCGGTGGATACTTCGGCTGGAATACTGCGAGGTAGGCCCTACGGAGGAGTGGCACTTCTCTGGAGGAAAAGTTTATTCTCATCTGTGACGGTTGTGAAGTGTAATAGTGCTCGTCTTACAGCAATACAGATAGAACAATCAGACAATAGGTTACTTGTGTTTTCAGTCTATATGCCTACTTGCTGTGCTGATAATATATCCGAGTTTACAGATTGTCTAAGCGAGATGAACGCAATAATAGAAAATAGTGACTTTCAATATGTGTTCATGTTGGGTGACTATAATGCGCATACCGGTGAACAATTTCACTATGAATTGTTAAAGTTTTGTGAGGAACAGTGTTGGATCTGCGCGGATAGCGAGCTACTACCTCGCGACACATATACATATGTGAGTGATGCGCACGGGTGCAGGCGTTGGCTTGACCATTGCGTCGTTACTGAGGCCGCGCGTCAAACTATATCTAGTGTAGAAGTACTGTACGGCACTTATTGGTCCGATCACTTTCCCATTCAATTAGAGTGTCACTTAAGTATAGTGGAGGCTAATATTCCAGTACGTAATGTATTAAGCAGTAAGGTTGTATGGGGCGAACGAGACTTAGGACAGATAAAGTTGTATGAAAAATTGTGTAATTCAGGTTTGCGTGAAATAGATTTCCCCCCAGAGTGTGTTAATTGTGCGGATAAAGTATGCGGCGATGTAACTCACAGAGTAGTTTTAGACAATATGTACACAAGAATCATTGACATACTTTCAACATCTGCTGAGCGGACCGCTACAGGTTTTAGACAAAAATGTTATAAACCTTTAACAGGTTGGAATAGGCACGTTAGAAGTGTTCACTCTCAGGCTCGGCTTGCTTTTCAGATGTGGCGTTTATTTGGAAATCCAACTTCAGGATCTATTTATGAGAATATGCGAAATACGCGTAACATTTTTAAAGACAAATTAAAGTGGTGTCGCAATAATCAAGCACAAATAAAACTAGACATAATTGCTGAGCAGCGCAAATCCAAAGATTTCGGGAAGTTTTGGAAAAGTACGTGTAAACTGAACCCCAGGCCGAGTCTGCCGGTGAGCGTGGCGGGAATTTGTGACCCTCAAGCCATTTCAAATTTGTTTGTGAATCAGTTCCAAGTTGATCCCTTGTCGGGACCAGTTACGCCCGTGTCTTCGTCGGTGGTTGGCGCTGAGGTAAGTTCTCCGTGTTTAAGGTTTTTGGCCAAAGAAATAGCTGATGTCATTAGAAAGATGGTCGGAGGCAAGTCTCCGGGACATGACCACCTCAGCGTCGAGCACTTGCGATACGCGGGAGTTCATTTACCGAGGGTGTTGGCCACATTTTATTCGTTATGTATAAGTCACTCGTATTTGCCAGATAAGCTTATGAAGACCATAGTCGTGCCAATAGTAAAGAACAGAATGGGCGATGTTACAGACCCCGCAAACTATAGGCCTATTTCCTTGGCGACTGTTACAGCTAAGATACTGGACTGTTTGCTTGATACACATATGGCGAGTCGTATAAATATTCACGACGCCCAGTTCGGTTTCAGACCCAGGCTATCGACGGAGGGCACGCCACGATAGTGGCGGTAAGACCCCTCTTTGAGGAGTGGCTAGAGAGGCGTCACGGCGTCCTCACCTATCGCCTGACGCAGGTCCTCACCGGACACGGATGTTTTGGGAGGTTCCTGCACATCATCAGGCGGGAGGAGACGCCCGGGTGTCACCACTGCGAGGATCGCCCAGAGGACACGGTGGAGCATACGGTGGAGGTATGCCCCGCATGGGCGGAGCACCGCCGTGCCCTCGTAGAGGCGATCGATAGCGGCGGCGACCTCTCGCGTCCGGCCCTGGTTCAAGCCATGGTCCGGGGCGAGAGGGAGTGGGAGGCCGTCACCTCCTTCTGCGAAGCAGTCATGCTAGCGAAGGAGGTGGCGGAACGGCTAAGGGAGAGAGCCTCACACCCCAGCCGCCGCGGGAGACGCTCCGGGCGTCGGGAGCCGCGTGACGACTCCCGGCCACCGTAGGCGCGGGCCTGCGGACGGAGAGTAATGGGTAGCTCACCGTCCGATCAGGACCAGGCCGGTGCCGGACGGCGCGTACGTGTTCCACGCGCGCCTCAAAGAGATGTCAGCATAAAGGAAGGGGCCTGCCAGGGCCGAAGCCTGCCGGGGGTGCGGGATTGTCCGAAAGGGTTACCGCTACCCCGGAACATAAAGGGCTAAGGAAGGAACACGGATGGGTTTTAGTCAGTAAGAGTCTGACACTCCCTTCGCTCCACCCAGAGCGGGAGGGGTCATTTGATGATTTCCCATCCATAAAAAAAAAAAAAAAAAAAAAAAAAAAAAAGGCTATCGACGGAGACTGCCATCATGTGTCTTAAGCAGACTGTTCAGTATTATGCTGATAGGAAAACACCGGTCAATGCGTGTTTTCTGGACTTATCGCGGGCATTTGACCTGGTGTCATACGATGTCTTGTGGGATAAGTTGCGAAAGGAAAGCAGCGTTGACTGTACTGTTATTTCTTTATTTAAGTTTTGGTACGAGAATCAGACAAACTATGTCAGGTGGGGTGGAACTTTGTCTGATGTGTATGGGTTGAAGTGCGGGGTGAGACAGGGGGGTATTACCTCACCTCGCCTTTTTAACCTTTACATTAATCAGCTTATTGTTGAACTCAGCAGCACCCGTATCGGCTGTCACATTGACGGGGTTTGCGTTAACAATATAAGTTACGCTGACGACATGGTGCTGCTGAGTCCGTCAATAAGCGCACTCAGGCGTCTTGTTAAGATTTGTGAAGACTACGCGGTCACTCAGGGACTCAGGTACAATGCAAAAAAATGTGAGTTATTGGTATTCAAGGCGGGCACCAAATGTTACTCTAACGTGCCAGATGTGACCATAAATAATACTCCGTTATCTAGAGTAACAAAATTTAAGTACCTGGGTCACTGGGTCACTCAAGACCTGAATGATGACCTGGACATAGAGAGGGAACGCAGGGCGATGGCTGTCCGAGGTAATATGCTGATCCGCAGATTTGCACGTTGTACGACGGAAGTCAAAATTACCCTTTTCAGAGCATACTGCCAGTCTTTTTACACGTGCAGTCTGTGGGTCAGGTATACGCTGAGGGCATACAACGCCCTGCGTGTCCAGTATAACAATGTATTCAGGATGCTGTTGGGTCTACCACGCTTTTGTAGCGCTTCCGGAATGTTCGCCGAGGCCAGGGTTGATGGTTTTCATGCCATTATACGAAAACGATGCGCTTCCATTCTCGGTAGATTGCGTGCTAGCTCCCACAGCATCCTGGGTGTATTGTGTGATAGGTGGGACAGCCCCATGCTGGCTCACTGGATACGGCTGCACACTTAGGTGTCAGTCGTATCAATTTACAATTTTGTGGCTTTGTGTTTTTTTTTTTACTAACATTAGGTTAAGACTTTTACTAACAACATATGGATTTTTAATCTGAAATAAATTACTTATTATTATTATTATAGAGGCTAGTGGAGAGTACTTTGAAAAGATTTAATAAAAAAATATTTACCTATAGAACATTTTTTTTTTGTTTTCGCAAAACTTTCTGAGTGTCCCACATATGTCTCTATCACCTGTAACCACCATACTCGTAATTTGCATAAGTCGATATTGAGAAGAATTCTAATGAGTCATGGCTTAGGTACTATTAGGTTTAATCGACAACGTGCGCAAATAGATGTACCTATCGACATAACGACGGATTAAGGAAATTGAAAGCCACTATGAACTACGAGTAAAAAATGTGGAAAAGGCACAAAAAACGCAATAATCCTACCGCAAACATAGCAGTGAGTAATCTTGTTTTATCGTACCTCTTACACAACATTGCATAATAACAGGAACTTGTCCAATATTTTTACTAATTAATTAATATTTCTTTTTATTTAATTTTTTCTGGTAGTCAGCTGCATCCGGTAAGACTGGAGGCAAACCCTAACATAGTTGGGAAAAGACGAGGCAAATGATGATGATTTTTTCTAATTAAATCTATATAAATAAAACAAAGTAGGGTTAGTTAGTAGTTACACCATTTATAACTGAAGAACGACGGGACCGATTTTTATGGTCTTTAATTTGTTGGGTTTGTCTCCGCCCCGAATAATAATAAAATAATAAATAATAACAGAATAATAATAGCAGAATGACCATAAAAACCGGCCAAGTGCGAGTCGGACTCGCAAAAAAAGGGTTCCGTACCACAAGGAAACAAATGGCAAAAAAATCACGTCTGTTGTATGGGAGCCCCCCTTAAATATTTATTTTATTTTAATCATTTATTTTTAATGTGAATATACAACTAAAAATTCTGTGAATATTTCAAGCGTCTACCTGTTGCCGTTATTAATATCGAGCAAATAACGCCAAAAAAATCACGTTTGTTGTATGGGAGCCCCCTTAAATATTTATTTTATTCTGTTTTTAGTATTTGTTGTTATAGCGGCAACAGAAATACATCATATGTGAGAATTTCAACTGTCTAGCTATCACGGTTCATGAGATACAGCCTGGTGACAGACAGACGTATAGTAGAGTCTTAGTAATAGGGTCCCGTTTTTATTACCCTTTTTGTACGGAACCCTAAAAACATGAGAAAAATTCACGAAAAAAAAGTGAAGATAATTAATTTTCTCATACATTCATTCATTTTCTCATTCTGATATAAAAGAGGAAATCCGTATGTACTGTAACATTGTACCTACTACTGTTTTACATAATATTTTGGTACAGGTAATCTTTGTTACTGAACGAAACAATTGGTTGGCTTGGTCCACTTTATAATTATACGGATGGCTTAATTATGCCAATTTGTGATATAATGCGGCATACACAATACATTGTTCACATAATTTTATATTTATTTTATTAATACATTACTGGCGAAATGTGGGTGTACTTATACACCACACAAGACTAAAATAATATTAGTAAAACATACTATAAAAATAAAAGGTTATCAAACGTATTATTGAAATCACATTGCCGTTGGTCCCGGCTCTTATTCGAAGATCTTTGACAGTCGTTACGGGTAGTCAGAAGCCTGAAAGTCTGACAACCAGTCTTACCAAGGGGTATCGTATTGCCCAGTAACTGGGTTGTGGTGGTCAGATAGGCAGTTGCTCCATGTAAAATACTGGTATTCCGCCGCATCCGGTTAGACTGGAAGCCAACCCCAAGATCCCAACTTAGTTGGGAAAAGGCTAGGCAGATGATGACTAACTATACTACTGCATAATCTCGAATTAGCGTGAAGTTTTGTTGATATTTTATCAACAATAATCCGGATTTCTTGACGATTATGAGTTAACATCTTGTCGCTGTCATTCGATAGTGTTGTCCTTGGGTCTATAAATAATCCTACAGATATACCAAGACCAAAAGCTTTATTTAGAATCAAATCTATCTAGAATAGATAGTATATAGCATATATTAAGTAAGTACTAAACATCATAATATTATTGCTTTTGGAGATAGTCAAGTCAATACTATTTACATTATTGACATAGCAACATTAGTTATGCTTCTAAAAGTAAATATAACTGGAATTGTGTATTCACATGACATTTACGATATTCGGATGAAAATGTACCCGAATTCCACCATCTCTGTAAGTATACCTACATCCCAAGTGATAAGAGGCGAGGCCCTATTGCCCTCAGCTAGGCACAAATTTAGATTTTGGGCTGCTTCTGAGAAATTCCTATTGGAAAAGTGGAAAAAAACCCAACAACACTTTGCCCGGAGATCGAAAACTCAAAGCATTAATTTCAATCAAGCCAATTACAGGCACTTTTTGAATTGTCAAGGAGTCGGTCACTCAGAAAGTCGAGGCTTCCCATTCCAAAGCGTAGTGGGTTCCTATGGAAAATAACAGCCAAGATACTCCATGGTCAAACTTTTAAATCAAAATATTTAATTCCGTATACACATGAATATTATCGCATTTGCTTGAACATGTATCTATAGACCCTTGATCTAAATAAATATAATGCCACGCTGCGCGTTCATTAGGTAACCCAATTGTTAGTCAATTGCACTTGCTCGCATGACGGAGGCCCTTCTACGCCAACAGCTTATCAGCGCTTTGTTAGTGACCTTTATAGACGTTCGTTAGTTTATATTAGAATACGTCACTACTTCTGAGTCGTTTAGAAACGATAAATAGTAAATAGAACCAGTTCACGTAGGCACAAAACAAAATGATATATGCACGTCACTGCTAAGTCTTTTTTCTATTAATGTTATCGTTGTTCACTGATTGGCTGAGATCTATTTCAAAATGAGGTCTATAAAAAAGTAGTAGTACTACTTAATTCTGGTCTGATCTGGTAGGTACGCTGAAGGCCCAGGATTGGTCAGATATTATTATATATGCCTGTTATTTCCCACGACAGGGCAAAGGCCTCCCCCTTCCGTCTTTCTGTCTCTCTTTTATGCAATTGTAATAGACCGAGAAAAATTAAAAGACGGAAGGACGACCTTTGCCCTGCAGTGGGACGCTAGAGGCTCATAAAGTTATAATAATAAAAAAAGTATAGTTGTTGCATTTTAGCATGGCAATAGCGATCGTTGACCCACCTACTTTTTATAGCATTCTTCAATTCAAAAGCGAAAATAAAGCCCGTTAACGCCCTGAATCGATATCTTATCTATCGTGATCCTCAATATTTTCCAATTATGAGAAACGAAACATAGTCTATTTTTCGGATTCTTACTAAGTGATAGGTATTAGGGAAAGGACAATGACTATTGCCATGCTAAAACGCAAAAACTATAGTAGCTTCTTGTGAATAAGCTCACCGGGAGCTTTCACAGAAATAGGTGTGGCAGTACTGTCTGTTCTGTCCTCAGGCGTCAGTAGCAACATTAAAGAGACTTATGTACCATTTTAACTTAATATCGATGCAGACTATTACTAAAATGAGGAAGTAATGTGGATATTAATAATTTGTGTTTATTAATTTGTGGTTGTTTTTATTTTATTATGTGCTTGTGTATATTTCCTGCGCTACTTTTATGAAGTCTGATCGAATGTGACATTTTTATTATGATGTAGTCAAATATTAATAATACGTTAATAATACGTAAAGCACAAGGCGACTGGAAGGCCGAATATACGGTACATAAACGCCCGTATCTTTTGATTGCGTTGACTTAGAAGTTTGATTTTTTCACTGCTTCAAGGGATTGCAGCCCTGAGTATTTCATAATTTCAAATTGATAACTCTACACGTTCCTGAGAAAAAAGGGTCTTGACAGACGGACAACGAAATTATCTTATAAGGGTTCCGTTTTTAATTAAACGGTTTTATTTATTCCTTTTGAGGTACGGAACCCTAAAAATACCGCTTATCTTGGCCAACGAATGCGAAAACAAATATTACGTCACCAGACCAACACTTATCAAGAATAAACACCCAAACAGAACTGTTTATAAATTCTTCGTCTTCTTTTCGTGCCGATGGTACAGAGGCCAGTACATCAAGCTACTACGACCTGTCAAATTTCTTTAATAGTTTTTCAACTTTATCGCTAAAGCATAAGGTTCAAAGTTGATTGGGAAAATTTGACAGTTTCGGGTAGCTTGATGTGCTTGGCGTCTGTACTCTTCCTCGTTGTATTTTTTTTAATTACCGTTTGAACCCAGTATTTGGCCACGTTCATAAGGGCATCAGTGGCATCATTTAGGTCATCCTAAGTGCAAGTGAACGACTTACGACACTCTAGCAAGTGGGGCATAAATAAAGTCACGTGACTTACCTCCTTCTAACTAATCCACTGGGCATCAACGTGACCCTGGCTCCAGTCAAATTGTACAGCCTATGTTGGTAGAACGCCACCTTATCTAATTTCTCATCCCATAACGCTCTCTTTGGTATTTTAGTCGAAGTATATGATATCCTTAGGTTGCATCCTACAAAAAAAAACGTGATAATTACTATGATAAGGAAGGAACGAGATAAAGAAAGATAACAGGATTATAAACTTCCGAGTTATCTACAAAAATACTTAAAGTTTATTAGTGTTCATCCAAAATTATGACTGTTTACAAAGCAGTATAAGTTTGTAGATCTTTGACAGTCGTTACAGGTAGTCAGAAGCCCAAGTCTGACAACCAGTACCCAGGGGTACCGTGATAGGTACTCATGAGTTATGGAAATCAGATACGAATGAATGAATGAATGATAACTGCTAGAATATAGGATGTACATTAGATGTTATACAGTTTGTTTGTTACACTATATTCAATCTTACGGTTGTGCAAATGTTAAGTCAAAATAAAATAATATAATAAGAAACATTGACATTTTACATTTACAATACAGCTTCATGCAATTTTAAACTTGATTAACATTTAAGTCATTAAAATCATTTGGGTCACTTAGTTATACGTGGAGTCTACATACTCGTACATGATCCAGTCAATTCCTAACAATTCATAACTGCAATACTTAGAGATTTAAATCGAAGTGAAATGGAATGACGTGACTCACCTTCGAGCTTCATAAATGCTGTTGTTGTCTTGCTGATGTGGTACGTGTACGGATCGTATTCCGGAAATCTGTAGTGGTTTATCCAACCCTAAAATAATAAATAGCTTTAAATTCTAGATCTATCTCTGTGGCAGAAAACATCGACTGCTAGCCGTGCCTTCGTGTCGGACTGTGGCCCGTGCTGCGTCCCCCGTACCTCGCGTATTGACCGCACTAAATAAGCTCGTGGAGGCCAACCCGGACTGCGATCTTTTCGATAATAAATTCGCCAATTTAATGGTTATGTGCCTCAATTATTGTGAAAATAATAGAATTTAATTGTTGTTATTAGTTTGTTTTATGTTAGTACTTATTAATACTTTGATTTATGTAATTGGTTTCATAAGCCGTGTAAATCAAATAAATAAATCTCGGACGAGCTGAATAGGTTCCGTCAAAACTGAAAGGGGGACAGCGTAGGATGGAGGCCTTTGTCCAGGAGTGGGACAGCGCAGACTAATAAAAAAAATACATTCGATAAAATTCAATATATTAGAGGATTGAAGTGTTACTAACCTCGTATT
This sequence comes from Amphipoea oculea, assembly GCA_945859645.1. Classification (NCBI taxonomy): domain Eukaryota; kingdom Metazoa; phylum Arthropoda; class Insecta; order Lepidoptera; family Noctuidae; genus Amphipoea; species Amphipoea oculea. Next base: position 16,688,743 of record OX243864.1, on the reverse strand, counting down.
TCTTTATAGGCGTATGTTCTTTCACAGACGGTATCGTATACGCAGTTGGCATAGCGCAACTTCGCTTCAGTTGCAGCAAGCTCGAGGTTTTCGGCTCAATATCACTAAAATATGTATCTAACACCCAGCTTTTCAAACTGCTCGTAAAACAAAAGCACCATAGGCCGAGCACGAAACCGTTCCAAATATTTGAATTCGGAAACAGGATGAAGCTTATAAAGATTAGGAATGTGAGGAAGTACATTGAGAAACTGCAGAAATGTTTCGGTTCGCTGGGCAAAATGTGGTCTTTATTCATATTGTTCTTGCTCGGGGGCAAGCCGACGTTCACACAGGTCGGTGGTGGTGGTACAGGGTCTGTATCTAAAGGCTTTCCGCTAGATAACAGAGGGTCAGTGTCTTGGATATCGCCAAAACCATCTATGGTATCTTCCAAAGCTTCGACCCCTGATTCCACCTCCATCTGGCTGTCGTTTAGGTCTTTTCTCACTTCAGCCGCCTCATTGTGGACTAAAAACATGGTTAGGTACGTACAAAATGGAGAATATTTAACTATTCTATGTGCAATTAATTAAGATATCTTAGGGAAGGTTCACATCTGACGGAAGATGCGTCGGGCGTAACTACGATTACGTCTATTTATTCGCTCGACGCACTAACGTATCATCGGTTGAGTGTGAACGGTCACGTGTTTTTCTATACATTTGTCTGTTCTGGCGTTACGCGACCGATAATACGCGACGCATGTTCCGTCAGATGTGAACCTTCCCTTAGTTCAGTTTCCAAAAAAGGAGCAAAGATATACAGGGTGTCCCAAAACTCAACGTCAAGCCGAAACGGGGTGACAGGATTGATCATAACCATCACGAGAAAAATCTGAAAAAAAATCTATCCCATGCAGTTTGAAAATTATGGGCATTTTAAGAAAAACCTAGAAATTTGATCAAACTGTACCATTTTTCGGTTATTGTGGTTATTATTTTTTATTTTTGTTCATTTGAACTTTAGAAACGTAATCCTAAATAACATTTCTAGAATCCCAATAAAAAATAATGACACAATTGCCTTAAGTTCCCGAGAATTGAGACTATTTGTTAAACTACGAATTTAAAATTTTCAAGATTCGTCGACTTTGACAGGCCCTCCTATAAAAAAAATGTACTAGAGTGCCTTGGCAAGTAGCATTAAAAGTTGGCGCATTTAATCAGAATTCTAAAATGGTACAATACTTGTTAGTTCCATACAATAGAAAAGAGTAAAAAAATTAAAACCTCAAGTAACCCGATTTTTGCTATCAGATTTTACTCAGTTAAAATGTTTTTAATTCGCACAAGCTCTAGGTAGGTTCTTAATTTTAAGGCAAAATGATGAGAGAGATGGATAATGGGTATGTTTGCCATGAGTGAGCGAGACAGATAGTGACGCCACGCATTGAGACGGAGATGCGTCGTTTAAACGAGTGCGAATGAAACAGATAGATGCTATGGCATCTATCTGTTTCATTCGCACTAGTTTCAGCCAAGCAAATGGCTACGCTACCAGTCCGACACCAACCAGTTAGTACGTTTCGCTCATTCGTCTACTGCGCACGTTCGTATTCGCTTGTGTTGATTTAGTACTGACAACTTTGGCTTCTCTTTTTGGACTTGAATCTTTGTGAATTGGACTTGTTGATAACATACCGGCAACTTTGGCTTCTCTCTGGACTTTTGTGTTGGCATCCTTTTTATCTACCATGCCTACGCGCTACACTTCACAAGAATATGCGAACATGCACCTCATTTATGGGGAATGCAGATGCAACGCAAGTGCTGCCGCTAGACTTTATCGTGAAAGATATCCAAATTTAGAGTGTGTTTTTTAATGTGCACCGTTCACTCACAGAGGGCGGCCATTTCCCGAATCAAATACAGGCTGGAGGTAGACCTGTGTTTCCTTTCCAGGAAGAAGTATTGCAAGAGGTCGCACGTGACCGAAGTATTTCCGTACGTGGAATTGAAGAAAGAACGGGAATACCGAAAAGCACTGCTCATCGTATTTTACAAAGAGCCGAAATGCATCCGTTTCACGTACAACGAGTTCAAAGTCTTCTACCTCGAGATTATCAGGAAAGGATTTCTTTTTGTAGAACAATGCTACAGAGGCATAATGAGAATCCCCAATTCATCCAAAAAATTCTCTGGTCAGATGAATCGACATTGAAAAAAGATGGTTACATGAACTTGCACAATTATCACGAGTGGCATGTGGAGAATCCACATTTAATGCGAGAAGATAGATCCCAGTATCGTTTTAAAGTAAACCTGTGGACCGGAATTTTAAACGGTAAAATTATTGGGCCTATTGAACTGCCTGAGAACTTGAATGGAACTAATTACCTACATTTTTTAAGAGAAGATTTACCAACCCTGTTAGAGGACGTACCACTAGCAGATCTTCGCGACATGTGGTTTCAACAAGATGGCTGCCCAGCGCATTTCGCAGTGCAAGTAAGAGATTTCCTTGACCAGGAATATCCGGGAAGGTGGATTGGACGTTCGGGCACTATCTCGTGGCCCGCCCGTTCACCAGATTTAAATCCCCTGGATTTTTTCTATTGGGGAGTTCTCAAAGAAAAAGTTTACTCAAAGCCCATTGAGAACGTAGCCGACCTGCGTGAACGCATTTCTCAAGCAGCTGAGGCGATCAACTCTCGAAGATATGCCCGACTAATAAGTAGATCTTTTTTAAGAAGATGTAGGGCTTGTATTGAGGCTGATGGTAAACAATTTGAACATTTATTGTAATAAAAAACGTTATTTCTCTATCATCAGACTTTTATTCCAACAAACCTAATTATTTTACTAATTTTACTAACTTTTTTTCACTTTGGTAAAAGTGGCGTCACTATCTGTCTCGCTCACTCATGGCGAACATACCCATTATCCATCTCTCTCATCATTTTGTCTTAAAATTAAGAACCTACCTAGAGCTTGTGTGAATTAAAAACATTTTAACTGAGTAAAATGAGATAGCAAAAATCGGGTTACTTGAGGTTTTAATTTTTTTACTCTTTTCTATTGTATGGAACTAACAAGTATTGTACCATTTTAGAATTCTGATTAAATGCGCCAACTTTTAATGCCACTTGCCAAGGCACTCTAGTACATTTTTTTTATAGGAGGGCCTGTCAAAGTCGACGAATCTTGAAAATTTTAAATTCGTAGTTTAACAAATAGTCTCAATTCTCGGAAACTTGAGGCAATTGTGTCATTATTTTTTATTGGGATTCTAGAAATGTTATTTAGGATTACGTTTCCAAAGTTCAAATGAACAAAAATAAAAAAGAATAACCACAATAACCGAAAAATGGTACAGTTTGATCAAATTTCTAGGTTTTTCTTAAAATGCCCATAATTTTTAAACTGCATGGGATAGATTTTTTTTCAGATTTTTCTCGTGATGGTTATGATCAATCCTGTCACCCCGTTTCGGCTTGACGTTGAGTTTTGGGACACCCTGTATACATACATAAGCCGATAAACACATTTTCCTTTACGTCGCGCAGCCGGGTAAAAACCAAGCAATTTCCGACAAAATAAAACAGACAATACACTCAAAATATGCTTTATGTAAATTGAGGGCTTCCTGCTTTCATGCTCTACGACTTTTACTACGTTGAACATTTTCCAGTACGTTATTGGTCCGTACGATAATGGCATAAGTGCTTAGTAACAAGCCCAATTCACACTTACCTAAATTCTTGTGGGTATCATCGCTGGAATCCGAATAGTTCTTGATATCTACAGGAAGACTTGGGTCTCGCTCAGTGGCCTTAGCCGTCAGCGGTTGCGTCATTTCAGATAAGTTTTGTATACTGCTGTCCAGGGAAGATACCTAGTAGAAAGAATATGACTTATAAACAAATAAACACGTCATACAACTGTTGCATTTCACGATAACAGAATTGTAGCTTCTACGGCTTTAGCGTAAGGATCAAATTGCAATGAAGGATCAAAGATCGTGAAATGCAACTTTAGGTAGATATGTAGGCATTAATCGTTCTGAAGTTTAGCATATTTGAGAGAAACAGTGCGCAAGATGAGTTTATGTAAATAGTATAGGTGTTGCAAGTGTGAGCTTTTTTACCAGATTACATATTATAATATCCTGAGCAATGAGGGGCGAAGCGAGGCGGATATGTTATACTAAATATAGAGTGCAATTCATAGATGTATCGAGTATTATTATTGTATAAAAATTAATTGGTCATAGCATCACACAAAAATACCATACATTTTAAATATTTCAGACTTTCATTTCATAAGCACCACATGGTAAGCCAATCATAGGCCATAAACGGACATACTAGCATAAATATTTTTAGCAATAGCATTCATATAAGAACAATGCGCTGGATGCAGTACACACTTAGGGCCGGCGCACGCCTGGCAAAGCGCAGTAAAGCGCGGTTTTTCCTGCCAAACAAATATCAACCTTGCCAATTTTGAAATAAAGATGAAAATAAATAAACTTCCACTAATCCTAGAGAGCATCAATGAGAACATTGTGAACAGAGGTTCACGGTTATTTATTTTCGACTTTATTTTAAGGGAACTAATGTTGATCTTTGTTTAGCGCAATGAAAACGACGCTGAGCTTCGCCATAACTGCGCCAGCCCTTAGGGAAAAATGTAGTTATTCATATTAGATACCTAAACAATACATAGACACTGACAATGCTTGAATGCAGGTAACTTCTTATCACTTACATGTACTTCAGCGTCGATCGAGGTGGGCTATGGCAGTGTCATCAATACAATACTTTAGATAGTAAGTACTTGTCACAGTGTAATGATTAATGAATGTGAATGTATAGTGTATTTTTCTTTGCTTGTCTTATTTTGTAAACAAACATGGCGTAAGTATTGTAATTTAGATATTGAGAAAAAATAATGTATTTCAATGAATATTTAATTCGAAACAATTTTTAATGTCATTCAAACATTACCTATAGTTTGTTCCAAAAGTATCTGATGATAATGTAAACAAATGGATCAGAAAACGTACCTGTAGATGCCAATTTAAGTGTTACTTACAAATTGAGTGCTTAGATTTGATTATTTGAATGCTTAAACCCAAAATACAAATTTTAAATCATCCTAAATATGTTATTCATTTGACTTTCGTCGATGTTTTGTCAACTACAATTTAATAATGTGTTATTTAATTAAAAATCAATTATTGCTGGAAAACGTGGTGTGTTACTAATTATTTTTAGTGAGCGATTGCGTAAGAATTTTACCTGAACAGGATTTGTTTACACTTTTATCAGATACTGAACTGTGTGTACATAAATATTAAAATAAATACTTTTAGAACAAACCATAACGTGTGTGATTGCTGCGGAAACACCCTGTTTTTGAACCGTTTTTGTTTACCAAATAAGACATGTAAGAAAGAATACACTGTAGTATTTTACACGTCTGTCGGCTAACAGCTCTAAATGTACAATAAAAGGCGTATGCCTTTGTATTCTAGTTAAGATTAAATGTGATTCCTTCGAAGTTGGTCGATGTTAGCGGACCAATGTGTACAGGGTGTTAGGACAACTTACCTGGTTGTCTGTATCTCCCACACTCTGCTGATCCAAGTCCTTGATAGCTGAATTTTCTTCTGAATCTGATGTGGAATTTTCTCTTGGGATTGATTTTTCCTTTGTATCTGGTATAAGGAAGGAAATATTATTAAGTAGGTATTTTATTATTAAACGGTTTTGTTTGCGAATAATATGTTTTATTAGGCTTCGCATGAGTGAGGTAAAAATCGGCAACTATGTTACTTTTTACTTATAATTTCTGTATCAATGAACAACACCTCCACCGCCTCCGTACATTTATGTGCTTGAAGTATTAAATAAAAAAAAGGAAATTGTAATTGGGTTCAAGAAGTTTTATTAATTCTTATTTTCATTAACTATTATAGTAATGAAAATAAAACTTCCTAACAGACGGAAATTAATTATGTTATTGTATGATCTTGTGTAGGGTGTGTCTAGGTTCGAACCCACGACCTAAAACTCGTAAGTCGGGGCCGTTACCACTGGGCCACCACTCTGTGTAATTAATAATAATTTCATCACCAATGCTCTTAAAATGGCGAAGGAAAACCTAGTGAGGAATGCCCTAGAATAATCAAATGAAAGACGTGACATCTATCAACTTGCATTGGGCCCTCGTGGTAGATCACAGCCCACTTCCCCTCGAAGAGAGGAGGCCTGAGTCCAGTGGCGTGCATTGCATATAGGCACATAAGCAGTGCCTACCTCGATATATCAACATAAGCCTGTCAATTACATTTTAGTGTGTGTGCTCCATAATTAAGAAACTCACTAAATTATCATACCTAACGAAAAACAAAATCTTCATACAATGTATGAAGATTTTACTACACTGCACTGCTTATATAAATATATGCAATGCAAGCCACTGCCTAAGTCCCAGCAGTGGGAACATTATAGGCTGATTATGCATGGTCTCGTACATAGATATATAAACAAAATTCATAAATTACACTAACATAGTACAGTACATAATGAGTAATTAATAATTATTGTGGTCTTCAGATAAAGCATTGTGTGTGTAACCTACATTGTGAAATAGAAATACTTAGATTATATTATGACCTTGCACCTAATTTGAAAGAGTAGACTGTTACCAAATACCAATTACAGCCATTATTTAATGTTATATGTATGCTTTGGGATTATGAACTACAAATACAAAGACAGTAGAGATCAAATTCTATTGCATTCGAAATTTTAATAGAACAGCATTTTTAATACTTTTTAAATTCTGAAACAAACACATTTTTTTTTTCATATTGCCATTTGCATAGGATGCAACCGAATAACTAACCATTGTGAGTTTTAGTGCTTTAGAAGTATGCAAAATTATATGTGATACCATATTTGCAAGCCTTGCGCAGTATATTATACAAGCAGCGCTCAGCGGTTCCTGTGACACCCGCAGGAATATCGTAATAAAAAGTATCCTAGATATTATGTGTTATACTAATGTATAAGCTATATTACTGTAAAATTTCATCAAAATCCGTTCAGTATTTTTTGCATGAAAGAATTACAAACATACATCCATCCATCCATCCTCACAAACTTTCGCTTAGTAGGATAATTCTATGATAGCTGTTTGTTTAAATTAATTGGTGTCCTTAAATTTTATTAAACATGTTTTAATATTGCCCCTGTCACTAAGTGCTCTCAGCTAATTCATAGTTACAATGTATATTTACAAATGAATTATTTAATGGGAAAGTTTTGATGTGGCTGGATAAGGGTTGCCAAGTATCGAGCCAAATGGCATGCAATTGGAGAGGCCTATGTCTAGCAGTGGACTGATGTAGGCTGATGATGATGATGATGGGAAAGATCAACTTAAATGATATTAAGTAAATATTTAAATTATTAGAATCCATTCATTATTAAGCAATCTCATTATCACACTATCACACTAATATTATAAAGGCGAAAGTTTGTGAGTGTGTGTGTGTGTGTGTTTATATGTTTGTTACTTCTTCACGCTGAAACGGCTGGACCGATTTAGATGAAATTTGGTATAGAGATAGCTTGAGTCCCGGGAAAGGACATAGGATACTTTTTATCCCGATATTCCCACGGGATCGACATTTACGCGGGTAAAACCGCGGGGCGCAGTTAGTAAATGGTAAATGACACAGAATATATCCATGTGTGAATAAACTACTCTGACTTTGAGTAACCTTAATTTTGCAAGAATAAGAACAATGAGAAATGTAATTTAACATCTGTTCACACATATTAAACTTTATCACATAACTCCATTACAAAATGGTTATCTATTATTTTAATCATACCAACATAAAGAACTTACTAAGTTATGACAATTTCAATGTTTGTATTTGTGATGAATGTTTATGTGTTTATGCTACAAAAATCAATAGTGATAATAAAGTGCTTTTTACCTTCAACTGAACGAGTTTTCATATCTTCAACTGCTTGAGCAATTTTAAACTTGAAATCATGGAATATCTTCCATGTTTCATTGCTCTCCTTGCCCTCCTTCACATCAGGAGTCATGTCAGGTGTACTCCGCTTGCCCAAGCGGTTTAAGTACTCCTTCATTGGAGAAGATGTCACTTCCTTAGGTAGAGAAGCCTTCGCTTCTTCTGGTTTACTTTCACTAGATTTGGCGTCCTCAAGCTTTTCCAAAACCTTTTCCGAACGAATTGATTTAAAATATTTATCTATTATGGAGGATGACCTCTCTCCTCGTTTAGGGCTTGTACTCTCCACAGGTGTGCTAGGAGGTTCACACTGTGGGGTAGGGGGGTCATCTTCACACACATGGTACAACTCCTCTAACTCCTCATTATTAGCATTGTACCTAAAGGATAGGGATGAATTTGGTGATTTCCCTGAAAATATAAACACTGTTACACCACTGGCTCTTAACAAAACATCACATTTTTATTGTTTTCATTTACCCATTAATCAACCTAACTAAATTAACATTGTATAAAACACACACTAAAAATAAAACAAAGACAAGAACGCAAAAGCTAAGAACTGTAATGAAACACGATTGGTGCGGCGAAGTGGCGATCAATTTGTGCCTGATTGTTTGTGTTATCGTCTTTGTTGTCAGAGGAACAACATCCAATACCGAAACTTGTACATTAATCTAGAAGCTGATAAACAACCGGTCTTCGCGGACACTGACGTATACAGTTTATTTAAGTAAACTAGTTTCCTATGCCACGAAAACAACCGTATGCTAAAATTATTTAATTAAAGCTGTTGGCAAATAATATATTCGACACATACCCACTCCAGAGATCTCCATTTTATCAAATTAAAGATTAAAGATAACAATTATTTATATAGAACCATTGTTTTAATCACATTAGTCACAACTAACTCCTATTATAAATATCATAAATTAACTTCTGAGTCTATTTCCCTAATTAATTTTAATAAAAGTTGCTCCACTCGCTGAATCAAAAATAAGATTTTCTTGTCAGTCAACAACTGTCAAATAATGTCAAGTTGTCAAATTTTAAATGTCATAGTGGTCATTGCTTGTTACTCTAATCGAATTACGTTTAGTCGATTCTATTATTTTAAAAATGCTATTTAAGTTCGACCCAAGAGTCACCAACTGAAACTACATAAAATATACCTGACACAACTTATGAACAGAAATATCCGTATTTGGACCATCAAAATAAGTATGTATTTCTTGAAAAAACTATGTAAAACAAAGTTATTAGTGCAATTGTAACCGAAAATATCCCATTTCTCAAAAATTATTGAATGAAAAAAACAGTGGCACTCCGGGAGTGCCCACAGAAGTGAAAACAAAACACAAACAGAATACTTTGCCATCACTCACTGACATATCGGATATATATTAAAACTGAGTAGTACTGTCCTCGGGATGTACAGACGCCAGCACATCAACCTACTACAATCTGTCAAATTTCTTTAATAGATTTTCAACTTTATTACTAAAACATAAGGTTCAAAGTTGATTGGGAAAATGTGACAGTTTCGGGTAGGTTGATGTGCTGGCGTCTGTACATCCCGAGGACAGCCGAACACTTCCGAAGTGGTGTCGATTACGGTAACAATGGCGCGAGTTAAATAGCTTTTCCTATCTCAAAAAAAACCAAGTGTGCTTATGACCACACGACTGAAGTGAAACTTCAAACGTATTTGGCTATGAGAGGAAGAGAGAAAGAAAATGTGCGCGCGCACTGCTTTCTCTTGCTTATATCCCCCACTCAACTCCCGTTTGCCTCGCTCGTAGCCCGTAGACATGGGTCGTACTTGCAAAATCGAGTACCGGGGCTTCCAAGTACGTCCACCTTAAGAAACCAGGGCCTAAAACCAGGGCTCGAGATACTTTCAAGTATTTTCTATCTGCATCGAAAATTGATCCACAACTTCATACAAGTAAGAAGTACAATCGCGTAATCAAACAAAAGCCCTGTTGGAAGTAAAAAGTACTTGCATAGGAAATTGACCCGTGAATTCCTATAAATAAGGAGCACAATCGCGTTTACAAATAAATACTTTTACAAACCATTAAATTAAAAATACTTGCATACGAAATTGTTCCGTAGACTCTTACGACACCTCGGACACTCCATACAACGCTCGCAAAATAATTACCTATTACTACTACATAAACAAATGACGTTTGTATACGTGCAAATGTGTGCGTGAAATCTAGTAGCGTAAAAAAAATGGCGCGGAGACTAAAGCAATTTGTGTCGGGGAACCGAACGACGACGGCGGCGGCGCTGCCCGAACGTGTGCATAATTATGAAGTGACCATGTAGTTCAATTGTTTATTTATATAGTCGGGTTCGTAATGAAATAAAAACACTAAAATAGTTTAGTTTAAATGACTTATCTGTAAATAATCGGTTATTAAATCGCATGTTATTAAAAATGCGAAATCTTACAAACAGTTTATGTAAATACGAATTCGGAAAAGCATCACAATATCCAACCATCGTGATTAAAACTCAAATAAAACTTTTAAATCGCATAATTGTGTGTTCGTTCGTGTCAGCAATACAGCGCTGCGGTTCGCGAGCGCCCTTGCTAAAGAGTCGGCGACGAATACCTCGAAGTGCGGGGTGAGGTGCGGTATCTGATATGAGGGTGAGGAAGAGAGTGTCCTTTCTGTACGTAGTATATACTATTAAGTATTCTGTGCTCTCACTGATAAGGAGCATGATCGCATTTGCAAAAACAAACGCGGTTGTTGAACTATTTGAGTACCTACGTACTCGAGCGCTGAGGCACGAACGACGGAGCGAGATACTTTCAAGTATTTTCTATCTGCATAGAAAATTGATCCATAACTTCATACAGATAAGAAGTACAATCGCGTATTCAAAAGCCCCGTTGGAAGTAAAACTACTTGCATAGGAAATTGATCAATGACTTTCTATAAATAAGGAGCAAAATCGCGTTTACAAATAAATACTTGCAAACCATTAAAGTAAAAAATACTTGCATACTAAATTGTTCCGTAGACTCTTACTGATAAGGAGAATGATCGTATTTGGGAAAACTAACGCGGTTGAGTACCTACGTATTTGAGCGAGTAGCCGTATAAGATACGTTTACGTCACGCGTTCGCCAGCTTACTCTCCAAGTCAAGTGTGCGTAAAGAAGTTTGACTTCAATAATTTTGACACAACAAAAATCGAATTAGACAATCGCGACTCGTCGACACGTGGTACTTATTTGCCCTACCCCGTGAATTGTTTTTTAGAGCCGCAGGCGCGGAGGGGGCGGCCTTGGCGTGTTTTTTAAGGAATTTTTCACTTTTTGTATGGAAAATATGAAAAATGATTACCTACATGTTGAGTTTTAGGAGTTTATGGGTTTCATAAAGGGGGTCGAAATTTTCATTATTTTTGCGATAGGACGCACCATTTTCGAGATATAAACAAAAGAAAAAAAAGATACAGACAGTACTGTTTTTGCACCTGAAGTCGAGGTGTTGGTGTGAATTTCTATTCATGACAACTAATTTTATTCCACACCTTTTTAATCACGATTAAAAATAGTCAGATTTAGTTCGATTTAGTTAGACAATCAAAATTTTTGGTTGAGTACCTACGTATTTGAGCGAGTAGCCGTATAAGATACTTTAAAGTCTTGCAAGTATTTTCAATCGGTACCTGGTGTGCGTACTTGGAAGCAAATACCTGGTGTAAAAACCCGGTCGCATAAATACGTACCTTCCCTACTCGCCCGATCACACGTTTTCGTAACGCATTCGCCAGTTTACTCCCCAAGTCAAGCGCGCCTAAAGAAGTTTCACTTCAAAACTTCATACGTATTTGGCTATGAGAGGAAGAGAGAAAGAAAACGTGCGCGCGCACTGCTTTGTCTTGCTTGTATCCCTCACTCAACTCCCGTTCACCTCGCCCGATCACACTTTTCGTAACGCGTTCGCCAGTTTACTCCCCAAGTCAAGCGCGCGTAAAGAAGTTTCCCTTCAAAAATACTTGCATACGAAATTGTTCCGTAGACCCTTACTGATAAGGAGCATGATCGCAGTTGCGAAAACTAACGCGGTTGAGTACCTAAGTAGCCGTATAAGATACATTATAGGCTTGCAAGTATTTTGAGTCGGTACCTGGTGTGCGTACTTGGAAGCAAATACCTGGTGTAAAAACCCGGTCGCATAAATACGTACCTTCCCTACTCGCCCGATCACACGTTTTCGTAACGCATTCGCCAGTTTACTCCCCAAGTCAAGCGCGCCTAAAGAAGTTTCACTTCAAAAAACATACAAACAGCCGAACATAGTACCTCCTCCTTTTTGTGAAGTCGGTAAAAAATACTTGCATACGAAATTGTTCCAAAAGGAGCATGATCGCATTTGCGAAAACTAAAGATAACGTCGGACAGGACGGATCCGAAGTAGTGAATAGTCCCGGGAAATCCGGGAACCGAAAGTTTTTATGTTTTTATCTTGCCCTGTCATTTCGTCTTTCTCTTACTTTGTCCGTTTCAACACTTTCAACTCTACTACTACGTAGCAAGTGTATTCCACGCCAAATTAGAAATATTCTAAACGCGAAGTATCATTTCCCGAAAGTATCGAAAGTACCGGGAATCCCGCTTCCTTAGCCAGAAGGTCCCAAAAATCCCGGTTCTGCATTCCCTAATCCGAAGAAAAGCGAGTAGCCGTATAAGATACTTAATAGTCTTGCAAGTATTTTGAGTCGGTACCCGGTGTGCGTACTTGGAAGCAAATACCTGGTGTAAAAACCCGGTCGCATATTTATGCGACCGGGACCGGGTTTTTACACCAGGTATTTCCAGCTATTTTTTACGTACCTTCCCTACTCGCGATCACACGTTTTCGTAACGCATTCGCCAGTTTACTCCCCAAGTCAAGCGCGCCTAAAGAAGTTTCACTTCAAAAAAAGTCCAACGCGCAGAAAAAGGGTTTCCCTTAAAAAAAAAGTCACCTAGAAACATTTTTTTAATACTTAATAATAATTATTGAATCCAATGATGCCCCCACTCTTATAATATGCATTACATTTCTTTTCATTGCTCGGTTACTTGAGGCGATTATTTATTGATAACATATTGTTTTTTTGTCATTTCACTACCATTGTTTAGTGGTGCATAGGACACACCTTCTTTCCAGTTTTTATCGATAAAGTATCCGACACAAAGTGTCCGAACAGTCTCCGAGTAAAATAGTTGTGTGTCATTCGGGTGGACGGACAGGCGGAAGGACGGATATACAGTACAGATGGACATTTCACAACCTACAAATTTCTGTAAAGAAGTTTTGAATGATTGGGAAACGTGCACAGACAAAGCAAACAAATGTCAGTAATTTTTATTTTTATTACAAGCTTTTATTTAACGTGTCTCCTTTTCATTACGTGTTTTCACGAACGCGTAACTCTACGTACTGGCGCGGGCGGTATAAATTCCGAATTCAAGAAAATGAACGTCTGCGCTAGTCTTACGGAATTCCGAATCTGAATTCCTGATCAGGAAACCTAACCAGGAAACCGTACGTATGCGGCCAGCCTAAGGTTGGAACTCTTTTTGTCATTTGGCTACGACACGAAGAAAAATGCATAATCTCCTTGTTTTTTTTAAGTCGGTTAAAGAGCGCATTATAGTGGAATGATCGTCTAAGGTCCCCCTAACTAATATTCATAATGTGCTCTCACTTTCAATGAATAATAATCGACTAAGCACAACTCTAGAATGATTCAGTATAATCTGTGTCGCACCAGTCAGTCGACCTCCTGTCAAAAGTAACATTCGCGACGAGGATTCTTTGTAGTCATAGACTACTATTTATAAACTATTCGTAGTGTTTTGGTTTTTTGCGTTTATTACATCAAAAATAATGGAAATTACACTTACAATTAAATATAAAGTGCATTAAGTTTAGTGAGAAACATGAAGTACTTATTTGTGATATTGTTCTTGTTTGGTTCGTACGGCGTAGGTTCTGTTGTGGACAGTGGTGGGAAGGTGAGATTCCACCGATTGCGCCTCATTTATTATTGATAGAGCTATGAAATAAGATAAATACAAGGTTATTTAGTTGTGTATTGAGCGGTGTTATTGTTGTTGTAGGAAAGTACGGAGTTGTCTCGTGCTTTTGATGACCGGCCTCTGTTGTTTGCCACGTTAGGAGGCGGCATGGTCGCCGTCGAGCCTCTGGCGGGCAATATTATATGGAAACTAAAAGATGGTGAGTAATAACTATTATTTCCTTTATTTATTAATAATTTCATTCGATTTATAGCTTGTGTTCTGTAATAACAGAATATAAAGCGAGTGATGTTAGAATTTGTAGAATGCACTTAATTGTTTATTACTAGTAAATTTGCAGAATTCATTGCTTTATTTCCTTCAATAAGTTATTAAAAGCAAGGAGTATTATTGTTGTGTGTTAACATAATGTTTAATTAAGTAATTTTATTATGGTTCAGCTAAATTGTCATTTAACCATTTCTATTCCGCCGGGCCAACCATTTATTTCAATTTATATTCAACCATTTGTAAAATTTGGTTTCATTTTATACTAATACATTGCATGTTTTTATTCATTATATTATTTTCTGTTATCAGTATTTGTTGCATCAGATTTTTATCAGATATTGAAAATACACATCAACATTATTGTGGATAAGTTGCAGTTTACAAAAATACTGTAATCACTTAAGTATTGGTTACAGTTAATTTCACATATGGCTTTAATCTATGATAAAACATTACTTAGTTGTTTAAAAGATAACAAAAAAAATACCATATTACAGTAAACAATGACTTATCCGAAGCCTTGATAAAAGCATTAATATAATTAAATACAACATATTCAATAATATTTCCTTCTAGATTAATCTTAAGATTTCAATTATTTCCCTGGTAAAAGCAAATTGACATAACACATAAATTCCTAAACTTAGGATGAAAATAAAAGTGGAATTTTCTGAGAGAACTTTTATTTATTTAATACTTTATTGTACACTACAAAAATACATAATAGAAAAAATACATCAAACTCTATAGTATATAAAATAGACAATGGGTGGCCTATGTTACTATATTTCTAAGAACATTAATAAATTGAAAGTCCTGTTCACTCAAATACATTTGTATTTTCTTTCAAATAAATATGTTATCACTATATTGATGGTATCAGTCATAGTAATTATCACTCGGTGTTATGGATTTTCCAATACAGTTTTTAATACACTAAGTAGTGCTACTTTATATCTTGATAAAATGGGGCAGTCTCCGTATTAATCACTCAGTATTAATCACTCTATTTGTGTGTACCTTGGTATTCATTCATGAACATTATTATATTTATACCAGCTCCCTCCCTTCACGTTAGCTTAGTATAAACAGCTAAGAATGCATTTTCTTAGTTGTCATAGAAATGCATTTAACGTCGATCTAAGCCTTAGAAGAAAAAGTAATTTGAAGGTGGTTGTAATTAATATAATTCAAAGGAACTAAAAATCTAGCAATTCACTGAGATATTTTAAGTCGTGGCATAATTGTGCAAATATAAATTTATTTTACAAAATATGTGACAATGTTATCTGAAATTCAAACCTATTTCGTAAGAAATATGTAACACAGTCAATTGTATGCTCATCTATATATATAAAAATGAAACCCGTTTTCCGTTGTCACGACATAACATGAAAACGGCTGGACCGATTTCGATGAAATTTGGTATAGAGATAGTTTGAGTCCCGGGAAAGGACATAGGATAGTTTTTATCCCGATATTCCCACGGGATCGACATTTACGCGGCTGAAACCGCGGGGCGCAGCTAGTTATAAATAAATTAACATCCGGGTCAATCCGCGGAAATCCAGTAACGGCGAATATATGCTAATAATAAATTAAATATCATAGCTGCATTCTTTTTTTACTTTATATGACATTTCTTACATGTTTTTGCGTATGGCGCCGCTATCTAAAAAAGTATAACACCTTTATTTAATTTATTATTGCAATCAATACGCACCAAATGTCCTTACCATTTGCAAATAAAAGTCGGCCTAATTGAGCGGAATGGCCCATCCGTCATACAAACTTATTCATAATTAAATCTACACATAAAGATTATTATAATTTGTATAACTGTGAGTGTATGAAAGTCGCTTGGTTGGTGATTAGATAGATCAAAAAGTTTGATTATGTATTAATACTTAATAGGTCACAGATAATAAATTTTATCACCATGTGTACCAGACGTGCATAGATTAAACAAGTTACCAGTAAATATTTGTGGACAGTAATTATCACTTTTATGTTTATGCATTATATATTGGATTATATAGACTTGTGTGGAAGTATATAGAGTGAATGGTATCTTCATTATTACTTTACTTATACATAGTTTAATAAAATTAGTGAGGTGCAATCAGTGTAGTGGTATGTTACAAGTTAGTACAGTAATATTTAATTGTGTATTAAATACATTATGTAGCTGCGATTATAGGACAATACCTAATATCCTAGAAAAAAAAAAACAATTTAAGCATTTAATAAAATAAAGAATTTAAGTACGCATTAAAAAAAAAAGAAATTTCTTTTTTAAAGTTGATACATATTGCATATTGGATTTGTTGAAATGTTTCGAACGCTCTTCAGCATTTGTGGTTGCAGGAAGGCCTTATTAAAGGTGTTGAGTAGGGATGTTAAGTTTTTTTTTGACTATTCTTATATGAATAGGAATTACATCCACTATTTACCTCTCGTGGGTGCTGTAGCCCCCAAGCTCCCACGAAGTAGGCGCCCCTGAGACGATCTATCCATATACGTGTCCTTTATTTCTTATCGAGGATAACTGTCTGACTGCATGCTGTAGATTTCTCATTACCTATGATCTCGCCTCGAACTTGTTTACTTGACGAGGTAACTAGTCGTGATTATCGACAAAACTACGTGTGTTTTGTATTGCTAGACTGCATCTATTTATATAAATAGATGTGTCACGAACACAAAAGGTTATAAGTAAATACATATTAATAAGTATTTACGTAAGTATAACGACATATTAATAAGTATTTACGTAAGTATAAAATCTCTGTATTGAGTCAATGAAGGAACGAAGCAATTCAAACCGTAACTCTGAATCACTCTGTTTATGTTTTCTTCATTACATATAACTTTCTACTCTTAAAACTTCGAATCAGAGTCATAGTAATGATGACTCTCAATCGTCATGACTCAACACTCCAGTAGCCAATCCCGAAGTCCTTAGTTCGATGCTCGGAAAGTCTAAATGCCCCATGCAGTGGATAGCCACATTTCGGGAAGACACAAATAAAATATAATCCAATCTATAGGTACCTAATCTTTAATTAAACTAAGATTTAACCCTTTACCAATTACCTGCAGGAGTGACGCTTGTTTTATCGTATCATCTTTTGTCTTTCTTTAGAACCGGTAGTAAAAGTCCCAAACCAGCAGGCGGATCTGATGCCTCAGTTCCTCCCAGACCCTCGGCATGGCACCCTCTACATGTACGGACCCCGAGGCGACCAGCAGATGCTGAAGAAGCTACCCTTCACCATACCGGAGTTGGTCGCCAACGCGCCGTGTCGGTCAACTGACGGTATTCTTTATACTGGGAAGAAGAGTGATACATGGTTCATGTTGGATCCTTTGACTGGGTCTAGGGAACATGTTTCAGGTATGTTTGAAGTATTATACTCGTTATTTATTTTACGGTTTCTGGAACAGTCTTAGGGGTTCCAGTTGCGTCAGCCAGAGTTGCGTAACACACTAACAGTAGCAATGGCTTTCATTTTGACAGTGCAACAACATACCTACATTGCGTTATTTTCGTTGTTGAGCAGACAAATTTTTCAAACATTATGAAGCAATGGTTTAGTAATATCCTTCAAAATGATTCAGATTGTGATTGAAGCCGGCTTTTGACTATGGGATATAATATAATATATATTAGGTCCTTACATATGAAATTGGCGTTTTG
The DNA here is from genome assembly GCA_945859645.1 of Amphipoea oculea. Classification (NCBI taxonomy): domain Eukaryota; kingdom Metazoa; phylum Arthropoda; class Insecta; order Lepidoptera; family Noctuidae; genus Amphipoea; species Amphipoea oculea. The sequence goes on along the minus strand of OX243864.1, from coordinate 16,670,672 downwards.
TATGGAAGGAACAAAAAGTCGAATATTTTTTAATATAATATATTTAATTAATCAAAGTATGAACCATTGTTTTCAATGCACTTTTGCCATCTTATAGGTAGTTCATTGATCCCTTTACTAAAAAAACCAGTCGGACGGGAATCAATAAAATCTTTGAAGGCGATTTGGACTGCCCCATCGGAGTTGAATTTTTTCCCTTGCAAAAAGTTATCCAAATTGCGAAAAAAATGGTAATCTGTTGGAGCAAGGTCCGGGGAGTACGGAGGATGTCTAAGACATTCCAATTCAAGCTCTTCTAATTTGGTAGCCGTCTGTTGCGCAGTGTGTGGTCTGGCGTTGTCGTGCTTTCAAGCTTTTTAATCTTCCCAATTTGCTTCAAGTGAATTAAAACAGTTTTATTACTAACATCGAAGCCTGCAGCTAACTCGGACGTGGTTTGCGATGGGTCCGCTTCCACAATAGCCTTCAATTCTCCATTATCAACTTGGGTCTCAGGCCGTCCACGGGGCTTGTTCTGCAGGTCGAAATTTCCAGAACGAAAACGTTGGAACCAAAAACGAACTGTGTTTTCTTTTGCAACATGACCGCCATACACATCATTCACCCTTCGAGTCGTTTCCGCAGCACTAGTGCCACGGCGGAACTCGTACTCGTAAATAATGCGATATTTTAAATTTTCCATTTTGTAAAATGAGTGACGCAAACAGAAAAAACAGAAGAAAAAAAACAAATGAATGACGGTCATCGAAGCACAAATACATGAGTAAATAGCTGTACAAATTTGAATTTGGAATTCCTTACCAAAGAGGAGAAATTCGTGATTAAAGTGGCCAGTACGAAAAACGCCAATTTCATATGTAAGGACCTAATATATAGGTATTACATCTTGAGATATAGTATTTTATCGCTCGTCATACATTTTGTACGAGACCGTTCACATTGTGCTATAATATATATTACATCCCAGACTATAAATATTTTTTCGAGCGATATTTAGAGGTCATTTGAAGGGTCTTGAGTTGACGCAGAACGTCACTTTCGCAAAATGTCATCCAGAAAAATTTGGTCACTTTCGCATAATGTCATTTTCGCAAAACGTCATTTTCTCAAAACGTCATTTTCTCAAAACGTCATTTTCTCACAATGTCACTTTCGCAAAACGTCATTTTCGCAGAATGTCATTCAAGCTATTTTTTTTTTCAGGAGAGACCTAATACTAACACTACAGAATCGGGTAAGTAATTAAGTAAGGAGCAGCCAATGCTGCGCCTCCCACTTATAGAATGTGGTTCCTCTGCAGCCTTTTCACCACCACTGTCAGGTTCAACAGTTCAGTAACTAGTGGGTTTGGATGCAAGGTTAGGCGTGTTGTTCCTTGTACCGCTCGATTTCATAGTTTACTGTTGGCATTTGTAGATAGTCGTGGATTTCGTCGTTCCTAGCAAACCAAGGTGCGTTAACTATGGATCTTAGGATACCATTTGGACTCTTTGTAGGCAGAGTATGTTGGTTTTGCTGGCAGCGTCCCACAATTAGATCCCGTAGGTCCTTAAAGTATTGTTTATTTTTATATAGTTGCAAAAAAAAATTTTACACATTAATAATTCAGGTAATGTCAATGATTGGCGGTCTTTCTTCTTTCTTTGATTCGGTTATCCCAATAGCGGCTTTCTTTCTAGACTCGAAAAATTACACAAGGCGTCGCATTATATTACACACCAATTTTTTAGCATAATAATTATAATAACCAATTACATGATAGATCATTTTAAGCACATAATATGCATATAGTTATTATGTAATAAAAATTTGATTGATGATTTTTTGTGTATTTTTAATAAATTACTTACCCGATTCTACAGTGTTAGTATTAGGTCTCTCCCGATAAAAAAATGGCTTGAATGACATTCTGAGAAAATGACGTTTTGCGAAAGTGACATTGTGAGAAAATGACGTTTTGAGAAAATGACGTTGTGAGAAAATGACGTTTTGCGAAAGTGACATTATGCTAAAGTGACCAAATTTTTCACGGTGACATTTTGCGAAAGTGACGTTCTGCGTCAAGACCATTTGAAGATGTATATTTTACCTCACGTCTCCGGACACCACGCCTCCTCCTGTCTCGCCCTCACTTTGAATTTTGAATGGTAACGTTCGTATGCAGACGTGTCAACTGATCACGTGTTTTGAATTTTCGTAGATGTTAAGTATAGATATTTGAAGTACGCAATCCTTACCTACGCATTAAATCAATTAAATAAAGAACGTGATGACACAGTGATGACCGAAGCTGAATTGTTCCAAAATATATAGCTTACAGTGTGAACAGCAATCGCGGGATGTAATATATAGCTCAAGATGTAATATATATTACATCCCATAGTCAAAAGCCGGCTTGAAGCCGGCTTTTGACTATGGGATATAATATAATACACTTGGGAGCAAATAAATCGAGCCACTTGCTTTTTTTTGCACGTATAATGGTTAATATTTTTGGTATTATGGAACGTATCAAATCGAAACATATATCGCCTAAGAGCTTATTTAATAATCTTTACAATGAGGGTAAATTTTTGAATGATAACCTTATTTAGTGATAAATTATTGGCTCTGAAAGAAAAACGGTAATTTTGATAGAAAATTGTAGGATTAAAACAGTCCAGAAAATCTATCGAAATCAGGGCAAGGGGGGGTAATACAAGATATTAAGAATAAGTTTATACCATAATTTTGTTTTTAATTGTTTTTTTCTGGACTGACAATTTTCTATCAAAATTACCGTTTTTCTTTCAGAGACAATAATTTATCATTAAATAAGGTTATCATTCAATAATTTACCCTCATTGTAAAGATTATTAAATAAGCTCTTAGGCGATATATGTTTCGATTTGATACGTTCCATAATACCAAAAATAATAACCATTATACGTGAAAAAAGGAAGTGGCTCGATTTATTTGCTCCCAAGTGTATATATTACATCTTGAGATATAATATTTTATCGCTCGTCATACATTTTGTACAAGACCCTTCACACTGTGCTATAATATATATTACATACCAAACTATAAATATTTTTTCGAGCGATATTTAGAGGTCATTTGAAGATGTATATTTTACCTCACGTCCCCGAACACCACGCCTCCTCCTGTCTCGCCCTCAGTTTGAATTTTGAATGGTAACGTTCGTGTGCAGACGTGTCAACTGATCACATGTTTTGAATTTTCGTAGATGTTAACTACAGATATTTGAAGTACGCAATCCTTACCTACGCATTAAATTAATTAAATAAAGAGCGTGATGACACAGTGATGACCAAAGCTGAACTGTTCCAAAATATATAGCTTACAGTGTGAACAGCAATCGCGGGATGTAATATATAGCTCAAGATGTAATATATATTACATCCCATAGTCAAAAGCCGGCTTTAGAGGTCATTTGAAGATGTATATTTTACCTCATGTCGCCGGACACCGTGCCACCTCCTGTCTCGCCCTCAGTTTGAATTTTGAATGGTAACGTTCGTGTGCGGACGTGTCAACTGATCACGTGTTTTGAATTTTCGTAAAGTCAAAGCATTTATTTCAAATAGCCACATGAAAGACACTTTTGAACGTCAAAATTTACATTAAAATAGAATTGATTCTAGTCGCCCCTTCCAAAAGGTAGTTTTCGTATGGAGAAGAATGGGCGCGAAACTCCACCGTTACTCTTTTAAAAATGTTTTACTATATTTGGCATAGGTAAATTCATTATATAGATAATAATCTGTGAGGACGATGCACCTAAAATAAAATTACTATAGTTACCACAATAGGTACAAGATATAGTAGATGTTAACTATAGATATTTGAAGTACGCAATCCTTACCTACGCATTAAATTAATTAAATAAAGAACGAGATGACACTGTGATGACCGAAGCTGAACTGTTCCAAAATATATAGCTTACAGTGTGAACAGCAATCGCGGGATTTAATATATAGCTCAAGATGTAATATATATTACATCCCATAGTCAAAAGCCGGCTTGAAAGTGTCGATTTGCGCTAGTGAAGGCCAGGTAGGATGAAGAAAGGTCTAGTTCGTTACGTTCGCTGTCTACACTTACGCATCTTTGTTTATGGCACCATTGCATTGTATAGTCATTTATTTTTCAAATATTTTACAAAATAATACAAAATTAGTTCCACCAAATTGACCTCGTCCATATTTCCGTAATAAGCAAACATAGTTAGAATGCTACGGTTATATAGAACAGCATAATTACGTGTAGGCTTATCGACGTACGGCAATTAGGTACATACGATGTGGGCATGGACATATGGCCCATAATCATAATGACGTATGTTTCTATTCATATGTAGATAAAACTGCCGTCATTCGATATAGGATCGGAAACTGTTAAAGCATGTGGACTTTTGTTAATTAAACGAAATTATTAAGACCAAAAGGGCTTTTCACAAGGCATCATTGTTCTAACGCGTTGATCTGAATAAAACGGTGTTGCAAGTTAACGAACTGTGAAAATAGTAGTCATGAACAATAAATTAACGGATGGTTCGAAATTTGAACGTTCGAAAGCCAGCCAGTGACATAGTTAAATGGAACATAACTTTTTGCTGAAATGCGACGAGCACTTTCGAATATTCGCTATCATCAGCCTGATGTTCAGATTTTATTCGATAAAAATACCGTTCGATCTTTAACCGTCATTCTGGTAGAAATAATTGTTTGGTAAGATGTAGGCTCCAGGCTCTGTTATCGTACACTGCTCTTTGTAATATAGTAACAAACACTGCCAAATGTATTATGTGTCCATAATAATATAATTATCACTGTGACATTATAAGTGTTCCATATTTCACTGATTTTCAAGGCTTGGTTACTTAAAGAAGAGTTACCGCCACTACATTTTGGCACGTAATAGTTTAAATGACAGACCATCAACAGCAAAGTTTTTGTAAAGTTCACCGGCCGATGATTCATATGGTAAAAATAAATCGTAGATATAATAAATGATTCATCTCATAGTTATCGCAGATAAGATGTAACTTTTCTATGACGATAAAATGATAATGTATTATGGCCTTATTGCAAGAAACTAATCATTTCTACTACTAATTACTAATTTTAAATCATTATTGTTATCTGTAAGTAGGTACACATCAAGCACATCAAGTGATACATTTCCAATTTTAGCTGACCTCATATTGTATAGATTTTTCGTATAATGAGAAGTCAGCTTATATACTGGAAATGTTTATTTGATGTGTCGCCGTGCGTAATAAAAGCTAAAGAGTTTGTTTGTTTGTTTGAACGCGCTAATCTCTGAAACTACCAGTCGAGTCGGATTTGAAAAATTCTTTTTGCATTTGATAGCCCTAATTCTTGAGGATAGTTATAGGTTACTTAACATCACGCTATGACCCTTAGGAGCCGAGAAAAAGGAAACAGCGGGCGAGCGAGCGATGCGGTGCTACACAGTGGGCACCCGCACCGCACTGCTCACCTGCCCGCTTTTTTGGCCGAGGGACTTAATAAAAATGTGGCAGTTATTTTAGTATTGTGTATCTTACTAGTGACAGAATACATGTCATATAATAGATGTTTTACAAACAGTCCCACATGAAGCTCATATAAGTTAGTTATATCGTTAGGGAAAATAATGCGACAGATTAAAACACCGCTTTTTATGGATGATATAAAATAAGGCATTCATGCAAATTATGTTGCATGATCATGCAACAGTTTAGATTTTCAATTATTAATTTATTTTCAAATCAAAACAGCTCTCCGACTTTTTATACGCTTTTGAAATAAATTGTGTCGAAATAAATGCCTGATGACTGTTTTAATTAATTTATGTGATGGGTATCACATGATATAAAACTGCCTTCATCTAATTGGGGGCGTACGCACGACTACATATCGGGCTATAAATTTCCAGTTTAAAGCTGACTTCAATGCAATGCCAATAGGCCGATTCCCGTACTTAAGAACGTTCAAAATCTAGTCGCAATCTCATCTTAACGACAATTAATGTCAAAAATAAAATAGTCGATTGTCAAAAATGTAGAGAAATTAGAGATAACTGAGAGATATAAAGAGGTTAGAATGCAAACGTTCTTAAAAATACGGGAATCACCCCTCTGGTCTTCTTATACCGAAAATATACAGGGTGACAGGGACATTGACGCGCAAACTGTAACCATGGATTCAGTAGACGTAGTAGATAGCATAGCCAAGAGTAGAAATTTGAAAAAAAAAAACTGTTGTTTCATAGAAAAGTGCAATACCTACGCGGTCAAAATGAGGTTTAAGTTGTGTATAAAGGCTCGTCAGACCCCACATTCAAACCATTAGTATGGTTTTGTACGGCTTAGTTTATAATTTATTCAGCATGCTGTGAAATTATAATAAATAAAATAATAATAAAAAACGATCATACATGATCAGCAATTTTTTTTTTTAATAACACGCTAAAATTTTCAACGTATTGTGGTTCAGAATCATGTACTGAATCCATGGTTACAGGTTGCTTGTCGATGTCCCTGCCACCACCATATACAGATATGAGAAGCTTGAGTAGGTATGCCTTCATGTGTACAAACAAACCATTCGACAATAAACTCTTCCTATTTGAAAATAATTCTTCGCATTGCAATGCCCCAGTTGTTGTTTCATTATGCCAAGTTTACATTTCTCCTTGTGTTGTAGGTTTCGACAAGACAAAGATTTTCAAGAACTCCGATGACAATACATGCTCGCCGGACAAGAAGAGAGGGATCTATGTAGCGAGAACCGAGTACAATATACTGATGCATGATTCTAAGAATCAGAATCATAAGTGGAATGTGACGTTCTTTGATTATACGTCTCTGGCTATGGGGAAAGAGATGCTGAATGATTATGGTAAGTTTATTTTACTTTGTTTTTTGATACACCCTGTATTGAACCTTGGTGACAATATTTATAATTATTAAAATTAAAGCGTTGTGTTACTTAATCCTGCATCAAAAAAGAGCAATATCTTTATTAATCGACATCAAAAAAGGAGGATGTTCTTTGCACTCTGAACCTTGGCCGAAAGTTCTATCGAGTCAAAATAGAGCCATTTACGAGAGTAACATCCGCTAGATGCGGATCCTGCTAATGTTTACTGCTGCAATACAATAACAATAATTTCGTTCAAGCTGTTTCTATTTAACATGTACTGTTTTAATAATATTGAAATTAACCATTCATAAATAGCCATCCAAATGTAAGTCTAAAATCGCCAGCTCGTCTTGAGCATGCGTGGTGATCTATTCTCCTCCTCCTCTTGTGTGACAAGCCTTAGCCCTGCAGTCGGACAATAGTAGGCTGGTATTATTACAATAATTTTTTAAACAACCTGTATTGAAGTGCTGTTTACACTATTCAAACTTACATACTAAAATTAAAGCAATATGTTATCAAATCCTGCATAAAAACAAGGAAATATCTTAATTCAGACTCTGAGCCTGCGGGGTAAACGCGTAACACACCAGTAGGAATGGTTTTCATTTTGACAGTTCAACAACATTCAATGCGTTATTTACGTTGTTGAGCAGACACATTTTTCGAACATATGAAGCAATGGATGCGCAATATCTTTTAAAATGATTCAGATTGAGATTGATAGTGTGTTATGCTATTAGGGTGCGGGCCGAAAGAGTAGAGCCATATTTACGCTTCCTTTTGGGAGACATACTTACGCTACACCTGTTCATATTTACTTTTGTAATACGACAACAAATATGTCGTTCAAGCGTGTTTCCATTTAACATCTACTGTGTAAATATTTTTAATAACAATGTTATATTTTTTCATAAATAACCATCAAATATTTTCCACAGGCATAATCCATTTCACATCAACGTCGAACGGCCGAGTGATGTCCTTTGATCGCAAAACGGGAGATCTCGTATGGTCTCACAATTTCGAGACGCCAGTCGTAGCCGCCTACTTGTTAGACAGGGACGGACTTATCACTGTCCCTTTCAATTCCATGGGCGATGATACGCTGGACCATATCATGGAAGATGCTACGACCTTGAGCAATGGACAGGGGATCAAGAATTCTAATATTGAGTTGTAGTAAGTATATTATTGTTAATTCTGGGTTTTGGACTAACATGGTGATCGGACGTCAAGACGTCAGTAATCTTTAGGAGAACTGACCATAGAGGCCATACCTATTTATTTATTTCTTTAATTAAAACGGTTTAAAACCAATTTCAAAATGTAAGACAGTTTGCATTAATCACATAAAAGAGAAAATAGAAAATCATCAAGTTCTGGTAAAAAGTTAACAACACTTTCATAAATCCCTCTCACAGTACTTCTGACATGCCGACAATATCTTCGTCCATTCGTCCGCAAAATCGTTTGTTGGATTAGATTCCAAAAGATCATTAAGTGCGGCCAGAGTACGTGCAACGGTGCGACACGGAGGCACAGCAGACAGCCTGTGCTTTCTGCCTCGGCAGTATAAGCCTTTCAACAAGATAGTCTTAAACCTTCCACCGTTTTTTAATTCATATCATCTAATGAGTCAATGTTAAGATTTTTTCCATTATGGATTTATTTTATCTTATGAGGAGACCCAAGGGTTCTAACTAGTGAGGCCTGATAGTCTTGTCGCCTTGGGATTTTAATGTTATCCCGACTATGGGCGTTAACTTGCTAGCGAGCTTAAACAGAACTGGTGAAATATGGGTGTACAACTCTACCCAACCATTCGGGGAATATAGTCGCCATGTTATGTTATAGCCATCTCATCTGCCTAACATATTCCCAACTATGTTAGGGTCGGCTTCCAGTCTAACCAGATGCAGCTGAATATCAGTATTTTACAAGTAGCAACTGCCTATTTGACCTCCACAACCCAGTTACTGGGTAATACGATACCTTTTGGTAAGACTGGCTGTCAGACTGTCGGGTTTCTGACTACCCGCAACGACAGTCAAAAATCCACGAAAGACAGCCGGGACCAACGGTTTAACGTGCTTTCCAATTAAACTACCTATAGTGAAAAGGTATTTTTTGTTCAGTGCTTTCCGTTATCAGCAGTGATCGGAGTAAGTAGATTGATTTTTGGTACTTGTATCATAAAGCCCACATAAAGAATAACATGGATAAGCCATTTTCCCGGAAAGTAATTCCGGTATTTCCGGATCCAATTAAATATTGTTACATGTTGGTAGTGATATTATTACTACTTAATTCAAAATTTAAAGGAAGGTATCAAAACTAAATTAATTTATTATTTATCTGTTAAATAATAAAAACAATCGAATTCCGAAATTCCGGAGGAATGTCCATATTAATATATACTCTTACGTTTCGGATCAATGACCCCAATTCAATCTACCTACTCCGATCACTGATTATCAGTTATCACATGTAGGAAATTATAAGTGCATTGTAGTAACATCGCGTGCCAGACATTCAAATACGGCGACATTGAGAGTGACTGAATGACACTTGTTGCTCATTTCATATTCCCCATACCGATAATCGAATCGATAAAGTTCGCTTTGAAGTGATAAAACTTAACGTTACAAAGAATGGATTATGTACCGATATTAGTTGTCTTCAAGGTCCTTGTGAAGGCCGCAGGAATCCGCTTGACGTGGGAAGCACAGAACCGGTTGAAGTGGCGGTGCTTAGGGGAGGCCTATGTACAGCAGTGGACGTCTTTAGGCTGATTGAATGAAATCTGAGAGAATGTAGGGCTTCTCTACACTTTGGGATATAGAAATTAAGAATAATTTGGGACAATACATACACACAGGTGCGGCATGGTAGAGGGTTAAATCTATACAAATAAAACAAAATCGGGTTAGTTACACCATTTATAATCACTCAAGAACGGCAGGGCTGATTTTTATGATCTTTGATATTTTGGATTTGTCTCCGCTCCGAATAGCAGAATGGCTATTAAAACATGGGAAAAATCACGTAATAAAAATGAAGATAGACATGCACAACATTTATTGATTCTGAGGCGTTACGAAGTTCGCCGGGTCAGATCAATACATCAATATAAATGCTTATCTAATCGAAATCTAGTCTAGTACAAATATTTCAATGTTAGGAGAGATAGTATCCACACATTTATGGTTACCTATTTAGCAACCGCTCAGTTGACCTTTTTCTATAAATACACCCTAGTTGCATCGATTGTATTTCGCTGTTTCGAGCACTATGTACTTGAGGTAAAACGCGTAACCGTTATATTAATACTTACCGTAAACATCGACACATATTTTAGTAGTGACTGGCAGCGCCCTGCGGTTGCACCCGCATAAGTGTCGATCCCGTGGGAATATCGGGGTAAAAATTATCCTATGTCTTATTCTGATGTATAAGCTATATTACTGTAAACGTAAAGTTTCATCAAAATCCGTTCAGTAGTTTTTGCGTGAAAGAGTAACAAACATCCTCACAAATTTTCACATTTATAATATTAGTAGGAAGTAGGATAGTAGGATAGGAAGTAGGATAATCCACAATTGCACCGAGATAATACGCTAGCCGGAAGGGCTGACCGTCTGATTATAAAACCTACAAAGATTACTAAACAAGTACTACTTTGGTAAAAGTAAAATGCATTCTGTCAATACAACTGTGAGAAACATTGTCATGCAACTTTGAACTCTATTTTGATATTGATACGATTCATAATCAAATAATCGTTACTCTCATTGAAAGGCTACGCAACAGTCTCATTGAAACTTATTTATTACTCTGCATCAATGACATTATTTCCGCGTTTAAATGCTTTTCTATTTTGTTGATTTGTTTTAGTAATATTTTATGGTAAACTAAAAACTCTTGTGTTTTTAAAAATATGCCGTTTGGTTACCGTTTATACTCGAGGAAAAGTATTTAATGGTTAAAATGTATGCCAAATAATAATTAAAATGGTATTAATTAGTTTCTTAGTCAAAGAAACGTGGATTTAAGTTATAAAACATGTCTGTTCGTAAAAGTGTACCTACTCGTTGTTGGAAAGTTTAATAATAAATAAATAAATAAAATTAGTCTCGTCTACGAAATAGTTAAAAAGTAAAAGAAACAATCCGTGGAAAATAGAAAAATTCAAAGCAAATTGAAAATGTTTTTCTTTTTCAGTCGAAAGTCGGTGCATTCAGTAGAGTGTAATAAATTGTTCTTTCATTAAGTTGCTTTTCAGTCGTAACACGCTGTTTGCGATGTAAACATAGTTATGACAGGCACACAAATGAGCACATTATTGTTTAAGGAATAAGGGCTATATTCCAACAAAGTCAATGTCAAATCATTTATTTCAAGTAGGCCATTAAAAAGCACTTTAGAAAATCAAAAAAACAAAAACCGATACCGATAAAAAAAACATCCTATCCTTCTAAAAAGTCATATTTCTTTTCAGCCCCACGTTATACGTCGGCGAGCACAACCACGGCCTCTACGCGTTATCATCGCTAGTCGACAAAAACACCATCACAATATCGACCGGCCATGCACAACCTTTGCTTCTTGAAGGCCCGTCAGAAACGGAGGCCAAGTCAGAAACGCCCCCATACGAGCCTTTCAAGAACGTGCACTACAAACTCAAAGATTTAAACCTCCATGTATCTGCACCGTATCTCTTATTGGGACATTACAAAGTCCCGGAACTGACCACGACATGGATGCCTCAGCTTCCGAATTCAAACTTCCTAAACGTGCAAAACTCGCAGAATAGTGCCATCAAACTGATTAACGGGCAAGTCCATTCCGAAGGCGAGAATGATGTCGAAAATGAAACCAATTTGAAGTCGAATTCGAATCAGAATTCGATTTCGGTGTCCGTCCAAACGGATGAATTATTTGAAGGGTTTGATTTTAGACCTGATCTATGGTACAAAAAAGCATATTTGTGGTTTCATCAACAAGAGAATCAAGTTTTGAAAGTGGCGCTGATAATTCTAGTGGGATTGGTGATTACCATGTTCTGGTATCTTCGTTATCAGGTAAGCATTATTAGATTACTATGTAACTGAATAAATGCGTAGTTTAATCGCCACGCGGCCGGCTTGTTGGCACCAACACCGCTATAAACGTGATTAATATTTGTGTATTGCATTTATTTTTCTTATCATACATAGCTGTATGCGATTGGAATTGACTTTGAAATTTTGGTGACGTTCGATGTTAGAATGCTGGTTACTTATAACGGTTAATGTTTAAGTGGAAGTAACTGAACTTGTATCGTATTGATTGGTTTATGTATTGGTTTATTACCGCTGTACTGTTAAAATGCAGTCTCGAGATTTACTTTGTAATACGATATAACTACATGTCATTTCATTAATGAAAAAGCGAATGATTGTTAATGAGACATTCATACCTAACAGCGTTTTTCATGACCATGCCGAGTCGCAGTTTTTGGATTATTATAAAATTGTAAACATTTCTCTTTGTCCCATTGGTGGGTGGTGGCCCAGTGGTAACGGCCCCGACTTAAAGTGAAAGTCAAATCATTTATTTGAAATAGGAAAATAAAAGGCATTTTTGAACGTTTTACGTGTCGTAGGCCGAGGGTTTGAGTCCAGGCAGGCACATTTCTTTGTGTACTTAATTTATTTCATCACCACTGGTCTCAAAACGGTGAAGGAATACATCGTGAGGAAACCGGCATGTCTTAGAACCAATACTTCGAAGACATTTACCAACCCACACTAGGCCCGCGTGGTAGATTACAGTCCACTCCCTCTCCAAGAGAGGAGGCCTAGGGAATTATTGTAGGCTGATTATGCCACTGGTGGGACAGATTGGTGGGGCAGAGTAGAATAATCGTTAGTCATACAGCAGTTTAAAAAATTTAATAACACAAATTTTACTACATAGTATTGTAATATAGTAAATGCGGTTGTAAGTCAATATACATACTTATTGATGTATGTACAATTGCCTGTCTGTGGTACAGGTTTTGTTTGAAATTCATATGATGCCACTGATCATAAGTAAACGAAAGTTTCCTAAGCTTGTTTGTACAATTGGGATGTGTTGGCCTTGATTAGAGCAGAACCGTCGTCCCCTGTGTTAACAGTTAATTTAAACTATTAAATTTAAAATGAATAAAATTGGCATAACAACTGCCAAAAATTATAATTGTTGTCTTAAAAAAAAAGTAATATTGACTTTTAGGGCCAAATGCAGTATTTTTCCAATTACACTATGTCATTATTGATAAAAATTATCAAGAAGATTCGAAATCGAATTCGAATCTAAAAAGGTTAAGAATTGATTAAAAAGATACAATAATAAATAATTATTATCGATAGCAAAATCGATAAAAAATACGCTTCTAAATTTTTTAAATTTTGTCTTGAGTCGAAATGACATGTAATTGAAATAAAATTGATTGTTTTCGTTGATTAAAAACACGAAGGAAATCGTTAAGCCTGGTTTATAGCTGCTTTGTAGTTCCTTATCACAGTTGTTGGCAACCATTATGTCATGAGGTTAAGTTTGATAGCAACTACAGGAGAAATGTTATTGAAAATATGACGGTATCACCGATATTTATTGTTTACATTATATATCAGTAGGTCAGTTTTTTGGTAACTTGATTGTGTTGATATAAAAACCAAAGTGTTAAGAAAAATTACTTAACACCGGATAAGAGGTCAAGATCTTTTATCCTGTCTTATAGTTTTCCGGAAAGACCGAATGTTGTGAATGTGTGGGGAATTCCCCTTTTATAGTAGGACGAAATAGGAATTGGTCGATAAAAAAATTTAAATAGGCTATGTAATTACAGATGTAATTTTTTTTTGGTATCAATTTGTTTGTGCATGTGAGATTTGTATTTGTAACCCACAATGGATTACTGACTGGAGCAATTCCTATTGTAAGGCTAACTTATTAAAAGCAGAAAGACACATTATAACTAAACTGGAGATGTGGATGTACTATACATTTTTTTTTTGGCTTTCCTTCGGAGAATATAAGCGCGGATATAGATGTTCAGAAACTAATCTAAACTTTTTTCATGTTACTGAGTACCTTCTCCGCCCAAAATATGGCCATAACTGTGATCAGATACACGGTAAATAAAAAAGTGTTACACGCACAAAAATCATCCAATAATATCTTCGTTACAGGCTCGTGAGTTCCAACAGCTGTCACAAGGCGGTTCTCGAACCTCGAATGCTTCCACCTCATCTAATGGTGAAGTGACCGGTCAGTTGGTGGAGGTGGGCGGCGGTGAAGTCCGTATTGGACGGATCACGTTCAATACTGATGAGGTGCTCGGGAAGGGATGTGAAGGCACTTTTGTTTACAAGTGAGTATCTGTAAGAAAAGAGATTATGATCTGACAGATTCATTGTAGTTGTAACTTTCGTGTTGCATATATCCATTCCTAAAGGGACTATTGAGTACTTGTTGTTTAAATAAAATAGAGTGCGTTACGTTTTATTGAAATACAAACGGTTTTTTTGCAAATTAGATTAGGACATATATTTATTGCTTTTTCGGCCAGATGTACAGGGAAGTCTTAAAGTCATTATTATTCCAATATAAGAAAAAGATGAGCTGTACAGCTACTAGCGCCATCTCTTTTTTAATAGAACCTTCTTGGTTGTAACACTTCCTTACTTTGGCTCTTCAATAAGCTGGAAATTTACATCTGGTTACATTTATTAGCCACCTATTGTACCAAAGAAACGGCTGGTAAAATTGTCTCTTTTAATTTTCAGGGGCACATTCGACAAGCGCGCCGTTGCAGTGAAACGGTTGTTACCAGAATGCTTTACGTTCGCCGACCGAGAGGTGGCGCTGCTGCGCGAGTCGGATGCGCACGCGCACGTCGTACGATACTACTGCACCGAGAGGGATAAACAATTCCGGTACGTATTATGTAGGACGTAAAGATCTTAATTGCATGACATGACATGTTAAAATATCGATCAAGAGGGATCGATCGCGTTTGAGCCCCAAGTTTTTTCTTCCAGACCTAGTAAATATATGAAGAAAAACTTCAATCACAAAAATCTTTTAGATAATTTGGTAGCAATGTGCTGTAAATTGGTACATTGTATGTAGTCTTCTACTTAATTAAAATCTTAAATTCATTTCTTCATTTACTAACAGACAGCGCACAGCCTAAACTGCTGGGTCTAAAGACAAGTTTTTTTTTAATAAGGAATTTTTTTAAATTCAGCCCCTAAGGGTATAAGTAAGTATGCAAGTTCGTAATTTTTGCCGATGAGAAATCCCAACAGTCACATGCCTTCGTTTATCACAATAGCTCACTTCGAGTTCCAGCAGTAAACTGTCATTAGCCTATAAGATTTCTCTAGCTGTTTGTTCGCAGTTCCTTTTCCTTTGTCAAAGTAATCAAACTCTAATGTTTTTGCTCTCCAGGTACATCGCGTTAGAACTATGCTCGGCGACGTTACAAGACTACGTGGAAAAAAAGCTAAACTTCGAGTGTACGATAGACGCCGTTGAAGTACTCAGGCAAGCGACTTTGGGGCTCTCTCACTTACATTCCATGGATATTGGTAAGGCTTATGATATTGTAGGTATTTAAAATATGGAGTGCTTACTAGTTAATTAGATAGTTCATAATTTCCATTTTTCTTTCTGCTTTTCCGTTATTTTATCATAAAAAATATATTAAACATTTGAATAGATTGTGTGGAATACTGAACGTTGGAAGGAATGGAGGGAGGCCTTTGCCCAGCTGTGGGGCAGTACGGGCTAATATGAATGAATATTGAAATATTTTCACAGCTTTTCCTTAACTACATATGTTGAGGTTAGCACTTTACCTCATTAGTATGTTACATGAAGCGTATGTAGTCCGTAATCTGGTTACCAGGCAATACCCATATTCAAAGGTGACAAACCTTGCTGGTTGTCAACTTGTTGAGCTCCTGAATGCCTTTAATGACTGTAATCAATATCCGTTATGATTACCAAGACCGATGATTAACATTGCTCTCCGAAGCACTGAGACATCTCGAATTCTTGATTTGAAGGAAATCTACAGAAAGTCTTCGGTAAGCGCAGATCTATGGATTTGGTCAAGTAGTTATTGGGCTGTCTCTCAAACAGTATAGTACGAATAGTAACTAATATTAAATGCTTTGTTTTTTTTAACAGCATACAGTATTTAGTCACTAGACTGCTTATATGACTTCCTTGTTTGGGTTAAGACGTGCACCAAGTCGGTATGTAAAGTATAATTACGGTACCCACAGCAGGTATTGCTCTTTGTGTATCTGTCGCTTAAAATTTTTTCATTTATAAACGCTTTATAAATTCGCCTCATACCGGTCTATTATCATGTGATCAGTTAAAGGCCAGTGACTACAACGCCATTTAAACACGGTTTACAACACTTAAGCTCCCTTGCACCACAAATCACATAACAAACGTTTAGTGCTAACGTTTAACTTTTAGCGCTAATCATATTTATAACATCATTCTGTCCCTGTAATTTTCAAACGATTAACAGGAATAAAGTTTTATATTGGTTTAGCGTTAAATGTTAGTGGTGCAAGCGGGCCCCAAATTGTCATTTACGGGATATCTTTCGTGATTTTTTTGTTGAATTGATGTCTTTATATTTTGACGTTGAAGCGCCATCATCGCTGAATGAATATCAAATTCGACAAAAAAATACGGAAACCTATGATTATTTGGGTTATTCCATAAATCCACCCTAAAGTGGATACGCGGAAACGTATGAGCAAGAATTCACCCTTGGCCTAGTTAGATGAACGGAATTTATAGGCTTAGGGTTTATTCTCGGACATACGTTTCCGCGAATTTTTTGGGGTGGATAAAGGGAATAACCGAACTATCATTATTATTATTTAAATCTAAAACTATATTTTGTTTTTTTGTAAAAGGGTAATTCTCCCATTATCTTAAAACTTTTCTAACCAATATTTTCATCTCCGCAGTTCACAGGGACATAAAACCTCATAACGTGCTACTCTCAATGCCGACGGGTGCCGGCGAGGTGCGAGCCATGATATCAGACTTCGGCCTGTCTAAGAAGTTGAACCTAGGACGAATGAGCTTCTCTAGGCGGTCGGGTATAACTGGGACAGATGGGTGGATCGCGCCTGAGATGATTAATGGGGAGAGGACGGTATGTATTAAAGACTAGCTGCTGCCCGCGACTTCTTTGTTTTTCTAAAATAAATGTAGGCTAAATAAACGTATTCCTTATACCATTAGTTATCTGCCAGTAAAAGTCCCGTCAACGTCGGTCCAGCCGTTTCGGAGATTAGCCGGAACGAACAGACAGACAGACAAAAATTTAATAAATTGTGTTTTTGTTATAACTATTATTTAAACTTTCACATGCATTTAGTAAAAAGCCGTTATTTTGACATTACGGACAGACACTTCAATTATATTTATTTGTATATATAGATATTATAGATGGATGGATTTATTAGATTAGCCTGTGCATATCAAAAATTGGCAAAAGTATCTTGAAGCTATTCGGAGTCAGTTGGTTCGATCATTTGACCTATGTGTATACCTGAACGCAGAAAGTTTTGGAGAGTATGGATGTAATAGCGTGGCTCTTCTGGAAGGGACTTTGGTGCTTACTTTTGTTATTAAAAATATGGTTCTTACTACACTAGGTAAATAACATCGTCGCGTCGCGTCGGTTCAAGAATTTTTGAAGACAGTTGTATTTGAAGATACACAATTCCATTGATATAATGGAATGCAGTTTCAAAAAGTACCTAATCCTGTTTTTTCAGGGTAATCAATCCGCTACCAACCGTTCTGACTAGCTTACCTTTCTCCTATGAAATGGGCTATTCTAGCACAGGATTTAATTTACTAGCTACCTTGCTTCGCACGGTTTTCACTACTTGACAAAACATTTAGATGTTTTTATTATAATTATATGAATTTAATAGCAGCGTCCCGCGGTTTCACCCGCATAAACGATCCCGTGGGAATATCGGGATAAAAACTATCTTATGTCCTTTCCCGGGACTAAATCTATCTCTATATCAAATTTCATCTCAAACGGTTCAGCGGTTTAAGCGTGAAGAGGTAACAGACAGACAGACACACTTTCTCATTTATAATATTAGTATGGATTATACACCTTCCGGAATAAATTTTCTAAATGATAGTGAAAACCGTATCAAAATCCGTTGCGAAGTTTAAAAGAACAACGTGGTCACACAGACAGACACGTAAAGCGACTTTTAGTTTATAAAATGTACTAGCTGCGCCCCGCGGTTTTACCTGCATAAGTCTCGATCCCGTGGGAATATCGGGATAAAAAGTATCGTGTGTCCTTTCCCGGGACTCAAACTATCTCTATACCAAATTTCATCTAAATCGGTTCAGCGGTTTAGGCGTGAAAAGGTAACATACAGACAGACAGACAGAATTACTTTCGAATTTATAATATTAGTATGGATTATGGATAGAAGTAGACCTATTATCTAACTTGAATGTTTTCTTTGTTTCAGACGACATCAGTAGATATATTCTCGCTGGGTTGCGTGTTCTACTACGTGTTGTCGAAGGGACAGCATCCGTTTGGTGACATGTTGAGAAGACAGGCGAATATACACACTGGGGAATACAATTTGGAACAACTAGAGTAAGTTGTGATAAATCTTTAATTTATGTTGTAGTTTGGAATCGATTTAGTCAGTTGATGCAATAGTTATTGGTTATCAACTCACATTTGGGCTCGAAAAACTAATTAGTCATTATTGCATGTTATGTTGAACAAAAACGATGATGACGCAACCCTAATAAGTTAATAAATAAAAATCGGTGAGGCGAGAGCAGTGGTGGCCAAGTGGTAATGGCCGCGACTTACGAGTTGTAGGTCGTAGGTTCGAATCCAGACAGGCGCTTTACTTTGTGTAAATTATTTCATCACCACTGCTCTCAAAACGGTGAAGGAAAACATCGTGAGGAAACCGGCATGTTCTGGAACCAAAAATTCGAAGACATGTGACATCTGCCAATCCGCACTGGGCCCGCGTGGTGGATTACGGCCCACTCCCTCTCACTGAGAGGAGGCCTGTGTCCCAGCAGTGGGAACATTATAGGCTAATTATGTGTTATGTAAATAAAAATCCTTTTTAACCGACTTCAAAAAAGGAGGTTCTGTTTAACGGAGTTTTTCTAGAGATGGATTAAATTATAAGAGCCTCTACGAGTGACGATATCTAAGAATGTGCATCGCAATCTAGCCTGTAAGCCTCGCTACCCACCTTGCCAAATGACTTATTATTTTAGTAACGACATTCAAGAAAGAAGTACATTTATTCTTTGCATTGCATATTCCACCTGCCCCTATTTAAAAAGATATTCGCAAATAACAATAATACATTACGTTTGTTTTGTCCACAGTAAAGTATTGCCCGAAGAAGAGGTGTTAATAACGAAGATATTAATCCGCGCGATGATCTCAGATCGTCCGAGCGCGCGGCCGCCGTGTGAGACAGTACTCAAGTACCCCATGTTCTGGGGCAAACAGAGCATACTCAACTTCTTACAGGTAATAATATTACTACTTACTAGTTGTGCCCGCGACTTCGTTCGCGTGGATCATCTGCCTAGCCTTTTCCCAACTATGTTGTGGTCGGCTTCCAGTCTAATTTGATGCAGCTGAATACCAGTATTTTACATGGAGCGACTGCTTATCTGATCTCCACAACCCAGTTACTGGATAATACGATACCCCTTGGCAAGACTGGTTATCAGACTTTCGGGCTTCTGACTACATGTAGCGACTGTCAAAGATCCACGAATGACAACCGGGATCCACGGCTTAACGTGTTTTCTGAGGCACGGAGGGGTCGCGGTATGTAAATATGGTGTTAGAGAATGTGATGAGCTTAGAGAATGTGTAGGTAACCACTGCTCCATTGAAAATAATCTTTTTAAGTTTTAATTTTTTTGCGCGGAGCCCTAATTCTTTTTCTAAATATAACAACTAATTGTAACATCAGCTTTGCCAGTGAAAGTCCTGTTAAAATCGGTCCAGGCGTTTCGAGATAAGCCGGAACAAACAGACGGACAAATAATTTAAAAATCGTTTTTTTATATAAGTACCGTACTTATATACTTTCATATGCCTTTAGTTAAAAGCTGATATTTGGACATTACAAAGAGACATTTCAGTTTTATTTATTTGTGTGTAAAGATGTTCGGTTCTAATAAACAATAATATGGTGAAGTTCGTCGGCAAAAAACTCCACGCTGCTCCTATTACTGCGTTGCGTTACCACAAAATGTATCGAACTGCATGTTACGAGTATTATGTTGTCTAAAGTATGGAATTGTGAGGAGGAGAAGAGGAGGTTCAGTGTTTTCCACTTTGACAATAAGCTTTAAAATGAGAGACGATAAACCTACCACATCCACACCCACACTAATATTAATAAAGCAATATTAACTTAAATAATTCGATATTTAGCATGTCACCATTTATGAATAACTATTTACATAATAATACACAAACACAGTTGAATTCTCACACACATGATAATTAACGGCGGCTAAAAATAACACGACTGAGTGCATGCGCACTCAAACATGCGTCTACGCATTATTTACGTCTCGGCACTGTTATCTGTAAAATGAGAAATCAGGTCAAGCGCATAGAAAATTGAGATCGCTAACATAACGTTTAAAAGTACAGACGATGCTTTTTGTTAAAATGTCTAAAGATAAATGACTACGTTTATAGAGCTCAAAGGCCTCTGAGACAAAACACTCTTTTTGTTATATTGTTGAGTATATTATGAGTCGTATACCCATGCATATTAGCAGGCTAAGTGGATTTATCATATAGATAGACCGAGACCCGATGGATGTTCCTCGAATCTCGTATTCATGTCAAGCAACAGTTGTGCAACATGGTTTCGTGTTTTGACATCAAGCAGAGTTGGAAAATTTGCTAGAAACAATGCTCAGCAAGTTTCGCTTAATTTTCGTTTACCTTGAATATGAGGCTTAAGGTAACGGAGCCTGGGGACTTATACTCAATGTGTCTATCTTGACTTTTGACGAAGTGTTTGGGTACATACGTACTAAATACTACTCTTTAAGGGATCGTTAACCTCTAATCGGCATATAACGTCATCGGTCATTGTAATGACTGTCGTATTTTGCCGTTTTTAGTTTGTGTTGCTTAGTTGTTTAATTGAAGAAGATATCAAGTTCAAGTTGTGTCTCTCGCAAATGTTTTTTTTTTGCTTAATTCCCACTGCTTGGTGAGAGTCTTGTCTCATAAAGAGAAGATCTCCACGCTTGCTCAAACTGTTATCATAAACCACAAAGTTATATCACTTCCAGCTCTAAACCCACATTTCTTCTGTCCAGGATGTCAGTGACCAAGTAGAAAGCGGTGGCGGTGGTTCTGAAGCTGCTCTAGAGCGCGGCGCACGACGAGTAGTGCGCGGCGACTGGCGCGCACGCGTGTGTACTGCCGTGGCCAGCGACCTGCGCGCGAGACGCACGTATAGAGGCGACCGCGCCTCGCATCTGCTTAGAGCTATACGGAATAAGGTATATATTCAGAATTGAGATGATGAGGTAGTTGATCACAAGTACTTCATCATCTATCATGTATAAAAGAGCACCAAATCATCAGATTTGGTGCTCTTTTATACAAGGGCAGGTCTTTGTAAAGTTTCCGGGTTATTTACAAAAGAATTCACGCGTTCAAAATTACCTGCCAGTACTTTCTGCCGATCACACTTGTCGTGCTATTTGTTGCTGCAAATATCTAAAGTCTAATAATGGGACACTGGACTGTTGATCACCTATCAATTTGCTCGATATGCTTCTTATAAATAGTCGCGTTCACGATAGCGACGAAAGTATTTAGGCATATTTTTTAAGAATTCTGTGTCAAGCATTAGTATTTAAATCATGAACCTGTTAAGACACCCTTTACGACGAAGACAATGTCAAGCGATACAAAATAATAATATGTCGCAGCGACGTACTTTTTAACACCAAAATATTCTTTTAACAGAAACATCACTACAGAGAACTAGAAACGGAAGTCCGAGATAGCTTAGGCAAGTTACCTGACGGGTTCATAACGTACTGGTTACGAAGGTTCCCGCTCTTGTTACCACACGTCTGGCTCCAAATGCAGGCGTTCCGACACGAAGACATCCTCCAAGCGTACTACCCCCGCGCCTTTACCTTCAATAGAGATGACGTCACCGAACTTGACGAAGAAGGAGACATAGAAGATGAATTACCAGTCGAAATCTGCGATCCCGGCAAAAACGGGCTGTTTGTCAAAAGTAGAGTATTCCATGACGAAAATCAAGAACAGCCCCGGTATAGAAAAGAAGGATCGCCAAGAAAACGTAATGATTGGAGGAGCGATGCGCAAGAGCGAACGAGGCAGGATGACGTGAGACTTAGAGATAGGCATCATTACAAGAAGAAGGAAAAGAAACGGGAGGAAATCCCGGTTTGGACATTGCCTCAGCAGTGAAGTGTAGTTTTAAGAGAAACAGTTTTTACTTGGCCAGAAGTCACAGGGAGTAGACGATTAGATAGTTGTAGCGCGGTCTATCTGTATCAAACTATACAGTTGATTAACGGTAGAGGTTTCATATGAAAAGAGGGGCTCACGTCCCGAGCTGCCTTACTATAGCTCGGGATCGGATAAATAATTTGATTATTTTTGCTGGCGCGTTCTAATTTATAATTTAGATGGGTACTAATTTGATGTGTCGGTTAGTTTCTATTTGTATAATCGTGAAGCGATCCTGTGGATATGTCATTGGCCTGCGAAAATCAGGGCCGATGAATGAATTTGAGTATGTATGGAGTGTTTAGATAGAAAAATAACAAATGTGTCAATTCCCAGCAGTGGAAATGTTAAAGTATTACTTAAAATGTTAATGTTTTTTTATTATTTGACAAGTTTATTGACTACTTTATAGACCTAATTCGTTATCTGTAAATCACTGAAGATTTAATGTTGAAAGTTGCCTTTTGTTAATTTTAGATAAATGTTGTTTTTCTGGTCAGGTTGTAGCGATAATAATTTTATTTAAAATGCACAAAATTATAGGTTTTGTGATGATTATTTATTTAATAAATGAATTTATTAGTATATTTAAGATAAAGTAATATAGTTAATATATCCTACAAAATGAAATGATAGTACTTTGTAAGAGATCTCTAATGATTTAGTTAATATTTAGCATTTTTATAAAATAGTTAATACTTAAAGTGCGAAAGAATATAGAGTTTGGGACCAAAAGGAAAGATACATGCTGTACTTTTCAAATATATGTCGATGCCAACAAAATCATCTAACCTTTAAACTAAATTTAAAATACTACTTTTTATGATCACTCGGAAGGTCTACAGGAACATTAGATACTCAAAAATGTGTATGAATGCACAGACGGCTTTAGTTTCGAACCAGTTGATCCAATAAAGTTTACGTTTTCAACATAGCTAGAAAACATAATAATTATAATTTTAATTATTAAATCTTTGGCAGTGGTGCCCAGTGGTAACGGCCGCGACTTAAGAGTTGTAGGTCGTAGGGCCGAACCCAGACAAGCAATTAACAATTTACTTTGTGTAAATTATTCATCACCACTGCTCTCAAAACGGTGAAGGAAAACATCGTGAGAAAACCGAAATGTCCTAGCTAGAACCAAAAATTCGAAGACATGTGACATCTACAAATCCACACTTAAGGCTCGCGTAGTGGATTACAGCCCACTCCCTCTTACAGAGAGGAGGCACGTGTCCCGGCAGTGGAAATATTACAGGCTGATTATGCTGTGCTAAATCTTTGGCCATAATAATGATGAGATGTTAACCCGTAGCTTGTAGATCCGGTAATTTGGCGCCTAATGCCGATATAAAAGATTTGATTCGTGTATTTTTGGAATACTCTGTGTAACCGCAAAACTATTATGCATTCTGTTATGTATGAATTATGCATTCTTATCATAAACCTATTTATCACACGCGGACGTTGCTCTAATCTCTAAGTATGTATTATTTTCAATCAAACTCGAACGTAAATGGCAGAGTTTACATAATGATTATTATGAATGAGCATCAAACGTTGTTGCTTTTAATATTGTAATATTATGATAATCGATTGCTGTGTGTGTCCGTTCTCGATGGAGGTCACATTCCTGTTATACTCAATAGGTCGTCTAAAATGAAAGTGGTAAATGCTGACATTTTAATGGTTTTATTATGTCATGTTCAAACAGCTCATGGGCACGCGTCGAAATAAAAAACGTTTTATAAATAAAACACGGTCGATAGATTTTGGTGACCGTTTCTTGCAGATTTACTTAATTGCGTAATCTTTAATTCTCTAACAATGAAAAATATTAAAGCCGTTTTTAAAACTACTAAAACGTCTATTTATAGAAGACAATGCATTTTCTAATATTAGGCCGGCTATGAACTGCGTGTTAGTTGCGTTCGTTGCGTAATTTTGACAGTTTAATAACATTCATTCCGTCATTTATGTTGTTGAATAGACACATTCTTCAAACATATGAAGCAATGGATTAGTAATATCCTTCAAAATTATTCACATTGTGATTGAAAGTGTATTTAGCAATTAGGGTGCCTGTCGAGAACTCGGAACAAAATTTTATGACCCCAGTTTGTTAAATGTTTAAATATTGATATCAGTTTCCTCAAACATTTTCCTCAAGGATGATTTTACTGTTTACTTTAATGTTTTTAACATTATCCTTAGATGCTTAAAAAATCATGGATACTCATACATATCTATTTATAATCCCTGCTACATTAATTTTGTTTATCAGACTATCACAATAGAATATGAATATAAGATTCATTTTCAACAAATGAGATTCGTTTCTGGTGCTATGATTGTTATGTAAATATCGAGTGTAGATATGTGAAATGTGCAAATAATATTAGGTAGTGTTAGACGTAAATCACAATAGAATTAGGAACCTTTTAATGTCGTGATTGGTTCATTATGCGACGGACAAATATTTGTATCGCCAATGTGTTAAGGTGGGTGTGGATGTCGGCAATTATACTAGGGGATCGTGCTACCGGGACAAAACGTAGCATACGTCCTTAGTCAGGATGCCATCTATCTCCTTGCTAGAATTACTATCGAATTTAAAATATTAGTATGGATTGTAGATAGGACAACGAAAAAATGTTCTGTCTGTGCTTGTCTTTACACAAACAGAATTCGATAGAGTGGGGATAGAATGAATGAGCATTCGAGCGTTTGGGTCTAAACTTACATTTATGTTATCAAAAGCTCGATCGATCGTACAATATCCGGCCGTAAATATGAGACATCGAGTTTGATAAGAAGTTCGGCTTTGTATTGCCTCGTCTCTGTCACTGATACCTGCAGATAGCTTCTTTCATAAGCGTATATTTATTTGCATGCTCATGCACACGACCGGCACGCGTCAACGGCAGAGGAAACTGCAAGCGTCGACGGCTGCCGTTGACAACGTGCCGCTCGTGTGTTTGAGTTCGGTGCTCAAATACACGAACAGCATGTTGTCGCCGGCTGCAGTTGCCTCTACCGTTGACGCGTGTCGCACGTGTGTATGAGCTCTAAGGCGGGAGACAGGCGCGACGCGATTATGGTAGAACAATTTCCATGAAGTTTTCATAGAAATTGTTCTGCTCCGAGTTGCGTCACGCCTTTCTGCTCCCGTCTTTAAGCTCGATGTGTCATATTAACACCTAGGTATTGTAAAAAGCAAAATATTTAGGAACCTTTTAAACCGTGGTTGGTTCATTATGTGACTGACAAACATTGGAACCGCAGATGTGTTATCAAATGCTCGATCGTAATTCTATACTCGTGTGTTTGACATTCAGTGTAATTATGCTTGGACACGGTCGTTTAGCATATCGATTGAATTTTGTTATAATATTTGTTGTAGTATTTTGAGTATTTGTCACATCCTCGAAGATATTTTTTAAGGTTGAATGGCCAAACGAACTTTTCGAGGAAATCAGAATTAGGAATTATCCCTGTACCGTGGATTCGTTTATTAGCACAAATCTTGCTTGCGCAAATCCAGACCCAGAATAAGTACTTATCAATGTAAGCGATATAAATATGTATGTAGGGGAATCACACCCACTACCCGTTAAATGGCATGATTATAACATTTATCTATATACCTTATCGTAAAATGATTATGCTACGATTTATTCATGACATTGTAATTTTATAAAAACGCAAGTTCTAAAACATGTTTCGATGCTAATATCAAGGTCTGTAAGTCTGGTTAAATATAGTATGGGTGTTAACGACCAGATTTTTTGTTAGTAATATTACTGCTATGACACTATTAAGTAATAAAATATGCAAGTAGAGTCTACTTTGTATATTAGATTCTGTAAGTATACAAAATTGTTAAAAAGTGATGTGTTTCATGTTTGTTTGAAGTGATATTTGGCACCACGCACTCTACTAGATTATTGATTTATTGGGTATCTAACGCATGCTATTATGTACTATGTAAAGGTTAATAAACTAATGTTGTCTTGTTAACCTTGAAACGCATTTTCAAATGTTCAATAAAGATGTTATTTCTACCGTTCAAAATTGTAGAGCGTTTAGAGGTAGTTCCTGTTTTACCTAGAAAATGTTCGGGAAACGCACCATAATCAGCACCGTAGTCGTGCTATAAGCACAAAAATAATTACCAATAATGCTAATGACGCATAATGAATCGCTCATGGAATGTATGAATAATGTTCCTGTAAATTGTAAATATTAAGTTAGGTACTTAATTAATGTAATGAGTTTAAAATTAGCGTTGATCGCAACAAATAACGATAAGTTAATTTTTAAATGAAACTAACGACCTAAATATATATTGAGATTGGCATTTTATACATAGATAATACAAAGAATTTTACCCAAGTGATATTTTGTTGTTTGTTTTTTATTTATATTATTCAAAATAATTGATCCTGTTTGTATTGATCTTTAGACAGATGCTCAAATTGTTCATGATATAGATATTTATTAAATATCAAATAAAGATTTACTACATTCATGACATGCTTTTTTATTTTATTGTGTAGGTACTAGCAGCGCCCCGCGGTTTCACCAGCATGTTTCGCTCACGTGGGAATATCGGGATAAAAAGTGATACCTACGTGTTAATCCTGGTTATAAACTGTGTGCCTTTCATACAAATCCGTGCAGTAGTTTTTGCGTGAAAGAGTAACAAACAAATATCCTCACAAACTTTCACGTTTATTAGGAACTAGCGGCCCGCCCCAGCTTCGCACGGGTGCAATTTTTTTTTCGAATTTCCAAAATTTTCTTTCGTACAAACCTTGTCCCGGCAATACCGATCACAACAAAAAAAGAATTAGCGAAATCGGTCCAGCCGTTTTCATGTTATGTCGTGACAACGGAAAACGGGTTTCATTTTTATATATATTAGGAATATTATATTTTCGCGTTTACATATAGATACGCGTTTATTAGGATTATGTAACTATATATATTAGTAGGATTTCTTAAATAAAAAGAAGGGTTAGGTTTCATTACAAAATTTATTGTCAGTCGAAACTTAAACATAAAATAACAATGATATTTAGTAAAAACTTAAAAAAAATACTTGTTTATATAATCAGTCTTAGAGGAGTCCTGAAAAATGTAATAAATGGTGGATAGAGTAGAAAATGGCACAGATAGTTGAGACCCTAGGATTTGTGCAAATGGCAAAACAAGAGTAAAAAAACACGGAGTATAATTTATTCATATAGTTCTGGCAGTGACCGTCGAGCGTTACTAACATAGCAACAGGTTTTTGATTACCTAGTAACTTTCAAACTAGATCTCCGAAAAGCATGCGGCACTATTTTAAACAGATACAAGTCATTGATAGAAAACTGGTAGAGCTAAAAATATAAAGTTATAAACCCACGCCACTTTCCTGTGGGGTTTATGCAGAGACAACACTTCCTCATCCTATACTGTTACATAATTATGTAGTTATTAAAATATTGAACACAAAATCATAATATTGTGACATACCATACACACGAAACCATTACATAGTTGGAATGTATTATAAAATGCAAAATTGGATAGTGATTTAACATAAATTGGTACAAAATTAAAGCTATTAAATACATTTTTCCTTAAAAAATTATATTTTTTCCTATTCTAGTTTAAAATACCTCTCTATCTCTTATTATGTCATTACATTCCACTTGTATACTTATCTATTAAATCTATGATTGTCAGATGAACCTTTTCTTTAGCTATTGTCAGAGCAGTTTTGTCTGCTCCATTCAGCATGGATAAATCAGGGTTGTAGCTGAGCAACATTTTGGCAGCTCCTATGTTACCCATAGCACAGGCATCGTGCAATGGCGTGTTCCCCGCCATATCAATAGCATTTATATTCGCGCCACTGTCTAACAGCAAACGAATAACATAAGTCTTATTATTCAAAGCAGCTAAGTGTAAAGGAGTTTGATTCTTCTTATTAATGCAATTCACATTTGCTTTTTTGTGAATCAATATTTTACACAACTCATCTGAACCATATCTAGCTGCATAATGCAAGGCAGTGAAACCATTTGTATCTGTGAAATTAATGTCAAAATCTGATGAATATGATTCAGTGTTCTTCTTACAGACAGAACATTCACACAAAGGGTGGCAAGGAGTACTGTTTTCAGAAGTTTCAGGCTTGGTTTTCATGTCCTCATAAGCAGAATAGTTGATGTTCATGTAGAAGCAGGCCAGCTTCACATCCCCATATGATATAGCCTTCAATATCCTGTCAATTAATTTGAGGTTTTCCACTGCTTTTGATACATTATTATTTTCATTTATTTTCAGTTTTTGTAACTTATGAGCAACCAGACTGTCAGGTTTGCAGTTCAGGGCTTTCACATCATTACTTGTTATATGTATGTATTCATACAAATTCGGAGTGCAAGATTTAAGGACTTGTGATATCTTCAAATTGTGTGCATAATCAAATGCTGTTTTATTGTATCGATTCTGCAAAGATGGTTCAGCTCCATTTTCTATCAACAATCTAGCAATTCCTTCATAGCCCCACTTAGAGGCCAGATGTAATGGAGTGTTACCACTCTCATTCACACAATTTATCCGAATCTTCCTTCTACTATGCTCTGCAAAGTATATAAGTGCTTTGACACAATTCAAATGGCCATTATTCACAGCCATGTGTAGTGGCGTGTTCTTGTCAATGTTTGCTTTATTTATGTTAGCACCTGAATGTAGTAGCAGTAGTAAGGCATTTTGGTGGCCCCTTGAGGATGCATAGTGCAGTGGAGTGCATTCATTGAGGTCTGTTGCATTTACCTCTGCACCCATTTCAATGAGAGATTCTACTATGTTGGCCTTCCCATGAATGCAAGCTACATGCAGTACTGTCAGACCATGGCTATCTCTAGAACTCACTGTCGGGGAAGTCTTCAAAAGGTTCTTGGATATTTTGCAACAACATTTCTTACAGTTACACAAAGGATGACAGAGTTTATGATATATTTCTGTATCACTGTCATCATCGTCATCATCGTCTGACTGATTGCTATCCATAGCAATTTGGAGAGCATTGTTCTCATTCAGATGCATACTTTGAAGATGTTTTTGATTCTTTTGCAAAATAGCCTGTACTTGTTCACAGTGATTTGCTTTGATTAGTTCAAAAATGTATTCCAAAGTCTCTTCCTTGCCATTGGTATCACTAGTGGAAATGGACTCCGTCAAACTGTTCTTTCTTTCTCTACTGCCATTCAAGTTTTCTTCTGTGAGATTGCTTTCATAATAATAGGACTCAGGGTCTGGGGATCCAGTGAGTGCACCAGATTGTATGTGCTCTATGACAGCTTCTATAGTAGTAATGAGAAAGGCACTTTCATCAGCATCACCTCTACCCACACTGCTGAAGCGGAACTCTTTCATGTACATTAGTTGACTGTACCAGTTTGGGAGACCAGACTTGATGACCAGGAATACAAAAACTGGTAACATGTCATCAGCTGTTAGCAAAACTATATTGTTGCTTTCATCCTTCTTGTTGATGGCATTTAAGGCCTGTTTCACACATAAAACTTTTTCTAACACAGTGTTATATGTGTCAATCTTAGAAAGGATTTGTTTAGCTTTAGGCACTGCATGATATAGTTCCTTTTTGATGTCCAGATCTCTTAGTTGAATGTCACACATATTCCTTATCTTTTTATTGAGGTGTGAGTCCTCATATGCACAGCAGGTGCAGATTGGTTTGAACAAGGTACCAAACAGTAAGTGCTGCATATAACACTCTACGGCCAGCTTGATGTTTTCCAATACTTGTTTGCAAGACTTTGACTTCTCTCTCAGTCTTCTATTTTGTAAGGCAATTTGAAGGCATTGTGTGTACAGTTCACTTACTGTGTCTCTTAGAGGTCCCACAGCAACAGGAAGTGTAGGATGACTCTTTAAAAATGATTGCACACTGTGTTCAATTTGGTCCAACACTTGACGGCCAGCAGCTTGAGTCCAGAGCAAGTCAATGCAGTCATTGATAGAAGTGAGATATTCCTTAGATATTGTGTTATCACTGAAATTGGCAGTAGGTTCAAGAGGAGTTTCTATGCACCACACTTTATATTTTATGAAGTCTTCTGTGTAGAATGTTTCTTCAAACAGGATATGGCTTTGCAGGGGCAGGCCTTTGGTTACTTCTAGCGTGATTACTTTATTGTTGACTGTCACTTGTTTCTCCGTGAGCGTGCTGTAGTGAGTTTCCGGCAACTCGTCACTTGGCACCAGTAAATGAGAGCAAAAGTCCTCGACGGTGAACACGCGAGTACTTAAACTTCCGATCCGCGGCACACATATTACCCAAGATTGTGTGATACAATGTTGAAACAAATTAACGTATTCAGTCTTTAATTCAACGAAGAATGGGTTATCGGAGATGATCTCGTCGTAAGTACCATCCATTGTGGTGTTAAAAATAGAAAACTACTATAAACTTGATGTCATAGAAAGCATATGAGCACACTATAAGTAATCTTACTATGGCTTCTCGGTTTGGCCGTGTCGGACCGATTATTAATTAAGTTTTAAGCACTAAAACTTGCTACTCGCGACCTTGCATCGTTAACATTACTGACATTAATGACAGATGATTTCTGTTGACATCTAAACTGTCACATTACCACCACAGATTACAAATAAATTATCCGCAGAAACATTCCTGTAAAAAAATAGTATTTATATGTATGTCTGTTTGTTCGGTCATTATTCATGATTGTATTCACAAGGCAATCAACGATTTGCACTGTAATCTGTCAGTCTTATACTATATTCTATTGTTAACTAACTGCACCCCACGGTTTCACCCGCGTAAATGTCGATCCCGTGAGAATATCGGGATAAAAAGTAGCCTATATGTAAATCCAGGGTGTCAGCTACCTCCTTACAAAATTTTATCAAAATTGGTCCAGCCGTTTGAGCGTGAAGAAGTAACAAACATATGAACACACACACACACACTCAAAAACTTTCGCCTTCATAATATTAGTGTGATGTGATGTGATCGATGTTGTTGATAGAGTAGGTAGGTAAGGAGTAGAGATGACTGTAAGACGTGGTACCACGGTAACGGTACGTGGTACGCTTACACACGGGTGCACAGTGGTACCTAATTGTAAATAATACTACAAAATTCAATTTCATAAAATAATTTACTTTAAAAAATCTATAAAAAAACTTCAAAGATACCTACAACAAGTCAATTAGCGTAGTCAAAAGTGTCTATCCTCTACCTCCACGACCACCGAACCCACCGAAACCTCCTCGGCCTCCGCCAAACCCTCGGCCTCCGAAGCCTCGGCCTCCGAAGCCTCGGCCTCCGAACCCTCGACCTCCAAATCCACGGCCTCCAAACCCGCGGCCTCCAAAGCCACGGCCGAAGCCTCCCCCAAATCCACCAAATCCACCAATTATTATTGGCACTGGGACAGGCACTGCAGTAGTAAAATAAATAATTAATTATTATAGTGAACCAATTTGATAACAAGGTCCTAAAACAGCATTATCCTAAGTAATTGTGGTACCTACTGTGATAATGCATTCATTTAATTCGGCTCGTCAATTTAATTTAGTTAATCCTTTATGGCCATATAGGCACCTGTCTTAACTAATAAAATTGGTAGGTACCTATCTCAAAGTTAATTGATCCATGGTGAGTTAGATACTTGCCTGGTCTACGATAATATGGATAGTATGGATCATAATAGAATTGTCGTTTCACTCTCGATGAAGTTTCCTTTGTGTGGTCTCCATTGCCGCTGACATCTCCAATTTCATTTTCGTTTAACATTAGATTCGCTAATGGATTCGATTTTTTGTCCAGCTGTTGTGTTGTTTGTTCCTCTTTTGTGGAACGAATTTCTTGTATTCCTATCAGAAATACGACGAGAATAGTGAATCCGAAATTCTGAAAGCAAATATAATAAAATGAGTGATGAGTGATGATTCCATTACCTACTTCGATGCGGCTGTGAGTCTGTGACAATCAATCTTAATTTCATGAGTTGATAGATTATTATTGCATAACATTACACGTTAATTTGATTTGGATATCTATACTAATATTATAAAGAGGTAAAATTTGTAAGTTTGTAAGTTTGTATGTTTGTAAGTTTGTAAGTTTGTATGTAATGGGTAATCTCTGGAACTCATAATCCAATTCTAAAAATTTTTTAACTGGCAGAAAGCTACATTATTCCTGAGTGCTATAGGCTATAAATTGTTTCTATAGCATGTATATTAACCGAGCTATCACAACTTTTGTCTAGCAAGTCGGAAAAAAATACCACATAAAACAGAATTATTTGCGTGCGCTGCCTAAACAGTTGCTTAAAATTAAAAACAATGTTTGGCTACCTGGTTCGTCTTCATTATTTCTACAAAAAAGTCCGCGATACCATATCTCTATCTTTTATATTTTATACTTCTTTTATTGCATTAAAAAAATTTTTTTTCGGTATACTTACGTTTGGTTGATTATTTGAGCAACAAAATATTAATTCTTATGACAATAAATTATTTCAGTATCACAAGAACATCATACAGATAAGATTTTCCGTTTACAGTATATCAATTGGTCATACAGTTTCGGAGATAATATAAAATTACTAAAACGCAAAATGCCCCTAGCATAACTTTCATTGTGCAGACGTTTTACCTATTTGCCCATAGATGGCGTTCTGCAATTACGTCATTTTTCTGAATCGCGGTGTTAAGACTTTCCGTAGATTGATGACCCTCTCGAATTTTTATGCCCACGTTAGTTGGATTGGAGTTCCATACGAACGATTCGATTATGAGCACGGAGATTATGAGGTATCTATTAGACTATTAGATACCTCATATTCGAAAATATCGTAATTTCGTTGTACGTTTGTTTTCATTGTTTTGTATGTTCGTAGTTTCGTACTTCGTTCTATCGTAATAATCGATACGAGTTAAAGTTATTCGATATTACGATTGTTTTGTTTTGTAAAGGCGGACGGTGTTCGAGTCGCTCTCCCTTTGTTCGTAATTGTTTTCAAGTCTGTGCGTAGTTTGTCGAGAGCATGCCTAAAAGGAAATCTCAACTGTCCCGGCAGACATCACAGACAAGAGCCGCTCGAGTACGCCGTACGGAAGAATCTGCCCCTGAAAATGAAAATGAGCAGCGCCTCTCGAGAAATATAGAAAATATTTCGCAAGCACGCGCTAGAGAATCTAGCTCCGAGCGCTCACAGGGCCTCGCTAGCCAAAATGTGAGGACGTCGCGGGCCCGTGCTCGAGAATCTAGCGCTGAACGTGCGCAGCGTCTATCTGAGTTAAGGCAGCATGTCTCTGAGAAAAGGGATAGGGAGACTAGCGCTGAGCGCTCGCAGCGGCTCGCTAGGCAAAATGCCATAACATCACAGGCCCGCGCTCGAGAATCCAGCGATGAACGTGCACAGCGTCTATCTGTTTTAAGGCAGCATGTCTCTGAAACAAGGGATAGGGAGACTAGCGCTGAGCGCTCGCTGCGGCTCGCTAGGCAAAATGCCATAACATCACAGGCCCGCGCTCGAGAATCCAGCGATGAACGTGCACAGCGTCTATCTGTTTTAAGGCAGCATGTCTCTGAAACAAGGGATAGGGAGACTAGCGCTGAGCGCTCGCAGCGGCTCGCTAGGCAAAATGCCATAACATCGCAGGCCCGCGCTCGAGAATCCAGCGATGAACGTGCACAGCGTCTATCTGTTTTAAGGCAGCATTTCTCTGAAACAAGGGATAGGGAGACTAGCGCTGAGCGCTCGCAGCGGCTCGCTAGGCAAAATGCCATAACATCGCAGGCCCGCGCTCGAGAATCCAGCGATGAACGTGCACAGCGTCTATCTGAGTTTCCAATAAAAACATCATTTGCCCTGACTATTAACAAGTCCCAGTGATAAACATTCTCTTTGGTTGGCTACGAAAAGAATGTTTTTCTCATGGCCAATTATATATTGGTCTATCAAGAGTGGGATCATCCGAAAAGCAGATTATTCTGTTACCGGAAAATAAAACAACCTCAAACATTGTATATAGAGAAGCTTTAAATTAAATAGATACCTAACTTAAATAAATAAAATAAGTAAAAGGCGACCAAGGGTTAAGTTACCTTGAGCAGAAAAGAGAACTTAGGTAATCTTTGAAGTTACTGATCTGATTCCAAACAATATTTTACTAATAAAATTAAATACAGTAATATCAATCGAGTGTTATCCTATGTTAAAACAAGAAATTTTCCGCGGACGAAGTCGCGGGCAGAAGCTAGTTTATTATAAATCGATACGTTATGCCTGAATGAGTGTTATAAAAAATGTTTCGCACAATGCTTTATTTCACTTGATTTTAGTCGTCGATTATCACAACACCGCACACTTGTTTACCTACTTTTTAGACCATTATGTTTTTTAACAATTGTTTTTGATTTTAGACAAAATACTTACATTGATATCCATGTTATTGTGTTTTTCCTAAACGACTGACAGAAAATTTGTGGGCGTTCATATAATATAGGTAACTCTAGCAAACGTGCTAATTGGTGATTTCTTGACTCATGTAGTGTCTTTGTTACGCGGATATTCCTAAGTAATTTCCCGTAAAAGGTACTAAGTAGTACTCTAATTTGTGGTAGGTCTAAGTCGTCATAGTGCACAGACGAAAATATTTATTTGCTTTAGATGAACCTAGAAAAAAGAAAAAACCCTTCCTACGAATATATGAATTCACATTTTTTGGGCATAGCCAGGGTTTTAAGGCCCTCCCGTAAATCCATATTCATTAGGTCTTTTATTTTGAATATCGATTCCAGTACATAGAAAATAGCCCTTCATCTGAACACCTGCCCCCTTACTCACAAACACTCGATATGCTTCCGTATCGTATCGAACATTAATCATTGTTATCGTAGGAGTCTTCTCAACGCTGTTCACAAGTCCAAAACCCGAAAATTTTGTCAGTTTAAATCAAATAGACGCCCGCTTATCTTCCAACAGCTATTTGCTGTTGAAGGGAAGTCAAATCAGGTTATCGAAATGTCAGGTTTTCGATACGATAGCCTGTCGTATGGTTGTGAATCAGGGCTCAGGTAGGAAGTTTTCTATGGGACAGTTGATGAATTTTTCGCGATTACGATATTGGTCTCACTCATGCACCATGGTGAAAATTGTTTAGTTTGATGGTCTGTAGGTACCACACCCTTTGGCTGGTCTTTGAAAACCAACCCTGTATATTTATTAGACCACAAAGAATAAACATGTTACACAATTTGTCTAGTAGCTACTTATACTTACAATAGTAACAGTTCAAATAATAAGAAATAACATAACATAGCGGACATAGATTTATAATGACGTTATTATAAATCTATGATAGCGGATGTGTTCGCCTGTAAGGTGTAGACACAGGTTGTGTTTGTGTTATAGTAATTATATTTTAGGTAGGTTATAATCTGAAAAAGTAGTTGCGCTTGCAATTTTATTGAACAATGAACAATGTATTTTCTGGAAAATAAATATTTTGAATTTAATAAGAAGTGAAAAGTAGGTATCAAGGCGGCTGCTTATTTACGAGTAGGATTAACGTTGCCGCAGTGACGTGTGAAGCTGTGGTTAAAATAAAAAATCAAGACTAAATGAGGGTAGTTGAAGAAAACACTCGTTTCACGAACTAGCGCTCTGTCATCACCAGTCTACCTATTGCCATCGGGCGGAGCAGTTTGGGTGAAAAGACGGGAATTAAAAAGTCCCTAATTAAAATAATGGAATGGGGAGGGGATATCAATCTTCGGGAGCTTCGCAGGTATGGAAGTCGGAAGTCTCTGGAAAATATTCACGGGACTTTTACATAGGTCACAAAATAAATAATTCTATAGATGGTTTTTCCATGTTAGTTTTTATCACGTCATAAAGACTAACATGGAAAAACCATGCATGACTGCATGTGGAATTATTTGCAATATACCTAATAGCCGTAGTTTCATAATATTTGCTCAAACCATTGCCATGAAGCAATCGCGTTTATAATATCTACCTATTCATAGTGGGCTATTGAAGTTAGCGTGATTGTTCTAATTTTAGTAAAATACTGTGGACCGACATGGGGCCGAGTCTTTAATTTCAATATTTCTTTTCGAAATCGTTGGCTACCTTTATAATCGTAGACGAAATAATTATAAGGTTATAAAGGGAAACAGTCTAAAAAATATGTTGTAGTAAAGAAGATCAGCCGACCTATTCCGTAAAAATACTCACCGTGAAAACTTGGGTGAAGTAAACTTGAAGTGAGCTACTTAGCATTCCACCTGATGCTAGGGATTGACATGGGTAGTTCTTCGAAATTTGATTCTTCGACTGATCCATATGGCCAAAATTTAATTTCACTTTCAGGTCTGTAACACATGCTCATATGAAAATAGACATGCCAAAGAACATATGTTTGTATGAGGGGCTCGTTTTTATAAAGTAGTTTTCAAGATATCGACGTTCGAATATTTTGTGCCCAGATGAATCAGAAACAGAAATAAAAAGTAATAAATACACCGTTAATTTTGATTGATAATTCTAAACAATAATTATTTATTCGTAACTAAGACTAAGACATATCAAAAGTGTCATATTTAGAACAGTTTTATACTCCTGTCACTTTTTAATTATTCAAAAGGTTATAGCTAAATAAATGATAATAAATAAGACTAGAACTACTGACTTGTACACGGTCAAACATTGGACATTATAATGCAACAAAAGCACTCCTTTCGTGCTGGAAAGGGGTAATCAAATTTATTTCATTAGTCATATGGGGGTTTTGACCATACGAATCAGGCACAGTTGAATCACATT
Organism: Amphipoea oculea; assembly: GCA_945859645.1. Classification (NCBI taxonomy): domain Eukaryota; kingdom Metazoa; phylum Arthropoda; class Insecta; order Lepidoptera; family Noctuidae; genus Amphipoea; species Amphipoea oculea. Next base: position 16,633,212 of record OX243864.1, on the reverse strand, counting down.
TTTGCCTACAATCATGCATAACTCATCATACACACGGACTTCATTATTGCTATTTTTCTACACGATTCCATAACCTAAAAGCATCACACGAAACACAGATTGAAGTTTTAAAACAATAAAATAAATTTTATAAAGTAGGCATTGTAATCATAATGCCACCTGACCCAAACACAGGTGAATCAGATATTTTCCTTCGTAACACCGGGATCTAAGCCAACCAGCCGCAGGTCCACCTTCTAGCTCGTCCGTTGCACGACTGGCTTCCCCCCGCGCGGGAAGCCAGACTCTCATTATTATTACCTGACCAAGTACGGTCAAGTGAAGCTTACGCCACATTAATCAGTATTATACGCCGGACACTCCTTATTTACTTATTTATAAACAAAATAACGTAGTTATAACCAATACACATTTTTTTTGTAAAAGGACAACTTATTTCCTTTCGATATAATTATAATTCATATTGATGTATCAAAGGGAAAATGCGACATCGACCATTTTGTACCGAAAAATGGCAAACGGACGCGTTATATGAATCAGAAGAACACACTTCAAATATTTTTATTTTGTACCTAGACAGCAAGTATTTAAAAAATATAATTTGTCCTAGTAAGGCATAAAGCTAAACTGTTCAAAAAAAAAAATTTACATGCCGTTTTGTTAGTTGGTTACAGAAATATACCCATAGACATCGAAAATTTTGTCCCTGAAGAACTACCCACATCATTGACATCTCACTTTAAGTTCACTTCACTTATAATGTATGTTTTCTAGGTGAGATTTTTACAGAACAGCACAACAGATTCAACGTAGCGTCGGCAAACGTGAACACGGGCGACGAACCTAAACAATCTAATTCGGTAAAAAAGTTACAGTTCATTGTTAGACATTGCGTTGTTATTTTAATATGGCGAGGTGATGTGTGTGCCGTGCGCCCGTATAAATATTTCATCGCATACAGACCGGAATATGAAGTGGTTAATTTAAATTCTGGCTCGTCTGCGCGGTGCGGTCGAACACTCCCCGGTTATGCCACTTTTTATTTTTCACTTTTCCACCTCCCCCATCCCCGACTTCCTTTCTGAATGCAAGTGGACCGTCGCTTTTATTACTGAAGTTTGTACGAAACACGAACGATTTTTCGGAGCAATCCATTGGAGCTCGTAAAAATGCAGCGCGCGAGTACCTACTTCTTTCTCTTACAGAAAGTAACTTCGTGAAATAGAGGAAAATTGGCAATGATTCACGACAAAAAGGAACAAGTCGTCGTCATATTCATTGAAATTTGTTCGAATACGACGCAATTTTACATTTTCAATTGGTTATCTGATGTTAAAAGTTGATAATGTTTTATAGCTTCGCATACGATCGATATTTGCCTGAATAGTTTCAGTGTAGGTAATTAAAACTGCACAGGCTTCTATAGTATTCCACACACGGTCAGCTGCACTAAATTCTCGTTCAATACATTTGGACCGCCAACAACTTCGACCAACCGAGGAGCAGAACTTTTTAAAGCTGGTCTTTCTAAAAACTTTTATTTGGCCATTTAAGTAATAAATGAAACAAAATCGATGTAGGATATGCATGGAACTGCTTGTAGGATCAAAAGACATTACTATCTCTATAAGGCTTCAGTTTTAATCTACTGACTTACTTACTTACACTGTATTAAGGGTTTACCATATCCCACACTACGTTAATCAACAGAAAAACTAAAAGCAGGTACAAAAAAAAATGTATAAAAACCGCTCACTCAGTATCAGAGGAGGTAATAATATACCTGGCTCTTTATCTAAAACCAGACTTGAAAATGTATAGCTATGAACTTCCAAAGGTTGCCGCGAACTGTAGTAAAAGAGCCAGCCCTCCCTTTTATGATCCCACGAGAGTTTCGTTGAGTGCCGGGTGAAAATATTCAAGAATTCTGCGGTTTTTTGAAGTAGTATTACACAAAATAAGTAGGCATTGTATTAAAGAAATTGTATGGAACGGAACGAGGGCAATCTTTTTCAAGACCAAGTTATGTTTTTCGTATTGAGATGGGTTAGTTTTGAGGCACTTAGCTTTATTATACGGTTGAGTTTTTTTGTGTATTTATGTCGAAATCTCTTTAAAGGATCAGAAGCTGTTTTTTTACAATGACCCCTATTAGTTAAGATGTCTTTTATCGACTGCAATCTAACATTTCTTGGTGTTTTCGTCGTCCATTCGAATCCATCGCTTTAGGACAGCTATGGAGCATGCTTTTTTACTAAACTAGGTGGCATTTTTTTGCCCGTTTTTCTATAACCAACCGCCAGTTCAGTCAGTGGCATTAAATAAATTCTTGATTCCAAAGCAGGTACATCATTTTCTTGCCTTGTTTTCGCGAATAGTTCCCGATCTCCCGCCAACTTGCCAATTCCACATAATATTTCAGGCACGAACGAATCCAATTGTTTTAATTTGTATCTACGTTCTGAATACATTATTATCGTAGGTTTTACACTTACATACATAGGTACATATTATTATAGCTATAAAATGTTGGCTTAGAGTTGACACCTGAGTGTTTTTACCAGACTACGGCGAAGCAAAAAGGAGGGTTATGATTTTGGCCGGTATGTATGTATATAGGTATGTATGTATGTATGTTCATCTGTTCCCTAATAATTTCTAAACTACTTGCTATAATTGGACAAATGAGATATCGTTAGAAGCGTCCGCTGGTTATAACCAAGACGTCAATGCCGGGCATCTAATGAAAGGGCTTAATTAGCAATATAAATTTTACTGAAATAAACCCCAAAATAATTAAATAAAAAATAAGTTTAAAAAGTAAAACCCGACTACTCAAAAGGATGAAACAAGAAAGTACCTTCCCGTGGTCGCATGCCGCTGTACTAACATATTATAAGCTATGGTAGCATGCGACCACGGGAAGGTACTTTCTTGTTTCATCCTTTTCAGTAGTCGGGTTTTAGTTTTTAAGCTTATTTTTTTTTGTTAGTATGAGCTTAGCTACCTGCTAGTTATTTAGGTACCTACTTACTGCTGTAGGCAATGATCGAGGACATAGATAATGTTGCTGAAGTAACTGAGAGTCCTATCGTATCAATAATTGTTGTAGGTCCTACTAATTTAGTTAGGTATTTATTTATCTTGCGCCATGCAATGAGAGTGCATCTTTTTGAAAAGGGGGTTCTTTAAATCCTACTCCGCCAAGAATCAACACAGGTAGGTACCTACTTACAAACACCTGACTTTTTGATATGTCCTTACATTTTGGCGTCTAAAAAGAAAGATAAAAACACCGAGTTTTGTTTACACTCGCGCGTTTAGCTGACGAGTGGTTCTACCGCTCGACAGTGTACTCGGTGCGTAGGAACGACCCCGGGCGCGGCGGCAACAATACGCGTTGCTCCCAAGTGTCACTTGTCGGTGGCTGAATAGAGGCCATTAGGCCCGCCTCACCCGAACAGGGCGTTTTCGCAGTACCAGGGGAAATAGTCCGGAAAACACCGTCTTCAAATATGTATGGCAGGTATATAGGTTAGTGTTTATGAGATGGGCGGTTAAGTGACGGGGATGAGGTTTTATTTCCTTGACAAAGGTCTTTTGGATTTTGCAAGGATCCGGCTAACAGAGATTTTACAATGACTCTATTTTGCCGATATAAACTATTTTGCTCGTTTGCCAAAGTCGTATTCTATGTACCGAGGAATGGTAAAGGCATTCCATTCCATTAAAAAACATTCAAAATCTATAGGACGACCGCTTAACTGAGACGTGCCACTTGCCTGAGGTAGCTGCGCGGTGCGGGAGGGGTGATAGTTGTTACAAGTTGACGAATCGTTGAGCTCTCGCATCACGTCACCACACCCCTCTCGCACCACGCTGCTACCTCAGGCAACGTCTCTGTTAAGCTGTCGACCTATAGTCTCAATTTCGACTCGGCAGAATAATGTCAAAAACGTGTCAAAAATGTAGTTGTATTTAGGTAAATAAGAGATATTTTTGATTGATTGAGACTGAGATCAGACTGTGAACGTTATAAAAATGACGAGAATTGCCTCTAAGGTCTCAGCGACTAGTAGGTGCCTGCAATTTTACATAGTTAGTAGCTACACTGAACTTGTAAAAAGAATTTGTCGGTTTACCAAAATATCACCGCGACACAGTCCCTTGTTCCCCAAGCGACATTGAGGACAACATTTTTCTCTCACACCCAGATGAACACGAAAGTTAATTGCAAGCGAGTACGAAACATTCTTTTTTCAAACACAAACATAATCGTGGGAATCGTACAGCGCTGCAGTGCTGCAATACCGACCCTTCACAAAATGGCCGTCGCAGTTACTGCCTTTGTCACAAAGCGCGCTGAAAACTGACGCCTGAAGAATTGCTTGCCAGTTCGCCGCAAACGAACTGCTTTGTTCCCTGTTGAATTCTTACAACTATTCAATAGCTTTAAATATTTATTGTACATTACTGCTACGTAAATATTAAATTACTTACCTACCTTGTTTGCGAGAAGCGTTAAGTGCATAGAATTTATTGAAAGCTTGAATAAGGAGGGACTTTAGGTGGAGTAATTTTCATTGGAGTCATACCTAATAATGAATGAATTAATATATCGTTCTTTCTAATTATTAGAAAGATAAATGGATTAGATAAATGGACAAGATAAAGCAATCATTCATCTATAAATAAATAAAATTGAAGTGTCTGTTTGTAATGTCAAAATAGTTTTTTACTAAATACATCATTGTCATCATCATTTCAGCCCAAAGACGTCCACTGCTGGACATAGGCCTCCTCCAAGCACCTCCACTTCGATCGGTTCTGTGCTTCCCGCATCCAGCGGGTTCCTGTGGCCTTCACAAGGTCGTCGTCTACTAAATGCATATTAAAGTATATTATAAAAACAATTTTCTAAATTTTTGTTTGTCTGTCTGTCTGTTTGTTCCGGCTAATCTCCGAATCGGCAGGACGGATTTTGACGGAACTTTCACTAGTAGATAGCTGATGTTATAAGGAGTTTTATTTTAGTAAAAGTGTCAGGGCATCGAGCAACAAAATTAAAACCATGAAATTCAATAAGTATATTGTTTTCTTACATGCACGTGAACGAAGTCGTGGGCACAGCTAGTTTCAAGAAGATACGTGGCTTAAAACTTTTCATGTCACCTTTCCGACGGCAAGGCACTATTTAAAAGAACATTATTTACTTAAACTCAGCGCTAAAAGTTAAAAAGTAAACCGTGGCATGTACCGTGTCGCAACCACATCGGGCGGATGCAGTGAAGCAGATATTGGCCCTAAAAGCGTATTCGTGTCCGTCGAGTTTCTCGTTAAAGTTTTTCAGTGTAACACTGGCACAGAGAGGCGATACAAAGGTTTACTGTGTTTCAGGAGAGTCGGAATTACGTCTCTCGATAGTTGACATGGCGTTACTTAGGTTCAAGGCATAATATTATCAAGAATTTTATGGTGACAGGTTTTAAGCATCAGATATTGAGTTGTTCGAAGTGGCTTTGGCACAAATGTTGTATCCCCGGCTACCGTGGCCGGTGTGAACTACCCCTAAGTCGAAATCGTATTCAATAGGGAGGTAGAAGTTTTTGTAGTTTAATATTGAATTAGGTTTCTGTCTTTAATTTGGGTACAAGTCTCTTAATAGTCATCAGGTCTTACTTACCTAAGTTACCTACTACAATTTCAAGTCACAATAGGTAGGTATTAGGTATCGATACTTTTAGGTTAAAAGTTTTAAGCATCAGATATTGGAAGTGGTTTTATCACAAATTACCTATGTGTACACCCGGGAACTGACTCTTAAGTCAATATTCAATGTTTCTAGTGTAGGTTGTAGTGATAAGGATAACAGTTTTTCAATTCAGGTGAGTCATTTTCTTTGGTGTGGGGCGCAAATTAGGTCAGTATCTAGTAAGTATAAGTATCTAGTACGTAGAGGCGATACAAAGGTTTACTGTGTTCAGGAGAGGCGGATTTAAGTCTCTTGATATGTATGGGTGTTACTTAGGGTAGTACATTTTGCAGTCATAATATTATCAAGAGTTTTGGGTAAAAGGTTTTAACCACCAGAAATGGATTTTCCCTCAAATTGTACACCCGTGGGAGCTAATGTGAACCCCTTAAGTCGAAATCCTATTGCAGTAAGTGGAAGCTTTGTTGTTATTACATTGATTTTTTGTGTCGTTGTGGTGCCCAAATTAGGTGAACAAAAAACAAATTTTACGTTTTTTAAAAACAACTATCCTTATTATGTAATAACCAGTGATCGGAATAGGTAGAGCTATTTGGGTTCATTGACCGCAAACATTGATGTTAATATGGATATTCCACGGGATTCCGACTGATACTACGGGATTTTTGTCATATAAATTCGCTTCACTAACATCAACAGATGTTGAACGCTCGTTTTCCACATATAAATGGGTGTTAGATATAAAAAGAAATAGATTAAAATTAGATAATTTAGAAAAAATAATGGTGATTTATTTTAACTCTGGTCATACTCAGTCTTCTAGTGAAGCTGAAGACCGATGACATTTTTTGTTTAAATAAGTGAATTATTGTTGAAGCGTATTGATTATTTTAATTAAGATTTTATTGTAAATACAGTTTTTTCTATTTGATAATGTTTTGATTTTACTGAGGAACAAATAATTTGTATGGTAATATGTTTTTGTGCAACTTCAGAATAAAAATGTTTAAATGATTGTTGATTCTTGAATAAGAAATTGGTGCCGATTATCTTGTACACCGAACTAAACTATCACTAAAATTCCTTACTTTTTGCTATGAGAATCTTACAGCTATTCTGCATAAAAAATTCTCTAAATTTAAAAATAATTTTGACACAACAAAAATCGAATTTGACAATCGCGACTCGTCGACACGTGGTACTTATTTTCCCTACCCCATGAATTGTTTTTTAGAGCCGCAGGCGCGGAGGGGGTAGCCTTGACGTGTTTTTTAAGGAATTTTTCACTTTTTGTATAGAAAATATGAAAAATTATTACCTACATGTTGAGTTTTAGGAGTTTATGGGTTTCATAAAGGAGGTCGAAATTTTCATTATTTTTGCGATAGAACACACCATTTTCGAGATATAAGCAAAAGAAAAAAAAAAGATACAGACAGTACTGTTTTTGCACCTGAAGTCGAGGTGTTGGTGTGAATTTCTATTCATGACAACAAATTTTATTCCACACCTTTTTAATCGCGATTATAAATAGCCAGATTTAGTTCGATTTAGTTAGACAATCAAAATTTTAGGTGAAAAACGTGAAATTCAGAATAGCAAAATTGCCATCTTCAATAGATTAATAACTCAGTGCCATCTTAGTGCTATCAAACTAAAATATAGTTACGTCACTTTAGTCAATTTCAGAATGGGAAATTGTCGCTTGACAGGAATAAATCCAATTTTAGTGATTTTTAGTCTAGTTTAGAGGCATTTGTGACAAGAAAATCGGCACCATTGTTATGTAAAAAAATATATGTGGTTTAATGAATCAAGTTTATCTATTTATTATACTATCCTTAATCCCGTCCTTCTTATATTTACCCGTCAGAAAGGGAGTGTAATCTTTCATTAGTCCCGAAGGCGTGAATAGTTTTTTATGATTTTACTACTTAAAAACCAAATCCCGGGACTCGGGGAATATCCATATTATTCTAACCAACCAATTATTCTAAGCAAGTACGTAAAACAGCTCTACCTATTCCGATCTATGGTAATAACACTCAGCGGCACGGAATCTTAGCCAAGCACTTATCTCGCAAGTACTCGCATCTACCCTTATATCAGTGTCAAAAATCGTGCCTTCTACGAGTACCTTGACATGGTATGGTACCTAACAACATTCTGACCTATCGACGGAAAACTGGCCTTGACCAATTATTGCAGTTCGGACGGGACCGTTTGACGACGTTAAAGCCCTGATCACACGGTCTTAGAAAAACATTGACCCTATATTGTAGGTGTACTAAACATGTGACCAAGTTTCCGTGCCGGTGAGTGTAATTAGAAAAGTCTAGATGTTTCGAAATGCTTTGAATCCTATTATATTATGTAGGTTAAAACGCAATACTAAATAAAATTTCTTGTTAATTCTGCTAAATGATAAGCACCTCATATCAGTCAAACCTTATCTTTTATTGCCAGATCAACAAGCTTTATTTGTAATGCAATTGTTCCACCTTATCATTACACCTAACTCCTAAGGATTACCTGCCGTTTATGTAATTTACCTAACGTTGTTATATCCATCATTTCGCTGCTGTCTGAAATAGTCAAAACGCATTAGTATCTAATCGAGGTGAATTAAAAAAAAAACGCTTTTGCTTTTTTTCGGCTAATTCACCATTAACCGGGTAAATGCCGTAATTAGAGAAATAGTTAAAAAGCCACTGCGTCTCACGTGGATCCACGTTCGGCATACGAAGGGTTAAGCTGTCAGTAACGCAACGCAAAGGAATATAATTACTACTAGGTACACTGCTTACCCTATTTATTTTGTTTCCTTAGTAACTTTTTGATCGTAGAATATAGTGAAAGATTTTTTTTACTTATCAACCAAGAAGAGAGGGTTTTTCATCTGCTATGCGGTGGAGAACAACACAGATCATAAACCTACTAATAGGTATAAACCAACCATTACCTAATTTAGTAGAGAGTTCATTATTAATCAGTTGATTGGCGCCGTTATCAAACATCGCTACACGATCCAGGTCACCCTATTGTGTTGTTGTGGTTGTCGATCAAATCAAGGCGATTGTTCGCTCAGCGAGCGGCGCACTCAAATCAATGCCTTCGGATTACTGAAATGAATTAACTCGTAATTAATTATTCATTAAGATTATCTCGGGATATTCATATAAGTTGCTACATAACACTAGGTGTCAGAGCGTTTCTTATACAATAACATAAACATAAAGTCCGGCGCAGCTCTGGACAGAGAGAGGTGGAAGGAGAATAGAATAGAATACTCTTTATTATGTACACCATATAAATAGAAGAGAGAGAGAGAGTTTGGAGATCTTAGCCCAGCAGTGGGACTTTTCAATGTCTAGTAAAAAAACATAAACATAGACATAGTTTTGTTTAAGTCCTATGTAAGGGAGCGAACCCATTACCATTCAACCGGGCATAAATCGGGACTCCAGACTTCTACTGAGAAATTCCTGACCTGGGAATCGAACATTTTTTTTGAAGTGCCTTGTTATTCACAGCGCATGTATGTACAGTCAACAAAAGAGATAAGTATGCAGGATCGTCGGATGTAGTTGAAGTTTAGTAAGAAACCGGTGGATGTTTTTAAATTTAATTTAAATAATAGGAAATAAACAGTTCCTTTTCCATTTTTTTTGAAGTGCCTTGTTAGTCACAGCACATGTATGTACAGACAACAAAAGAGATAAGTATGCAGGATCGTCGGATATAGATGAAGTTTAGCAAGAAACCGGTCGATGTTTTTAAATAAAATAAAATAAAATTAATAAAATAATAATTTTTTTATCAAGATTTTCATTCAAAAACATCCATCGCTTTCTTACTAAACTTCAATTATATCCGACGATCCTGCATACTTATTTCTTTTGTTGAGTGTTCGGTATAGATATGGGCGTAGGAATATGCCTACTAGGTATACATTCTTAGATCTCTGTCTATCCTTTCGTGGAATACGGTAGACTGCCGGGTTAAACGTTAAGAGGTTCCCTTAAACAAATTCATAAAACACTAGCTGCGCCCCGCGGTTTCACCCGCGTAAATGTCGATCGCGTGGGAATATCGGGATAAAAACTATCCTATGTCCTTTCCCGGGACTCAAACTATCTCTATACCAAATTTCATCGAAATCGGTCCAGCCGTTTTCATGTTATGTCGCGACAACGGAAAACGGGTTTCATTTTTATATATATAGATTTTCACAGGGAATTTCACTAGGTGCTTACTCGAAAAAATATGAGATACTCTAAAGAGTTTCATACTGGAAGAAAATGCCAAAAAATACACAAAGTATACTTTCGTACGTGTTTAAATTATTACACCTGAGACTGGGATACTGAAAGCATTTTCTACTCTGTCTCAATATCTGAAATTCAATGCATTTGAGAACGAAAAAAGATCCGAAAGGAATATTCGATGCGCCATTCAAGGAAAAAGGCGATGTTTCGTGCGCTTCAGTATATTCATTCTTGTATTACTAAAAACGTAGGTACTGTTTTTACACACAAAAGTAGTGATGGATGTTGGCGAATGGTGGTGCTGAAACCAGGTAATTTTGTGCATAAGCTGCACAAACATGATCAGCCTATTATGTCATCATTGCTCGGATGTGGTAAATTGTGTGTACGTGTAGGTACAGCATTTGAGTTCAGCAGTGGAAAGCCATAAGCTGTTTGGAAAGTGTAAGAAAACGAACCAACCCATCAAGTAAGAGAAATTTTCGAGGAAGCACACAATATTGGAAGACAGCAGCTTGCCATACATATATATCATCCAATAGCATACCATACAGGATACATGGATAATTCAAAGCCAGTGGAGGGTGGCGTGACCATAGATAACGCGCCGGAAGTAGAGGAAGGTGTCGCTCGCGAGCCGGAAGCGCCGCGATCCGTTGCGTTATCGCCACTGCGTCCGGGACGAGCTGGCCACATTACTGTGAAATATTATATTTGTAGTTTATCTACAGGATGATGGGAATGAAAGAAAAATATAGTGAGATAACCCTTTAGAGTTTGGTCTTCATAAATCAAGCCTCCGTCCGGGGTTGCCCGGATTTGTCCTAGTTTTGTCAAGGGAGCATGCGGTCGTTTCTAAACAGAGACCGGGTAAATTCAGTGTTGGTAGATCATTCTGGAAATCTACACGTGACCAACGGTTAGTTTGCATTTGAGCCTAAGAAAAAACTTCATGGTTAAGTTTTTTAACTTCTTAACTTGGTTTTATGATCTTACAAAGGATAGCTGAATAGCATTCCCTTTCTTATTTGACAGTGAATCTAACAGATCCTCATGAAGAAGAATCGCTGCGGCAAAGCTCCTACGGAGCCCGAAGTCAGCTTGCGTGCCGCAAAGCCAAACACACCGGTGTACATCTTCCGCCTACACTACACCACTAAGGCGGAGGACATCGTGGAGTACGTGCGCCAGAAGATGAGGTACACGCCGAACGTGCAGTTACTGGAGTCGCACCGCAACGTCAACTTCAAGGCGTTCGTGGTGCGCGTGCCGAATTGCTATCTGTCCGTCGTCATGGAAGAAGACTTCTGGCCGCAGGACGTGGTGTTCCGTCGCTTCCGCGGACAAGTACATACCACAGAATTGTTGAGTTAGCTAGTGAAGTAGTGTACTGTTTTATAATAAAAATATGTATGTTTATGTATGGGCCTGCGTCGCCTGAAATCTATAAATAAATAAAATTAAACATTAAAATTAAATAAAATTGTCCTTCTTTCCTTACTTATGGGTGACTCTAAAAACGTCTGGAGATGGATTCTACCTTTGATTCCTCCGGACCGTGCGCCTCCAATTAATCACTTTCAAAGTGAAATCATTTATTTCAATTAGGCACATAAAAGGCAATTTTGATTGTCAAAGAGAGAGAATAAAATTGATTCTAGTTGCCACTTCCAAAAGGTAGTAAAAGTTGAACAACATTCTTGTTTTAAATCTACATGTATTATGTAGATTGAAACTCTGTAAACTGTTATTAAGCAGCAGCCTAATTGCGGAACGCCAAATCGTCAAATGATTCTGATCAGTTGGCTTCATTTCTATCACAATTGGCTTCATTTTACGATTTTCGAATTGCGAAACTCTAGTTTATTATGAAACCAATTATGAACGTTAAGGCCCTGCGCAGAAACTAGAGTTTCGCAATTCGAAAATCGTAAAATGAAGCCAATTGTGATAGAAATGAAGCCAACTGATCAGAATCATTTGACGATTTGGCGTTCCGCAATTAGGCTGCTGGTAGATAACTAACACTAGTTGGATAAATGTTTTACGTAATAATTTAAAATATTAATTTTAATAAAATATATTATATCTGTGAACTTTCCAGACCGATTTTAATTAATTCAACATGCATAGTAGTTAGCAGTATGTTAATATTCGCCGCGAATTTCAGAGGTAACAATTATATCAGCGAATGATGCTGCACAGAGTGCAAGCATGCGTACCGGCAAATTGGTGGGTCAGAGGCGCTCGCGAGTTGTTGAGCTGCGAAGGATACAGAGCAGGTAGAGAGAACAGAGAATTCACTGTCAACTATGCTGTGGCAAAAAGACTAGCCAGTTAGCAGGTTGGTCGTGGGTACAGAATACATAATAGTACTCGTGCGGTTGAATGCCCAGTGTACGACGACAATCATACAAAATAATGATGACGCCTTTGCATACACTGCAAAAAATTAGAGAATGCTTTTCTGACACCTGTCAGTTGGACATGATTAGGAACTAATAAAGTTTAAATTCGTAAAACCCGTATTCATTTGTTAGTGGTGTTGTTTTTCTCAGTGTTCAATTGTGGTGTAGGTATCGTAATGTTTCCCAAAACTTTGTTAGTAGTAAAGGAAATTTCGGTGGTAGTTTTTCCAGATTCATAGGGAATGGCGAGCGACCTGTCCGTAACTTGCTCCAAATGGGTGTCCTAATAATAACTCGCGGAAGTTTTTAAACAATCATTTGTAGATGCACAAAACTGTTAAAAAACAACATGCACTTTATTTATTGTGTGCTAATATTATATTGTGTCCTATATTTCGTAGCTCACAGTTTTATGTCACGCCTGCCTCGCTTGCTGCATTTTCGCACCAGAATTATTGAGGTTCATTAAAATTTACCTCTTTGCTTAATATTCAGTTCTGTTTCAGATTTATTTTCACATATACGCCCGACTCTAATTACAGGTTAATGCGGCTTACGTCTCTTTTGAAACGAGTTATAATATTATTATAATAATTGATAAATTAATCGCAGTTTAAAATTTATTGGCACCAATGGCTGATAAGGACGGTACACTAAAGATTCCCCAGCGATGTTCATAAATTCAACAATTGTTACACAAACAGAGTTCGCACAATACAGTTTGAATTTCAGTTCGGAGAAAAACCATGATCGAAAAAGTGTGCTTTCATGAAAATGCAAAAACCGTTTCGAGGAACGGAAGGTAAAATTTATGGAAAAATAAGACTGGAAAAAGCTTTGATTCAAGGCACTAGCTGCTAGAATTTCCTAGAATTTGCATTTTTACACTTGATAGATCTGAGCCTAAGTGCGCACTACGAATTTTAATCGTTGCGGATAATAATCGCCAATCTGTGAATAATACCAATATTCTAGAGACCGCGCACTGTGGTAAAAAATCGCTTCAGAATTCGCATGAAAAATTATTTGTGTTTGCGATTTTATTATTCATGACCATGCAATTAAAAAAATCGCATCGCAGTGCGCGCTTGCTTAGCCTAACAATTTCCATGAAATTGTGTTTGTTAGAATTTACAGGACTGCGTTATTATGACTATTCTATTTAGGGCTTCATAACAACTCTTTTTGTGAGAGTCATTTGTTTTATTGTTACTGCTGTTCCTTGTTCAATACGTGACGTGACGTGGGCATATAAAAATGTAAAAGCATTTCCGTCGTAATTTGGCCATTGTTAAAACATTAAACCGTTTTAAAAAAATCTCTCATATCCGATCCGATGCGATTGCAATATTTAGTTGGCGTAAATATTTAAAATTTTGCCGCTGAAAGAATGCGCAGATATATTTTGAAATAAACGTCAACAATTTCAGTGAAAAATTTAAGCAGTGTAGTGGACAATGGGCGCGGATCGCAGTGGCATAGCGGTAACAAGTGATAGTCGAGTGACCGGAAGTGCTCGTGCGGATAACGCTCCGGAACGTGTCCGATTCCGGCCGAAGCGCTGCATCGCACGCTTCCGTTTCCGCCGCTGCGCCACTGCCAGCCAGTTTGTTTAATAACCTCCAATAATGAACAATTATTACGTTTCCCGAAGCTGCAACAAATAGATTTCTGACGCTTATATTGTACTGGACATTCTCATAAACAGCTTCAACGCATTTCTATTTATAGAGCAATTAAGACCTTATTACAAAAACGATGGTCTTGCCTCATTAAATTCGTCATACTTTTGTAACCGTCTTAAAAAAAGTTGTGGGTTATTTCTTGTCATTTTTGTATTTCAAAAGTAAGTAGGTACCTACACTACTACAAGGATCTCTTTGGCGCTCGAATGACGTTGACAGGGGAGGCCTTGTTGGTAAACATTTGTGCAATTGTTTTGTGAAATGTCATTTGAACATACATACATAAACTCATGCTTTCTTCCCATGGGGCTAGGCAGAAACTACAGAACGCCACCTGCTACGATCCTTACATAGGTATCTACTCCTTTTGCTTCGTTGTTCATACATCTGGCCATACACGCTCGCCGGTTGCAAGTACCACGCACCTGACCTTTCTGAAGAAAATCACCAATAAGGTCATTGTATGTCCCTCCCGGCGTTTCCACTCACATCTGCCTTGTGCCATATTCTCTCTCGTCATCTGCCAAATACCAGAAGGCCAATTCTCGTAATTTAAAACGTTCTAAATCTAGTCGCAGTCTCATCGCAGCGACAAACAAATGTCAAAAAAGATTGAGACTGAGATCAGACTGTGAACGTTCTTAAAATTACGAGAATTGCCCCTCTGAAATATGATATTATTATGTCACTTGAAACGTTTTCAAAAAACAATATGCCAGTGCTAGTTACGATTTTGGCCACGCGCTATAATTACCTTATAGCGCTATAGTTTATTGGTCTAATTGAAATATAGATACCATATTTGAGTTTGCCTTTGAAGTAGTACACCTACGATACTAAAGTTATAAACAATAGTTTAGGTTGGTCCCATTTCTTGGCAAGAAGTTTAATTGGATAGATACTATAGATAATACAAACTGAGGAGGCGGTCCTTCCACGAAGGACTGATGATTATAGTGTCAAATTAAATTAGCTAGCGAAACTCAGCAGACGTGATGGGTATTGATACCAAAACATGATAAAACAAAAAAAAATAATTTGATGTTTTTTGTGGGAGATCATGGACAGTCAGTTTAAAAAACAGTTTTTTTTTTGTGTTGACTTACAGAATCTTTTTTTATTTTAACGTGTTTTAGATATCGATACCCATCACATCTGCAGAGTTTCGCTAGCTAAATCAATTTAACCCTGTATTACATCCCTTTGATTATAATTCGATATCTACTGTTGATTTGCGATAAGCTGTGTTGCTGTTTATAGATTAAGGCCAAAAGTAAAATATTTTTGGTAAAGAAAGAAAGAAAAATTGTTTATTCTGCACAAATAAGATGCACATTATAAAATTTACATATAATAATCTTAAGTAATCGGTAATCGAAGATGATTGGTTGGTTGGCTGGTTGTTGTTACATTTAGTCACATATAATTTACTTGTATAATAATCTGTGGAAACTGTTTCTGGATTGTGTTGAACTAATTGTATATTTACTTATGTTTGTTATTGCATCTGTTTGTTTCCCAAATAAAATAAATAAATAAAATAATTTATTGGACCTATTGCAACGTCAACCGCGTCGCACCAGTACTTCTGGGGTACTTACTGTTGGTAGGTACTTACCAATTCGGTCAATTCATATCCCAACAATCGTTCCAAAAGCAAAAACAGTTTACCCTTAAATCGAGGCAACAAAAGTCGTATATAAAGTTGTTTAAATAATTGTCGCCGGGTTCCATTTTAGCTGATTGCTGGCGCAGTCTCTGTGACCTGTCTTTTGTAGTGCGCACGCTTTGTGTCGACGCCTCGCCGAGGCGCCTCGTGTGTGCCTCAAATTATCATAATAACTCCTTCATATTATATCTAGGCATGTACGCTAATCTGAGAGTTAAAATAAGGAACGCTTGCTGCTAAATATTAAGCGATAGTGGGTAAAGTTAGGGCTTAGGAAGCTAGGAAGTTTTGGTAAATGTATTGCAATAGTTGCTAGTTTAACTTGTCTTTTTGCGAATCGTGGAACTTATTTTATGTAGATACAGCAGCGTGTTTTGTATGCCGAACCTCATGTTGAGAGATGATTACCTACGTAACAAAATTCAGCCATAAAGATGGATCATCCCGTCAAACTCAGACGACTCATACATATTCATCAATTCACTACGTTTTTTGTATGCCTTAAAACTCGTAACCAACATGGTACATATTTTATGGAAAATGCTGGAATACCTACGGCTTATATCGTGTCAACCTCATTACTGTTCATACGCCGTGAAACACTGAGCACCAAATTTTAAATTGTTTGAAAAATATTTTTGCGATTTTCGCTCTTTACATTGCGCTGCAGCTGAAATGATTTGTCACAAAAATGAACGTAGCGCTCAAAGGATTTACGTTTCAGTGACAACGCAATAGTAAATAAAAAATATGGGAAATTAAACAAAACAAAAAGAATGAGAGGAAACAAATATACATCGTGAATTTTTGATAGCTGCACATGAAAGCGGATTATTTTATTTTTTAAAGTTTCAAAACTGAAATTAATTACAGTAACAGCAATTTAGAATCACAGTTGCGTTAGCGGCTTACATAGAGCGACTACTGATTTATAATCGGGTCGACTTGTCGGAGAAACAAATTGCGGAATCGATCGGTTTCCGCGAGTGGCCATTAGTAAGACTGTTGGAGTACCCTCGTGGTCTCACGCGTCGAGCGTGCTTGAATCAAGTGCTTTGTCTCGCCCTCTCGACTACCCTCGACTATACTCACTACATGTCACAATACTCGATTGTTAGCAGCGTATTAAATTCTGTTTAGACACGCCCTTGACAGCTTGTTTGGGGACAAAAGATTTCAAGTGGGAGGGACAGTGTTATAATTTTTTATACGCGTGCAGTCTCCCCCGAGTTTGGTATTAAATGATGCAACCAGTTGGGAAACTTTGGTACGTGTTCCTCCATATTGATCAGATGGGCGATTTGCATCAGCTTTTGTAAACAGGACACGGATCAAATTCCTTTCATAATTTGTTTAAATAGCTTTAATAATAAACTGGAAAATGACTGCAAATACGAATAAGCGCTACTTGATGATGGAGCAGTGAATTTTACTCGGAAGCTAAGTGCGTCATTTTCATTGTAGAGCATTTTACAGCCATTCAGCATTTCCGCGATTCTTTGAAGCTCATAACTAATGCACATAAATTACTATACAAGGGTACTTAACCGCGAAAATATGCAAAATTACGTGTAACGTGTAGCGCGAGCACATGTGGGGGGGTTATTAGGAGGAGTGGAAATTGCAATAAGGGCGCTTTTAGAGCTCATGCATGTTCATTCACGCGCCGTGGCACCACGACTACCACGAGTGACGTAGGTACTCTCATATTTAATTATTTGAATAACTCACTATTTTATTTTACTCACAAATAAACGTGAATGGGGAAGCCTTTACTACTCTTAGAGCAAGGAGTTTGTTCCGTTTATTACCTTTCCTCGAGTGGGTTCGGGTTGTATCGAAGTAGTTCGCGATGAGACCGCTTGATACAGATAAGGCACGCCACACTACACAGTAAAGGGGATGCATAAAGCAAGCTTCGAAGAAAATGCATCCACTTCTAGTAATGGTTATTTGATTAATGCTAGAGCTGTAGTAATAAAATAGAGTGACTGATAATCCGTCCAATAATTAATGAAGCTGTTCATAATCTCTACTTTGACTAAATTAGAATATACAATTAATTAAATATAAAGGGATATTACGTTACTCTCTTAGATATAGAAATGAAGCAATGGCGAAATTGTATACCTACAGGGTGTAAAAAGACCCATCACATAGCAGTCAACTACGCATTCTGTAGGTACATCAAACTTAACATTGCACAGTAATAATTGCTGGGAAACTACTTTTTTGGTGTGAAATTTTTGCTGTATGCAGTAGTGCGCAATGTAACACACGCATAAAAGTGTGCATATGGGTGCATGCAACGGTACAGGGGTGGTGGGGGTATTTAACCGGTCAAGCGGCGCGGTTCGCCGATCGGCGACGAAACAATAGAAAATCAATTGTGTCTCATTTTCGTAAAAATCGTCAGTAAAAGTTAGAATTTTGATCTTCAATACTCTCGTAACCAGAAGGTTCCTAGATATGTTACATATCTACAGTACATAAAAATGATTATAATGACGGGAAGTAAAAGTGACTCTCGGCTTCGTTCGTGTCTATTTACACCTGTTATTATCTACAATTAAATCGATTCTTCATTAACAGGGTATCAATGTTTTATTTAGTCATTACCGTCCATCGTTTAATTATTTCCTGACATAATAGCACTGGCCATTTGCTGACAAAATGTGAAAATAACTCCGACCACTCATTTAGCTCAGATAATTGCGCTCAACGGCCCTTTTAAGCGAAATGCAACACATTTATTTGTGCTTTAATTGTAGTGGAATAAAACAAACATACTGACAGATATGCGACCGGTTAATTGCCACTCGATATTACAAGAATCGCGACATGGCCACTCGAGGCAGCGTTCCAATGTATTGTGTGCACCACTGTACCACTTCACAGCAGAGCTTTTGTGATCGTGTATACGCGATATATTCGCGGTATAACAATGCAATCAGATTAAACAATTGATAGTACTGTTCGTAGTCGACGGAAGATCAATTGCAGCTCATCCAATTAATTTTTTAATTCTAAAAACCTGAGGGCTGTTGATGCTTTTTTGAAAGGCTTGCTCTTAATTGGGAAATATAATTAAAAAATATAATTTTTCTGTGTACAACAGTAATTAACACAGCTGCATAAGTATTGCCCCGTCATGTTTTCCGTCTTTTTCTAAGTAGCCTTCCGTCAGGTTCGTCAAAGTAAAAACTGGAGTGAAAAATTAGTCCTTTAAGAAACAGTTCCCTTTACCGTACACCTCTGAGAGAATGTGGCAAATTGCGGCGCATGTAGTACAAGGGCTGTACAAAGGGACATGAGAGTACTCGGTGGCAGCCCTGTGTTGCTAGCGGCGAGCCGAGCCCCTACCACGATTTATGCACGCGCCGTAATCGATGTATTAATGTCTGGCAATACTGGCAATTATGCGTGACACTTTATTTATTTACTAGTGCCCGCCCGTGGCGTGGGTCGGTCATTTTTATTGTGTTTACGTTATAAACACAAAAAAAAAACACGAAGAAGCTCACTGGTCGGTTTTGAAAAACGACTAAAATTGTATTTAAATATAAATGTGACTACCGAACCTCTTTCGTTCTATGTGCATGAATAATTTAAAACGATGAGTGAGTGAAGTATGAGTTACAAAATTACATGTTGCTAATACCTGTAAACGTAAATGACATCTTATCTTTAAACATTTTTAGGCGGGAACGGTAAAAACATACCCTTATTTCGTTCCTTTACGGTAGGCAAAGGCAAACCAGTAGACAGCCATACAGCCAGCCAACGAGCGATGCATTCGAATCATTCGGACGATTGAATCGATTAATCCGACGCGTTGTTCGCAAACAGCCTGGTTGGGCGCCCAGTCGCCGTCGCGATGTGACACGCATGGCTACCTTCGATGGAGCTTTGTCGCTTACTGCATGATTTACTGTTCGTATTGCGGATAGCTTACCCCTTTGGTCTCAATTTTCGGGCTGTTTACTGTATCTCGGACGTAAAATTAAGAGGAAATTTTCAGCACGTTCAATACCGTAAAATTAGATGTTCTTAAAGGTCTTATTCTTGTGTTATGTAAGTCAATTGTTTAGCAATATTTAATTTATGTTATTAGACTTTTAATTGTTCGTATGTTCAAATCACAACTGTCATTCTTTGGCAACTGAACACTTTGATGTTTTTGGCGAAAAATTCATATTGTGTGCCAATTTGATAAACGATTAATTTCCCTGGCTGTACTTACACAAATTCTTATATCGGCAGAGAAATTCTACCTTTTATTGTACTATTTCCATTGCAGAGTGAGTAATTATGAGTTAATCGAGTGTCGGTAATCGATGTGGTAATCGAGAGTAATGGTGGACAATCGTGACTTATTTTAGTCGTGCTACTCGTTGTGATGCGGCCGTGATAGATGGCGCTTTTTTTTTGGAAGTTGCATGGCATATCACAAGAGAATTTACTGTTATAAAATATTAGTTCTTCTCCGTGTCTTGTTTAAGCCCTGTGCCAATTTATATTCCAATTAATTGGTAGAGTAACATTACAGCACACATAACAAACAAACAGAGACTTTCAGATTTAGGTACCTACATATAATATTTATATGAATGGGAGGAAACCGGCATGTCCTAGAACCAAAAATTCAAAGACGTTACATCCGCCAACCCACATTGGGCCCGCATGGTGGATTACGGCCCACCCCCTTTCACCGAGAGGAGGCCCGTGTCCCAACAGTGGGAACATTATAGGCCGATTATGCTTATGATATTATAATAATAGTATTTATTCGTACCAACAATACAGCTATTTAATTTATTTATTTATTTATTAAAACTTTATGCGCAAGTAAAAACTGTACAAAGGCGGACTTAATGCCTTAGGCATTTTCTACCAGTCTACCTTAGGGTGATGCAGAGACAATACACAGTAGGTGCAATATCAGAAAGAAAAGATAAGAAAATATTTATAACTAAGATATAAGAATAGATATAATAATAAATACATATATACATACATATGCATAACAATATATATGTCGGATCAGGAGTAGGTTATTGGCATCTAGTTATCATCAGGCATACTTGATTAATTACTGTGGGCATACTGTGGGTAGTGTTGGTTATTGCGCAATAGAAAAACCGTTTGCAGTTCAAATCAAATTATAATATCACGAACAAATTAATCACACTAGCAAATCACACACTGTAGGTACACGACACAACTAGATACACAGTAAAATAATTATGTACGGTAACAAAGTAATTTCGAACTAATCGTAGGATCGATTACTGTTCGTATAGTGACAGAGCCACCCAAGTAAACCGACAGGTTTGTCGGGAGCTAGTGCTCTGTCAGTAGTCGAGTCCGAACACCGACTCACCCTCACTAACTGTCACTGACTGTTACGTCTGACTGACTGTCACTGACTGTCCAGCACAAACGAGTGCGCTCAGTTATAAAGGTTTGTCCCCACTACGCACTCGCCCCACAACAACTCTGTCCAAATGGCGTACGGAAATACGTCATCGTGTTTACTTGATACAAAACATTAAAATGTGCTAAATCTAATAAGACACATTATAAAGTAATCGAATAATTCAACAAGAATAATTGTCTTAAATAAACAATAGTGATTTCACAAAGTAAATCATTTTAAAATCAAAGTAACATGTCATCAATTGTTTTGAACAAAACCATCGGTTACAACTATCAAAATAAGTTGCTAAAATCAATAAGCGTGTACACTGAGTACTCAATAAATTATGTTCCAATTTATTACACAATAATGGATAGTAAAATCTCTTAAATTAATAATAAGAAAACAAATCATAACAAATTCTGTTGACTACCCACAAATGTAGTCGACAACCGTCTCCGACACGGCCAGACCTGACGTTCTACACGTCCTCGTGTAATCTTGGGATAAAAAATGTCTAGGTGAATATCGATCGGCCTTTCTGACCAACAAAAGCACAAAAGCACAAATCACAAAACGTACGTTCAAATGAAAAATCCTGAATTAGTCAAATAAAATTATTAACAAAAGCAGTTGCATCGCAACCATTCAAAAATGACCATACTGTTGCAGACAATACATAGCTCAATTAAAGTAGAGACATAGTCTCCCAGCCGAAATCACACCATGGGATTCGACAAGTAATTTGGAGTCAACCAAATCCAGGCGTCAACATAGACAACCAAACAAGAGTCAACATAGACAACTTGTCAATCCAGCTATAGTATGTCAGTACCAGATGAATCATCATCATCAGTGTCATCATTGACATCATCATTAACAGTAACTAGACATTCAGGCATTTTTTTGTACACAATCATGTGAGTACTTAATTCAAACAGAGCCATGTAAACAGAATTTTAATAATAAACTTTTGCTATCAAAAATCATCTACAAGAGCCATGTAAACAAACTTTGATTATCTAATCAAAGCGAAAATCATCAAACAGAGCCATATAAACAAACTTTGATTATCTAATCAAAGTGAAAATCATCAACCAGAGCCATGTACCATCGTTATCCACATTAACAACCATCTTTTTCACTAAGAGCCTGAGTTTTCACACCAGGAAGCCCACACACGAGTAAACCACTCTAACGCCACGGCTCTCTAGCCAACCAGCAATCACATTGCTGTCACATATCCAGCACATGGATCCGTATGCATCACCCTGTGACTACACACAACATTACTACGGCCGATAGAGAACCCCTACTCGCGTGGTTACCACTACTTAGGCTTGCTCATCACCACTGTGATCACCATCTACTTTGACTGGTACATGACCTACTGGCATCATTCTTAACTTATCGTTAAACCAGATTAGGCTATAACTAACAATATAAGCATTTTTGCCGTTGTTTACCAAGGAAGCACTCAGTACTAGAGTCAAAACAAAATGAAAACGGCTCACCAGATTCGGTAGACAATAGATCTGCAGCTGGCCCAATGGCACAGACATCCACTCGCTGCCACCGCTTCCCTGGAAGAAGTCGCTAAACTCCCTGCTCGAACAGCACCGTCCTTGATCAGCAACTCCTCGTACAGGAAATCCAAAGAGTGCAGCGCCGTCCGACACTGCCATCTTGCTTGAAGACGTTCTTGTGTGTTAACCTGTAACCAAAAAACCAACAGCAGTACATATTCCACTCGGCCAATTCTGACCACATTGTTATCGAAACGCATAATAAAAACAATAGAAATCATCGACAACAAAATATTCCTCTAAGCCTTAGTAATAATTGATCAGAAACTGTATCAATCTTACTAGTAGATCACATACAACGCTCATGGCCCGGCAGCCGCAGTAGCTAGTGACACTCATGCCACCCATATCGTCATCACCTCAAGTGATACACGACCAACACACATCACTTTAGATAGAGTCTACGACTCCCAGGTCATTACAAGACCAACACAACAATAGTCTCATTTGAGACCCGGGTTCCCGCTGCACCACGAGCTGCCTATCGCTTCCTGAAAAGTGCGTACAATGCAACCTAGCCATGGTATGTGCTCTAACTACTCGGTGGAGGAACTCTTCTCACCGTCTTCTACGTTTAACTCGTTAGGAACACTACTTAGAGACATCTTTCGTATGCGATCGTGAGCATACTAGTAAGTGCGGTTAGAATTTAAAGCTTTTAACGTATAGCGATCACCCGCCAAAACTTCCGCTACTTTAAACGGACCTCTGAACTTCCGATCTAACTTGAAAAGCCTAGGTTCAATATTTCACGTACTATCATAATTTTCTTTGCAAGTCAATGTTGGGTAGAAGTTTAATAAAATCTTAATCTTTGCTCGTTACACAACATTATAAAGCTGACATTCAAGACCTTCGCACAAATCGAAATGACATTTTATTGTAGGGTTGCCAACCGTACTCTAACATTTTGAACCGGTTTGCCACTTAATTTGGCTACACAACTCGCTTTAACTAACGAGCATTGAGCACCAGAATCGTTAAAGAAACAATACAGCTCACCTTTATTTTCTAAGGTATCCGAGGGTAGGTGTAAGACGCAAACATCCACTCGCCATTGCTGCTTCCAGCACATGCTCCACCTCCACCATCTGCTTGGCTGCTACTGCTCATGGAGGGCAGCGATATGTCCTGGAATCCCTCACTAGCAGCACACGAAGGGCTTCGCTGACGGCTTGCGTGGCTGCTTGGGTCGATTCAGTCACTCCACGCCACTGGTAGCTCCACGCCAAGTCCTTGGTATGCTATTTACGATAGCCACGTTGATGCTGCTCCTCTGTCCACCTTGCAGTGAATTTTCAGCAAAACACATCACCAGTTGTGCACTGTTATGTTTGCGCAACAGACACGTCACTAGGCAAACGTATTTCTGCATACAGCCTATGCCGAAAACAACATACACTATGATCGTGCATCCGTATCTGGCTTCTCTGGGTCGAACTTGCACAGATCCACACGATTATTTAATAAGCGTTCACATGTTTACACTTTGTTTTCAAATGTCAACGGTCACTTTCACTTTTAGCGTTCTCATTTTGCGCATGAACCAACACAATTTATATCCCGCTTCTGATGTCGGATCAGGAGTAGGTTATTGGCATCTAGTTATCATCAGGCATACTTGATTAATTACTGTGGGCATACTGTGGGTAGTGTTGGTTATTGCGCAATAGAAAAACCGTTTGCAGTTCAAATCAAATTATAATATCACGAACAAATTAATCACACTAGCAAATCACACACTGTAGGTACACGACACAACTAGATACACAGTAAAATAATTATGTACGGTAACAAAGTAATTTCGAACTAATCGTAGGATCGATTACTGTTCGTATAGTGACAGAGCCACCCAAGTAAACCGACAGGTTTGTCGGGAGCTAGTGCTCTGTCAGTAGTCGAGTCCGAACACCGACTCACCCTCACTAACTGTCACTGACTGTTACGTCTGACTGACTGTCACTGACTGTCCAGCACAAACGAGTGCGCTCAGTTATAAAGGTTTGTCCCCACTACGCACTCGCCCCACAACAACTCTGTCCAAATGGCGTACGGAAATACGTCATCGTGTTTACTTGATACAAAACATTAAAATGTGCTAAATCTAATAAGACACATTATAAAGTAATCGAATAATTCAACAAGAATAATTGTCTTAAATAAACAATAGTGATTTCACAAAGTAAATCATTTTAAAATCAAAGTAACATGTCATCAATTGTTTTGAACAAAACCATCGGTTACAACTATCAAAATAAGTTGCTAAAATCAATAAGCGTGTACACTGAGTACTCAATAAATTATGTTCCAATTTATTACACAATAATGGATAGTAAAATCTCTTAAATTAATAATAAGAAAACAAATCATAACAAATTCTGTTGACTACCCACAAATGTAGTCGACAACCGTCTCCGACATATATATATATATAAATAGTTATGAGACATAAATAAGAAACCCTACAACAACTTAATTCTGAGACGAATCTGCCAACTTCTTGTGTATGTGTTCTCGAGCTTTCACTTTAAATGTGAACAAATTGGTTACCGTCCTGATATTCTGAGGGAGCGCATTCTAAAGGAAAACCGCCTGGACAAAGAAAGACGACTTTATAAAACCAGAGCGATGAGAAGGACAACGAAGAAGACGATTATTCTCGGACCGAAGATTCTTGCTGTGTGCAGAGCATAAATATTGACAAAGAGAAGTCAGATAAGAAGGAGAAGCGGGATTGTGAAGAAGAGAAAACAGGGTTGTCAAAGCCCTCAACGCTCTGCGCTGCCGGATAGGTAACCACTTTAAAAGCGCTCGATGTGCGGATACATGATCGTACTTGCGAAGATTGAAAACGAATCGAATGCAGTTATTAAGAAGTCGGTCAAGTTTATTGAGGAGATCTGCATTCAGGTCATAGTAGCACACATCACCATAGTCAATTATGGGGAAGATAAGGGACTGTACAAGCATTGCCTTTATGTGGGATGGGAGAATATTTTTCAACCGATAGAGCGACCGCAACGTTCCAATGACCTTCTTGCTCACAATCGCGACCTGCTTACGCCAGTCAAGGCAAGTGTCAACATGCAAACCCAGATCCTTGACGTCAGAGCTAAACGGAATCACTGTGCCATCAAAGATAACCGGTGGCACCGTTGAACCATTCAGCCTCTTCAAGCTATGGGGGCTCCCTACAATGATAGCCTGACACTTGGTTGGGTTAACCGCCACCCCAAAGCGATCAGACCAGTTTTTGACAACTCGTAAATCCCGATTTAGCTCCTCGATCGCACCGGATAAGCTGTCAACACCTGCCTGACAGTAGAGCTGTAAGTCGTCAGCGTAAAGATGATACGCACACTGAAGCTCGGAAGTTATGAGATCTATAAAGATAGAGAACAAAAGTGGAGATAAAATGCCGCCTTGAGGGACGCCAGTTTCAAGGTCACACCAGCTGGAGCTAGAGTCACCAGCGAGAACTGATTGCTGACGCCCCCGAAGATAGGAAGAAAACCATTCCAGAACCTCGTGAGAGACCATGCGATAGGAGAGGATGGATAAAAGGACTTCGTGACTGACGGTATTGAAAGCATTTGAAAAATCGATCAACACTAAAGCCGTTACTTTAGTGTCTTCCATTCCTCGCCTTATATCGTCAGTCACATTAAGGAGAGCAGAAACAGTACTGTGCCCGGGCCTGAACCCGGATTGGAATGGACTGATGAGGGAGTTTTTGTGAATGAAGTTGGAGAATTGCTTATGTACACAGGCCTCGAGTACTTTGGATAAAAAGGGTTTTAATGTTACATACTTATGACTTAAATGTGAACATAGCACAAGAAGTTATCGTAACTTGCATCCTTGCTAAGTTATCAGGATAACTTGTAAATAACTTGTAATTGTATGTGAATGCAAAAAATATCTCTTGCATAGCAAATAATTTTAAAATACCAATAGCTACAAAAAAAGTGGCAGAAAAAACAAATAAAAAGAAAACTATGAAAGATGTGTTTGTGGAACAATAATGAAATTCCTCCATTGCGCAACTCACATATCTAAGGGAGATTAATCAAGAAAATGGTTAATGTCTAGCAGCTCCTGTTGTATGTTGGCAATTACTGGCACTAATTAGTTATCTTTTTACACAGTTTGTGTCTAGAAAATGTTTTATGCGGCATCATACATCATGTTCTAACTTTTTTTATTGCGTTAAAATGCACAAAACAACGTTTGGTACCTACGTATTATAAACGACTAGCTGCGCCCTGCGGTTTCACCCGTATAAGTTTAGATCCCGTGGGAATATCGGGATAGGTATATGTAAAGTAATTTATTAATGTATTTGTAGCGGTATCTACAACGCCACATGCGAACAACGCGTCATACTGACGTCACGCAAATCCTGCATCGCGCAAGCAGAGTTTACCACGCAACTAGCATATATACAACAGCCCGACATAACTCATTGGGCAGTTGCCCGCCAGACACAACACCCGTCTGGTCGGAGGATCCTCCCTTTTCTATAGAGTATGAGTGAACTTTACACCCTGTTCCTCATACCTTTATATTTATTTCTTACCACAAATTACAGAGATAGCAATTCAAGTCTTCAGACACAATTTCATAATTCATTTGTGGAAGACTGGTGCCTAAACTAACTTTTTTACAAAACCTGTATGTCAGGTCACCTAATTAAAGTTTTACATTATTTTTGAAAAAAAAGTATCCTTTGTATATTAATCCCGGTGTAATATCTGTGTGCCAAATTTCATCCAAATCCGTTCAGTAGTTTTTGCGTGAAGAAGTAACAAACATACAAACACAATCACAAACTATCGCCTTTATAATATTGGTGTGATAATACTGGCTGGCTTTCTTTAGAAAAAGAAGTTTCAGAAATCGATACCTCATAATTATCATGAAACTTAGCATAGCATAATTAGCCTGTAATGTTCCCACTGCTGGGCCACAGCTTTCTGTGAGAGGGAGTGGGCCGTACCCGCACTAGCGGCCCTCTATCGCGGAATCAGTGAGGGTTGGTTGTCATTAAAATGTATATATTTTTTTAATTTATTATTTGATAAAGTACAACAGGAATATTATTGGTGGGCTTGGCTATATAACGTGGCTAATATAGGTATAGATGATTCGATTCGCGAATACCAAAACAATAGTACAAACAATATAGCGATGAAAATTACTATCATCGTAAAACCTACCTTAGTTCTAAGTTCACATGCCATCCCAACGTGGTACCTAGTGCTGCCAGCCTTTTGGGCACTTATCCCATTGACACCGATGCGGACGAATTTTTTGATGCCCAATGAGCTCCTGCCTTTTTCTGCTTTTTTTTAAATAATAATAATTTTATTTCGAGCAACAAGACTCATAGTGTTAGTAACAATATTCTTACAAACTATGTTAGTAATACACTTACAAAACAAAACCAAAAACAGAAAACAGATTGTGACATCACTGCTGCACGGTGACAGGCCCAGCCGAAACCCTGCAGCAGTGGTTCCCAAACGCACAATCAAGCCTGCTCGCTATCATAGACAGGATGCTGTTGGCGCTGCCCCGCACCCTACGGACTAAGGATGCGCACCGCTTCCGCATCACGGTGTAAAACGGGGTATAATATATATTTAATGGAAGAAACTGGAGGAGGCCTTCACCTGTGGAGGGGCCCATATCCCAAAGAACATACTAACATAGATTATAAAATATAAAACTACGATCAAAGAAACAAAATATATGTACATTTATAATTTTATTTTAATGGTAATAGGAAATAAAGGCATTTTATAATATATATAGTTCACAAAGAATATTAACTCACACACAGTTCCCAAACATGTATTAGGTTCACTATCCAAACAAAACTCAACGTTTGCCAACAGCCATGAAAGTTTGATGAAACGTACGCAATATTCAGTAGTTTCAGTAGTTAATCGCGACACTTTGCTGGTGCTACAGTCATAAGCACTGATAGTTAATTTACCAGGAATGCATGAATAGCTGAGCGTGTGATTCTGAAGCGCCTGCAGTTGGCTCAAGAGGTTCATTTGAAATTCATATAGTAGACGTCACGGCTATAGAGATACTGAATGGGATTGACGTTCCTGGGCGTAGTTTAAGGCTATATACGTGTTTCTTGGTTTTGTTTAAATTCTAGTGAAATGTTTCAATCATGTGCTCGTCATTTTAATTTTAGATTGGAAATTTCTATTGAAGCATCGTTAAGTTTTTCCTAAAACTGATATGAAAGTTAGACGTTTCAAAGACGTCTGTCTAGTCTGATTTACAATTTGTAAATTACTAACGAGGAACTAGAGAAAACACAGAGATATTTTTTAAACCGAGATAATGAGAAGCAGAATAATTAACGCTTTAAAACTGCACCACCAATTATCCCGGCATCGAATATTGATCGGAAGGATGTGAATTTGTATTGACCGCAGAGAAGTATTGCGGCGAATACATTGCCGCCACTTTGTTTCAATGAATTAATGGGATATATATATTAAAAATAAATCACGCGTCTATACATGTATGAACCGGGAAAATTGGAAAAGCTTGGAACCCTGGTAACAGCCCGGATTAACGACGGTACGCAAAAATATTAGGTGCTTAAGCGATTAATTTTGTATTCATAAAATATTGAGGTTTTCCCCGTGTTGTGAATAGGTATCACAATAATAAAAACTGAAACATAATAACCTCGAAACATCATTCAGGTCGCCGAAAAAAACTGCGTAGGTAAGTGAATGTCAGAACGGCGCAAAAACTATCGTCGCGGAAATACAAAATATCAATGGAATCCCACATGTCATTTATCCAAGACATAGTCGCTTCGTTGGAGGTTGACTCAGTGGACCATCCATAGCGGCTTAGAGCGGATTCTTCGCTCGCTTCGACGTAAATAAAGCGTTGCCAACACTATACACTTTTTCAACATAACAGCCTGTGATAAATAATAACTGTTCAGTAAATATTCACATGACATTCGCGTTTAATATTCTACGCGTTAGCTTTTAGTCTGAAAGTTTTAATAGTCTATCGCAGTATGGACTCTGTTATTTACAGGTTGTATGTATTCTTTATAACCTTTTGAGCGACAGAACAAAGAACAATGAGAAGTGGCGGTCTACGTTTATGATTTTAATAGAGAGTTCTCGGACTACCATTAATAATTTTGTTTGTTCTCAACTGAAAATATGTAAGCTGAAGAGTTTGTTTTTTTTTTTTTTGTTTGTTTTGACGTGCTAAACTCTGGAGTTACCAGTTGAAATTGAAAAAAAATCTTTTTGTATTTGATAGCCCAATTCTTAAAGAAGTTTATAGGTTATTTAACATCACGCTACGACCCTTAGGAGCCGTGCAAAAAGAAAAATAGAAAGAAAGTTAAGCTCGGTCGGGCGATGGGATGCGACGCGGTGTGTCTGGGGCCGAAATTTCACACGGACGAAGGGCGCAGGCAGAAGCTAGTTAGGTCATTCTAATCATCTGATTTTCAAATCAGAATGCCGTTTTTGTTACACAATTTTATGAATATCTCCAAACCTTTACCAAAATTGAATCGATTTTAATAGATTCAATATTTAAGCTTCATCATGTGACATAAAATTAATAGGAACCTGTAAATAACAGTTCATCCGCAGTTTTCCATTCTCAGTCGATAACTGAGTATTACCGATGTCTGATCTTTCGCTGAGCACTGGAAATAGCTCCATTTTTCAGCATTTTCGTTTACCCCGCCATTAGCGAGATACCCACAAACCGCTCGCCTCGAAAGCAAATAAAGGTTTGGAATACCTTGAAACTTTCCACCGATTTAAAACCAATCACAAAGACATATTGGACGGAGATTCTGATTGTTTATTTAGGATTAAATCTTCGGAACGCATGATTTGTTTTTAATAATTAATTTTTGATTGGATTCATACGATGAATATGGATCGACTTTGCGTGGTCTGAAAATTTAACCACACTTTTTTGGCTTTGGCAAAAAATATTCGTGTTACAAGCCCGAATATACTTAAAAAATGCAATTTTTGACGAATATGTTGGAAACTTTTAGCGCTATAGAACGAATACGTACAGATACGATAAGGGATATTAATATTGGCACTGTAACGGTAGCCTATACGTGATGTATCTACCGTAATGTACTACGCAATGCACAGCCCGTTACAGACCACAACCGTCGGAGCGGCTAATACAGCTGGATACTAATGCCTGCCTGCTTAAATCCGTTGTAGGTACTAGGTATATACAAACGTTATACCTACCTACAGTCCTACACTCATGTGTAAGCGTTTTTAAATATTTATAACAAGAGTCTTCAGACAAACATACGAAAGCTTACGTATGATGCTTATTTACATTTTAAATTACAAAATACGACATTCGCAGCTATCTCGAAGGCGCTCAGAATCCTCCGGCTTCTTCCCGAGCAACAGAGGTGACGTTTTCATTTAAAATATCGCCACGCCGGTGATCCAGCGTTACTGTATTTACATAAAACACTCGTATTCAGCAAATTATGCGGGTATTCGAATGTTTTGATCGCGGAATCCAGATGGAGCCAGTATAAATCTCGCTTTGAGCTCGGCCGGCATTCCTGGCAAGTTACCGAACAACAGTAATGAAGGTTTAATCTGCTAAATTCCTGCATAATCCACCGGGATCTCGAAGACTCGGCTTTGGTCTGTACCTATAATTATAACTTTAGTTGTACGTGTCTTTATTAATTCGTAAGCAGATGAAACACAGTGAGGATTGCGCGTTAAGTAAAGTTTAACTGTAGTGGGAAATATGTACGTTAACATTGTTGTGTCCCTGGTGCTACATAAATATACCTCCATATCTACTTAATTAACAAAGGACAATGAACATAATCATGCCGTACAATGAAAAGAATCCCGTCCAATTTTAAGGTAAAACTTTAAGAAAAGTAAGGAACAAAACGAGATCCATAAAACATCATTCAGATCTAAATACTTAATCCCATAAATTACGTCTATTTCACGAACGGACAATAAGTCCATAATTTCGCATCTCATTAGCGCGCGTTTCTCAAATTCACAAAGATGTCGTAATAAATTTTAATACTTTTCGTAGCGGCCATTACAATTTGCGCAAACGACATCGCATTACACGAGGTGGCTAAAAGCACATTTTAAAAGGGCGTCTGAATAATTCCACCCGGGCTTGTACCGGGACTACCGACTGTAGTTAGGACACTCCGTTCTTAATGACTACGTATTGTTTTAAGGAACTCAGAAATGTAGAATAAGGAATTAAGTTATAACTTTGTTTTATGACACACAAAGATAAAAGGTTCTTTTTTGAGGATTTTAATCCTGTTTCGTTTTCCTCGGAGAGTGGCAGTGGAAATGTGTTCCTCGCGCTGGCATATTCGCCACGGAATTTTATTCATTTTGCACCAAGATACAGGCTGTGCCTAGTTTGGGGCCCTCGGCTACTTTTACTTATGCACTCTTTTTACCGACTTCACAAAAAGGAGGAGGTACTATGTTCGGCTGTTTGTATGTTTTTTGAAGTGAAAACTTCTTTAGCGGCGTTGAGCACTTTTTGTAATGGGTAAAAAATGTTAAACTCGCGTCAGGGCATCGCGTCAGGACACGTGACCGTCAGGAGAGATTTCCCCCCCCCCCCATCTGTTTCTACGGCGGCGGCGCCAACCGAAGTGAACCAAGTGAGACACGACAAAGATGGCCGAAGAAAATGACATTTGACGTACAAATGTTTGAAAAGTCAGTTTCGTAAACAATAGTACTTCGAGGAGCCGCAGTTGTATTTAATTTATTTTGAACTTCTGTTTAACCAATTTAGTTTATTATTATATACCTACCTACAATACAAAATAGAAGCGACGAAAAATATAACGAAGCACATTATAGCAACAAGAAATACTGTGGGACATTGCTGCTTTTGTGTGAAAACAATGCTTCCGTGTTGACCACGGAAGTTTACACCCTGCAGGGAGATGCTCCAGTAGGGTGTGGCTGTGAAGCTATGTTGCAAAACATGCTCCACGTCCTATCCTGCCTTATTTGTCCTACCCAAAACATGCAATCAAAGTGACCTCTGCGCTGCCACCGACGACAACGTGGAAGTGGCAATATTTTGAGCCAACAAGATCTAAAGTAAAAGAGAAGAAATTTAGGGAGTACTTCATTAATAAAAAGCTTGTATACAAACATCAGTTTATTTTTATAATACTTGTACGCACCGGGACTTACAGCTTAGTACGGCTGTTATTCCAAATGCATACAGTGTGGCTAAGTTTGTAACAATTGAACCTGGTATCTATGGTTACCTCACCCTACTGATTATAAACCTACAGCAACTACTTAACACCGTAGTTATCCTAACACCCTAACCTATCATACAAGCCTACGGGAACAGACAGAATTTGGGTAGGAATAGGGGTTTGTGTACGTCGTGCAATGTGTACACAGGAAATAGTTTTGTCATTGCCGGTCCCACAGACTCATAGAACTGGTGATGGCTAAAGGTGTCTTGGCCATAGTGAGAGGAATTATGGAAGATGAATCAAATTCTACTCCAGCTTGATGACTAATTCATTCATTTACTAATTACTAATTTATGTGGAACGAATGTATGTCGCTCTTGATGCTGACTCTGGCGTATGTAACTCTTGCCTGTTCACGGCTGAACAATACTCTAAACTCTAATTTGGCTTCTAAAACTTGTGCAAGCAGAACTGTTTCACACCGTTATTATGATGCGCTGGTGCCGGTGAAGAAGAAACATAAAAGAACGGCGTTTTTTCAGTAACACACGTTTATTCAATTTTAATTAAGTAAGTATTACAGGAAAGTGATTCGAGGTACCAAAATGTTCTACCTTCTTTTTCTTAATAAAGGTCATCGACCATAGACCCACACAAAAAGGTTTTCTATGTTTTGAATATTGGTCATAAACATGCTGGGGCCTCGGCCAATGCTAATTTAACAGAACTAATAAAAACGAAAAACTGTGATATAATTGACACAAAATTAGAAGTTCAAATTAAACTATAGCAATTAATATAGCGAGTGACTATGAGATTTAAATTAACTCAACTTAAAAAACATTAGTACTTAGTATGAGATTACATAAAATGAGACAAAATAAATTCTTACTTAAAAATAGACAACACTACACTAATCGTAGTCTATAGGTAATGGACAAACTTTCAACACACTTGTTCTAATAATTGAACCCTTTACAGTTTTTACATCAACTGCGCGAACTAAATTATCTTTTCCTGGAATGACCTCCACAATTCTACCTACAGGCCAGCTTAATGGGGATACATTGTCAGACTTAAGTAACACCATAGCACCTTTTTCTAGGTTAGGCTGTTGGGTTTTCCATTTAGGACGATTTTGCAGCATGACTAAGTATTGCTTATGCCATTGTTGCCAAAAATGCTGTTGCATTTGAGTACATTGCTTCCAGAAACTGAGTCTTCCTACATTTACATCAGTTAAATTTAGCTCTGGATAAGAGGTCAATGGAGAACCAGTGAGGAAGTGTGCAGGTGTCAGGTAAGACATGTCATCACAGTCCCTTGACATAGGCGTCAGCGGTCTAGAGTTTAGAATGCTTTCGATTTGCACTAGAACTGTGTACAATTCCTCATAGGTAAGTACACTATGGACAATCACACGTTTCATATGATATTTTATACTTTTGACTCCTGCTTCCCACAGACCACCAAATACAGGAGAGTATGAAGGAATAAATTGAAACTCAATCCTTTCTGCACTACCATAATCAAAAACTTTGTTTTGATGATCTGTGGAATTCAGTAAATCATACAATTCCTTGAGTACATTACTAGCTCCCTTATAGTAACTAGCATTGTCACAAAATATTTTTGTAGGTTTGTTTCTACGACTTATAAATCTTCTTAAACAAGCCAAGAATGTATTAGTAGTCATATCTGAAGCTAATTCTATGTGAATTGCTTTAGTAATAAAACAAATGAAAATTACAACATACGCCTTTGTAATAACAGGATTTCTTATCCTAGTTTGTTTAACATTGAAAGGACCGGCATAATCAGTACCTACAATTTGAAAAGGACGAGCAACATTGACGCGCTCAAGTGGGAGAGATCCCATAAGTTGACTAGAAACTTTGGCCTTAAATCTGAAACAAAGTACACATTTGTGCAACACAGCTTTTACCTCTCTGTTAGCATTGATCAGCCAATACCGCTCGTTTAAACTACTAAGAGTTAGCTTCTGCCCCGCATGCTTGAGTCTAATGTGTTCATTATAAATGATTAACTTAGTCAAAGCAGACCTTTTAGGTAGGATAATGGGATGCTTTTGCTGAAATGTCAGGTTTGTATTTTGTAAACGACCTCCCACTCTTAACAGACCTTGACCATCTATAAAAGGATTTAAACTACTCAAATAAGAATTTAAGTTAGCTTTTGACTTTAACAATGTTAACTCATTTTCAAAATGTTTGCTTTGATCAATTTTAGTCAAGTCATGCAATGCAAGAACCATCTCCTCAGGAGTTAAATATCCCTGCCTTTTGTTAAAATTCTGTTTTTTACAATTAAATATAAAACGATTGACATAAGCCATTATTCTAGTCATCTTATTCAAATTTGAATATTTTTCTATAAAAGTATGAAGAGAATTATTTTCTTTATTACAAGTATTACATATCGCTGAAGGCATTTTTATTTCAGGAATATCAGATACATTTATATTTAGTTGTGAATTACAATGAACATAATCACTGTTTTGCAAATACTGTGGACCCTGAAACCACAATGAGTGTTTTTTCAGTTGCTCTGGTTTAAGACCACGAGACAAGCAATCAGCAGGATTCTCACTAGTGTTAACATAGTCCCAGTGTACATCTTTTGACAATTGTTTGATTTTTTCTACTCTATTAGCAACATAAACAGTAAGTTTTACAGGTTCAATCTTAAGCCAAGCTAAAACAATATTTGAATCTAAATATAAGTAGGTTTGGATATTGTTATACTTTAATGCTAAAGTGTCATGTACTTTCTTTGATAATATAGCTAATAATAAAGCACTGTTAAGCTCAAGTCTAGGTATAGTTAAGCTTTTATCTTTAGGATTTATACGAGATTTTGAACATAAAAGATTGACATTTACTGTGTTGTCTTCGCCAACTACTCTCAAATAGAGGCAGCAACCATGCGCAATATTAGAGGCATCGGCATAACCGACTAACTCAAATTTTTGATGTGGATGAACATTGATATTTCTGGGAACAGAGATACAAGACATTTGCATCAAACTTTCAGTAAATTCAAGGAATCTCTTATTTAAATAATCCGGTAGGATATCATCCCACTTTAATTTTTCAAACCAGACCTGTTGCATTAAGTATTTTGCTTGCACCAAAATAGGACCTACCAAACCCAGTGGGTCAAAAAATCTACTAATAAAGCTTAACATTTGTCTCTTAGTATAGGTTTGCTGTGTTTCAGTAACTGGACATTTCATATTCAAGGTATCGGAACTTACATCATATGACAAACCTAACGTTTTGACATAAGTATTTGACTTATCAAAATCTTCTTTATTCAATTGATGAATTTCAATAGGAATATCATTTAATATTTCACTTTGATTAGAACACCACTTATGTAATGAAAAGCTAGCTAAATTTAAAAGCTCAATAAGCTGTCTTTTTACCTCAAGAAGTTCTGCAATCCCGTTGGAGCCACACAAGATATCATCAACATAACATGAATGTTTTAACACAAAACATGCCAAAGGATATTGCTCTTTGTATCTTTCAGCAAGCTCAATCAAACAGCGTGTTGCTAAAAACGCAGAACTTTTTAAACCATAAGTCACCGTTTTCAACTGAAGACATTTTACACTTTGATCAGGTGAATCTCGCCAAAGAATGTTTTGTAGGCAGCAATGGTCATTGCTTACTAGTATACCTCTATACATTGCCTTAATATCACAAAGCAAAACAAATTTAAAAGTCCTAAATAGTGTCAAAATGTCAAATAAGTCATTTTGCACAACTGGCCCGTTAAGCATAATATCATTTAAACAAACACCTTTATTAGTTTTCATGCTCGCGTCAAAGACAGCTCGAACCGGAGTAGTTTTACTATTTAAATTGAAGACGGGGTGATGAGGTAAATAGTACACATTACCTGCCTTAGGGTCATAGTTGGAGATATCAAAGTATATGGCATGGCCCGGTTCAACATAATGCTGAATGAATTTTTTGTACTGTTGATATAAATTATTATCTTTAGCAAAGCGCTTTTCTAAATTATAAAATCTATGCAGTGCCTGGTTGAATGAGTCACCCAACTGGATGTCATTTACATTAAGTTTTAAAGGCAAGTCTACACAAAACTTTTTATCAACAAGTTTCACAGAATTTTGGAAACATTCCTCAGCTAGTTGGTGTTCAGTAGTACCTTCTTTATAAACTTCAGGTACTTTTTCACATTTCCAAAAATTTGAAATAACGTCCCCTATATCATCTGACTGCTCATTAAGAGGATTATTATAAAAATGATTAAGAGGGGTACCTTGAACTTTCACACACAAATTTGATGAACATACTTTGCCAGCGGAGACTGGTAGACTGCCTGCCACAATATATCCCAAGCTGGTACTAACCAGGTAGGGCCCATTCGGCGTTAATGGCAGCGTCTCCCTCTGGAGCACCTGAAAAAATACGTCGCACCCTAATAGTAACGATATTTCACCAGATTTATTAAAATGTTCATCTGCCAATTTGACATTAGATGGTATATTGAACCCAGTATTATAAAAACTTTGTTGTGGCAGTTCACAGGTTATGTTTTTTGCTATATAACAGGTTAAGCATAATTTAAAATTGCTGTTTGTAGCATAAATATCTAACTCCGCCTTACGATGCACGTTGCTGGTGCTCTGCAAGATACCTGTAATAAGTTGATTGGCCTGTGTTATTTTGCAGCCAATTTTACCAGCCAGTTTTTCAGAAATAAAAGACACTTGACTGCCTGTGTCTAGTAAAGCTCGTGCATAGATAAATGTGCCATTTTTAGCTATAATACGCACCACAGCGGTAGGAAGCAACACATCTTGTACAAGTGAGGTACTTGACATGACCACAACACTGTCAGGCTTGCCAATATCAGCAGTAGACCCTGCAGCAGTAGGCTCAGCAGTAGCAGTATAGCTTACCTCCCTTCTTGCAAATTCCACACCATGCAGAAGCGTATTGTGCCGTTGCTGACAGGTGGAACATTTTAAGCGCAGTTTGCATTTACCACCATGTGCATTCAAACAGATTATGCATAGCTTATGCTTTTTAACAAACAGACATTTATCATTGTCAGTAGCAAGCTTGAATTTTGCACATTCATATAACTTATGGTTAGTATTACAATACTTACATGAGGCTGGGGCTGCTACATTACACATAGACTTGCTGGACTTCACACTCTTAGAGTTGCTCGAAGGTGCTGTTTCAATAACAGCATTCTCGCTGGCCAGGGCTCGTTTCTCTAGAAAGTTGTGGAACTCATTCAACTTAGGCACAACCTTTTCATTTCGCTCTAAGTGAAAACCCCTATTGGTGTAGGCATCGACCTTCCTAAGTAAAATATTAACCACTATTGGATCCCATGTCTCCACAGACACTTGCAAACCTTTTAAAGCAGTTATGTGTAAGTTGACACATGAGACGAGTGACCTGAGATTTGAAGCAGTGCATTTGGTGAAAGAAGGCAAATCAAGCAAGGCATTAATGTGATGATTTATGATCATTGGCTCATTGTTATACCTTTTATCCAATAATTGTAATGCAGCACTATAATTTTGCTCAGTTAATGGCAAATTTTGAATTAAATTTAAGGCTTCCCCAGATAAAAAGGAACGCAAATAATATAATTTTTGACACAAGCCCAAACTATCATCAGCATCTATAACAGCTTTAAACATATTAATGAAGGGAATGTATTCTACGACATTTTTACCATCAAACTCTTTTATAGTAATTTGAGGTAACTGTTTAAAGTTAGTGTTTGCTTTAAGCGGCTTCGCCACAGGCAGACTGGATTGTCGACCGTTTAGTTCCCCGTCAATGATACCAATGCAAGTAAAATACTTACTTTCATAAATTTCAGGGTTCTCCTCATCTTTAGGATTTGCGTACAATATATCCTTGTTAAGCTCTTCGTAATCTCTGAAGTTTTCAGCTAACCGGCTTCGTCGTTCTTTTAGTAATTCACTAGGAGCACTTGAAAAGCCGGCGCTATTGCAAAATGCTTCAACCCTACTTATGGCACCCTTAAGGTATCCCCTACGGAGCTTAAGTTGCGCCAAATCATCACTTTGGGATTGGGGCATCTTTAAGTTTTGGTGCAATGCAAACAAAATACTCAATGCGTTAGGTATCAAAGTCAACACCTCTCAAACGTTTAAAACTTTGAATATCCACTAATTCACGACTATCACTAGCGCTTTCTTAAACTTAACCTTATTACAGTTATTACTGAAGTAAGTGAAGTAGTTATTATAAGTACAACAAAGCAAATATTTCAAGACAAGGATACAAATTGTAAAATGAGCAAACAAAATGGAGGAAAGGTAACGCGACCGATTCGATACGAACGTAGAACGATGAACGATTCTTCGGAAGAACTCGGACGAAATCGCTTGCTGATTGGTCGTTGCGAGGTTGGCAGCACGCAATTATTTCTGCAGTCTATGCGCACGACGCTCCGATACACGTAGCAAAAGGCTTGATACAATGAAAATATGATTGTGCGCATGCGGATTTGTGAAATTGTGGCTTCTAAAATGGCCGACAACAAGAAATTGTACACTTGTTGACATTCACTTTCACGCACACACTTTTTTATATAAAATACCTCTTAGGATGAATTTCGGCTCTTCCTGTAATTTCTTCTTATATTTTTCGCAATCTTCCAAATTATAGCCCGGCAAAAGGTTGAGAAATCACGCAATTTTTCCCAAAGTGCCGCACCACGTACATAAGACGCCACGCAGCAATATCTCTTCAGGTGCAGGAAATCTCGCTTGGTACCACCAAAATATTGAGGCACACGGTTTCACAGGCTGACGCGGGGACAGGACGCTCTTCTGCAGCAGGATATTGTTTCCGCCACTAGAGTACAGACTCCAAACTCACCCAGCGTCGATTTTTTATTGCTCGAAGGACCAATTTTATGTTTCACACCGTTATTATGATGCGCTGGTGCCGGTGAAGAAGAAACATAAAAGAACGGCGTTTTTT
Source organism: Amphipoea oculea (assembly GCA_945859645.1). Taxonomy (NCBI): domain Eukaryota; kingdom Metazoa; phylum Arthropoda; class Insecta; order Lepidoptera; family Noctuidae; genus Amphipoea; species Amphipoea oculea. The sequence goes on along the minus strand of OX243864.1, from coordinate 16,593,148 downwards.
CAGTAACACACGTTTATTCAATTTTAATTAAGTAAGTATTACAGGAAAGTGATTCGAGGTACCAAAATGTTCTACCTTCTTTTTCTTAATAAAGGTCATCGACCATAGACCCACACAAAAAGGTTTTCTATGTTTTGAATATTGGTCATAAACAAGAACAACATTTTTAAAATGTTTGCTTTTCATTTGCCATCTGTGCCATCTCTTCTGTAGGCCGTTTCATTTTCTGCTATTCGTAGTGAAGCACCATCCTTACTAGTCCTATTGACCTGAAATACAAAACTAATGTTATAAATTCTTTCTCTTCGTTATCTTATTTATACTGATTTAATAATCAGTAGCGGCATCAAAATAACAGTCATTATTATTCTTATGGCGGGTTTTTTTTTGTTACAATGAGTTTTGTACAGGCAAACGAAGTTCTTCGTAAAATTGTAAATTGGATAGGCACCTAATTCGTAAATCATGCCAGGCTGCCCCTGTTTAGCGTTAGTGCTTGTGTCAGTGTTTTTATTTTCTATTATGGAGACCTCTCCCTGACCAATTCTTCCAAAAAATCTAAGGATTAGAAGCAAAAGCAAGCATAAGTATAAGAAATTGAGAATGTTTACAAAACATAACTTACTTTGAACACATTTTAGCTGTAACAGTAGGTACACACCTTATCCTCCTCCAACCAATATTCAATTCTTTGCCCTTTATTGCAACTAGTCTCCGGTCTTAATTTCATTTAGTTTAAATACAAAAAAAAATATTCAAAAGTTTTTTAGTTTGACACATACAATATCAAATTCATTCATTGACATATTCATATTGTTTCCATGACGACCATGACGTTGTCGCGTCAAAACTGTTGAAACTGTAGACAATAAATTAGTTTTTCATACGTAATAATGTCTATGGACACAAATATTCGGTTCGTAGACAGATATTCTCGTATGCCGATTTAATGTGTTGGCCAATTTGTTGGATAACTTCATTATAATGGCAACATTTAGAAGTTGTAGGACATTCTAGTTGTAGAACGTTTATGAAGCGTTTATGAATACAAAATTTTATGGAATGTTTTAAAGGCCTATTGAGCATTTTAACTAATGAATGGTTTAAACCTTCAATAGGCTTTTTTTTATGAATAAGACCGAAAGTGTTTAAAATATGGAAATTGAACAAAGTGCATCTATTAATGACAAAAGTGACGCAGAAATATTGAAAAAAAATGAGTAATATTAATTAAATTAATAATTGATTTATTTCAACGTTAATATTCAAGTTTTCACTTCTGCCGGCACTCCCGGAGTGCAACCCGTCTTTTTATTTTTATTTTTATTTTGTATGTTTGTTCATCGAATACTCCGCCAATTGTCGATGGATTTTCAAAATTCTTTTTTTGTTTGAAAGTAGATAGTTCTGAGGTGGTCCCATTGTCACCAAGTTAGGATCTGATGATGGGATCTTAGAGAAATCGAGGGCAACCCTCAAATTTTATAGGCTCACTTTTTCGCATATTTTATGAAGTATCTTGTTTATTTGCGTATGGTTGTCACCATCTCAGGTAGCTGGGCTGATGATGGAAGGTACAAACTCCTTAACAGTAAGAAGTTACTCAAACAGGCAAGAACTGTTTTAGTAAATTGTTTTGATGTTTGATAGGGCATTTGTCACATTTGGTCTCATGATCATCAATTCATGACCTGATGCTGCAGTCAGGATAGTCTGCAGAGTATCTAACTCCTCGACAACTAACAGCAGATATATCGTATTTAGGCTCATTGAAAAGTGCTCGATGTGTGGATAAACGTACTGTTAATGAGGAACACCGAAGTACATAGAGACCTGATGCTGAAGCCAGGAGCATCAGAAAAAGTACAAACCTTGAAATAACAGCACCGTAGTCGTGTTTGGGCTCATTTTAAACAGGACTAAATTTTAAGTTCAATGCAATTTTGACATAAATCTGGCCTGATGCTGCAGCCAGGATTATCAGCTTCTAGTCTAAAAACATCAGGTCAGGATTTGATGATGGGATCCTGGAGAAATCGAAGGAACTCTTCAAATATTATAGGCACACCTATAGCGATTTGGGTATTTTTTATAGTAACTCGTGCACTTGCTCTCGGAAAGCACCATTTGGTGAAGTGGAACTGATGATGAAGACCACAGATGGCCACCGGAACTACTCAATAATATCTAAGTATTTCACGGGTTGCGATTCGATTACTTTAATATGGTTGCTAAGCAATTCATGCTCGTCAGAATGTGAATGGTGATATGGAGCTGATGGTGGACCTGGAGAACTCCTCAACAATTAACTTCCCTGCATCGGGAAAAGCAATATTTTGTTTGTAAAAGGCGATGATCACTAGGCTATTGTAACTTCGATAAATTATAAGCAGACCCACTAAAAAGCGTGAAATAAAAACTTTTTAAGAAAAGAAAAAAAACCGACTTCCAAAAAAACACTACAAAGTGAAAAATAACTTTAATTTCGGAAGTCGGTGGCAAAAAACTAAAATACAGATCCAAAGACACCGACTTCCGAAATTAAATTTATTTTTCACTTTGTAGTGTTTTTTTGGAAGTCGGTTTTTTTTCTTTTCTTAAAAAGTTTTTTTAATATCAGTGTTTATGTTTGCATGTTTCCTAACTTGTGTGTGTCAATAAATTATTATTATTTTAATTTTATTACCTTTCGAAAATATTTTATTATTATTACCGGTGTTGTGCCACTGCAGGGCAAAAGCCTCCCTTCCCTCTTTTCACTTTTCCCGGTCTACTGCGATTGTGGGCTAATCCTTTAGGAAGGAGTCCAGCTTAGTCTGCCCCATTTTAAAAATACTTAGGGTTATTCTTTTCCCATTCTTAGTATCACTTATTCTGGAGACATTATACTTAGTCTGCACATACAAAAAAATAAAAAGCTGCTAAAACAAACATGGGAGCAGTTCGAAGCTAACAGCATTTACGTTGTTAATTTTAAATGGTTTTGTACATTTTAAAACCTGTAGCGCTTGAATTAATTGTAAACAAACAAAATACATTGTTCCTCCCACATAAAATATTCAGTAGAATCATGAATTTATTGTTATACATAAATAATACAACCCATATGCGTATTGAATTGGATGACGTAGGTATAAATAATATCTACGTATGTACATATATTATTATTTTAAATCCGTAATAATTAAATCAGCATTAAGTGGATTTGTTTTGTTATCCAAAAATTACCTACTCTTTTGTTCTTACTGCTTATACGATTTTAGATAATAGAATTATCAACATCAGCCTAACAGCCTTTTCAGCGTCGGCTGCCACTTGACGTGGCTGAACATCAATGATTATTTCAGGCTTCAAACTGCCTGTACCTACTGACGTCATAGATCTGCGAGGCACAGAGGATTCTGACAGGCATGCAAGTTTCTCATGCAGTGTTCAACTTTCTTCAGTGACGAAATGTCAACTTTTGACGCGTAATCTCATCGTATAATAAAGAAGACAATCCAACTCAATTTCATGGCGCATCTGTGTCCTTGTCTTTGCTAACACCTTTGGAGAGAGCATTTAGATAATTGCGGGATAGGCGCGGTACTTTGTTGGTCGCCGCTTTTGCAGCGCTGTGGTGCGCTTTGTGCTGCATAATAACTGGCGTTACATTGTTTGATGACAGCTGTGACACGCCTGTGGTCGATCTGCGACGCCGACGCACGTTTGCGTTGCGTGTTCATTAAAATAATGACGCGGTCTCGCAACGCGTGCTATGTTGTAGTTATCACGTTTTGATTGGTGCACTTGTCTGCGTTTTTGCTGTGTCATGGTTTTAATTGGGATGTTGTAAATTGTTTTGGTACAGGATTAATTTAAAAATTTGAGAGTCCATATGATTTAATTTAACTCGTCCCCTTCCAGAAAGAGTTTCTACCAAGAAGCATTGCTTGAGCCGGAAGCAAAGAGTTTGGTTTTAAAATTTGGTTACTTAGGGGTTTATTTATAAACAATGATTAATGTTAAGTGACGTTTAGACGTCCAAAATGTATGGTTAAATCAAAGAGAATTAAAACCATTGGGTTAAAAACTGGAAGAAACGTTTGTAAATAAAGGGGTATATCTTTCCAAATATTCATTGCTAAAGTTTATTTAAATTCTGAACGTTGAGTTTGGGTCAGTCTCAGAGGGACAATTCTCGTAATTTTAAGAAAGTTCACAGTCTGATCTCAGTCTCAATCTGTGAAAAATATCTTTAATTTCTCCAAATTTGACAAGTTTTTGACATTTGTTTGTCGCCGAGATGAGACTGCCACTAGATTTTGAACGTTTTAAATTACGAGAATTGGCCTTCTGTTCTTTAACCTAAAAGTACTTACGAAGTAAACAGTAACGCAACAGCGATTGCCAATAACAATCCGACTCGGTCTCTCAATGATATCTCTGCCGACTACACGAGGGAAATAAGCGTGATATTGTATTCTGCAGCCAACACAGCTTTATGTGGTAGCTAATCAAGCGGGAGTAACGACGGCAGACATCAAAGGTTTCATAACTTCTTCACTCCGCTCGACGCTTTCAGGATTATAAATGAATATCGCTTTCCCTTTGTGTGCAGCATATCCAATTTGAAATACTTGTCCATTTTTATGAATAGGCTTTAAAGGTACCAAAGGTATGCTCCAGCGTTTTTCTTTTGAAAGCGAACACAGTGGCACCTACTCATTCGTAGAGTACTTTTTTTTACAACTTTTCAGGCGCATTTTTAATTGTGCGACTCACACTTGACCTCTGCACTGTTCGGACGACGAGAGAATGCGTTCTCGACACCTGTTAGTTTCATACACGCGAATACGTATTTTGCGAATTTGATCTTTATTAGCAATGAGAAGTGTAGCACTGACAGGTGTTAGGAACGCATTCTTTCGACGGCCTACCTCTCTTGTCTCTGTGAGCTGCTGTAGGTGCCTCTCTGTTTATGTTGTCAGTAGGTATTTTCCTACAAACAGAAGTATTGAATTGCACGATCCATTTTTTAAAAATAATGTGACAGTCATCTAACTTTTTTATGTGTGTTAGAAACTCTGCCTGCCTGTAAAGTTTTAATTTTCCGGTGTGAAAAGCACCCTATGCAATTCCATATGCTCGTTTTTCTATAGGGACTGAGTTAAGTTACCTGTGCTATACAACAAACTTTAATAAATTCGATTTTTTTTACCGTACAGGTACCTAAAGAGACTTTCGCTTACCTATTTGATAATAGTGTGCACAGTAACTGCTAAAGCCAACCGGCCAACCTCCTAGAAGAACGGTGAGCGCCACTAGCGGCCGTAATGTCCAATAAAAAATAAGTTTAAAAACTAAAACCCGATTACTGAAAAGGATGAAATAAGAAAGTACCTTCCCGTGGTCGCATGCCGCTGTACTAACATACTTATAAGCTATGATAGCATGCGACCACGGGAAGGTACTATCTTATTTCATCCTTTTCAGTAGTCGAGTTTTAGTTTTTAAATTTGTTTTTTATTTAATTCTTTTTCGGCTTATTTCAGTAATATTTATATTTTTGAAATGTGCTAATTAAGCACTTTCATTTAATAGCCAACGCCGGAAACGCTGGCTTCAACAGAGGGGCAATTCCCTTATTTTGAAGAACGTGCGCACACTAATCTCTGTCTCAATCTGTCAAACGAACCTCTAATTTACCAACACTTTTTGACAAGTTTTTGCCATTGGAAATGCGCGCGGATACGCGATAATACGGTTCTATCCATTGCACACGTATAAAATTGGAAAGGGATCGGCACCGTAACGCCTTTCGCCTCGCCGTTAAACAACCTAACAAGGACGTAACCAATGCGGATCAGAAGCTCCGATACGTCGACTCGGCTACGGCTAGGTGACACCGCGCTTACGGCTCGCCGACCGTGCGCTGGTTAATGGTGCAGCAGGGTGGCCGGAGGGGTGAGAGGGGCAAGGGTGGACGAAGAGACGTAAGCTCGGGTACGGAGAGACGTAAGCGCGGGGACGACGAGCCGTAAGCGCGGGGGCGACGAGCCGTAACTCACCGTACCGCGGTTCGTGAGCTTGTCCCGAGGCGAGGCGATTACGTTACGATTCCGTTTAGTGTGCGTTGCAGTAGGGAGTTTCAAACAACGAATACTGAACGGCTCGAGTTGATACGGTGCCGATATCTTTCCGGTTTGATACGTGTGCTATGACCTTCACTCGGATACGCTTCCGCTCTCTGAACTGAAGCAGGTGCGAAGCCTACTTTAATCATTTAACAATGTATGTGAACTCCGCGTCGATAAGTTTCAAAATGAAAATCTCTTTCATTGAAGAGATATCAACAACAGCACAGTTTACGACTTGGATACCTATAAACTGTAAATGGATCGTAAATATTGGAAAGCGTAAAATTTTTAATCTTCATGGAAGAGTAGCGTCTCTTACTTGCTGTGTTTGCTTGTTACGATTCGATCGGATTAGTGCTTATTGCCACTTCATTTAAGGAATCGGGTCCTCGTTTGAGTAATAAACGATCAGAAATTAAATTGAGATTTCATTTGTATGTGCAAATCGTATTTGTCCCTGGTGGTCCTCCTTCCCCGGTGCGCAGAGTGTGGGGCGGCTCCAACAGTATCTTAAACATGGTTGCGAGTCGCCTGGACTGTGTTTACGTGGATCACTGTGTTGTGCCGTCTCTCATGGGATGTCGTGACGGTGGCCAACCGTTATTTCTTGTGTTTTTGTTTAGTGTTTGTACTTACTAACATAGTAGTAAGTTTTATTAACAATCTTGTTTGAGTCTTGGTTACTCCAATAAAAAAATTCTATTTTAATCTGACGCAACCAAGCAGTCGTTTAAAAGTAGTGTTATTTGCCATTGTTTAAATTTTCTAAGGAGGTATTTGGTAACTATCAGTGGCGAAGGGTGGATTTATGACAGAGGTAAGCCGGAGCAAAAAAAAAATGCCAAAAAAAATCTATAGTGTGGTTATGTTCTGAATTTTCGAAGGGAAGCCGGTGGGAATCGAGTTGTATGGTACCTTCGCCACTATTCAAACGTCAATTGCTACCAACCATCTGCAAATCTGGGTATTTGTGCTGCTACTGAGAAATTCCTGACGCAAAAAATCTAATAACATTTTGTCATCCTGAGAATCGAACTTATTACCCTATGACCACTTGATCAACGACGCTGTAGAACGTTTATAGGTCGTTATAATAAGTGTAACAAAACGATGAAGGCGCATGGAGGCACAAATACAATCGAATACTCTCCCCTAATCATTGAAATCGGTTCAGTAAGGCAGCGTGCATATGGATGTGTAAGTGTAAATAGAACAATACGTAAGTACATGTTCGGGGCTAGGGTTGCCAGGCGTCCGGATAAAGCCGGACACAGTCAGGCTTTTTGGTTGCGTGTCCGGCTAAATCAGGCGGTGTCCGGCCTGTCCGGCTTTTTAACTTTGACCAAAGCGTGCGCGGCGCGCCCCCGCCTCCCCGTCAAGGGGAAAAAATGAAGGGCGTCCTGCTTTTTACCTAAATGTCCGGCTAAACTGGCTGGTCTGTCCGGTTTTTCGGTTTTAAGACCTGGCAACCCTATTCGGGGCCATTGGGCTCGATCGATGAGTAGGATACCCAACTGATTTCCCTTCCATTGAGCCCGCTCGTTTGGCTGTCCACATGCCGTCGTAAATAAAATGCTCTGTTACTACTGGCATTATTTATATGCGTTCACATGATGTGTTGGGGCTGTCGGTATTTGTGAATGTGAAGGGATGATGTCGACATAGTGTTTTGTTATCTATTGGTTGATAGCTTTCTTGAACATAACACAGTCGTTTCTTTAGCTTACTGTCTTAGAAACAGATTACAAAAAAAAAAAATCTGAAACGAGAGTTTTAGCATGCACATTACCAACTTAAATTCACACTTTTAAATCATCTGCCTTTCTATTATGGTCATGACATTAATAATAATAATAATAAACGTTATTATTTCTCTCCTCACAAAGGTTCACATAGTTATAAACAGAGACAAGAATTATAGTGTTATAACAAAAATGCATAAAATATGATCCTTTGTGAGAGACTGGCGTCCATACTAGGATACCCTGTGTGACGGATCACCAGGCTCTCACCCCGAGTTAAACATTACAACGGTCAAAGTTATAACTCTAGACAAAGTATTACTTAGTACATTGTATTTCAGTAGGCAGGCTCTGGTTATATTCTCATAAAGGCGCCGCTTAAAAGCAACCCGCGGCTAAGCTACGCAAGTGTACTTAGCTTCGTTTTTATGAAAACCTAGGCGGTATCCAGTAATGCTATTCTGTAAAAATCTCACCGTGAAAACTAAGGTGAAGTGAGCTGTCAATAGTGTCAATCCCTGGCATGGAAGGAAAGCTCACTTTAAGCTCACTTCACCTTTTTTTTAACCGACTTTAAAAAAGGAGGTTCTGTATTCGACCCGTATGTATGTTTGTATGTATGTATGTATGTTTGTATGTCCGCGATTATCTCAAAAACTACTGAACCGATTTTGATAATTCTTTCATTAGTGTGATCAACATACTTTCAGGAAGGTTTTAGTATATAATACATTAGGTAATTATGCTTATGTACGAAGTTATATGCATAAGTGTACTGCATCTCCGGCATTTCTATGCGAATTTTGATAATTCTTCGAGTCGTGTCTTCAATTCTTCAATGTGTTAATTGAATTAGTGTGGGGTAGGTACAACTAAAAAGTGAAAAATAAAAACTTTTTACAAAAAAAACAACCGACTTCAAAAAAAAAACACTACAAAGTGAAAAATAACTTTAATTTCGGAAGTCGGTGTCAAATAACGAAAATGCTGAACCAACGACACCGACTTCCGAAATTAAAGTTATTTTTCACTTTGTAGTGTTTTTTTTCTCTCGCGGTGGATATCCTCATGGACTTCCTCTATCGTGGGAGTGACAGAGGGGCATGCCGGACTCTTACCGGCTAAAACCACCGCGGTGTTCCACCTCTACCTATGGCCGGGGGTGCGGGATTCGCATAAGCATTCACCGCTCCCCCGAGAGGCCTCGACCCGCTGTTCCTCAGCGGGTCCCACCTCCCCGAAGTTATCACGGTGATCTTTTTACAGAATAGCACCGCTGATCTACTGCGACTGACGGTCTCGCTACGCACGAATACGTGTCTGGAAAACCAATGAACACATGGCAAACCTCTCCCCGTTCACATCTTACGTAGCAGAGGACCGTCGACTTAAACCTCGTGCTACTTAGTAGCTACACCTACATACTTTGTAGGCATGTACATACCTACATGTATTGCCTATCCAATATGTCCGTCAGGGGCGCGTCGTTTGTATAATAATAATTGGAAATCGGATTATGTCGCATGCCGCGTCGGAATGTTTGCTTTCATCAAGTGCTCACAGCCAATTCTGCTGTGCTAACAACACGTTTTAAATTAAAATATAAAGAGTGCTACAGTGTAGCAGGATGCCGGCTTTGTCCTTTTTTGTTAAAGACATGTTATCTTTATGTGATTTGATAAAACGTGTGTAGTACACCTAAATGCCTGAAATTCACAGGACTTCTTCGTGTCTGATGGCCCAAAACTTCGCCACATTAAAATAAAATAAAAATCAATTAAGTATTATCATTTATCAACCTTTACTGTCCTTCTGCTAGATAAAGGTCTTCCCCATAGCCTCCTGAAATTTTCTATGCATTGCCTTTTCTGTCCGATCTCTCATGATAGTGATGGGATAGATTCAAATTCGCGTAAATACCGGGTATCTACCCGAATAGCATTGCATTTGCGTAGCATAGCATAGCATGCAAGGAACAGGGTGCAAAGTTCTCTCATCCTCTATAGAAAATGGAAGATCCTCCGACCAGACGGGTCTCGTGTCTTAAGTCTTTCTGTTTCGAAGGACAGCGAGTGGTGGCTCAGCTTGGGAGAAGCCTATGATCAGCAGTAGACTGCGATAGGTAGATTTGATAACTGAGAGTGTTATTCATCACCTAATGTTTCATTATAATTATAAAACATCGGCAAAATGTTAAACTTCCATACAAATTTTCATTTCCTAAATAACGCTTTTAGAGGATTCATTTTCAAAAATCCTTCGTTAGCGTTCACTTTCGTTATATAAAGTACTATTGAGCAAACTTTTCATGCAGGCAGACCAACGAGTTTAGGCTGTGCGTTGTCTGTCAGAGAATTTAAGGTTGATGTTGAATTTAATACAGTCGAAGTTCGAGAAATAAAAGTACGCACACACATCTTAAATTAACACTACTGTTATTAAATATATTTAGCCAAGGTTTGGGTATTTACCTACAGGTAACCCCCTATTTTCCCTTCAGGTAACCGACGCCCATCTCTCTACTCATGAACGCCTGCGTTTCCTGCAATAAAACAAAACACAATCAAATAGTCTGAAGCCGACCGAACCGTCTGTTCTTTGACTTCCTTTACTGTACCCAACGGTTAAGCAATAATGTTTAATAGCTCCACTGCGAACTAACTAGTCACTTTAACAGCACCGAAGTACTTTGGGTAAAGATAATACTCTCCGGCATGCGGTTTTGAGCTTGGCGGTGCAGCGCCGTATTACGAAATGTATTGCAGTGGTAATTCACAGGCTGTAAAATAAAAGCTAATATTCTATTTAAAATTAAAATGACAATATATGTATTATGTTCAGATGTAGGTATATCTAGACGTCCAATGTCAAAAACAGATCTCTTCTCTCAGATATTGGATATCGTTGTTGTTTTTATTGAAGAACCTACTAATAATATTATAAATGTTATAGTTTGGATGTTTATTACTCAATCACGCAAAAACGGCGAAACGAACTTGGATGAAATTCGCACACAGACAGATTATAACCTGGATTAACACATTGGATACTTTTTATCCCGGTAGTACGTTCCCGGTGGGTAATTTGCCACATCCCCGCGGTCGAAGTCGCTGGCAAAAGCTAGTTAGTTATCTATAAGTCCTTTTAAGACGGTGACAGAGGAGTTGGTTTAAATATTTGACAAGGAGGACACTCGTTAGATTACCTGATTTTTTAAATACATATTAATAGATTGTCGAAACTAAATGTTCCCAGTACTAACCCCACAAGATCAACTGTAACATCGAAGATTTTTATCGTTTTACTGATTCATTATATCATTTGTTACATCAATGAACATACGCTTTTCCAATTCACTTAAGACATTATCTAAATGGTCGACATCGGCTTTACTTACATACATAATCAGCCTATAATGTTCCCACTGCTGGGACACAGGCCTCCTCTCAGTGAGAGGGAGTGGGCCGTAATCCACCACGCGGGCCCAGTGCGGGATGGCAGATGTCACATGTCTTCGAATTTTTGGTTCTAGGGCATGCCGGTTTCCTCACGATGTTTTCCTTCACCGTTTTGGGAGCAGTGGTGATGAAATAATTTACACAAAGTAAAGCGCCTGTCTGGATTCGAACCTACGACCTACAACTCGTAAGTCGCGGCCGTTATCACTTGGTCACCACTGCTCCTCGGCTTTACTTGCCATGATAAAGAATAGAATAGAAACCAATTGTGAATGAAACCGTCTCCACCAACTGACAAATTCATAATACATCTCCGTAATCCATATACGACTCGATTGTCATCACACTCATCACATCACTCCAGCTTGATTACAGCGGGTACTAGAGAAACACGTTTTCGCACGGAGCCGGCTGCTTTGCAAGTTAATAACCTATTTGGCGTCGTTCTAAAGGCTACATATTCACAATGCGGCCTGGGCGTCCATCAGGAATCGGATTTGTGTGGAGAGCGGGTCATGCCGCTAGCGATAATGGAAAACGGATTACCGCGAACTCTCTAACTAAAGCCTGTGATCCGTTCATGTAGGTCGGGTATGTCTGTCGACGGAATTTGCATTGAACCCTTTATTGCTGATGCTGTACGTACGTCTTGGTTGTTTTAATGTTATGTTGTGTATTTTGTTTCGTTTGGAAAGTTGTTTTGGTTTTAGGGTTATTTACATTTTTCTGTTTAATTTTCTTCTGCTTGATTTTTTTATATATGAAAAAAGCTGCTATTTTTTGTGATTTGATATGGATTTCAAAAATTTATGTTTTCATGATTTTCTTAAAAATATCTACAATTACTTTGCACTAAACAATAAAAATGGCATTTCCGTCTCTATCAACTTTATACGAAAATGATTAATATACAATGACGTTTTGAATTCGCAATTCGTGAGTTACGCACGGTACGTGGGTTCGATACACGTACAGTTAGGTCGATACCTATAAAAATATACTTACTGTAGATGTTAAACTAATCAAAATTCCATCACCAAGTTCACTTATGGAACCGTACTGAACAGTTCCTTGTCGTCCTACATATGGCTTAAACTATGAGGAGCGGGTCATGTTTGGTTGTATCCTCTGCATATTACCTACCTACGTTCAACCAGGTGCACAGACAGGAGAAACAAATTAGTCGTCGGTACGCGATTTACCTATGTCACGAGGCGTTTACTTTGAAGGATTTACCACCACCACCACCACCTAGATAACGCAAGAACAACTACTTCGCGTGCCCAGCTTACGTACAAAAAACACAAAAATCGTATGCTGCCACTTTCGCGCTCAGTCCTGTGTACTGCTGGCTGGGTGAGCGTGAGCGCTGACGCTAGGCTCCGGGGGTGGGGCGAGATGGGTGCCGCACGCGACGCGCGGCGGCGTGTTTGAATCGATTTGATTTTCCCATGACTAAATAGTGATTGTGTCATAGTAGGTACTTAGTCAAAAAATGGCACGCTTGGTTTTCATACAGATCGTGATACTTGCGTTGTCTAAGTCTATCTATATCTGTGGTTTAAACGTATAGGAAGTAGGTGGGTAGATTTTCGTTATTTATCATCATTTACAGGTGTTATTAATATTAATTCTTTATAGTACGGCACCGCACCACAACCGCGGCACGTATCACATCCCAGATTTATTTCCGTTGGATCCCGCTTTTGAATCCCATTTTAATATTTTTGGCGTTGGATCCCGCAAAACATTATTATGTATTTCCGTTGGATCCCGAATTTAAAAAATGCAAGATAATTACGTTTTATTGTCGTTGAATCCCGAAAAGTATTTCCGTTGGATCCCTTCCGTTGGAAAATCTGAATGCGGGTACTTTCAACAACAAATTTGTTTATAATAAAATGAGGGGTTCACTAATGTTTCACCAAAACTCCATTGAAATTTTTAGTTTACAACCAACGTTTCGTATACTATTTATTTCACAAACAACTCATTTTCTATTTATATAATCTAGTCGTTTCTGGCACTCGCCGGCCGCTGCCGCGGCACCGCTCGCTTCGCTCGCTCGGCTCGTGCGTAGGGGTCACAATTTTAACCTAACCTAACCTAACATAGTTTTTTTTTTTTTAATAATTAACCTAATCTAACTAGTTCGGTTCCGGGTAACCCACTAAAAATAATCTCTTTTTAGTGTTTGATAAAGGTAAATCACTTTTCTTCTGAAATCTACACATGTTGTTATAATATGGGATTCAACGGAAATAGCAAACGGGATCCATCGTTAATACCTAAAAAATGGGATTCAAAAGTGGGATCCAACGATAATAAACGACATCCCAACATATATTGTGTCAAACGAAATAACAAACGAATACCAATATACTATATTTTCAATGTAAGTGAATACATTGTAACAATCTACGCACTCAGGACCGAAACCCAAATAAAAAATTGTGCGATGAATGATGAAATGATGATAAATAACGAAAATCTACCCAGGTGTGGGTGTCTATTTAGAAATATAGGTCGACGTGGAAAGATATTATGAAGTCTTATAATAGACTCAGTGGCGTGAACGTTGAGTGCGTTAATTTTTTGCAGCTTTCATTTATCGTTTGTTATTGTAAATAGTTATCTATACATATCTATAATACAGAGATTATTATAAAAAAAAAAAAAAGGTTTGCTATTTGATTTTTATTAGCAAGATTTATTTAAAACCTTTTAGTACACAAAATGTACAGGTTGTCATTAAATGGTGCAGTAGATGCCTTTAATTTTTATTGTTGCGATGTATGATGGTAACCATAATATACATATCTGTTAAATATTCTAGAAGAAACTTGATGAAATAAAAAAAGATAATAAGCATTTTACATAATTTATGTTATTTTTAGTACTATAGTCCGCGCCGAACTAGTTGGTCGCGCCTTAGGTAAGTGTGCAGTGGGACAGAGGGGAGGGCCCATTACTCAGTACGTGTGTTGCGAACCGCCGACTAGTTCCAGTTAACAGAAACAGTAAATAATAAATTCGACTGTTATTTTCCTTTGCACATAATAGTTTCTGTATTAATAATGTGTCAGTGTGTACAGTCAGTAATAATAGTTCTACTATTAGCAAGTATTAGTTATTCTACGCCATTAGTGTCAAATGCATTGAAAACATCAATATTTGTAGAGAATTGGTAATAGTTTTATGGAAAGTAAAATAATAATACACACACATACATACATTACATAACCTTACGCCAGTTTGCCTTGGGGTAGGCAGAAACCGCATAACGCCACCTGCTACGATCGTTACATGCTCCTTTTACTTTGTTTACTTCACACCTCTGGTCATAAACACATGGTTGCGAGTACTACGCACCGGACAAAAAATATGACAAAATAAACTGAAATAAAAAATCATAATAAGTAATGTTAAAAAACAGAAAAACCTAAACACCTATTTGATTTTAGTTCATTTTATAGAAAAAAAAAAAAATATTATCCTTTGAAATAGGTAACAGGTCTCTGAGGATATTGCTTAATATCCAGTCTTTGTAGTCGGATCATGTTAGGTATTTACGTCATAGTATGTTGATATTGGCAATTTGGCACACAGAAGAACACTTCGTCTCTTCTCTCGAACCAACACGAACTTTATCAGAATAACCCTTGCAAGATATGTAAGAAGGACACCGAGCTGCCTGGTAGTATCTAGAGTAGCGTATTATTCGCCTTTACTCCGTGGTCACGAGTAACACGCTCAAAGCGACATGCGTCTTGCGACAGTGACTGCGTAGGAAACAAATGAAGTAAGTTGTTTAGAGCATATCCGCAAGTTACCGTGTCGCGACTTGCGGAGCGACGGACGGAAACAGGAGGTCTACTAAATATAAATGATAATAGATGTAAAAAAGGAGTTCTGTCACCAAACTAAAGTAAGGTTAAATAATTATGTTTACATTTAAAGGTTATTGGCATCAATGAGTAGCCTTATTAAAAGTGAACAAAGTAGGTATTTGCTGGTGAAATTGTAGTACGTAAACAAACTAATAGCAACTAAAATATAATGTACTGTACCTGAAATCAAGATGACAATGCAAAATTCACTTGTGCCGGTAAGGCGCGAAACACGCGGTGGGGCGGGCCGGGCCGGTCAATTTGACCGCGAACGATAGTGAAAAGGGAATCCTATACTACCAACGCACATAGAGGGCAAAAAGGCGCCGCCGGTGCTTGTCGAATGATGTCTCTCGCGGTCATTCGTGAAAAAAATGACCGCCGTCTGCGGAGCGCCTAACTGTAACCGATTCACATTGAAATATTTACACTTAATTTGCATTTTTAGGAGAATTAAAAAAAAAAATACACAATAATTATCCTATTAACTTGATGAGTAATTGAAAATAGGCCTTAAAAACTACGAAGTTTAATATTTAAGATTAAAATTACAAGAACAAATTTTAAACTCTTGTTAGCTGTTAGCGTTGGCACACGGAAAAAAGTAGTCCTTAGGGGAGGTAAGCCTAAAACGGGTACGCTAAGGGACATGTGAAATAAAAAATACTTAGAAACGTAAAATGTACCAAATAGTTTTACTAAAGGAAATGTTTATTTAATATAGTATATAAAAAAATAACAAACATAACCATTCTCTTCAACAATCTTAGAAAAACAGAAATTAGGAGACCCTTCCAAATACCCGTTTTGCCCTTATAGGGGGCCTAAATCAGGTACCTCATCAGGGCATAACGGGTAAAGGCTATATAATGAGAACAATCAACTTATTTTTATAGTTTTACAATATTTATTAACATAAAATCACTTATATTTTCATTTAAGCGTCTTAAATTATTAATCAGACTCATATTCAATCTTATCTTGTTTAAACTATAAATCATCTTTGGCAACAAACAGCTACTAAGAAGAATTTAAAAATAAACTATAGTACCTATTGTTATTTTTATAGTTTTACAAAATACTTTAACATGAGATCACTTATATTTGCTCATTAAAACTTCCTAAATGTTTAATTAGACCCGTATTCAATCTTTAATCTTGTTTAAATTATAAATCATCGGTGGAACAAAACAACTAAATAAAAACTAGTAAATAAGAAATAAATAAAAACTAAATTACTCTTGGCAGGCATCACAGTAATAATTGCCTATGCCAGAATAAGAAGTGCACGCTTCGTGAGCCCACATGTCACAATCGTCACACCTGATCCAATCTTCTAGAGGTGGTTCAGTATATAGATCAGCACAGACTAAGCAAGCGTATTCAGTTTTGTCATTCTGACTGTTTTTTGGACCACGTTTGGATCTTACCTGTCTCTTGTTGGTATTACTACAACAAGCTATTACTTCCTTCTTATTAGTGCTGGGTTCCTTTAAATTTTTCTTCACTGCCTTAAGTTTAGTGTTAGTAGGTTTCTTCTTTTTGTTTTCTTTTTCCCTTAGTTCCTCTTTTACTGGTGTGCTTGTTAGTATTTCAGCCTTTTGTGCCTTACGTTTTCGTGTAGTTATATTCGGTGTGATTTGAGGGAGTGGTCTGATGTCTATTGGAGTTTTATGCTGTTTTATTGGTGGTGACGGCTGCATTTCCGGAGTTGTGGGCCTGTTGACTTCAGTAACCTGTAACTCCAAGTCTGTGTCAGCTACTAGTGGCGGAGAATTGTTGGACTGCATCTCAGATGCTGTTTCTTCAGTTTGTCCTGCTGTCACTTCTGCTGTTTCGCTTAAAATAGTCGGTAACCACCCAAACTACTTACATGACCATACTAGGGCAAATCGGGTACATACCCGTTTTACCCCTACCCGTTATGCCCAAGCGCATGTTTTTATTTTTAACCGCCATAACCTCAAAACCAAATGCAGGAATGCCACAAGTTTTTTTAATTTAGATGCATAATTCCTTACAAAATCACAACACAAAACTTAAGTAAACATAATCCATACAATATTTGAGTATTCACTGTTACCAAAAGTCATTTTTTTTTAGTAAAACCATCAAAAATATTGTTTTCAATCTTACCTTGCAAGCGCTTGCGTCACAGCGGAGAGCCGACTGCCTGTGATTGGCCGACTGTCACGCCACCTCGCTGCACTCGTACATTCTCACTAATAGACGTAACACGCACACAAACAAGCATACCCGATTTAGGCGGGGTACCCGATTTAGGCTTATCTCCCCTACCTCCGATGTGTTTTTGCCCGTTCGAAAAAAATCATTAATCGGGAGTTGGGTTCATTCCGAAGTATTAAACTACTTTCAATGTGCCCGTATCTTTGTTGACGGACTTAGAGCGTAAGTAGGGTAAAATTGGGGGACCTGGATCAGGGAGATCCAGGTCACCCCAATTTTACTATTCATTTCATCATTCAAATATTATTTCATACTTTCTATTCTAATTGATTATTTTTATATTCATTAAACTCAATCATTTACACATGTGCTTAGTTTCGAGTATCTAATATTATTTTAGCTAGCAAAAATTTGATACTTGATCTGCTCAATGCAACTATGATCTCGTGAATGGACGAGCATTGTTGCTACGTGATATTTATAACACACTGTTATGACTAATAGATTTTTTTTCAATGAACATTATTTGCTGAATGACATTAAAATAATGAGAATATACTTAGATTCTTACGGATGATTTAATTTTACAGCTTTTGAAATGAAACTACATTATTGTAATGAATAAGCAAGTATTTATTAGTTCATATAATTACAAATTAAATAAACAATATAATTACAATTAATTAAACAAAATAATTAGGAATTAACAGATGCCGTAGGTGATCTAGGTGCTTGTAGGTGAGGTCCGTTTTTCTTTTTACAAGGATTGATAAAAAGTATTGTTTAAATATGGTAGCATGTCTTTGACACGTAAGTAGATGTTATCAGTGTAAATGTTCTTAACAACATGCTGAACACATATTTCAGCACTGCACTGGCACATAGAATTACTTTCAAATTGGTTTGCATCGTAAATTTCGATCCGTATAACTTTAGTGCCACCGGTCGAGACCGTTTTGTAAAAACTTATCAACTCCTTATTATTAGTTGTATTTGGAACACATGGGGTTCGTTGTCGTTCTTCCTCATCCAAATAATTTACGACTTTATCAATCACGTCAGGTTCTATCATTAACGGAGGTGAAGTTGGTGAATAAACCCAACTCGGTATCTGAAACAGAATACATACATTATTTTTTATTTTCACTGGTTTAACACATTCTATATAATTATTATTATTATAATTAAAAGTAAAATATTTTGTAAAATTAGGTACTTACAGACATTGTAGAATATAACAGTAGCACACTAAAGGAATGGAAGAACTGAAGTGAATTTGTTTCTTATTTTATCCCGATTTATATATAAAATATTTTGTTGCTGATAGAGTTCAAAATAACGTAATGCTGAGTTGAATATATTTATGACTAGGAATTGCCCGCGGCTATGCTCAAAAAAAAATATTGTTTTTAGCAGTAAAAAGTCATAGTTAACACAAAAGAAACATCTAAGTAATCTGCTGTAATGTGGAAGCAAACCATGGGGAATTTGTTAGTATGTATCATCAAAATTAAGGTGGTCACTGGTCAACCGTACTTATTAATTTATTATACACGTATAATGTAATACAATAAAATATGATTAAAATAAAGTGTAGCAAACAATGTGCCCTTACCCTAATGAATCTATATTTGGATAAAATGCTGACAGAGTTCTACTATTACTTGATGCTAAAAGTAAGTCACTATATTGATTATGGTGTCGGTTGATTTGTTTGTTTGTTGAAGTTTTTTATTGTATGAAAAAATGCAGGTACGATAAGTAATTAGAATGAGTGAAGCCATGGTATTTGCATAGTATAACATAATCAATAACTAATATATTTTTTTTGGATTGGTTAATATGATATCTTGTTTTGCAATATAAGCATTACATCTTCTCGATGACATATTTGGTAGTACAACGTCATAATTTTGCTGTATATAAAGTGCATCGATGCCAGACAAAATCACAAACTGCTCTCCCGAGGGAAACAATCATCACCTTCAACCTTCAACGCTATCGCATCTACGCTTCAACCAGAATCCAGAATCTTCAAAATGTAAGTAGATCATAATTAATATTTTATTTATTATATGTGTATAAATGTGTCATCACAAGGTTTATTCTATGAATGAGTGAATGATCGAATGTATGTATGAATGAATGAATGAATGATTGAATGAATGCATGTATGTATGAATGAATTAATGAATAATTGAATGATTGCATATATTAATGAATGAATGAATGCACAAATTATTGAATAAATAATTGAATGAACTTATAAATGAATTATTGAATGTAGGACAGAACGAACGTATAGATTGAATGAATGCATAAAAGAATGAATGATACAAAATATTTTCTTCCTATCCGACCATAAATAAATCCCACCATTAATTTATTTTTGTATTCAGGTTAATATAATATTTCAAATAATATTGTTTCAGGTCCAAGCCAACTTCATCTACGTTGCCTCAGCTGTTTTCTTCGGATGAAGAGTCAGAAATTGAGACGCAGACAAAGCAGAAATCGACTTATTCTTCGACCCGACTCGAAAAATCGACAGCAAACAAGCGGCCCAAAACCGATCGAATCGATGGATCTAAGACGCACGGATCTAAGAAGCCTAGGATACAACCGGTGCCGTTAACCAACAACAAGCTAACTGCACGGGACCTATTCGGTAGTGAGAGCGATGAAGAGGATTCGTCTGTGAAGCCGTCCACATCAACTGGTAAAACA
Source organism: Amphipoea oculea (assembly GCA_945859645.1). Taxonomy (NCBI): domain Eukaryota; kingdom Metazoa; phylum Arthropoda; class Insecta; order Lepidoptera; family Noctuidae; genus Amphipoea; species Amphipoea oculea. Next base: position 16,573,025 of record OX243864.1, on the reverse strand, counting down.
CCGTCTCCTCTTCATTCTTATTTTACTAAGAGGGTTAACAAAGGCTATGCCAGAAAAATAAGTGAGACAAAGCAGGGGCCGTATTACGTAGAAGTAAAAGTTTACAATTGTGATGAAATCGCAGACATACCACCAGTAAATAGGTGGCGCCATTCAATAGTTACAATTAAAAGAAAAGTTGATACGGACACGGAGATGTGGCGCCATCTAAAAGGATTTACGTCCTCAGTTGAACAAGATTTTCGTAATTGTCCAACTACCCTTATAAATTCTTACTATTAGTACTTACTATGTATTCTTGCTAGTTTTTATACAAATATATGTAAAACATTTAATCATTACAGAATAATACCTATACATACATTATATTATAAGTAATCTTTATAATATCTAAATACTTGTACCTAAATAGCCAATTGATAAATAAAATATTATGCTATTTAAATCTAATGTATTATTTCACAGTTATACAGTCCAGAGATCGCAGAACACCATTAACAAGACCTCGTAGTAAAATTGTGAAGTGTACCAAATGTGAAACTGAAATACCACGAAACCAATATGCATATCATAAGAGAACTAATATACACAAGACAAATAGCTTATTGAGTACTGAATTCAAAAATGTTTTTATTGTGGCAACAGCATTTAAAAATAGAATAGTAACTTTTCGTCTGAACTTAGCTCAGGATGACGAGCACCTCACTCGTGAGGCGATCCCGAGTAATAGTCAGACATGTATACCTCAGGATGACGAGCACCTCACTCGTGAGGCGATCCCGAGTAATAGTCAGACATGTATACCTCAGGATGACGAGCACCTCACTCGTGAGGCGATCCCGAGTAATAGTCAGACATGTATACCTCAGGATGACGAGCACCTCACTCGTGAGGCGATCCCGAGTAATATTCAGACATGTATACCTCAGGATGACGAGCACCTCACTCGTGAGGCGATCCCGAGTAATATTCAGACATGTATACCACAGGATGACGAGCACCTCACTCCTGAGGCGATCCTGAATTCTGTACATCCAGATATTGATAAATTAATAACTATGATATTGAAAAAGTATGATTGCATAAAAGTAAATTTTGAGCTTTTTGCTAAGTTTCTTCTGCTAAAATCTGACGACGAACAAGTAGAACTGAAATCATTTAACACTAAGTATGATATTATCTATAAAAATACTGATATACACGAGTTCTTTTTGAATAAAATACATGTACTTATGCGCAAAATGTCTGAATTTGAACATGTACAGTCAGGTTGGACATATCTTTCGCTAAGTCATATTGAGATTAACATATGTAAATATTGCCCCATGAGAGGCGGCACGTACATAGAGTTTTTATACAAATATATGTAAAACATTTAATCATTACAGAATAATACCTATACATACATTATATTATAAGTAATCTTTATAATATCTAAATACTTGTACCTAAATAGCCAATTGATAAATAAAATATTATGCTATTTAAATCTAATGTATTATTTCACAGTTATACAGTCCAGAGATCGCAGAACACCATTAACAAGACCTCGTAGTAAAATTGTGAAGTGTACCAAATGTGAAACTGAAATACCACGAAACCAATATGCATATCATAAGAGAACTAATATACACAAGACAAATAGCTTATTGAGTACTGAATTCAAAAATGTTTTTATTGTGGCAACAGCATTTAAAAATAGAATAGTAACTTTTCGTCTGAACTTAGCTCAGGATGACGAGCACCTCACTCGTGAGGCGATCCCGAGTAATAGTCAGACATGTATACCTCAGGATGACGAGCACCTCACTCGTGAGGCGATCCGAGTAATAGTCAGACATGTATACCTCAGGATGACGAGCACCTCACTCGTGAGGCGATCCCGAGTAATAGTCAGACATGTATACCTCAGGATGACGAGCACCTCACTCGTGAGGCGATCCCGAGTAATATTCAGACATGTATACCTCAGGATGACGAGCACCTCACTCGTGAGGCGATCCCGAGTAATATTCAGACATGTATACCACAGGATGACGAGCACCTCACTCCTGAGGCGATCCTGAATTCTGTACATCCAGATATTGATAAATTAATAACTATGATATTGAAAAAGTATGATTGCATAAAAGTAAATTTTGAGCTTTTTGCTAAGTTTCTTCTGCTAAAATCTGACGACGAACAAGTAGAACTGAAATCATTTAACACTAAGTATGATATTATCTATAAAAATACTGATATACACGAGTTCTTTTTGAATAAAATACATGTACTTATGCGCAAAATGTCTGAATTTGAACATGTACAGTCAGGTTGGACATATCTTTCGCTAAGTCATATTGAGATTAACATATGTAAATATTGCCCCATGAGAGGCGGCACGTACATAGAGTTGCCCTCAGTAATAAAAAATACTAAAAGTTGTTTGAATTTACGTAATGATGACGAGTATTGTTTCTTATGGTGCGTCGTAGCCGCATTATTTCCTCGTGAAAATAATGTGTGCAGAACGACATCCTATCCTCATTATAGCCAAGTTCTCAATATTCAAGGAATGTTATTTCCTCTTTCACAGAATGACATCCAACTTTTTGAACGGTTAAATCCTACAATAAGCGTTACCATTTATGGGCTAGATAGCAAATACGTTGTTACTGGCCCGTTATACATGACGAATAAGAAAAAAGAAAAACACGTTAATTTATTATACTTTGAACGGAATGGTAAAGGACATTACTGTTTGATAAAAGATCTTATACGATTAGTGCGACGCCAGGTTACTCATCATCATGGCAAAGTTTTTTTATGCGAATCATGTTTACAATTTTTTACGAATGAAAAGAAATATGTTTCTCACACTTGTTCTAAAATACTAACTATACTACCGGAAAAAGATACCATATTGAAATTTAAACATTATGAAAGAAAACTAAAAATTAATTTTATTATTTATGCTGATTTTGAGAGTTTGCTAATAAATTGCAATGAAAATAGTTCTAAAAATACTAAGACACTAAAAATGCATCAACCTTCAAGTTTTGCATATTACATATGTTGTTGTCACGACAGCAAACTTAACAAGTTTGTCACGTACAGAGGCATAGATTGCGTCGAAGTCTTTATTAAACGTTTAGTAAAAGATGTAAAGCGGATAAACAAAGTTTTGTCTACTCATTTATCAATGAAAACTTTAACTTATAATCAAGAACGAGAATATCGAAATACAACTAAGTGTCATATATGTAATCAGTCATTGTCTGGAGATAAAGTTCGAGATCATGATCATATTACTTCCGAGTATAGAGGGGCAGCGCACTCACATTGTAATTTGATGTATAAAGTGTGTCCATTCATACCGGTAGTATTTCATAATCTAAGTGGTTATGATTCGCATATATTTATAAGAGAGTTGTCTAAGTATGAAGGCTCAATTAAAATAATACCAAAAACTAAAGAAAAATATCTTACAATAACTAAGCTAATTGAGACAAAAAAAGGTACTCGTTCAGTACAGATTAAGTTTATTGATTCATTTCATTTTCTTAGCTCAAGCTTAGATTCTTTAAGTAAAAGCTTGTCAGAAAAAGACTTTGTTCATTTGTCAAGAGAATTTACGGATAAAACTAAACTTAATTTATTACGTAAGAAAGGTATTTATCCATATGATTATATGGACGACTGGTCAAAATTTGATGAAAATCAACTACCCTCAAAGTCCAGTTTTTATAATAGTTTAACTATGGAATCTCTATCAGATGACGAATATGCTCACGCCCAAGATATTTGGAACAATTTTGAGATAACAACGCTTGGCGAATACAGTGATTTGTATTTGAAATGCGATGTTTTGCTGTTATGCGACATATTTGAAAAATTTAGAGAGACAAGTTTACATTTTTACAAATTGGATCCTGCTCACTATGTGACTTCACCTAGTTTGAGCTGGGATGCTATGCTTCTGTACACTAACGCTGAATTAGAGCTCATTAGTGACTTAGAAATGTATACATTTATTGAAAAAGGTATACGAGGGGGCTTGGCACAATGTTTCCTCCGTCATGCTAAGGCAAATAATAAGTATTTACCTCATTATAATCATTTAAAACCCTCGAGTTATTTGACATATTTAGATTGCAATAATCTTTATGGTTATGCAATGACTAAAAAATTGCCTGTTTCGGAGTTCAGATTTTTAACTCAAGATGAAATTGACAACTTTAATGTATTGCATGTTTCAGATGACAGTCCGTATGGTTTTATTTTAGAAGTAGATTTATATTACCCGGATTGTATTCATGATCAGCATAAAGACTTACCATTTGCTGCAGAGAAATTTGTACCCCTAGGAGCGAAATCAGCTAAGTTGATTGCTAATCTGTATGATAAATCAAATTATGTTATTCATTACGTACATTTAAAACAATGCATAAAAAATGGTTTGGTGTTAAAAAAAATTCATCGCATACTAACCTTTAGACAAGATGATTTCTTAAAGAAATATATAGATCTTAATACCAATCGGCGTATGGAATCTAAAACTTCTTTTGAAAAAGATTTTTTTAAACTTTTAAATAATGCGATATTTGGCAAAACTATAGAAAATAAAAGGAAACAAGTTGAGATAAAACTGGTAACCAAATGGGATGATAAGAAAAACTTCACGAATAAGAAACTTTGTGCACAGAAATTGATTTCAAAACCTAATTTAAAAAGTGTGTCAATATTCGCAGAGGATTTTGTAGCTATACAATTGAATCGTGAAAAAATAATATTAGACCGACCAATTTACATCGGATTTACAGTTCTGGAGTACGCCAAAGAACATCTATATCAGTTTCATTATGATTTTATAAAACAGAAATATGGAGATAAAGTTGAATTATGTTATACAGATACTGATAGTTTACTTTACTTAATTCATACAGATGACTTTTATCGTGATATGTACGATAATTTAACATATTTTGATACTAGCAATTTTTCAATAGATAATCAATATAACATACCAAGAATTAACTCAAAAATCCCTGGCCTATTTAAGGACGAAATGGGGGGTGATGTAATTACAGAATTTACAGGTTTACGAGCAAAACTGTATTGCATTAGCAGTTTAAACACACGGATAACAAAAGCGAAAGGTTTGTCTAAATCTGTTACTAAGCATTTAAAACAAAGTAATTACAACGATTCTTTGATATTAGATAAAAGTCAATCTTTTAAAATGAATATTATAAGATCTATCAAGCATATATTGTACTCACAACAAGTTAGTAAGCAAGTACTAAATAGAAACGATGACAAAGTTCAGATACTTTCAGATCAAATTCACACTTTGCCTTGGGGATTTTATGATGCGATGATCTAAACCAATGTTCGTTTCACTTTTTATTCAACTTATTACGTTTAAATTGAGCACCAATTAAATATAATCCACATCTTGAGAGCCACTGTTCTAAATTATATTCATTTGAAGTATATGATTTAAAATACTAAAATAAGAATAAATTAATGTATTATAAAGAAATGATGTATGATAATTATTTTAGAATAAGTTATGTACTATTATTTGAACTTATAATAAAATGATATGTCTAAAACAATGGACTTTTATTCAAACGTATTCAACTTCCTAAACGTCATCATCAAGTTCACGCTTGTTGTATGATGAGGTTCATGTAGTAACGACTATATAAGTGTATGTCAAGCGGTAATTAGATTAATATGCACTATGAAGTTGATCAAACAACCCATATCTCTCAATGTTAATAATATAAGATTAAGTGACTCTGTTCACCGCATCAGACATAGCGCTTTATTGCCAAATACCATTCGTTGTATAATATGCGGTCCATCAAGCTGTGGTAAAACGAATGTTATGATTAGTTTACACTAGGGTAAAGGGTTACTATGAGAACCGTATTAATTTCTTTAGAAAACGATTCAAGCTGTAGTAACATTTTCTAAAATTGACGGTTTGAATAATGAAAATGTCATTTTGATTAAAATCGGTGATAAATCCTACAATTTAACTCCTGGGCTGAAAGAACTTTTACTTCGAAAAAAACCTGATTTAAAAGTAATATCCAACAAAGATAAACTTGTTTACAAGGATATATTGTATTATACAAATGTTCATAAGAGAGACTTCAATCCTAGAGGTCAAATAAAAGGTGATAAAGGAATAAAATATCGTGAAATAATCAGACCATTGTTTTCCGAAACATCAAACGATAATATTCACACTAAACTTGGGGGATACTTGCCAATGTTAAAGAAATATAAAAAAAATACTGACCTGGTATATTGGGATGACCCAAACGAATTAGTTGAGAGATTAAAACTATTAGTTGCTTCAAAAGATGCTGGCAATACGAACCATGATAATGAAATACTATCGATAATTGAAGAATTAAAAGAAGCTAACATAATTAAAGAATAAATAGTAGCAATAACATAATTTTCATTCAGTATCATTTCTGGATTCACTACAAATGTTTATATACTGAGTTTTGAATATGAGTAAAGCTGATGTGGTAAACGAAATTCATAAAAATGCGAGGGTAAACTTTCCACGAAGACATGTTATTATGAAAGATATAGATGACCTTTGGCAAGCAGACTTAATTGATATGCAATCAATTTCCAAAGAAAATAAAAATTACAGATTTATTCTTACTGTTATTGATACATTTTCGAAATACGCTTGGACCTTTCCTTTGAAAAATAAGACAAAAGATGTTGTATGCAACTCTTTCAAGATTTTGTTGGATAAAGGGCGTGTCCCCCAAAATCTACAAACGGATAATGGAACAGAATTTTATAATAATAAATTCCAAAAACTTATGAAATCTTATTGTATAAACCATTATTCAACTTTCTCAACAAAAAAGGCATCAATAGTTGAGCGTTTTATCAGAACATTAAAATCTAAACTATATAAGGAATTCAGTTTAAAAGGTGACTATAATTGGATAGATAATACCCTCAATAATGTTATCTATAAATACAATCACACCTATCATCGGACAATTAATGAAATCCCGGCAAACGTGGACAATACTAATAAAACACGCATATTAGGGAGATATTTCAGGTTGATAAAAACCGATACTACAAAAAGCAAGTTTAAAGTGGGTGATTATGTACGTATCAGTAAATACAAAGGAACATTTGAAAAGGGGTATACTCCCAACTGGTCGACAGAAATATTTAAAATTAGAAACATACAAAATACAACTCCTATTACCTACTTAATTGAAGATGCAATCAGAGGCCAACCCATTTTAGGTGCATTTTATGTGCAAGAGCTGCAAAAGACGAAACATCCCAATTTATATCTAGTCGAGAAAGTTCTTAGAAGTAAAGGAAATAGAGTTTTAGTAAAATGGTTAGGTTTGTCTTCATCTGAAAACAGTTGGATTGATAAATCGAATATTTATTAAATGTTCAACTCATGATACATCAGTCTTATGATGGGTATTGGAGAGAGCAGTATTCTCAATTGGCTTATAAATAATTTACCAATTGAATTACATTTACCAGGATACAATTATTGTGGGCCTGGCACTAAATTAATTAAAAGGCTTACTCGTGGGGATAAAGGTGTTAATAAATTAGACGAATATTGTAAACAACACGACATTGCCTATCACAAGTCTTCAAACTTAAAGGATCGCCACAAGGCTGATTTAGTTTTGTTAAATATGGCTAAAGAGCGAGCACTTGCCTCAGATGCGAGTGTAGGGGAAAAATTGGCAGCGTGCTTAGTAAGCAGCGCTATGTCAACAAAAGTTAAAACTGGGTTTGGCCTAAAAAAAAAAAATAGCAAAAAGTGTTCTCCTAAAATTAAACCTGGAAAAGGGTTGAAAAATAAATTTAAAAATGTTATTAACAAAACGAAGAGACAGATGGAAAAATTAAAACCGAAATGCAAGAAAATGGCAATCGAATTAGCTATGGCCGCTGTCAGAGAATTAGCTGATGATTCGTCTATAAAACTTCCTCGTGTAATTCCTATACCAAAAACTGGTGGAGTATTGCCTTTGATTCCAATTTTTGCGGGATTATCGGCCGCAGGGGCACTAGCAGGCGGTGCAGCTGGTATTGCTAAAACCATAAATGAATTCAAGATGGCTAAAAAGTTATTGACTGAATCGAAGAGACACAACGAAAAGATGGAAGCTCTGTGCATCGGAAAAGGACTACACCTTAAACCACATAAAGCTGGGCTTGGAATTTTTGTATCGAAAGAAAAAAACTAAGATATCGGCTACCCAAACGAGCCTTGAGTAATTTAGACATTTTGAAGTATGGAAATAATATTCCCTATTTCAGAGGTGTCTTTATGAGAGATAAGCTCCCTAAACACCCTTTTAAAAAAGAATGTGGAGTTATAAATTTAGATAGCTCTAAAAATCCTGGTTCTCATTGGGTAGCCTATGCAAAATGCAACGATTATATTGAGTATTTTGATAGTTACGGAAATCTTAAGCCTCCAAAGGAATTTATTAAATACTTGGGATCCAAAATTAACTATAATTATGATAATCTTCAGCGTGATCACCCTTTTAATTGCGGACATCTTTGTTTAAACTTTTTGAAGAATTTTTGGTGTAGTGAAGGAATAAAATAAACAGGATCTTCCGAAAGAGGCCAGTATTGAAGCATGTCTGCTACGGTTACCATCTCTGGAAATAAATCGGAATTGGTTTCATACTTTCAACCACCACTGCATTTGTCAGATCAATACGAGTGCGGTTTGATATATTCAAGCTCGCCCAACCGAAATCAATGTCTGAAGCCTATGCAATTATGGAAAATGTCTATGATGAAATGTCAACAGTGGATCAAGAAATCAAATGTTTTGTAATCGATTATTTATTCTTCTCATGCTTTTTATGAATAATGATAATAAAATGTGTTACTTAGTTGACAGCATACTTTGTTTCTTTTTTCACGATACCAACCACAAACCAACCACAAAAAGTAAAAAAATATTATAAATTGATTATTCAAATCATTCAGTTCCTAATACAAAATAACACTAGATCAGTCTTTCGAATAGAATGTTGAATAGAAAGTATGAAATAATATTTGAATGATGAAATGAATAGTAAAATTGGGGTGACCTGGATCTCCCTGATCCAGGTCCCCCAATTTTACCCTACTAGCGTAGACTTCCGGGTGACGCGCGCGCAAATGAAGATAGAGTGCGCTTGACGCAAGTCGCATCACCCGAGGCTGTGTACGGGGCCTTACACTACATGTAGACCATTTATTTTAATACTAAATCAGCAGTTATCTAATATTCTACGCTATACAGGACGTGTTTAATTTTTCTAGTTAACTGTCCATTGTAGCCGGCCGTTATGTGAACGAGCCGTCATTGTGTGCCGCATAATTGTATCATATTATATGCATTCGCCACAATGCAGTACACAGGACGAGGCCACGCTATTGCCCATTGACCACAACACAAGGAGGCTGAGTTTATTATTTATGAGTGAGGAATATTCGACGCGGTGTGGCCTCGATGTCGATGCGGTGAATTGATTTTAACGTTACGTGGGTTGCTTAGTTTGATTTAATCTGTGCGATTTTTTCTACTGCTCTTTTTATTACAACCCACTAAATATATGATATTGTGCTATTATCACTTAAAATAACATACATAAGTAGCATAATCAGCCTTTTCTTTCTTCTTTCATAATCCTCCACGCGGGCTAAGTGTGGGTTGGTGGATGTCACAACGTCTTCGAATTTTTGGTTCTAGGACATGCTGTTTTTCTTACGATGTCTTCCTTCACTGTTTTGAGAGTAGTGGTGATAAAATAATTTACGCAAAATAAAGTGCCTGCTTTGGTTCGAACCTAGGACCTGCTCGTAAGTCGTGACAGTTACCACTGGGCCACCAATGCTCATGGGTAGGTCCTACCAAATATTTAGGCATTCATCTTGAATATTAAGTTGTTCTACTGTTAGTTGTATGCAAGGCCAGCAATTTGCGGAGCATGTTTATCACACGTCTTGCACTATCACAGATCTCTGGAAATAATTCGTTAGGCATGTCTTAAATGTGCTTACAGCCACATCACTAAAGTGTATTTTCTTTACATGTATTTTTGGTACCTAACCGAATAGGGCATAGTGATAGCTCTTTTTTTTAGAACATGATGCGTCTGTTTGAATGATTAATTAGACATCGTTTTTTGATGTACGTAAATCTGACAAACAACCTTTCTGTCACAAGACGGGAAGTTTGGAAGGAAAAATGGGAGGTCTTTGCCCAGCAGTGGAACAAAGGCTAACAAAAAAAAAAAAATACATTCAACCCTAACTTGGTGTGATTAGGTAATGCGAAAACTCCTGATTTTCGTAACGTGTTTAAATTTGTTTACCAAATCAATTCGTGTCAAACCTACATCGGCCATGACGCAACACCAAATGCGCCCCAAGCCCCAATAAATGTTTCAATCGGAATACCATTTACGAGCACTTAAACTTACTACGGAATAGCGTGAATTCCGTCTTAAATTGAACGTATAAAAGCTAAAGCCTTGTATATTAGCAACAAGATCAAATCAGCCGATAATAAAATAAAGACGGTTTGGAAAATTATTAATGACGAGACTAACCGGAATAAAAGACATAATAATGATTTCACACTAGAGACTTCGCGTGGTCTCATAAGCACTAACAAGGAAGTTGCTCAGGAATTTGTAAATTTCTTTACCAGTATCCCACATAAAACTACTGAAGTCTTAAATTCCTCGCCCTTGCGTTCTATTGATTTATTAAGAGCAAACGTTTCATCCTGCCAGATTGAATTTAAATTCAAGCATATAAACCCCATAACAGTAATAAAAGCTTTCAAGCAAATCAAGATCAAACTAACCGAAGATCTATGGGGAATGTCTATCAAAATTTGTACCTCCATTATTGAGACTATAGCGCCGTACTTAGCCTTAATATTTAATTTGTGTGTAGATCAAGGAGTCTTCCCGGATCTAATGAAATACAGTAAGGTAATACCACTTTTCAAATCGGGGGACAGTAAAGATACCAATAATTATAGACCAGTATCCGTGTTACCAGTTTTCAGCAAGGTCTTTGAAAAGGTGATGCTGAACCAAATGCTCAATCATTTTAACACCAATAAAATACTACACGACCAACAGTATGGTTTCACTAAGGGACGTTGTACGACTGATGCCGGTGTCACCTTATTAAAACACATATTTACGGCGTGGGAAGAGTCTCAAGACGCCATAGGAATTTTTTGTGACCTCTCCAAGGCTTTTGATTGCGTCGACCACGAAACCTTACTCTTAAAACTTCAACATTACGGACTTGGAAAACTTGCGCTCAGTTTAGTAAAATCTTATTTAAATGATAGACAACAGCAAGTTCAAATAAATGGTGTCAATTCACTCGGTTTAAAAGTAAAAATGGGTGTACCACAAGGCTCGATATTAGGTCCTTTCCTCTTTTTAGTATATATTAATGATCTACCCCATTTGTTAAAAACCCAACCTCAAATGGTGTTATTTGCTGACGATACTTCCTTGATTTTTAAAATTAATAGACGTGCATCAAATCTTGACGACGTAAATAACGCCCTTCAGCAGATCCAAAATTGGTTCACTGCTAATAATTTAGTGTTAAATGGGAAAAAAACGAAGTGCATAAGATTTTCTTTACCAAATGTCAAAAGTAGTAATTGTGAGATAGTATTGAATCAAGAGAAACTCGAATTCGTCGATGAAACTGTTTTCCTGGGGATCACGCTCGACTCAAGGCTTCAATGGGGTCCTCATTTAACATCCCTTGCAGGACGGCTAAGTTCAGCAGCATATGCTGTGAGAAAAATCCGGCAATTTACTGATGTTGATACCGCGAGACTAGTCTATTTTAGTTACTTTCATAGTATAATGTCGTACGGTATTTTATTATGGGGACGGGCTGCAGACATCGAGTCTATTTTTATTCTGCAGAAAAGAGCCATCAGAGCCATATATAATCTCCGCAGGCGTGACTCTCTAAGGAAACTGTTTAAAGATATTAACATCATGACGGTACCTTGTCAATATATCTATGAAAATATCATGTACGTAAGGAAAAACCTACATCTTTTTAGTAAAAGAGGTGAAAGACACAATTATATCACTAGAAATAGGGACCAATTAGTTCAACCAGGTTTCAGGCTGGCTAAAGTAGACTCATCTTTCATGGGCTACTGTCTAAAATGTTACAATAAAATACCTACCCACATACTTGAACTGAATGAAACGAAATTTAAATCTTGTATAAAACGCACACTATGCAGCCAGGCATAGGTATTATAAATTGGGGGATTACATCACTGATAAAAATGCTTGGCTAAATGCTGGTCCTGCTCCATAAGGACGCACAAATAAATTGATTAGCATTGGAAAATACCTACTGTTGGAGCTGCTGAAGATTTTAAAATACTATTTTTGCATTATATAAATTCAATCTCCTTGTATTGTATAATTGCATAGCACATGTGTGAGTACTATGTACATACTATAAAGCTACCATTTACTGGGTACGTCTTTCATTGACTTGAATGTGCTCTGGCGGCTGAGAGTATGTCATGCTCACTCAAATGTCTCGCTGATGGTGGCGCATGTGTTGGATCATTTAGCTCCCTTCAAAATGGTTGAGCTGAATGGTGCTAATACATGCGTCATGTTCGTGAACGGGCGCCGTCAGTAGGGACTGGTCATCTCTTTGCTGCCACGGCTTATTTTAATTTAATATTTGAATTGTTTTTTCTCATCTTCTCATTATGGACGCTTTTAACGTTCTGCATCGTTCTCACATGTATAATTTTTAACATGAATGATGTAACCAAGACTTTTTAACCATATTATTTTGATTTAAAAGAGTGTCCATGGAGTTTCTTGCCCGTTCTTCTCCATAGGTACCTACTCTTTGGAATGGGCAACTAGCTTCATCTTTCTGACTGACCGACCCCTTGACAATTCAAAAGGGCCTGTAATTGGTTTAATTGAAATAAATGCTTTGAGTTTGAGTTTGAGTATGTAATTAATGACTAAAGCTTTGGTTTCCGAGGAAAGCGGTTTTTTATAGTTATAACGGCCATCGTGAAAATCTGTAATTTTTACCAGTATTTGATATAGGCTGTATACACACAGCCGTCGACAACGTGTCGCTCGTGTACTTGAGTACGGTACAAGAAACACGAGCAGCATGTTGTTGATGGCAGCCGCCGACACGCGTCGTCTGTTGCAGTTGCCTCTATCGCCGACCCCTATGTGTTTGCACACATGTAGGTGTCAAAAACGCTCTGTTTTTTGACAGCTGTTATTATATGTGACCGTTCACCGTTATTTAGGGTTCCGTTCCTCAAAAGGAAAAACGGAACCCTTATAAGATCAATTCGTTGTCCGTCTGTCTGTCCGTCGGTCAAGACCCTTTTTCTCAGGAACGCGTGGAGTTATCAAGTTGCTTACCTAGATCATAAAAATGTTTAAGAATTTTTATTGTTTTATTCGTTGATCTGTTTTGTTGTTTGTGAAAAGAACCCAATTTAATATAAAATATTTGATTGCCTATTCTAAGATTGTATATAACTTTCTCCACTTAAACTGAACGAGCTCGGTTGATCCTGTGGTTCCAAGAAAAAATAATTTTTGCTGTTCCTAAGAGCTTATTATAACAGATGGAACTACGCAAGTCATAAATTATGTTTTATTTTATATCTTTGAATTGTCATAATTATTTACTCAATAAAATAAACGCCTTTACTTTGTTCCCACTACATACATAATATACTGCATTCGCGACTTATTTGCCAAAAATGTAAACAAATATGAGTTTATGGAAAAATATCTTTAATTTTTAACCGACTTCTAAAAAAGGAGGAGGTTCTCAATTCGGAAGCTTGTATTTTTTTTTTTTTTTTTTTATGTTTGTTCGCGCATAACTCCGTCGCTTGCCAACCGATTTGAAAAATTCTTTTTTTGTTGGAAAGGTTATACTTCCCAAATGGTCCCATGAAAATTTTATCGAAATCGGACAAGCGGTTTTCGAAAAATCAACAAAAATCTAAAAATTTATCTACATTGTCTATTTTTAACGATCTTTTCGTTTACATTTTTGTGGGGTAGTTACAACTAAAAAGTGGAAAATAAAAACTTTTTTATAAAAAAAAACAACCGACTTCAAAAAAAATCACTACAAAGTGATAAATAACTTTAATTTCGGAAGCCGGTGTCAAACAAAAAACGAAAATGCGGAATCAACGACACCGACTTCCGAAATTAAAGTTATTTATCACTTTGTAGTGTTTTTTTTTGAAGTCGCTTGTTTTTACACAATAAAGTTCAGTTTGCGCTACAACTAAACATTTTTATAGCTTTTTCAATAGTGCTAGTCACTCTGAAATCAACTTAATTATCATTAAAATAAAGTTGATATTTGTTTAACTTGAAATAACACCAATTTGGAATATAAGTTTGAATAGACGATACATAAACTCACGCCTTCTTCCCATGGAGTAGACAGAAACTACAGAACGCCACCTGCTGCGATCCTTACATACTCTTTTTGCCTCGTTTACACTCATACATCTAGGTCATACACGCACGCCGGTTGCGAGCACAAGCACCTGACCTTTCTGAAGAACCCTTCAGAACGAGCCCTCTTTCTGTTCCCACCACGTTCCCACTTATTCCATAAATAAAAGTAAAACGCGCTCATATCAACATAAAAGTTTTATGATTATTCTGTTTGCTTAGATAAGGGGAATACGTACAGGGCTCAATTAAGTGTAATAACCTCATACGCATAATATATGTCGCTTTGTCAGCTTAATTCTCCTACTTGAATATTATTATCATAAAAAAAGGTACGCGCGTCCGCACTAATAGCTGTATCATGTGATAAAGTTGCGCAAACAACTTTGACCTGTAAACCAAGCACATAAAGAAGAATATTCTAGTTTACTTAATATGAATTTGTGTGTTTTCCTGCAGGACACTGTACTAGATATCAAGAGTGGTCTCGCTACGCCACATTATGTCATAATTAGAAGAAATTGCGACGGTATTATAGTCGGGGCGCTAAGAGGATTCAAAATCTCTTTTAGTATAAAGTATGTGGTTAATATAAGCTTAGGAACATACAGGGAAATTATAAAGCAGTATTTAATTTTGGAATTTAGCTAAAGAGAGCGTGTTTACAAGTCCTTAGACGTCGTTTCGTCGTGTGCCTTGTTAAATTTGCCGCCGCGGAATTTTAGTACACAAATAACTGTCATTGATACTAAAATACCGCTTGAATGGCGCCTAAAGCTGCAAACTTCTAAATAGCCCGTCTCCAACTTCGATAAATAAAATATTAATAATCCTGCGATCGAATACAACCAAAACCACTCGGTAAAGTACTGTTGAAGTTCGCAAACTGCTATAAACATGCGGGGCACGATTTTTTAACGGGCATTGTGTATTATTTGGTGTGTGTTCTGTTTGCCTAGTACATAAATCGTGTAATGGGTGGTATAAGCGAGCAAGTTGCCAAATAATTCACACGTAAAGTGCTGTAATAGGCTGGGGAGCGGGCGGGCATAAATAATAAAATGCTATAAAAATTTACAGGGAAAGTGATTTTACCGTAACAACGAGCAAAAGCTTTTTAGGTACATACCACATTATGATAATAAACGTTCCTTTAATTTTGCATGGTTAGCGTTTTGAGGTACATTAAGGATCGATTTCATGGTTAACGCTAATTTTGTGGCGCCTGGACGTATTTATGCGATATTTTCACTTATGACGC